>OZ012736.1:49099384-50586884 GCA_963859935.3 Lathyrus sativus | reverse complement strand
CAAGATTGATATTTGAAGACTACTACAACTTACTCAAATCAGAATTATTTGTTCTTTGATTACATCTTATTTTTCCAGGATTGTTGGAAATAAGTTTGTAAGGTTGTAACCTTGTTGTCCAGGATTGTTGAAGCAAGAGGTCCATTTTGAGAGGATTGTTATCATTGGACTTAGTGAAAAATCCAAGAGGGTTGTTCTTGGTGTTTGATTGGTTAGAGTCTGTATAAGAAAGACTAGGTAGAAGTCTTGTCTTAGGATCTAACAATATTGAAAAATCTCTTTCATCTTGAGAGGGGACTGAGTACTCTCGGGCTGTGAGGGAACCAGGATACATCGTCGTGTCTCTTTACTTTCCTTTTTACTGCATTAAACACTTAGTAACTTTTAGCAAAGTAAAACAAGAAATCTACATCAAACTAGAAAAATATTTTGAGTACCTAATTTACCCCCCCCCCCCCCCCCTCTTAGGTGCAACTCTACTTACAAAGTTTACCCATTAAGGATCCTGAATAAACAAGTCAAAATGAAGGTGAGCTTATAGAGCAAGAACAT
Organism: Lathyrus sativus; assembly: GCA_963859935.3. Taxonomy (NCBI): domain Eukaryota; kingdom Viridiplantae; phylum Streptophyta; class Magnoliopsida; order Fabales; family Fabaceae; genus Lathyrus; species Lathyrus sativus. The sequence goes on along the minus strand of OZ012736.1, from coordinate 50,586,332 downwards.
GTATCCATAGATAACATGAATGAGGAAGTAAAAAAATGATTCTAAAAAAGAATCATCAAGTGAAAGTGAGGGAGAAGTCTCAAATGAGGGGGAGCCTTAGAATATGCCACACATAAGACGGCCATCAAATTATCAAAAAGAATATGATTGTGGCAAATTAAACATAAACCCCAAGTGCATGGCATAAATTCAAAAATCATCTTAAGGTTATACATATTCCATCTAAATTTTTCTAAATTATGATAAGTTTTCACAAAACATAGAGCTTACCTTGTAACCATCACTAATGACGAAGAATCTCAATCATATACCCAAGTAGTTAAGTACATGGTTTAAAGGGAGTCCATGACTCAAGAAATCAAGGCTCTAGAAGACAATAAGACATGGGAACTAACTCATTTACCGCAAGGAAGAAAATTGATAGGATGAAGATGGGTGTACAAAATATAACATAAAGCTACATGTGAGATTGAAAAGTACAAGGTCAGATTAGTTTCTAAGGTTACACACAAATAAAAGGTGAAGACTTCAATGAAAATTTTACACTAGTGGCCAAAATGACCACAGTCAGATGCTTGTTAATAGTTGCAGTGGCGAAAGGATGGAAATTACATCAAATGGATGTTAGAAATGCCTTCTTGCATGGAGATTTGACACAAGAGGTATATATGAGTCCTCCACAAGGATATTGCAACACTCTAATTTTTAACAGTGGCAGTGTAGTTTTTTTCTTTTAAACAACAAAGCAATATAAATCTTTCACGATGATCCCTTTTAAAATACAATTAGAGTAAAAGTTTTCTGTTTAAAATCTTCTTCAAAGTTATGATCACACAGTAGCCATAAGTTGCAAAATATTTTAACCACTAAAACATTCTTTCTCAAAAAGTATTTGATATTAAAAAATAATTAATGCATCTTACACAATAAACATTTATGTTGTAACAACATACTTCATAATAGATGGAAAATACACCACTCTAGAACAACACTATAAGCTGATCTTTTGACTCTAACTGAAGATGACTGGGTATTAAACCCTCGAGTAGCATCTAGACTTACTGCTCTAGATCAACAGTCCAATAAATGTTTTGCCACACCTTTAAGAAGAATTCAAAACTCTAAGAACCTGGGGTTTAAGCCCAGTCCTTAATAATAGTATAGGGTTACAATCTAAAAACAACATATATGAAAGTACACACATGCAAGTAAAATATGATATATAGCAGCCACAATATTTATTTCAACATATAAAGTAATGTACAAATAGCCTAATGCATCCTCTATATGAGTGTGATCGTCCTAACTGGGTTCCTCACATGCATGAATTTCGGAATTTAACCTCTCCGTAGAGAGTCGTAGGCACCTCCTACTAATTTATGTGGTCCACCCCCACATGATGACTAGTCCCAGACTAACATCGACTCATAAATCCCGCAGGATTAAGGTGAATCCATTCCCGATAATCGCACCCCGTGAAGATCCACTTGGCCAACACGTAATATGAAATGCATGTTCACATAAATGTATCACAACATAAGTATTTGATGGTCAAACTGGCACATCTTGTGTAGCTTACCTAGCATACACATACCACATATATGCAAATGCATCATAAACATTTTTCAATAGTCAATTCATATATTTATTTAAAATCATATGACAGCGTATTTGTAACGCCCTAATCCTGAATTTCCTTTATTTTGAGTCCTCTCTGATTTAATTGATTGAATTATTATTTTAAATGTGGAATTGTGTGTTAATATGTTATTTGTGCATATTGTACTATTTTTGCCTACTTTGAGAGTTTCGGGTAAAAATAGACCGGAAGGTATTTTGGGCATTAGTAATTATGTTAAGTGGATATTTTATGAGAATTGATTAATTAGTGTGTGGAAAGAATTTGAGAGGAAAGAAAAGAGAATATGAGTATATGAGAGAAAAAGAGAAAATTGGTAAGGGAGGAAAAAAACAAAGGAAAGAAAGGAAGAGAAGAGAAAGAGGAGAGAAAGAAGAGGAAAAACCTAGAACTTCAAGAAATCATTACCAAAGCTTTCGATTGATCGGGTAAGGGTGTGAAACTTTATTATTCTATCAATGTGTATAATCATGTATGATTTTGTTGGATTGTTTTGGATTGTTGGTAGTTTTTCTACACTTTCCATTTTAGGTTGAATTTGGTTTAATCGATAGAAATCGTTGTCTAACGGTTAGAATCGTGATTAGATGGCGTAGATTAGTCGGTATATGTTAGACTAAGGCTACTGGATATGAGTTGGAGTTCATCGGGTGATTTTATCGGTGGTTTTGGATTCTGAACAGCGGGGGAGAAGTGGAAATCGCAGACGCTCGCTAGCAGTTCGCTAGGCGAGCAGGTCGCGAATGGTCGCTGGTAGTTCGCTCGGCGAGTGCGCAGCGAACGGTCCCAGACTTGGGACAGAATGGTTTTAAGGTCCCTCGTTGGCAGCGAAGGGAGTAGCGAAGAGCTCGCTGGAGGTTCGCTGTGGCGAACAAGGTCTGTAGCCTCTGTTCAGGCTCGCTAGTAGTTCGCTAGGCGAGGAGATAGCGAACGCTCGCTAGGCGAGTGTGTAGCGAACGTAGCAGGATGGATTTTCCCTGTTGCGGGGTGCTGTCGTGGCTTGGGGTTTCGGTTACGATTGACCCTTCTTTGATTTAGTAGTTTATATGCTGGGTTGTATTGTGCTATGGGTAGACGTATGGCGTGAATCCTAGATTATGAATTGTGGCCGCTTGGGCAATTATGTGCATTGTTTAGCCTGATTAAAAATCTATGATGATTGTATGAATATATGCGATGAATGTGTAGAATGCATGAGTATGTTTGTAAACATGTGTGCATTTTCAAGAGTGTCATGAGTCATGTTTTATGTGAAGCATCATGGTATGCATTCTTGTGTCTATTGATTCCTCGGTGAATCTGCAGAACCTCGTGTGCCCTTGTGGGGTGTGAGCGATGGTTAATTATTGATCCCTCGGTGGATTTGCAGAACCTCGTATGTTACGATGGTTATTTTGATTCCGCGTAGAATCTGCAGAACCTCGTGTGCCCATGTGGGGTGTGAGCGATGGTTATTTGGTTCTTCAATTGAACCTGCTGAAATGTGTCGGTACCGCATTTGCATCTGCATAGAGTCGTGTGTCGGTCTCTATGAGTTGCATGTTGACATCCTGCATGGTGCATGGTGAATGAGCATAATTGTAAATGTTTATATGAATTGCTGATGATTGGCATGATTGGTATGCTTGAAGACACATGTGTGTGTGAATATATGAATATGTATGTTTTGTGTGTTTACGAACCGATATAAACATTGTTGACGCATATTGTATATGCATGATGTTCTATTTGTAAATAGATAACGTGAATACATTGCGATGTACGGTATGACGAGGTGAGTTGCGGCGAGAATACGAAAGACGTATATCGGATATTATGTATATATATGTTTATATGCGTTGTTTTTATGATATCGTTTCTCACCCTTCTGTGGTTTCTTTTAATGCCCTACGAGGCATTGCAGATTAGATCGCTGGAAGTATTTTTGTGAAGCGTGGCTTCTTCCCTTTTTGGTCGGTCGACTCTGATATGTAGCACCGGGTAGAATAGGATTTATTTTGATTCTTTTGTGATACATCTGAGTATGTATCTGCTGTTGATATGTTTTGTAAAACATGATGAATGATAACTGTATATGTGAATACATGTTTGGTGAATTATGAAATATTTGGATAGTTCCGCCTTTGTTCTAAATATTCCTTGTGGGTGTTATCCCGATGTTGCATATTTGCTGAGTAGGTGTTGTATGTGTTGGAATTTTTATGATAATGTGATATTTCCCTTTTATGCCATGTTGCAAATGTACTCTGATGAAATTTTAAATTTATGCCTAAATGATTAATTGTATTATTTGGGGGCATAGAAAGGGGGTGTTACATTAAGTGGTATCAGAGCCCAGTGTTGAGTCAGTTGTATCTGTCTCGCTGTTTTGTTGGTTGAACGGTTGTTTGACCCTGTTGTTATTTTGGGAATAATCAGAATATGGTTGGTCGTAATGACAACGCGATGGTTGCGGCATTGGAAGCTATGGCTCGAGCGGTGCAGGGTGCGCCGAATGTGAATGCTAACGATGAGTTTAGGAAGAATCAACCGCTGGTGTTTAAAGGAAGGTTTGATCCAAGTGGTGCTCAGATTTGGCTGAAGGAGGTCGAGAGGATCTTCAGAGTTATGAATTGCGCTGAGAGGAACAAGGTGAGACTTGGGTCTCACATGCTGAGAGAAGAAGCCGATGACTGGTGGGTCGGCATAAGACAAATTCTTGGAGTTGATGATGAGGAAATAACTTGGGATTTGTTCCGCACTGAATTTTTGAGGAAGTATTATCCGGAGAGTGTGAAGGGAAAGAAGGAGATGGAGTTTCTAGAATTGAAACAAGGGAACATGTCCGTGGTCGACTACACGGCTAAGTTCACGGAGTTGGTAAAATTCCATCCTCACTATGATTCGGTGGCGGCGGAATTTTCCAAGTGTATTAAGTACGAGAACGGCTTGCGCCCGGAGATCAAACAAGCTGTGGGATATCAGAGGATTTGAAGATTTTCTGACTTAACCGAATGCTGTAGAATTTTCGAAGAGGATAGTAGGGCTCGTTCTACTCACTATAAGAGTTTGAATGAGAGGCGAGGGAAGCAACCAGTAAGGAGTGGGCCTTATGTGACGCCTGCTGATAAAGGGAAGCGTAGGGAACACTTTGTCAAGAAATCCGGAGGAGGGAGTTCTGGTCCCGTCAAGTGCTATAGGTGCGGCGAAGAGGGGCACAAATCTTTTGAGTGTAAGAAGGTTGGGGAAAAGTGTGCTAACTATGGTGGTCTCGGTCATGCTACAACTGAATGTAGAAGGAATGTGATTAAGTGTTTTAACTGTGGGGAGGTTGGTCATATTAGTACGAAGTGTACTAATGCAAAGCAAGCTCCGTCAAGCGGGAAGGTATTTGCATTAGCGGGTGCAGACACTACTAATGCGGATCGGTTGATTAAAGGTACATGCTTTATTAATAATATGCCCTTAGTTGCTATTATCGATACCGGAGCGACTCTTTCGTTTATTTCGTTCGAGTGTGCTAAGCGTTTGGATTTGTGTTTTTCTTCTTGTGGTGGTGATATGGTTATTGAGACACCCGCTTCGGGGTTGGTAACTACGTCTTCGGTATGTTTGAGTTGTCCCTTGACCATGTATGGTAAGGACTTTATTATGGACTTGGTGTGTTTGCCATTAGAAGGATTAGATGTGATTTTGGGTATGAATTGGTTGCAGTATAATAGAGTTCATATTGATTGTTATCACAAGTTGGTGAGGTTTCCATCTTCGGGAGATGAGGAGGAAGAGAGTTTTCTATCCACTAAAGAGTTGAAGAAACTTTTGGCGGATGAAGCTCAAGTGTTCTGTTTGTTTGCGTCGCTGTCGGTAGAGAATAAGGTTGAATTGGATTTGGTTCCAGTGGTATGTGACTTTCCAGAAGTATTTCCGGAGGACATTACGGACGTACCGCCAGAAAGGGAAGTCGAGTTTTTGATTGATCTAGTTCCCGATACTAGACCGATTTCGATGGCACCGTATCGTATGTCGGCATCGGAGTTGGTAGAATTGAAGAGGCAATTGAATGATTTATTGGAAAAGAGATTTGTTAGGCCGAGTGTTTCTCCTTGGGGTGCGCCGATATTGTTGGTAAAGAAGAAAGATGGTAGCATGCGGTTGTGTATTGATTATCGGCAGTTGAACAAGGTGACTATCAAGAATAAGTATCCGCTTCCTAGAATTGATGATTTGATGGACCAATTGGTTGGTGCCCGTGTATTTAGTAAGATTGATTTGAGGTCAGGATATCACCAGATTCGTGTTAAAGGAGAAGATATTCAAAAGACGGCTTTTAGGACACGGTATGGTCATTATGAATTTTCTGTGATGCCATTCGGAGTTTCTAATGCGCCGGGTGTGTTTATGGAATATATGAATCGTATCTTTCATGGGCAGTTGGATCATTTCGTTGTTGTGTTTATTGACGACATTTTGATTTACTCTAAGTCCCAAGAAGAGCATGAAGAGCATTTGCGGGTTGTGTTGCAAGTATTGAAGGAGAAGCAATTGTATGCTAAGTTATCCAAGTGCGAGTTTTGGTTATCGGAAGTGAGTTTTCTTGGGCATGTTATTTCTGGTAGTGGTATTTGTGTTGATCCATCCAAGATTGATGCGGTGATGCAATGGGAGGCTCCTAAGTCGGTTACGGAGATCCGAAGCTTTTTGGGCTTGGCCGGTTATTATCGGAGGTTTATTGAGGGATTTTCGAAGTTGGCACTTCCGTTGACTCAGTTGACTTGTAAGGGAAAGACTTTTGTTTGGGACATTAATTGTGAGAAGAGTTTTGTTGAACTTAAGAGACGGTTGACAACGACGCCGGTTCTGATTTTGCCAAATCCGACGGAAGCGTTTGTGGTTTATTGTGATGCTTCTTTGTCCGGTTTGGGTGGTGTTTTGATGCAAGACGGTAAAGTTGTGGCTTATGCTTCAAGGCAATTGAGAGTGCATGAGAAGAATTATCCCGCGCACGATTTGGAATTGGCGGCCGTGGTCTTTGTTTTGAAAATTTGGAGACATTATCTCTATGGTGCGAGATTTGAAGTTTTTAGCGACCACAAGAGTTTGAAGTATTTATTTGAGCAAAAGGAATTGAATATGAGGCAAAGGAGATGGTTAGAGTTTTTGAAGGATTATGACTTTGGGTTGAATTACCATCCGGGTAAGGCAAATGTTGTAGCCGATGCTTTGAGCCGGAAGTTAGTGCATATGTCTACATTGATGGTAAGAGAATGGGAACTTTTGGAGAGTTTTAGAGATTTGAGTTTGGTTTGTGAAATGACGCCAAGAAGTGTAAAACTTGGTATGTTGTATGTTACGAATGATTTTCTAGCTACCGTTCGTGAAAAGCAAAAGTTGGATTTGAAATTTGTGGATTTGATGATGAATGAGAGTGAGGACTTTAAGGTTGATAATTTTGGAGTTTTGAAATTCCGTGGTCGTATTTGTATTCCCGACGATGTGGATTTGAGAAAGACGATATTGGAGGAAGGACACCGGAGTAAATTAAGTATTCACCCGGGTGCGAATAAGATGTATCAAGATTTGAAGAAAATCTTTTGGTGGTCCGGATTGAAGAGGGATGTAGCTCGATTTGTGTATTCGTGTTTGACTTGCCAGAAGTCTAAAGTGGAACATCAGAAGCCTAGTGGTTTGATGCAACCGTTGGATATTCCTGAATAGAAATGGGATAGCATATCAATAGATTTTGTTACGGGTTTACCAAATACGCAAAGAGGTCACAATGCTATTTAGGTGATTGTTGATAGGCTTACTAAATCTGCTCACTTTATTCCGATTGATATTAGTTATCCTTTGGAAAAGTTAGCCGAGATTTATGTTCGGGTGATTGTGAAGTTGCATGGAGTTCCCAAGAGTATCGTGTCGGATAGAGATCCTAGATTTACTTCGAGATTTTGGGAAGGTTTGCAAAAGGCTTTAGGTTCTAAGTTGAGATTGAGTTCGGCGTATCATCCGCAGACGGATGGCCAAACTGAGAGGACGATTCAATCGTTAGAGGACTTGTTGCGTGCTTGTGTGCTCGAGCAAGGTGGTGTTTGGGATAGCTTTTTGGCATTGATTGAATTCACTTACAACAACAGTTTTCATGCAAGTATTGGTATGGCACCATTTGAGGCTTTGTATGGTCGGAGATGTCGAACACCTTTGTGTTGGCATGAAACCGGAGAGAGATCGGTAGTTGGACCGGAAATGGTACAACAAACGACGGAGAAGGTGAAGTTTATTCGGGAGAAGATGAAAGCTTCCCAGAATAGGCAAAAGAGTTATCATGACAAGAGAAGGAAGGACCTTGAATTTCAAGAAGGTGACCATGTGTTTTTGAGAGTTACGCCGGTTACGGGTGTGGGTCGTGCTTTGAAGTCGAAGAAGTTGACTTCTCGTTTTATTGGTCCGTATCAAATTATTGCACGAGTTGGTGCGGTGGCTTATCGTGTGGTGTTGCCTCCGAGTCTTTCGAATTTGCATGATGTGTTCCATGTTTTGCAACTTCGGAAGTATGTTCCGGATCCGTCACATGTGATTCCTATGGATGAGGTGGAGGTAAGAGATAATCTTACGGTTGAGGTTTTACCGGTTATGATTTTGGACCGCGAAGTTAAGAACCTAATAGGCAAGGATATTTCGCTTGTAAAAGTAGCATGGGGGGGTGCTGCGGAAGGCAATATGACTTGGGAATTGGAGAGTAAGATGCGTGAGTCGCATCCTGAGCTGTTCGAATCAGGTAATATTTTCGAGGACGAAAATTCCTAAGTGGGGGAGAGTTGTAACGCCCCAATCCTGAATTTCCTTTATTTTGAGTCCTCTCTGATTTAATTGATTGAATTATTATTTTAAATGTGGAATTGTGTGTTAATATGTTATTTGTGCATATTGTGCTATTTTTGCCTACTTTGAGAGTTTCGGGTAAAAATAGACCGGAAGGTATTTTGGGCATTAGTAATTATGTTAAGTGGATATTTTATGAGAATTGATTAATTAGTGTGTGGAAAGAGTTTGAGAGGAAAGAAAAGAGAATATGAGTATATGAGAGAAAAAGAGAAAATTGGTAAGGGAGGAGAAAAACAAAGGAAAGAAAGGAAGAGAAGAGAAAGAGGAGAGAAAGAAGAGGAAAAACCTAGAACTTCAAGAAATCATTACCAAAGCTTTCGATTGATCGGGTAAGGGTGTGAAACTTTATTATTCTATCAATGTGTATAATCATGTATGATTTTGTTGGATTGTTTTGGATTGCTGGTAGTTTTTCTACACTTTCCATTTTAGGTTGAATTTGGTTTAATCGATAGAAATCGTTGTCTAACGGTTAGAATCGTGATTGTAACCCGGTGAACTGACTTTAAACAATGTTGCGGATAGCAAGAGTCGCCACCGACTTTTATTTTATCCATAAGGAAAGGTTATAAAAGAACAGGAAAGACCTTAGAGAATATTTTGGGTCCGGGGGGTAGGTTATGAAAAGGGAAGGTATTAGCATCCTTTTCATCCATGGTTATCCATGGGCTCTTAGGTACTTAAGCTCACTTTTGAATTGTTTTGAAATTGTAGTGTGTGAATAGAAAATTTTCAGAATAGTTAATAAATAATCCATGTAAGGATGTGTTAAGAACTTATTTGAAAACTTGTTGAAAATTTGTTTAAGTGTGAAACAGTTTTGAAGTGAGCAAGTATCTAGGAGTAGCCTACCCTAATGTTTTAAAGTCTTTCTTATTCTTTATCCTTTCCTTTAGTAAGACTATCCCTACTATAATGGAGTAGGTAGTCCTTACTTTGGATGTTAAGGGACATGTGAGGGACAATTGGATTTTTGAAGGCCATTGTGGGATGTAATAAGCACATATAAGGGACCATCATCATTTTTCGAAAGGGACTCGATTCGTAAAGGCAACCATAAGGGACTTTGATGATTTTTCTATTTGAGGGACTTGCTTTATACACCCCACTTAACCATTATTCGTAGGCAACTTGAGGGATATCCTTAGGAAGTGAGACGGCGATTAAAATCGACTTACGTGTGTGACGTGTTTATTTTAATTATCTTTATTTAAAAGTGATCTAAAATTTATTTTAATATTACATACATGTTGTTACACTCCCTAATTACTAACCATAATAATAATTAAATAATTAAACAACTTTACATCCAAGAAACAATTACAAAATAATAAGCAAAATAATTAAATAGCAAAGATAAATAAAATATAAATAAGCAATAATAAATAATAAAAGGGGGTTAATTCTAAGTTTACTCGGCAAGACATCGCATCTTGTGCCTACGTATCCTTACGGGAGTGGAATCAGAGTAATCGTAGTTCCCCTCAATAGGGAGGTTAGAAACTTCTTGACTGTGGTCAAGGTCTCAAGGGGAATAAACGCATCTTAAGGACACGCTTACGTGGAGTGTAGAAACTCCAAATCTCTACGTTGAAATGTTAAGTTGTAATTAGGGTTAAATTAGGGATTCCACGGCGGGAAACCCTAAAATGAGCGCGGCGGCTCTTTGACCTAATGCTAAGGGTAAAATTGTAATTTTGCCTGCGGCGAGGCATTTGTGAAAATTAGGGTTTGTAGTTTGTAGTTTTGAGGATTTGAAATTGAATGTGTGAAGTTTTACGGACTATTGGCGCGGCGGCCAAACAGTTAGACCTAACCTTCGGATGTGTGCAATGTGACAGAAATAATAGTAAACGCGTGAGATAATTGAATCATGCAAACAGAGAGATAATGTCATAATTTAAACCATGCAAGCAGAAATTTAAAGGCAGAATTTAAAGAGCGATTGTTAAGTTCGCGAGGTTTCATGAGAGGAGCAGATACAATATGATAATGAAATTTGAATTGAACAATAATAAAATAAAATAAATAACGGTTCTAGTTATTATTTTAAAAAAAAAAGATTTTAGTTATTATTTAAAATTTATCTAAAAAAAAGTTTTTCTTAAAAATAATAGGTTTTCATATTAATTCGGAAAAGATGTTAATGTTATTTATTTTAAAAAACAGATTTTTATATTATAACAAATTTTAATAAATTAATGATAACAATAATAATAATAATGGTAATACTAATGATAATAATGATAATAATAATAAATAATGATAATAATAATAATAATAATAATAATAATAATAATAATAATAATAATAATAATAATAATAATAATAAAGCAATAATGAATTTTAAATGTGCCAAATAACCCAACAATGTTGCTAACGCAGAAATGCGCTCATCGCAACCAGATCTAAATCGGACGAAACAAAATTTATCGCAAAGAAAAAGAAATTAAGCAAAAAATAGTATTATTGCTCACACAAAAATGCGATCATCGCAACCAGATCGAACTAACACAAATGTCACGCGTCATGCACACAAATGTGCAAACATCGTATCGACATAATTCGATCAAAAATCTTATATATATATACACTCTAACAATTTAAAAATTATATATATATAAACGTAACAGTAATAGATAAAGAAAAAGAAATAACGGTAATAGATGAAGAAAAAGAAATAACGGTAAAAGATGAAGAAAAAGAAACAACAGTAATAGATGAAGGAAAAGAAATAACGGTAAACGATGAAGAAAAAGAAACAATAGTAATGGATGAAGAAGAAAACTAAATAACGGCAAACGGCACTCACTCCTCTTAGGTTTTTTTCCTTCTCCCCTTTTTTCCAACAAGGCAACACATGTATATATAGGGAACAAATTAGGGTTAACACCAAATTGTCAATAATGTCCCTAAAGCCCATTTTAAAGCCCAAACTAAATAATTAGTTAAGAAAAAATAAAATTTAATTGTTATTTTTTTAATGAAAGATAGAAAAATTTAGAGTAAAAATAATAAAAACAAAAAAAAAAAGTGACAAAGGTGAGATTCGAACTCTCAACCTCTCACACTCATAACTCCTTACACATGTCCTCCTGCCAATTGTGCCATTTTTACTTTTTAGAAAAAAAATGCATGCCATATGATATTTACCTGCAAAAAGTCAAACGACTCTCTTTGATGTTGGCAAAAAAAAATCATGAAGTTTGACTTTGGTTTGACCACAGTTGACCTCAGTTTGACCTTTTAACTGCATTGACTGCTTTTGACTTATCTGATCATCTGACTGAGCAAACTTTTGAGAAAAGTCTTGAAACTTGACATGGGGGTTCTTATACACATATAAGATGTTATGAAGCTCACTTGAAGTCTTGGAAGTCCATTTAGCCTGATTAAAGTCAAAACCCTAGTTTTGGATGCACTGCTTAGGAGGTGCATTGTCTGAGGGAATTGTCAACTCTTCTGACCAATTGTGAATTTTGTGAACCTTGTGAACCTTCTTGGAACACAAAGTCTTGTATTGTGAGGGCAAATTTTGGGGTGCAACAGCTGCCCCTGTTCAATTTTCTGAAACCTGAGGGGTTAGATTGGTATATTTGCCAGTCGTAACCTGGAAGGTTGAAGGGGATTGAACACAAAAGCCCAAAAATTTGCACTCACCAGCGCATGGAGTGATATTGATGGTTGGTTGAACATGATTGAGTGGGATTAAAGATGCCACTAGGGGAAAGTTCTTCAGTAGTATAATGAGAACTGTCAGGAGTCTGGAGTAATACTGATGTAACAGCATGTCTTCATGAGGATAGAGCAATCAATAATGATAACCCTAAAGCAGTCTTGAAGTGATAAATCTGACCTCAGGAGGATAGAGCAATCAATAGCTCTAAAGCAGTCTTGAAGTAATAATGGCTTCAGGAGGATAGAGCAATCAATAGCTCTAAAGCAGTCTTGAAGTAATAGAATGGCTTCAGTAGGATAGAGCAATCAACAGCTCTAAAGCAGTCTTGAAATAATAATGTGATATGTCTTCAGGAGGATAGAGCAATCAATAGCTCTAAAGCAGTCTTGAAGTAATGATTTCAGGAGGATAGAGCAATGGATAGCTCTAAAGCAGTCTTGAAATAATAATGTAATTTCAGGAGGATAGAGCAATGGATAACTCTAAAGCAGTCTTGAAATAATTAGATGGCTTCAGGAGGATAGAGCAATCAATAGCTCTAAAGCAGTCTTGAAGTAATGATTTCAGGAGGATAGAGCAATGGATAGCTCTAAAGCAGTCTTGAAATAATTAGATGGCTTCAGGAGGATAGAGCAATGAATAGCTCTAAAGCAGTCTTGAAGTAGTAATACGACCTCATGAGGATAGAGCAATGAATAGCTCTAAAGCAGTCTTGAAATAATAATGTGATATGTCTTCAGGAGGATAGAGCAATCAATAGCTCTAAAGCAGTCTTGAAGTAATGATTTCAGGAGGATAGAGCAATGGATAGCTCTAAAGCAGTCTTGAAATAATAATGTGATATGTCTTCAGGAGGATAGAGCAATCAATAGCTCTAAAGCAGTCTTGAAGTAATAATGGCTTCAGGAGGATAGAGCAATGAATAGCTCTAAAGCAGTCTTGAAGTAATGATTTCAGGAGGATAGAGCAATGAATAGCTCTAAAGCAGTCTTGAAATAATAACGTGATATGTCTTCAGGAGGATAGAGCAATCAATAGCTCTAAAGCAGTCTTGAAGTAATGATTTCAGGAGGATAGAGCAATGAATAGCTCTAAAGCAGTCTTGAAATAATAATGTAATTTCAGGAGGATAGAGCAATGAATACTCTAAAGCAGTCTTGAAGTAATGATTTCAGGAGGATAGAGCAATGAATAGCTCTAAAGCAGTCTTGAAATAATAACGTGATATGTCTTCAGGAGGATAGAGCAATCAATAGCTCTAAAGCAGTCTTGAAGTAATGATTTCAGGAGGATAGAGCAATGAATAGCTCTAAAGCAGTCTTGAAATAATAATGTAATTTCAGGAGGATAGAGCAATGAATACTCTAAAGCAGTCTTGAAGTAATGATTTCAGGAGGATAGAGCAATGAATAGCTCTAAAGCAGTCTTGAAATAATAACGTGATATGTCTTCAGGAGGATAGAGCAATCAATAGCTCTAAAGCAGTCTTGAAGTAATGATATGACCTCATGAGGATAGAGCAATGAATAGCTCTAAAGCAGTCTTGAAGTAATAGGATGATTTCAGGAGGATAGAGCAATCAGCAACTCTAAAGCAGTCTTGAAATAATAATGTGATATGTCTTCAGGAGGATAGAGCAATCAATAGCTCTAAAGCAGTCTTGAAGTAATGATTTCAGGAGGATAGAGCAATGGATAGCTCTAAAGCAGTCTTGAAATAATAATGTAATTTCAGGAGGATAGAGCAATGGATAACTCTAAAGCAGTCTTGAAATAATTAGATGGCTTCAGGAGGATAGAGCAATCAATAGCTCTAAAGTAGTCTTGAAGTAGTAATATGACCTCATGAGGATAGAGCAATGAATAGCTCTAAAGCAGTCTTGAAGTAATAGGATGATTTCAGGAGGATAGAGCAATCAGTAGCTCTAAAGCAGTCTTGAAGTCATGAGAGGCTATCAGGAGGATAAAATAACCCTGAGGTTACAATAAAGCAGTCCCAAAGTAATAAGAAGCTCATCAGGAGGATAAAGTAACCCTGAGGTTACAATAAAGCAGTCCCAAAGATCATAAGCTTGTTTGTTGGATAATTAACCTGAAAACAAGGTAGCATTCTGTATAACAACATTAGTTTATGCTTTATGTATGCATGTATGACATGATGCACTTAGGTAATGTACTATAGACATATATGTTATGGTATGATGTAAATGATGCATGTATGATATGACACTGCTGGAAGTGTCTGGATATCCTTGTATAACAACTGCTGGCCAAGGAAAATAAATCCCGATTCGTTGTTGAAGAATACATAACCCTCCGTCTGCTGGGGATAACAAGGTATAGATAACCTCCCATTGTTGGGGATAACAAGGTATAGATAACCTCCCGTTGTTGGGGACAGTAGGGTATAGATAACCTTCGTTTTCGTTTGATAGTAGGATAAGTATAACATCCCGTCTTCGTTCATCGTGCCCTTATTGGAAAGTAATTTCCCGTATATCCGTATGAGGATAAAAGAGATGGATATAAATTCCAGGGGAGATTAGACTTTGTGAAAATGGATTAGTCCTACTGATGGTTTGTAACTGCCTTGTAAAGATGAACCGGCGAAGCTTCGTTGAAATCCTTCCCTCGTTCGTCCTTAGTAAATACTATTACTGCATTTTCATGCATTTCTGGTAAACATCAATCATATTAAAAGCATACATGCATTTCTGGTAAACATCAATCATATTCAAAGGCATACATACATTCAAACACAACCAATGGACGTTTCGCTTATGTAAATAGGGTAAAAGTAAATCTGGATTCAAAAGATGGAATTTATTTATATCAAAAGTGACCCATACACGGGTAAGTTTGTACAAGGAGACATAAACCCTAGTAAGAGAATTTTGTCATGAAGTTTTACAAAAAGAATCAGCTATGTGGGAAATAATCCTATTGAGTTTCAATTCTACTATTGCCCCTCAAGTATCTCATCTTCTTGCTGTTGAGACGGAAACGATTGGATTGAGCTTTATCTGTTTGAGCTTGAGTAAGTAGTACAACTGGTTGCAGTTTCATGAGTGATCCAAACGAGACATAGTCATACGCTTTAATCCCTAACTTTTGCCTGGATTGCCCTTTCAGGTTTTCAATCCACCGGGATACCCTTTTTTGCCCAAGCCGCCTTTTCAGGTTTTCGACTTGCCGGGTGTACATCTTTTTATATATATATCCCTAATTTTTGCCCAAACCCTTTTGGTTTGCCGGGATGCCCTTATTTTTGCCTAGGCCTGTCAACCTAGCGGGTCTCTTTTTATGCGTAGTATTTTTTAACTATGTCTGCGTTTACAGGTTGTGGGAAGTCTTCACCATCCATTGTAGTCAATATCATGGCACCTCCTGAGAACACTGTCTTGACTACAAATGGTCCCTCATATGTTGGAGTCCACTTGCCCCTAGGATCACCCTGTGGTAATATGATACGCTTGATTACCAAGTCACCAGCCTGATATACCTTTGGCTTAACCTTCTTGTTAAAAGCTTTGATCATCCGTTTCTGGTACATCTGGCCATGACAAACTGCTGCTAACCTTTTCTCATCAATCAAATTTATCTGGTCAAGTCGAGTCTGAATCCACTCATCTTCATCCAAGCCTGCATCCTTCATAATTCTCAAGGAGGGGATCTGAACTTCAATAGGCAGAACTGCTTCCATACCATAGACCAAGGAGAATGGGGTTGCCCCGGTTGAAGTACGTATTGTAGTACGATAACCATGCAGAGCAAATGGTAACATCTCGTGCCAATCCTTGTAAGTAACAGTTATCTTCTGTACAATCTTCTTAATGTTCTTATTAGCAGCTTCAACTGCCCCATTCATCTTTGAAATCAACAAGGTAGTATGGGTCAACATATACTGTCTTAGTCGGCGAGCAGCCCGTGCCAAAGCGCAGCAAGTTTTCTCGAGCAGTGAGTATTTTGTTTCACAGTCGGTAAACTTTTTGCTAAGGTAGTATATTGCCTGCTCTTTTCGACCAGACTCGTCATGTTGCCCCAATACACACCCCATTGAGTTGTCTAATACTGTTAAATACATAATCAAGGGTCTTCCATCAACTGGTGGCATTAAAATTGGAGGTTCTAGCAAATATCTCTTGATTTCATCAAAGGCAGTCTGGCACTCACCATTCCATTCCATCACCTGATCTTTCTTCAACAACTTGAAGATTGGCTCACAGATGGTAGTTAATTGGGAAATAAATCTTGCAATGTAGTCCCAAGAAACCTCTAACCTCCTTCTCAGTACGGGGAGCTGGCATCTCTCGTATAGCTTTCACTTTTGCAGGATCCACTTCAATACCTTTTCCACTGACAATGAAACCCAGGAGCTTTCCAGATCTAACTCCAAAAGTACACTTGTTTGGATTTAATCTCAACCTGTATTTCTTCAACCTCTCAAACAACTTGTGCAGATGATCAAGATGTTGTTCTTCATTCTGAGACCTGGCTATCATATCATCCACATATACCTCTATCTCATGATGAATCATATCATGAAACAAAGCCACCATAGCACGCTGATATGTTGCCCCTGCATTCTTATGTTGAGCAGTGTTGTCTAAATCAGCCCCTATCTGGACCTCTTTTCTGTTTTCTTCAGTTCCCAGATTCACAACTTCGACTGGCTCTTCATGTGGCTGTATAGCTTTCTCTTCTTGTTGTAACAACCTAGCAAGCCCTACAGATATTTCACAATCGTCCTCGTTTCCGTCTTCAGTTTGATAGATCGGATTCTCGAAATTGTAATTGGCAATAGTAGAACTGTTATCAATTGGATCCAGAGTGGATGAGGATCGGCATTTTAGTGACGTGGGTGTGTGTAAGAACACATAGCTGATAAAGCAAAAATAAAAGAAAAAGAAAGACAAGGAACACAATATTTACGAAAACGAAACGCCCACTGATTTTATCGAATGAAGTATGCAAATGAGATGACAACCCGTAACAAGCACACCATTGTGCCCCGGGTAAGGCACATGGCTTGAAAGTTTTAATTGTTCCAGAAATTATAAATTTAAAAACATAACACAGTAATAGTATTTACTCCTGACTAAAGGAGATAGGGATAACATCTTCAGCTGTCCAATTATTGAGTCCAGCACCCACAGTAGGAAGAATCCATGCCTCCAAGTTGTAGTCTTCATCTTGATCTCCCACGGCATTGATAACCCCTTGATTGGTGATACGAACAGCACGGGCACGACGGACAGCCTTCTGGGACTCTTCTTCCACCATAGTTTTTGCATCATTGAGGGAGGCCATTGCCATTGTTGGAGGGTTTCTGATGACCACAGGAACCTTCTTCACAGCAGGAGGAGTCACCCAATCCTTAACAGCCCAGGGAACCACTTCAAATGAATGACATGGAGTTTCAATGTATTCACCTTCTACTTCCAGATACTTGAAAGTGTTTACATGGCTGACAAAGTATTTTTCCTCTCCAAAGACAGTAACAACTTTTCCATTCACCGGATATCTCAACTTTTGATGTAATGTGGAGGTCACCGCACCTGCCCCCTGGATCCAGGGACGACCAAGCAGACATGAGTACGAAGGACGAATATCCATCACATAGAATGTAGCAGTGAACACCTGAGAACCAACCTTGATTGGAAGATCAATTTCCCCATGCACTACTCTTCTAGAACCATCAAAAGCCTTTACCACAATATTACTGGGCTTCAATACCGTATCTTCAGGACTCAGCTTGTTCAGGACTTCCTTAGGCAACACATTCAGAGAGGAACCATTGTCTATCAGCACATGAGACAGGGTAGTGCCCCTGCATTCAATTGAAATATGCAAGGCCCTGTTATGATCCCTCTTGGCAGGGGTCAAGTCAGCATCAGAAAATCCTAACCCGTTGTCATAGGTCAGGTGCGCAACACAATTCTCAAACTGGTCCACAGAAATTGCACTGGGTACATGAGCCATCTTTAGAAACTTGATCAATGACTTGGCATGAGCCTCAGAACATAATAACAGGGAGAGCATAGAAATCTTTGAGGGAGTATGCCCCAGCTGATCAACAATATCATAATCACTCTTGCGAATGATTTTCAATACTTCTTCCATCTGCTTAGAGAGGTCATCAGCAGCTGGCGCATCAGTAGATACAGGCTCAATAACAGGACCCTTGCCCCGAGCATCAGTGGTGGAAGTAACAGCAGGAGTAACTGCACTCTTAGAAGCAACTGGAGGAGAGAAGACTCTTCCACTACGAGTGATCTTGCTAGATCCAGCAATATTATCAATGTCAACAGGCATATCAGGTAAAGGCTCCTGTTTGACACCATGGATGTAAACATCAGACCCATAGTGCCAAGGCACAGCTTTGTCAGATGTATAAGGGATAGGACCAGGAGTGGTAATGATCAGAGGAGCTACTCTGGCTTCAGCGACAACTTTCACAGGACCTTCAGCAGTAATCTTGATTGGGCCCTGATGAGTGATTTTAATGGGACCCTTTGAAGTGATTCTTAGTGGTACTTTGTCAACCATGTCAACCTCTTCAATCTTCTTACCCTGAGTCAGATGATCCACCATACTTTCTACAGATGCTGGTCTTCTTTCAAACACTATAGTATATTTATCCATGGGACGTTGAATCCCATCTCTCAAAATGAAGCAACTATCCGGCTTATAGGTACAATATAGACAATCTTCATGACAACCTGGAAAGATCCCAGCTTGTACTAACCTCTTTTTGATAACAGACAATGGTGTGCTCAACTCCATAACTGAATAGACATGCAGATCTTCGTCAATATCCTCATCAATGGCGTTGACAGTCTTCTCGTGATTTGGCATTGGAGCTGTAATCACATTTGGAGTACCTGGTGGATCAAACTCAATTTCTCCAGCATCAATCATATCCTGAATTTTGTTCTTCAAGACCCAGCAGTTATTAGTATCATGTCCTGGACAGTTTGAATGATATGCACATCGTGCATTGGGATTGTACTTGGGAGAGGTAACATTGGGATTCTGAGGGGCCTCCCTCAGGGTAATAAGTTCAGCTTTCAACAAGTGTTGCAATGCCTGAGCCATTGACATGTTGATCTTCGTGAACTGTCTTCTAGCCCTCTGTTGGTTGCCTTGAGGCTGCTCTGTTGTTGCAGGAGTTGGATTTGAAATATGAACTGCACTAACAGACTGATGCCTTCTGTTACGATCAGGCTGACCATACACAGCATTAGATTCTTTCTTCCCAGTGGGAGGCTTCTTTGCGGCACCTGATGAAGAAGTGCCCATTTGGATCTTACCACTCTTGATGCCATTCTCTACTCGCTCTCCTGTCATGATCAACTCAGTGAAGCCAGATGATGAGCTTCCAATGAGATGACTGTAAAACGGACCATTCAGCGTACACATGAACATATCAACCAATTCCCTATCAGTCAAAGGGGGTTGAACTCCTCCAGCTAAGTCTCTCCACTTCTGAGCATACTCCTTAAAGCTTTCTTTGGCACCCATAGACATGCTTGCTTTATGAAGTAGCTTTGTTAGCTCTAGGATCCTTGCTTGGCTTGCTTTGTAATGAGCCTCGAAAGTATCCCTTTGCTCTTTCAGTTGGATCCATGATCTCTGCAAGTCTTCCACATCAGTAGGCATGTCTGGGTGAAGGATGGTATAAGTTGTGTCTCCTTCAGCAACAGGTTCCATGGTAACTGGTAGGATGGCAGGATATGGCATCATGAGTGTCTGAGCACGAAATCGTACCCATCTGAGATAAGCCTCCATAGGAATGGTGTACTTAGGCTCCAGTGTCTTGCTGTCAATCCTGTTTACCTTTTCCCAAGCTCGTATGAATCTCTGACGGTAACCCTGAAGATCGTTGTCGTAGTCAAACACAATGCCCTGAATCAACATGTCATGTGGACCATCGCTCCGGGCGTAACCAAACTGTCGTAAAGCTAGAGATGGGTTGTAGGTGATGCCTCCTCTTATGCCTAGAAGCGGCACGTTAGGAAACTCCCCACAACGGTCAATGATGGTGACATTCTCCGTAGATCTGGAGCACCAATGGATGTCTGAGTGAGAAAGTGACATGATCCTCTTGGACCATCTGAACCCTTGCTCATTCTTCATTACTGAGCGAGGAAGGTGAGAAATAAACCACCTAGAAAGTAAAGGTATGCAGCACATCAAAGTTCCTCTTGCTCTTGTAGTACGGGTGTGAAGAGAATGTAGGATGTCTCCAAGTAAGGTAGGCACTGGATTGTGACTCAGGAATATGTTGATGGCATGAACGTCTATGAACTGATCAGGATTGGGGAACAACACTAAGCCATAAATCAATAAGGCTAAGATCTCCTCAAAAGCATCGTAGCTCATAGCTTTCAAGAACATTTGAGCTTTATCCACTAATACCTTGGCAAGAATACCTTTAACTCCACTTCTCGTCTCTAGAACAATGTCAGACTTCTTCAGATGTAGAGCTGCAGCAACAACTTCTGGTTTAAGCTCCTTCTCTAAGCCTGTGAATGGCTTCTGATCAAGAACAGGTATACCCAGAAGTTTAGAGAACTCCTCCATGGTTGGAACCAGCTGATAATCAGGAAATGTAAAGCAATGGTGCTCAGGGTCAAAGAACTGAAACAGCACACTCATCATGTCTTCACTGAACCCTGAAGTAACTAGATCCAATAAGTGACCATGCCTCTTGTTGAACTGGGAATGATCAGGCACTAGGGAAACCAACTCCTTGAGCTTAGCAGGTATCCCTACAAAGTTGATCCTGATGGTGTTTCTACGAGCAGAAGCCATGACCTGCAACAAAGAACAAAGATAAATCCTTTGGTCCTTGAAATGGTTAGGGAAAATGATATGCTTATGATGCATGATGATGTCATGATGTTATGTTCAATCACAAACATGTGGCACACACAAACAAGTCACACAATTGCCCTAGGTTTAAAGGCTTGCATGAGGTTTAAAGGTAAGTACCCTCCCCTGAAGTTAGATGGTTCATCCTGTCCTACAAAAGTAACCAGGTTCTAAGGGATCTCAATATCATTGATCCTTCACAAGGGTGGTTGTTCAGAAGGCAACTTACTTGCCAACCAAAACCCTCCAAGTTTAAGATCTCAATGAGCGTAGTATCGAGTGTCAACCAACTTCAGTCTGCACCAAAGCCGGTTACCTCACTACTTTCTAAAGGCCAAGATGAGTTAACTAGGGTTCTAAAAGTCAGTTAGTGCATTGACAACATATGGCAGCCTCAATATTATCCTCAACTTGACTTAAGGAATATAAGCACCAACCAAGAAGTCGCACTAACTATGGCCACCAGATCAACCGTATCGATATACGTCGTACAGTTTCCTTGGTCTATTGCCATTTACCTAAGGTACACTAGATCCGGGTTAGGACCTTTCACACATAAGAGCACCCCAACAATATAATAATAAAGCAAACAAGGCAAACACTTTAAAGTGATCTTAATTCCTAAGGGTACCCCTCTTAAATAAATCCCCAGCAGAGTCGCCAGTTCTGTAACCCGGTGAACTGACTTTAAACAATGTTGCGGATAGCAAGAGTCGCCACCGACTTTTATTTTATCCATAAGGAAAGGTTATAAAAGAACAGGAAAGACCTTAGAGAATATTTTGGGTCCGGGGGGTAGGTTATGAAAAGGGAAGGTATTAGCATCCTTTTCATCCATGGTTATCCATGGGCTCTTAGGTACTTAAGCTCACTTTTGAATTGTTTTGAAATTGTAGTGTGTGAATAGAAAATTTTCAGAATAGTTAATAAATAATCCATGTAAGGATGTGTTAAGAACTTATTTGAAAACTTGTTGAAAATTTGTTTAAGTGTGAAACAGTTTTGAAGTGAGCAAGTATCTAGGAGTAGCCTACCCTAATGTTTTAAAGTCTTTCTTATTCTTTATCCTTTCCTTTAGTAAGACTATCCCTACTATAATGGAGTAGGTAGTCCTTACTTTGGATGTTAAGGGACATGTGAGGGACAATTGGATTTTTGAAGGCCATTGTGGGATGTAATAAGCACATATAAGGGACCATCATCATTTTTCGAAAGGGACTCGATTCGTAAAGGCAACCATAAGGGACTTTGATGATTTTTCTATTTGAGGGACTTGCTTTATACACCCCACTTAACCATTATTCGTAGGCAACTTGAGGGATATCCTTAGGAAGTGAGACGGCGATTAAAATCGACTTACGTGTGTGACGTGTTTATTTTAATTATCTTTATTTAAAAGTGATCTAAAATTTATTTTAATATTACATACATGTTGTTACACTCCCTAATTACTAACCATAATAATAATTAAATAATTAAACAACTTTACATCCAAGAAACAATTACAAAATAATAAGCAAAATAATTAAATAGCAAAGATAAATAAAATATAAATAAGCAATAATAAATAATAAAAGGGGGTTAATTCTAAGTTTACTCGGCAAGACATCGCATCTTGTGCCTACGTATCCTTACGGGAGTGGAATCAGAGTAATCGTAGTTCCCCTCAATAGGGAGGTTAGAAACTTCTTGACTGTGGTCAAGGTCTCAAGGGGAATAAACGCATCTTAAGGACACGCTTACGTGGAGTGTAGAAACTCCAAATCTCTACGTTGAAATGTTAAGTTGTAATTAGGGTTAAATTAGGGATTCCACGGCGGGAAACCCTAAAATGAGCGCGGCGGCTCTTTGACCTAATGCTAAGGGTAAAATTGTAATTTTGCCTGCGGCGAGGCATTTGTGAAAATTAGGGTTTGTAGTTTGTAGTTTTGAGGATTTGAAATTGAATGTGTGAAGTTTTACGGACTATTGGCGCGGCGGCCAAACAGTTAGACCTAACCTTCGGATGTGTGCAATGTGACAGAAATAATAGTAAACGCGTGAGATAATTGAATCATGCAAACAGAGAGATAATGTCATAATTTAAACCATGCAAGCAGAAATTTAAAGGCAGAATTTAAAGAGCGATTGTTAAGTTCGCGAGGTTTCATGAGAGGAGCAGATACAATATGATAATGAAATTTGAATTGAACAATAATAAAATAAAATAAATAACGGTTCTAGTTATTATTTTAAAAAAAAAGATTTTAGTTATTATTTAAAATTTATCTAAAAAAAAGTTTTTCTTAAAATAATAGGTTTTCATATTAATTCGGAAAAGATGTTAATGTTATTTATTTTAAAAAACAGATTTTTATATTATAACAAATTTTAATAAATTAATGATAACAATAATAATAATAATGGTAATAATAATGATAATAATGATAATAATAATAAATAATGATAATAATAATAATAATAATAATAATAATAATAATAATAATAATAATAATAATAATAAAGCAATAATGAATTTTAAATGTGCCAAATAACCCAACAATGTTGCTAACGCAGAAATGCGCTCATCGCAACCAGATCTAAATCGGACGAAACAAAATTTATCGCAAAGAAAAAGAAATTAAGCAAAAAATAGTATTATTGCTCACACAAAAATGCGATCATCGCAACCAGATCGAACTAACACAAATGTCACGCGTCATGCACACAAATGTGCAAACATCGTATCGACATAATTCGATCAAAAATCTTATATATATACACTCTAACAATTTAAAAATTATATATATATAAACGTAACAGTAATAGATAAAGAAAAAGAAATAACGGTAATAGATGAAGAAAAAGAAATAACGGTAAAAGATGAAGAAAAAGAAACAACAGTAATAGATGAAGGAAAAGAAATAACGGTAAACGATGAAGAAAAAGAAACAATAGTAATGGATGAAGAAGAAAACTAAATAACGGCAAACGGCACTCACTCCTCTTAGGTTTTTTTCCTTCTCCCCTTTTTTCCAACAAGGCAACACATGTATATATAGGGAACAAATTAGGGTTAACACCAAATGGAAGTTTTACCTCATACCCCTACACTTGTACCTATACCCCTACATTAAAAAATTTTGGACCAAAATATCCTCGTATAAAAATTTATTATTTTTTAATTTTTTTATATTTTTTTATTTGTTTACCGGAAGACTTTTTTGGAAGTCTTCCGGTTCACATTTTTTTCGTATATTTACCGGAAGACTTCCAAGAAGTCTTCCGATTCATATTTTTTCGTTTGTTTACCGGAAGACTTTTTGGAAGTCTTCCGGTTCATATTTTTTTTTTAATTTGTAATTAATATTTAAGATTTATTAACTTTGTTTAAAGACCAATTTAGTGAATTTTTGAATATTATACTTAAAATATAAAAATTCTATAAATAGAGAATTATTTTCAGAATATTTTCTATTTGCTATAATTATTAGAATACAATGAGATTAAAATCATTTATTTTAAATGATCATAATAGTAAAATTTTCTCAAATATCTTATTAATCTTAAACATTAATAAATAAAATAAATTTAAATATAGGATATAAGTTTACATTATTCAATATATTTAATCAAATGAAAACATATGTGATAAATAAATAATGTATTTTAACTTAAAATGATCACAATAAGTTAACTTGCAAAATAATATAAGTAATAAATTAATAATGTATTTTATTTAAAATAATCACAATAATAGAATACGCAAATAATGTGTTTTATTTATAGGACTGATATAGTTTTATTGATTATTTAATTTTAAATACTACTATGAATATAGTATTTAATCTATACTTTAGAACTCATATAATTATAAATATAAAAAATATTGTTTTATTACCCATATTTTTATTTAATTAAAAAAAATAAGTATCTAAATTTATTATTTGTTTTTCATTTTCGTTTGATCTTTTTTTTATTTATAAATTTTTTGCATATTCTATACTGTGCTTACTTTAAATAAAATATATTATTTATTTTATTAAAAATATTAAATAAAGTGAAATAATTAAAAAGATCAAACAAAAATGAAAAACAAATAATAAATTTATATTCTTATTTTTTTTAATTAAATAAAAATATGGGTAATAAAACAATATTTTTTATATTTATAATTATGTGAGTTTCTAAAGTATAGATTAAATATTATATTCATAGTAGTATTCAAAATTAAATAATCAATAAAATTATATCAGTCCTATAAATAAAACACATTATTTGCGTATTTTATTATTGTGATTATTTTAAATAAAATACATTATTAATTTATTACTTATATTATTTTGCAAGTTAACTTATTGTGATCATTTTAAGTTAAAATACATTATTTATTTATCACATATATTTTCATTTGATTAAATATATTGAATAATGTAAACTTATATCTTATATTTAAATTTATTTTATTTATTAATGTTTAAGATTAATAAGATATTTGAGAAAATTCTACTATTATGATCATTTAAAATAAATGATTTTAATCCTAGTATTCTAATAATTATAGTAAATAGAAAATATTCTGAAAATGATTCTCTATTTATAGAATTTTTATATTTTAAGTATAATATTCAAAATTTTACTAAATTGGTCTTTATATAAAATTAATAAATCTTAAATATTAATTACAAATTAAAAAAAAACATGAACCGGAAGACTTCCAAAAAGTCTTCCGGTAAACAAACCAAAAAAATATGTACCGGAAGACTTCCAAAAAGTCTTCCGGTAAACATACTAAAAAAATGTGAACCGGAAGACTTCCAAAAAGTCTTCCGGTAAACAAATAAAAAAATATAAAAAAAATTAAAAAATAATAAATTTTTATACGAGGATATTTTGGTCCAAAATTTTTTAATGTAGGGGTATAGGTATAAGTGTAGGGGTATGGGGTAAAACTTCCACACCAAATTGTCAATAATGTCCCTAAAGCCCATTTTAAAGCCCAAACTAAATAATTAGTTAAGAAAAAATAAAATTTAATTGTTATTTTTTTAATGAAAGATAGAAAAATTTAGAGTAAAAATAATAAAAACAAAAAAAAAAAGTGACAAAGGTGAGATTCGAACTCTCAACCTCTCACACTCATAACTCCTTACACATGTCCTCCTGCCAATTGTGCCATTTTTACTTTTTAGAAAAAAAATGCATGCCATATGATATTTACCTGCAAAAAGTCAAACGACTCTCTTTGATGTTGGCAAAAAAAAATCATGAAGTTTGACTTTGGTTTGACCACAGTTGACCTCAGTTTGACCTTTTAACTGCATTGACTGCTTTTGACTTATCTGATCATCTGACTGAGCAAACTTTTGAGAAAAGTCTTGAAACTTGACATGGGGGTTCTTATACACATATAAGATGTTATGAAGCTCACTTGAAGTCTTGGAAGTCCATTTAGCCTGATTAAAGTCAAAACCCTAGTTTTGGATGCACTGCTTAGGAGGTGCATTGTCTGAGGGAATTGTCAACTCTTCTGACCAATTGTGAATTTTGTGAACCTTGTGAACCTTCTTGGAACACAAAGTCTTGTATTGTGAGGGCAAATTTTGGGGTGCAACAGTGATTAGATGGCGTAGATTAGTCGGTATATGTTAGACTAAGGCTACTGGATATGAGTTGGAGTTCATCGGGTGATTTTGTCGGTGGTTTTGGATTCTGAACAGCGGGGGAGAAGTGGAAATCGCAGACGCTCGCTAGTAGTTCGCTAGGCGAGCAGGTCGTGAATGGTCGCTGGTAGTTCGCTAGGCGAGTGCGCAGCGAACGGTTCCAGACTTGGGATATAATGGTTTTAAGGTCCCTCGTTGGCAGCGAAGGGAGTAGCGAAGAGCTCGCTGAAGGTTCGCTGTGGCGAACGGTGTGGCGAACGAGGTTTGTAGCCTCTGTTCAGGCTCGCTAGTAGTTCGCTAGGCGAGGAGATAGCGAACGCTCGCTAGCAGCTCGCTAGGCGAGTGTGTAGCGAACGTAGCAGGATGGATTTTCCCTATTGCGGGGTGCTGTCGTGGCTTGGGGTTTCGGTTGCGATCGACCCTTCTTTGATTTAGTAGTTTATATGCTGGGTTGTGTTGTGCTGTGGGTAGCCGTATGGCGTGAATCCTAGATTATGAATTATGGTCGCTTGGGCAATTATGTGCATTGTTTAGCCTGATTAAAAATCTATGATGATTGTATGAATATATGCGATGAATGTGTAGAATGCATGAGTATGTTTGTAAACATGTGTGCATTTTCAAGAGTGTCATGAGTCATGTTTTATGTGAAGCATCATGGTATGCATTCTTGTGTCTATTGATTCCTCGGTGAATCTGCAGAACCTCGTGTGCCCTTGTGGGGTGTGAGCGATGGTTAATTATTGATCCCTCAGTGGATTTGCAGAACCTCGTATGTTACGATGGTTATTTTGATTCCGCGTAGAATCTTCAGAACCTCGTGTGCCCATGTGGGGTGTGAGCGATGGTTATTTGGTTCTTCAATTGAACCTGCTGAAATGTGTCGGTACCGCATTTGCATCTGCATAGAGTCGTGTGTCGGTCTCTATGAGTTGCATGTTGACATCCTGCATGGTGCATGGTGAATGAGCATAATTGTAAATGTTTATATGAATTGCTGATGATTGGCATGATTGGTATGCTTGAAGACACATGTGTGTGTGAATATATGAATATGTATGTTTTGTGTGTTTACGAACCGATATAAACATTGTTGACGCATATTGTATATGCATGATGTTCTATTTGTAAATAGATAACGTGAATACATTGCGATGTACGGTATGACGAGGTGAGTTGCGGCGAGAATACGAAAGACGTATATCGGATATTATGTATATATATGTTTATATGCGTTGTTTTTATGATATCGTTTCTCACCCTTCTGTGGTTTCTTTTAATGCCCTACGAGGCATTGCAGATTAGATCGCTGGAAGTATTTTTGTGAAGCGTGGCTTCTTCCCTTTTTGGTCGGTCGGCTCTGATATGTAGCATCGGGTAGAATAGGATTTATTTTGATTCTTTTGTGATACATCTGAGTATGTATCTGTTGTTGATATGTTTTGTAAAACATGATGAATGATAACTGTATATGTGAATACATGTTTGGTGAATTATGAAATATTTGGATAGTTCCGCCTTTGTTCTAAATATTCCTTGTGGGTGTTATCCCGATGTTGCATATTTGCTGAGCAGGTGTTGTATGTGTTGGAATTTTTATGATAATGTGATATTTCCCTTTTATGCCATGTTGCAAATGTACTCTGATGAAATTTTAAATTTATGCCTAAATGATTAATTGTATTATTTGGGGGCATAGAAAGGGGGTGTTACAGTATTCACATGTTTAACATCATAGCATGAACACATATTCATAATTGGGAACACAAAAATTAAACATTCTCAATCAGGCACAAAATTATCACAAAAACCTCAATTGGGCATACAATCATTCATACCAAACACATGTGCATTCAATCATATATAATATCGTTAGAAAGTGTCCTTGCCTTAGCAAGCCTCCAACACGTTCAATTTACACTATGCGGGCACAAATCTGACTATATCCAAGTTAGGGTTTTGACTTGGCCACTTACCTAATCAATTAGGGCTAAGTTTGTTCAGAGTTTCACCAATCTAATTAGGTCCCCTCTACTTGGTGAAGTTCTAGTTTAGACACTTAGACAATAATAAACTTTAAAACTTCAAATAGATTTAAGAAAAACGAGTTCTATTAATTTTAAAACAAAAGTGCTTTAAGATAAAAACTCACTTAAGTGTTTTTCAATGACAATACCTCTGATAATTTGTTTTAGTCGACATAAAATATTTTCATTTCAAGAAACGATGACAATATTGTTTCAAAATAAAAACAACTATAACTTGTTAAGTCTTTGTCCTATGCATCCATTTTAATTGTTTTGAAAAGATCTAATGATTCACTTTTGAATACAAATTATCAATTTCAAAATGATCTAAATGCCTTTTTAGATTTCGACCAACAAAGATGAAAATAGAGGCAACACTCACAATTTTCCACAGAGAAACAATGAAATAGAATCAAATTAATCAAATCTAAAAATAAAAAGATTTACAACTTACTTTGAACTCTAAATTAAAATTTCCAAATACTCAAAATAGGTTTTTAGCCAACAAAAAAACCATCTCATACAGTACACTACACTGCATGAGATATGCTAATTGAATGGTTTTATCAATAAATATAAATTTAAGTCTAACCGAACATATATTTTAATTCAAATTCAAACTTTGAGTCTTTTTTTTTCTTCTCAAATTCATATTTCACTTAAATACAGTGTTTTAAAAATCGGATCGGACCGGCCGTTCGGACCGAGAACCAGGACACTAGTTAGTCTGGTTCAATTGGCGGATTGGCCTCACTATTGAACCGGTGCAAACCGGTACGAATCGGGAAAACCGGAAAAACCGGCGGTTTAATTGTTTTTTTTCTTTTTTTTACTTTTTTTTTTAAAATAAATTTTTTTTAATATACTTAGTAGTGTATTACTTAAATAGCATTCTCACGTAAAAAAATTTCGTTAGTGACAAATTACAGACTTTATTGGCTATTTGTTATTTTTGCTAAGAGCATCTTTAATGGGAGTAAACTAAAGGGGTAAACTAAAATATTTTTTGTGGGCCCAAAGTGTTTGATAGGATTTAAAAAATTTATAGTTGATTTGAGTAGTTTTTTATTTTAATGATGGTTGTCTATAAGAAACCAAAACTTGACCCCACTATATTCAAATATCATGTCATTACTTTAATATTGTTGAAATATTTTATTAATTAAATAAATAATATTATAATATATTTCACATAGTTAACGTTATCTATATAGATAATAGGAACTAAATTTTAGTTCACTTAGATGTCATATCAACTCTACTATAATGCAAATTCTTTATTACTAACGTAAACTATACAAAATTTTGGTTTAACAAACTAAAGTTGCTCTAATACATTTTTCTAAATAGTTTGTAACTTTGTGGTTAGTAACAAATTAGTAGTTACCTTATTATTTTAACTTTTTAAATTGTTATATATTTTATCTTTTTATATTTTATCACTGCCAATAATTTTAATTAATTATAATTTATAATTAATTATATTTAGTGTCAAAATATTAACAATAGAAAAATGCATGTATTTTGTTAAAAGGGAAAGTGAAATAGCATAAACATATTGAATTTTATTTAGTTTTCTTTTTAGGAGAATCATATTTTACTTACAAATAGTTACCTCTTATTTCATAATAATCAATAAATGATATCATTGATGGGGAAGCTGTTGCAATTAGACTTTGTTTGCAATTAGATTTTGTAATTTTGTATTATTTTGTTATGTGTGATACATTTGTTTAAAATTTGAATTTAAATTATGAACTTGTGAATTTATGATATGATATTTTCAAAAAATTTAAGTACTAGTTATATTTTTTTAGAAACTGAATCATCCGGTTCGACCGGTTTTATATCTATATAATGACAGGTCTATTCAATCGAGTTATCCGAATTAATCTGATTTAGTCATGCGGTTCGACCAGTGACTCAGTGGTTCGACCGATAAACCAGTGACTCAATACTCTCACCGATTCGATAACCGGTCCGATTTTTAAAACATTACTTAAATGTACTTTATTAACATTTCAATCTTTGCTTAAATGTACTTTATTAAAATTTCAATCTTTGATTTTTTAAATAAATACACTCCAAATAAAAATTGATTTAGTACATAAATATCAATAAACATTTCGAAGCTTCACTGTGATATCAAATTTCCAAAACCAAGAATTTTCTAAGAATCTAAAATTATTCCGAACATTTAAATTTCCAAAACAAACACTTTTCTATAAAAATCTAACGTGTAGAACAAAACAAATACTTTTCTATTCAAATGTAACGTGAGGAACACAAACTTTTATTTCAAACTACAAGATTAATTAAGCTCAAAACCATAAACTAGCTTCCAATTACAATTTTTCTTCGAGGGTTTTGTAGATATTATTATCAAGAGGAAGTAAAGAAAATTTTCTCACCATAACCATTAGATTTAAATCTCCACCATAACTCATGTATCAACTTTGGTTCATCACTTTTCTTGAAATTCTTAACTTGAATGTTTCAATAAGTGAAGATTCATGGTTCAATTTCAATTCTTAAGATTTGTTTATATAGAAATACCAAAATAATATTGGCCATTGAAGTAAAAGGCACATGGGTTCAATCTTGAACTTTCATTCCCTTTCTCACAAAAATAAAATAATAATATATTCTAGAATATATCTAAATATTTTTATAATCTCTATCTTTCTCGTTCATTCAGTTTATTTGTTCGCTCAGAAACAAGTTGTAATTTGTTCATTGACAACTTTTATAAAAATAAAAAAAAATCCTTCCGTATCTTTTTAATTAAAACAATACAATATTTTTGAATAAAATTTTGTTTCTTAGCTTAGAAAAACATATTGATATTAAACTCTCATTCCAGGCGATATATAAAACTCTTATTTAAATTTTAACAATAATTAGAGGTTGTGAAAATTTGAATGACGAGTATATTTTTCTCGTTTTCTTAAGAATAAGAAGAAACTTCATTTTTAAAAATTTAAAATAGTAGGGACATTTAAAGCTAACATAATTATTGTGTCAACTTTAAAAGTTTGATTCATATGCAGCACAATTTTAACGAAATTTGTCAAAATAGACAATTAAATAGAAAATTTATAGAAGAAAGTAACATAATACTATATAATATTCTGAAATTTTAATTCTTGCTATTGTACTTTTACGGGTCTTACAGATATAAAGTTCCAAACAAAAATTTGGTATGCAGATTAAAGAAGTCACTATATGGCTTAAAACAAACATCTAGAAATTGGTATAGCAAATTATCTCAATCTTTGATAAAATATGGTTTTCAAGACAATCGGTCTGATCATAGTCTATTTACTTATTCGCATGGATCAATTTTTCTTATTGTTTTGATATATGTTAATGACTTAGTCATTACTAGTAATATGATCTTGAGTCCTGTGACCAGTTCAAGCAATATTTCACTCAATGTTTCCACGTGAAGGATCTTGGTTTGTTTAAATACTTCATATGCCTGGAACTAGCACAAGGGTCAAAAGGGATATTCTTTTTTAAAAGAAAATACACCCTATACATTCTACAAGAATGTAGAATGCTTGGTTGTAAGCCTTTTTTGTTTCCAACGGAGAAAAATCACAAATTTACTTTAACCTAAGGACATCCACTCTTAGAACCGTCAAGGTATATGAGATTAGTTGGACATCTGATTTACTTAACTATCACTAGGCCTGAATTAACGTACTTGATTCATATTATATGTCAATGCATGCAAACTACATTCCAAGACCATTTGGATGCTGATATGTGAGTCATATGATATCTCAAATCCTCTCTTGGTCAATGTATCATTCTCCCACAACACAATGATCTACAACTAGTTAGCTACACTGACTAAGTTTGTGCATCGTGTCCCATTACCAAAAAGTCCATCTTCGGTTATCTAGTGAAACTTGGTAATGTTCCAATATCATGGAAAATAAAGAAACAAGTCATAGTCTTTCAACCCTCAAGTGAGGCTAAATATTGTGCAATGGCACATGCCACAAGTGAAATACTATGGCTACATAATTTTGAAGGTGAAAAAAAGTACACAAGAATAAGGGGTTGAATTGTGTTTTCCTTTTTCTTAATTTACGTCTGATCAAAGTTCAAAATCTAAACTGGTGTTCAGATTCTGGTTATACTTAGCAGTGAAATGTTAACAAAAGCAAGTAAATATTAGCAGAAGACACAAAGATCTATATTGGTTCCTCCCAAATGAGAGTACTCCAGTCCCCTTGCTTCACAAAATATTTTCATTATAACCAAATCATGATTACAATCGCTTATGCATTATGCATAAGACTTTTATAATGCTCAGACCCTAAGTATGAGACTTCTTGCTTAAACCCATAAGGCTTAAGACTTCCTTGTTCAAGTCCTACAGACTCAAGACTTCCTTACTTAGACTCTCAGTCTAAGACTTTCCCGCTCAGGTCCCTCAGACCCGAGACTTCTTGCTCAAGTACCTCTAACCCAAGAATTCTTGCTTAAACCCCTCAGGTTCGAGACTTCCTTCTTAGACCACAACCTAAGACTTTCCTGCTCAAGCCCCTCAGGCTCAAGACTTCTACTCAAACCCTCGATCCAAGACTTCCTTGCTCAGGTTCCACGAACTCAAGACTTCTGCTCAATCAATCAACTTGATTAATATGTTCAATGCTCTAGCACATAGCAGAAGAGTTACATGGCTCAAGAATCTTGGTGAGAGACTTGGATTTCTCAATTAATATACTTGATTAAGACTTGAATTGCTCTAGCACATAGCATGAGACTTACATGGCTCAAGCATCTTGGCGAGAGACTTTGATCTAAACTGCTAAACAACATGTGCAGCAGAATAGAGAACAAGGTGTACTTGATACGAATATCATAGGTAATGGGAAATCACTATAACAAAGACCTAAAGCTCTTAATATTTCTAAGATATTCAATGTGTAAGAAATCTTAAGACTTTTACAATTACAACCTACAACATAAGTTCTGCATAACCAATTGTGTTGATAATTGTTGATCTTGTTACTCCTCCATCAGGTTGATCCTTATTAAAGATTCAGTTTGAACATTCAGCTACTTATTAAAATTTTCAGAAAACTAGTCGTTGGAGAGATAAATTGATCAAGTCTCTTTGTTTTCTCCATAAAAAAACTTGCATGGATTTCCCTAACATTTGAAAAATATTTTTCTTTAAACCTTTGTCAGGCCAACTCATCAAAAATGATGATGTGGCATTATTTTTTATTATTTTTCATTTAAATTAAATTCCACATGTGTTTAATGAATTGTAGGAGGACAAAAATGCCCTTAACTAAAAAACAAAAAGTTCAAACCTTGGGACTAAATTGTCTTCGTGTTTAAAGCCCTAATCCCATTTCTCCTTCCTTGGAAACCCTAATCACGTTTCTCCTTCAAATATGTCCCTTAATTGTTCTTGTTTCGCCGATCTAATATAGAAAAATGAGAAACTCAATTTGTTCTAACTCAAGCATGTCTTCAAACCACAGAATAACTCCTAAATATGGTCATAATATACCCATGGAGATGTTTGTTTCGAAGTCGATTGCAAATCCTGGCAGAAAGTACTGGAAGTGTAAGTTTTGGGGTAAAGAAGATGATTGTCACTTATTCCATTGGGATGATGAGTTTTTTGGTGAAAGAGAAACAACATACTCAGGCGAAGAAGTCATAGATCTGATGAGTAAAATGGAGAAAGATTTTTCCAAGAAGATGGAAGAAATGAAGAAAAAGGTTGGCGGCTTAAGGAAGAAGATGAATTTTGTGATAGTTGTACTTATTGCTACATATTTTTTATTTCTTCTACGTTCTTGTATCAATTACTATGTTCATGAATTTTTCCATTGTGTTTTTTGTACAAGGTTGTAATGTTTTGCTATTGAATTAATGGAAGATGTTGAAATTGATTCATTTGTTGGACAAGGTTGTTACACATTGTTATTGAATTAATGAAAGAAGTTGAAATTGATGTGTTTGTTATATCAGGTTATAATGTTGAATATTTTACTGTTATATAATTACAACATAATGGCAACCAAAATTGGTGCATATTGTGGATAACAATAACATAAACATTCACTTTAGATTGAAAGCAAATTATGTGTAAATTGTCATTTGGATTGAAAGCAAATTATATGTAAAGTGTCATTATATTAGATTGAAAGTAAAACATAATACAACATATGTTTGATTAGCATTACAACCAACATTAGTAGGTACTTTAGTAAGCCTTACAAAAAGAAGTTACAAAATGGCACATAATATGCATAACTGGAGAAGTTTCAAAACATGTCACAAAATGTGCTTAACAAAAGTTGGCAGATAATAGCATAACATAATTGTTTTGACTACCAAAATGACACCTAATGACAACCTAATTGCTGAGTCATTATCCTTGCAATATCTTTCCACTTGTTTCATGTCTTCACAAAAGGCTTTTTATCAAACACCAATGGTGCATCTTAAGTTAAACCAGACCCATCAATTTTTATTTTTTTTTGCATTCCTAACAGGTTTCGACCTCTCACTACTTATCTTAGCTTTCAAACTTTGAGTATTCTTTTTATCAACACTTTTTTCTTCTCAACAATTACTTTTTTATTCTTCTCATTTGCTTTGTTGATCGTTTGCTCAGTATGGCCAGTTGGTGCAGCATGCTCAGTTGGTTCAACAGTTGGTGTAACATGCTCAGTTGGTGTAGAAATTAGCTCCTCAGGTGTGGGATTACATACTTGAGATTTTTGTTTTCAAAGGCATTCATCATGTCATCAAGAAATACATCTAACTCTGGGTAGTTCATTTCAGGGACACTTCCACCAGCATTTGTCTCAGTTTCTCCTTCAGTTGGTGCATCAAATGTAGAAGGTTTGGTTCTTGGTGTTTTTCTATGCACATATTTAAGAAGAATGTTAGAATACTAATTTAATAACATATTAAAAGAATATTTAAGAAGCATGAATCATTACATTTCACTTAAGTGCATTAGGATCATGTTCCTTGCTCTAACACTTCCTTGAATTGTGGCCAAATTTGTCACACTTTGTGCATCTATAAGTTACATCATGCCTCCTCATCCTTGAATCACTTTCATCTTGCTCTATAAACATTAATTTCTTAGGCCTACGTGGACCCTTCTTATATTAACGTGTCAACATGTTCTCAATATCCATAGTAGGCCACATGTCCTTACTGTAGCACCCCAAAATTTTCCCTTTCGTTTTAACCGTAACTGGATTTTGTTTCTCTGCATTTCGCATATTTTGCATATCATGGCATTGGCTCTCGAGATATGGGATCAAGGCATTTTTGTGGCTCAAGGTTTCCTTTTATTGCAAGAGTTTAAACAGCGAGCGTTAGAGGCGTCGGCATTTATTTTGCCCAACAATAGAATGCCCGGTTTTATTTTTATTCAACAGGTTATTTTCAGGACAGGAGACAGGTCACAGGATATCTCAGGCATTTTCACAGTTACAATATCCAAGAGCAAGTTTCAGAGGCTTAATGAGGATCAGAACAAATGGCAACGAGTGATTACGTAAGTTTCCTTCCACATGGCGCCAAATTTGGAAATTTTTGAATGTGGTAATCGGTTACCATATATGGGTAATTGATTACCTCAGGCGTATTTTGCAAAAGTGGTTCAAATTTTAGCACTTCAGAATTTCCAATCATTTTCAACCCTTGATCTCACATGGAAGGATCTAGAATTGATTCATTTTCATCATTTCCCTTCCAAATTCAAACACTTCATTCCTAATTCCACTCCTCATTTCCATTCCAAACACTAACCCACACTCCAAACCACATTTTGATTCCTAATCTAAGGGTTATTTAATCAAATCTACTCCAAAGCTTACAATAACTCTCACTCATTTTTCTAATTTTTCTACACATCTCACTTCAATTTTCTCAACTTTTCTCTCATTCCAAAACCCTCCACCAAAGCTCCATAACCAAAAGCTTCACAAATTATGCATTGCAATTTATGAATCCTTGAGCTAAACCTCCATTGAATCTTCATCCTTGGATCAATTCTGGTTTTGCAGTTCATTTGGATCTTGAATTATGTTGTTGGAATCACTTTTGGAAGAGTTTTTGCTTATTTATGAATTCTTGCTTGGATCTTTAAGTTTTTTTGCTCAAGCTTCATATATATTTGTATTTCTTGCTTGGATCTGTTAATTGTAGCTTAACAACACTTACCAAAGCAATTTTCAGCTTTTTTGGTTAGTAATTTCTAGATCTAGCTTTGATATTGCTTAATCTTGCATGTTACAATGTAGATCTTTGGTTTTTGCTGCATTTTGATCCATTTGTTTTGATTTGATCTTTGATCTTGTTGTTTGTTTGATGCAATTGGAGCTTTCTTGCTGTGATATGACCTAATTTTCGTGCATAATTAATTGCTTATTCATTTGGATGATTAGATAAGTTGTTTATTGCTGAAAAGTGCTTCTAGAAGCTATTTTTTTGTCACTGTCTCAGTGGTAATCGATTACCACAATCAGGTAATCGATTACCCTACCTTTTTTCATGTTTCTAGTTAATTTTCAAAGGGGTAATCAATTACCTTATCATGGTAATCGATTACCACTGGGACATATTGCCTTTTCTGGCATTTTCTTGCTTGTTTGGGTTCCTTTTCATCCTTAAACTTTATGGAGTGATGTGATGCATGTATGTCGATTGTTTTTTTTAACCTTTTCCATCATTCTTGATAGCATGCTTGTGTTTCTTCGACACGCGACTTTCGTTTTTCCGTTGACGAACGTTTATGATCATCGTGTTGCATTCTTGGTGTGTTGATCATGTTGCATTGTTTGCACATTGTTGATTGTTGATTATTAATGCTCAACTTGCTGAATATTGTGATGCATGTTTGTATTCACTTTCGTTTCCATTGGTCGCATGCTTATTTGGTTGCGTAATTGATTTGAAAAGCATGTTGATCTTGTTGATTCTTGATGATACAATTCTTGTTAAATATTGGTGCTTGATCATTGATGCATGTCCATTTTTGCATGATATTTGTTCATGATTGATGCTTGCTCTGTTGATTACATTGAAACATACTTGATGTCTGTACTTTTCGCACCTAATGTTCTAGACTTTGACATGCTGTTAATTGTGCATCCATGCTGCATGCTACTTTTTACACCTGTTTTTGCCTGAAGACATGTGTTGTTATAAATTGTCTTGCTTGTGTGTAGGATTTTACTGCTGTTTTGTGCAGGAAGCACCGTTGTAGCTTCTATTTTTGCCTTGTTTTCCTTGTTTTTGTCTTGTCTTTGCATGCTCCCTTAAGGCCTCCTAGTCCAACTTAATTTTTGATTAAGCTTGGAGTAGGATAGACGTTAGGAGTTTAATCCATGCATGATAACATTAGTCTAGTCCCTTTTAATCTCAACCTTAGGTCCATCTTTTGTATGCTAACATTAGGATAGAATTTCCTTTCGCATCCCGACCTTATGACCACTTTGCATGACAACGTTAGGGCTGAGTTTCCCTTAGACCTTTCGTGCGTCTTTCTCTTTTCTTATCTAAAACACTTAATAAAGACGATGAGCATTGTACGCCACGAGTCTTAAGCATATGAGAAATGATGAGTGAGGGGTTTCTCCTCACTTGTCTAGAGCGTTTAGTGTATGCCCCATGGGCGATATGCGATACATTCGCTCATATATCATAGTCTTTAGTGCAACGTGAATCACAAAGCAAACTAATTCACTTCACTAAAACTCACAAACAAAATTTAAACCTTTTTATCCTTCGGGATTTGTGTTTCGAACTCATTTTTAGAAAAGAGTACGTTACTTTTCCATTTTACCACAAATAGGCATCGTCCCTAACTACTGAAATGCGAACTTAACATCGCTCATAAAAAAAAAGCACTTAACCAACATGTGGTATCCTCTTTTCTCGGACTACGTTTGCTCTAATTTCTCATACTAGATGAGGATACGTAGGTACAAGACGGTGATGACTTGGCGAGAAACCTTCCCCCATCACCCATAGTTTTCCAAACTACATTGACTCTGACTTTCCCATTGCACGAGGGAATACGTAGGCATAGGGCGACGATGTCCTATCGAGTCTCTTCCTTTTTCTTCATTCTCATTTCCGTTTAGAAGTAGCTTTTAGATAACATACCCTTTGATTAGACAACAAGCATGGATCCCGTTGAGTAAACGGACGTGAGGGGTGCCCATACCTTCCCCTTACGTAACCTGTAACACCCCACTTCCCAAAATCAATTAAATTAATAAAAATTATAAATAAACAAAATTAGAGTTCCAATTTCCCAAGTGGGATATCACATGAAAACAACGTTTCCTTATAAAAAGGGTTTTCTCCAATACAGCGGAATATTAAATAATAAAATCCAATAAAGGTTTGATACGTTTCACAGGAAAATAAAGTATAAGTCCTTCATAAAGTAAATAAAAACGCCCAAGTCCCGTGCTACGTATCAGAGCATCCTAGACTCGACTGTCACACCATAATCCAAGCTAGCTAAGTACCTGGATTATCTATACTTCCGAAGAAGCACAGACCACAACAACAACAAAGGGGTGAGAAATCATGATCAAAAATATAATGGTAATGTAATACATGTAAATAAGGCAGTAAAACACACCATCACATCAATTATTCACCCCAACAATACCATATAACGAACCTACTGTTCAAATTACAATATAACATATTATAATGCAATTATGCAACACAACACCATGCATGTGGTACCGACTCATTGGTTCATTCAATCGAACCTGGATAGATCACTTACGCTCCTCCTGAGACATGATCTATCCCCCCACCATTCTCCACAAAGGAGTACGGATGAATCACTTACGCTCCTCCTGAGACATGATTCATCCCACCAAAACACCATGATATGCAAGACACCAATGCATAACTATTACATCCTGGCACACTAAGTGCACACGATCCTCCTGATCATATCATTATACATCAATGCATATGTATAGATATAACATACACCAACATCATATAATTCAATCACACAGTGAGTAGTCTCACTTTCTAACACCAAATATAAACACATCTCACCGCTCGGGAAATACACGATCCTACTGATCACTACACACATATACATCAACTAATTACTCACCAACAATATTAAGGGAAACACGTACTATCACCAAGTACACAAGTTATATCCCATACTCATCATTTTCACACTACAGCAAGGCTAGAAGGATCACACGAGACCAATTCAGACATCTCACCAAAAGTCTCTGAGGTTACTCAGAACCTCCCTAAACCAACACCTCAGCCTATACACCAAAATCAACAATTCATCAATATCAATCCACAATCACAAACATGCCAATAAATATTATACTTACCAATTATCCTATAATTTCTACTCTAGAACCGACATTATGGTACATTACCGACACTTCAGAGTCACTCTGAATCTCACCAAGGTCCTAACCATAGTCGTTAACAAGACTATAGGGAAACAACACATAACTTTTCCAAAGCTATAATCATGGTCATTGCCAACACTACGGTAACAACACAGAATCTCATCAGCTTTATATTCCTAGTTACTATCAACACTACAGTAACATCAACAATCCAACAAAATGGATCAATACTACAGTAACATCAACAATCCAACAAAATGGATCAACATTACAGTTACTATCATCACCATATATATATATATATATATATATATATATATATATATATATATATATATATATATATATATATATATATATATATATATATATATATATATATATATATATATATATATATATATATATATATATATATATATATATATATATATATATATATATATATATATATATATATATATATATATATATATATATATATATATATATATATATATATATATATATATATATATATATATATATATATATATATATATATATATATATATATATATATATATATATATATATATATATATATATATATATATATATATATATATATATATATATATATATATATATATATATATATATATATATATATATATATATATATATATATATATATATATATATATATATATACACACCAAAATGCATCATCAGCATTCATCAATCCCCCAACATCAACAATAATCATAGCATGCCAATATAAAACTTTATATAACGATAAATTCCTACGGGGTTAAGGAATCCCCTCTACCCAATTCATGTATGTAACCAATCCCAATTAGTTTCTCCCCCTTACCTTATCAATTGGTTGATCGATAGAAATCCTCCTAGAATTGGTCTCTTGGCCTTCCCCTTTTCTCTTCCGTTCTCCGTTCCCTTTTTCCTTCGCTCTTTTTCCTTTCTTTCGTCCTTTTCTCTTCTCTCTTTTCTATCGCCCTTTTTCTCAATTTCTAAAATGTATCGTACCACTCTTCCCACCCCTTCACATTTTATTTTCTTTATTAAATCTAATCTCAATTAATAAAATAACTTAATAAAATAATACAATATTATTATTAATACTAATAATATTATAATACTAATAATAATAATAATAATCATAATACTCATTATTAATAATAATAATAATAATAATAATAATAGCATTATTTCACCAAAATAATAATAATAATATTAATAATATTAACAAATATAATAAATATAATAATAATACTAATACTAATATCATTATTTCACCAAAATAATAATAATATTAATAATATTAACAAATATAATAAATATAATAATAATAATAATAATAATAATAATAATAATAATAATAATAATAATAATAACAATAATAATAATAATAATAATAATAATAATAATAATAATAATATCATTATTTCACCAAAATAATAATAATAATAATAACAAATATAATAAATATAATAATAATAATAATATCATTATTTCACCAAAATAATAATAATATTAATAATATTAACAAATATAATAAATATAATAATAATAATAATAATAATAATAATAATAACACCCCCACCAATGTTACTATTATTTTTATATTATTATATTTCACACCAAAATACCATCAATAGTCCTCCCATATTAGGGACACCCATCAAACATCACCAAATACACCCCCACCAAAGGACACACCAACGTATAATTTTTAAAATAATAATAAAATGACTAAATAATTAAAATGGGTGTTACAACTCTCCCTCACTTTAATTATTTTCGTCCTCGAAAATTACCTGATGGAAATAGCTCCAGATACGCTTCTCGCATCCTGTTTTCCAACTCCCAGGTCACACTGCCTCCTGCAGCACCTCCCCACGCTACCTTCACCAAAGGTATTTCCTTCCCTCAGAGTTGTTTCATCTTACGGTCCTCGATCCTCAACGGCATCGTCTCAACAGTAAGATTCTCCCGAATCTGAACATCATTTCTCTGAATCACATGAGATGGATCAGAAACATACTTTCGCAATTGCGACACATGAAACACATTATGTAAGTTTGATAACTCAGGCGGCAACGCCACCCTATAAGCCACAACACCAATTCTCTGCAAAATCTCATAAGGTCCAATGAACTTAGGATCCAGCTTCTTGGACTTCAATGCACGACCAACACCAGTCGTCGGATTAATTCTTAGGAATACGTGATCACCTACACAGAATTCCAACTCTTTCCTCCGATTATCATGATAACTTTTCTGCCTACTCTTAGACACTTTCATTTTCTCACGAATCATTTGAATTGTCTCAGTAGTCTGTTGTACAATTTCTGGTCCAAGCACCATATTCTCACCAGTTTCATACCAACACAGAGGAGTCCTACACCTCCTCCCATACAAAGCTTCAAACGGTGCCATTCCGATACTAGAATGGTAACTGTTATTGTACGTGAACTCAATCAATGGTAAATGAGTATCCCACGCAGCACCCTTTTCTAACACACAAGCTCTCAACAAATCTTCAAGCGACTGAATAGTCCTCTCCGACTGACCATCAGTTTGCGGATGATAAGCTGAACTCAATTTCAACTTAGTTCCCAAAGCTTCCTGCAAGCTCTTCCAAAATTCCGAAGTAAACCGCGAATCTCTATCCGACACAATACTAGACAGAACACCATGCAACTTCACAATTACCCGAATGTAAATATCCGCCAGCTTCGTTAACGGAAAACTAATATTGAGCGGCACAAAGTGTGCAGACTTCGTCAATCGATCCACAATCACCCATATAGCATCAAAACCTCTCGCCGTATTCGGCAAACCTATCACAAAATCCATAGTAATGCAATCCCATTTCCAAACCGGAATCTCTAATGGTTGCATAAATCCAGAAGGTCTCTGGTGTTCCACCTTCGACTTCTGACATGTCAAACAGGCATACACAAATTAAGCTATGTCTCTTTTCATACCAGACCACCAAAATAATTTCTTCAAATCATGATACATTTTCGTAGCTCCCGGGTGAATACTCAGGCTACTACGATGTCCTTCGCTCAAAATTGACTTTTTCAATTCTTCACTATCTGGTACACAAATCCTGCCTCTAAATC
Organism: Lathyrus sativus; assembly: GCA_963859935.3. Lineage (NCBI taxonomy): Eukaryota > Viridiplantae > Streptophyta > Magnoliopsida > Fabales > Fabaceae > Lathyrus > Lathyrus sativus. The sequence goes on along the minus strand of OZ012736.1, from coordinate 50,543,060 downwards.
TCAACACACCTGTACTATCCAATTTAAAGTCACTATCGGAGTCACTTCCTACTCCAGGCATCAAATCTACCAATTTCACATCCAACTTCTGATTTTCTCTAATCATATCCAAGAAGTCATTATTTACCTGCAACATACCCAATATTACATTATCTGCAGTAGTCTCACAAACCATGCTCAAATCTCTAAATTGTTCAATTAACTCAATTTCTTTCACCATCAGAGCTGCCATATGAATTGCTTTCCTACTCAAAGCATCTGCCACTACATTGGCCTTTCCTGGATGATAACTCAAACTGAAGTCATAATCCTTCAAAAATTCCAACCATCTTCTCTGCCTCATATTCAGCTCTTTCTGATCAAACAGGTATCTCAGACTCTTATGATCACTAAACACTTCAAATCTTGAACCATATAAATAATGTCTCCAGATTTTCAACACAAAAACAACCGCAGCTAATTCAAGATCATGAGTCGGATAATTTCGCTCATGCACTCTCAATTGCCGCGATGCATATGCTACTACTTTACCATTCTGCATCAGAACCCCACCTAATCCCATCTTAGACGCATCACAGTACACCACAAACGATTCACTCGGAGTCGGTAACACTAACACCGGTGCCGTAGTCAATCTCTTTTTCAACTCTTCAAAACTTTCTTCACAAGCAGCATCCCATACAAAAACTTGGTTCTTTCTCGTCAACTGAGTTAATGGCAATGCCAAATTAGAGAACCCTTCAATAAACCTGCGGTAATAACCGACTAACCCCAAAAAGCTTCTAATCTCTGTTGCTGTCTTCGGCGGTTCCCACTGCAATACTGCACTTACTTTTGACGGATCCACCGTATTCCATCTTCAGATATTACATGCCCCAAGAAACTTACTTTCTTCAACCAAAAGTCACACTTTGACAGTTTAGCAAATAATTTATTTTCCTTCAACACTTGCAAGGCAATTCTCAGATGTCCTGCATGCTCTTCATCAGATTTAGAATAAATTAATATATCATCAATAAACACTACAATGAACTGATCCAAATAAGAATGGAAAATTCTGTTCATATACTCCATAAATACTCCCGACGCATTAGTCACTCCAAACGGCATTACAGCATATTCGTAATGTCCATATCGAGTCCTAAAGGCAGTCTTCTGAACATCACCTTCTTTTACTCTTATCTGATGATAACCCGATCTTAAGTCGATCTTACTAAATACACGAGCTCCCACCAGCTGGTCCATCAAGTCATCAATCCTAGGTAAAGGATACTTATTCTTAATAGTCACTTTATTCAATTGACGGTAATCGATGCACAAACGCATACTACCATCCTTCTTCTTCACCAATAACACTAGAGCTCCCCACGGCGATACACTTGGCCTAATAAACTTCCTATCCAACAATTCTCCAATCTGAGACTTCAACTCAACCAATTCCACTGCAGACATCCTGTACGGCGTCATAGAAATAGGCCTCGTACCAGGAACAAGATCAATACCAAATTCCACTTCTCGCGTCGGAGGCAATTCCGTAATGTCATCAGGAAACACTTCCAGAAATTCATTCGCCACGGCTACTTCTTCTATTGACACTTTGCTATCCCCCGATAATGTTGCAAATAAAGCAAACACTCTAGTTTCATCTTCCAACAAGGCCCTTAATTCTTTATTAGACAAAGAACTTGCTAAAGCTTCCTCTTCATGGGTCAAGAACAACAATTCCTTCCGAAAACAGTCGATGTAGACTTGATTGAACTCTAACCAGTTCATACCCAGAATAACATCCAACTTACCAAGTGGTAGACAAATCAGATCCACTCCAAATTCTCTACCGAAAATAGTCAGCGGACACTTCAGGCATACCAAAGAAGTAGTCACTGAACCTATAGAGGGTGTCTCAATAGTCATCCGTCTCTCCAGAGTGGACGGCACCAAACTTATCCTCTTCACACAATCTACAAAAATAAATGAGTGCGTTGCACCGGTATCAATAATAGCAATCAAAGGAATATTATTGATAATACAAGTACCTCTGATAACACGCTCATCACTGGCAGCTTGAGTTCCTGCCAAGGCAAACACTTTTCCACCAGCCGGAGACGTTTGAGGCTTCTTCGGCTTCTCACAATGTGTACTGATATAACCCTTTTCACCACAGTTATAACAGGTCGGCATAGTTGCTCTGCAGTCAGCTATCACATGACCTGGTTTCCCGCACTTAAAACATTTCTTGGCTTCATTAGGACAATCATTAGCACGATGTCCCATACCACCGCACCGAAAACATTTCCCTTCAGCAGATGCTCTCCCATCTTTAGGCTTCTTATCAACAACAACTTTACGTTTTCCCTTATCAGCAGCAACACTATAAGGAGTACCACTAAACCTCTGCTTACCCTTACGGTCATTAATAGCTTTGTAGTGCGCAATCCTTGCTCGGTTATCGTTATCATAAATCCTGCTTCTGCTTACCAGCTCAGGATAGCTCCTGATCTTCTGACAAGCAATCCCCAACTTAATCTCTGGACGCAGTCCATTCTCAAACTTTAAGCACTTAGAAGTCATTGCCCCCTCCACATTATAGTGGGGACAATACTACACCAGCTCCTCAAACTTAGCAGCATACTCTGCTACAGTCATACTATCCTATTTCAGCTCTAGGAATTCAATCTCCTTAGCGCTTCGGATATCTTCCGGGAAATACTTCTCCAGAAAACCTTTCCGAACCACCTCCCAAGTAATGGCGGTTCCAGCAGCTTCCAATCTTTGGCGACTATTGTCCCACCAGGCTTCAGCCTCACCTTCTAACATGTGAGTACCAAACCTCACCTTCTGCTCATCAGTACATTCCATCGTTCTGAAGATCTTTTCAATTGCCTTCAGCCACTTCTGAGCAGCTTCAGGATCCAAAACTCCTCCTTCGAACGCCGGCGGCTTGTTGCTCCGAAACTGCGCCAAACTCCTGAATTGGGCATCTGCAGTTTGATTCTGATTAGCAACCGCCTGCGCCATTGCTTGCATAGCAGCAACCAATGCAGCATCGTTCCTTCCTGCCATACTTCTCAAAAAGAACAACACCAGGTTAAAAGATATTCAACTACATCATAAAGGACAGACTCAACTCGACTCAACAACACTGGCCGGACGGACCGACCTGCTCTGATACCAATTGTAACACCCCACTTCCCAAAATCAATTAAATTAATAAACATTATAAATAAACAAAATCAGAGTTCCAATTTCCCAAGTGGGATATCACATGAAAACAACGTTTCCTTATAAAAAGGGTTTTCTCCAATACAGCGGAATATTAAATAATAAAATCCAATAAAGGTTTGATACGTTTCACAGGAAAATAAAATATAAGTCCTTCATAAAGTAAATAAAAACACCCAAGTCCCGTGCTACGTATCAGAGCATCCTAGACTCGACTGTCACACCATAATCCAAGCTAGCTAAGTACCTGGATTATCTGTACTTCCGAAGAAGTACAGACCACAACAACAATAAAGGGGTGAGAAATCATGATCAAAAATATAATGGTAATGTAATACATGTAAATAAGGCAGTAAAACACACCATCACATCAATTATTCACCCCAACAATACCATATAACGAACCTACTGTTCAAATTACAATATAACATATTATAATGCAATTATGCAACACAACACCATGCATGCGGTACCGACTCATTGGTTCATTCAATCGAACCTGGATAGATCACTAACGCTCCTCCTGAGACATGATCTATCCCCCCACCATTCTCCACAAAGGAGTACGGATGAATCACTTACGCTCCTCCTGAGACATGATTCATCCCACCAAAACACCATGATATGCAAGACACCAATGCATAACTATTACATCCTGGCACACTAAGTGCACACGATCCTCCTGATCATATCATTATACATCAATGCATATGTATAGATATAACATACACCAACATCATATAATTCAATCACACAGTGAGTAGTCTCACTTTCTAACACCAAATATAAACACATCTCACTGCTCGGGAAATACACGATCCTACTGATCACTACACACATATACATCAACTAATTGCTCACCAACAATATTAAGGGAAACGCGTACTATCACCAAGTACACAAGTTATATCCCATACTCATCATTTTCACACTACAGCAAGGCTAGAAGGATCACACGAGACCAATTCAGACATCTCACCAAAAGTCTCTGAGGTTACTCAGAACCTCCCTAAACCAACACCTCAGCCTATACACCAAAATCAACAATTCATCAACATCAATCCACAATCACAAACATGCCAATAGATATTATACTTACCAATTATCCTATAATTTCTACTCTAGAACCGACATTATGGAACATTACCGACACTTCAGAGTCACTCTGAATCTCACCAAGGTCCTAACCATAGTCGTTAACAAGACTATAGGGAAACAACACATAACTTTCCCAAAGCTATAATCATGGTCATTGCCAACACTACGGTAGCAACACAGAATCTCATCAGCTTTATATTCCTAGTTACTATCAACACTACAGTAACATCAGCAATCCAACAAAATGGATCAATACTAAAGTAACATCAACAATCCAACAAAATGGATCAACATTACAGTTACTATCATCACCATATATATATATATATATATATATATATATATATATATATATATATATATATATATATATATATATATATATATATATATATATATATATATATATATATATATATATATATATATACCAAAATGCATCATCAGCATTCATCAATCCCCCAACATCAACAATAATCATAGCATGCCAATATAAAACTTTATATAACGATAAATTCCTACGGGGTTAAGGAATCCCCTCTACCCAATTCATGTATGTAACCAATCCCAATCAGTTTCTCCCCCCTTACCTTATCAATTGGTTGATAGATAAAAATCCTCCTAGAATTGGTCTCTTGGCCTTCCCCTTTTCTCTTCCGTTCTTCGTTCCCTTTTTCCTTCGCTCTTTTTCCTTTCTTTCGTCATTTTCTCTTCTCTCTTTTCTATCGCCCTTTTTCTCAATTTCTAAAATGTATCGTACCACTCTCCCCACCCCTTCACATTCTATTTTCTTTATTAAATCTAATCCCAATTAATAAAATAACTTAATAAAATAATACAATATTATTATTAATACTAATAATATTATAATACTAATAATAATATTAATCATAATAATAATAATACTCATTATTAATAATAATAATAATAATAATATCATTATTTCACCAAAATAATAATAATAATATTAATAATATTAACAAATATAATAAATATAATAATAATACTAATACTAATATCATTATTTCACCAAAATAATAATAATATTAATAATATTAACAAATATAATAAATATAATAATAATAATAATAATAATAATAATAATAATAATAATAATATCATTATTTCACCAAAATAATAATAATATTAATAATATTAACAAATATAATAAATATAATAATAATAATAATAATAATAATAATATCATTATTTCACCAAAATAATAATAATATTAATAATATTAACAAATATAATAAATATAATAATAATAATAATAACACCCCCACCAATGTTACTATTATTTTTATATTATTATATTTCACACCAAAATACCACCAATAGTCCTCCCACATTAGGGACACCCACCAAACATCACCAAATACACCCCCACCAAAGGACACACCAACGTATAATTTTTAAAATAATAATAAAATGACTAAATAATTAAAATGGGTGTTACATAACCGACTGCCGAACCCAAGATTTGGTTGCGATGACCTTGTCTTTTCCTTTCTTCAGGTTTTCTTCTATCGTTTCCTTTCCCTTCTTTGGGATAAATAACGTTCGGTGGAGACTCTTCTGTTTTTCTGTCGGGTGTTTTTCGTAGTTGCGACGCATACCATTGATTGGACTGATATTATTTTCATAACATGTTTTGTAAGCCTCTCACATGTAACAAGGTCCAACAAATGTCTCAGGGTTTGCATTTTGACATTGCATTACAGACACAACATGTCTACAAGGTATCCCAACAAGGTCCCAAAAGCAATATGTAAAACCTTTTTTTCCAAGATCAACAACAAATTGAAGTCCATTATATGGATGATGAACTTGCCACAACTCACCCATACTCTATGTTGGCAGCCATTTACCACTCATCAGAGTTTCCTTATCTAATTTTTTTCCTAGGATTAGGCATAACATTGTGTTTCCATTTGTCAAGCTTAACTAAACTATTGGTAACCCTATTCATTAAATAGTTCATAATCCACTCTACCATTATGAGGATTAGTAGCTAGTGAAATTGTACTATTAAAAGACTCACTGAGGTTATTCATCAACACATCACACTTAGGGTAAAAGGTAAAGGAATGCATAAACCATAACTTGGTAGGCACTCCCATGCCTTCCTGTCCAGTTGCTTAAGCTTATTCATCTTTTTCTCTCAAGCCTGAAAGTATGTAACTTTGGCAACCCCCACCAATAGGTCATTTATTGCAGTTCCACCATCAAATTTCTTCTTGAAATTGGCATATAAATGTCTGAGATATATTCTATGCTCAATTTATTCAAACATCTCCTCAAAAACACTCACTAGACCCTGCAAAACATTAACACATAAACAATAGAACAATGAGATCTTCTAAAAACATTAAACAAACAAAATTTTAAAACCATAAAAAATGTGTACCTTTTGTTGATCTGAGATAAAAACATACTTTCTTTCAACCCTAATGTCTTCCATAAGTAATTGCATAAACCATTTCCAACTATCCTTTGTTTTAGTCACCACTACACCAATAACTGCCCCCCATATTGTGTCTTAAGGTGACACCCATCTGCTCCAATAAAGGGTCCACATGCCTTAGTAAACCCTTTCTTACAACCATCAAAGCAAAAATAGAATCTCCCAAATCTTGGTGGGAGGGTTGGCAATGGACTCTTAGTGTTAATCTTCATTCTATTCCCATCATAATGCTTCTTCAACTCAACTGCATAACTCTAAAGCATGTTATATTGTTCCTTTGCATCTCCTTCAATAATTTCATCTACCATGGCTCTAGCTCTCCAAGCCTTACCTTTGGTTATGCCAATTGAGTATTTCTGCCTTAGTTCATACATTATCTCAAAAACTTTAACATTTCCCCGTGACTTCCTTTTTTCAACAACTAGCTTAGATACCCACTTGGCATTGGCAGATTTTTTATTTAATGCCCTTACACATGTGTGTGTCCCCATCCATGTCTTTAATTGGTAGGTGTGTATGTCACCCACTTTGCTACGCAAAGATAAAAAACCGCATTTACCCTTGCACTCTACCCTAACCCTATAGCTCTCATTCTTAACAAATGTTATCTCTCTTCCATTTAAAACTGACCACTCCTTAATTGCATCTTTAAATTCAGATAGAGAGTTAAATTCTATACCTAGTTTGAATTGAAAGTCCTTGTTTAGTAGCTAATCTCTAAACTTCTCATACTTAGGCTTGAGTTGTTTGTCATCCTTGTCACTTTCATCAGTGTCTGAGCTATCCATTTCCTCACTATCACAGTCCATATTTCTACTTCCAAAGTTATTTGTATTCCTCTGTGAACTAGATCCCAGCATACTTTTAGGAACCAAAACATTCACTTTGGACCCCTTGTTTAGAGATTTCATCTTTTGGGGATCTTTGGATGCCATAACCTTGAATTTCATAGACTTTCCATTTACCTCAACCTTATTCTCATTAACTAGTATTTCTACTTGAACTTCCTCAAATTGTTCCTCTTCTACCTCACATGCTCTTTCTTCTTCACTGTCATTGAACCTTATGCCTCAATCATTATCATCGGTGCTATCATCTTCACTGCAGTCACTAAATTAATCAACATCAGGGTTCAACACCTTACTCATCATGTCTTGAATACCATGTTCTACCTAGATATGCCCATCAACATTACAAGATATGTTGTGATTAGCAATTTCTCCAGCTTGTACATCATCAATGAAATGGGTAAACCCTTCATCCAGTCCAAAAATCATTCTCCAAAGCCTAAATCCTTCATAACCATGGTCTTTAACCAAGCTAACAACTTCAAAAAAACTCCACTTATCAGAGTCTTGACCTTGTATAATGGTTTCACTCCCTCCTTTGTAAAACATGTGCTTATCTTGCACAAAGTTTCCCCCATGATGAAAAATGACACCAAATACCCCCATTTCTGCGAATACACAGATACCCAGATATTAAAATTTGTAGAGAAAACGTACATGTGGGACCTGATATGACTTAGAGAAACAATGCATTAAGACCACATAAAAGTCATAACTTAGCATAAAAGTTGTACCTTTTTGAGACCACAAAAGCTTTTCCTAGTAGCATTGCAATACGGAACCGAAGCGAAAACATGACCCTTGAAGGAATTAAGGTTTAGGTTATTCAAACTCAACGAAGAACACTTAGGAACTAGGCTTTGGGTTTTTGAAGGTTTGAAGTGAACACGAATATTTTGGTCCCAAGGTTTGAAGTTTTTGTTTTTCAGTCAAGGGCATTTTCGTCCTCCCACAATTCATTAAACACATGTGGAATTTAATTTAAATGAAAAATAATGAAAAACTATGACATATCAGCATTTTTGATGAGTTAGCCTGACAAACGTTTAAAGTGAAATATTTTTCAAATGTTGGGGGAATCCATGCAAGGTTTTTTCCAAAAGGCGCCTATATAGCGGGGGCGAATATGTATTAACCCTTATTATTATTATTATTATTATTATTATTATTATTATTATTATTATTATTATTATTATTATTATTATTATTATTATTATTATTATTATTATTATTATTATTATCATCATCACCGTTATTATTGTTATCGTTATTATTGTTATTATTATTATTATTGTTGTTATTATTATTATTATTATTATTATTATTATTATTATTGTTTTTATTATTATTATTATGTTTATTCACACTTTTTGAAATTTAACTTAATGTAATTTATTTTTCAAAAATATAATATAAAATAAAAGTTTTTTTTATAAAAAAAAGTGGTTTAATATACCGAATTTTAAATAAAGTTATAAAATCATAAATTTAAAAAAAATGGTTTAATATCAAGTTTTTAAAAAAATCATACACCTTTACAATACAAACTGAATTTATCAAAAATTCATAATTGTTAACTTTTGTATTTTTAAATAATTGTAAAAAAAAATAGTCTACCTATTTTATTATAAAAAATTGGCACACTTCTACTTCACCTATTTTATTAAAAAAAAATTGGCACACTAATACTTCACATATAATATTTTTGAAATAATCGATAACACTTACAAGCACATATTGAATTTATCAAAACATTTGATAGTAATAATTGTCAATGAAAATAGTCTATCGATTTTTGTAAAAAAACTGAAGTACTCTTATATTTTATATAAGACCTTTAGAAAATCCCATATTAAAAAATAAATTATTTTGCAAAATTAATATTTTACTTTTAATATTTGAAAATTCTAGTATAAAATCATGATTTTTCTAAAATTTATATTTGTATACCATATATTTAAGAAACCAGTATAAGAAATAAATAAATAATATTTTAATTTTTATTTAAAGGAAATAGTCATTTGAATAAAATTATGGGGTGTAAATAAAATTATGGGAAGCTAAGTAGAAGTCTCATCAAATTCACTGAATAATGCAAAATAGCCCAAAAAAGTATTGTGATGGCAGCCCTGTCTTGAAGTAGAGCACATTGGGCCGGTTTGTTTCAGCTTTAGAATAATGTTTTCTTTTTTATATTTTTAAAAATAGATTTTACAATATCATTTTTTTAAAATATTATAAATTTAAAAAAATAAATTTTAAATTGAAAAATTAATTTTGATATTCTATAACATAAATATAAATGATTGAAGATCAAAAAATGGTTGAAATTGTAATTTTTTCAAAAAATTATATCTCAAAAATTCATAAAAATCTATTTAAAATAGCTTTAAAATTAAGTGATTTTTAAAATTTTAATATCTACATTTTATAATAAAAATATTGTAATTATTTTTACACAAAATTATATTACACTATAAAAATTTAAAAAAAAAAAATTTTTTAAAAGTCAAAACTTACATATCCATTATCTAATGAGATAAAAAGCAACGCAAATTCTGAAGCTTTTTTATAACATTACACTTTGTTATTTTTGTCCAATTGGAAACAACGTTGAAACCGAGAGAATAATCACCTAATGAAGAACATTACCAACCTCCATAAGGAAGTTCATCTTTAGTAAAATAATAGCAACCAATGTTTGAACTAGAAAATTAATATGATTATCCAATCAACACTCGCATAGAATGAGTCAAAATAAATAATTAACTTCGGTTTTTCTATTAGTTTATTAGGTTGGTTGTTAGAGCGCTAAGATAAGTGGTTAATGGTGTATAAAATACACCTTCAACAATGTTATGTTTATTTACACCAAAGACATGCAGTACACCGTATGCACTGTTCACCAATGTAGTGAATAGTGTCATACATAATGAATAATGTAGAATAAAGTGTCATACAGAATGAATAATGCAGAATAGAACATGAACAATGACATATGAACAATACATGTATATGTGAATGGTAACGTGAACAATGTTCGCATACAGTATATGAACGGTGATTTTTTAAGAGTGAATAAAATTGATTAATGAAATGTAAAAAATTGATTAATGAAGTGATAAAGTTAGTTAATAAACGCCCAGATATTAAAAATAATTTGTAGTACTAAACGAAAGTTGGTTAATAAAACATATAAAGTTGGTTAATAAAATTTCAGATATTAAAAATAATTTTTAGTACTAAACCAAAGTTGGTTAATCAAAAGTAAAAAATTGATTAATGAAGTTATAAAGTTGGTTAATAAACGTTCAGATATTAAAACACTACGTCAGAATTGATTTTTAGCAGCGCATACAAAGACAGCGCTTTTAAAAAAAGCGCTGCTAAATAGTCAATAAAAAAAAAAGAAAAAAATTACCTACCAAAGACAGCGCTTTTTTAAAAAGCGCTGCTAAAAGGGGACCCTTAGAAAGCGCTTTTTAAAAGCGCTGCTAAAAGGGGACCCTTAGAAAGCGCTTTTTAAAAGCACTGCTAAAAGGGGACCCTACGAGAGCGTTTTTTTTATAAAGCGCTGCTATATGTCATTGCTAATGCACCCTATGAAAGCGCTTTTAAAAGCGCTGCTAAAGGCCTTTAAAAAGCGCTGCTAAAGGTATTAGTATAATAATTTTTATATACCCTCCAGAATTGTAAACGAAACAGAACACACGTTTTTTCGTTTCTTCATTTCTCCATTGCCCTATCTTCCATTTTCGCCCTCCGTTGAAGCTTTCGTCGCCGTCCGTTTGCGCCGCCGTCTTCCATTTGTTTTCGCCGCCGTTCGCCGTTCCCTTTCGCCGCCGTTCACCGTTCGTTCTCCTCCACCGTTACGGTAAATCTGCGACTGTTACGGCATTTTTATGGATTATTGTCTTAGTATTGCATTTTTCTGGATTAGATGATGTTAGTGCTACTTCTTTCTGAGTTATTGACTTGTTTTTGTTGATACCATTGATGAGCATTACTCTTTTGATATTGGCTTGAGTTTTGTATGCAAGGTGTTTGTTGAAATGCCACAATGAATTTTGAGCATTATAAATTAGTTTAGAATAATTTAGTCCATTACCAAAATTTTTGAGAGTATGCTTTAATAATTTAGAATAGTTTAAAATCATATTAATGCAATAGTTTAGAATAATTTAGTCCATTTCCACCATTTTTGAGAGTATGATTTAATAGTTTAGAATAGTTTAAAATCATATTAATGAAATAGTTTAGAATAGTTTAGAATAATTTAGTCCATTTCCACCATTTATGAGAGTATGCTTTAATTTAGTCCATGTCATTTTGAGCATTATAAAATAGTTTAGAATAGTTTAAAATCATATTAATGAAAGTATGCTTTAATAGTAGAATAGTTTATTATAGTATATCTACTTTTTTTTAATATGATTTGTTTTGTTGGATTATCTAGTTTTTTTTGTTTTGGTTAATTATTAATATGATTTTAATAAAATGTATATATTGTCTGTTATAGGGGTTACCTGAGAAGAGCAAGGTTGTGATTGTTTCCAAGCATCCTACTGTACAACTTTCTTAGAAGTTAGTGATTTCTTTACAGGTATTCTCTGTTTTTGCCTAACTTTCATAGTATGGATAAAAATTGGATGTCTGTTAATCGATTGTCAAAAGAGTACGAGAATGGGGTATCGAACTTCGTTAAGTTTGTTGTTGAACACGCCAAAGACCCCAGTAGGATCACATGTCCTTGCTTAGGTTGCTGTTATGGGCGTCGAATTGACGCGGTTCAGTTGGAATCTCATTTAATGAGACATGGAATTGATCGAAGTTACACATGTTGGACATTACACGGTGAGATAAGTAACGAGAATGTTGAACCCCAGAACAATACGACCTCTACTTCAAAGGACAATGGTAGGGATACATACGATTGTGATCGAGTCGAAGATATTGCAGAAGCACTTGAAGAAGATCTTAAAGATTGTCCAAAGATGTTTGAGAGGTTGGTAAGCGATGCAGAGAAGCCGTTGTATAAAGGTTGCACTACTTTCACAAGATTGTCTGCGGTATTAAAGTTGTACAACTTAAAGGCGGGTAATGGATGGTCGGATAAAAGTTTCACAGAGTTGTTAGCCCTACTTCAAGAGATGCTTCCGGAGGATAATGTTCTTCCCAATCGAACCTATGAAGCTAAAAAAATGTTATGCTCTATTGGTATGAGCTATGATAAGATACATGCTTGTCCAAATGATTGCATTTTGTTTCGAAATGAGTATGCATCATTAAACGAGTGTCCTAAATGCGGTGTATCTCGGTATAAGAAAAAGTTGTCACCAGCAAAAGTCTTATGGTATTTTCCTATAATTCCGAGATTCAGACGCATGTTTCATAGTGAAACAGATGCGAAACACCTTACTTGGCATGCAGATGATAGAATTATAGATGGGAAGTATCGACATCCGGCAGATTCACCACAGTGGATGAAAATTGATAATGATTATCCTGATTTTGGAGAAGAAGCTAGAAACCTTCGCTTGGCATTATCGACTGATGGAATGAATCCGCACGGTCTGCAAAGTATCTCCCATTCCACCTGGCCTGTAATTCTTATGATATATAACCTACCTCCATGGCTATGTATGAAGCGTAAGTATATGATGTTATCTATGTTAATTTCTGGCCCTAAACAACCAGGAAACGACATAGACGTATACCTGACACCTTTAATCGAAGACTTAAAAAGTTTGTGGGAGAACGGTGTGGAGGTTTATGATGGATATAGGAAAGAAAGTTTTAATTTGAGGGCCATGTTGTTTGGCACAATTAATGATTTCCCAGCATACGGAAATCTATCGGGGTATAGCATTAAAGGTCAATGTGCGTGTCCTATCTGTGAAGAAAACACAGATTGGACGCGGTTGGAATTTGGTCGAAGAATGTCTTTCTTGGTCATCGTAGATTCTTAAGTTCTAATCATCAGTATCGTGGATGGAGACAAGAATTCAATGGAAATTCAGAACAACGTAGAGCACCACCTACATTGACCGGCGATCAAATTTTTGCAAAGGTGAAAGATGTGAGTACTCAGTTTGGCAAGCCTTTTGCTCATACGCTTACCACACGTGGGTGGAAGAAGAGGTCAATTTTGTTTGAGTTGCCGTATTGGAAGTCGTTGTATGTACGACATTTTCTTGATGTTATGCATATTGAAAAAAATGTATTTGAAGGTGTTATTGGTACGTTACTCAATATACAAGGAAAGTCTAAGGATGGCCTTAAAGCAAGAAAAGACTTGGTAGCAATGGGAATAAGAAATGAATTAGGACCCCAGAAGAAAGGAAATCGCACTTATCTACCACCTGCTGCATATACTTTGTCTAGAAAGGAGAAAAAGATAATGTGTAAGTTTCTGAGTGAAGTTAAAGTTCCAGAAGGATACTCTTCAGATATTAGAAGACTTGTTTCTATGAAAGACCTAAAGTTAAAGAGTTTAAAGACACATGATTGCCATGTTCTTATGGAACACTTTCTACCAATAGGTATACGTTCTATTTTGCCAGAAAAAGTGAGAGGCGCAATAACAAAATTGTGTTTCTTTTTCAGATCTATTTGTAGTAAGGTGATCAATCCTGCGATCTTACCAACATTGCAAAAAGATATAATTATTACTTTGTGTGAGCTTGAAATGTATTTTCCTCCGTCATTCTTTGACATAATGGTACATCTAGTTGTGCATCTCGTGAAAGAGACACAACTGTGTGGACCTGCATATATGAGATGGATGTATCCAGTTGAACGTTATATGAAAATATTGAAAGGGTATGTGAAAAACCGAAGTCGACCAGAGGGATGTATTGTTGAACGATACATTGTTGAAGAAGCTATTGAGTTTTGTACTGAATATTTGTCCAACGTTCAATCCATTGGCCTCCCAAAATCTGATGTTGTTGAAAAAGTAGTAGGTAAACAGTTAATTGGAAATAAAGTTGTGACAGTTTCAAGGGATGAACGGGAGCAAGTGTATTTATATGTTCTGCACAATGACATTGAGGTTGAGCAGTACGTTAAATTGCACAAGGACGTTCTCCGAGGTTTAAATCTGAATAGAAATGAAAATTGGATAGTACGTGAGCACAATCAAAGTTTTATAACATGGTTCAAAGAGCATATTTATTCAAAGTTTTATTCTGATCCCGCTTCAATAACAGAAAGGTTGAGATGTTTAGCATATGGTCCAACTTTGCATGTGTTTTCTTATAGCGCATACGCAATTAATGGATACACATTTTATACCAAGGAGCAAGATGATAAAAGTACAATGCAAAATAGTGGTGTCACTGTGCTTGCCGAATCAATGCACATTTCCTCGTATTTTGGTGTAATCGAGCGCATTTGGGTGTTTGATTATGAGAAGTTTCAGATTCCTATCTTTGAATGCAAGTGGGTTGAAAGTAATAGTGGCATAAGTATGGATAAGTCAGGTTTTTTGCAAGTGGATCTTAATAAGGTGGGGTACAAAGATGAGCCTTTTATTCTAGCCACACAAGCTAAACAAGTGTTCTATGTCACTGATCCGAAAAGTACGAAATGGTTTATAGTTCTTTTTTCCAACAAAGTAATCAACGATAACATTGGAGAAAAGGGGGAGGTTGATGTTGAGAATGAATCTTATGTTAGGGATGATCCAGATGAGAATATTATAGCAGACGAATCATATATTAGAAATGATCATAGCGAGGGAATTTGGATCAATCCATCCGTCTGTGTTGTTAAGAGACAAGTAAAGCACCTTCGAACTAAAAAAAGAAAAAGATGTTAAAGGTACTTGTAAAATTACATATTGTCTCATTCAATAAAATAACATATTATTTCTTATTTATACGTTTCTTATGTGTGTGTATATATATATATATATATATATATATATATATATATATATATATATATATATATATATATATATATATATATATATATATATATATATATATATATATATATATATATATATATATATATATATATATATATATATATATATATATATATATATATATATATATATATATATATATATATATATATATATATTTCTTATTTACATATTTGAATGTCATTCATTTGATACTTTAGTTTTCCTGAATTACAGGTATATTATGGCCAGCAATAAAGATTGGAAGAAATTAAAGTAGAATTGTATAATTTGTGATGTTGAATTTCGAGTTGAGAATTGTATATAATTTGTGATGTTGAATTGTGAAGCTTTTGAATTATATATATTAAAGTGGAATTGTATATAATTTGTGATGTTGAATTGTGCATATAATGCCAAAGTGTTGAATTGTGCACATAATGCCAAAGTGTTGAATTGTGTATATAAAGCCAAAGTGCTGAAATAAAGGGCTAAATTATATAAGCAGGTATTGTAATATAAGCAGGTTTATTGAAAAATATATAAAAAATGCCATTAATCAGGAAAAAATTTTTTTCAAAACGTGCACATTAGACAGCGCTTTTATGTATAAGCGCTGTTAAAGGGGACAGAGAAACTGCTAAAAAAGCGCTGCTATAGGTGGGGAAAGAGGGGTCTAAGACAGCGCTTTCATAAAGCGCTGCTATAGGGGGGTCTAAGACAGCGCTTTAATAAAGCGCTGCTAAAGGGGGGGAGGGGGGGAGATTAGGCAGCGCTTTAAAAAGCGCTACTAAAGGGGTAAAAAAGCGCTGCTAAAGGTGATGTCTTTAGCAGCGCTTTTTCCACAAAAAAAGCGCTGCCTTTACCTTTAGCAGCGCCACTTTAGGCAGCGCTTTAAAGCGCTGCTAAAGGTCTGTTTTGGCATAGTGAAAATAATTTTGAGCAGTTACCAAAGTTGGTTAATATAACGTAAAATGTTGGTTAATAAAGTTATGAAGTTGGTTAATCACATAATTTATTATCAGTACTTTTTAATAAAAAAAATTTAAAAAAATAAAAAATATATTATTATAATATTTTACTGTTTACCGTATTGGTGTAGAATTGAGTGTAAGAATATCATTTCTATAACTTAATGTAAAACCGAACTTTGATAATAATATAATTTTCTCTTTATGGGTTTTAGATATTTCAATATGGTATTAAAGTATTTTATTGAAATTCAATTGTGAGTGGTTAAGTCTTACATCGACTAAAAATAGAAGAAATATTGAATATATATATATATATATATATATATATATATATATATATATATATATATATATATATATATATATATATATATATATATATATATATATATATATATATATATATATATATATATATATATATATATATATATATATATATATATATATATATATATATATATATATATATATATATATATAAGAAAAATAACTCATACTTCAAATATTTTAAGGTTTTGAGTAGATATGTGGAGTCAAGGTCTCTTGTATTTGAACGTTTATTTCATTGATACTTCCAACGCTTTGCTCTTCGGAATCTCTAATATATTTCTTTTTTTACTCTTTTGTCTTTGACTTTTCTTCTTCTCATTTTATATTTCTTTTCTCATTTTTTTCCTTCTATGCAAACATTGAATTCACTCTCTTCTCTCTCTTTTTCTTCTTCTTTTTTTCTATCAGAGGTAGACACCGCTAACTTTAATTTCTGCACTAATCCTTTCAACTCTTGTTACATCCACCCAAATAGAGAACCCAGCCCATCACCATTGACACGACACCGCTTGATCATAAAAAGTAGAACTCATGAGCATGGGCTATGAAAGTTATCCTTATTTTCAAACACAAACTTTAATTCATTGAAAATATTTTCTCTCAACCTTCTACTAGTTATCTTCTTTACGATCCATGTCTTGGCTTCAAATATCCATGTCAGAAAATAATTCCTAATCTATCTCGTGGATCAACGATGCTTAAACTGTTTGAAGGAATCTGGAGAATCGATTCTCTTAATGAGTTATTTTTAAGATTTTTGATCTTTAAGATGACCTAACCCATCTTCATCACCTCGATGTTTAAACATAATTCACCAAATTTACTTCTCTCCGGAAGTAAATAATCTTCTTTCTCCCTCACTCATGGTTGTACTTATGCCATCCCATGTATTTGTGGCGCTGCTTTTGGCCTACTTAAATATAAAGATCAAGATCGGATCATCAAATTTCTCAAGGGGTTCACTGATCAACTGTCTACTATCTGTGCTCAAATTTTCGTTATTGACCCTTTGCCCTCGTTAGATAAGACCTTCTATACTGTTTTGGGTCAAGAGTGTCGTTTAAAGCATAAAAACCATCCATTTAAGCCTCTTGAGAATCAACCTTTAGCCAAGCAATTTCAACCCTACAATGCTTTTGGGGGAGGTGTACGAACTAAATCCTATCATTCTTAGGGTCTTGGTCATACAAACTCAGGTCTTGGAAGAAGCAACCATATAGTTGATACATGTTTCGTGGAACATGGCTACCCGCATAGATACCATTACAAAAGCCAAAAACCCTCCATCAACAATATTACTAAGTTCATTATTGTTCAAGCCTCAATCGATTCTTCCTATGATTCTTAATATACATTAGCATCCACCCACAACCAATACCACTAAATTATTAAAAAATTTCATCACAATCATTCCTCTTCTTCTCCTCGAGCTGATGTGATCACACCTATCATGCCTCATATCAACTCTGTTTCAACGCCAATGAATGGTAAGCCACATTTATATTGGGTAATTAATACAACTTCTAAACACCATATTACTCTTAACATTTTCAACTTTATTTCTTATTTGCATGCTGCCCCTTATCGCCATGAGATTTCCCAATGTCAACAGCATCCTCACCAGCATTACTGGAACTGTTTAACTTTCTAACTCCTTATCTCTTTTCAATATTTATTATATTCCTTCATTTCACTTTAACCTAATTTATGTTATAAAGCTTATTTATTCATCTTCATGTCAATTAAATTTTACTCAGACAAAATGTCTTATTTTGTAAAATCATTCCCAACATCTGATTGGTTTAGGTGAAAGACATAAAGATCTTAATGTTCTCTAATCTCTGGTCATTTCTTCTTTCCTTTCATTTTTATTAGTTATAACACTACCCTTATTGATATCTCTAGTCTTTGGAATAGTAAACCAAGTCATCTTTACAACTTTGTTCATAAACAATTAGCTTCTCAATGTCCTAGTATCACTTATAATTTCAATCAAGATTTACCTTGTCAATTTGTCAATTGAAAAAACAAAAGTGTTTACCTTACTCTATTATTACTATTCTTTATTTAAAATCCTTTGAGCTTTTACATGTTGACATTTGTGACACTTACTTCATTCCCTCTATTTTTTTTATCATAGACATGTTTTTACTCTTGTGGATGACTACACTAGGTTTACTTAGGTTATTTTAATGAAAAATAAAAGAAAAACTATGAAGCAATTAATCAACTTTCTCTTTTAGATTAGAACTCACTTTCACTCCAATTTAAAATGTTTATGCGCTGATAATGGGTCTGGATATTTTATGCATGATTTCTACCAATAAAAAAGAATCTTGCACCAAAGAACATATGTTGAATATCCTCAACAAAATGACATTGTTGAGAAAAAACATAAACACATACTTAATGTTGCAAGATCTCTTTATTTTCACGCTAACACTCCTAAATTTTTTTGGCCTCTTTCTATTTCTTATGATGTTCATTTAATTAATCATTTTCCTTCTCTTGTCATTAACAATAACACCCCTTATTTATTAGTGCATAACAGAACTCCCAATTACATTAATTTGAAGTGTTTTGGCTTATTTGTTTATGTTTCCACCCTTCATAATAATCTTATTAAAATTGATAGTAGATTTAGGAAGCGTCTATTTTTAGGTTATAGAAAATGAACTAAGGGTTACCTTTTATATGATTTACATGTTAACAATTTTCTCGTGTCTAAGAATCTATTTTTCTATGAAAATATGTCCCCTTTACACAATCTCATGACTATTGTAGTATCTCAATTTTGTCCGGATTTAAAATTTTCTTTCAAAAGTTAAATAAATATTTAAGTTTTAATTGATATTATGTGAATTTTTAGAAAATAAAAAAATGTATGTAACAAAAAATTAAGAGATTTATTTATTTTTTACTCTTGATTAGAAAATTTCTAAAAAATACGTAATCATAAGTTCTAATTTATTTTATCATCTTCATTTCTATGTTTAATTTTGAATACCTAATTTACTTTTATTTTTAAGAGCACAGAATATATCATTTTGTTTCCTAGCATTGTAGTAGTTTTATTGTTTAAATTTGAAGAAAAAAAAAACAAAATTATTATTATTATTAGTAGTAGTATTTTTATTGATTTTTAAATCATTATTTGAAAGAGAAAAAAAATCCAAGATGCTCTTTCTTCTTTGAAGCATATTTCTTCTTCTCCCTTCACATTATTTTCTTGAGAAAAGGAGAGGGAAAAAAAGGTGAAACTAATATTCATCTTCTTCCTCAACTTCATCACACCCAAACCACCACTTTCAATAAATAAAAAAACTCATATCATCGCCTCACCAATTTCACCACATTGTTTAAAGTTTGTAAGTTGTTATTTTCTTATTGAAATATTTATGATTTAGTTTTTGTAATGGTATTACAGTATTTCATAATTTATTATGTTGTAAGCTTAATGTAATATTTATTGACAATGTTAGATAGTCATGTATTAAGTTATTGTAGTGGTATATCTTATGTAGAAAATATGCATTTATTATGTTGTTGTAGTTGTAGTCATGGTTTTAAAATGCGGTTGTGACTATTGTGATTGTTGTGATGCAGATTGCGGTTGTTGCAGCGTGAATTTATATTTATGAACATAAAATATTATATTTTATTATTTATTTTAGATTTCACATATCTTCATTTCCTCTTTAAATTTTCACACACACACACACGCACGCGCGCGCACACACATAAACACACACACACACACACACACACACACACACACACACACACACACACACACACACACACACACACACACACACACATATATATATATATATATATATATATATATATATATATATATATATATATGACAAAATACCCATTTTCGTCCCTTAACTTTAAAAGGTGGCAAGTTGGTTTTCTAACTTTTAAAATGGTGCCAATTGACTCCTGTTAGTTGTCCTCAAACGTCCATTTATTATGAATACGTGGCAGATGACTTGGCAAGTTTACTTCTTCATCTTGTTTCGTTCTCCTTCCCATACAGTAAAAGAAGTATTTTTTTCGTCCTTCTTCCTCTCAATCCCAATTTCCAAAATCAAACCTAGGGTTTTTGGCAAGGATGAAATCTGGTTGTTCGTCCTCGATGTTAAAACAAGAAAGTGGAGATTCAGATGTTTGTAGTAGGTCACGATGGAAGCCCATACGCCATTGTGCAGTTATGGTTATTCTTCAAAGGGCAAATATTGTTAAGAATATGGGAAAACGTTTCTGGGGTTGTCCAAATTATAAGGTATGCAAGGTTTTTTAATTTGTTAATAAGTTATGTTTAAGTTTCATTTTGTAGGTAACCTCTAAACAATGAAAATTTCAGGGAGGTACGCAAGCTGGGTATGGTTTCTTTGGTTGGTTTTATGAGGAGGTGGGTGATGAGAAGGAGCAATTTTGGATGCATAGGCTAGGTGTGGTAACTAATGGACTTGCTGAAGCAAAAAAGGACATTGAAAAAGTGACAATGGAGAATGAAGAATTAGGGAAAAATTGATGAAACTTGAAAGTGAAATGAAGAATATCATGAAGTGGAAAAAGATTTTGAATTTGATGTTTGTGATGATTATTGTTAGATCCCATTTAGATTAGATATTTGGTTTCTTTTTGGTAGTATTTTCACTCAATTTTATCTAATAATGTTTGATTTCGTAGTTGAATTGGTTTAGTTTGATTTTATGCGATCCAAGCGAAGAATGTTTGTAATATTGCTGTTAGTGTGCAGGATTGACACTATTAAGAGCATTTGGGATCAAGGCAAAGTAGTTGGGAGATGTTGCAAATCAAGACATTCGCCTGGCGAGCCACAACGAGTGCCAGCGAATATTTGCCAGGCGAGTGCAGGCGAACTGGGGCGAATAAATCAGATTTAACTCCCAGACCCAAGGGATAGGAAGTTCGCCAGGCGAAGGTTCCAGCGAAGCTTCGCTACCATTCGCCTGGCGAAGGTGCTGGCGAAGAAGTGGTAGCTTTCCTCATGCAGATTCCAGTAGCAAAACCACCCAAAGTTCGCCTGGCGAGTGAAGCCAGCGAATGTTCGCCCGGCGAGTATTTATTCGCCTGGCGAATGCACGATTCCTAAGGGCGGTTTGCTGATCAAAGGCACTTTGAAGTGCCATGTTAAGTTGGTTCGCCGGGCGAATGAATGCCTTCGCCAGGCGAATGTGCGCAGACAACACATCATTTTTACTTTATTTGTTGCTCTATTTAGCCCATACTTGGGACTTGAAAGTAAAAATCTTGCCAAATCAAAAGAAAGACATTATAGGATAGCTCTAGAACCCTAAATACTTGAGTTCTTCTTCATCTTTACTATTTTGGTAATCAAGAGAAGTGGAAGCACATCCTTCATTGTTTCTTCAAAGTGGATGTTCTTCATCTTCTCCTTTCTTCTTGTTAAAGCTACCATGAAAATGTGTAGCTAAACTCATCTTTTGTCAAGGTTAGATGTAGGTGATTATTAAACTTTGTATGTGTATGGATGATCATCTTTTGTAAACTCTTGAATGATTAATATATGGTGAAAACTTTGTTTCATTTACAATCTTTTGTGTTGGTTGATGATTGAGAAATATTTTCCAACTCTAGACCTAGGTTCTCATCCTTCTCTTTTCTTGAGCTAGAGATAGTCTTGAAATGTTTTGTTCACTTATAATGTTGAACTTTAAAGTTGTCATTTGATAGATTGTGTGAGAGATCAACAATGGATCAAAATGGTAAATCTCACAATATGAGTTAGAGATAATCATATTGAGAGGATGTTGTGGATGTATTGATCATTAAAAGGAGTTTGTTAAATGTTGATTGGAAATATGCATGCAAAGTGATTACCGAACCCTAACTTTGGCAATATTTATTAAAACCGTTCAAATCATTATTTTACCGCATTTATTACTCACATGCAAAAGTTACCATTGTTTTAAAACCAAACACTTTGTTACTACAAAGTTACGAATTTAACAACTGTAGAAAGGCTGCAAAATTTCATATTCCCTGTGGAGACGATAACAAAAACCCGATACTCAACCACTGTTTTAACAAAATGGCGCCGTTGCCGGGGAATATAAATTGATATTGCAAGCATCGCAATAGTTGTTGAATTTTTAGCTTTGAATTTTTGACTTGTGCTTGTAATTTGTTTGGTTTAGTGTGCAGCCCTTGTTTATGCGAGGACAAATTCCCGAGGACCAACTCCTTTTTGATCCCGAAATCGAGAGGACCGCGAGAAGATTGAATAGCAAAACAAGACGAAGGAGGCAACTTGCGAAGCAAAGCCAAAGACAAGGAGAAAGTTCTTCTACTACAACACCACCAATACATTTCACACCAGTTATGGCAGAACCACCACCACCACCACCTCCAGTTTCAACTCCATGTACAAATAGTCCGAGACACACGGCTCAGTTCGCACGAAATCTCCAAAATGGAAGACAAGCGGAGATGAAGACGGGGATCCTTGCTCTAGTCTATCAAAATCCTTTCACAGGATTAGACCACGAGGACCCATTCACACATCTTACCAAGTTCTATGAGATTGCGGGCGCAACTGGAGCTACTGAGGCTGATGAAGAGTCATTGTTCAGGAGACTATTCCCTCACTCCCTAATTGGGAAAGCGAAAGAATGGTATCTTGATCAATCAACGACAATTATGACGGACTGGAATTTATTGGAGGAGAAGTTCCTTGAACGGTTTTTCCCACATAACCGGTTCATGGAAGCTAAGACGGCAATCGCGGTATTTTCCCAAGGAGCGAATGAATCGCTAAACGAAGCCTGGGAGCGCTACAAGTCCATGTTAAGGAAGTGCAAAGGCCATGGTTTCGATGAGCTTACTCAAGTGCATATTTTCCGCAACGGACTCCTTTCGGTTCACAAGACCTTATTGGATGCCACGGCGGGGGGATCTTTGATGTCAAAGAGTGCCGATGATGCAACATCTATTATAGAAAAGATGGCACTTAATGATCATCAAGGGAACCATAATCGAGGGGTAACTCAAAGAAAATCGGGAGTGCTCGAGTTGGGGACGAATGATGCAATTCTTGCCCAAAACAAGCTCATTTCACAACAAGTGGAACTTTTAACTCAACAAATCAAGGGGTTGAAAGAACCATCAAAAGCTAAACAAATAGCTTGTTGTGAACTTTGTAAAGGAGAACACGATACCGGATATTGTCCGCCTCCCGGATTTGAAGAAGTTAACTACATGTCAAACCAAAGAGATTATCAACAAAGGCAACCTCAACAACAACAACCATATCAACATCCTCAACAACAACACCAACAAAACTATCAAGGTAATCAAGGATACCAATCTAGAAGTAACTACCAAAATAACCAAGGTTATGGAGGTGGTAACTCTAACCGTCAAAATCCGTATGCACCTCAACAACCGCCGGTTGCAACTTCTAAGCTAGAAGATACATTGACGCAATTCATGCAAATGTCTATAGCAAATCAAAAAAGTAATGATGCGGCGATAAAAAATCTTGAAACTCAAGTTGGGCAACTCGCTAAGCAATTAGCGGAACAACAAGCCGGACCATCTTTCTCGGCAAATACGCAAACAAATCCGAAGGAGCATTGTAAGGCGATAAGGACGAGAAGTGGGAGGGAGTTGATTGACGAGAGTAAAAAAAGAGAGGTGGAGAAAAAAATTGATGAGAAACTTGATGGAGAGGTTGGTGAATGGAGTGAGGAGGAAATGGAAAATAATGAAAAAAATGGTGAAGTTGAAAAAGAAAAAAAGGTTGAAGTTGAAAACAATACAAATGAAGTAGTAGAAAATAACGAAAGTGAGAAAGTGAAAGTGGATGAAGTGAAAAAGCAGAGAGAAAGAAACGCAAGAGTGTCTAGAGGGAAGGAGGTAGTGAGCACTACTCCGATTCAAAATTTACCGTATCCTCATTCCCCATCTAAGAGAGAAAATGAACGGCATTACGCCCGGTTCATGGATATTTTCAAACAATTGCAAATCAACATTCCGTTCGCCGAAGCTTTGGAACAAATGCCGAAGTATGCCAAATTTATGAAGGACATACTTACGAAAAAGCGGAGGTACACGGAGCCGGAAACAATAGTACTAGATGTAAGTTGTAGCGCTATCATCCAACGTACTCTACCAAGAAAGGAAGTTGATCCGGGGAGAGTCACATTGCCGGTTACCATTGGTGACTTTTATGTGGGAAAAGGATTAATTGATTTGGGGTCAAGCATAAATCTTATTCCTTTGTCTATTGTGAAAAAGCTTGGCAACATTGAGATTAAAGTCATCTGAATGACGTTACAACTAGCCGATAAGTCCACTACTCATCCTCATGGAGTAGCTCAAGACGTGTTGGTAAAAGTGGACAAGTTCTTTTTTCCGGTGGATTTTATCGTGATCGATATGGAGGAAGATGATGATGCGCCTTTGATTCTTGGAAGGCCTTTCATGAAAACCGCTCGGATGATGATTGATGTAGATGACGGTTTGATGAAAGTGAGAGTACAAAACGAAGAGGTCACTTTTGACCTTTTTGAAGCAATGAAGCATTCAAAGGACAAGCATGATAGTTTCCGAGTTGACGTAATTGAGGAAGCAACCGATGAAGTTGCAAAGCATGTTCACAACATCACTCCTATTGAGCTAGCCCTTAATGACTCCTTTCAAGTGTTCACTCTTGAAGAAGAGGAAGCTCTAGATGAATGTTTGAGAGAGCTAGATAGTCTTAAGGATTTGCACCCATGGGAAGTGGAGGAAGAAGTCTTAAAAAAAGAGGACAAGGATGAAAAGCCAATCATTGAATTGAAGGACTTACCAAGTAATTTGAAATATGCATTTTTAGATGAAACCAAGGAGAAGCCGGTTATCATTAGCAACCTCTTGTCAAAACATGAAGAAACTCTTTTAATTGATGTGTTGAAGAAAAATCAAGAAGCAATGGGATGGACTCTTTCCGATCTAAAAGGAATTAGTCCTTCTTATTGTATGCACAAAATTTTAATGGAGGAGGATTTCAAGCCGGTAGCTCAACCGCAACGCCGTTTGAATCCTACAATGAAAGAGGTTGTTAGGAAAGAAGTTGTAAAGTTTTTGGATGCGGGAATGATCTACCCGATCTCGGATAGTCCTTGGGTGAGTCCGGTACATGTGGTTCCTAAGAAGGGAGGCATTACCGTAATCCGCAACGAGAAAAATGAGTTGATTCCCACAAAGATAGCAACGGGGTGGAGGATGTGCATAGACTATAGGCGGTTAAATACCGCAACTAGAAAAGACCACTTCCCACTTCCGTTCATGGACCAAATGCTAGAGAGACTTTCGGGACAAGAATTCTATTGTTTTCTAGATGGCTATTCCGGATACAACCAAATTGCGGTTGACCCGGCCGATCACGAGAAGACCGCATTCACATGTCCATTTGGAATATTTGCCTACCGCAAAATGCCATTTGGATTGTGTAATGCGCCGGCAACTTTCCAAAGATGCATGCAAGCCATTTTTGTCGATCTTATAGAGAAGACAATGGAAGTTTTTATGGATGACTTTTCGGTGTTTGGAGGATCATTCGGTTTATGCTTGGAAAATTTGAAAATTGTCCTTGAAAGGTGTGTGAAGACCAATCTAGTGCTAAATTGGGAGAAGTGCCACTTTATGGTTACGGAGGGGATTGTTCTCGGCCACAAAGTCTCGTCAAAAGGACTAGAAGTGGATCGTGCAAAGGTAGATGTGATAGAGAAATTGCCTCCTCCATCTAACTTAAAGGGAATCAGAAGCTTTCTAGGGCATGCCGGTTTCTACCGGCGATTCATCAAAGACTTTTCAAAGGTGGCTAGACCTTTGAGCAATTTGCTCGCCAAAGACCAGGTATTTCTCCTTACTGATGAATGTTTAGAAGCCTTTGAGATATTAAAAAAAAAGTTAGTCACCGCTCCAATCATAGTCGCTCCAAATTGGAATTTCAATTTTGAACTGATGTGTGACGCTAGCGACTATGCTATCGGAGCGGTGCTTGGCCAACGGAAAGAAAAAAAATTTCATACCATACACTATGCGAGCAAAGTTCTTAATGAGGCTCAAGTTAATTACGCCACAACAGAAAAAGAATTGCTCGCAATAGTGTATGCTCTCGAAAAATTTCGGTCATATCTCATTGGCTCGAAAGTTATTGTTTACACTGATCATGCGGCGATCAAATTTCTGCTAACCAAGCCGGATTCTAAGCAAAGGCTTATCCGGTGGATCCTTTTATTGCAAGAATTCGATGTTGAAATTAAAGACAAAAAAGGATCCGAAAATGTGGTAGCAGACCATTTGTCTCGCCTTGTCAACACTGAGGTGACTACCTTAGAACAGGACATCCGAGAAGAGTTTCCAGACGAAAAACTTTTTAAAGTGCAAGTGAGACCGTGGTTTGCGGATTTCGCAAACCACAAGGCGAGTGGTTTCGTGCCGCTCGACCTAACTCCCAACCAAAAAAGGAAATTCTTATCGGATGCCAAGTACTATGTGTGGGATGATCCATACCTGTTTAAGCTGGGAGGTGATAATTTGTTGAGGCGATGTGTTACGGGTGATGAGGCCCAAAGTATCCTATGGCACTGTCACAATTCGCCTTATGGCGGGAATTTTAATGGGGCAAGAACGGCGAATAAAGTCCTTCAATCGGGATTCTATTGGTCTTCTATTTTTAAAGACGCAAATGCTCATGCGCAAAATTGTGATAGTTGCCAAAGGATAGGTGGTATTGGAAAGAGAGATGAGATGCCTCTTCAAAATATTCAAGAGGTGGAGTTGTTTGATTGCTGGGGCATTGACTTTGTCGGACCATTCCCACCATCTTTTGGAAATGAATACTTATTGGTGGCTGTTGATTATGTGTCTAAGTGGGTTGAGGCGATTGCTTCACCGAGAGCGGATGCTAAGACGGTAATAAGTTTTTTAAAAAGAAATATTTTTTCCCGTTTTGGTACCCCTCGAGTGTTGATAAGTGACGGAGGATCACACTTCTGCAATGCACCGTTAGAAAAAGTCTTACAACATTACGGTGTAACGCATAAGGTGACAACTCCGTATCACCCACAGGCTAATGGTCAAGCCGAGGTCTCAAATAGAGAGATAAAAAAAATTCTGGAAAAAACTGTGTCTAACTCTAGGAAGGATTGGTCACAAAAATTGGATGAAGCTTTGTGGGCGTACCGCACGGCCTATAAAGCTCCAATTGGGCTAACTCCATTTCAATTGGTTTTTGGTAAAACCTGCCATTTACCGGTTGAAATGGAGCACAAGGCCTTGTGGGCTTTAAAATTTTTAAATTTTGATCATGAGCTAGCCGGTGATAAAAGGAAAGTGCAACTTCTTGAGCTGGAAGAGATGCGCAATGCCGCATACCACTCAAGTTGGTTGTACAAAGAAAAGGTGAAAGAGTACCACGACAAAAAGCTCCGCAAGAAAGAATTCGCATCCGGGCAGCTTGTGCTGTTGTTTAATTCCAGGTTGAGGCTTTTCCCTGGAAAATTAAAATCCAAGTGGTCCGGACCTTTCCGAGTCAAAGAAGTCAAATCTTTCGGAGCGGTGGTAATTGAGGATTTGGAAAAGAAAGACAGTTGGACTGTAAATGGTCAGCGCCTCAAGATATATCTCGGCGGTCAGGTGAACCGAGACAGCTGTGCGTATCTTCTTGATGGTCCGTTGTGAGCATCATGGACCGTCGAGCTTATCCGACGTTAAACAAGCGCTTGTTGAGAGGCACCTCAACATTGTAAGTATTTACCCTTTTTTATGTCATTTTATGCATTTTTGGAAAGTGTTGGAAGTGGACTAGTGAAGTGGGCAATGCAGTGGAACTAAGCAAAACCTGTCATGTTCGCTAGCATTCGCCTGGCGAATGAAGGCGAGTATTCGCCTAGCGAGCCTTAGCGAGCTTTCGCTGGCATTCGCCTGGCGAATATACGGTATCAGAAAAAAAAATATAAAGGGCCACCTGGGCCCAAAAACCGTTTCACCTTTTCATTGCATCAGAAACCCTAAACGGTTTTCTTCTGCCTCACTCTCACAATCCCTTCCAACCTTCTTTCAATCCTTTGCTGCAGATTCATCACTAGCAATCCAAAAGGTAAGTGTTCTTGTTTCCCTTTTTCAATTTGTAATTTGTTAGGTCTTGTTCTTGTACTTCTAGGCAAATATATTTTTGTTCAAAATTTGTTTAGGATGCGAACTTCTGCATTGGGAAATTAGTGTTTGCATGTTAAACCCTTTTCGATTTTCTGTAGAAATTTGCCATTGCATGTCAAAATTACATCTGGTAATGAGATAGTGGTAGAACATCCTTGTTTTAAAGAATAAAACCATTGCAGAAGTTCTGGTTGTGTGTGCATTTTCGCACCTTCGCTGGCATTCGCCTGGCGAAGGGAAGCGAAGCTTCGCCAGGATTCGCCCGGCGAACTTAGGCGAACGCTGCAGTATGTTTTCTTTTCTTACTGTGATTTGTTTTATTTCGTTTAACATGTTTGTTTGCTGTGTTGTTGGCTGTTTTGTTGTGTTGTGTTTGCAGAATGGGACCTAGAATGACCAACCCTCTAAAAAGGAAGGCCACCACCTCTCGCACGGTTCCGATCCGTTTCGATCAGGACCGTTTCAGAGGAGCCACGCACGCTGCCCGTTACGAAGCTCTTGAGAAGCGGAACATTGTCCCTGAAAAAAGGTTTAATCTGAGTGACACCGGCGACTACCGCACCATTGAGGCTCTTTTCGCGGCAAAGAGGTGGCACCGGGTGATGACTCCACTTGACGGCTACAACGCCGAGATAGTGCGGGAGTTTTATGCAAATGCCCTCCCGGATGATGGTGAAGTTTTCAGTTGGACCTCAATGGTCCGAGGCGTTATGGTAAGATTCGATCGACGATCGATTAATGCTGTTTTGGGTGACCCTCTGACATTGACAGGTAGCCAGATTGATGACTACCACCGGGACCTTAACAAGCATCGTGATCAAGAGGCCATGACCAGAGACCTATTAGTGGAAGGTCGCGAGCCAGTGCGCAATTCATCTGGGGTTGTTGTCAGATATCTGAGAGCTGACATGAAACCATTGGTACAGCTGATCTTATTGTTTGTGCTGACAAATGTTGTACCAAGGTCCCATCATAGCTCGGTGCCCGTGCCTATTGCACATCTTATCCATTCCATTTTGCTGAACGTTCAGATCGACATTGCCCGCATCATTGCGGATGAATTACGGGCTGTTGTGCTTAGTGGACGGGGCGGGATAGCGGCTCGCAAAAATGCCCCACTAGCTTTTCCTTGTCTGATCATGTCTTTATGTGCTGAAGCTAGGGTAGACATTCCTCAGAGAAGACAGGTTACTATCCCAGCCGTGATCGACGACAAATATGTGGATAAGTTCTGTAGAGTCAAACCTGTAGCTGATGCGAGTTCTGGTGCCGATACTACTGCTGGTGGACAGGCCAGTGGTCCTGCCGTTTCTGATCAGGCATATTCTTCTTTTAGCCCTTTCCATCAGGAAGTCTGCAACTATAACTGGGATTGGATGGCCGCTCAGCAGCGAGCCATGTGTGATATTCATGACTCGATGCAGATGTTGCAGCTTCAGATTCGCGACCCCGCCGACACCCACTCTATGATGACAAGGGAGCAATTCCTTGCACACGCTGGATGGCCTGTGGACAGGCCTAGTTTTGGTGGGGAGGATGATGCTGGGGATGATGCTGATGAGGATGATGATGATGATGATGATGCTGAGAATGATGATGACGGTGGAGATGAGTATGATTTGTCTGAGGAGGATTGATTGCTCGTTTGTTTCGTTGATTCACTTTGAGCTGCAAAGTGAAGTTTCCTTTTTTATGTTATAGTCATTCGGTTATTTTGCAGTGTACTTTGTTTGTTGTGATGTTGTTGTACTTGTACCTTTCAAGGTACTTCCGACAGTATTGGTGTTCAGTTTTTTTTTATGGTTATGCATTTTATTTTTAGTTAATTGGTTTGAGTTTTTAATTATTTAATCTTTGATATTAAGTTTTCAAGTTTTAGTTTAATGTTGTGCATGAATTCTCTCAAGTGGGACGGCGATGATAGTATCGTTACCACAAAGGTGTTAACAAGGCATTTAGTGACTTTATTCTAGAAAATGTTGAGGAACTTGTTAGTTTAGGAACAACTCTTGAAACTTTGTTTCGTTTTGCAACTTTATTAATTGACATGTCATTTAGGTCCCTTACCACAAATGTAAGAAGCTTCTTGTTCTATGTACAAATGTTATGGATGAATGGTGAATTTTGTGTATACTTGTAATTCATACTTTGTCTTTTGTTTCGTATAATTTTGTGGAAGTTCTTGAGAGGATCAAGGCACTTGTTTCTGTTGAGCACAACCAGTTCTAAATTCAAACATGCCTGTGAGTTGTGAGCATTCGTAAACCATTTTGAGCCTAAACAGTTGAATCCTTGCTTAAAAAGCAAGAGTTCAAAAATCTTGTTCTTAAAACCTTGGAGATTTTTATTCATTGTTCTTTTGCTAAAAAAAAAAAAGTAAGTAAGAGCATTCACTTAGGGAACGAGGACAGACAAGTTGGGGAGAATGAAAGTAAGGTGGTCAAGTTTTCATAACTATTGAGAAACCAAGCAAGCATTGAAAAGAAAATATATATAAAAAAAAAAACACTCGTTTTTGCGATTACAGTGTAGAAAAAAATATATATATATATGAAAATATTTGCTTGTTTGGTAGAAAAGTATTGAAAAACAAAGTTAGTTGTGAAATATGAGTTGTGAAGGGTTTCAAATGAGGAACTTGTTAAACAAAGTGAAGATGTGTAAATAAGTGTAGAGTGAATGTCTCTCCTACATCGGAAATTTCGTTCAATGGCTTTATATATGTCCCTTGTTTGTTAACC
The DNA here is from genome assembly GCA_963859935.3 of Lathyrus sativus. Classification (NCBI taxonomy): domain Eukaryota; kingdom Viridiplantae; phylum Streptophyta; class Magnoliopsida; order Fabales; family Fabaceae; genus Lathyrus; species Lathyrus sativus. The sequence continues at coordinate 50,511,258 of OZ012736.1, read as the reverse complement.
CGGCCAAGCTATAACCTTTGAAGACCTTTGTGATCTTGAACTTCCATAATTTTGTGGTGAATATGTAGATATTTTATGAATTATGTAGTATTGCATTGTTCATCATTGGAGTGAATTTTTGTCCCACGCTTGCACGTGTTTTTGCTTCAATCCTTTTTCGAAGTGGAGTGTTAGAATGACTTGTCATGAGATTTAGTTGTTGCTTGAAGCATTGTTTAAAATTTGTTCTTAGAATTTAGTTCTTAAACATTATCTATTGTGGAATTATGTAATATTTTGTGACCTTGTTGCACATATTGTGTATTTGAGCCATATAGTTTCACTTGAGTTGAATTGGTCTTGAGCAAATCCTCATTTTGTTTTGAGAGGCATACTTTGCTTGAGGGCACGCAAATAGGTAGTTGGGGAGAGTTGTTAGATCCCATTTAGATTAGATATTTGGTTTCTTTTTGGTAGTATTTTCACTCAATTTTATCTAATAATGTTTGATTTCGTAGTTGAATTGGTTTAGTTTGATTTTATGCGATCCAAGCGAAGAATGTTTGTAATATTGCTGTTAGTGTGCAGGATTGACACTATTAAGAGCATTTGGGATCAAGGCAAAGCAGTTGGGAGATGTTGCAAATCAAGACATTCGCCTGGCGAGCCACAACGAGTGCCAGCGAATATTCGCCAGGCGAGTGCAGGCGAACTGGGGCGAATAAATCAGATTTAACTCCCAGACCCAAAGGATAGGAAGTTCGCCAGGCGAAGGTTCCAGCGAAGCTTCGCTACCATTCGCCTGGCGAAGGTGCTGGCGAAGAAGTGGTAGCTTTCCTCATGCAGATTCCAGTAGCAAAACCACCCAAAGTTCGCCTGGCGAGTGAAGCCAACGAATGTTCGCCCGGCGAGTATTTATTCGCCTGGCGAATGCACGATTCCTAAGGGCGGTTTGCTGATCAAAGGCACTTTGAAGTGCCATGTTAAGTTGGTTCGCCGGGCGAATGAATGCCTTCGCCAGGCGAATGTGCGCAGACAACACATCATTTTTACTTTATTTGTTGCTCTATTTAGCCCATACTTGGGACTTGAAAGTAAAAATCTTGCCAAATCAAAAGAAAGACATTATAGGATAGCTCTAGAACCCTAAATACTTGAGTTCTTCTTCATCTTTACTATTTTGGTAATCAAGAGAAGTGGAAGCACATCCTTCATTGTTTCTTCAAAGTGGATGTTCTTCATCTTCTCCTTTCTTCTTGTTAAAGCTACCATGAAAATGTGTAGCTAAACTCATCTTTTGTCAAGGTTAGATGTAGGTGATTATTAAACTTTGTATGTGTATGGATGATCATCTTTTGTAAACTCTTGAATGATTAATATATGGTGAAAACTTTGTTTCATTTACAATCTTTTGTGTTGGTTGATGATTGAGAAATATTTTCCAACTCTAGACCTAGGTTCTCATCCTTCTCTTTTCTTGAGCTAGAGATAGTCTTGAAATGTTTTGTTCACTTATAATGTTGAACTTTAAAGTTGTCATTTGATAGATTGTGTGAGAGATCAACAATGGATCAAAATGGTAAATCTCACAATATGAGTTAGAGATAATCATATTGAGAGGATGTTGTGGATGTATTGATCATTAAAAGGAGTTTGTTAAATGTTGATTGGAAATATGCATGCAAAGTGATTACCGAACCCTAACTTTGGCAATATTTATTAAAACCGTTCAAATCATTATTTTACCGCATTTATTACTCACATGCAAAAGTTACCATTGTTTTAAAACCAAACACTTTGTTACTACAAAGTTACGAATTTAACAACTGTAGAAAGGCTGCAAAATTTCATATTCCCTGTGGAGACGATAACAAAAACCCGATACTCAACCACTGTTTTAACAATTATCACTGTATTAGTTGTTAGAATGAGTTAGGGTATTAAGGCTTGTTTGGAAGTAGTATGTCATGGTTTTCTGTAAGAATTATCTTAAGTTTTGTTTGTAAGAATTAACTTTAAGTTCTGTTAAAGATTGTAACTTTTGGATTATATCAGTTTAACATGAATGCAATAATTAGGTTGTATCAGTTTAACATGAATGCAATAGTTTAACATGTATAAGTTCTGTTAAATATTACTTTTGCAATATTTGCTCTGTTAAGAGAATGACCTGTAATTTTGAGCATGACCTGTAATTTTGTATTATTTGTTCAACACTGATTTTTAACACACAATGGGTTCCAAACACAAGTGTTTTCATAACGCACAATGACCTATAAGTTCTTATTTTTAACACAAAATTATGACCTGTAACTCACAGTTTATGACACAATCTGGTTCCAAACACAAAGTGGTTTCATAACAGCTACACAATTTGGTTTCATAGCAGCTACATAAAGTGGTTTCATTTCATAACAGGTTCATAAACTGATACACATGTTCCATAAAGTAGATAAAGTGATTCCAAACAACAACAAAATACATAAAATAGTTCCATACTGAAAATAGATTCCAAACTGATAGCCTAATTATACACATGTTCCATTTCATAACGGGTTTATAAACTGATACACATGCTCCACAAAATACATAAAGTGATTCCAAAAAACAAAAAATACATGAAATGATAGCCTAATTATATCTAGAGGTTCTTCTTGGTGTGGTCCTCTTTGTTGGAGTAGACCTCCTTGTTACTGGGCCAACAACATTCTTGGCAGCACTCAACCTAGTTATGGCCCAGGTGGTACAAAAGGTCTTGTTGGCTTCCTAACAGTCAGCTTTTGTGTCTTGCCCTTAGCAGGTCCATGTGTCTTCCGAGCAACATTTCCCTTATAAGTCTGAGATGCTTGGCTAGATTGTTAAGTAGTATTTCCTTTAGAATTTTGAGAAGGTAGGCCTAATTATTGAGCAGTCTGAGTTGGAGTCTGAGAGGGTTGGCTTGAATGTTGAGTAGGCTGAGTTGGAGTCTGAGAGGGTTGGCTTGAATGTTGAGTAGGCTGAGTTGGAGTCTGAGAGGGTTGGCTGATTGTTGAGCTGTCTAAGTTGGAGTATGAAAAGGTTGGGCTGATTGTTGAGCAGTCTGTGTTGTTGTGCCCTTACAAGTAGATTTTTAGTGTCCTGCTTTCTTACACCTACTACACTTCACCATGAAACCTTTTCTTCTCATTTTGCAATCAGACCCATCAATTTATCCTTGTTTTAGATTCCTCCTCTTTTTAGGTCTACTAGGCATCTTCATGAACTTGAATGGTTGCACATCTGGATATAGTGTCTTAACCCACAAGTTTGATCCATTAACAGGGTAGATCAAATGCTTATAAACTACCTTATACCTTGAAACCCTATAATACTCTAGAATGTAACTATCATTTTGAAATTCATACTCTTCATAGCAGACAAAGCATGAAGACATGAGAGTCCTGTGGGTTCCCATCTTCTGCATGAACATATATGATCTTTCAGGTTCACAACAAATTTATCAGCTTGATTTTCCAAGTGCCTTACTACAAATATATATTCATCAGACATCCTAAAGAATTAAACAAACAGAACATATGAGTCACATGTTCGGAAACTGTATGTTATAGACATCCTAAAGAATTAATGTATGTTGATATTACATACCTTACTAGCCAGTAGGGATGGCAAACAAACCTGGCCTCGCCCCGAAATTAACGGGGAAAATCCAATTTAATTGGGTGCGGGTGCGGGGGGACACTAAGACCGGCCCGCCCCCGCCCCCGAATAATACATTTTAGTTTAATTCTCTTATTTTACGTATTTTAATATTCATTTATTAATTATATTTTTAATTAAATTATTAATACCCTTATTGCAATTAAAATAATTAAATTAATTAAGTTAATATTCATTTACTAATTAAAATTTTAATTAAATAAATAATTAATTTATTGCAATTAAAAAAAATTAATATTTTTGCGGGTGGGGGCGGGGCGGGTGCACCCGTTCTCCACTAGGGGCGGGTTTGGGCGGTAAATTTTTACCCTCGACTGGGTTTGGGGGCGGGGGCGGGTGTGTTACATGGAGGCGGGTGTGGGTGCGGGTATAGTTAAACCCGCCCTCGCCCCGCCCCGTTGCCATCCCTACTAGCCAATTGTTGGTGTACGTGCTTGTGACATCAATTTTCTTTCTAATATTAGGCAATATATGAAGGAAAATTGCGATCTAAACGCAGCGGAAAACAAAAATTTCCTTTAGTGATCCTTACGAATGAGCATGGTCAGTGATAGAATCGTTACCTCTTTGTGGCGATTCAGATCTTTGATGCAGCGATCACAAGCGTTGATGAAGTGCAACGCCTCTACTCAGTCCACACGAACAGCTTCCGGTCACAGTGCTATCTGCTTACGAACGGAATTATTTGAGTGAGAAAAGAGAATCAAAAACGAAATTGCATCAAGTGAAAGCTTCATCACAAGGGTTCCTTTTATAGACTCTCTTGTGGGCTGCGGGCTAAAACCCAATTCACATGATCCATAATAATATTATATATTATTATAATAACTATTATTATAATAAATATATTTATTTTATTATTATTTTATAACCATTATAAAATAACAATAATTATTATTATATTATCCGAATTTCTATTTTTCACTTAAGTGCACCGTACCTTACGGTGTTCCTTTTTGATTTCTCTATCTCTCATCAAACTGTCCTTATGTGTGTGACCCTGTAGGATTTCGTAACGTTGGTAATTATATTAAATTATATATTTAACATAATAAACAGTAAGCGGTATCTAGCAACACATCACTGCTACCCAAGTCACGAAAATGTCATGTGATCTGACAAAACCTTTTCCGTGATAATATATGTTTGTACAATTACCCTTTTGCCCCTATGTCTATATTGAACACAAGGCATACACTGTGTCATCCTTGTCCAGTTCAATATTGGGCCCTTAGACATTTCTCCTGTTATGCAGGATTGGCAAATTCCATCTAGGACACTCATGTCCCTCAGCATGCTTCGTGGAGTGCCCATCAACTGTCTTTATGATCATCCAGTTACGGATAATGTTTGATCAGCAATAAAGCACCCGACTCTACATCTAGGGTCCATAGTGGTTTCAGGTCGAAGGGTGGTAATACACCATTATCACCATGAGAATAACTTATGACACTTTGCATAACATACTATGTAGTATTCTCATAGCGGGTCAATCCGGTATAAATATTACTCCTAATATTTATACCTATGTCAAGACTTGATAACTCTTTATCCATGATCCATGAGATGTGATCATCAGTCTATCTTCATAATAGTCTCAATGCTTTTAATGTTATCCCACTTTGCAATAAAGCTTGACTACGGATATTTTAAGAATAATGTCTTTATGTTTAATGGGATCTCATGATTAAGTCACACTTAACATTTCATTAAACAGACTAACTATTCTAGGGACTTTATTATTCTGAAAGACAAACATAATAAAGAAATGCCTTTTATTATTAAACGAATAATCCGATACAAGTACCAAAAAGTATTGGCCTCTAGGGCTTACACCAACAATCTCCCACTAGCACTAGAGCCAATTAGGCATACCCTTAATACCCATAGATCTAGTATGACCATCATGCTTCTGTTGCGCGAGAGGCTTTGTTAATGGGTCAGCGATATTGTCAAGTGTAGGTACTCTGCATATCTTCACATCTCCCCGATCGATTATCTCTCGAATGAGGTGATAACGCCTAAGTATGTGTTTGGATCGTTGGTGAGATCTAGGCTCCTTAGCTTGTGCGATAGCACCATTGTTATCACAATATAAACCAATGGGATCCACAATGCTAGGGACTATGCCAAGTTCACTAATGAACTTCTTGATCCAAACAGCTTCCTTTGCTGCATTTGAGGCAGCAATATACTCGGCCTCAGTTGTAGAATCAGCAACTGTTTCTTGCTTTGAACTTTTCCAGCTCACAGCGCCACCATTGAGACAGAACACATAACCAGATTGTGATCTAAAATCATCCTTATCTGTCTGGAAGCTAGCATCAGTGTAACCAATTACATCAAGCTCTTCCTGACCTCCATATATCAAGAATGAATCCTTAGTCCTTCTCAAGTACTTAAGGATATTCTTGACAGCTACCCAGTGAGCATCACCGGGATTAGATTGGTACCTACTCGTTGCACTTAATGCATACAAGACATCTGGTCGAGTACATAACATGGCATACATGATAGATCCTATTGCAGATGCATATGGAATCTTATTCATGCGATCCCTTTCTTCCTTAGTTGAAGGGGATTGTGTTTTTGATAAACACAGACCATGTTGCATAGGTATGAATCCTTTCTTGGAATCATGCATATTAAAGCGTCTCAACACTTTATCTATGTATGTACTCTGACTTAGGCCAAGCAGTTTTTGTGATCTATCTCTATAGATCCTAATTCCTAATATATAGGCTGCTTCACCTAGGTCTTTCATAGAAAAACAATTCCCTAACCAAGTCTTCACTTGTTGCAAGGTAGGGACATCGTTTCCAATGAGTAATATGTCATCTACATATAATACCAGAAACACGATCATGCTCCCACTAACCTTCTTGTAGACACAAGGTTCATCTTCATTTTTGATGAATCCATATTGTTTTACGGTTTCATCAAAACGAAGATTTCAGCTTCTGGAAGCTTGCTTCAATCCATAGATTGATCGCTGTAACTTGCATATCTTTTGGGCATCTTGTGGTATGTCAAATCCTTCAGGTTGTGTCATGTACACATCCTCAAGAAGATTCCCATTAAGGAAAGCAGTTTTGACATCCATCTGCCATATTTCATAATCATGATATGCAGCGATGGCAAGTAAAATCCGAACAGATTTAAGCATTGCAACTGGTGAAAAGGTTTCATCATAGTCAACCCCATGAATTTGTTTATAGCCTTTTGCAACTAGTCTTGCTTTATAGGTATGTACCTTACCATCCATGTCAGTCTTCTTCTTGAAGACCCACTTGCATCCTATAGGGTTAACTCCTATAGGAGGTTCTACCAAGGTCCAAACCTGGTTTGTGTACATGGAATCCATTTCAGATTTCATGGCTTCTAGCCACTTCTCAGACTCAGGACCAGTTATGGCCTCTTTGTAGGTCACAGGCTCATCTTGATCCATGAGTAATACATCACCCTGATCACTTATGAGATATCCATATCTCTCAGGTTGGTGACGTATCCTGCTTGACCTACGCTGGTCTTGTTCTACTTGAGCAGGTTGCTCTTCCACAACTACTTGTGTTTCCCGCTCTAGTTCCTCCATAGGTGTTTCAATGTTTTGTGATTCTTGAATTTCTTCAAGCTCTATTTTCCTCCCACTGTTTCCTTTGGAAATAAAATCCCTTTCCAGAAAGACTCCAGTTCGAGCGACAAACACTTTGCCCTCAGAAGGATTGTAGAAGTAATATCCTCTTGTTTCTTTAGGATACCCCACAAATAAGCATTTGTCATATTTGGGCTCAAGCTTGGTTGAAATTTGTCGTTTGACATAAACTTCGCAACCCCAAATCTTCATGTAAGACATATGTGGTTTCTTACCACTCCATATCTCATATGGTGTCTTATCAACCTTTTTGGATGGAACACGGTTAAGTGTGTAAGCTGCTGTTAATAATGCATGTCCCCAAAAGGAGTTTGGAAGATCAACGTGACTCATCATGGATCGGACCATGTCTAACAAGGTTCGATTTCTTCTCTCAGATACACCATTCCATTGTGGTGTTCCAGGAGGAGTAAGTTGGGATAGAATCCCATACTCTTTTAGATGGTCATCAAATTCTAGGCTTAAATATTCACCGCCTCGATCTGATCGAAGAACTTTAATATTCTTACCTAGTTGGTTTTGTACTTCATTCTTGAATTCCTTGAACTTTTCAAAGGACTCAGATTTGTGTTTCATTAAATACACATATCCGTATCTACTGAAGTCATCAGTAAAAGTGATGAAGTACTGAAAACCTCCTCTGGCTGGTATGTTCAGTGGTCCACATACATCAGTATGTATGAGTGCCAAAAGATCATTAGCCCTTTCACCTTTTCCTGTGAATGGGGACTTTGTCATCTTTCCAATTAAACAAGATCTGCATGTCTCATATGATTCATAATCAAAAGAGTCCAAGAGTCCATCTTTATGGAGTTTGGAAATGCGTTTCTCATTTATGTGGCCTAATCGACAGTGCCAAAGGTAAGTTGGATTCAACTCATTAGGTTTCAACCTTTTAGTATTAATGTTATAAATTGGCATTTCAAGATCAAGGACATATAGTCCATTATTCATTTTTGCAGTAGCATAGAATATATCATTCAAATAAATGGAGCAACAATTGTTCCTTATTATGAATGAAAAACCAAACTTGTCCAAACAAGAAACGGAAATAATATTCCTGCTAATTGCAGGTACATAATAACAGTTCTCTAACTGAATTATTAAACCACTAGGTAAAGTTAAAACATAAGTTCCTACAGCTAAAGCAGCAACCTTTGCTCCATTGCCAACTCGTAGGTCAACTTCACCTTTTGCCAAATCTCTACTCCTTTTTAGCCCCTGCACATTAGTACAAATGTGAGAACCGCATCCAGTATCTAATACCCATGATGCAAAAGTAGATAAATTAATTTCAATAACAAAAATACCTGAATTTGAAGTCTCTACTCCATTATTCTTATCTTCCAGGTACTTTGGGCAATTTCTCTTCCAATGTCCGGTCTTACCGCAATGGAAGCAAGTGCCCTCCTTTGCTATTCCTCCACTAGGCTTCAAAACAGGAGGAATGGGTTTGGGTTTGGCAACTTCCTTGCCTTTCCCTCTACCACCCTGTTTGATGGGCCTCTTGTTCTGTTTCTTTCCATTACTGACCATCAGAATGGATTTCCCTTTTGTCTTCATATTCTGCTCAGCAGTTCTCAACATGCCTAGCAGTTCTGGAAGACTTTTGTCCAAGTTATTCATATTGAAATTCAGGACAAACTGACTGAAGCTCTCTGGCAACGATTGCAAGATCAGATCAATCGCAAGTTCCTTTCCAAGGGGAAACCCTAATCTGTCAAGGTTCTCCACATACCCAATCATCTTGAGTACATGGGGACTTACAGGGGCTCCCTCAGCTAACTTGTTGTTAAAAAGGGACTTTGAAACCTGAAACCTCTCATTTCTTGCTTGCTCTTGATAAAGCGTTTTCAGATGTCCGATCATATCGAACGCAGACATGTTCTCGTGTTGCTTTTGCAACTCAGAGTTCATGGTAGCAAGCATGAGGCAAGCGGTTTCATTGGCATCATCGAAATGCTTCTTATAAGCATCTCTTTCTGCCTTTGGTGCAGAACTAGGAGGTTCCTCCTCAGGAACTGGTGTCTCCAAGACATACAGCTTCTTATCGTGCTTGAGGACAATCCTCAGATTACGGTGCCAATCCAGGAAATTTGTCCCAGACAATTTTTCCTTATCTAGGATGGATCGCAAAATATTGTTCGATGTGTTTGTTGTCATGGTAATCTACAAGAGAAATATGAAAATATAAGTATCATTAAAACAACATATTTAATTAGGCCTTTAATCAAATATGCTCCCACTATTTTATTCAAAACAAATGACCCTCATCATTTGATTCGGAAAATCCCGTTGGAAGACTTTCTAGTGGGTCGAGATCCATGTTTCACTTTGTTTTAAGTCAGCGTTAGGCTGATTACACAAAACTAAGTTATTTAGGTAGGAACTCCTTCCAATTGTATCTCATACAACTCTCGAATATTTTCAATTGGGTGAATAACTCCTTATTCTGATCCATCACATGAATCATTCCCAATTATTGCTTCTAAACATATATAATCTTATTATAATTTGTTTAGTTAAGTTTGACCCATCGTTTTAGCAATTGGATATTACAATTATCCCATCACACCTTACTAATATAGAACATGCACCTCGCGTAGGCGAAACCTACAATGCTCGATACTAGTCTTGATGAGTGCTAAAAATTGGAAAGCATAAACTTAATATTTAATTTTGAGGGAATTTGTTATTAGTTTGATCTCACCGGCTTAACATGCAAAACGTCTCTCACATGCATCAACATACAATTACATGCATCAACATACATATAAAAAGATACAATTATGGCCCCTAACGCAATTGTTCTCTCAAGCCAATGAGAGAACCTAAGCTAACCTAATAACGATCTAAGCTTCTCCAAGCATGATCTCCAAGGTTATCCTCCTTTAATATTGAATACTTCCTTTTTTTTCATAACATAATATTACATTACATATAAGAAAACTCGTTTTACATACGAGGGAGTGAGATGAGAAAAGAAGTTACATAAAGAGATTGAGAGAGAGGCACGACACGCAGGCCGTATTCAAAAATCCCAAAACAATAATAAAGGATAAACTAAGGCCATAACTGATCACCACAAATAAATAATAATAAACACACTTTTATTATTAGTTTAAAATTCCGATAATTAAATAAACTAAATTAAATTTCAGCTGATTGATCACACTTTGCAGACTCCTTGCGGGGTTGTCAGGGGCAGCGCCCCGGCGAAAAATTTTATGAACACTTCATTGTATTTCACGTCGTTTCCTGCACAACTTTTGTGCATTTACAACCCCAACCGGAAAAGTCTGCGGCAATACAACACTTGTACTGCCATTAATCCTAATGCAACAATTTCATGCCGTCAAACACAACTCGATTGATAACTCAATATGATAGATCAACATGTCATTGCTTCACCATACTAACGTCGGATTCCGAAGCGAATAAAATGATGATCTTTCAAAAGAATTACAATCCTTATGTGATTGAATGGATGAAATCAAAACAGTATATCCCATATACCATCTTTGCATCAGAATTTCTTATATCTTATATAAAAGTGATTGATCTAATTGTGTAACCTATGGATGATCAATGTGTCGCACAACTTCACCATACTAATGTCGGTTTCTGAAGCATAATCAACATCAATCATCCAAATCGTACACAACAGATGCCAAATTTAATTAATCGTTTATTGTTAAATTCATTCTGTGTTTTAATCGAATCAAATACAGAAAAGACGGAATTTTAACAGCTATCAGATCCATGGTTTCGTAAGTGGCTCTGATACCACTGAAGGAAAATTGCGATCTAAACGCAGCGGAAAACAAAAATTTCCTTTAGTGATCCTTACGAATGAGCATGGTCAGTGATAGAATCGTTACCTCTTTGTGGCGATTCAGATCTTTGATGCAGCGACCACAAGCGTTGATGAAGTGCAACGCCTCTACTCAGTCCACACGAACAGCTTCCGGTCACAGTGCTAGCTGCTTACAAACGGAATTATTTGAGTGAGAAAAGAGAATCAAAAACGAAATTGCATCAAGTGAAAGCTTCATCACAAGGGTTCCTTTTATAGACTCTCTTGTGGGCTGCGGGCTAAAACCCAATTCACATGATCCATAATAATATTATATATTATTATAATAACTATTATTATAATAAATATATTTATTTTATTATTATTTTATAACCATTATAAAATAACAATAATTATTATTATATTATCCGAATTTCTATTTTTCACTTAAGTGCACCGTACCTTACGGTGTTCCTTTTTGATTTCTCTATCTCTCATCAAACTGTCCTTATGTGTGTGACCCTGTAGGATTTCGTAACGTTGGTAATTATATTAAATTATATATTTAACATAATAAACAGTAAGCGGTATCTAGCAACACATCACTGCTACCCAAGTCACGAAAATGTCATGTGATCTGACAAAACCTTTTCCGTGATAATATATGTTTGTACAATTACCCTTTTGCCCCTATGTCTATATTGAACACAAGGCATACACTGTGTCATCCTTGTCCAGTTCAATATTGGGCCCTTAGACATTTCTCCTGTTATGCAGGATTGGCAAATTCCATCTAGGACACTCATGTCCCTCAGCATGCTTCGTGGAGTGCCCATCAACTGTCTTTATGATCATCCAGTTACGGATAATGTTTGATCAGCAATAAAGCACCCGACTCTACATCTAGGGTCCATAGTGGTTTCAGGTCGAAGGGTGGTAATACACCATTATCACCATGAGAATAACTTATGACACTTTGCATAACATACTATGTAGTATTCTCATAGCGGGTCAATCCGGTATAAATATTACTCCTAATATTTATACCTATGTCAAGACTTGATAACTCTTTATCCATGATCCATGAGATGTGATCATCAGTCTATCTTCATAATAGTCTCAATGCTTTTAATGTTATCCCACTTTGCAATAAAGCTTGACTACGGATATTTTAAGAATAATGTCTTTATGTTTAATGGGATCTCATGATTAAGTCACACTTAACATTTCATTAAACAGACTAACTATTCTAGGGACTTTATTATTCTGAAAGACAAACATAATAAAGAAATGCCTTTTATTATTAAACGAATAATCCGATACAAGTACCAAAAAGTATTGGCCTCTAGGGCTTACACCAACAATATATCATTCTCATCCAAATTACCAAATATCATTATATTATTTTCCCGTCTCTCCATCGTGTATATTCTGATGTCTTCGAAGACATGATATTAGCTAGGGGCATGGGCTAAGGGGAAAACCCCTCACTAAAACAAATGAGTTTGCTTAGGGTTAAACCCCTCGCAAAACACAAAACAGAAAAAAATAATAATAGAAACAGTTAGCTAGGGGATACCCTCGCAAACAAAGAGGGAAATTTTTTTGAAAATTGAAATATGCTTTTACCAGGCGTCATCGCAGAATTTGGTGGGAATTATGGACATTTGCGAGGGGGCAACCCCTCACCACGTCATAATTTGCGAGGGACCTCCCCTCACCAGTTGTCATGCTTTAGTAAAATCCACTTGCAAAAGCATTTATTCCGCTGCCACATTAACTGCAACACGTCAACACTGACTAGGGGTATCCCCTCGCAAATTAAATATTCTCTGTCTGCGTGGAGTATCCCCTCGCAAGTGCTGACACGTCATTGTGACCGTTGGGGGTGGCGTGGGGCAGCCCCTCCCAAATGACAATCTTAAATTACCCAACGAATTCCAACAAATGTAACAATATCAGTCAGATTTATTTCTCCTTTCTTCCTACATTTTTCTTCTTCTATCTTTCATCTTCCACCATTTTTCTTCTTCTATTTTTCATGTTCCACCATTTTTCTTCTCACTCCATAAAATCCAATGTAATTATTTTTTTGTATGTTATATTATTTTTGTATTTGTAATTTATTTTATTGTTTAGATTTATTAATTAATTTTTTTTTATTTATTTGTTGTATTGCATGTATACTATTGATAATATATAAAGCTCTCAATTTTTTTTAAAGGAGCTACAAATTTAGGGGAGCATCAAAAGGTACATATTTCTTCTTCCCCTTAAGACTTTAGATGTAATTGATATTAATATATGTTGATTTTGGGTTGATGCTGGTATAATAAAATATATGTTATTTTTTATTTTGAAATTTATGTATACATTTTAAGTATATTATATCTGAAAATATTATTTTTATTTTTAATTTTTTCAGATTTATTTTATAATAGTTTTAAAATAATTGTTAAAAAAACACTGTAAAAATATATAACTATAATTGTAAAAATAATTGTAAAAAAATGTAAAAAAAAACTGTAAAAATAATTGTAAAAAAATGTAAAAAAAACTGTAAAAATAATTGTTAAAATAATTATTTTTATTTTGGTGATGGATTTAGATATTTACTTTTATTATACTTTTAATTATAAATTATTATATTTTACAAAATATATATTTTTATTTATTATATAATTATATTAAAAAATATATATTTTTATTATATAATTATATTATTCTAATTATAATAATATAATTATAAATTTAATAAAAAATTATTATATAATTATATATTATTCTAACTATAATAATATAATTAAATAATATAATTATAAAATTTAATAAAAATTTATTATATAATTATATTATTATTCTAATTATAACAATATAATTAAAATAATATAATTATAAATTATAAAAAGAATATTATAATCATTAGCTAGTGGTTAAACCCCTCACAAATTCCAAAACGTAGGACAATTGGGTAGGAGCTTAACCCCTCGCAAAATCCTGACACAGACAGCTAGGGGCTTTACCCCTCACTAAATTCAAAAACCAGGTAACTTAGCTAGGGGATTACCCGCTTGCAAAAGTATCTGACACGTCTGTGCCCCTCTGCGGCTCTAGTCTGTGTCTATGTGTGTAGCGCAACAGTCCGATTTTTTTCCATGACATTTTACGAGGGGCTTATCCCCTAGCCAAATTTGCGAGGGGTTCCAACATAGTGATTAAAGATTTTGTCCTTGCATCAAGAATGCCACTATTAAAGGATTCAAACATGTTGTTGAGAACAACATCACATTTGTTTGTAGTCTTAAAGTAAGATCTACTCCAAAACCTTGGTGGGGTCTTCATTATTTGTTTAAATGCTTCTTCATTGATGGTCGTCATTCCCTTCATCTCTCTTTCCCATGCCTGTGGGTATGTTGACTTGACAGCCTTCCATATTATGTCCTTCAACATCTTTTCAGAAAACTTCTTCCTAAAATTGTTATAGAGGTGTCTAACACAAAACATGTGCTTCACCCTTGGCAATAGCTCATCCATAGTAGGTAGCAGACCCTGCAGTAGCATAACATACAATGTAGCATAACAATATAGCATAACATACAATATAACATAACAATATAGCAGAACAAAAAAAATATAAAACCATAAGAATAAATGAAAAACTTGTCTTTTGTTGATCTGAGATGAAGGTGTAAGTCAGGCTTGATCATTTCCTCCAAGGTCATCAATTAATAGCTCTAAAAATTAAGTCCAACTATCCTTGTTTTCACTATCTATAACTGCATATGCTATGTGAGACATCTGGTCATTAGGATCCCTCCCTATGGCATCCATAATCTGCCCTCCACACAACCCCTTGAGAAAACACCCATCTAGACCTATTACATGTCTTCACAACTTAAAACTTTCATTACACACAATATAGCATATGTAAAGCCTTCTAAAATATGATCTTTGATCCTTAATACCTTCTTGTACAGGCTCAATATTGATCTTAACTGTTGACCCTGGATTGGCTCTTAACAGTTCATGACAGTATTCATAGACCCTTGTGTAATCTCCCAAAAAAGAACCATCAACATAATCTCTAGCTGCAAATCTTGCTCTTATAGCTTTGGTTTTGTTGACCCCAACATTCCACTTTTTGTGTGCCTTCTCATTGATATCCTTTATACTCAACCTTGAATTGTTTTTCAAGCTATTCTGAATTCTTTTACTCAACCACTTTGTACTCATCAGTTTCACATTATACTCTCTACTACAACTGTGTTTGCCAATTACTTTCCTGAGTTGTTGTTGATGCGGTAAAGCAGCAAGCAAAAAATATTAAGTAACCCAGTTTTGTCGTCTCCACAGGGATTAGTGCGACTTGAACGCCGTTCAATGGTTTCCATATTTCCAAGCTTCTTGTTCAAAAGGTTTGGTTAAAGAGGTTCAAAGAACCATAAATAAAAACAGAAAATATAAAATAAAGACTGAAATATAAACAGAGCCTTGTTGGGATTGGATTTCATCAATTGATAACATGTGCATTCTTCTGATCAAATTAAACACCACACAATCATTCGTCTAATATCCTCACGTATCACTCACGATAGAGCTTATCTCTAACGCAACGTCGAGAAAATAACCGTATCGTCTCATTGTTGATCTCTCACACAACTCGACAACACAGAGCATTAAGAATCGATACTAACACAAATGCTAAGTCTAAAACTATCTCTAGCAATTAGGACCTAACAGGTAATCATCCTAGTTCCAGATCCGAAAAGTATATCTCTATCACGATTCAAATCAAAGATAAACAGGTAAACAAAGATAACACCCATATTGGATAAACAATTGTTTTGCAATAAACACAATGATCAGAATACGTACACACGCTTAACCCTTTTTACATGTATTCATCTAATCCGCCAAATGTCGGTGAACATCATTCTTCATCACTATTATCACATACCCACATAATATCATATTGATCCTACCCATGCTAGCCATGCTACTTAATCAACACAACACCATAGAAGATAAAATGAATATCAACTTCAAAACCATGTCAAAAGTTTATTCATTGATAGAAGAAGATCTGGGATCAAAGATGTGAAAAGGTTTTGGCAAGACCCACAAATACATAATCAAAGATATTCAATCAATAGAGAATCCAAAATAAGTTCACAAACATATATTAGATGAAATACATAAGGTACCAAAAGATTACAATCCAAACTCCAACAAGAGATCGAAGATCTTACCTCCTCCCCTTGGGGTTTTGTGTTTCTCTCTCTAAAAAAATGAAGAGAGATGAGTTCTGATGTTCCAAAATGTTACTATCTCAAGTTTTCTCCCAAAAATGGAGTTATGACCTAAAAATACAAGAAAATGACTTAAATACATGTTTTGGTTCTGTCACGTTCGCTAGGCGAACAACTAGCGAACAGCTAGCGAACGCGAACTTTTGGCACTTTCAGATTTGTTCAATTCTGGGCTCGTTCGCTACCTGCTCGCTAAGCGAGCTGCTAGCGAACGTTCGCTACCTGTTCGCTAGGTGAGCTGCTAGCGAACGTTCGCTACCTGTTCGCTAGGCGAGCTGCTAGCGAGCTGACAACATTTTGCTACTGGAAGTGTTCTCTTGAGACTCGCTGCGCCTTCGCCTAGCGAGTGCTTCGCTACCTTTCCTCGCTGCATCTTCGCCTAGCGAGCTTGCTGTTTGTTTGCTTGTTTTCTTGGTTCCTTTGCCCATTTCTTATGTCTTACTTTTCCATTTGTTTTGTGCCTGATTCCTGCACAATAGCACACAAATCAAAGGTACCAAGATATTTTCACTCTATATTGCAAACCAAACAAAACCAGAGTGGTTTTCAACACTTATATGACAAAAATGAGTGAAAGATGCCAATATATGATAGATCAAATAAGTGAAATTTGACATCTAACAACTCGCCCCAACTAGCTTTTTGCTTGTCCTCAAGCAAAGTATGCCTCTCATTTCGCAACAAGAGGATTTGCTCAAGACTAAAATTCATCCAAGAATGGATAAAATTGGCTCAAACACAAATGATGCAAACAAGCCATGGTCTCAAATGTTTAGAATCAAACAATGCAAAAGAACTAACTTCTTATAACGAATATTAAGCTATGCATCAATCAACAACTATGTTTTTCATGAATGAATCACTCTAACTCTCCTCTTCGAATAAGGATTGAAGAAATTACGCGTTTGCAACCGCGGGGACAATTTCACTCAACTAACAAACAATATCAATATCAATTAAATTCATACAAAATCTAACAATCAAAAGCAAAAATATGGAAGCAAGAAGATCACTAAGGTCTTTAAGGTTATAGCTTGGTCGGGTTTACAAACAAGGGACATTTCTAAGGACATGGAAACGAAATTGCCGATGCAAAAGAGGCATTCACCGTACACGTTATTTACATATCTCAACTTCATTCCATTCATTTCTTAATTGCAAACCTTCCCAACTTTATCTCACAACTTATTCTTTCACTATTTTTCTTTTCCAAGCAAGTGTTCTTTTTCTCATATTTTTTTTTCATTTTCACATAACAATTTTTTTAATGCTTGCTTGAATTTTTCAAAAATTGTAACAACCTACTATCTTCCTTTTTCATTCGCCCCAACTTAACTTTTACTCAATCCTTAAGTGAATGCTCTTAGCTTTTTATGGCAAAGAATGCAATTAAAACAAATTCAAGGGTTCAAGAAAAATTTTAAAATCTCACAAAATTAAGAATGAGATTCACATTGTTTAGGCTCAAAGGGGTTAACGAATTCTCTCTACTCACGGGTAAGTTGCATTTGGACATAGTTGTGCTCAATATAAACAAGTGCCTTGATCATTTCTAATGCTTCCAAAAATTCATAATGATACAAAGATAAAGCATGAATCATACGAATCAACAAAGTTTATCAGAAATCCAACATTTAGTAAACAATGGAAGCTTTCTCACAAATTGTGGTTTTTGGTCCTAAGTGAAACAATCATTCAAAAAAGTTGCCAAAAGAACAAATTTCATTTGCACAAAGACTTAAGTTCTTAAGCATTCTAAAATTCTAAATGAAGGAAACCATGTACCTTGACAACATTCACTTGTTTCATACTATCATTGCCATCCAAACCCGGTCGAAGCTTCATTGAATGCTTTTATACCGATAGCGACCACTCTAGAAGGAGTTTTCGTCATTCCTGAACACACTAGAAAAAACATAAAAAGGAACAAAAATATACAAAATATACAAAGCTTA
Source organism: Lathyrus sativus (assembly GCA_963859935.3). NCBI lineage: Eukaryota > Viridiplantae > Streptophyta > Magnoliopsida > Fabales > Fabaceae > Lathyrus > Lathyrus sativus. The sequence continues at coordinate 50,492,871 of OZ012736.1, read as the reverse complement.
AAAACATAGAACCGTTGCAATGCACTTCAAAATCTCAACACCAATCCCCGGCAACGGCGCCATTTTGTTGATGCGGTAAAGCAGCAAGCAAAAAATATTAAGTAACCCAGTTTTGTCGTCTCCACAAGGATTAGTGCGACTTGAACGTCGTTCAATGGTTTCCATATTTCCAAGCTTCTTGTTCAAAAGGTTTGGTTAAAGAGGTTCAAAGAACCATAAATAAAAACAGAAAATATAAAATAAAGACTGAAATATAAACGGAGCCTTGTTGGGATTGGATTTCATCAATTGATAACATGTGCATTCTTCTGATCAAATTAAACACCGCACAATCATTCGTCTAATATCCTCACGTATCACTCACGACAGAGCTTATCTCTAATGCAACGTCGAGAAAATAACCGTATCGTCTCATTGTTGATCTCTCACACAACTCGACAACACAGAGCATTAAGAATCGATACTAACACAAATGCTAAGTCTAAAACTATCTCTAGCAATTAGGACCTAACAGGTAATCATCCTAGTTCCAGATCCGAAAAGTATATCTCTATCACGATTCAAATCAAAGATAAACAGGTAAACAAAGATAACACCCATATCGGATAAACAATTGTTTTGCAATAAACACAATGATCAGAATACGTACACACGCTTAACCCTTTTTACATGTATTCATCTAATCCGCCAAATGTCGGTGAACATCATTCTTCATCACTATTATCACATACCCATACAATATCATATTGATCCTACCCATGCTAGCCATGCTACTTAATCAACACAACACCATAGAAGATAAAATGAATATCAACTTCAAAACCATGTCAAAAGTTTATTCATTGATAGAAGAAGATTTGGGATTAAAGATGTGAAAAGGTTTTGTCAAGACCCACAAATACATAATCAAAGATATTCAATCAATAGAGAATCCAAAATAAGTTCACAAACATATATTAGATGAAATACATAAGGTATCAAAAGATTACAATCCAAACTCCAACAAGAGATCGAAGATCTTACCTCCTCCCCTTGGGGTTTTGTGTTTCTCTCTCTAAAGAAATGAAGAGAGATGAGTTCTGATGTTCCAAAATGTTACTATCTCAAGTTTTCTCCCAAAAATGGAGTTATGACCTAAAAATACAAGAAAATGACTTAAATACATGTTTTGGTTCTGTCACGTTCGCTAGGCGAACAACTAGCGAACGCGAACTTTTGGCACTTTCAGATCTGTTCAATTCTGGGCTCGTTCGCTACCTGCTCGCTAAGCGAGCTGCTAGTGAACGTTCGCTACCTGTTCGCTAGGAGAGCTGCTAGCGAACGTTCGCTACCTGTTCGCTAGGCGAGCTGCTAGCGAGCTGACAGCATTTTGCTACTGGAAGTGTTCGCTTGAGACTCGCTGCGCCTTTGCCTAGCGAGTGCTTCGCTACCTTTCCTCGCTGCATCTTCGCCTAGCGAGTTTGCTGTTTGTTTGCTTGTTTTCTTGGTTCCTTTGCCCATTTCTTATGTCTTACTTTTCCATTTGTTTTGTGCCTGATTCCTGCACAATAGCATACAAATCAAAGGTACCAAGATATTTTCACTCTATATTGCAAACCAAACAAAACCAGAGTGGTTTTCAACACTTATATGACAAAAATGAGTGAAAGATGCCAATATATGATAGATCAAATAAGTGAAATTTGACATCTAACAGTTGCCAAGTGTCTTCATTTGACAACTTGCTACAATAAGCCTCCTACTTACAACCAACTTTACATCTAACCCTTACCCTAACTCAGTCATTTAATATAAACCTTAGGTCTCTACCATTTTGCACAACATAAGATGTTATTGCTTCCCTAAAATCACCCTTTGAACTAAAATACATTCCCACATCCCACTTGTAATCTGACATGTCTTTTGCCTGTCTGAAAATTAGATGTTTTTTTCTTAGAACTCCATTACTATCATCACCGTCACAACCACTTTGCATGTACTCAATGTCATTGTCACTCCCTTTATCTTCTAAAGACTTATCATTAAATTCTTGGACTTCTCCATTACCATAATTTTCACGACCAATTAGGGTATCAAGTTCATCCTCTTCAATCTCATCATACCCATCAGACTCATCCTCAAAAGCCACTTCTTGTGCACTATCATAATTGTAGTTCTCATCTTCACTATCATCAGAAGATAAACTTAAGTCATCATCCACTGCAAGTTTACCTTTTTCAACTCCAACATTACATTCTTCCCCTGCAGGTTTACCTTGTTCAGCTCCAACATTAATTTCCTCAACTCCAACAGTATGTTCATCCACTGCAGGATTCACTTGATCAATTCCAACATTACCTTCCTCCAACCCAGCAGTGGCTTGATCAACTCTAACATCACCTTCCTCCATCACAACAATGGTTTGTTCAACTCCCACAACTTCATCATGCAGTTGACTAAGTAACTCCTCCACCTCATCTACAATTTCAGCAGGACCCTCATCAACTTCATCAACAACAACATCACAGTAGTCAGGTTGAGACAAGGTGTGTTGAATATAAACATCAACATTTTGGTGCATCCTATAAAGATCTGCAATTTCTAAAGCACTATTGTCATCAATAAGTGCATTCATCCCAAATTGAGGGTCCTTGTAATATATTGTTCCAAACTCCCTATAACTCAAGTTTTTCAATACACCAACTAGCTCAAAATAAATCCATTTGTCTACATCTACTCTCAAAATATCTACTACTCCATTCTCATATACACTACGACCTTCATCGGTGAACTCACCACTATGATGAATTTTGAGAGTTATGTATTCATCCATGATACCTAATCATATTACCTAAATAATTAGAGTTTACACTAAATTTTTTACATAAACCCTAAATCTGAACCTCTAGCAGATATTGCCCTATGAGATTCGTAAACCCCAAATCAGAGAGAAATGAACTAGCCTTTTGATATGTCTCTTTGAATCGTCTTCAATCCTTCGCCCTTAATCCTTCGCGTCTTGAACAATCTTTGAATCGTCTTTAATGCTTCGCTGAGTTTACCCCTAACATCAATCCTCTTATCTTCTGAGTAATGGAAAGCCAATTCAAAGGGGACTTGTTTTAAGACATTTTATATCCACGTCAACAACATCAAGTCCACCTGGACAAACATGACAATTGTTTTGAAACTTTGACTAACGACAACAGACGGAAGGATAAACGTGACACCATTTTAAAAGTTAGAGGACCAACTTGCCACTTTTTAAAGTTAAGGGACTAAACTGGACCCCGAGTTAAAGTTAAGGGACGAAAAATATTATTTTGCCAATATTTATAATATACATAAATAATGTTAATTAAAATATTTAATATTTAATATAAATTAAACTAAACTAAACTAAACTAAACTAAACTAAGATATTTATAATATACATAATTAATATTTAATATTTAATACTTTCAGTTTATTTATTTAATATTTAATATAAACTAAATTAAATTTTATATAAACTAAATGTTTTAATAAACTAAATGTTTTAATAAACTAAATTTTATATTCAGTTTATTTATTTAATATTTAATATTTAATATAAATTATATTAAATTTTGTTTAATTACAGCATTTCAAATGTTTTAATAAACCAAATTTTATTTTAATATTTTATTTATAAATTAATATTAACATTTTCAGAAACTAAATTAAATTAATATTAACATTTGAAATAAACTAATATTAATACAAACTAAATTAAACTAAACTAATGTTTTTTTTAACATTTTAACTAAATTATTATTAATTAAAAACTAAACTAAATTAATATTAACATATGAACTAAACTATAATAAATTAATATTAACGTATTGTGATGAAATAAAATGAAATAATTAATATATTAAAATGAAATAATTAACATATTATAAAATTTTAATATTAATATTATAATATGTTAATAATATATTTAAATAAATATTTTATTTACTTATTTCATTGAATTTCATTTTGATGTTTTTTATATTTATAATTAATAAATTTGTTTATTTTTTGAATATTAAATGTTAATATAAATATTTAGTTTAAAATAATTTAGTTTATTATTTATACAAACGTTATTATATATTATTATATTTATATTTAATAATTTAGTTAAAAATATAATAAATATTAAATACTAATTAATAAAAATTTTAATTAATATTAATTACTTAACATTATAATACTAATTAGTAAAAAAATTATTTTTTAATTGTTTAACATTTTTAACATATTTTAACATTTTTGGAAGAATTTATTTTAAATATTTCAAATATGTTTTAATTATATGTTAATATTAATTATATAAATATTAATTAAATATTTTTAAATATATTTTAATATTATTTAACATTTAACGTTATAAATTTTTTTCATTAAGATATTTTCATTAATTTTTATGTTATAAATATATAATTTAAATTGAAACACACAAATAAATATATTACATATTACATGTAACATATTTATTACATATCGTAATATATATATTTGAAGTAAAGTAATTGAGAAGAAAGAAATGCTAGATTAATGGAAGAGATACCTCCCTGTAAACAAAATGTTATCGGTTCAATAATAATAAAATGGTCACATATAATTAAAATAAAAAGAAAATAAATATAAAAATTCAATAAAATTGACACATCATATTAAAAAAATAAAAAAATTAAATGAAGCATCATCACGTCACAGATTCAATTGAATGTGTCTACTGAAAAATGAAAAAAAGAAAAATTAAATGACGGACATGAAATTTATATTTTCTTTACTGAGTTCTTTTTCGAATTTGTCCTACGGAGTTAAAATATATATTAATCCTAAAAATAAATTTTAGATATACAAAATTCATTGAGAACGATGGACCCCGTTCCAAAAGTAAGCTTTGAATTGTTTTCAACACACGTATCTTTATTTCGAACCGTGAAAAAGAAATACTCAATACTCAGCCGTCAATAGAACACGTCATTGATGGAGCTTGAAAATAAACTCAATTGAAAATAGTACATGCATGTATGTAATGTGAAACAAAACAATTAAAATACGTAGGAGTATTTCTTTTATGAAAAAAAAAGTAAATATTCTTTTAGGAAAAGTTCATTTTAGTCTTTTAAAGAAATGGTGAGATCCAACTTAATTCTTTAAAAAGAATAAAAAATAATTTTTAATTAATTAGTAGAGAGTTTCATTTCAGATGATCCGGAATATTTTTTATTTTATAAGTTTAATTATAATTTTGATCACTTTATTTTTTACTTTTTGAGTTTTAATTTTTTATTTTAAAATTCGAAATTTTGCTCTTTTATTTTATTTTATTTTTTTAAAACTTTTGAGCCTCTATTTTAAAATTTAAAATTTTAGTCCCATTTTTTAATACTTTTGGTTTTTTATTTTAAATTTTGTTTTGAATTTTAATTTCTTTTTTAATTTTGAACTAATTCAATATAGGGACCAAACATTTTAAAAAATAAAAAAAGAATCGAAATTTTAGATTTTAAAATAGGAGGATTGAAACTAAAAAAAAAGAAAAATTTTAAATTTTAAATAGAAGAAAAAAAAACAAGAAGACTAAATTTAAAATTAAATCTACTTTATAAATTAAATCTGTTAGAATGACCTATATCTAAATCATAATTTTAAAATGGTTTGAAAATTCTATTTAATATTTATTGGATTATTTATTATCAAAATTTTGATATTAAATCAGTCCTCATTTATATTTATTCATCAAATTTAATAAAATTGAGTGAAAAATACCGTATATTAAAAATCTCCCATCAAACGTTTAAACATATATTTGTAAATGGGAACAATTTTGATCATACAAATTAATTTCATAGACATAAGTTAACCAATAAATCTAAGATATTATTTTTTTCCATTTTTTACATGTGACAAAATATGGATTATCCATCATTACATTGAAAAACAAATATGGATGAAAGAAGGTTAAAGAAAAAAAAATGATTAAGGACAACTTTTAGTCTATTTATAAAGTTACTTAATTTAAAAGTTTCTTATTTTATTTTTATTTTTATAATTTGTAATTTTAATTGACTATAATAAAATTCAGATTGTTTTCTATTTTCTATTTTTATTTTTTTCTTTAATTTATTAGTTTTTAATAAAGACATTTATCTTATTTGAAAAAAAAAAAGTAAAAATCCTAAAAGGAATAAACATTAATAGTAAATAAACATGTGGTGTGATTAAGAGATTAATACAGTCTGTCTTGCCTTGTTCGGTATTGGATGGTGCTGCCTGCCGCTTTGGCTTCGCCTTTGGTTCTCCCTCCCCCACTTCCTCACTCTCTCACTCGTTCTTTTTCACTCGCACGTTCTCAAATCTCGCTCTCATGGCTTCCACTTTCGAATCTTGTTGGCAGGTTCTCTCTCTATCGTTCCATTTCCTTTATTTCTTTCACCTTTCTACAGTCACTAGCTTTTTTATTTTGCGTTTTTTTTCCCACAAATTTATTATTTTTTTCTTTCTCCGTGTTTTCTTTTATATGTTTTGGATTTTAGGGTTTCGTGGTGTTTTTGTTAGATTTCAGCGGTTATTGTTATTATATTTTTGTTTCTTTGGTAGTCTTGACCAGAGGTTTGCTGTTGGAATTTGGATTTGATGATTGGAACTATGCATTGTGTTTTCTATGAGTGTTTTGATGATGCCGTGTGAAATGTTGGGTTCTTGCACTATTTGGAAGTTGAATTGGTTTTAATGTGATATCAACTTGATTCTTGTAGATCACTGTTAGTGATGATAGTTTTTCTAATCAAATCTTGGGATTTCTCTTTTTCACTTTTTTGTTGCGTGATCCATTTGTTATTGAAATTGTGAATATTGGAAGTTGAAACTCTGATGGAAATAGGTTAACAATTATTGAAATATTTGTCGACAAGTGTCGTCAGTGGTTTTGTTTAACATGTTTGTGGAAATTTGATTTTCAGATTCTTGTTAGTATTGTGTAGTTAATTGCCGTAACATACGAAGATTGCATGTTAATACTTGTCCTATTTTTGCAAAAACGGAATTGATGATTGTTTGCTGCTTTTAACTATTTTGAGAAATGGAATTCTCTCTAATTCTTTTTTTTTTCTTCTTTTATTGGTGCTGCAGTACTTGATCACAAATTTCAGCGACTTTCAACTGGCATGTTTGGGAAGTTTCTTTCTGCATGAAAGTGTTTTCTTCTTATCTGGACTTCCTTTTGTATGGATCGAGAGGGCAGGTTGGTTGAGCAAGTACAAGATTCAGGTATGCAGTTGATGAAATTCGCTGTTTATCTTTATGTTGTAGGTTCATCTTTTTGTTCACCTTGATATGAATTTAATCTCTCGTTGTATTGTGAAGTACATCATTCATAACTAAACCGCTTTAACAGTGTTCGCTTTGGCATAATATACATATTCCATAACAAATGTATTGTACTTCATTTCAGTTATTCTCTTTACCTTGCTTTCCATGGTGCTAAGAACAATGCTATCCGTTCCAAGTGAAAGTTCCTTGAGATTTCCCTTGTCAATTTTATATTTCTTAATTGTATGCATTACATAACATAGGCGATGATAGATGAATGTTTTAAAAATGCCTTTTGGTGTTGATTCTCAACCTTTTAGGTGGACTAAAACACAATATTTCTCTCCAAATGTAGGTAACGAACATTTTAGTTTGAGCACACATCACGTGGTGTGGCTGCAATACTGTAGTTGCAACAGATCCTCAACACTGCATCACAATGCATGTTGTCGCAGTTTAACTTGAATAACTAATTGTCGGTGTTCAATTTTTTTTCCTTCTTGCTGAGGCTTGTGCGTGCTATATTTGATTAACTTATTAACTGAATTCCTCCTATACCGGCATAAAATTTTAATTTTTTTCCACTTTCACTTGTTAATACATGGTTGTCCTCTTCCAAAGAGAAAGCAAAAATTATTTTCTACCGGTCTTGGCATGCAATTAAAACTCTGTTATTCCATTGTATGGCTATTATTGGCAGTCATCTTGCGATCTATATGTAAATCTGCTGGTGTTGCTAATGCTTCCTTTCATCTAGGCGAAAAATAATACCCCTGCAGCTCAGGATAAATGTATTGTTCGCTTGCTGATTTATCATTTTGGTGTCAATCTACCTGTTATGATTTTTTCGTATCCCGTCTTCAAATACATGGGCATGCGGAGTAGTCTTCCCCTACCGTCCTGGTACTTTCATCTTCTTTTAAGTCCCTTGTTAGATGCTTTTCCTTTTTATATTTGGAATGTGTTTCTGTGAAGATTACTTAACAAGATGAAATTGTTTTGCAGGAATGTGATTCTAACTCAAATAATATTTTACTTCATTTTGGAGGACTTCATATTCTACTGGGGACACAGGATATTGCACACAAAATGGTTATACAAACATGTCCACAGTGTACATCACGAGTGAGTGTTACGAGTGCTCTGCAGTTTTGGCTTGTTATATTGATCGTCTATGAACTACTAAAGGGTTTTGCTGTATGTGAAGGTTTGCAACACCATTTGGACTTACTTCGGAATATGCTCATCCGGCTGAAATACTTTTCCTTGGGTTTGCAACCATTGTTGGTCCTGCCATCACTGGACCTCACTTGATTACTTTGTGGTTATGGATGGTTCTGAGAGTCCTAGAGACGGTTGAGGCACATTGCGGTTACCATTTTCCGTGGAGTCTCTCAAACTTCATTCCATTATATGGGGGGTGAGTGTGATGTTCCTCCACCTTCACTTAATATCGGCTTGTTGATTCATTCTGCTGTTGTCGTTCTTGACGTTAAACTTTGTATCCTTACTTTTCAGAGCTGATTTTCACGATTATCATCACCGTTTATTGTACACCAAGTCCGGAAACTATTCATCAACTTTCACTTACATGGACCGGTAAGTATCAAACATATTATCCTTTAAAGATAACTTATTATTATTATTATTAGTATTATTATTATTATTATTATTATTATTATTTAGAGGTAACTGTCATTTTAGTCTATGAATATATCAAACGCTGTCACTGTAGTTCTTGAATGCATGGAAATGCTGTCACTGGAGTTCTTGAATGCATAGAAATTACAAATGCATCCTCAAATGTGTCTTTCATTAGTGAGTTTGGTCTTCAAATGTGTCTTCTGTTAGTTACTTAGTTTGATTGTTGATTTTCTCTTCTGTTGGTTAGTCTAGTCCATGAAGTTACTAACAGAAAACACACTAAGGGATGTTTTTGTAATTTCAATATACTCTGCGACTATAGAGACACCGCCTCACACATTTAGGATTAGGAACTTAAATGACTATTTACTCCATTTTGTATGATGGCTTAACTGTTTTTTTTCTATACTGTCAAGGGTACATGATTTCTTTCTTTACTATGTATTAGGATATTTGGAAGTGATGTAGGTTACAGAAAGTTAAAAGCATTGAAGAACTCAGGGTTTGAAGACAGTTATGAGCAAAAGCAACAATAAAAATAAATTTTTGGGAACATGTAGAATGGTTAGAAAGTTGATTCCAATCCCAACTCGAGAGTACATTTGAAAATTGTCTTTCCTATCAACCCCATTGTAGTTTGTGTTTTTTTTTGTTGACAAAGTGAGTGTTGATGGTTTTTTATCGACATTGATGTTTGTTATTCAGAATGCTTTTAGCTACGCAGCTTTCAAAATTGTAATACCTCTTCATGTAATGACTGTTATTTGTTTGATATAAATCCAATTGATATTACAATTTGGATAAACGAACGGACTTATTTCTTGCACGTGTTTGCCTTTATATGATTATTATTCATACGTCTTTACTGATACGATGGCATTAATTTACAATGATGAAATTTTGCAGATGTTCTGTATTCATTAAAATTGATAACCAGAATGTATAAATGAAATAATAAATACTATTTATATATTGAAAGGAATCTCACAAGTTTTCATGGAATCAGAATCCAGACCCTGTGAATCAAAACTTTTCCTTTGGAAATATTTTATCAAACCTTGTTTTTCTTCCCTATATGAGAAGGACAGGCTTGATAGTGAATGACAGCCTCTCAAAGATACTAGATGACAACTTTTCTAGGAAATGACAATAGTCTAATTTGAAGACTTGTAAATTGTAAAGTTTGCAAAGGGATTATCTTAATTATTTTTTTATGACCAATTGAAGTAGACAAATTGTGTAGTCTATTTGTGAAGAATGATATTTTAATATTTGAGGTGAAAGTTGGCCAACCTCAAAGGTCTTCAAATGATTTAACATGGTTCAACGGGATTGTAAGTCATTGTCATCAATAATTGAACAGAACACTTTTTGATTAGATTGAGCAAGAACGTGAACAAATATCATGCAAAGTTAAAGTTGATTCTATAGGTCCCAGCTTTTTCATTTATTCTTTTTAGGAAAAACTATTAATTTATTTTATAAATTATTTTGTTCAGATATTTATATACTTCATTTGAAAAATAAATTACTTTGCTTTAAGAAAAATAAAAATTTAGGAGAAAAATATATTTTTCATGAAAAAATTTCAAACATTTTTTCTCATTTAAAACATTAAAAAAAAAAAACTCAGAAATTGAACCTTGGATTTTCTTTATCTAAACCCATGAAAAAATATTAGGAGTCTGGTCTACTAAAATAAGAGAGCATTGTTCATTACATCCTTAGAATGATCAATCCTCAGTGTTTCTTCTAAATTCTATAAATTTATAAAATTACCTCCTTTACCTTGTCTGGATAGTAAAATTTGGAAACACTCCATGCAATGATATGCATATGAACTCACTTAGAAAATGATCCATGAATATGTACCGATTTTACTATTTAAACAAAGTGAAAAAAATTGAAAAATTCATAAAGTTTGAAAAAAAAACACTAAGGTGTGTGTAATGAACAATTCCCCAAAATAAATCAACTCATTAGAGGACTCAAATAAAAGGCTAAGTAAAGACATAATATTTGACATTTTATGATTTGTTTTTTTTTTTTATATCTCTCTACATCTCATATACGGTGTGCAAGAGGTGGATCTACAGGACAAGCTGGCTCTTTCCTATCTAAACCCTGTCATTTTGGCTATAGATAATCAGTTTATTTCCCTCACAATCAATATTCAAGACAAAACATTTGCTTTGGATGCTTTTATGTCTCAACCAACTATGTTGTTATAAGGTACCTTAGGAACAAGCTTACTAACTCCATGTCCAACCATGATGTACATTGGTGCTTTTTGGGTGACTTCAACACAAGTTTGGGAGTTTGGGGCTCACGAATATATGGGATCCCATCAACCTGCTAGAATTCCTATGGCTGATTTCTTAACATGGACAGACTCAAATCACCTTCTCCATATCCCAATTACAAGTGCAAGATTTATTTGGAATAATGGTAGAAGGGGCGGAGCTAACACTCAGAAAGGACTAGATGTAACCATAAATGGATTGATGCTTGTTTTAGTATTTCTTGTACAACTCTTGTAAAAAAAACTATGATCATTGTCAGATTTTGATTGACATTGATTGTCATTTTGAAAAGTTCATCTCTCAATTTAGATTCCTTCAGATGCGGGGCTATCATCCTAGTTGTGAAGCTATGATCACCTCCACATGGTCCATAAGAGTTTTGGGTTTCCGCATGTATGTTCTCAACAGAAAACTCCAACTTCTCAAATCAAATTTAAAGTTTTGGGAGAAAAAAGCTTTTGGTAATGTTAAGGATAATGTGGATATGGCTGAGTCCAAGCTCAAGGATATTCCAAAACCAAATCGCCTCTATAGGCCATTCAGACCTACTTGCAAACCAAGAAAGAAATGCACAATGTAACCTGGATCATACCCTTAACTTAGAAGAGATTTTTTTGGAGAGATACGTCTGAAGTTAACTGGCATGCTGACGGAGGCAGAAATACAAAGTTTTTCCACAGATTGGCAAAAACAAAAAATGCAACCATGTTGATACACTCACTCAAAGTAGAGAGTAAGGTGGTCACGAATAAAGAGAAAATAGTGGTAGAGCACTTTTAAAACCTTTTTAATAAATCTTTTATTTTACAGGACTTTAGCTTAGGGGAGGAAGTAATCCTTAACTTAGTCAATGACCAAACCAATGCTCTTCTTATAATGCTCCCCACTGTCGTACTTCGAAAAATATGATCCTCGCGATGGACACGGAAAAAACGTTCGAACAGAGTCGCCACCGAACTTTATTCATTCCAAGGATGGAATAGGAAAATATCGATAAAACCTTTAAAGGGATAAGAACATGGTCGTCGCAACCAAATTCTAGGTTCGGGAGTCGATTACGCAAAGGGAAGGTATTAGCACCCTCTACGTCTGTTGTACTCAACGAGGACCTCTTGATTCGATTCAAGAGTAAAGTTAGTTACGCTTGTTTGTTTTCTTCTAAGGGGGAAAATGAGTGGTTTTTAGGTAGGGTGCTCGCCAAGGATCGGGGCCCTTGTGCCTACGTACTCCCTTGTGCAATGGGAAAGTCAGAGCATCGTAGTTCGTGGGACTACGGGAAAATGGGGGAATTGTGGAATTGTGGGGAATGTAGAATTGTGCTCGCCAAGATCATCGCAATCTTGTGCCTGTGTATCTTACATTCAGAAGAGAATGAAGAATCAGAGCAGTCGTAGTTCGGCCAACTACGGTAAAAGGTTTGAAAATGAACGAGTGTTTAGGTCACATTCTAACTGCTAAACGTTGGCTTGTCTGGTCACTAGGGGAGGCTGAAGCACGATTTCATATGCGCGGAAGAAAGGACTAAACAATGTTCTTGGCATCGGTTTTTGAGTCGAACGAGAGTTTAGGTCGCATTCTAACTGCTAAACGTTGGCTTGTCTGCTCGCTAGGGGAGGCTGAAGCACTAGTTTGTTATGCGCGGAAGAAAGGATTAAACAATGTTCTTTGAGAAGAGCTGTTTGAGTTGTAGGGATCGCGCGAGGGCGAGAAATTTAGTGTTTGAAAAGTTTCAATCGCGCGGGGCGAGAAAAGAGAGTTGGGTTGAATAAGTATCTAGGGTTTCAATCGCACGGGAGCGAGAAAGATGAGGTTGGTTAGATAATTTGATGGAGAATGATGACTATTCGATAAACGAGACGTCGACCTTGCAATCAATTAATCGAGATATTATTGGAATGCTAGATTCCAACGACACCTTTTTCATTCCATAAATTACGAAATATGTGTTTGATGGACGGTTTAGACGCATGTTAGGGTTTGAATTGAGGAAGATTTAGATTCGATCGCACGAGGGTGAGAAGCGGGGTTAGACGGGTTGTATATTTAGGAGGAATGACGACTATTCGATAAGCGAGACGTCGGCCTCGTAACTAATTAGTCGGGATATCGTTGGAATGCTATATCTCAACGACACCTTTTTCATTCCATTAATTATGAAATATGTTTGTGGGACAGTGAAAGTACTTGTCCAAGTAATTAGGGCACGTGTTTTAGGAACGAAAGTTCGAATGATACGCTGCTCGAGGCGTACGCCTCAATAGTTGTCACTCGAGAATTCAAGGAGTGCAAGACTCCAAGAACTCAATTCTTTCACAATTTAATTAAGAAAACAATTTGAGTAGGTTAGCGGTTTCGTTCGCACAAAGGCGAGAGAAAAGAAGCGGATCGGGGCGCACACGCTAAATCCTAAGACGTAGGAGCGAATGCGTCGCATATTGCCCAAAGGGCATACGCTAAACATTCTAGACAAGTGAGAAGAGGCTCCCCACTCATCATTTCCTACGTATCTAATGCTCGGCTCACAACACTCGGCGGTTGATTAAAAAGTTTTAATTAGGGAAAGTTACCGAACAGAGTGGTTCCGTTGACCCTTGAATTTGCGTGCAAGCTTCATTTCTAAGCTTCCAATCTCCTTTTTGATGTTTTGAAATATGGTTCGAAAGGATAAGTGAATCGAATTGGGACCAATGTGATGCTAAACCGTCGTAGCTCGACTCATAAGGGAGGTCAAACTATAGGAGGCCGCGTAATTAATATCCGTGCTATGGACAAGATAGATAAATGATATTGAGGATCATTCTCCAATTGAATCGTGTCACACAGACTAAAAGGTGGGATCTCGTCTTAATCGCAAATAAAATGTCAATTAATCGAAGGTAGCCTATCGCGATCCTAAAGTAAAGAAAATGACCCAAATGGTCATCTTCCATAGATTTGAAATCGGGAAGGTTATCCACTCTGATAAATCTGACGCTTACGGATATAAGACTTCATTAATCCAAGAAAGTCAAAATAAAATCGGAAAGAAGAAGAAATGAGGAGAGAAAGGAAGTGGTCTCGGATCCAATATTATTCATCAATAATTTGATTGGTAATGGATTACGGAAGTCTCGTCATAGACCCAAACAGATGAAAGTGAAATAAAATGCCCAATGATATAAGAAAAAGTCCAGAATCTAACTTCCAAGAAAATATTAAAGAGCTCTAAAGAAACTAAAACTTAACTATTTAGAAATATAGAAAAAACTAATTAATATAATTACATAATTCTAAAGAAATTAAATATATATATATATATATATATATATATATATATATATATATATATATATATATATATATATATATATATATATATATATATATATATATATATATATATATATATATATATATATATATATATATATATATATATATATATATATATATATATATATATATATATATATATATATATATATATATATATATATATATATATATATATATATATATATATATATATATATATATATATATATATATATATATATATATATATATATATATATATATATATATATATATATATATATATATATATATATATATATATATATATATAAATTAAAACTGTTAGAAAAAAATTAAAGACAATTTTTTTTTTTTTACTAAAATATTTATATTTATTTAAAAGAGAAGAGAGGGGGTATGATTTGAAGGGTGAAACGGGCTTTAAGCCCAATACAAAATCAAACAGAAACATTTAAAAAGAATAAAAACTAAAGCAAAATGGCCATCCTTAATCATCAGTTTCAAATCAACAGGGTCATTCAGAAGAAAACAACATCAACATCGTATCTACAAGGATCTGCAGAAAAAAAAATCTCAAACTTCTTCGCTCATCTCCCTCGTTTCTTCCGGGATTTGCTTCACATCTAAACTCAACCAAGTTTGTTTGTTTGATGTGGCTTGGATGGTTCATTTGGAGGTTTGTTGAGAATGAGTTTCCGCAAAACAGAGTGGGTTTACTGTTCGTTTCTGAAATGGGTTAAGGAGAGGTTTGGATGGTTGGGAAGGAGAAGACGAGATTGAAGGAGGTGGGTGAGGCGCGGTTGGAAATAGAGAGAGGAAGATGGCGATAATGTTGAATTTCGGTTAAGATGAAGAATGGTGGAGAGGATTTTCGGTTGTGGAGGAAATGGAATTGATGAAAAATATTTCAGCGTCACAAAATCGCAATTTCTTTGATTAGTGTCGACTTGTTGTTTTCTCCTTTTCAGGAAGTTGAAGAGATGAAACAGGGTGGTGTTCGTAGGTAGGTTTCAATGGTGTTGCGGATGAAGATGGTTTGATTTTCGGTGGTGGTATTTAGAGAAGATAAAGAGGAGATATGAATCTTATGGAGGAGGAAAATATTATGATTATCACGGTGAAGAAAAGGTTAAATTGAGGGTGGCGTCGTGGTGTTTGAAAAAGGTGGAGGTAATGGAGAGAGTTTTGAGGAGAATGAGCTTTAGCTGGCGATGGGTTTCACGATGAGGGACTTGAAATGAAGGGAGAAGGTTATGTATTGGTTGAAGAGGAAGGAGGATGGGAGATGAGCCGCTAGGATTTTCGGCTGCTTCCAGGAAGAAGAAAATGAACAGTGGGTTATATACCCACAGTTTGACACGTGGCACTGGCAATTAGTTTAATGATTTTTGCTGATTTTGATTAATAGACTAATTAGTGATGCTGTACAAAATCTGATAATAATAATAAAACAAAATTCTAATCCTAAAAATATTCTAATTAATCTAAATGATAATAATTCTAATTGATAACTAATCCAACCTAGACTAATTAACGAATCTAATTAAATCTAATAATCTTAACTCTAATAAACTTCTAATCTATTCTAAACTATTTCTAAAAAAAACCAATTAAAGTTCTATTTAAAAAAACAAATATTTTCTAATAAATCTATTCTAACAAACAATATAATTCTAATATCTATTTTTTTTGAAAAAACTAATTTATATTTTCTAAACAAATTCCAAATAAAACTATTTTCTAAAAAAAGAAAAAAAAACTCTATTGAAAAACTAAATAAAATCTATTTCTATTAAAAAATCTAATTAAAAAATCTAACTAAGTTCTAACTCTATTTTAATTAAATCTAATTCTATTCTAAATTTATTAATTAATTCTAAAAATTCTAATTCTATTTCTAATAAAAACTAATTAATCAATTAATAATAAAATGTTAAAACATAAATAATAATAAATAAAAAGATTCCATGTGGCGCAAATTCATTGGGCTAAAAAGGTGAAAAAAAATTATTTTTGCTGAAAAATACACTACGTTGTACAAGCGAGGTGTTGCACCCTAAAATTTGCTCAACCTATTTCACCTGGGTTATGTTTCAATTGCATTGTCATTTGCATAATAAGTCATGTACATAGTCTAATCATTTGCATAGCATAGCATCACAAGTCATCTAACAGGGGATCAAGTGCCATTCTTATCATAAAGAGGCCCATCAAGGGGTTTTATTCAAGCTCAAGACCATCCAAGTAATCAAGAAATGAGTTGAAGCTTTGAGAAGTTTAAAGGTCAACCAGTGGATTTCTCTCCCAATCTTGGGGATATGTTGAAGATCATCAATGAGTGTGTGAGCCATGGAAGGTGTAAAAAAATCATGGAGGACCTAGAGGGTCATTTTGGAGATGAGACAAGTCATTGATTCAAGTACAAGAGCCAGAGTGGAAGTACAGTCAACTAGGGTTTCATCTGGGTCAACCCTACGTCAACCCTAGGTCAAATGATTGATTGGAGGGCATCAAGGCCTACTTGGAGGATGTGAAATTCATGATTTGATATGTGGATATATGTGTGGTGTTGTGCCAAGGAGAAATCAAGAGAAATCAAGAAGAAGAGGAGTTGCTAAATTAGGGTTTCAGTGTAAAAAACCCTAATTTAGGCCTAACTTCCAAGCCAGATAAGTCAAAATGCAAGTTTCAAATGAATTTTTGGTCAACATGATACTTGTAGAGCTTTTTAATAGATTTAATTTGAGTACTATAAGTCTTCAAGAAGATTTGTGGAACTCAAGTTATGGTCTTTGCAAGTTACAGGTCATCTGAGGACATTGAAATTTATCTGTGAAAGTCACTTGACTTCCAAGTAAATTTTGCCCATTAATGAATTTTCAAATGGATTCTTGGCCAACATAAGAGTTGTAGATCTTGATCTTAGCTTTAATTTGAGTACTAGAAGTACTCAAGGGGATTTATGGAACTCAAGTTATGGTCTTGGCAATCCAGGGGTATTTTGGAAAGTTGAATTACAGGTCATTTTTCAACATAGGTCCAAATCTCCATCTTCCACTCCTCAAATGAAGAAATGTTCAACATGAGATGTGTTCAAAATGATGTTTTTAGGCTAGATAAGATGTCATGATAACTTGGAATGGCTTGCTTCACAAAATCATAAAAATGACCTAAAATGAAGGTATATTTTAAATGAACCAAAGTTGGAAATTAGGGTTTTTGATCTACACAACCAAACCAAGCCATATGATATACCAATTTTATTGTAAAAAGCATTTTGAGAACATTGACATTGCCATAATTTTGAATTGAGGATTATTTCAAGGACTTGCTTTGAAAATTGGTTACTTAAACCATAAGGCACAATTGCAAAACCATACTTCCAAGCAAATCCAAGGCTCCTTTCCATCCTAACACATCCTAAATCTCATTTGGAGAGAAATTGGACTCAGAATGAGGGGAATTGCAAGCCAAATCATGAGCTGGTGTGAGTGCATAGCATGACATGAGATCTCATGACATGAGAAGGTGATTTTCTCATTGGATCAACCTAGAACTTTCTAGAGTCTTCATTCACACTCTATATTTGCATATGAAGTGATCCCAAGCAAGGGTTAGAGAGAATTGGGAGAGATTTGTGAGATTGCAATTTGAAACTTCCATGTGCAATCCAGAATCGGTTACAAGCTTTTACACCATTTCAATCCAAGATTTTGATTGTTATAGCTTCCATTTGTGTTAGTGAGTGTTTCCAGATCAAGTTCCAAGCAAATTGGTGGAGAAATCGTGTTCTTGCAATTGAATTTCATCACCTGCAACTCAGAATCGGTTTCCATAATCCAAGTTATTTCAACCATTTCTTTTGCATACAGAAGCAAGATTATGACTCATTGAAGGTGTCTGGAAGTTCTCAAAGCTTGATTTGAAGATTTCATACTTCTGTTCATCTCAAATTTGCAAGTATGCACTTTTCAATCCACAGCTTGATTTAGGTGGTTTCAATCTGTTTTGATTAGTTAGATTCAATGTAGGTTAGTGTATGAAGCTTTCTGGTAGCTTTAGGATCGATTTAGATGCAATTAGTTGAGTGGCACCATTTCGGTTCAGGCAAGTATCTTGTTGTTCTTAATGATATAATCATAGTTGGATGGTTAGAAATGATCAGTGAAGCATGGTGAAGAGTGTAGGCTATCCAATTTCAAGTTTGGTGAGTTTTGATCATGGACCAAATTCTGAAGTTTGATTCGTGTTTTGAGTTAGGTTGTGTTTCAATGCTTGTGATTACCATGGTTAGATTCAGTGTAAAATTTCAAGCAGTTTAGGGTTTTTAATTTTAAGTTTTGATGAGGATTTGATGAGATACGATTGGAGGAAGAAGAAGCTTCAAGCTCTGTTTCCATGGATTCCCTCTCCCTCCAGAATTTGAATTGGAGAAGACAACGCCACCACCATTAGATCCTCACGAAGACTTTGACTAAGAACCAATCCAATGGCCATGATTTTATCTCAATTTGTGAAGAGACTCAAATTACTCAAAGCGCTGCGTTTCATTAAACGTTGCAGCTTGGGCTTAAGTGATAAACTGTTATTCACACCCCTCTTCCAAAGCCCACTAGGAAATACACTGAATTGTATTGCTTCCTGCACCGTGGTTTTTTTCATTTTTCTTTCCATTTTTTATTTTAATTTTATGAATGACATTGGGCCTAATGCGTGTTGCTACCCCCACCCCCTTTTGGGCCCAGTTGGCTGATTGCATTGATTTTCATTGCTATTTGACACACATAATTTCCATTTTTCCATAATTTCTTATATTTTCACACTTTATTATAATTTCTTTGAAAATTCATAATAAATTGGAAAAGTAACATTTTTGTATGGGAGATTTTTCACCATTCTCATAATTGTCTCAAGGAAATTATAGAAAAATAAAATTAGAATTTTAGTCATTTTTCTATTTTTGGTGAATTTTTACATTTAGTTGCTTTTATTGCATTTTATTTTGTATATCCATTTTGCTGAATTTTGTTTAGCCATTTTATTTCACATTTTGGTGTGATTATTTTTGCCATGGTTAGATTAGAGCATTAGGTCCCCCTTGGAATTATTTCACATTTTTGTGATTTACTTTTAATTAGTTTTGAATAAGGAACTTTAGTGTGTTAGAATTAGGGTTAAACTTGACATAGGTGCATTTCAACACATAGTTTTTGGGTTTTTAATTTGATTTAGGCCTTGGGGTTTATGTGGCGCATAGGGTACCTAGTTAGGATCCCTTAGAAATTAATCTAGGATTTTATGATGAATATTTCCATTTTATTTGATTTTTGCAAGTTGGTTGCTGTGGATGTGTTTCCCTCTGGGGATATTGGATTGCTTGTTGGGTTTTGGGCCTTTTCTTTGGGTGTTGGGGCTTGTTCTTGGCTTGAGGATTGTGTGAAGACATTGAAGATGATTTTAGACAAAGAATGATGCTTGAATATTAAGTTTCTTGTGCTTGAAGATTGCTTGATGAAGACTTAGGAGATAGGAGATGTAGGGAGAGCTCTAGAGTAGACTGATTCCTTCTGTCAAACATAGAGAGCTTCTTGTGCCTCTATTCCATCCTATGACATAAGGTCCCCTAAAAGAAGTTCCATCTCTCCTTAGGAGGGATGTAGAGCATGCTTTGATTGGGTAGAACCTTGAGGAGGCCTCTCCCTTGCTATGATAAGATCTTAGTGATTTCCCAGGGTTATCATTAAGCATCTTAACATTCCAACTTCATCTATCACTTGATTCTCTCCTGTGGTGTCTGCATTGAAGATGGAAGCCTATTGAAGATAAGAAATGTATTGATGACTGGATAAGAGGAAGCTTGCGCCTGTCAAAGCCGGATATCTGTTGAAGACTAGGGTTACATTGCTGTTTGAAGCTGTGTACTGGTTGGAACTCAGTGCTTGTTAAAGCTGAAGATTATTGGAGATAAGAGCTTATCTGAAGCTTGAACATCATTGAAGAGTGAAGATGGGATCTTGCTTGAAGTTGTTACTGTCAACCTTGTGCTGTTAATCAACTGTAGCTGCCAGAGCTGGTGCTGTTTGAGCTGCTTGCTGTAGGAGCTGTTGTTGCTATCTGAGCTGGTGTTGGGTTGGTTTTCTTTGCTGTATTGTGTGTTGATTGCCCCTTTAGGTTTGAAGTGAAGCTGTTTCACTTTGCCTATTGTTTGTTGCTGCATCTCATGCATTTTACTGTCTACGGTATATCTGTTGTTTCTTTCCCGTTTATCCCCTAGGATCTCTGATTTCCTCTGTATAGGAGGGAATTATGACAGACATTAGGTTGTAATCCATGCATGATAACATTAGGGTAGTTTTGATTCCCCTTTCAAACCCTAGGTTTTTAGACTTCTCTTCTATCTCAGAACAATTCAAAACACGGTAATAAGGATAATCGATGTCGTACGCTACGAGCCTTAAGCTATTTGAGAAAGGTTGCTGGAGGGTCACTCTTCAGTAACCTGATTGCTTAGTATGTTACCCTTAGGGTGACATACGACGTAGTCACCCTCAAATCATAGTCTATAGTGCGTCGGAGATTGCAAACATCATAAAAGACAGTTCTTGCGTAAAAGACTGAAAACAAATATCAAAATGTCATTTTTGTCCGCTTGGACTCTTAATCAAGAAAAACCCTTTCTTAAGGAGATAAAAAATACTCAGACAAGCTTGTGTCTTCCGTAGCCCGAACTACGTTTGCTCTGATCTTTCATGCTGTATGAAAGTACGTAGGCATAGGATGCGATATCCTAGCGAGCAACCTTCCCCTCCTTTCCCGTAGGTAGGCGAACTACGTTGACTCTGATTTCTCGTTCCAGACGGGAATACGTAGGCATAAAGTGCGATATTTTTCCGAGTCACTTTCTTTCCTTTTAACCCCAGACCTTTAGAGTAGATAGAATAACCATCCGTACTAGAAAAAAAGCGTGGATCCCGTCGAGTACGACGGACGTGAGGGGTGCTAATACCTTTCCCTTGCGTAACCGACTCCCAAATCCAGGATTTGGTTGCGATGACCATTCCTTTCCCGTCTTTGCGTTAGGTTTACTTCGAGCGTTTCCTTTCCCTCCTTTGGGATAAATAACGCACGGTGGCGACTCTTCTGTTCTGCCGGCGCCGATTTTCGTAGTAGCGACAGCTGGCGACTCTGCTGGGGAATGGAATATCCCCTATGCGAGTCAATCCTAGTGCTTGTTTTCCCGTCGGGGTGTTGTATAGATTTACCTTTCTGTCTTTACTTTCCGTCTTTTATTACCAGCCTTATACTGTTATTGCTGCTGTGGGAAGGGGGTAATCTGTTGAGAGATAAGCCGGACCTGGGCTTGAGGTTACACATAGACTTAGAAGTAGAGAGTAGTGGTTAGCCTGCTTGCTTAGCTCGCACCAGCTAGCCACGAAATTTACGCTCGAACGAGATTCTCTTTGATGCTTCTTGCCTGGCCCTTAGGGCTCGACAAGTTGTCTGACCCGAGGATTGTCGACTCTGGGGACCTATCAATTGGGATTCAACTAAGTGAGGCCGCTTCAAGGGATGATGATGCCACACCTCCTGGGTATCGTATCATTGCTCTTGAAAGTCTGTGACGTTGAACCCGCATAGGATACCGTACCTCGTCTGCGAGTTAAGTACACACCTGTGAGGGGTAGGTGGGTCTGTTTGCAGGGAACCTTTGACCTCAAAACACCCGGTTTATCTCTGTCAGTGAGATGTGGTTACAAGGTTCATTTGAGTAGTTTGGTTGGAGATAAAGATTGGATGGTTCTCAGGCTTCAGTACAGAGCAGCCCAGTCTATCAGCATTGCACTTGGTCCCTTGTTTGCATATGCATGTGCATTTTCATGATTGCATTTCATTAACATGTATTTATGTTACATGTGATCATTCCCCTCTGATTCTAGTGTATCTTCTAGCCAGACATGGAGTCCCTGAAGAAGACGGTTGCTTACCGGTTGCATTCTCCAGATATCAGTTCCTTGCTGGGTCTAGTTGCTCTAGCAGATGAGAAAGTGATGGCTGAGTTCAGAGTATCTTATGGGAGATTGCTCAGCTTGTTGTACAGCCCTTCGGCATTTGAGACAACTGGGGTATATACTTTGTTGCAGTTTTATGAGCCGCAGCTGAGATGTTTCTTATTTCCAGACTATATTCTGGCACCCACTTTGGAGGAGTATTCTGCGATGTTGGGAGTTCCTTTGTTAGACCAGATGCCCTTCATACATGTTGATGCCGAGCCTGAGTTATCTGCCCTTGCTGAGATTGTCATCTTAGACGCTTCTGAGTTCCCTGGAGGGTTGGTTAAGCTAAATGGAGCCTATGGCTTTCACTTGTCTGTCCTAGTTGAGAAGGCTACACAGTGCGCAAAGAGTGGATGTTAGGTTGCTTTCAGTGCCACTCTAGCTGTCTGCATCTACGGGATTGTCTTGTTTCCTAATGTGTCAGACTTTGTCGGCTCAGATGCCTTTTTGATTCTTGCCTCGAAGAATCCAGTTCCTACTCTCTTGGGGTGATGTTTATCATTCCATTCACTACAAGAATGAGAAACATCGTGGCAAGAATATTTCCTGCTGTCTTCCTCTCCTGTACAGGTGGTTCCAGGGGCACCTTCCGAAGAAAGGACCTTTTGTGGATGCTGTTGATACTTTGGATTGGTCTTCCCGGTTGATGGGACTGTCTGCGGAGAATATCATTTGGTTTGATCGGAGTATGCTTGGTACTGATATTATATATAGTTGCAACGACTTTCCGAATGTTCCCCTGATTGGACGGAAAGGCTGTATCAACTATAATCCTTCATTGCTGGTACGACAGTTCGGTTACGCTTTGAGGGATGCTCCCATTGAGAAGGAGATACAGGAATCTCTGTATCTCACAGGCTTATTGGACGCAGCTGTTTTGATCAGATTGAGACATGCATGGACTAACATCCATAGGAGGGGGAAGGCTTTGCTCGGTAAGAGCAACAGCAGAGCTTATGATCCTTATTTGGCTTGGGTCCGTGAGAGAGCTAGTATTTCTTTGATGCCTTATCCTGCTGTGGAACCTCTGTATCTCCCTTTGATTGAGGTACCTCCTTCGGAAGAGAGTGAGAAGTATAACAAATTGTTGGCTGAAAACGAAGAACTGAAGAAAGCCAATAAGGAGTTAGAGAAGGAAATCTTCCAATTACATCGTGAGAAGAAGGAAACCACCTTCATTGTGAAGGAACAGACTGAATTGATTAACAGGTTGGGATCGGAGTTGACAAAAGAGACCAACAAGAAAGAAAAAGTGGGAATAGCCTTAAACGGTGTTAGTAGGGTGCTTACTTCCAAGAAGGAACTGCTAAGCAAAGCTTACGCCCGTCTCAGCAAGTGGGAAGCTTTGTGGAATACCACGCTTACCAAGCGGAAGGAGCGCGAAGACGAACTGAAGCTGCAGATCGCCACGCTAGAGGCACATATTAGAGCCCAAGACGCGAAGATTGCTGAAGCGACATCACTTAGGAGCGCTGCTGAGCTCAGAGTAAGTGACATTGATGAGAAGCCGAGAGTTTATGAAGAGAAGGCCGGTTCCAAGAGGTACAAATCTGACGAGAGTTCTGGCAAAGGAACCTACCGGGACGACGCCGAAAAGCTGAGATCCACTACTGAGCGGCATGCTTTACTAATTCAGGAGCTGATCTCCCGACTAGGGCACTCGGAGACGATGAGGATATTGGAGGACGTCATAGCATGCCATTTGGCCTGATTTACCTTGTCTTTGTTATTTGTACTTGAATTTTGACCATCGCCAGGCTTGTTGGCCGAGGTCTCGTCAGGTGTATTCAATTGTACTCTTGTACTCAGCCTCTTGGCATTTGTTATATATGAGGGTTTTCTGATTCCTTGCTTGCTTGATGGGGACTCCACTGTCATCATGGCCTTCTCTCCGAAACTAGAATCGGGGGGAATAGAACCTGTAGCATAGTTACATATTTGCATCTGCATTCATATTGCATAACCGGTATTCTCGAATCTGTATCTTATTTCCTTCGTCTGCAGGTTTCCAGGATTGACGAACCAAGAGTTCACCGCTACTCAACCCGAAACAACTGCAAGAGAATCATGGATCAAGTCCAGGTGGAGATGCAGGAAATTCGCGAGAAGTTGAACCTGTTCATGCAGGCAATGAAGAGTATTGCTAAAGGCCAGGAGAATCTCCAAACATTGGTGCAGCCGCTGCTGACGCGAGCTAATGGGAACGGCAACAATGACCACAACTCTGTGCGTGTCAAAACTCTTCATGAGGATGGTCCCCCTACGCCTGTGGTTCCTCCTGTGGTGACCTCACCTGTTGTGGTTGTGAACAATGACGCTGGCGCTGGCAATGGCAACGCCGGGAATGGAAATGAGACTGTTGTTAACAATGTTGGAATTGGAGATGCCAATCTGGGCGGTGGTAACTTCAATCGCGGTAATGGTTTTGGTAACAATGGATTCGGCTATAATGACCAGGGGTTTGAGTACGGCAATCAGGGCGGAAAGTTCGGCTTCAACACTCAGGGCTTCGGCTATGATAGTTTCGGTAACGCCAACCAGGGTTATGGTGGAAATGGTGCTGGATTGATTCCTGTCAACACTAGTTCGGGCAGGGTTATGGTAATGGGGGACGAGGTCCCATGACTAATCAGCAAGGGTTTGGTCGCAACACTGGTTATAACGGATACGGAAATGAGAATATGAACTGGGGCGAAGACTGTCAAGAGGACGCCTTTTCTGGAAGAGGCATGGGATTTGAAGGACCCGTTGACAATACTTAGAGGATTAAAATGCTTGAAGAACAGGTGAAGGGTATGGCTAATCAGAATTCTACTGGACTAGACATGACTACTATGGGCTTAGTGCCTGGGCTGAAGGTACCGCTGAAGTTCAAAGCCCCTACTTTCGACAAATATAAGGGAGACACTTGCCCTAAGGTGCATGTCCGCTCTTATTACAGAAGGATGTCCGCGTATTCGGATGACGAGAGGATGCTTATGCACTTCTTTCAAGACAGCCTATCAGGACCGTCACTCGAGTGGTATATGGGGTTGGAGCCCGCTCAAATCAAAACCTGGAAGCAATTGGCGGATGCTTTCGTCCTGCATTATAAGTATAATAGTGATCTGGCACCAAACCGAGTTCAATTGCAAGGTTTGTCGCAGAAGAAAGAGGAAAGCTTTAAAGAGTACGCGCAGAGATGGCGCGATATGGCATCCAGAGTACATCCTCCGTTGGCTGAAAGAGAAATGAATAGCATGTTCATTGGAACATTCACGGGGATATATTACGAAAAGTTGTTTAATGTTTCGCTAAGCAGTTTTTCAGATTTGATTCTCATGGGTAAGATGGTCGAAGACAGTATTAAGGTTGGAAGATTCCACGCAGGTGAGTCTACCCCCGCAGGAGGTACCAGGAAAGCATTCGGTGGTAGGCGTCAAGGTGATGCTAGTGCCGTGTTCGGAGGCAGAGGCCGAGGCAGAGGACGAAGCCAGTATGCTCAGCATCAACAGGTCGCTAGCGTTACTATCCCTTTTCCACAACAACAACAACAACAGCAGCCGCAGCAGCAGCAACAACAAAGGCAACACCCCGCCCAACGCAGAATCTTAGAGGGCAAGCCCAGGCGAGTATTTGAAACGCCTCCTTCAACATACGCCGAACTGCTCCAAACATTGTTAGGGTTAAAGTTGGTTGAGAAAAGGACCAAGGCATCATTAACGGGCAATCCTCCGTTTGGTTATGATGCTGGTAAGCACTGTGATTTCCACTCCGGGGCGCCCGGACATGATATTGAAGGCTGTCATGCGTTTAAACATAAAGTCCAAGACTTGTTGGACAGCAAAGCTATTAACTTTGGACAGGCGGGTCCAAATATAGTACAACAGCCTATGCCTAATCATGGGGCAAACGCCATCCTGACCGAGGAAAGTTTGAATCTAGTGACATATGTCAATGAGCTGAAGACACCGTTGGGTGAGATCAAAAGCAGGTTGTTAAAAGGGGGTATATTCCCGGGGTGTGACGAATTTTGCTTGGATTGTTGGGTATAGCCAGAGGGTTGTAATGATTTGAAACAGGGTATTCAGGCTTTGATGAATGAAGGAACGTTGCAGTTTGATAGAACCGCAGTTGAAGAGCCTGTAGAGGCATTGTGTGAAGAGCGGAACGATGTTGCGACGGTAACCATTCCAAGGAAAACAATAACAATAACGACGCCCGCCAGGCGGCCGACGATCGCCATTACTAAAGCAGGGCCTGTCCCTTTTGAAAGTACGAAAGCAGTGCCATGGACTTACGGGTTGGAGGTTTATTGCGACGGTGAGAAAATTGAAGTAAATAAATAACCAGCTGGGGTTGTAGATAATGTGGTCGGAACAGGAGGTATGACCAGAAGTGGGAGAATCTTCACATCGCCTGAGGTAGATGCAGAAAGATTGGCAAAGGGGAAAGCCAAGGTAGATGAGAGTGGCCCCTCGCAGACAAAGGAAAAGGAAACATCACTTAAGGATGTGGAAGAGTTTATGAGACTCATCCGTAAAAGTGATTACAAAATCGTTGAGCATCTCCAGCAAACGCCATCAAAGATCTCGATCTTGTCACTGCTATTATGTTCCGAGGCCCATCGGAACGCCTTGCTGAAGATCCTAGACACGTCATTCGTTCCCCAAGACGTTTTGGTTAATCAATTAGAAGGGGTGATGACGCATGTTAATGCAGGGCACAGTTTGGGATTCACGGATTTTGATTTGACCCCGAGGGGGAGAGAGCATAATATGGCGCTGCATGTCTCAGTTGAATGCAGGGGCACGGTTATGTCCCATGTTTTAGTGGATACAAGGTCTTCCTTGAATGTGCTACCGAAGAAATCCATGATGAAGTTGGATATCAGGGGGATTATCTGCACACCTAGTGACTTAGTGGTGAGAGCGTTCGATGGAACGAGGAGGTCAGTTTTCGGATCGATAACATTACCATTGCAGGTGGGGCCGAAAATTTTTTAAACTGAATTATATATAATGGACATCCAGCCTGCGTATAGTTGTCTTCTTGGACGCCCATGGATTCATGCTGCTGGGGCAGTCACATCCACGTTGCACCAAAAGTTGAAATATATGGTGGGGGATAGTGTCGTCACTGTTTGTGGAGAAGAAGATATTCTGGTTAGCCATCTGTCTTCATTCCGATACGTGGAAGTCGACGGAGAGATTCATGAAACGCCCTGTCAGGCATTTGAAGGGCTAAAGATTAAAGACAAGGCTCCAGTACCCAAGATATCAGATGTGGCAGTGTCATTGTACAAAGAGGCCCAGGCTCTAGTACAGGTAGGCGAAACCAAGGGCTGGGGTCAGGTGTTGGAGATTCCCGTGAAGAAAGACAGGTTCGGGCTTGGATATCATCCTTCGTCATCAGCCTCCTCTTCCGGAGCGCCCAAGTTCAAAGGGCCAATAACCATTACGCCAAATGGAGTGAGCTTCGAGACCATCAATGCTGTTTCCGATTCTGAGGAAGGAGATAACGACTGTGATATGGACGCATGGATCAAGCCAAGCGTGCCAGGACAAAGCCTCTGCAATTGGTCTATCTAGGAAACTGTTCCTGTGACGACTAAACAGTAATGATTTGTTTTTTCATTGTTGAATAATCCTGTGCCCTACTTGGGGCACAATGATTTTGCTTAGGGCCATTTTGGTTATGTACAGTACATTGTTTAATCATGAATAAAGGCGTTTTTCAAATACAAATATTGTGATCCTTGTTTTTCATGTTTTTATTTTTACAATAAAATGGCAACGTGGTTATTTGCTTTGTCTGCGTTTTGAAGCATTTAACCATTTCCTTTGCAGGATTACTATTTCAGATGATATCTATGAACCGCCTATGACTCATTTCGACTTCGAGCACCCGGTATTTCAGGCTGAGGAAGAGATTGTGGAAGATAGCGACGTACCAGAAGAGCTGACTTGGTTATTGAAACAAGAAGAAAGAATCATTCTGCCTCATGAGGAAGTCATTGAGATTATCAATTTGGGGTCGGAAGGGGTTGAAAGGAACATCCGTATAGGGGCTGCACTGCAAAGCGACGTCAAGCAAAGGTTGATTGTGATGCTCAAAGAGTACAGTGATATTTTTGCCTGGTCGTACGAGGACATGCCGGGGTTGGATACGGATACGGTTGTGCACCGTCTTCCATTAAAACAAGAATGCCCGCCAGTTAAGCAGAAGCTCCGAAGAACTAGACCGGACATGGCTGTGAAGATTAAGGAGGAAGTTCAAAAATAGTGGGATGCTGGTTTCCTAGCTATTACAAAATATCCCTCATGGGTCGCTAATATTGTGCCAGTGCCAAAGAAAGACGGTAAAGTGCGAATGTGTGTAGACTACCGTGACTTGAACAAAGCGAGCCCGAAAGATGATTTTCCACTTCCTCACATCGATGTGCTGGTTGATAACACTGCTCAATTCTCCGTATTCTCCTTCATGGATGGCTTCTCGGGCTATAATCAGATCAAAATGGCGCCAGAAGACATGGAGAAGACTACTTTCATTACTCCCTGGGGAACATTTTGTTACAAAGTGATGCCCTTCGGATTGAAGAATGCTGGGGCAACATATCAACGTGCTATGACGACTCTCTTTCATGACATGATGCATAAAGAGATCGAGGTTTATGTTGATGATATGATTGCCAAATCCCAAACGGAGGAGGAACATTTGGTTAATCTGCTGAAATTGTTCAAGAGGCTTAGGAAGTTCAGGCTGAGACTGAACTCTAACAAGGGCACCTTCGGGGTGAGATCGGGTAAACTGCTGGGGTTTATTGTGAGCGAAAAAGGAATAGAGGTTGATCCTGCGAAAATAAAAGCAATACAAGAAATGCCGATGCCTAAAACAGAAAAAGAAGTACGCGGGTTTTTAGGGAGGTTGAACTATATCGCCCGGTTCATATCTCACTTAACCGCAACACGCGAGCCATTATTCAAGCTGTTAAAAAAGGACCGGGTTGTGACCTGGAATGAAAATTGTCAAAAGGCGTTCGACAAGATAAAAGAATACTTGCAGGAACCTCCTGTTTTGATACCCCCGGTGGCCGGGAGACCTTTGATTATGTATTTGACAGTTCTGGAGGAAAGTATGGGTTGTGTTCTCGGTCAACACAACGAGACTGGGCGTAAAGAGCATGCGATCTACTATTTGAATAAGAAGTTTACTGACTGCGAGTCCAGATACTCAATGCTCGAAAAAACATGTTGTGCGCTAGCCTGGGCCGCCAAACGTTTGAGGCAATACATGCTAAATCATACAACCCTGCTCATTTCAAAGATGGATCCAATCAAATACGTGTTTGAGAAACAAGCACTCTCCGGAAGAATTGCCCGATGGCAGATGGTGCTAACCGAATATGATATTCAGTATGTCTCTCAAAAGGCTATCAAAGGTAGCATCTTGTCAGAGTACCTTGCGGAGCAGCCTATTGAGGACTACCAATCGATGAAGTTTGATTTTTCTGACGAGGATATCATGTACCTAAAGATGAAAGATTGTGAAGAACCGTTGCCGGATGAAGGACCCGAATTGGGTTCCAAATGGCAGTTAATATTTGATGGAGTTGTGAATTCCTATGGTAGCGGAATAGGAGCAATTATTACTACTCCTCAGGGGTCGCACATCCCCTTTACTGCTCGATTGACCTTTCCGGTTACCAATAATGAAGCTGAGTACGAGGCTTGCATCATGGGGCTGGAAGAAGCTATCGATTTGCGAATTAAACATCTGGATGTATACGGAGACTCAGCTCTAGTGGTGAACCAGATTAAAGGAGAATGGGAGACACGCCAGCCCAATTTGATACCATATATGAATTATGCAAGGAGATTGTTGCCTTTCTTTGACAAGGTGGAATTGCATCATGTGCCGCGAGCAGAAAATCAAATGGCTGACGCCCTGGCGACATTGTCTTCCATGTATAAAGTTAACTTCTGGAACGAGGCTCCCCGAATTGTTATCTCTCGGCTCGATAGTCCTGAATTCATATTTGTTATTGACGAAGCATCTGATGATAAACCCTGGTACTTTGACATCCAGAATTTCCTGAAGAACAAGGAGTATCCGGCTGGGGCATCCAGTCGAGATCAGAAGACTCTCAGGAGATTGGCTGGCAATTTCTATTTGAATCCTGATGGTGTCCTATACAAAAGAAACCACGACTTGGTGTTGCTACGCTGTGTAGACGAGAAAGAGGCGCAGTTACTCATGGAAGAGATACATGAGGGTACATTCGGTACACATGCTGGTGGGCACGCTATGACGAGAAAACTGCTGCGGGCAGGTTATTACTGGCTAACTATGGAAACAGATTGTTTCAAGTTTGCAAAGAGGTGTCATAAATGCCAAATTTATACGGACAAGGTCCATGTACCCCCAAGTCCTCTAAATGTAATGTCATCACCATGGCCATTCTCGATGTGGGGAATTGATATGATTGGCAAGATCGAGCCTACAACCTCAAACGGAAACCGGTTCATTTTGGTGGCGATTGATTACTTCACCAAGTGGGTGGAAGCAGCATCATATGCCAATGTCACCAAGCAAGTGGTCGCTAGATTTATCAAATGAGATATTATCTGCAGATATGGAATCCCTGAGAGGATTATCACCGACAACGGTTCAAATTTGAATAACAAGATGATGAAAGAGCTGTGCCAGAATTTTAAGATTGAACATTACAACTCTTCTCCGTACCGACCCAAGATGAATGGCGCTGTTGAAGCGGCCAATAAGAACATAAAGAAAATTGTTCAGAAGATGGTTGTGACGTATAAGGACTGGCACGAGATGCTACCTTTCGCTTTGCACGGTTATCGTACGATGGTACGTACATCAACCGGGGCAACCCCTTTCTCATTGGTATATGGAATGGAGGCAGTGTTACCGTTGGAGGTTGAGATTCCTTCCCTGAGGGTATTACGAGATGTCAAACTTGACGAGGCAGAATGGGTTAAAGACAGGTTGAATCAGCTGAGCTTAATGGATGAGAAGAGGCTAGCTTCTCTCGCATACGGTCGGTTGTACCAGAGCCGGATGAAGAAAGCATACAATAAGAAGATATGTCCGTGAAGCTTTCAGACGGGCGACCTTGTGCTGAAGAGGATTCTCCCGCCACAAACAGATCACAGGGGCAAGTGGACCCCTAATTACGAAGGGCCTTACGTTGTCAGAAAAGTCTTCTCAGGAGGAGCCTTGCTACTATCTACCATGGATGGTGAAGACTTTACCTCGCCTGTGAATTCGGACGCAGTTAAAAAATACTTTGCTTGAAAGTGACCCGCTGGACAGTAAAAAGAGAGTCCAGGCAAAAATGGGGCATCCCGGCGAACCAAAAACAGAATAAAAAGGTTCGGGCAAAAGTTAGGGATAAAATTGAAAAGATGTACACCCGCGAAGTCGAAAACCTGCATTGGGCGACTTCGGCAAAAAAGGGTATCCCGGTGAATTGAAAACCCGCAAAGGGCGATTCACGCAAAAATTAGGGATTGAAAAAGCAAATGACTGCGGTCCGAGGTCCGATACTACATTGCTTCGTGGTTTGGGAGCACCTGAGGGTTCGTTTATCCAACACAACCTCTTCCGAAAACTGAATACCGGGAAAGCGCCAGAGTCAGGCGAGTCATAGGAGGATCAACTCACGATGTTTGTCTGCACCACGTTGCCGACATGTGTACGAATCCGAGTTGTGTTTGTATTTGTATGCTTCTTGTGCATATATGTATGTGTGTGTACGTAACTTCCTCTTTTCAGGAGTTGCATCCGATGTACAAAACTTTGCCTATTCAGAGGCCTGTTATTAATAAAACATGTTATTCAGTATTTGATGTTTGTGCTTTACTGTTTTGTATGTGGAAAACGCCAATGTTCCGATGAACTTGCATGTGCATAACTTTGCTGGCCCTTGCCAATAATTGCTAAAACTTCGAATTGACTGGAGTAATGTCACGAACACTAACCCGAATATATTTGGTTGTATAGATTTGTCTTGTCTCGTTTGTGTTTTGCAGGGCTCTCGCCTTTAAAGCGGACAATTAGAAGTTATGGCCCCCGGCCGGAGGTTCATGGTGAAAGACTTGATTTGGCGACGCTAATCCCCATGCAGGTCACATTTCATCCCTCAGAGGTGGAGATAATGTTATCCTTTTCCGAAGAGATCAATTTCCCCAGCTAGTCGCAGTTTATCCACAGAGGATATCCCCAGCCAGTCAAGATCAGTATCCCTTGCAGAGGTTGCACTCCCCAGAGAGTCGAGTATGTGAACGATCAAACCCCGGCCTGGAGGATTCCCGCAGTGTTTAACCAAGTCATAGTTGGCTCAGAAGGATTATTCCCATGGAAGATGGTTTTTCTTCCCGCAGGTCGTCATGCCTTCGTCAGGATGATTATCCCCAACGGAGTGGTAACTCCGAGTTTGTAAGCTGTGCCCAGACAGCAGCGTTTCCTCCAGAAGGATTTCCTCGTTCCCCAGCTGAGTCGTTTCTTGCTTCGTCAGTCTACTTTCCCCAAGAGAGTCGTTTTTTTCCCCCAGCGGAGTTACTCTCCCCAACAGGTGTTATTCTTTCCTCCCAGTGGAAATCGAAGTTCAATCTCTCCCCGACAGAAGTGTTTATATGTCCGACATTTATTTTGCCGGAAGACTTTATGATACCAGTTCATCCCCGGCATGGTGGTATTTGCTCAACAACTATGTTGAAGCGAGCTTGTCAAAGTTTCCCCAGCAGCTTGAGCCTGCATTTGCATTTGCATATAGTGTCATATTTGCATCTACCCAAAAATGCGTAGCATATCCGTGCTGTACGGAGCATTACGCCATTGTCAAACATGCGCATTTTGAAACATAAGCCAGGTTGGTTAACCTTTGGTTTTCAAGTGTTGTTCCCTTGCAGGTGGAGAGAGCTCTTGCTCAGATCAATTACCACATATTGAAAGTCTCAGCATGAGACATGTGGCGATAATGTTTGTCTTGTCATTATTCCCCACAGAGTTGCTTGTTAAGTTTCTCTTACCCCTCCAGCGGAGTATTTCTTCAAGATTTTTGTTATGTCGTTATCAAAAGATTTCATGAATCGATTTTTTGGAAGTTGCCGCCTATGTCGAAGTAGGTGTCTGACAGTTTGGGTTCAGAAAATTCCCAGTAGAGTCCTTCTCAGATTTATTACCGTGTCAGCATTAAATATTGAAAGATTGGACCATTATGTGTTACCCATTTGATTGATGGAGTTAGCTACTGCAAAGATAGGCAGAGGAGCTGTATTCGAGAGTCATTACCCGTAGCGATGGCGGTGTTATTTCCCTGCAGTGATGGAAGAGTATTACCCGTAGCGATGACGATGTTGTTTACCCGTAGCGATGGCGGTGTTATTTCCCTGTAGTGATGGCAGAGTATTACCCATAGCGATGACGGTGTTATTTTCCTGTAGTGGTGACAGAGAGGATTACCCGTAGCGATGGCGGTGTTATTTTCCTGTAGTGATGGCAGAGTATTACCCGTAGCGATGGCGGTGTTATTTTCCTGTAGTGGTGGCAGAGAGTTATTTTCCTGTAGTGGTGACAGAGAGTTATTACCCGTAGTGATAGCAGTGTTATTTCCTTGTAGTGATGGTAGAGTAGTTTACCCGTAGCGATGGCGGTGTTATTTTCCCAGAGTCATTACCCGTAGCGATGGCGGTGTTATTTTCCCAGATTATTTCCCGTAGTGGTGGCGGAGTGATTTCCCGTAGTGATGGCGGAGTTCTTTTCCTGTATCGTTGGCAGAGTTATGTTTGTTGACAAAAGTACTTCCCTAGTGAAGTCGTCCAGATTATTCCTATATTGACAAGTTTAGTGACACACAGGCAGCTAGTGTTGAAATCAGATCTGTATCAGGTGGTTGATCAGTTGTTACCATAACAATCAGGTTCAATTGATGAATGTTTGTTCCCCAAACAGTTGTGCAATTTATTTCTACGGTTGGCAAATTTCCAGGTTCTTGGTATTCAACCGTCTCGTACCTCGAATGTTTGAAGGCTGTTTGCTCTTCACCCAGTCGGGTCCAAGCCGTTTGAATAGGGGCATCTGTTGCACCCTAAAATTTGCTCAACCTATTTCACCTGGGTTATGTTTCAATTGCATTGTCATTTGCATAATAAGTCATGTACATAGTCTAATCATTTGCATAGCATAGCATCACAAGTCATCTAACAGGGGATCAAGTTCCATTCTTATCAGAAAGAGGCCCATCAAGGGGTTTTATTCAAGCTCAAGACCATCCAAGTAATCAAGAAATGAGTTGAAGCTTTGAGAAGTTTGAAGGTCAACCAGTGGATTTCTCTCCCAATCTTGGGGATATGTTGAAGATCATCAATGAGTGTGTGAGCCATGGAAGGTGTACAAAGATCATGGAGGACCTAGAGGGTCATTTTGGAGATTAGACAAGTCATTGATTCAAGTTCAAGAGCCAGAGTGGAAGTACAGTCAACTAGGGTTTCATCTGGGTCAACCCTACGTCAACCCTAGGTCAAATGATTGATTGGAGGGCATCAAGGCCTACTTGGAAGATGTGGAATTCATGATTTGATATGTGGATATATGTGTGGTGTTGTGCCAAGGAGAAATCAAGAGAAATCAAGAAGAAGAGGAGTTGCTAAATTAGGGTTTTAATGTAAAAAACCCTAATTTAGGCCTAACTTCCAAGCCAGATAAGTCAAAATGCAAGTTTCAAATGAATTTTTGGTCAACATGAGACTTGTATAGCTTCTCAATAGCTTTAATTTGAGTACTAGAAGTATTCAAGAATATTTGTGGAACTCAAGTTATGGTCTTTGCAAGTTACAAGTCATCTGAGGACATTGAAATTTATCTGTGAAAGTCACTTGACTCCCAAGCAACTTTTTCCCATTAAGGAGTTTTCAAATGGATTCTTGGCCAACATAAGAGTTGTAGATATTGATCTTAGCTTTAATTTGAGTACTAGAAGTCCTCAAGGGGATTTATGGAACTCAAGTTATGGTCTTGGCAATCCAGGGGTATTTTGGGAAAGTTGAATTACAGGTCATTTTTCAACATAGGTCCAAATCTCCATCTTCCACTCCTCAAATGAAGAAATGTTCAACATGAGATGTGTTAAAAATGATGTTTTTAGGCTAGATAAGAGGTCATGATAACTTGGAATGGCTTGCTTCACAAAATCATAAAAATGGCCTAAAATGAAGGTATATTTTAAATGAACCAAAGTTGGAAATTAGGGTTTTTGATCTACACAACCAAACCAAGCCATATGATATACCAATTTGATTGTAAAAAGCATTTTGAGAACATTGACATTGCCATAATTTTGAATTGAGGATTATTTCAAGGACTTGCTTTGAAAATTGGTTACTTGAACCACAAGGCACAATTGCAAAACCATACTTCCAAGCAAATCCAAGGCTCCTTTCCATCCTAACACATCCTAAATCTCATTTGGAGAGAAATTGGACTCAGAATGAGGGGAATTGAAAGACAAATCATGAGCTGGTGTGAGTGCATAGCATGACATGAGATCTCATGACATGAGAATGTGATTTTCTCATTGGATCAACCTAGAACTTTCTAGAGTCTTCATTCACACTCTATATTTGCATATGAAGTGATCCCAAGCAAGGGTTAGAGAGAATTGGGAGAGATTTGTGAGATTGCAATTTGAAACTTTCATGTGCAATCCAGAATCGGTTACAAGCTTTTACACCATTTCAATCCAAGATTTTGATTGTTATAACTTCCATTTGTGTTAGTGAGTGTTTCCAGATCAAGTTCCAAGCAAATTGGTGGAGAAATCGTGTTCTTGCAATTGAATTTCATCACCTGCAACTCAGAATCGGTTTCCATAATCCAAGCTATTTCAACCATTTCTTTTGCATACAGAAGCAAGATTATGACTCATTGAAGGTGTCTGGAAGTTCTCAAAGCTTGATTTGAAGATTTCATACTTCTGTTCATCTCAAATTTGCAGGTATGCACTTTTCAATCCACAACTTGATTTAGGTGGTTTCAATCTGTTTTGATTAGTTAGATTCAATGTAGGTTAGTGTATGAAGCTTTCTGGTAGCTTTAGGATCAATTTAGATGCACTTAGTTGAGTGGCACCATTTCGGTTCAGGCAAGTATCTTGTTGTTCTTGATGATATAATCATAGTTGGATGGTTAGAAATGATCAGTGAAGCATGGTGAAGAGTGTAGGCTATCCAATTTCAAGTTTGGTGAGTTTTGATCATGGACTAAATTCTGAAGTTTGATTCGTGTTTTGAGTTAGGTTGTGTTTCAATGCTTGTGATTACCATGGTTAGATTCAGTGTAAAATTTCAAGCAGTTTAGGGTTTTTAATTTTAAGTTTTGATGAGGATTTGATGAGATACGATTGGAGGAAGAAGAAGCTTCAAGCTCTGTTTCCATGGATTCCCTCTCCCTCCAGAATTTGAATTGGAGAAGACAACGCCACCACCATTAGATCCTCACAAAGACTTTGACTAAGAACCAATCCAATGGCCATGATTTTATCTCAATTTGTGAAGAGACTCAAATTACTCAAAGCGCTGCGTTTCATTAAACGTTGCAGCTTGGGATTAAGTGATAAACTGTTATCCACACCCCTCTTCCAAAGCCCACTAGGAAATGCACTGAATTGTATTGCTTCCTGCACCGTGGTTTTTTTCATTTTTCTTCCCATTTTTTATTTTAATTTTCTGAATGACATTGGGCCTAATGCGCGTTGCTACCCCCACCCTCTTTTGGGCCCAGTTGGCTGATTGCATTGTTTTCATTGCTATTTGACACACATATTTTCCATTTTTCCATAATTTCTTATATTTTCACACTTTATTGTAATTTCTTTGAAAATTCATAATAAATTGGAAAAGTAACATTTTGTATGGGAGTTTTTTCTACATTCTCATAATTGTCTAAAGGAAATTATAGAAAAATAAAATTAGCATTTTAGTCATTTTTCTATTTCTGGTGAATTTTTACATTTAGTTGCTTTTATTGCATTTTATTTTGTATATCCATTTTGCTGAATTTTGTTTAGCCATTTTATTTCACATTTTGGTGTGATTCTTTTTTCCATGGTTAGATTAGAGCATTAGGTCCCCCTTGGAATTATTTCACATTTTTGTGATTTACTTTTAATTAGTTTTGAATAAGGAACTTTAGTGTGTTAGAATTAGGGTTAAACTTGACATAGGTGCATTTCAACACATAGTTTTTGGGTTTTTAGTTTGATTTAGGCCTTGGGGTTTGTGTGGGGTATAGGGTACCTAGTTAGGATCCCTTAGAAATTAATCTAGGATTTTATGATGAATATTTCCATTTTATTTGATTTTTGCAAGTTGGTTGCTGTGGATGTGTTTCCCTCTGGGGATATTGGATTGCTTGTTGGGTTTTGGGCCTTTTCTTTGGGTGTTGCGGCTTGTGCTTGGATCTTAAGTTGCTTGTGCTTGAAGATTGCTTGATGAAGACTTAGGAGATAGGAGATGTAGGGAGAGCTCTAGAGTAGACTGATTCCTTCTGTCAAACATAGAGAGCTTCTTGTGCCTCTATTCCATCCTATGACATAAGGTCCCCTAAAAGAAGTTCCATATCTCCTTAGGAGGGATGTAGAGCATGCTTTGACTGGGTAGAACCTTGAGGATGCCTCTGCCTTGCTATGATAAGATCTTAGTGATTTCCCAGGGTTATCATTAAGCATCTTAACATTCCAACTTCATCTATCACTTGGTTCTCTCCTGTGAGTGTCTGCATTGAAGATGGAAGCCTATTGAAGATAAGAAATGTATTGATGACTGGATAAGAGGAAGCTTGTGCCTGTCAAAGCCGGATATCTGTTGAAGACTTGGGTTATATTGCTGTTTGAAGCTGTGTACTGGTTGGAACTCAGTACTTGTTAAAGCTGAAGATTATTGGAGATAAGAGCTTATCTGAAGCTTGAACATCATTGAAGAGTGAAGATGGGATCTTGCTTGAAGTTGTTACTATCAACCTTGTGCTGTTAATCAACTGTAGCTGCCAGAGCTAGTGCTGTTTGAGCTGCTTGCTGTAGGAGCTGTTGTTGCTATCTGAGCTGGTGTTGGGTTGGTTTTCTTTGTTGTATTGTGTGTTGATTGCCCCTTTAGGTTTGAAGTGAAGCTGTTTCACTTTGCCTATTGTTTGTTGCTGCATCTCATGCATTTTACTGTCTATGGTATATCTGTTGTTTCTTTCCCGTTTATCCCCTAGGATCTCTGATTTCCTCTGTATAGGAGGGAATTATGACAGACATTAGGTTGTAATCCATGCATGATAACATTAGGGTAGTTTTGATTCCCCTTTCAAACCCTAGGTTTTTAGATTTCTCTTCTATCTCAGAACAATTCAAAACACGGTAATAAGGATAATCGATGTCTTACGCTACGAGCCTTAAGCTATTTGAGAAAGGTTGCTGGAGGGTCACTCTTCAGTAACCTGATTGCTTAGTGTGTTACCCTTAGAGTGACATACGACGTAGTCACCCTCAAATCATAGTCTCTAGTGCGTCGGAGATTGCAAACATCATAAAAGACAGTTCTTGCATAAAAGACTGAAAACAAATATCAAAATGTCATTTTTGTCTGCTTGGACTCTTAATCAAGAAAAACCCTTTCTTAAGGAGATAAAAAAATACTCAGACAAGCTTGTGTCTTCCGTAGCCCGAACTACGTTTGCTCTGATCTTTCATGCTGTATGAAAGTACGTAGGTATAGGATGCGATATCCTAGCGAGCAACCTTCCCCTCCTTTCCCGTAGGTAGGCGAACTACGTTGACTCTGATTTCTCGTTCCAGACGAGAATACGTAGGCATAAAGTGCGATATTTTGCCGAGTCATTTTCTTTTCTTTTAACCCCAGACCTTTAGAGTAGATAGAATAACCATCCGTACTAGAAAACAAGCGTGGATCCCGTCGAGTACGACAGACGAGAGGGGTGCTAATACCTTCCCCTTGCGTAACCGACTCCCGAATCCAGGATTTGGTTGCGATGACCATTCCTTTCCCGTCTTTGCGTTAGGTTTACTTCGAGCGTTTCCTTTCCCTCCTTTGGGATAAATAATGCACGGTGGCGACTCTTCTGTTCAGCCGGCGCCGATTTTCGCAGTAGCGACACGAGGTAAATCAAAAAATTAAATCGTGCGAATGAAAATTTTGAAAAAGGTAGGACAAATTTGGGGTATGACAGATGTCCCTATCTAATTGCCTTATACCTGAGATAATGAACTACTGCATGGCGTTCATTTTAGGGTGGAAGTCAATTAGATACAAAAAGACCCCGAAATTTGTCCGACAAGCAAGTAAAATGCTGAGAGGTAAAACATACCAGAACGAGATGGCAGGATGCAAAATATGAACGAGATAACCTGATATTCTCTGGGTGGTCGAAGCAGTCCCTTATCCAATAAGGTCCTTCGCGATACCAGAGTAGTACGAACGAGCCTCTTTGGGTGGTCGAAGCAGTCCCTTATCCGTTAAGGTTCTTCGCGATACAAAGCAATATCTCTAAACACATGAGATTCTTTGGGTGGTCGAAGCAGTCCCTTATCTAATAAGGTTCTTCGCGATACCAAAGCAGTATCTCTAAACACACGAGATTCTTCGGGTGGTCGAAGCAGTACCTTATCCAATAAGGTTCTTCGCGATACCAAAGCAATATCTCTGAAACACATGAGATTCTTCGGGTGGTCGAAGTAGTCCCTTATCCAATAAGGTTCTTCGTGATACCAAAGCAGTATCTCTAAACACATGAGATTCTTCGGATGGTCGAAGCAGTCCCTTATCCAATAAGGTTCTTCGCGATACTAAAGCAGTATCTCTAAACACATGAGATTCTTCGGGTGGTCGAAGCAGTCCCTTATCCAATAAGGTTCTTCTCGATACCAAAGCAGTATCTCTAAATACATGAGATTCTTTGGGTGGTCGAAGCAGTCCCTTATCCAATAAGGTTCTTCGCGATACCAAAGCAGTATCTTGTAACAAAACATGAGAGTCTTCAGGTGGTCGAAGCAGTACCTTATCCAATAAGGTTCTCCGCGATACCAAAGCAGTATCTCGTAACAAAACATGAAACTCTTCAGGTGGTCGAAGCAGTACCTTATCCAATAAGGTTCTTCGCGATACCAAAGCAGTATGTCGTAACAAAACATGAGACTCTTCAGGTGGTCGAAGCAGTACTTTATCCAATAAGGTTCTTCGTGATACCAAAGCAGTATCTCGTAACAAAACATGAGACTCTTCAGGTGGTCGAAGCAGTACCTTATCCAATAAGGTTCTTCGTGATACCAAAGCAGTATCTCGTAACAGAACATGAGACTTTTCAAGTGGTCGAAGCAGTACCTTATCCAATAAGTTTCTTCGCGATACTAAAGCAGTATCTTATAACAAAACATGAGACCCTTGAGGTGGTCGAAGCAGTACCTTATCCAATAAGGTTCTTCTTGATACCAAAGCAGTATCTCGTAACAAAACTTGCTGGAGGAATAGTTGAGCAAGAATTCTTATCAGAGGAAAGGTGTTGTCCAAACTCTGCAGAGGAAAAGCCTTCAAAAAACTTTTTAAGAGAACCTCTGCTTGAGCATCCATAAGAGCAATGGCTATTGGGGATTATCATCATCAACTGCATGATTGAAGAGTGACTTGCTGGGAGCAAAATTCCATGAACACGCGAAGTATCAACTCTTTTCAAATCCATACCGCTGACTTTTATGGAGGACCGACCAAGAAGCTTGTGAACTGATCCTAGATCCTGCTATGTTGTTATGTTATGCTGTTGAGGACAGCGATGCTATGCGTTATGATGCATAAATATGCAACTAAGATGCAACTGCTAGCAAAAACTGATGCACATGGGAATGAAAATGATGTATTAATGCTTGAAGTGATTATGATATGAT
Organism: Lathyrus sativus; assembly: GCA_963859935.3. Taxonomy (NCBI): domain Eukaryota; kingdom Viridiplantae; phylum Streptophyta; class Magnoliopsida; order Fabales; family Fabaceae; genus Lathyrus; species Lathyrus sativus. The sequence goes on along the minus strand of OZ012736.1, from coordinate 50,451,325 downwards.
ACTATATGCCATGCTTATGCAAATGCAAATGATCAGGTGTGCTGGGGATAAATTTTTTGTTGGAGGTAACACCAGGGACTGAATTTAGTATTTTTAAAGTGGATTGGACTTTGGGTTTTATGAGGATGCCATCGAGGGTGGACTTTTAGTGGTTGCCAATGAAGACTGGACTTTATAGGGTAAATTAAAGATGCCAACTGGAGCGGCTTTTTGTAGTTGCCAATAAAAAATTGGACTTTAAGGATGTGCCAAGCGAGATTGGACTTTATTGGTAAAAGGATTTGACTTCCCGACACATAATATCTGACGACGCCATAATAGGAAGACAGATGTGGATGCTTTTGATGCACGAAGTTGGATCCTTTGCAGAAGTGGTCTACTTGTTCTTGTAAGAAACCTCACTTCTAGCTGATATGTCATGATGGCTTACAAAAGTTGAGCATAGCGACATAATCCAAGCATGTTGAATGCGTGAGCGTAGTGACTTATCCGAAGCATGTTGATTGTGCGAGCGTAACGACTTATCCAAAGCATGTTGATTGCGTTTTTGCTCTACTCCAAGGTCTTCGACGCTTGTTGACCTTAACAATTACTGGTGTCTGGCATGGTCAGCTTGATCAACCTTGAAAGCAAGGAGGGAAACTGCCCCTTTTCAGATAGTCTGCCCCAGTTCAATTAGTCTGCCCCAGTTTGCCGGGTACTTGAAGGATTTCCTCTAGGATGTGAATTTTGGGAGTGATTATACCAAGACAGGGCTTGAGCCCATTTGCCCCAACGTCTGAATCTTGTAGTGGTCTGCCCCTGCTTAAACCTCAAAAGGACTTGCCCCAGATTCACAAGGTTGTGAGGTAGTCTTGATTCAAGCCAGTATAGTGAATGATCAAGTTCTTCTTTGATTGCTCTTTGTTGAGATTTCCATTATGTCAAGTACTGATTTGCAGTTTAAAATTGTTCATTCAAAAATGGTAATTTTAATGCGACATTTATGCAAGTTTTTGAAAATATCATTTATTAGAATGATGTGAAAATGTGTGATAGGTGGACTGTTAGTCCAAGCGTAGTGCTAATTTAATTGGTGTGAAAGATATAGCAAGAATATGACACCAATGCAGAAGATTAGTAAATATGTAGGAGTCAGTTTACGCAACCTTGCTGTAGTATGCTTTCAGAATAAACTCCGCCTCAATTAGGACTTTTGAGGGTTGTAATGCAGTTTGGTTCACAGTTATAGAAACAAAGGATATAAGGCTCAAAATTTAATTTTAACCCACCCCTTCTTCGTGATGAACTCAGTTAATTCTATACACGCACTTAGAGCTTGACGGTGTAAGCTTGATGATTCAAGGTATGCTCGAAATGGCAGTCACCCTATTTTGCTTTTTTTTTTTTATGGATGTCAGTGACCCTTTGGATTCTGATATAGTAGCCACTGAATCTTATTTTGTTTTTTTTGTTGAGGATTTGAAAACCTCTTTTGATTTTTCCTTTGATCCCTAACTTTTGCATGGACTGGTTTTGTTCTTCAAGTCCATCGAGATTGCCTTGATTTTTGCCTAAGTCTCCTTTTGAGGTGTTCGACTTAGCAGGCTTTTAATTTTTTTTTTGAACTTTGTTGGAGGATTGTGACTGCCAAGTCATTGGTCATTGATGAACAACCACCATCTCTTGGATTTTTGTCTCGATTCGAGTGCGTAGTCGGGTTAACTGAACACTACCCATGCCCAGGTTAAGCGTAAGGGTTCAGAAATCCGAAGGAAACTCCTACTTCTAGGCTCGAAGTGGTTGACTAGGGACTAACTCCTTATCTCTCTAGTGTTTTGGGATTTGAAACAATGCATGTACATCATCAGCGATATTTTATCCGAAAACATACTATCAGCAATTATGGGTATTCAATTTTCGTCATCCTCCCTCAAATCTTTGCTAAACAACAGTGTGATAAAGGAAGTAAAGTGATTTTTTTTGTGATTTTTTGCGATAAATGAGAAAATATGAGTGAATACGAATGAACTTATTCAAAACATGCATAATTATCACATTAACAATACCATTAATAAACGACAATGTTTAAAAGCAAGTAGCAATTAATAGAAAAGAAACTACAAATGCTTAAAAAACATGCTCTAAAAATGCCAGCATGGATGAATTGGGCTTTTCTTCCTTGATCAGTTGTCTTGAGAAGATGCGTCTTGAAGTCCTCAAACTCATTCAGGTGCGAGGCTGATACGCACAACCAAACTCCCTTCTTGAAAGGATATGCATCCCTCATCAATCAATTGCTACACCCTGGTCTGGAAAGCTTTGCAATATTCTGTTGAATGCCCCATTGATCCAGCATGGTACCCACAATGTGCCTTGGGATCATACCCAGGAGGGTATGGTTCTGGCACTGGCTTGAGAGACTTAGGCTCCACTAGTGAATTTTGAATCAAATGTGGCAAAACCTGAGTGTAAGACATAAGAACTATATGGAGATGAGTATTCCTTCTTCCCAAATTGTTGCGAGGCATATGCTGATTCCGGCGTGGATTATGATCTCCTAGGCCATAAGCTCGTTGATTTCCATAGGGAGCAATTCAAGGTTTCTTACATGGTTCCCTAGGTATTGTTGGTTGTCCTCTTGGGATCCAAAGGTGGACGTCATCTGTTAGAACACAGATTGGTGTTTAATATATCTCATTGTTTTGGTGATAACATTAATGAAATTTTGTATAAAGAATTTATATACTCTAATTTTGTTTAAGTGTTTATTTGTTTCAGATATCAAAATTAATATTATTCTGGAAGCAAGAACGCCTCTGAACACTAAAGAACGAGAAAGCTCTAAGCGTCAGAAGCAACACATCAGAAGACTCTGATCTGCTACAATGACTCTGAGCGAAGCTAAGAAGAACTTGAGTAAAGAACATACGTAAAGCTTCAGAAGATTCTGGAAGTACTTAACACTGCAAGTACAAAAGCTCTGATAAGCAAGTATGCTCTGATAAAGAATTTCACGCTTAAGGCACTTGGCTGCAAACTCTGATAGAGAAACTCTGATTGAGTTAACTCTGATCTGAACAACTAAGAACATCATCAGAAGTTCTGATGCAAGACATTCCAAAGTTGTTGAAGAAGATGTTGTTCAAATAAAGATCCGTTGGTATATTCCTTGTCTTATCCAAACGGCTCTTTCCTCATTCGTGCATGACACAAGAATTCAGACAAAAAGGATTTGTCAGAACATTCCTCTTCTGAGAAAGGAAAAGTCAATAGAAGACAAAAAGAACAGAATGTACAGGTTGCACAGTCTTTGAAAAATGGATTTCAAAGTACTATAAAAGCAAGTCTCAGCATCACTTCAAAAACTAACGAACTACCAACGAACTTCAAACAAACTATTGACAAATTATTCAAAGCACTCATTCAATATTCTTCAATCTAGAATAGTATTTATATTTGTTCTAAAAACTTGTGTAAAAATCACTGTTGTGATATAGCTTTTTAGAAGCACATCTTAAACACATTTGTTAGTTTATCTTTTGTAAAAAGATTTCCTTAAGAAGACCAAGTTGTGGTCAAAATTTCTTGAGAAGACTAAGACAATTGTCTTAGTGGTTTACGCTGTAATCAATTTGATTTAGTGGATTAAGTCCTTGTTGAGAAAGGCAAATCACCTTGGTAGGGTGGAATGGATTAGTTTGAGTTCAAACGAACCAGGATAAAAATACTGTGTTATTTTTCTATCATCCTAATTGTTTTAAAACCCTTATTCAACCCCCCTCTTCTAAGTGTTTTTCCTACCTTCAGTTGGCATCAGAACTCCAGTTCTGTAAGTGCTCTCACTTAACCGTGACAGTAAGAGATCCTGTTGGGAAAAACTCTTAATCTATTGTTCTTGATTTATCAGGGCTGCTGAAGCTTCAACTTCATACAATAACAAATACGATGATAGAGACAAAATCAACACCAAACCTCCCATGTTTGATGGTGAGAAGTTTGATTACTGGAAAGATAGAATAGAAAGTTTCTTTCTAGGCTATGACACTGACTTATAGGATTTGGTTACTGATGGTTATATTCATCCTACAAATGATGAAGGCAAAAAGGTTGACAGAAAGTCTATGTCTGATCAACAGAAGAAGGAGTTTAGAAACCATCACAAGGGGAGAACCATTCTACTAAATGCTATATCTCATACTGAGTATGAGAAAATAACAAATAGAGATACTGCATTTGATATTTTTGAGTCTCTAAAAATGACGCATGAAGGATACTCCCAAGTAAAGGAGACAAAGGCTCTGGCCCTCATCCAGAAGTACGAAGCCTTCAAAATGGAGGAGTCTGAATCTGTGGAAACTATGTTCTCAAGATTTCAGATCCTAACTGCTGGGTTGAAGGTTCTGGATAAAGGTTACTCCACTTCTGATCATGTCAAGAAGATCATTAGAAGCTTGCCAACAAGGTGGAGACCAATGGTGACAGCGCTGAAGCTTGCAAAGGATCTGAATAAGATCACTCTGGAGGAACTGATTAGTTCTTTAAGGAGTCACGAGATTGAGCTGGAGGAAGACGAGCCTCAGAAGAAAGGTAAGTTTGTTGCGTTAAAAGCTAACAAATCTGGTAAATCTTTGCAGGTTATTGAAGAAAGCTCTGAAGAATCTTCAAAAGAAGAAGATGATCTGTCTTTGCTGTCCAGAAGGATAAATCAACTCTGGAAGCACAAACAAAAGAAGTTCAGAAACTTCAAGAGATCTGATCAGCGTGGCGAATCTTCTGGACATAAGAAATCTGGAAAGAAAGATGTAGTGTGCTACGAGTGCAAGGAGGCAGGCCACTATAAAAATGAATGTCCCAAACTTTCGAAGGAGAAACCCAGAAGGAAGTTTGAAAAGAAGAAGAAAGTTCTAATGGCCACGTGGGATGATTCAGATGCTTCTGAATCTTCATCAGAATCAGAAGATGAATGTGCTAATGTAGCACTGATGGCTGACGTGGAGGACCACGAAGAAACTGCTGAATCTGGATAAGAATCAGATTCAGAAGCGGTATTTTCTGAACTTTCTAGAGCTGAACTTACTGAAAGTTTATCTGAAATTCTTGAAAGCTACAGCAAGATCAAACTCAAATACAAGAGTCTTCAAAGCTGTCTTGCATCTGAGAATGATCAGCTGAGATCAGAAGTTGCTGAGCTTAAAGCAAACAATCTTAAAATGAAAAATGATTTAGAAAAAGCTCAAAAATCTGACTCAGATCCTATATCATGCTCTATAAACATTTTAGAAGAGTATGACTATAGCTTTCAGAAGTTTCTGTCCAGAGGCCTAGATAGAAGCAAGATGGCTTCCATGATCTATGGTGTAAGCCGAAACAACAGAAAGGGAATTGGATATGAATCACCCTCTGGGAAGGATTTAAATCCAAAACCTGTTGATAAACTGATCATTAAGTATTCTCCTCTGTATACTCAATTCAAATATGGTCATTTAAATGATATTAAGCACACACGTTCTGATCAGAACACACCTGTGTTTAACAAACCAAAACCTCAGTAGAAGAAAGATGCTTTTAAGGGAAAGAAATTCAGAAAGAATTTCAAACCTACTAACCCCAGAGGACCCAAGAAAATATGGGTACCTAAGGACAAAATAATCTTTATTGCAGATGTCTTTAGCAACAAAGTTGAATCACCAATCATGGTACCTGGACTCTGGCTGCTCGCGTCACATGAAGGGAAGAAGGTCTATGTTCCAAATCCTGGAACTTATATCTGGAGGTGATGTGAAGTTTGGAGGGAACCAGAAGGGAAAAATCATAGGCTCTGGAACTATTGGTAATGGTAACCTCCCTTCCATATCTAATGTCTTACTTGTTGAAGGATTAACATATAATCTATTGTCCATAATTCAATTAAGTGACAATGGTTATAATATAATCTTCTATCAAAAATGTTATAAAGATGTAAGTCAAAAAGATGGTTCAATCCTCTTTAATGGGAAAAGGAAGAACAACATTTACAAAATTAATCTTTCAGAACTTAATGTTCAGAATGTAAAATGCCTTCTGTCTGTTAACGATGAGCAATGAGTCTGGCACATAAGATTGGGTCATATTAGTATGAGACGTATATCTCAGATTAATAAGCTCAATCTAGTCAGAGGACTTCCTCAGTTGAAGTTCAACTCAGATGCTTTTTGTGAAGCATGTCAGAAAGGAAAATTTTCAAAATCTTCTTTCAAAACAAAAAATGTTGTTTCTACCTCTAGACCATTAGAGCTGCTTGATATTGATCTGTTTGGACCAGTGAAAACTGCATCCATCAGAGGCAAGAAGTATGGATTAGTCATAGTTGATGACTACAGCAGATGGACATCGGTAAAATTCCTGAAACACAAGGATGAGTCACATTCTGAATTCATTGACTTCTGCAAACAAGTCCAAAACGAAAAAGAATTTAAAATTATTAAAGTCAGAAATGATCATGGTGGGAGAGTTTGAAAATAAATACTTTGAATTTTTTTATAAAGAAAATGGCATTGCACATGATTTTTCTTGTCCTAGAACTCCTCAACAGAATGGAGTTGTAGAAAGGAAAAATAGAACATTGCAAGAAATGGCCAGAACCATGATCAACGAGACTAACATGGCAAAACATTTTTGGGCAGAAGCAGTGAATACAACTTGTTATATTCAGAACAGAGTGTCTGTAAGACCTCTTTTGGAGAAGACTCCTTATGAATTATGGAGGAATAGAAAGCCCAACATTTCTTATTTCCATCCTTTTGGATGTATCTGTTTTATTTTAAACACTAAGGAAAATATGAACAAGTTTGATTCTAAAGCTCAGAAGTGTTTCATGCTTGGATATTCTGAACGCTCTAAAGGCTACAGAGTATACAATACTAAGACACAAATTGTAGAGGAATCAATTCATGTTAGATTTGATGATAAGCTTGGCAATCAAAAGCCAAAGCAGCTTGAAATTTCTGCAGATAGAGAAGTCCTTCTCACAGACTCTGAATAATCAGAGGCAGACAAAGCTCAAGCAAAAACACCAGAAGCAACATCAGATGCTACTCCCTTGACTGCTTAGATTGACAACTTGACATTTTATGAAGAACTAAATGTTAAATGATCATCCCGAATCAAAGCCTCTCATCCAGAGGAAATGATTATTGGAAAGAAGGATGACCCTATCAGAACAAGATCATTTCTCAGATCTTCTGGAACGTCATTGTTTGGTTTGGTATCTATCATTGAACCTACTTCTATGGATGAGGCTCTGAATGATAATGATTGGATACTTGCTATGCAAGAAGAGCTTAACCAATTCACAAGGAATGACGTCTGGGATCTGGTTCCAAGACCAAATGGATTCAACATCATTGGAACTAAATGGGTCTTCAGAAACAAGCTGAACGAGCAAGGAGAAGTTATCAGAAATAAGGCTACGCTGGCTGCTCAAGGATACAATCAGCAAGAAGGTATAGATTACACAGAGATATATGCTCCTGTGGCAAGGTTAGAATCTATTCGCTTACTTATTTCCTTAGCTGCACAGAATAACATCACTCTGTATCAGATGGATGTTAAAATTGCTTTCTTAAATGGTTTCATAGAAGAGGAAGTCTATGTTCATCAACCTCCTGGTTTTGAAAATGAAAATTTTCCAGAACACATTTTTAAACTGAAGAAATCACTCTATGGCTTAAAACAAGCTCCTAGAGCTTGGTATGAGAGGCTGAGTAATTTCCTTCTGGAAAATAATTTTATCAGAGGAAAAGTGGACACTACTCTCTTCCATAAATCAATTAAGAAAGACATTTTAGTCTGTCAGATTTATGTTGATGATATTATTTTTGGAACTACCAATATTACGCTTGGAAAGGAGTTTGCTCAATCTATGCAGGCAGAATTTGAAATGAACATGATGGGAGAACTCAGATTCTTTCTAGGAATTCAAGTGAATCAAACTCCAGAAGGCACCTACATACATCAAACAAAGTATGTAAAGGAGCTTCTGAAGAAATTCAATATGACAGAAAGCAAGCTAGCAAAGACTCCAATGCATCCTACAAGCACGCTAGGTAGAGAAGAGATAAGCAAAAAGGTAGATCAGAAGCTCTACAGAGGTATGATTGGTTCTCTTATGTACTTGACTGCTTCTAGACCTGATATCCTCTTTAGTGTCTGTCTATGTGCTAGATTCCAATAAGATCCTAGAGAATCCCACTTAACAGCCGTTAAGAGGATTATGAGGTATCTGAAAGGTACTACTAACGTGGGTTTGTGTTACAGAAGATCTGATGAATACAAATTAGTTGGATTCTATGATGCTGACTATGCTGGAGACAGAGTAGAACTTAAGAGTAATTCTGGAAGCTGTCAGTTTCTAGGAAGTCATCTGATCTCATGGTTCAGTAAGAAGTAACCCACAATAACACTTTCAACAACAGAAGCAGAATATATTACTGCTGCTGGTTGTAGCAAACAAATGCTCTGGATGAAGAGTCAACTAGAAGATTATCAGATTCATGAGAGTAACATTTCTATTTTCTGTGATAATACTTCTGCTATTTGCCTTTCTAAAAACCCTATTTTACATTCTAAGGAAAAACATATAGAAATTAAGCATCATTTCATCAGAGACTATGTTCAGAAGGGAATTATAAGTTTGAACTTTGTTGATACAGACCATCAATGGGCTGATATCTTCACAAAACCCCTTGCTGAAGATAGGTTTAAATTTATTCTGAAGAATATTAGTATGGATTTTTGTCCAGAATAAAACTATTATTCATAAGAAAATTTACTATGATAAAGTATGAATAATGTCTATTTTATGAAGTAAATCATCTGATTATTTCTTTTGGTACATTATTTTTTTTTTGAAACTCTGCTCTAACAAGTCTCAGAAGATCTGAGCGTTGTCATCCTCAAAGATTATGCGCTTATTGTTAATTAGCTCTCGAACTTTATTCTTGAATGACCAACAACCTTCAATAGAGTGCCCTCTCGCCCCTTTATGGTATTCACACTATGCACCAGGGTCATATCCAGGTGGAAAGGGAGTACGAGTTGGCCCAAGGGATACGGGTACCACCAATGAACTCTGAATCAGGTATGATAGCAGGTTTCCACACGGTATAGGAATAAGGTCGAGAACAGGACGCGATTGAGACTTCTTACTGCCTCTCCAATTTAGATTCCCATGTTCCTGAGATAGAACAGGTGACAATCGTTGATTCTGAGGCTTTGGAAGAAATGGTTGAGGATAAAATCCAAGAGGAGCAACACACAATAGGCTACTCACTGCAGGCTGTGGAGTGAAAAGAACTATGAGAATAGAACTCCTAGTTGTGGTACCTTCTTGAAGATTTTCCTTTCTTTTCCCCATAGTTGTGATAACTTCTGGCGTCTGTTTCATCTTGCCTTCCCTGCCGTTCTCATCTTTTCTCAGCTCAACCCGACTCTGCCTCAATTGCTCCATGGTCTTCCAGCACTAAGTCAAGTCCAATACTTGTATTGAGAAATCAACTGCAGATTATGGAAAAAGGATGAATGAGCTTTCTAGTTTAGGAAGATATGCAATGCAAATGAAATGTAAATGCAATGATATACAAATGCAATGCAGGCACAAACAGGATCCAGGATAACATAAGCAACACAAAGCACCCTAACTGGTAGACCTTACAAGGAAAGTTATAGATTCTTTACCCACGGACCCACTCACGAGATAACTTCTATGTTGATGGACAAGGCTCCCAGGATCACAGACACCAATCACATCAACATTATGCAACAGGCTAGCTGTATTATAACGGTAATACGAAAAGGTCTCTCTTGAGCGGAGTCCTCATGCTAGGCATGTAACGCCCCGATTCTGATTTCCAATTTTGTTGAGTCTTTTGATTTATTTGGGTGATTAATATTTTAATTATGAAATTGATGTGTTAGTATGTTATGTTTGCATATTATGCTATTTTACCGATTTTGAGAGATTTCGGGGAAAATAGATTGGAGGGTATTTTAAACATTTCTTATTTAATGATAAGATGAGATTTTTGTGAGAAAATGGATTAGTAGATGTTTGGAGAGAAATAGAATAGAAAGAGATATAAGTGGAATAGAGGAAAGAATAGTTAGAATAGAAGAGAAAATGAAGAGAAAGAAAGAAGGAAGAAGAGAGAAGAAGAGAAAATAGAGGAAAAGCTTGGATAACTCAAGATCAACATCTAGGATTCGATTTAATCGGGTAAGGGTGTGAAATATTATTATCTTCTCAATGTGTATGATTATGTATGCTTTTGTTGGATTGATTTGGATTGTTAGAGAGTTTTACCCATTTTCCATTTTTAGGTCGAAATGATTTAATCGATAGAAACCGATGTTATAATAGTTAGAATCTGGAATAATGGTGTAGTTTAGTTGAAGAATGTTAGGCTAAGACTATGGAAACTTGTTGGAATTGAATCGGGTGATTTTAGGACCTTGTGACATTTTTGGACAATAGAGGTTTTTGAGAGATCGCAGAGGTTCGCTAAGCGAGCAGCTAGCGAGTGGTTCGCTAGGCGAGCTGCTAGCGAGCGAGTAGCGAATGGTCCCAGACTTGGACAAAACCAAAATAACCTTTGTTCGCTGGAGCGAGTGAGGTAGCGAGTGTTCTCTAAGCCTTCGCTAAGCGAGTTGGGTAGCGAACACTTCTAGTAGCAAAAAGGCAGGCTTCGCTAGCACGTTCGCTAGGCGAGCCAGTAGCGAATGATCGCTATGCCTTCGCTATGCGAGTGAGCCAGCGAGCATGACAACATTGTTTTATTTCTATTGTTTCCATCCAATGTTGATACTTAGATTCTTCAACGTATAGCTTGTGTGCTGTATAATGATATGCTGTGGGTAGCCGTATGGCGTGAATCCTAGGTTGTGGAATCAATTGTGAAATGTGGCCTTTGGCAAATATATGCATTGTTTAAATTGATTAAAGGTGCATGATGATTATGATGGAGTTCGTTGCCATTTGGAGTGATATTGTGAATGCATATTGATTGTATGCGATTGTATGTGAAGCACCAAGATGTGTATTCTTGTGCATTGCTTGATTAATGTAGTGATGGTGTTGAAAGTATAAATACTTTAATTATTATGAAATGTGTTATGTGTGCAATCATGTTATAATTCTTATGTGATGAATTATTTGAGAATTCATAGGATTAAGATGCGAGAACGATCTTAAGTGCATATGGTTGATTGAATGCATATGCATCATTGTTGTCAAGAGGCAATGCTTGCTAGTTTCGTGGAGACTAGTGACTTGTACCAAACCTATAGTGGGGTTTGAAAGCTTAGGGAACAGGCTTTTGTTTGTTATTGGTCTAGGGAACGGGCTTTTGTTTGTTATTGGTCTAGGGAACGGACCCAGTTTAAATGTAAAAACCAAAAAATAATAACAAGTGTTGGTAACACATGGCATGAGTTGCATTGAGTTGTATTGAGTCACATGGCATAGGTATAATTGTTGTATGAAAGTATGCGTATGTGTATGAATTGTTGAACTGAGAGTTGTGAATTGATGAATAAACATAATTGTAAATGTTATGTGGAAATGAGTGAATTGTGGATGTATGCATGATGAATGTGCTTGGTGATTATCCATATATTTGTATATACATTGTGATGTATATGGATGACTTGTGGTGAGAATGTTGATTATGTGTATTCTAAGATTGTAGATATATATAATTATATGCATTGATTATTATGATAATATTTCTCACCCTTCTGCTGTTTTATGATGCCCTATGAGGCATTGCAGAGTAGGTATGCTGGAGGTCTTTTTGTGAAGCGTGTCTTCATTCTTTTGTCGGTCAGCTCTGATATGTAGCACCGGGTAGCTAGGATATATGCTTCTTTTGTGATACGTTGTTGTCGCTACTGCGAAAATCGGCGCCGACTGAACAGAAGAGTCGCCACCGTGCGTTATTTATCCCAACGGAGGGAAAGGAAACGCTCAGAGTAAACCTACCGCAAAGACGGGGAAGGAATGGTCATCGCAACTAAATCCTGGATTCCGGAGTCGGTTACGCAAGGGGAAGGTATTAGCACCCCTCACCTCCGTCGTACTCGACGGGATCCACGCTTGTTTTCTGGTACAGATTGTTATTTCTATCTAAACTAAGGGTCTGGGGTTAAAAGAAAAGAAAATGACTCGGCAAAGTATCGCACTTTATGCCTACGTATTCCCGTCTGGAACGAGAAATCAGAGTCAACGTAGTTCGCCTACCTACGGGAAAGGAGGGGAAGGTTGCTCGCTAGGATATCGCATCCTATGCCTACGTACTTTCATACAACATGAAAGATCAGAGCAAACGTAGTTCGGGCAACGTACGACACAAGTTTGTTTGACTGTTTTTATCTCCTTCTGAAAAAGGGTTTTTCTGATTACTGGTCCAAGCGGACAAAAATTGACGTTTTGATGAGTTCACATTCTTTTACGGAAGAAGTGTCTTTTATTGTGTTTGAAATATTTATTGTGTTTTTCTGTTTGTTTTGAGAAAGAAGAGACAGAACTCTAACCTATGGTTGCAAAGGGAATAAAACTAACCTAATGTTATCATGCATGGGTTAAGACCTAATGTCTATCATGTTCCTCTCTTGCGCAGAGAGAAACAGAGATCCTAAGGGATAAACGGAAACAGAAACAATAGCATATATACAATAAAGCAGTAAAATGCATGGATGCAGCAATACAAGTGAGGCAAGGGAGTCCCACTCAACCTCGAACCTAGAAAACAACAGGCAAAAGCGAACAAAATTCGCTTTCAACCTAACAGATTAATCAGCAAGCAATACAATCAAGGAAATTCAAACAATACATCAAGGATTATAAACAGCAAAAGTAAACAGCAAACAACAGTCTTCATCAGCATCTGTCTTCAAGTCATATTCAACCATCTACAAGCTTCAAGCAAGCATCAGTCTTCATCTTCACAGCCTTCAAGCAAGGTCTCTATCTTCAATCTTTCAGTGGCTTTTCTTCAAGTCTCACTCTCCAAGATGAGCAGCAGTCAACAAGATGAAATGGATGTTAAACAGTCAATTGCCTACCAAGGGTGGCTCACTGACTGTTAACATGATACTGACAGTTTTCCCTCAAAAGTTCTATCTTTTAAATACATTCACTAATCCTTCCAAAGGAAGGAGGTGGATATTTAAAAGAGACTTTGAATCATAGAGAAAGAATGGAGGCAAACAAGACCTTCCATGTTTGTGAATCAAGTTGCTATTCTAGGGCTCTGCCTAACTCCTAGATCCTACACTCCTCAACAGCTGCCAGCAAGAATTTCTTCATCAACTCTGGGAATTGGTCTTCATTCTCTTAATCTTCAATGGGCTTCATCAGCACAGTCTTCAGCTCAAACCCCAAACCCCAAGCAGGCCCAATACCCCACACAGTCAAATAATAACCCTAGAGAGGGGACACCACGCAATCAATCAAATACAAGCAATATACTAATATTAATAGTAGAATAGGGGAAGCCTAATATTTTCTAAGGGATCTATTATTTACCCATAACCCCTATAGTCCCATACCCCAAAATTCAAACTACAACTCCAAAAAGAAATGATTTATCACACCTATGTCACACCTAAACCCTAATTTTGATTCTCCTAATCACACCTAAACAAACCATCTAAAATTTAGTCCTAAAATCATGAATTAAATCTCATATGAAATTTGAAGTCCTAAGTGAAGTACTCTAAAAAGAATGAGTCCAAAATATAAAAGGATCTAGCTAAACTAAAATCAACAAGATCAAGTATTAAACTAAACATCCCTTAAAACCCATTTAAAAGAAAAATATACTAAAAATGCAAAAATAAAATGAAATGCTGATTTTATTACATGACAATTTTCTTAACAGAAATAAGAAAAAGATGCAAAAACAACCATTCAAAAATATGGAATTTTCAATTTGTTATGATTTTTCAAAGAATTAAAAAAAATGAATGAAATTAAAATGAATTAGAGTGGGTTGGGGTGCAGTAAGCAATGATTTGCATTGGAAAATTGATGATGGGCCCAGACTGGGGGTGCGCGTAGCAAGGCGCGTCTAGGCCCAGTTAAATCAGAAAACACAATAGAAAATAAAAAACAAAAAACGGTGCAGGAAGCAATTATGTTAGTTCAAAATGGATGGGCCTGGATATTGGGGGTGTGGCTAGCAATTGGTTAGGCCCAGTCTGAGTCGTTTAATGAAACGACGCGTTTTGCGTTTTTAGAATTCCCTCGCGTTTCAACTTTGAATCTGAGCCGTGCGATGCGTTTCTGAGTCAAAGTCTTGTGAATGATCCAACGCTCATCATGTTTCTTCTCCAACGAGCTAGGGTTTCACCATTATTGAGCCATGCACGAAGCTTCATGAACCAGACTTCAACACCTTCATACAACCTCGTTTCTCCATGAAATTCAGATCCATAAAAAGCAAAATTGCTCTAATTCTCAAGCTGAACAATAATACATCACCAATTCTTACTATAACAACCTAGAAAATCAAACCCGATAGCTTCCTCTCCATGAACACTCCAATTTCCACTCTCATGAAACTCCAGTTTCTTGGTACTAGTGTAATCACCACACATCCCTGATCATTCTAAACTAATCCACATGAATTAATACTCTCTATCCTCTTAGTTCTAGGTCAAAACAGTTTTGGTGCTCATGTAACGAACTCCATGAAATGCTCTTAAACTCACCAAAATTATTCATCTACCTATTCCTAACAATTCTAACCTAAGGATTCTACATCATTCTAACTAATTCTAGCCAATTCGATAGAAAAACCAACCTGGTGTAATCTTGAAAACAGATGGAGAAATCCTTGGATTCACAGCTAGCAAGGCTTAGGACTTGATCAATGGACTTGGATCTTGGTTCTGTATGCACTTGTTCTTGCTTAAACACCTTGGATTGCCATAACCACTTCTTTTTGAAATTTGGAGGATGAAATTGTATAGCACGATTCTTGTGATTTCTTCTTCAAATCTTGCTTGCAATGTACTCAGGGATGATTCTTGAGTGGATTTGGATCATGAAATTGAATGATTGATGAAGAATTGAAGAGATTGGAATGAATTTGCAAAATTGAGGAATGAGATGCAACTATGAGTTTTCAACCAAATGAATCACCAACCAATGCTTGGATCCACTCTACTCAATATATAGATGCTCATGGAACCATCTAGAACTTGTTAGAAACTTCTTGTGCACAAATCCCTTGTGTTTTGGCATGTGTAACTTCATACATAAGCAACCAATGATATCTCTCAAACTTTGAACTAAACTAAAAAATCCACTATTGCCAATGGTCTCAAAACATTCTTTCCAATCAAAATGACCTATAATTTCATCCCATTTGGACATATTATGAAAAATCTCATTTTTAGGTCACTTTTATTCATTAAATTCACCTTTTAATTGACCAAATTTGGAACCTTGAGCTATGAGCATTTGCCAACTTTCATGACCACTTTTCTAGACTCAAAATGTCATTTGGAACAACTTTGATGTTGTGAAGTTTTTCATTTGAAGCTTCCTTGTATGAGTTTTGGGCATATGCTTGAAATGACCTGTAATTCTCAAATGACCAAAATACCCTTTGCTTGCCAAGGTCATAAGTAGAGTTCCACAAATCCGATGAAGGCATACTATACCTTTCTAGAAAGCTAAGACAATTAGGAACAACTTTCATGTTGACCATAAATCCATTTGAAAGCTCCTTGAAGGGTAAAAGTGGCTTGGAAGACAAGTAACTTTCACAGACAAAATTTCAGATGCCTCTGATGACCTGTAACTTGCAAGGACCATAACTTGAGTTCTATAAATCTCCTTGATGTCTTCCACCACTCAAATTAAAGGTCTTGAGATCCTCCACAAGTTTCATGTTGGCCAAGGATCCATTTGAAGCTTTCATTTTGAATTATCTTGCTTGGAAGTTTACCCTAAATCAGGGGATTTTACACAGAAACCCTAATTTAGAAACTCCTCTTCTTCTTGATTTCTCTTGATTTCTCCTTGGCACAACACCACATACCTATATACATGTCAAATGAGGCATCCCACATCTTTCAAACAGGCCTTGATGCCCTTCAATCAAGCATTTGACCTAGGGTTGACCCAGGGTTGACCCAAATGAAACCCTAGTTGACTGTCTTCCACTGCAGCTCTTGTGATCACATCAATGACTGGTCTCACTTTCAAAATGACCCTCTAGGTCCTCCATGATGTCTATATACCCTCCATGCTCTCAATTCACAGCTCACAACTTCTTTGATGATCTTCAAATACCCTTAGATAGGAGATAGATTCACTGCTTGATCCACTGACTTCTTAGATTTCAATTTCTTTCTGATGACTTGGCTAAGATTGAATTTGAATAATAACCTCTTGATATGCTCATAATGATAAGAATAGCACTTGGTCCCTTGTTGAATGACTTGCTATGCTATGCTATGCAAATGATTAGACTATGTACATGACTCCTTATGCAAATGCTAATGCAATTGAAACATAAACTAAGTGAAGTAGGTTGAGCAAATTTTAGGGTGCAACAGCTACCCCTATTCAAGCGACTTGGACCCGACTGGGTGAAACGCCCGGAGCCTTCAGACATTCGAGGTACAAGACGATTGAATACTAAAAACCCGGAAATTTGCCAACCGCAGAAATAAACTGCACCACTGTTTGGGGAACGACATCCACCAACTGAATCTGGTTGTTACGGCAACAACTGATCCGACGTCTGATGACTCTGATTTCAACTTCAACCACCTATGTAACGCCACAGGTACTGAACACTTTTCGTAAAACACCTCTGTCCACAACTGGACTAACCTTATCAACACAAGAAGAGGGACAAATTCGTCAACACGAATAGAGATTCTGTTGTCACAGTAGTAACCTTGTCCACATCTGGACCCAAATTTTGTCAAACCACGAATACACAAATCTGTCCACGTCAGGACTCATATCTCAACAACACAGGAATAGAACTTTGTCCATGTTAGGACGCCTGTTTCGTCAACACGAAGAAATCTCAACTAAAACTTGTCCACGTTAGGACTCCATCTGCCGTCAACACGGAAAAATCTCGGCGACTTCGCTGGGGATGACTCGTCTGCATTTCATCAGCACGAGGGGATCCTATCAACATAGGAATGAATTGTCCACGTCAGGAATAAATCATCCACGTTAGGAATAAACTTTCCACGTTAGGAATAACCTGTCCACGTTAGGAATAACCTTTCCACGTTAGGAATAAATCGTCCATGTTAGGAATAAAATTTCCACGTTAGGAATAAACTTTCCATGTTAGGAATAAACTTTTCCACGTTAGGAATAAACTTTCCACGTTAGCAATAAACTTTTCCACGTTAGGAATAAACTTTCCACGTTAGGAATAACCTTTTCCACGTTAGGAATAAACTTTCCACGTTAGGAATAACCTTTTCCACGTTAGGAATAAACTTTCCACGTTAGGAATAAACTTTCCACGTTAGGAATAACCTTTCCACGTTAGGAATAAACTTTCCACATTAGGAATAAACTTTTCCACGTTAGGAATAAACTTTCCACGTTAGGAATACATCGTCCACGTTAGGACTCACACCTCGTCTTGATTTGCCCACGTCAGGACTCACATCTTCGACCCGCTGAGGAAATAAAACTTGTCCACGTCAGGACTCACGCTTCGCCAACACGAAGAAAGATAAAATTGTCCCCATCAGGACTCGCGCATCTTGTCAACCCGAGAAACTATAAACTTGTCCACGTCAGGACACACATTTTGCCATTACGAAGAAAGATATCTTCTGGGGCTAAATGGTCCACGAAGAGTAATCAATTTTGTCAACGTCAGGACTTCACATTCCATCAATACCGAGAAATCGAATCTGTCCATGTTAGGACTAGCACATCTCGTCAACCCGAGGAAATAAATCTGTCCATGTTAGGACACCCATTTCTCTAGCACGAAGAAATCCCGTCAATATAGGAATAAATTGTCCACGTCAGGACTCATATTTCGTCAACGCGAGGAACTCCTATCAATATAGGCAATAAAATTTTGACGACTCCGGGGAAATACTCCTGTCAACCAGTAAGAAAATACATCCGTCTGTTCATACGGGAAGATACTCTGAATACAGTTTCTTTGCTTATCTCCACAGTAACTAACTCCATTGGTCCCAACCCACAAACCTTTTAGCACTGACGTGACAGCGACTTTGAGGCGGACTCTACTGGGGATATTTGGAAACCAAACTACCGGACGCCTGTTCTGATAACCGGCGGCAACCTCTGAAATTCTGATTCATGAAACCCTTTGATGCTGACGTAACAACAAATTTGAAGAAAATAATCCGCTGGCCGGACTAGAGAAACTTCAACAAGCAACTCTGGCGGGGAAAACAAGAGAAATTTAAACAAATAACTCTGCTCGGGGACAAAGAGAAACTTAACCTAATAACTCTGTGGGGAAAATAGTAAGATGAACCGTATCATCACACGTCTCACGGCGAGACCTCGAATGTCTGGTCATAGATCTAAGCTAGAACTCCATACTCCTGCTAAGAAAACACACCTGAAAGCAAAAGGTTAACCAACCTGATTTATGTTTCAAAAATGCGTATGTTTGAAAATGGCGTAATGCTCCGGACGACATGGAAATGCTACGCGTTTTTTTTATTTGGTGGATGCAAGTATGACACTATATGCCGATGCAAATGCAGACTCGAACTGCTGGGATACAGAAACCGCTTCAGCAAAATAAATGCTGAAGACAACGCCAACTCCGCTGGGGGTAACCAGGTGCCACAGAATTATTCCAGCAAAATAAATGCTGGAAGAGTGAAGCCAACTTCGCTGAGGGATAATTGAATGCGCCAATCCTGATTGGACTTCTGCTGGGGAGTGAACGGGTATCACACGGTATTCTGACAAAATAAATGCCAGGACACACAACCAACTCTGCCGGGGAGAGTCTTAATCTTCGAGTTCCACTGGGAGGAAAGAAAACACTTGCAACTCCGCTGGGGACGAAACGATTCTCTTAGGGAAAATCAACTGACTCCGCTGGGGGAGAGTAAATGACCCTACTGGGAAGGGTAGACTGCCTGAGTGCAGCTCACAAGTTGGAAATATTAATCTTCTGAGGCTAAGCCACTCTGCTTGAGATGGGGGAATCCTTCTGGGGGGATACCACACTGTCTGAATACAGCCTACAATCTTGGAATCGCCAAACTCTGCTGAGGATAAACGACTTTGCTGGAGAATGTCCTTCGGCTAAGCTGCGACTAGTTGGGAAATTCGATCCTTCTTCAGTGAGGAACAATGCTATCTTGGAAGCGCGACCTGCGTGGGGATCGAGTCTTTCCGTTGCGAGCTTCTGGTCCATACTGCAATCTTTTGATCATCCACTTCATACGACTACGAACCCTGCAACACCACAAACAAGACAAGACAAGTCTGTCGCTTGCGCGAAAATAAGGTGCCGGCAGGACAGAAGAGTCGCCACCTTTCGTTATTTATCCCTCAGAGCGGGAAAGGAAACGATCGGGAAAACCTGACGGAAAAGGGTAAGACAAGGTCATCGCAACCATTGTCTGGGTTCGGGAGTCGGTTACGCAAGGGGAAGGTATTAGCACCCCTCACGTCCGTCGTACTCGACGGGATCCTCGCTTGTTTGTTTACTTGGACGGGTTGGTTATAATCTATCTACCTATCAAGACTGGCTGAAAAAGAAAAGAAAAATGACTCGGCAAAGCGTCGCACTTTATGCCTACGTATTCTCATCAGAGAATGAGAAATCAGAGTCAACGTAGTTCGGCTAACTACGGGTTATGGGGGGGAGGTTGCTCGCTAGGATATCGCATCCTATGCCTACGTACTTTCATCTGGTATGAAAGATCAGAGCAAACGTAGTTCGGCTAACTACGGGTTAAAATGGCTCAACTAGGAGGGAGACTATCAAGTCCTACTGTTATCATGCCATGGATTCATCCTATGGTTGAAGTTTGAACAGGGAACTCCTAGATGTTGTCATGCATAGGTTTCAACCTAAAAGTCTATCATCAAATCCTCATCAAAGGAAATGAGAGCCCTAAGGGATCATGTCAATGATACACAGAAACAGACAAAAACATCAGCTTTAACAGTAAAATGCATGCAATGCAAGTGAGGGAGGAAATGTGTGTGGGGTTTCAGCCTCCACAAGCTCATCTCAACCTCAAGCCAGTCATGAAATAACAGTAATCATACTGAAAATAATCAACATGCTATCAAGCAAAACAGTAAACTGCAATCATACAGATAAAGGAAATGAAGTACCATCAGGCAAACAAAACACATTTGAAAAAGAATCACCTATTCCCTAACCCTAACCCTAATCACAGAATCTAAACAAATCTAGCAAAGCTCTCAAGCACAACCCTAAACAGGAGCAATCATTCCCAGCCTTCAAGCTTCAGAATAAGCTTACCAAAGAAAGGGAGCTAAGCAATCATACTCATAGTGTCTTCCTCAGGAGAACACTAGGAGGTGTATACTCAGGAGTCATACCCTATGTGGCTCAACCACTGTGATCAGTTTACATCCCTCCTCAGGAGAGATTAAACTCACAAGCAGGCTCCAACATCACTGGATATTTAGGAAATCCTATCTGAACTAGTGGAACTAAGTGAATAGACTCATAGGACCTTCCTCAGGAAAGTACTAGGAGGCTTCCACTTAGGAGTTGTATCCCATGTGGCTCAACAACATGTGATCAGTTTACATTCCTCCTCAGGAGAAATTAAACTCACAAGTTGGCTCCAACATCATTGGATACTTGAGAAATCCTAGACAAACTAGTGGAACTAAGTGAATAGACCCATAGGACCTTCCTCAGGAAAGTACTAGGAGGCTTCCACTTAGGAATTGTATCCCATGTGGCTCAACAACAAGTGATCAGTTTACATTCCTCCTCAGGAGAAATTAAACTCACAAGTTGGCTCCAACATCATTGGATACTTAAGAAAGAGGTGAGAAGGAAGGATGAAAGTCATTCATAGTGCCTTCCTCAGGAAAGTACCATGAACTTCCTTCAAACTTCAGGCTCTCAAACCTCACCAACAGGAGATGAGACAAGCTCTGGGTCTCTGCATCTTGATCTACAAGCTTCTCCTTATGATGCTCACCATCAATATCCTCAAGGCAACACAAGCCCTTCAGCAAATTCCTCAGAAAGATCCCCACAGATGAACAGATAAACCACTGAACAAACCAAATCATCAGGCAATCTGCAGATAATACCTAAAAATACTAAACTAATGGGGAAAAATTTAACAAATATTCATAAGGGTCCTCAACACTTACCCCTAACATCTACAAAGGTTTCTACCTAAAAATCAAGATAAAACTCAATCAAAGAAAGGAATCATCACCTATGCACAATTCTAAACCCTAATTAGACTAACCAAAGTCAACCCTAATTAAACTAACCAAGATTAATTCTAAAAAATCTAGAAAAAATCCTATGGGGAAGCATGACTAACCATCTAATTGCACAAAAAAGAATGGGTAAAAAAGATTAATGGAAAGTACTAAAACAATTCCTACAAAATCAAATACCAAAATTAATCCTATTTTAAAAGCTATTTAAGAGAAAATCAATGAAAAATACTAAAATACCATACAATATTCTAGCAAAATTCTAGGGGATCCTATTTAACTACCCTTAAGTCCCATATATTCCCCATAGGCTAACTTGTCCTAAAAACCCCAAAAATAAAATGTTGAAATTCAAGTATACTACTTAAAAACCCTAATTAAACTATCCTAAGTTCAATTATCTAAACTAATCAAAATTTATTCTAAAAAATCTAGTAATAAATTCTGGGAATACTACAATTCAATATTAATCACCACAAAAAAGAATGGGCAAAAAATCTATTTCTAAGTGTAAGAACAAAAATCTACAAGATCATGTATGAAATAAAACCTTCAAAATATGCATTTATTTGTAAAATATGTGGAAAATGCGAGAAAAATATAAAATGCAATTTTTATATTTTTTTAATTTTCTAGACATGCTAAGGAAAATATTAAAAAAAGAATGAGTTAAAAATATGCATTTTCCATTTAGTTATGAATTTTTGAAGTTTAATAAAATCTAGGCCGCAAGATCAAAGTCAAGTCAAAGTTTCCATTCCAATCCAATGGTGCATGTTCATCTTCTCCACATGCAAACCCTAAAATTCAGAATTTTTCTATTCCATGCATGCAACTTCCATAGCTTCTATCTCATTCATTACTCCATGAAATCACATGAAATAAAAAACAAAACCGATCCTCTTCTCGCCCTCTACACAACCATGGTTTTAGTTTCTCTTGAATCTTTCTCTAACCTTCAAACCGTCAACAACAAGGCACGGGTACCACCATGAATGCTCACTTTTCAACTCTAACAAACCTTGAAAATAATGATGTCAATGTGTTCCTCTTGCTTCCATGAGTATACTAAACTATAACACATGCATTAAAACCTCATATTTCAAGCTTTCTTGATCAACCAAGAATTGATGTCACATTTTGAAACTCCATGGATTGACCTTAAACTCACCATAAATGATCCTTAAGTTGTCTCTATCATGAATATCACAATAACTAGCCCTAACTATGCATAAATAATGAGTTTCAAGAGAAAATGCATACCTTGCAAGTGGTGATGGCTATGGTGTTTCTTCTCCAATCCAAGCCTTGGTACTTGTGCTAATTGATCCTTGGATGATGGTGATGATTCAGCCACGAATTCTTGATCCTTCTTCTTGCTTTTCACTCCACAACAATGGAGGATGATGATGATGATGAAAGATTGCACCAACAATGGAATTTGGGAGAGATTGAAACCAAAATGCAATGAGGGAGTTATGGTATCAAAGTGTATTTGCAAGCTTGAGGAATCACCAACCATGGCATGATCTCACCTTTGGGTATTTATGGAAGTGAAAGGAAAGATCTAGAACATATGAGAAGCTTCCAAGGAAGTTCTAGAACTTCTCACGTAATGAGAAATTCCAAAAATGCTATATTTAGTAATTCTCCTAAAACTCATGATAAATCCTCAAAATACCTTCATATGAGATATAAATGTGAGAACAAGGCATTTTATGCAAAATTAAGGCTTTGGCAAACAATTTCTCATGGTACCTTAAAGTGCAAGAAACAAATTTACAAAGGAAGTCCAATTTTTAAGCTTAAACTCAAAAATGTGGATAAACCATTGTTTCCAAAATGTTGTTTCCAATCAAAATCATCTATCATATGCCCCATTTTGGATTTGTAGATCTCTCAAACCAAAATCCAATTTCAACTTTTTTAACTTATAAGCCTTTTTCAAGTCATTTTGACCATTTTAAAATATCCATGCTCCATGCATTTCCAAACTCTCAAGACCTCTTATCTAGCCTTAAAATGCCATTTTGAACAACTTTCATGTTTTGAGTTTTTCCATTTGAAGCTTGGAAGTAGGAGTTTTAGGCATTGGCTAAAAATGACCTGTAACTGACAAATTACCAAAATACCCCTGTCTTGTTCAAACCATAAGTTGAGTTATACAAATCCTATCAAGGACTTCTACCACTCAAATTAAAGATAAGGAGATGCCCTTCAACATTCATGTTGACCAAGAGATCATAGGAATCATCCTACTAGGGCAAAAGTTGTCTGCAAGTTGGGTGACTTTCAAGGACCCAGATTCACACACCTCAGATGACCTGTAATTTTCCAAAACCATAACTTGAGCTCTGCACATCCTATCAAGGACTTCCACCACTCAAATTAAAGCTAAGAACAAGCTCTACAACATTCATGTTGTGGGGAATATGAGATATCAATCACATCTAGAGCTAAAGCTGCCTGGAAGATAGGGATCAAACTAGGGTTTTTTCACTGACAATCCTTAGAAACCCTGACTTGAAACTTCTCAAACTCCTCAATCATGATGAGTTGGTCTAGGAATCATCTTTATAACATGTCTATGCATCATCCCATGATCTCATGGCCCTTGGATTAGGTCTCAACCCTTTTCCAAATCTTCAGTTATCCTAGGGTTGACCCAGTCAAAACCCTAATTCTACCATTCATGGTTGAATCTTCTGAACTCTTGCATAATGACCTCTTTGGACTTCATGATGGCTATCAAGACATCTCATAAGCTTTCTCAAAACATCTAGTCCATTCTCAAAGTCTCATAATCATCTGAGGGGCACCCACAACCCTCAAGCTATGAAGCACACAACCCTGGTTTCAAACCACTCCTCTGAGGATCTCTTGGACTTTCTGATGAAGGTATCCACTTTCAAACACTCAATGAATAAATAATTGTTGGTCAAATTTTGGGGTGCAACAGCTGCCCCTATTCAAACGGCTTGAACCTGACTGGGTGAGAAGCGAACGGCTCTCAACCAATCAAGGTACGAGACGGTTGAATATCGGTAAACCCGAAAATTTGCCAACTGCACAAGCACATGATACTATGCGGGGAACAAATCTTTGAATACTGCAACACTAGCTGCTCGGCCACTAGCTGGAGAGATACTGATCTGACATCGCCGTCAGTTATCCACATTAACTTCTTCTGACATCATCTTCAGGCAACCACGACACCCAGCATCACCGCTGGAAGACTAAACCTTCTGGCATTGCCGTCGAACAATCAAAACACCCAACATCGCCGCTGGAGAACTAAATCTGACATCGCCGTCTGAAACAAACATCGCTCTGAGAGACACTCGACATCACCGTCGTTCAAACATCATCTCTGTTGGGGATTTTAAAGGAGTCTGATATTGCCGTCAAACAAACATCCAACCTTGCTGCCTGAAACAAACATAATCTGACCTGGGGTTCACCCCTGGTAAATGGAACAAAAAGTACACTTACATACCTGAAGCTACTCCGCTGGGAAGGAGAGACTTAACCGAGCACACTCTGATCTGGGGTTCACCCTCAGAACCATGACGAACATCGGAATACTGCTGCACACTGCCTGTCGTAGAACTTCAACACTACAGATATATGAAACCCTGGCCCCTGGCCACTTCCAGCTTCAGCTAGAAAAGATCTTTAAGTACTTCTGAATATGAATGAAACCCTGGCCCCTGGCCACTCCAACTTCAGCTAGAGAATCTTCAAGTATTTCTGAAGATAGATGAAACCCTGGCCCCTGGCCACTCCAACTTCAGCTAGAGAATCTTCAAGTATTTCTGAAGATAGATGAAACCCTGCCCGTCGGCTATTCCAGCTTCAGCTAGAAAAACATCCTTGACCTTCAAGGATGTAAACTTTGCCCGTCGGCAACTCTGCAGGAGGTATCTTCGACTTCAGTCTAAAGAAATGGTCCTTGACCTTCAAGGATACATGGATATGCCTTCAGGCAACTCCGCCTCTGCTATAGAGTATCCGAGACGTCAGTCAGGGATATACTTCGGCCTTCAGTCCGAAAAATGAATCCTAGGTCATAACCTTGGGGATAACCTTGCCCTTAGGCACCTTCGCTTCAGCTTAGGAAATCTGTGACTTCAGTCAGAGAAATGGTATTTTGAGCCATTCATGACTCTACGGGGATTCAAACACTTTGCCTTCAGGCAAAACTCCGCTTCAGCTGGAGAAACATCTTCGACTTCAATCGGAAGACGTATCATTCACTTGATCGCAATCAATCATCACCTCAGGACAACTGACGTGGTCTTCAGACTCACACGAATCACTCTGTTGTATCTACAATCCTGGAACCTTGTCTTCAGCCACCCGTTGCTTCATCCACACGGAAATCTGGCTTCACAGGAACCTTCTGATATCGCCTTCTGGCGCTTATGAAATCCATCTTCAGATTAGACATCATTGTTGGAGCGGACATATCACGCTGCTACTTACTTGACATCCTGTCAAGTCGTTGCTAAATAAAAGCAAACATGCCGGGTCACCAGACATAATCACCAAGTTAACAACTCTGTTGAGGAGAGAGGAATGAGGGTTCACCCAAACAATCCTGACGACTCACTGGGGAATAGGAAGAAGGGTTCACCCGAACAACCTTGTAGACTCTGCTGCAGAAAGACGAGAGAGTTCACCCAAACGACTTTAACAACTGCTGGAGAAAAACGAAAGAGCACACTCAGACGATTCCCACCAACTTTACTGAGGGAGAGCTACCCTTCAAGGGAGCTGCATTTTCTGCCGATCTCATCTGGACTTATACTTGAGGATGACGGACTCCTCCGGAGAGCACAGCACATCAGGCTGATCAACACACTATCCTCTGCTATACTCTGCATGGGGAAAGCGATAGATGCCCTGAACGACTTTTTGGGAAATGACCCTTCTGGGGAACATAGCCGTCAGGCTACAAGACACTCATGTCATTAAGTTCTCAAACTTGCGGGATAAACAAACTTCAGCTTGCTGGACAATCCTTCGGGATCTGTTTGGGGAAACTTTCCATCTGCCAATCATGACTGTGCTCGGCTGGGGATATCAATCTACCTGCTTGCTGCTGGGGAAGTGCCAACCACCTGCTGGGGAAAAGCCCTCCACTCCGTTGGGGGTTCCAGAAATCACTTTGAACAAACAACTCCGGCGGGCGCTTCTGATAACCTTTCTGGAGACTTTATTCTGCTGGGTATTTCCAGGAATCTTCCTGGGCAACTCTTGCTGCGGATGCTACTGGGGAGCTCAAGAATCATCTTAAGCAACAACTCGGGAAACTGTACTGAGGTCTTAAGAGTCATCTTAAGCAAACGACCCTGCTGAGGGATTTGAGAATCATCTCGAACTGAAGGCTCCGCTGGGGGTCTCAAAAATCATCTTGAGTGAGCGACTGCGGGGATCACACCGGGGTTTTTAGAATCATCTGAGAAAACAACCTTGCTGGGGAGAACTTCAAGAATCGTCCTGAGCAACCGGTCTTTCGGTAGTACATCTGTACAAGAGGGATGATAATGACCTAGATCATGCTTATGATGCATATGCTTCTGCGCTATGCCCCACACGGTGGGAATGATATGCATTTATGCTAAATGCCATGCAATCATGCACAATGCTATGCAGTGTTGAAATGATATGCAGTCATGCACAATGCTATGCAATCATGCACAATGATGCGATCCCATCAGCAAAATAAATGCCGAGGGGGAAATTCTCCTGTCGAGGAGAAAGCACTACTCAGATAGAGGAATCATCCTGCTGAGGAGAACGTGGCCACGCCAATATCAATCGGACTTTGTCTGGGGGATTGATCCTCCGTTGACTGCTGCAGGGAAAACAACTTCAGCTGACTGCGGCAGGGGATGAAGCTCTACGAGAACTTGGATCTGCTGATATCAATCGCGAGAATGAATTGCGCGGCCGTCCCGGCTACTCTTCTGGGGATGGCCACTCTGTGGGGAAACAACTTCCGCTGTTCAACACTCCACTGGGGAAAAACCAATCATGATCTGACCCACTTCCAAGGACTCGGCTCTCTTGGGCATCTGCAAACTCGGCTGAGGAAGGAGAAATCATTCTGCTTTACTGGATAGAGTACGACTCTGGGGAAATACAGCATCGGCTGCTCCATGCTCTGCTGAGGAAAATTGATCATGACCTGATCAACTTCCGAGGATTCTGCTTTTCTGCGGACTCGGCCGGGGATAGAAATCACTCTACTTCGCTGGAGAGGGCAACTCTGCCGGGGAATGCAACATCAGCTGTCCCAACACTCTACTGGGGAAGAAGGAATCGTCCATCTTCAGGAGAGAGCCTGATTCTGGTGAGGAATCTCAATTCCACTGGAGACTTCAGTCTGGCACCATCAGTTACTGCATACTTCGGTATACGACTAGCTTCCTGCTAAACCTGCACTTGTGACCCGGTGCGAGGGAAAATCCTGCTTCAGCGACTTTACTGGGGAAAACACGAGCTTCGGCACCCGAACACTTCTATGAACTCTGCACTTGTGACCCGGTGCTGGGGATAATCATCATTCTTCGGTGCTTGATTCATCTGATGAGATGGCATTCCTTCAGGACGCGTCTGCTTGGGGGAAGAGAACCACCTCTACCTGGGGAAGACATATCAATGCTCACTATTCTGATTCTGATTCCATGGAGAAGAGACTACTGAACTCTGCTGGAGAAGAAGGACTCATCCTGCTTCGGGGACATCAATCCTGGTCTACTGAGGGCAATCTTGACCCTAATCTGATGAGGGGTAAACGCCATCTCAATTTGCTGCAGTCTCGAACTGTACAGGGGAACAACCTCAAACCGTACATCTCCGCGGAGAAACAATCCCGATTCAACAACGCCAACACAGGGAATACAGGCTACCAATCATGGAGTCAAGTAACAGGTTATGCTGTAGGATAACAATTCAATGACCGCAAGGCTTCTTCAGAAGGTTCAGGTTTTGACGGGGTAATGACACGATTCCCCGATACTCAATTCTTGCTAGGGTGAACAAACTCATTTGAACAACTTGCCCCAGCGCAGTCCAACTTGCCCCAATCCGACCTTTGGGAATAATTCATTCTGGAAACAAGACAATCTTCAGAGGGCTTGCCCCAGCATCTGCACAACGGGAGGATTCATCCTCAACTGATCAACTTTCAGCATGGTCGGCTTCAATATCTCTGAAGTAGTTTGCCCCTGAACGAGCGATGAGCGACTCAACATGCTCTGATCGAATGCTGGAGGGATCTGCCCTTAAATTGCAAGGATTCCGGATAACTGCCCCTGATTGGATCTCGAGAAGATTCGCTTCCGATCAACCGCTGCTTGCATAAACTGCCCCATAATCAACTGATGCTCCGGGACTTGTCCTCAGACAAACTGATTCCAGGCTTACTGGAAGTCATTGCCCCAGATTCACAGGGTTTCAAAGCACACCATTCTGATCCAGACCTCTGGCGATTCAGTCCTGATTGACTATTCCTTGCTGAAGTTCCTTCGCATCAGCTACTAACCTGCAACTAAAATTGTTTATTCACGAATAGTAATTTTAATGCAGTGTTCATGCAAATTTCGAAAAAATGTTGTACTGTCACTCATTTACGTGTCATGCTAGTGAGTGACGAATGAACTCAAGAGTTCAAACGTAGTGCTGATGCGATCAGTGAAAAATGCGATAAGGGTATGATTAGCAAATCATGAAGGAGTCAGGTTACTCAACCTTATCGTAATGCGCTCTCAGAATAAACCCTGCCTCAATTAGGTCTTTTAAGGGTTGTATCGTGGTCGGGTTCACGGTTCGTGAAACAAAGGATATTTGGTTCAAATTATGATTTGTACCCACCCCTTCTACGTGATGTTCTCCGATCCTAAAGTTCAGTCAACTTGGGTCGAGCGCTCGCCTCTTCGAGAGGTATGTTGAACATCGAGAACAACTGGTTAAAGAACTCACAAGGTGTTTCGGAGTGACAGTTATTCCTTTTCGTTTTCGGTGTCTGCATCCACACGACTTCGTCCTTGTTCGAGGATTTTTCTTTTTTATAATCCTTTCTTTTTCGTTCATTCATTTTTTGATTCCCTAATTTTTGCCTGGACTGACTCCTTTTGAGTTCTTTTCGATTTTTCTTTTGCAGTCCAGCGGGATGCCCTGATTTTTGCCTAAGTATTTGCTTTTTAGCTTTTCTTTTTTACTTAGCGGGCTTTCTTATTTCTTTTTCTTTTGGAACGAGTCGTGCGACACTGGTTGTCTTGATTGCTCCGAAAGGATTATAACTGTCTCACTCCTGATTGGTGAGGTTTAACCATTGTGGTTGATGAGGTACGACCTCTGGAGAGGAATATGATGTGATTGGTCCTCGAAGGACAACACTCCTCTATAAGACTTGAACGCTCGATCAAGCTAACTGACAACTACCCTGCCCCGGGTTAAGATGTGAGGGTTAAAAAGTCCGAAAGAAACTCCTACTCCTCGGCTCGAAGTGGTTAACAAGGGATTCTCTTCCTTATCTCTCCGGTGTTTAGGGATTTGAAACAATGCCTTGTACGTCATCGGCTAAGTTTTATCTGAAAGCAATACGATCATCGGTTATCAGTATTCAGTTTCATCATCCTCCCTCCGCTCATTGCTAATCATAGTAATAAAGTGGAGTAAATAAAATGCAAGCGTCAGTGCAATGCAGTAAATGAGTGACAACGACATAACTAATTCAGAAGAAATGCATAGTCACTTTATTATCATTACCATTCGAAACATACAATGTTTAAAGCAGGTAGTAACTAACAGAAAAGAAACTACAAAATGCAAAAATGGTAAAAAGTCCGAGGACTGCCAATGCTGAGGACGTCTGCCTGTCTGGATCACTGGCTTTTGGAAACAACCCTCTGAATCTACGAGCTCAAACAGCTGAGAGGTCGCCACGCACAACCAAGACTCCATCTGGAAAGGAAATACACCCTTGGTCGATCAATTGCTGCACTTTCGCCTGGAAAGCCTTGCAATCTTCAGTTGAATGCCCCAGAGATCCACCATGGTAGCCACACTGAGCATGAGGATCGTACCCCGGAGTGTAAGGCTCTAGCACGGGCTTGAGAGCTTTCGGTTCCACCAAGGAATTCTGAACCAACAGCGGAAGAATCTGGCTATACGGCACAGGCACTGGATGGGGAGAAGCATTCCTTTGTTCCACGTGGTTGCGAGGTCTTTTGTGATCCTGGTGCGGGTATTCTTTGACGGTCTCTCGTTTAGGCGCTTGCGTCCTTGAGCTTGATCCAGGCAGCAACTGCGAGCGAGGCGATTCAGTCACCAAAGGTCGCGGGACATATTCCAGACCTTTCTCAGCTTCAGGCAAAGGAGTGGAATCATCCACCTCTTCCGCAGGGTAAGGGATAAACTTTCCCGATGCTCTCATGCCGCCCGGCACAAGCCTAATCGCCCTTGAGTCAATAAGGTCCTGAATCTTATTCCGGAGAGCCTTACATGTTTCAACATGATGCCCCGGTGCTCCAGAGTGGAAATCACAACGCATGCTGAGATCAACGTCTGGTGACACGTCATCTGGTGGATTTAAGGTCCGAAGCTTGAGAACACGGTTCTGAACCAACAGTGGCAACAGCCGGGCATAACTCACGGGTAGTGGGTCCATAGCTCTATCAAGTAGCTTCTTCTTTTGACCATAACCTTCAGGATTATTCTGAGATGCTCGGCGCGGCTGATGACGAGACAGGCCTCGAGCTTCATGCTGTGTAGAGGGCCCATGAGGTCCACTTGGCTTCGGCACAGGTGGCAATGACGGTAATGGAGGAAGCACTTTGGGCTCCACCTTGGGTGCTTGACCGCTCTCCTTATTCAGCATACTTCTCACCACTCCCATGAGAAAGCTCAACTGATTCTGCAGCTGCTGATTCTCCTCTCTGAGCGCTTGCTGGTCCAGACGCACTGCCTGTATGTCATTCATGACCTGCCCCAGCTGGCTTTGGACTTTCCCCAGTTCAGCTTGTATCTGCTCCATTAGTCTGAGCTGCTAGATTCTGAGTCAAACCTTGCAAACACAAGGGTTAGAAGACAAGTCCCGGCTTCTGCCATGCAAGATGAATTATGCCAATGCCATGGGTGTCTGTACGTTTAGGAGATCACCCCTAATCCTGGTGTCAACGTGCCAACATAGTGTCAATGCAGTGATAAGACTGGATCCATTCATGGAAGAAAATATCTCATATTGCTCGGGACACCAGGATCAGGGTACGAAACACGCCTGCGGCACAGACACATGCTAATGGAATGCAAAAATGGATATGCAAACTAATGCAAAATGCAGTCATGCAATAATATATCCAGGTGGCTGCTGTGGAGATTCGGTGTCAACAGTCACTGAGGAGAGGGAAACCCCGGTGTAAGCCACTAATCTGATCTGCTGTGAATAACCATCTGATAGGATCGAGATCAAACTTCTGCTCTGACAAGAACGAAGGCTTGATAATAAAGACCCCGGATTCAAGATCAAGGAATATCTGTTGATGAAGTCTTCAGACCCCAAATCAGAAATCTGCCCTATCAAGAACAAAAATACAGCTGCTGATGAGATCTTCAAACCCCACTCAAAATCTGCCCTATCAAGAACAAACAACAACTGCTGACGAGATCCTCAGACCTCACTCAAAAATCTGCTCTGTCCAGAACAAACCTCTGACGATAATACACTGATCAAAGCCTGCTCTATCAAGAACAGACAAACACCCGATGATAAGATCCTCTGATCAAACTCTTGCTCTATCAAGAACATATCTGCAACTGAGAACCCAACATAACTGATTCACTGTCAAGAAAACCAGGTGGTCTGGAGGTCAAAGTTTCCTGCAATATCCCAACCCCACTCACAGGTATGATGGACCTAATCCACGGACAAAGGTACGGCATCCTATGCGGTTGTCAGCGTCACAGACATTCATGAGTGACAATACGATTCCCAGAAGGAGTGGCATCGTCAAGTCATGAAGAGGCCTCTCTTAGCTGACTTCCAAATGATCGGTCCCCAGAGTCGACAATCCTCACGTCTGGACTCCCCTCAGATCCTCAGGACCGGAAAGGAGCACCTCTGCAAGAATCTCGTCTGAGCGCAGATTTTCGTAGGGAACTGTGCCTGTTCAACAGACAGGTTCGTCTACTACTTCTCCGCAACTATATCTAGGTGTGTACTCAAGCCCAGGTCCGGCTTTTCACTCACAGTAACATCCCTCTCCCACAGCAGCACAGATAATCATATCGAACTGGAAATAAAATGCGGGAAATAAAATGCGGGAAGTAAAGTGCGGGAAGTGAAAATGCGATAAATAAACGCAACCCAACAAGCAAACACACAAACGATAGGATTGACTCGCGTAGGGGATGGGAAACGGTCCCAGCATAAGGGATGGGAAAAGTCCCTAGATGCTTGGTTCCCCAGCAGAGTCGCCAGCTGTCGCTTGCGCGAAAATAAGGTGCCGGCAGGACAGAAGAGTCGCCACCTTTCGTTATTTATCCCTCAGAGCGGGAAAGGAAACGATCGGGAAAACCTGACGGAAAAGGGTAAGACAAGGTCATCGCAACCATTGTCTGGGTTCGGGAGTCGGTTACGCAAGGGGAAGGTATTAGCACCCCTCACGTCCGTCGTACTCGACGGGATCCTCGCTTGTTTGTTTACTTGGACGGGTTGGTTATAATCTATCTACCTATCAAGACTGGCTGAAAAAGAAAAGAAAAATGACTCGGCAAAGCGTCGCACTTTATGCCTACGTATTCTCATCAGAGAATGAGAAATCAGAGTCAACGTAGTTCGGCTAACTACGGGTTATGGGGGGGAGGTTGCTCGCTAGGATATCGCATCCTATGCCTACGTACTTTCATCTGGTATGAAAGATCAGAGCAAACGTAGTTCGGCTAACTACGGGTTAAAATGGCTCAACTAGGAGGGAGACTATCAAGTCCTACTGTTATCATGCCATGGATTCATCCTATGGTTGAAGTTTGAACAGGGAACTCCTAGATGTTGTCATGCATAGGTTTCAACCTAAAAGTCTATCATCAAATCCTCATCAAAGGAAATGAGAGCCCTAAGGGATCATGTCAATGATACACAGAAACAGACAAAAACATCAGCTTTAACAGTAAAATGCATGCAATGCAAGTGAGGGAGGAAATGTGTGTGGGGTTTCAGCCTCCACAAGCTCATCTCAACCTCAAGCCAGTCATGAAATAACAGTAATCATACTGAAAATAATCAACATGCTATCAAGCAAAACAGTAAACTGCAATCATACAGATAAAGGAAATGAAGTACCATCAGGCAAACAAAACACATTTGAAAAAGAATCACCTATTCCCTAACCCTAACCCTAATCACAGAATCTAAACAAATCTAGCAAAGCTCTCAAGCACAACCCTAAACAGGAGCAATCATTCCCAGCCTTCAAGCTTCAGAATAAGCTTACCAAAGAAAGGGAGCTAAGCAATCATACTCATAGTGTCTTCCTCAGGAGAACACTAGGAGGTGTATACTCAGGAGTCATACCCTATGTGGCTCAACCACTGTGATCAGTTTACATCCCTCCTCAGGAGAGATTAAACTCACAAGCAGGCTCCAACATCACTGGATATTTAGGAAATCCTATCTGAACTAGTGGAACTAAGTGAATAGACTCATAGGACCTTCCTCAGGAAAGTACTAGGAGGCTTCCACTTAGGAGTTGTATCCCATGTGGCTCAACAACATGTGATCAGTTTACATTCCTCCTCAGGAGAAATTAAACTCACAAGTTGGCTCCAACATCATTGGATACTTGAGAAATCCTAGACAAACTAGTGGAACTAAGTGAATAGACCCATAGGACCTTCCTCAGGAAAGTACTAGGAGGCTTCCACTTAGGAATTGTATCCCATGTGGCTCAACAACAAGTGATCAGTTTACATTCCTCCTCAGGAGAAATTAAACTCACAAGTTGGCTCCAACATCATTGGATACTTAAGAAAGAGGTGAGAAGGAAGGATGAAAGTCATTCATAGTGCCTTCCTCAGGAAAGTACCATGAACTTCCTTCAAACTTCAGGCTCTCAAACCTCACCAACAGGAGATGAGACAAGCTCTGGGTCTCTGCATCTTGATCTACAAGCTTCTCCTTATGATGCTCACCATCAATATCCTCAAGGCAACACAAGCCCTTCAGCAAATTCCTCAGAAAGATCCCCACAGATGAACAGATAAACCACTGAACAAACCAAATCATCAGGCAATCTGCAGATAATACCTAAAAATACTAAACTAATGGGGAAAAATTTAACAAATATTCATAAGGGTCCTCAACACTTACCCCTAACATCTACAAAGGTTTCTACCTAAAAATCAAGATAAAACTCAATCAAAGAAAGGAATCATCACCTATGCACAATTCTAAACCCTAATTAGACTAACCAAAGTCAACCCTAATTAAACTAACCAAGATTAATTCTAAAAAATCTAGAAAAAATCCTATGGGGAAGCATGACTAACCATCTAATTGCACAAAAAAGAATGGGTAAAAAAGATTAATGGAAAGTACTAAAACAATTCCTACAAAATCAAATACCAAAATTAATCCTATTTTAAAAGCTATTTAAGAGAAAATCAATGAAAAATACTAAAATACCATACAATATTCTAGCAAAATTCTAGGGGATCCTATTTAACTACCCTTAAGTCCCATATATTCCCCATAGGCTAACTTGTCCTAAAAACCCCAAAAATAAAATGTTGAAATTCAAGTATACTACTTAAAAACCCTAATTAAACTATCCTAAGTTCAATTATCTAAACTAATCAAAATTTATTCTAAAAAATCTAGTAATAAATTCTGGGAATACTACAATTCAATATTAATCACCACAAAAAAGAATGGGCAAAAAATCTATTTCTAAGTGTAAGAACAAAAATCTACAAGATCATGTATGAAATAAAACCTTCAAAATATGCATTTATTTGTAAAATATGTGGAAAATGCGAGAAAAATATAAAATGCAATTTTTATATTTTTTTAATTTTCTAGACATGCTAAGGAAAATATTAAAAAAAGAATGAGTTAAAAATATGCATTTTCCATTTAGTTATGAATTTTTGAAGTTTAATAAAATCTAGGCCGCAAGATCAAAGTCAAGTCAAAGTTTCCATTCCAATCCAATGGTGCATGTTCATCTTCTCCACATGCAAACCCTAAAATTCAGAATTTTTCTATTCCATGCATGCAACTTCCATAGCTTCTATCTCATTCATTACTCCATGAAATCACATGAAATAAAAAACAAAACCGATCCTCTTCTCGCCCTCTACACAACCATGGTTTTAGTTTCTCTTGAATCTTTCTCTAACCTTCAAACCGTCAACAACAAGGCACGGGTACCACCATGAATGCTCACTTTTCAACTCTAACAAACCTTGAAAATAATAATGTCAATGTGTTCCTCTTGCTTCCATGAGTATACTAAACTATAACACATGCATTAAAACCTCATATTTCAAGCTTTCTTGATCAACCAAGAATTGATGTCACATTTTGAAACTCCATGGATTGACCTTAAACTCACCATAAATGATCCTTAAGTTGTCTCTATCATGAATATCACAATAACTAGCCCTAACTATGCATAAATAATGAGTTTCAAGAGAAAATGCATACCTTGCAAGTGGTGATGGCTATGGTGTTTCTTCTCCAATCCAAGCCTTGGTACTTGTGCTAATTGATCCTTGGATGATGGTGATGATTCAGCCACGAATTCTTGATCCTTCTTCTTGCTTTTCACTCCACAACAATGGAGGATGATGATGATGATGAAAGATTGCACCAACAATGGAATTTGGGAGAGATTGAAACCAAAATGCAATGAGGGAGTTATGGTATCAAAGTGTATTTGCAAGCTTGAGGAATCACCAACCATGGCATGATCTCACCTTTGGGTATTTATGGAAGTGAAAGGAAAGATCTAGAACATATGAGAAGCTTCCAAGGAAGTTCTAGAACTTCTCACGTAATGAGAAATTCCAAAAATGCTATATTTAGTAATTCTCCTAAAACTCATGATAAATCCTCAAAATACCTTCATATGAGATATAAATGTGAGAACAAGGCATTTTATGCAAAATTAAGGCTTTGGCAAACAATTTCTCATGGTACCTTAAAGTGCAAGAAACAAATTTACAAAGGAAGTCCAATTTTTAAGCTTAAACTCAAAAATGTGGATAAACCATTGTTTCCAAAATGTTGTTTCCAATCAAAATCATCTATCATATGCCCCATTTTGGATTTGTAGATCTCTCAAACCAAAATCCAATTTCAACTTTTTTAACTTATAAGCCTTTTTCAAGTCATTTTGACCATTTTAAAATATCCATGCTCCATGCATTTCCAAACTCTCAAGACCTCTTATCTAGCCTTAAAATGCCATTTTGAACAACTTTCATGTTTTGAGTTTTTCCATTTGAAGCTTGGAAGTAGGAGTTTTAGGCATTGGCTAAAAATGACCTGTAACTGACAAATTACCAAAATACCCCTGTCTTGTTCAAACCATAAGTTGAGTTATACAAATCCTATCAAGGACTTCTACCACTCAAATTAAAGATAAGGAGATGCCCTTCAACATTCATGTTGACCAAGAGATCATAGGAATCATCCTACTAGGGCAAAAGTTGTCTGCAAGTTGGGTGACTTTCAAGGACCCAGATTCACACACCTCAGATGACCTGTAATTTTCCAAAACCATAACTTGAGCTCTGCACATCCTATCAAGGACTTCCACCACTCAAATTAAAGCTAAGAACAAGCTCTACAACATTCATGTTGTGGGGAATATGAGATATCAATCACATCTAGAGCTAAAGCTGCCTGGAAGATAGGGATCAAACTAGGGTTTTTTCACTGACAATCCTTAGAAACCCTGACTTGAAACTTCTCAAACTCCTCAATCATGATGAGTTGGTCTAGGAATCATCTTTATAACATGTCTATGCATCATCCCATGATCTCATGGCCCTTGGATTAGGTCTCAACCCTTTTCCAAATCTTCAGTTATCCTAGGGTTGACCCAGTCAAAACCCTAATTCTACCATTCATGGTTGAATCTTCTGAACTCTTGCATAATGACCTCTTTGGACTTCATGATGGCTATCAAGACATCTCATAAGCTTTCTCAAAACATCTAGTCCATTCTCAAAGTCTCATAATCATCTGAGGGGCACCCACAACCCTCAAGCTATGAAGCACACAACCCTGGTTTCAAACCACTCCTCTGAGGATCTCTTGGACTTTCTGATGAAGGTATCCACTTTCAAACACTCAATGAATAAATAATTGTTGGTCAAATTTTGGGGTGCAACAAAGTCTATGCAACCAAATCTATTCAGGCTAGTGTTAGTGACATTGTTTTCAGTTAATTCAAAGTTTTAGCAACTATTGGCAAGGGCCAGCAACGTTATACACTTGCTAGTTTCATTAAACCTAGGCGTTTATCATGCACAAAACAGTAAAGAACCAGCATCAAATACTGAATAACATGTTTTATTGATTGGGC
Source organism: Lathyrus sativus (assembly GCA_963859935.3). Lineage (NCBI taxonomy): Eukaryota > Viridiplantae > Streptophyta > Magnoliopsida > Fabales > Fabaceae > Lathyrus > Lathyrus sativus. Next base: position 50,413,264 of record OZ012736.1, on the reverse strand, counting down.
CCCTAAATGGGCGGAGTTTTGTACACGGGATGTAACTCCTGAAAAGAGGAAGCTACGCATAACAAATATACAAGTATGCACAAGAAGCATAAATATAATGACAAATCAAATTTGTACACATGTCGGCAACGGGATGCAGACGATAATCATGAACTGATCCTCCTATGACTCGCCTGACTCTAATGCTTTTCCCGGTATTCACACTTCCGAAGAGATTGTATCTGATAATCGACCCCTCAAGTATATTCTCCCGCACCAATGCTCACTGTAGTATCAAATTCGGACCGCAGTCATTTGCTTTTCAAATCCCTAACTTTTGCGTGAACCGCCCTTTACGGGTTTTCAGTTCACCGGGATACCCTTTTTTGCCGAAGCCGCCCAGTGTAGGTTTTCAACTTCGCGGGTGTACATTTTTTCAATTTTATCCCTAATTTTTGCCCGAACCTTTCATTCTGTTTTTGGTTCGCCAGGATGCCCCATTTTTGTCTGGACTCTCTTTTTTCTGTCCAGCGGGTCAATTTCAAGCAAAGTATTTTTTAACTGCGTCCGAATTCACAGGCGACGTAAAGTCTTCACCGTCCATGGTGGACAACAATAAAGCCCCTCCTGAAAAGACTTTTCTGACAACGTATGGCCCTTCGTAGTTAGGGGTCCATTTGCCCCTGTGATCTGCCTGTGGCGGGAGAATCCTTTTCAACACAAGGTCGCTCGTCTGAAAGCTCCGAGGATGTATTTTCTTATCATATGCTTTCTTCATTCGGCTCTGGTACAAACGACTGTATGCTAGAGAAGCTAGCCTCTTCTCATCCATTAAACTCAGCTGGTTCAACCTGTCTTTCACCTATTCTGCATCGTCTAGTTGGACATCTCGTAATACTCTCAGCGAAGGAATCTCAACTTCCAGTGGTAGCACTACTTCCATTCCATATACTAACGAGAATGGGGTTGCCCCGGTTGATGTGCGTACCGTCGTACGATAACCGTGCAAAGCAAAAGGTAGCATCTCGTGCCAATCCTTATAGGTCACCACCATCTTCTGAACAATCTTCTTTATATTCTTATTGGCCGCTTCAACAACACCATTCATCTTAGGTCGGTAAGGGGAGGAGTTGTGATGCTCGATCTTAAAACTCTGACACAGCTCCTTCATCGTTTTGTTATTCAGGTTTGAACCGTTGTCAGTAATTATCTGCTCGGGGATTCCATATCTGCAAATGATATCTCTCTTGATGAATCTGGCTACTACCTGTTTAGTCACATTCACGTAAGATGCCGCTTCCACCCACTTGGTGAAATAATCGATTGCTACTAGAATAAACCGGTGTCCGTTAGAAGCCGTCGGCTCGATCTTTCCAATCATATCGATTCCCCACATCGAGAATGGCCATGGCGACGACATCACGTTCAGAGGACTCGGAGGCACATGGATCTTATCAGCATAGATCTGGCACTTGTGACACTTCCTCGCAAACTTGAAACAATCAGTTTCCATAGTTAGCCAAAAATAACCTGCCCGCAGCAGCTTCCTCGTCATAGCATGTCCACCAGCATGCGTACCAAATGTACCCTCATGCATTTCTTCCATGAGCAGCTTCGCCTCTTTCTCCTCTACACAACGTAGTAGCACCAGGTCGTGATTTCGTCTGTACAGGACACCATCCGGATTCAAATAGAAATTACTCGCCAATCTCCTGAGAGTCTTCTGATCGTGACTGGATGCCCCAGCCGGATACTCTTTATTTTTCAGGAAATTAAGGATATCGAAATACCACGGTTTATCATCAGATGCTTCGTCAATGGCAAATACGAAGGCAGGTCTGTCAAGCCGAGAGATAACAATTCTGGGAGCCTCATTCCAGAAGTTGACTTTGTACATGGAAGACAAAGTGGCCAGGGCGTCAGCCATCTGATTCTCTGCTCGCGGTACATGATGCAATTCAACCTTATCAAAGAAAGGCAACAATCTCCTTGCGTAATTCATGTACGGTATCAAATTAGGCTGACGTGTCTCCCATTCTCCTTTTATTTGATTCACCACCAGAGCTGAGTCTCCGTATACATCCAGATTTTTGATTCGCAAATCAATGGCTTCTTCAAGCCCCATGATACAAGCTTCGTATTCGGCTTCATTATTGGTAACTGGAAAGGTCAATCGAGCAGTAAACGGGATGTGCGACCCATGTGGAGTAGTGATGATTGCCCCTATTCCGCTACCATAGGCGTTTACAGCTCCGTCAAAGATCAACTTCCATTTGGAACCCAATTCCGGTCCTTCGTCTGGCAACGGCTCTTCACAATCTTTCATCTTTAGGTACATGATATACTCGTCAGGAAAATCAAACCTCATTGATTGGTAATCCTCAATAGGCTGCTCTGCCAAATACTCAGACAATACACTCCCCTTTATAGCCTTCTGCGAGACATACTGGATGTCATATTCAGTCAAAACCATCTGCCAACGGGAAATTCTCCCCAATAATGCCTGCTTTTCGAATACATATTTGATAGGGTCCATCTTCGAGATGAGCATGGTTGTATGATTCAGCATGTATTGCCTCAAACGCTTGGCGGCCCAGGCTAGCGCGCAACAAATTTTTTTCGAGCATTGAATATCGAGATTCACATTCAGTAAACTTCTTACTCAAGTAGTAGATCGCATGCTCTTTTCTTCCTGTCTCGTCGTGTTGACCGAGAACACAACCCATACTTCCCTCAAGAACTGTCAAATACATAATCAAGGGTCTCCCTGCCACTGGGGGTATCAAAATAGGAGGCTCCTGCAAATACTGCTTTATTTTATCGAACGCCTTTTGACAATTTTCATTCCACGTTACAGCCTGGTCTTTTTTCAACAGCTTGAATAACGGCTCACACGTAGCTGTTAGGTGAGATATGAACCGAGCGATGTAGTTCAACCTCCCTAAAAACCCGCGCACCTCTTTCTCTGTTTTAGGCGTCGACATTTCTTGTATTGCTTTTATTTTTGCAGGATCAACCTCTATTCCTTTTTCGCTTACGATAAACCCCAGCAGTTTACCCGATCTCACCCCGAAGGTGCACTTGTTAGGGTTCAGTCTCAGCCTGAACTTCCTAAGCCTTTTAAATAACTTCAGCAGATTCACCAAATGCTCTTCCTCCGTCTGGGATTTGGCAATCATATCATCGACATAAACCTCGATCTCCTTATGCATCATATCATGGAAAAGAGTCGTCATTGCACGCTGATACGTTGCCCCAGCATTCTTCAATCCGAAGGGCATCACTTTGTAACAAAATGTTCCCCATGGCGTTATGAAAGTAGTCTTCTCCATGTCCTCTGGCGCCATTTTAATCTGATTATAGCCCGAGAAGCCATCCATGAAGGAGAATATGGAGAATTGGGCAGTGTTGTCAACTAGCACATCGATGTGAGGAAGCGGAAAATCATCTTTCGGGCTCGCTTTATTCAAGTCTCGGTAATCTACGCACATTCTCACTTTACCGTCTTTCTTTGGCACTGGTACAATATTAGCGACCCATGAGGGATATTTTGTAACAGCTAGGAAACCAGCATCCCACTGCTTTTGCACCTCCTCCTTAATTTTCACTGCCATATCAGGTCTAGTTCTGCGAAGCTTCTGCTTGACCGACGGGCAATCTTCTTTCAACGGCAGGCGGTGCACAACCATATCTGTATCAAGCCCAGGCATGTCTTCATACGACCAAGCGAACACATCACTATACTCTCTGAGCATTTCAACCAGTCTTCGCTTGACGTCGCTCTGCAGCGCAACTCCTATACGGATATTCTTTTCAACCCCTTCCGACCCCAGGTTAATAATTTCAATGACCTCCTCATGAGGCAGAACGACTCGTTCTTCTTGCTTCACCAACCAAGACAATTCTTCGGGAACGTCGCCATCTTCAACATTCTCTTCTTCGGCCTGAAATACCGGGTGCTCAAAGTCGAGACGAGTCATAGGCGGTTCAATGATGTCATCTGAAAATGTTATCCTGCAAAAGGAATGGTTAAATGCTTCAAAATGCGTATAAAGCGAATAACCACGTTGCCATTTTATTGTAAAACACAAAATAGGAAAAACAGAAATCGCAATATTTGTACATGAAAAAACGCCTTTTATTTAATGATTAAACAACGCAATGTACATAACAACACATCCCTAAGAAAAATCATGATGCCTCGGGTAAGACACCAGATTGTTCAACAATTAAGAAAACAAAGTATTACTGTTTGAGAGTCACAGGAACAATCTCCTGAATAGACCAATTGCATAATCCTTGTCCTGGCACGCTCGGCTGAATCCAGGCGTCCATATCGCAGTCGCTGTCTCCTTCTTCGGAATCTGAAACAGCGTTGATGGCTTCGTGACACACTCCACTAGCGGTGATGGTTATCGGTCCTCTGAAATGGGGTGCCCCCACAACATGTGTTGATGACGACGGTTGATATCCCAACCCAAATCGGTCCATCTTCACGGGAATATCCAGCACCTTGCCCCAGCCTTTTGTCTCACCAGTCTCCACTAGAGCTTGAGCTTCCTTATATGACGAGACGGCTACCTCTGACGCTTTACTCGGCCTGGGACTTTTGTCTTTGATGCGCAACCCTTCAAAGGCTTGACAGGGTGTTTCATGAATCTCGCCGTCGACTTCCACATACTTGAATGATGCCAGATGGCTGACCAATATATCTTCTTCTCCACAGACTGTGACCACACTGTCCCCTACCATGTATTTCAATTTTTGATGCAAGGTAGACCTGACTGCCCCAACACCATGAATCCAGGGTCATCCGAGAAGGCAGCTGTATGCTGGCTGGATGTCCATAATATAAAACTCAGTTGCAAAAACCTCCGGCCCCACCTGTAGAGGTAATGTTATGGATCCAAAGACTGTTCTTCGCGTACCATCAAATGCCCTGACCACCAAGTCACTAGGCGTACACATGATTCCCCTGACGTCCAGTTTCATCATTGCTTTCTTGGGCAGCACGTTTAAGGAAGATCCGGTATCTACTAGTACATGAGACATGACTGAGCCCCTACACTCAACTGAGACATGCAATGCCATGTTATGCTCTCTCCCCTTCGGGGTTAAATCAAAGTCTGTAAAGCCCAAGCTATGGCCTGCGTTCACATGCGCCAACACCCCCTCCAGCTGATTCACGGAAACATCTTGGGGTACGAAGGAAGTATCCAGGACTTTCAACAATGCATTTCTGTGAGCTTCAGAACACAATAGCAACGACAGTATGGATATCTTTGACGGCGTCTGTTGAAGGTGCTCAACAATCTTATAATCACTCTTGCGAATAAGGCGCATGAACTCTTCCACGTCCTTCGATGCCGTTTCTTTTTCGTTCCTCTGCACAGGGACATTCTCATTCATCTTTCCTTTTCCCTTCGCCAGTCGTTCAGCCTCTACCTCAAGCGATATGAAGATTCTCCCATTTCTTGTCATACCTCCAGTACCGACGACGTTGTTTACAACCTCAACTGGCTGTTTATTAACATCAATTTTCACCCCATCACAGTACACTTCCAACCCATAGGTCCAGGGGACTGCCTTAGTGCTCTCGTAAGGGATTGGTCCTGCCTTGGTGATAGTGATCGGCGGTCGCTTGGCCGGCGCCGTTATAGTTATCGTTTTTCGGGGAATCGTCACAGTAGCTACATCACTTTGCTTGTCTGCTGATAACTCTGCAGGTTCTTCAACTGCCGCTCGGTCGAATTGTAAGGTGCCTCCATCTATTAAGGTCTGAATACCCTTCTTCAATTCAGCACACCCTCCAGCTTGGGTCCAACACTCTAAACAATACTCGTCGCAACCTGGATACACACCACCTTGCAATAATCTACTCTTTATCTCGCGCAACGGTGTCTTTAGATCGTCAACATTCATAATCAAGTTCAAACCCTCCTCGGTTAAAATGGCGTTTGCCCCATGGTTGGGCATGGGCTTTTGTACCATGTTCGGACCCGCCTGTCTAAAATTGATAGCCTTACTATCCAATAGATCCTGCACCACATGCTTGAACGCGTGGCAACCCTCTACATCGTGGCCAGGAGCCCCGGAGTGGAATTCACAGTGCCTGCTTGCATCGTAACCGTACGAAGGAGTGCCTGTTATTGGCGTCAGAGTTCTCTTTTCCACCAAGTTCAAACCCAGTAACGTCTGTAGCAATTCTACATACGTTGAAGGAGGCGTTTCAAATGCCCTCCTTGGTTTGCCCCCCTGGACTCTGCACTGGGCAGGCTGTGCCCCCTGTTGTGGTTGCTGTTGCTGTTGTTGTTGTTGAAATGGAATAGTAACACTTGCCACCTGCTGCGGCTGATTGTACTGGTTTCGACCTCTGCCCCGGCCTCGGCCCCTAAACACTGCGCTTGCATCACCTTAACGACGCCCACCGAAAGCCCTTCTGTTACTGCCAGCTGCAGTGGATTCCTCAGCTTGGAATCTTCCCTGTTTAATGTTGCTTTCAATCTTCTCTCCCATCAGGATTAAGTCTGAGAAACTGCCCAAAGAAGTATGAAACAACTTGTCATAAAACATGCCTGTAAATGTTCCTATGAACATATCATTCATTTCTTTGTCCTCTAGAGGAGGATGAACTAGAGCAGCCATGTCGCGCCATCTCTGCGCATACTCTTTGAAGCTCTCGCCCTTCTTCTGGGACAACCCTTGCAATTGGACCCGGTTGGGTGCCAAGTCACTGTTGTACTTATAGTGAGACACAAATGCTTCAGCCAGCTGCTTCCATGTCTTTATCTGTGTTGGCTCCAACCCCATATACCATTCGAAGGGAAGGACCAGACAAGCTATCTTGAAAGAAATGCATCAGCATCCTCTCATCGTTTGAATACGCCGACATCCTTCTGTAGTATGACCGCACGTGCACCTTTGGGCAGGTGTCCCCCTTATATTTGTCGAATGTGGGAGCTTTGAATTTGATTGGCACCCTCAGGCCAGGCACCAGACCCATTGTAGTCATATCTAAGCCAACAGCACTTTGATTCACGACCCCCTTCATCTGCTCCTCGAGCATCCTGATTCTCTGAGAGTCATCCATAGGACCTTCGAAACCTCCACCGGAGAAAGCATCCTCTTGCTGATCTTCCAGCCAATTACCGTTCCCAGCTCCGTATCCATCGTACCCGTTGTTACGGCCAACCCTAGTCTGATTCATTACAGGGCCTCGCCCCCTGATACCATACCCCGGAGCAACTCCAGCAGGTCCAAAAGCCATTAACCCAGCGCCATTTCCATTTCCGAACCCGCCATAACCCTGATTAGTCATACCAAATCCGTCCTGCCCGAAGCCTTGAGCGTTGAAGCCGTACTTCCCAGCATGATCAAACCCCTAGTCATTGAAGCCGAATCCATTATTACCGAAGCCATTACCTCCCATATTATCACCCAGGTTGACATCTCCGAGCCCAACGTTGTTGACGACAGTCTCGTTACCGATTCCAACGTTACCGTTCCCGGCGGCAGCGCCGTTGTTCACATTGGCAGCAGGTATGTTTACTACAGGTGGAGCCACCGGTGTGGGAGTACCATCCCCGTGAATAGTGTCGACTCGCGCAGAATGATGGTCTTCATTTCCGTGCCCAGCATTTCTTACCAACAGAGGCTGCACCAAAGCTTGCAAATTCTCCTGGCCTTTCGCAATGGTCTCCATTTTCTGCATGAAGAGCGCCAGCTTCTCACGCATGTCTTGCATTTCATTCTGCATCTGATCCATAATTCTTCGGCAATTGGTACGAGTGGAATATCGGTGCGGGCGCTGACTTTCAATCCTGAAAAGACCTGGTATAGTGGAAGAAATAAGATACAATTCAATAATCACCTGTAATGCAATATGAATGGGGATGCAATGCAATATGTGTCTGTGTATTAGGGAATATCATTCCCCGATTCTAGTGCGAAGGTGCCAGTGTGGTGACAGTGACAGCAACACGATGTTCGGAGCCGAATCATAGAAAACACCTCATATATTGCAGAGAAATCCATTAAGCCAAGAATACAATATCAATGCGTACAATAAGAAGGCATGACCTCAACCAACAGTCCTGGTGATGGTCAGCACTATGCAAATAAAGCATATACATTAATACATGAAACGGTCAAGTACTCCCATATGCCTGGTACTCCTCTAGTAACTTCTTAGTCTCTGGATGACTTGGTCAGGTGAGCAGACCCTCAACAAGTAGGTCTCTTCGCTTGAGAACACGTTGCAAATCACCAGCGGATTCCTCCCATGCCCCTTCTCCGAAACGGTCCTCTAGCTTCCGCTTCTGAGACACAACCTCTTTCTTTCCTTCGATGGCTTTGTTCAATGCATTCTGGAGACTATATCTGGCCATTACCTCCTCTTCATACTTCTTAGTGCTAGCCTTCAACTGTTCTTCGAGTTCAGAAATTTGTTGCTTCAATTTGTCTTCCCTCTTTTTGTTGTTGGTTAGCGTAGCGTTCCACGTCTTGTTACAAGAAGAGATTTCCCGGTGGGCGGCATCGAGTGCTTTCTTTTTGGACTCCAGCATGTCATGAGAGCTTCTGAACTCCTTCCCCAGGCGTTCACGCTTCTTTTTCTCTTCAGTCAGTTCAGCCCCTAGCCTGTTTACTAACTCGATCTGCTGTTGGAAAGAATGCACAACCTTGTTCTTCTCGCTACGCAGCTGAGCCAGTTCCTTTTCTAACCCTTCATTGATCTTCATCAAGGCTTATTTTTCTTTTACAACTCGCTCATAAACCTCCATAGTAACAGTGGTTGGTTCTTCCACCGGAATATGAACAGGGGCCGGTGCAGCTGGAAATGGCATCAGTAACTGTCTTGCCCTCTCTTGGATCCAAACTTTGTAGGGTGCATAAGCCTGACAATCATTCTTCCCCAACAATGGTTTCCCTCTTCTGTTGATACGCATCCATGCGTGCTGAAGCTTGGCTAGTAACTCTCCATTCAAATCACCGGTGAAGTACAGAGATTCCTATACTTCCTCCTCCTGAGGTGGGTTCTTCAACGCATATCCAAACTGGCGAACAAACAGAGATGGGTTGTAATTGATGCACCCTTTTCTTCCTATCAACGGAACATTAGGATACCCCGAACAACTGAAAATAAGCTCAGACCCCAACAAGTCTCGGTCAAACCACTCAATGTCTTCAGAAGATAGTCTCATCAGGCGCTCTGGCCAATCGGCTGTAGTTGCACTATCCACAAAAGGTCCCTTCAGGGGGAGATGGCTCTTAAACCACATGTTCAACAGCGGCGCACAACAGTAAACAGTCTTTCCTCTTCTATTTTAATTTTTGTAGTGCAATTAATGATAGAAATCTCCAATCAAAGTGGGTACCGGGTTGCCAGCAGCGAACAAATGAAAAGCGTCCAAGTCCACAAAATTGGGTAAGTTGGGAAACAACACTATTCCGTAGATGCATAGAGCCAATATAGCATTAAAGACTATCTAGCACCCGCTCTTGGCGTACTCTTGAGCTTTGCCAACCAGAAAATCAAGGGAGAAACCTGGAACCCCAAGCCAAGAAGTCACTAATAGTTCAGCAGCGTTCATGTGCAAGGCCTTAGCTAAGTCTTCCAACTTGGGCTCAGCGGCAGAGTGAATAAAGGGAACCTTATTCTGTACTGGCAGCTCAGTAAACTCTACATACTCTTCAATGGTAGGCCCCAAAATAAAGTCAGCGAATGTGAAACATCTCAATGCAGGGTCATAGAATTGCATCAAGGTGTACAGCCCATTCATCTCAACAGCAGTTGCCTTGCAGACCAGTCTCAACAACCTTCCATGACTCATCCTGAAACTTCTCCTAACCTCCTCATCAGCAAGGGACATCAGACCAAGAAGGGGAGTAATGTCAGGTGTAGGTACCTTGTACGCGACGGTCTTTCTCAAACCAGCCATAATTGATAAGCAGAAGTCCGGGCACTAGAATCAGGGAATATGCAAATGCACCTGCAGCGCAGACACACGTTAATGGGATGCAATGATAATGGTTATGCAAACAATGCAATGCAAATAAATGCAACAGGAACCAAATGCCATGGCTGAGAAACCTGAACCATATCAAAAGTCTCAGATAGACCCTCCAGAATTCCTCAAACCCTGGTCTTGGACAGACCCAATACAAAGCTCCAACACTGGTCTCTGATAGACCTCATATCATAACTCTGACTAGTCTCTGACAGACCTCATATCATAACTTCTACTGGTCTCTGATAGACCTCTCAACTGTCCATAACTACCCAGAATCTCAGATCAAGAAACAAACCGGTATCTGAAGGTCTAGTTACCTGCATAACCCCAAACCCTCTCACAGGTAGGTGTCCTAGTAACTGACAATGGTATGGCATCCTATGCGGTCGTCGGCGTCACAGACTTTCAGGGTTGATGATACGATTCCCAGAAGGAGTGGCATCATCAAATCCTGAAGAGGCCTCACTTAGCCAACTTCCAAATGATCGGTTCCCGGAGTCGACAATTCAGCTAACCAACAACCCCTTGGACCCAAAGGGTAGAAAAAGAAGTCAACCAGAAGAACCTCGTCCGAGTGTAGATTTTGTGGGACACTAATGCAAGCAAAGCCGGCACACGCCCACTACTTTCTACTCTAATTCTAAGTGCACTCAAGCCCAGGTCCGGCTTATCTCTCAATCATAGAACACCCGTCACACCCCAATACAACAATAATAACAATAATATAATGCTGAAAGTAAATGATAGAAAAAGGTAAATCCATACAAAATCCTCGACGGGAAAACAAGCGTTAGGATTGACTCGCTTAAGGGACGTTGGATCCCAAATGCATAAGGAACTATCGCAGTCCTTAGCAGCCAGGGGACGTTGGATCCCCAGCAGAGTCGCCAGCTGTCGCTACTGTGAAAATCGGCGCCGGCTGAACAGAAGAGTCGCCACCGTGTGTTATTTATCCCAACGGAGGAAAAGGAAACACTCAGAGTAAACCTACCGCAAAGACGGGGAAGGAATGGTCATCGCAACCAAATCCTGGATTCGGGAGTCGGTTACGCAAGGGGAAGGTATTAGCACCCCTCACGTCCGTCGTCCTCGACGGGATCCACGCTTGTTTTCTGGTACGGATTGTTATTTCTATCTAAACTAAGGGTCTGGGGTTAAAATAAAAGAAAATGACTCGGCAAAGTATCGCACTTTATGCCTACGTATTCCCGTATGGAACGAGAAATCAGAGTCAATGTAGTTCGCCTACCTACGGGAAAGGAGGGGAAGGTTGCTCGCTAGGATATCGTATCCTATGCCTACGTACTTTCATACAACATGAAAGATCAGAGCAAACGTAGTTCGGGCAACGTACGACACAAGTTTGTTTGACTCTTTTTATCTCCTTCTGAAAAAGGGTTTTTCTGATTACTGGTCCAAGCGGACAAAAATTGACGTTTTGATGAGTTCACATTCTTTTACGGAAGAAGTGTCTTTTATTGTGTTTGAAATATTTATTGTGTTTTTCTGTTTGTTTTGAGAAAGAAGAGACAGAACTCTAACCTATGGTTGCAAAGGGAATCAAACTAACCTAATGTTATCATGCATGGGTTAAGACCTAATGTCTATCATGTTCCTCTCTTGCGCAGAGAGAAACAGAGATTCTAAGGGATAAACGGAAACAGAAACAATAGCATATATACAATAAAGCAGTAAAATGCATGGATGCAGCAATACAAGCGAGGCAAGGGAGTCCCACTCAACCTCGAACCTAGAAAACAACAGGCAAAAGCGAACAAAATTCGCTTTCAACCTAACAGATTAATCAGCAAGCAATATAATCAAGGAAATTCAAACAATACATCAAGGATTATAAACAGCAAAAGTAAACAGCAAACAACAGTCTTCATCAGCATCTGTCTTCAAGTCATATTCAACCATCTACAAGCTTCAAGCAAGCATCAGTCTTCATCTTCACAGCCTTCAAGCAAGGTCTCTATCTTTAATCTTTCAGTGGCTTTTCTTCAAGTCTCACTCTCCAAGATGAGCAGCAGTCAACAAGATGAGATGGATGTTAAACAATCAATTGCCTACCAAGGGTGGCTCACTGACTGTTAACATGATACTGACAGTTTTCCCTCAAAAGTTCTATCTTTTAAATACATTCACTAATCCTTCCAAAGGAAGGAGGTGCATATTTAAAAGAGACTTTGAATCATAGAGAAAGAATGGAGGCAAACAAGACCTTCCATGTTTGTGAATCAAGTTGCTATTCTAGGGCTCTGCCTAACTCCTAGATCCTACACTCCTCAACAGCTGCCAGCAAGAATTTCTTCATCAACTCTGGGAATTGGTCTTCATTCTCTTAATCTTCAATGGGCTTCATCAGCATAGTCTTCAGCTCAAACCCCAAACCCCAAGCAGGCCCAATACCCCACACAGTCAAATAATAACCCTAGAGAGGGGACACCACGCAATCAATCAAATACAAGCAATATACTAATATTAATAGTAGAATAGGGGAAGCCTAATATTTTCTAAGGGATCTATTATTTACCCATAACCCCTATAGTCCCATACCCCAAAATTCAAACTACAACTCCTAAAAGAAATGATTTATCACACCTATGTCACACCTAAACCCTAATTTTGATTCTCCTAATCACACCTAAACAAACCATCTAAAATTTAGTCCTAAAATCATGAATTAAATCTCATATGAAATTTGAAGTCCTAAGTGAAGTACTCTAAAAAGAATGGGTCCAAAATATAAAAGGATCTAGCTAAACTAAAATCAACAAGATCAAGTATTAAACTAAACATCCCTTAAAACCCATTTAAAAGAAAAATATACTAAAAATGCAAAAATAAAATGAAATGCTGATTTTATTACATGACAATTTTCTTAACAGAAATAAGAAAAAGATGCAAAAACAACCATTCAAAAATATGGAATTTTCAATTTGTTATGATTTTTCAAAGAATTAAAAAAAATGAATGAAATTAAAATGAATTAGAGTGGGTTGGGGTGCAGTAAGCAATGATTTGCATTGGAAAATTGATGATGGGCCCAGACTGGGGGTGCGCGTAGCAGGGCGCGTCTAGGCCCAGTTAAGTCAGAAAACACAATAGAAAATAAAAAACAAAAAACGGTGCAGGAAGCAATTATGTTAGTTCAAAATGGATGGGCCTGGATATTGGGGGTGTGGCTAGCAATTGGTTAGGCCCAGTCTGAGTCGTTTAATGAAACGACGCGTTTTGCGTTTTCAGAATTCCCTCACGTTTCAACTTTGAATCTGAGCCGTGCGATGCGTTTCTGAGTCAAAGTCTTGTGAATGATCCAACGCTCATCATGTTTCTTCTCCAACGAGCTAGGGTTTCACCATTATTGAGCCATGCACGAAGCTTCATGAACCAGACTTCAACACCTTCATACAACCTCGTTTCTCCATGAAATTCAGATCCATAAAAAGCAAAATTGCTCTAATTCTCAAGCTGAACAATAATACATCACCAATTCTTACTATAACAACCTAGAAAATCAAACCCGATAGCTTCCTCTCCATGAACACTCCAATTTCCACTCTCATGAAACTCCAGTTTCTTGGTACTAGTGTAATCACCACACATCCTTGATCATTCTAAACTAATCCACATGAATTAATACTCTCTATCCTCTTAGTTCTAGGTCAAAACAGTTTTGGTGCTCATGTAACAAACTCCATGAAATGCTCTTAAACTCACCAGAATTATTCATCTACCTATTCCTAACAATTCTAACCTAAGGATTCTACATCATTCTAACTAATTCTAGCCAATTCGATAGAAAAAACAACCTGGTGTAATCTTGAAAACAGATGGAGAAATCCTTGGATTCACAGCTAGCAAGGCTTAGGACTTGATCAATGGACTTGGATCTTGGTTCTGTATGCACTTGTTCTTGCTTAAACACCTTGGATTGCCATAACCACTTCTTTTTGCAATTTGGAGGATGAAATTGTATAGCACGATTCTTGTGATTTCTTCTTCAAATCTTGCTTGCAATGTACTCAGGGATGATTCTTGAGTGGATTTGGATCATGAAATTGAATGATTGATGAAGAATTGAAGAGATTGGAATGAATTTGCAAAATTGAGGAATGAGATGCAACTATGAGTTTTCAACCAAATGAATCACCAACCAATGCTTGGATCCACTCTAATCAATATATAGATGCTCATGGAACCATCTAGAACTTGTTAGAAACTTCTTGTGCACAAATCCCTTGTGTTTTGGCATGTGTAACTTCATACATAAGCAACCAATGATATCTCTCAAACTTTGAACTAAACTCAAAAATAAACTATTGCCAACGGTCTCAAAACATTCTTTCCAATCAAAATGACCTATAATTTCATCCCATTTGGACATATTATGAAAAATCTCATTTTTAGGTCACTTTTATTCATTAAATTCACCTTTTAATTGACCAAATTTGGAACCTTGAGCTATGAGCATTGCCAACTTTCATGACCTCTTTTCTAGACTCAAAATGTCATTTGGAACAACTTTGATGTTGTGAAGTTTTTCATTTGAAGCTTCCTTGTATGAGTTTTGGGCATATGCTTGAAATGACCTGTAATTCTCAAATGACCAAAATACCCTTTGCTTTCCAAGGTCATAAGTAGAGTTCCGCAAATCAGATGAAGGCATACTATACCTTTCTAGAAAGCTAAGACAATTAGGAACAACGTTCATGTTGACCAGAAATCCATTTGAAAGCTCCTTGAAGGGTAAAAGTGGCATGGAAGACAAGTAACTTTCACAGACAAAATTTCAGATGCCTCTGATGACCTGTAACTTGCAAGGACCATAACTTGAGTTCTATAAATCTCCTTGATGTCTTCCACAACTCAAATTAAAGGTCTTGAGATCCTCCACAAGTTTCATGTTGGCCAAGGATCCATTTGAAGCTTGCATTTTGAATTATCTTGCTTGGAAGTTTACCCTAAATCAGGGGATTTTACACAGAAACCCTAATTTAGAAACTCCTCTTCTTCTTGATTTCTCTTGATTTCTCCTTGGCACAACAACACATCCCTATCTACATGTCAAATGAGGCATCCCACATCTTTCAAACAGACCTTGATGCCCTTCAATCAAGCATTTGACCTAGGGTTGACCCAGGGTTGACCCAAATGAAACCCTAGTTGACTGTCTTCCACTGCAGCTCTTGTGATCACATCAATGACTGGTCTCACTTTCAAAATGACCCTCTAGGTCCTCCATGATGTCTATATACCCTCCATGCTCTCAATTCACAGCTCACAACTTCTTTGATGATCTTCAAATACCCTCAGATAGGAGATAGATTCACTGCTTGATCCACTGACTTCTTAGATTTCAATTTCTTTCTGATGACTTGGCTAAGATTGAATTTGAATAATAACCTATTGATATGCTCATAAAGATAAGAATAGCACTTGGTCCCTTGTTGAATGACTTGCTATGCTATGCTATGCAAATGATTAGACTATGTACATGACTCCTTATGCAAATGCTAATGCAATTGAAACATAAACTAAGTGAAGTAGGTTGAGCAAATTTTAGGGTGCAACAGTTGTGTATGTATCTTGGTATGGAATGTTTATGAAAACATGAATTATGTTGTGAATCAAACTGGATGATATCTATATATGTGTATATTTGTGATGTTAATCAATGTTTAGATGTTTCCGCTTTTATTCTAAATACTGAGATGTGGGTGTAAGGACTAAGTTCCTCTATTGAAAGTTACCCCACTGTTGCATATCTTTATTGAGCAGGTGTTGTATGTTTTAAATTCAAGTATGATGTGGCGCACCTCTTTTATACCGTGTTTTAATTATACTCTGATGGATTTTAATATGTGCCTAAATGATTTATTTGGTTAATTGGGGGTATAGAAAGGGGGTGTTACATTAGTGGTATCAGAGCAGGTCGGTCAGTCGACCAAGTTGTTAATGTGTTTATTCCCCTATATATTTGATATGTGTGTATGACACTATCAATATTGTTAGTTCTTATGAAGTTTTGTTGTTGGGATCCAGAACAATGGTCGCCGGTAGGAATGATGAAGCGATTGCCGAAGCTTTGGTGATGTTGGCTGGAGCAATTGGACAAAATCCACAAGCCAACGTGAATGCTGGAAATAACGCCGATGACGAGTTTCGTGCTTTTGGAAGGTTTCAAAGGAACAATCCACCAATTTTCAAGGGAGCCCATGAACCTGACGAAGCACTGGTATGGCTGAAAGCAATCGAGAAGATCTTTCGATTCATGAACTGTTCAGATGCACAGAAAGTGCAGTTTGGCACTCATATGCTTGAAGAGGAAGCCGAGGACTGGTGGGGTAACACTCGTCAGAGGTTTGAAGAAGATGAGGTTGTGGTTACTTGGGATGTTTTTAGAGAGGCATTTCTGGAGAAGTATTTTCTAGAAGATGTGCGTGGTAAGAAGGAAATTGAATTCCTTGAGCTGAAGCAGGGTAACTCAACTATGGCCGAGTATGCAGCAAGGTTTGAGGAATTGATTAAGTGTTGTCCTCATTAAAACACTACCAATGCTGAGAGATCCAAGTGTCTTAAGTTTGTGAATGGTTTGAGGCCTTAAGTCTAGCAAGCCGTTGGTTATCAAGAAATTAGGCGATTTTCTGAGTTGGTGAACAAAAGCAGGATTTATGATGAAGATAGTAGAGCTAGATCTGCCCACTATAAAAGTTTAAACGACAAGAAAGGGAAAGTTCAATTCAGAGGAAAGCCGTATGTGACTCTTGCTGATAAGGGGAAACAAAAAGATGATAATGGAAAGAAGCCGATTGGGGGAGGAACTCCTACTCCAGTGAAGTGTTTTAGATGTGGTGTTGAAGGACATCGTGCTCCTGAGTGCAAAAGCGTGGAGCCGAAATGTTTCAAGTGTGGCAAGCCAGGCCACAAGGCTTTCGAGTGCAGAAGCGGTGCGAATGTGACTTGCTACCACTGTGGTGAGCAAGGGCATATTAGTATAAAGTGTGACAAGCCAAAGAAGACTCAAGGGAATGGGAAAGTGTTTGCTCTATCAGGATCGGAGACTACTAGAGAAGATCGGTTGATCCGAGGTACGTGCTTCATTAATGGTATACCTTTGGTCACTATAATTGACACTGGAGCTACACATTCCTTTATTTCCTTTGATTGTGTTAAGAGATTAAATCTTGAGTTATCAATTATGAGTGGTGGTATGGTTATTGATACTCCTACTATGGGTTCAGTAACTACCCCTTTTGTGTGTTTGAATTGTCTGTTGAGTATTTTTGGTAAATACTTTGGAGTTGATTTAGTGTGTCTTCACTTAGATCAACTTGATGTTATTCTTGGGATGAATTGGTTAGAATTCAATCGTGTATATATTAACTGTTTTGACAAAACAGTTATTTTTCCTGAACCTGATGATGAAAGAGACTTGTTTATGACTGCTAAGCAAGTGAAGGAATCAGTGCAAGATGGTGTGAAGGTATTTATGTTGATGGCAACTTTGAACATTGGTGAAAATGGAGCAATTTTTGCTTTACCAAATTTCCGTGATTTTCCGGAAGTTTTTCCTGATGAGATAAGAGATTAACCGCCGGAACAAGAAATGGAGTTTGCGATCGACTTAATTCCTAGAACTAGTCCAATATCGATGGCTCCATATCGTATGTCCGCATCAGAATTGAAAGAGTTGAAGAGTTAACTTGAAGATCTACTTGAGAAGAGGTTTATTTGTCTGAGTGTGTCACCGTGGGGTGCACCAGTTTTGTTGGTTAAGAAGAAAGAAGGTTCTATGAGACTTTGTATGGACTACAGACAATTGAACAAGATGACCATCAAGAATAAGTATCCACTTCCAAGGATTGATGATTTGATGGACCAGTTGATTGGTGTGAGTGTATTTAGTAAGATAGATCTGAGATCTGGGTATCATCAGATTCGTGTGAAGGCCGAAGATATTCAGAAGACTGCCTTTAGAACGAGGTATGGACATTATGAGTATTTTGTGATGCCATTTAGTGTGACTAATGCACCAGGTGTATCTATGTTGTACATGAATAGGATTTTCCATCCTGATTTGGACAAGTTTGCGGTTGTGTTCATTGATGATATTTTTGATTTATTCGAAGAGTGAAGGAGAACATGTCGGGCATTTGAGGATTGTGTTATCTGTGTTGAAAGAAAAGCAGTTATATGCTAAACTTTCTAAGTGTGAATTTTGGTTGAAGGAATGAGTTTCCTTGGTCATGTGATTTCGAGTAGAGGTATTGCAGTTGATCCGTCAAAGGTTGAAGCGGTATCGCATTGGGAGACTCCAAAATCAGTTTTTGAGATTAGAAGTTTTCTTGGTTTGGCAGGTTATTACCGGAAATTCATTGAAGGATTTGCCAAGTTATCATTGTCGTTGACGCAGTTGACTAGGAAAGGTCAAACTTTTGTTTGGGATGCAAAGTGTGAAGGAAGTTTTCAAGAGCTTAAGAGAAGATTGACGACAACTCATGTTTTGATTTTACCGAATTCGACAGAACTATTTGTTGTGTATTGTGATGCTTCTTTGATAGGTTTAGGAGGTGTGTTGATGCAAAATAAACAAGTTGTAGCTTATGCTTCAAGGCAACTCAAAGTGCATGAGAGGAATTATCCAATACATGACTTAGAGTTGGCCGCCATTGTATTTGTGTTGAAACTTTGGAGGCATTATTTGTTTGGTTCGAGATTTGAGGTATTTAGTGATCATAAGAGTTTAAAGTATCTCTTTGATCAAAAAGAATTGAATCCAAGGAAGAGGAGATGGTTGGAACTTCTGAAGGATTATGATTTTGGTTTGAATTACCATCCGGGTAAAGCAAATGTAGTAGCTGATGCATTGAGTAGGAAATCGTTGCATATGTCGATGATGATGGTAAAAGAGTTGGAGATGATTGAGCAATTTCGTGATTTGAGCTTAGTGTGTGAGAAGACTTCTTACGGAGTTAAGCTTGGTATGTTAAAGCTTACTAGTGGTAATCTTGACGAGATTCGAGAAAGACAGAAATCTGATTTGGGTTTAGTTGATCGATTGACTTTGATCAATCAAGGTAAAGGTGGTGAATTTCGGATTGATAGAAATGGTATCATGAGATGTCGTGATAGAGTTTGTATTCCTGATATTGTTGAGTTGAAGAAGAGTATTATTGAAGAAGGGCATCGTAGTGGATTGAGTATTCATCCGGGTGCTACTAAGGTGTATCAAGATTTGAGGAAAGTATTTTGGTGGCCTCGTATGAAGAAGGATATTGCCGAGTTTGTGTATTCTTGTTTGACTTGTCAGAAGTCAAAGATTAAGCATCAGAAACCATCAGGCTTGATGCAACCATTGTTTATTCCTGAGTGGAAATGGGGTAGCATATCTATGGATTTTGTGTCTGGTTTACCTAGAACGCTGAGTAACTTTGAAGCTATTTGGGTTATTGTGGATAGATTGACCAAATCTGCTCACTTTATTCCTATGCGAATGGGTTACCCGTTGGAGAGATTGGCAAAGTTGTACATTGAAAGGATTGTCAGTTTGCATGGTATTCCATCTAGCATTGTGTCAGATAGGGATCCGAGGTTTACTTCGAGATTTTGGGAAAGTTTGCAAAGTGCTTTGGGTACGAAGTTACGTTTGAGTTCTGCTTATCATTCGCAGACCGATGGTCAGACTGAGACGACGATTCAATCACTTGAGGATCTTTTGAGAGCTTGTGTATTGGAAAAGGGAGGAGCTTGGGATAGCTACTTACCTTTGATTGAATTTACTTACAACAACAGTTTTCATTCGAGTATCGGTATGGCACCGTCTGAGGCATTGTATGGTAGACGGTGTAGGACGCCATTGTGTTGGTATGAGTCTGGAGAGAGTTTTGTGGTTGGACCCTAGATAATCCAGCAGACTGCCGATAAGATTAAGATGATTCAAGAGAAGATGAAGATTTCTCAGAGTCATCAAAAGAGTTATCATGACAATAGGAGGAAAGCACTTGAATTTCAGGAGGGAGATCACGTGTTTCTTCGAGTTACTCCAATAGCTGGTGTTGGTAGAGCGTTGAAGTCGCGTAAGTTGACGCCGCATTTTATTGGTCCTTATCAAATTTTGCAGAGGATAGGAGAGGTAGCCTATCGGGTTGCTTTACCGTCGTCGCTTGCTAATCTCCATGATGTGTTCCATGTTTCGCAACTTCGGAAGTATGTTCCGGATCTGTCACATGTTATTCCTATGGGCGAGGTTGAGGTGAGAGATAACCTTATGGTTGAAGCTTTACCGATTAGAATTCTGGACCGTGAAGTTAAGAAGCTAAGAGGCAAGGATATTACGCTTGTGAAAGAAGCATGGGGAGGCGCTGCGGAAGGCAATATAACTTGGGAATTAGAGAGTGGGGTGCGAGAGTCGTATCCAGAATTGTTTGAATCAGGTAATATTTTCGAGGACGAAAATTTCTAAAGTGGGGGAGAGTTGTAACGTCCCGATTCTGATTTCCAATTTTGTTGAGTCTTTTGATTTATTTGGGTGATTAATATTTTAATTGTGAAATTGATGTGTTAATATGTTACGTTTGCATATTATGCTATTTTACCAATTTTGAGAGTTTTCGGGGAAAATAGATTGGAGGGTATTTTAGACATTTCTTATTTAATGATAAGATGAGATATTTTGTGAGAAAATGGATTAGTAGATGTTTGGAGAGAAATAGAATGGAAAGAGATATAAGTGGAATAGAGGAAAGAAGAGAAAAGGAAGAGAAAGAAAGAAGGAAGAAGAGAGAATAGGAGAAAATAGAGGAAAAACTTGAATAGCTCAAGATCAATATCTAGGATTCGATTTAATCGGGTAAGGGTGTGAAATCTTATTATCTTCTCAATGTGTATGATTATGTATGCCTTTGTTGGATTGATTTGGATTGTTAGAGTTTTACCCATTTTCCATTTTTTGGTTGAAATGATTTAATCGATAGAAACTGATGTTATAACGGTTAAAATCTGGAATAATGTTGTAGTTTAGTCGAGGAATGTTAGGCTAAGACTATGGAAACTTGTTGGAATTGAATCGGGTGATTTTAGGACCTTGTGACATTTTCGGGCAATAGAGGGTTTTTGAGAGATCGCAGAGGTTCGCTAAGCGAGCAGCTAGCGAGTGGTACACTAGGCGAGCTGCTAGCGAGCGAGTAGCGAATGGTCCCAGAATTGGACATAACCAAAATGACCCTTGTTCGCTGGAGCGAGTGAGGTAGCGAGTGTTCGCTAACCCTTTGCTAAGCGAGTTGGGTAGTGAACACTTCTAGTAGCAAAAAGGCAGGCTTCGCTAGCACGTTCGCTAGACGAGCTAGTAGCGAATGATCGCTATGCCTTCGCTAGGCGAGTGAGCCAGCGGGCATGACATCATTGTTTTATTTCTGTTGTTTCCATCCAATGTTGATACTTCGATTCTTCAACGCATAGCTTGTGTGTTGTATTGTGATATATTGTGGGTAGCCGTATGGCGTGAATCCTAGATTGTGTAATCAATTGTGAAATGTGGCCTTTGGTAAATATATGCATTGTTTAAATTGATTAAAGGTGCATGATGATTGTGATGGAGTTCGTTGCCATTTGGCGCGATATTATGAATGCATATTGATTGTATGCGATTGTATTTGAAAAACCAAGATGTGTATTCTTGTGCATTGCTTGATAAATGTAGTGATGGTGTTGAAAGTATGAATACTTTGATTATTATGAAATGTGTTGTGTGTGCAATCATGTTATAATTCTTATGTGATGAATTATTTGAGAATGCATGGGATTAAGATGCGAGAACGATCTTAAGTGCATATGGTTGATTGATTGCATACGGATCATTGTTGTCAAGAGGCAATGCTTGCTAGTTTCGTGGAGACTAGTGACTTGTCCCAAACCTAGAGTGGGGTTTGAAAGCTTACGGAACGGGCTTTTGTTTGTTATTGGTCTAGGGAACGGACCCAGTTTAAATGTAAAAACCGAAAAATAATAACAAGTGTTGGTACCACATGGCATGAGTTGCATTGAGTTGCATTGAGTGACATGGCATATGTATAATTGTTGTATGAAAGTATGCATATGTGTATGAATTGTTGAACTGAGAGTTGTGAATTGATGAATAAACATAATTGTAAATGTTATGTGAAAATGAGTGAATTGTGGATGTATACATGATGAATGTGCTTGGTGATTATCCATATATTTGTATATACATTGTGATGTATATGGATGACTTGTGGTGAGAATGTTGATTATGTGTATTCTAAGATTGTAGATATATATATAATTATATGCATTGATTATTATGATAATATTTCTCACCCTTCTGCTGTTTTATGATGCCCTATGAGGCATTGTAGAGTAGGTATGCCGGAGGTCTTTTTGTGAAGCGTGTCTTCATTCTTTTGTCGGTCAGCTCTGATATGTAGCACCGGGTAGCTAGGATATATGCTTCTTTTGTGATACGTTGTGTATGTATGTTGGTGTGGAATGTTTATGAAAACATGAATTATGTTGTGAATCAAACTGGATGATATCTATATATGTGTATATGTGTGATGTTAATCAATGTTTAGATGTTTCCGCTTTTATTCTAAATATTGAGATGTGGGTGTCAGGACTAAGTTCGTCTGTTGAAAGTTACCCCACTGTTGCATATATTTATTGAGCAGGTGTTGTATGTTTTAAATTCAAGTATGATGTGGTGCACCTCTTTTATACCTTGTTTTAATTATACTCTGATGGATTTTAATATGTGCCTAAATGATTTATTTGGTTAATTGGGGGTATAGAAAGGGGGTGTTATAAGGCACACGAGGAGCGGGCCCTCGGAGACTAACACTACACGACTACCAATATAGAAACTGGTTCTAAGAGTGGTTCCCAGAGTCTCGGACCCTTCATGAATCAAGTCGTGCAACAGGCTAGCTGCTTTACAATAAGATCTACGAAAAGGTCTACTCTTAGGGGAAGCTTTCATGCTAGGCACACAAGGAGCGAGTCCTTGGGGACTAACACTAATTACTTCCAAAATCTAAACTAAGTTTTCTCTCTTCTTTTTCCAAAGCTCGGGTGTATAGTTTTACTTGCAATGTTATCCCAGAATCCAGCAAGCAGATATAATAAACAACATACAATAGAAAGAGAAAGCAATAAATAAACAATAGAAGAAAACCATTATAAAGAAAACAGTTAAGCGAAGGTAGCACTCTCGAATTGAATCAAGTTAGGCTTGACTCTCTCTTGCATAGGGCAATGCGTGTCCC
Organism: Lathyrus sativus; assembly: GCA_963859935.3. Taxonomy (NCBI): domain Eukaryota; kingdom Viridiplantae; phylum Streptophyta; class Magnoliopsida; order Fabales; family Fabaceae; genus Lathyrus; species Lathyrus sativus. The sequence continues at coordinate 50,389,989 of OZ012736.1, read as the reverse complement.
CAGCAAAGTCGCCATCTGTCGTACCTCGAAAAATACGATCCTCGCGATGGACGCGGAAAAAACGTTTGAACAGAGTCGCCACCGAACTTTATTCATTCCAAGGAAGGAATAGGAAAATATTGATAAAACCTTTAAAGAGATATTAACATGGTCGTCGCAACCAGATTCTAGGTTCGGGAGTCGATTACGCAAAGGGAAGGTATTAGCACCCTCTACGTCCGTTGTACTCAACGGGAACCTCTTAATTCGATTCGAGAGTAAACTTAGCTACGCTTGTTTGTTTTCTTCTAAGGGGCAAAATGGGTGGTTTTTAGGTAGGGTGCTCGCCAAGGATCGGGGCCCTTGTGCCTACGTACTCCCTTGTGAATGGGAAAGTCAGAGCATCATAGTTCGTGGGACTACGGGAAAATGGGGGAATTGTGGAATTGTGGGGAATGTGGAATTATGGGAATTGTGGGAATTGTGCTCGCCAAGATCATTGCAATCTTGTGCCTACGTATCTTACATTCAGAAGAGAATGAAGAATCAGAGCAGCCGTAGTTCGGCCAACTACGGTAAAAGGTTTGAAAATGAACGAGTGTTTAGGTCGCATTCTAACTGCTAAAGGTTGGCTTGTCTGGTCACTAGGGGAGGCTGAAGCACAAGTTCATATTCGTGGAAGAAGGGACTAAAAAATGTTCTTGGCATCGGTTTTTGAGTCGAACGAGAGTTTAGGTCGCATTCTAACTACTAAACGTTGGCTTGTCTGCTCGCTAGGGGAGGATGAAGCACTTGTTTGTTATGCACGGAAGAAAAGATTAAATAATGTTCTTTGAGAATAGCTGTTTGAGTTGTAGGGATCGCGCGAGGTTGAGGAATTTAGTGTTTGAAAAGTTTCAATCGCGCGGGGCGAGAAAAGAGAGTTGGGTTGAATAGGTATCTAGGGTTTCAATCGCACGGGAGCGAGGAAGATGAGGTTGGTTAGATAATTTGATGGAGAATGACGACTATTTGATAAATGAGACGTCGACCTCGCAATCAATTAATCGGGATATTATTGGAATGCTAGACTCCAACGCCACCTTTTTCATTCCATAAATTACGAAATATGTGTTTGATGGACGGTTTAGACGCATGTTAGGGTTTGAATTGAGGGAGATTTAGATTTGATCGCACGAGGGTGAGAAGCGGGGTTAGACGGGTTGTATATTTAGGAGGAATGACGACTATTCGATAAGCGAGACGTCGACCTCGTAATCAATTAGTTGGGATATCGTTGGAATGCTAGATCTCAATGATACCTTTTTCATTCCATTAATTATGAAATATGTTTGTGGGACAGTGAAAGTACTTGTCCAAGTAATTAGGGCACGTGTTTTAGGAACGAAAGTTTGAATGACACGCCGCTCGAGGCGTACGCCTCAATAGTTGTCACTCGAGAATTCAAGGAGTGCAAGACTCCAAGAACTCAATTCTTTCGCAATTTAATTAAGAAAATAATTTGAGTAGGTTAGCGGTTTCGATCGCACAAAGGCGAGAGAAAAGAAGCGGATTGGGGCGCACACGCTAAATCCTAAGACGTAGGGGCGAATGTGTCGCATATTGCCCAAAAGGCATATGCTAAACATTCTAGACAAGTGAGAAGAGGCTCCCCACTCATCATTTCCTACGTATCTAAGGCTCGGCTCACAACACTCGGTGGTTAATTAAAAAGTTTGAATTAGGGAAAGTTACCGAACGGAGTGGTTCCGTTGACCCTTGAATTTGCATGCAAGCTTCATTTCCAAGCTTCCAATATCCTCTTTGATGTTTTGAAATATGGTTCGAAAGGATAAGTGAATCGAATCGGGACCAATGTGACGCTAAACCGTCGTAGCTCGACTCATAAGGGAGGTCAAACTAAAGGAGGCCGCGTAATTAAAATTCGTGCTATGGACAAGATAGAGAAATGATATTGAGGATCATTCACCAATTGAATCATATCGCACAGACTAAAAGGTGGGGTCTCGTCTTAATCGCAAACAAATGTCGATTAATCGAAGGTAGCCTATCGCGATTCCAAAGTAAAGAAAATGACCCAAATGGTCATCTTCCATAGATTTGAAATCAGGAAGGTTATCCACTCCGATAAATTCGACGCTTACGGATACAAGACTTCATCGATCTAAGAAAGTCAAAATAAAATCGGAAAGAAGAAGAAATGAGGAGAGAAAGGAGGTGGTCTCGGATCCAACATTATTCATCAATAATTTGGTTGGTAATGAATTACGAAAGTCTCTTCACAGACCCAAACAAATGAAAGTGAAATAAAATGCCCAGTGATATAAGAAAAAGTCCAGAATCTAACTTCCAAGAAAATATTAAAGAGCTCTAAAGAAACTAAAACTTAACTATTTAGAAATATAGAAAAAGCTACTTAATATAATTACAAAATTCTAAAGAAATTAAATATAATATATATGTGTGTGTGTATATATATATATATATATATATATATATATATATATATATATATATATATATATATATATATATATATATATATATATATATATATATATATATATATATATATATATATATATATATATATATAAATTAAAACTGTTTGAAAAAAAATTAAAGACAATCTTTTTTTTACTAAAATATTTATATTTATTTAAAAGAGAAGAGAGGGGATATGATTTGAAGGGTGAAACGGGCTTTAAGCCCAATACAAAATCAAATAGAAACATTTAAAAAAAAATAAGAACTAAAGCAAAATGGCCATCCTTAATCATCTGTTTCAAATCAACAGGGTCATTCAAAAGAAAACAACATCAACATCATATCTACAAGGATCCGCACAAAAAAAAATCTCATACTTCTTCGCCCATCTCCCTCGTTTCTTCCGGGATTCACTTCTCATCTAAACTCAACCAAGTTTGTTTTTTTTTATGTGGCTTGGGTGGTTCATTTGGAGGTTTGTTGAGAATGGGTTTCCGCAAAACAGAGAGGGTTTACAGTTCGTTTCTGAAAGGGTTAAGGAGAAGTTTGGATGGTTGGGAAGGAGAAGACGAGATTGAGGGATGTGGGTGAGGCGCGGTTGGAAATAGAGAGAGGAAGATGGTGATAATGTTGATTTTCGGTTGAGATGAAGAATGGTGGAGAGGATTTTCGATTTGTGGAGGAAATGAAATTGAATGAAAACATTTCAGCGTCACAAAATCACAATTTCTTTGATTAGTGTCGACTTGTTGTTTTCTCCTTTTCAGGAACTTGAAGAGATGAAACAGGGTGGTGTTCGTAGGTGGGTTTCAATAGTGTTGCGGACGAAGATGGTTTGATTTCCGTTGGTGGCATTTAGAGAAGATAAAGAGGAGATATGAATCGTATGGAGGAGGAAAATATTATGATTATCACGGTGAAGAAAAGGTTGAATTGAGGGTGGCGTCGTGGTGTTTGCAGAAGGTGGAGGTAATGGAGAAAGTTTTGAGGAGAAGGAGCTTTAGCCGGCGATGGGTTTCACGATGAGGGACTTGAAACAAAGGGAGAAGGTTATGTATCAGTTGAAGAGGAAGGAGGATGGGAGATGAGCCGCTAGGGTTTTCGGCTGCTTCCAAGAAGAAGAAAATGAACAGTGGGTTATATACCCACTGTTCGACACATGGCACTGGCAATTAGTTTAATGGTTTTTGCTGATTTTGATTAATTGACTAATTAGTGATGCTGTACAAAATCTGATAACAATAATAAAACAAAATTCTAATCCTAAAAATATTCTAATTAATCTAATTGATAATTAATCCAACCTAGACTAATTAACTAATCTAATTAAATCTAATAATCTTAACTCTAATAAACTTCTAATCTATTCTAAACTATTTCTAAAAAAAAACAATTAAAGTTCTATTTAAAAAAACAAATATTTTCTAATAAATCTATTCTAACAAACAATATAATTCTAATATCTATTTAAAAAAAACTAATTTCTATTTTCTAAACAAATTCCAAATAAAACTATTTTCTAAAAAAAGAAAAAAAACGCTATTGAAAAACTAAATAAAATTTATTTCTATTAAAAAATCTAATTAAAAAATCTAACTAAGTTCTAACTCTATTTTAATTAAATTTAATTCTATTCTAAATTTATTAATTAATTTTAAAAATTATAATTCTATTTCTAATAAAAACTAATTATTCAATTAATAATAAAATGTTAAAACATAAATAATAATAAATAAAAAGATGCCATGTGGCGCAAATTCATTGGGCTAAAAAGGTGAAAAAATTTATTTTTGCTGAAAAATACACTACGCTGTACAAGCGAGGTAAATCAAAAAATTAAATCGGGCGAATGAAAATTTTGAAAAAGGTAGGACTAAAAACAATTTGGGGTATAACACCCACCATGGAAGAGACATACAATGCAATGTTAAAACTGAAGAAAGATTGCTTCAAGACCATATGGTTTTAGGAATTATTTCTTCCAGACTTATAAGCACATCATCAAGGAGGATGTTTACCAAACAACCCTGCAATTTTTCAAGGATAGTTGGATCCTACCCAACTATCACGTAAACACTATTGTGTTAATCCCTAAAACCCAAGGTGCAAACAAGATTTACCAATTCAGGCCAATTGCTTTGGCTAACTTCAAACACAAATTCATAACAAAAATCATAGATGATAAGTTGGCAAAGGTTCTCCCATATATCATCTTTCACGAGAAGAAAACATTATTCATGGAAGGAGTATTAAAGAATGTATTTTTCTCACATCTGAGGTAGATAACTTAATATATAAGAAAACATTTGGAGGAAACGTTGCTATTAAAGTTGATATATCCAAGGCATTTTATACTCTTAACTAGGATTTTCTGATCAAGGTCTTGCAGGGATTTGGATTCAATGAGATATTTTGCAATTAGATCAGGCGCATTATCATATTGTCTCAAATGTATGTTTATAGCAATGGTCAACAAAGAGGTTTCTTCACTTGTAAGCAAGGGGTTAGACAAGGTGACCCTTTATCCCCTTCTCTTTTCTTCCTTGATGAGTAAGTAGAGGTATCTCCAAGATTTCCCCTTCTGAAGAGATTCAGTTGATTAAGGCCACTATGAACTATAAGATCCAATCACACACTCTCCATGCTGATGATATTATGGTTTTCTCTAAAGGGAACATGGACTCGATTGATACCATTTCAAAGCACTTTAAAAAAATATGCATCTTGTTTAAGACAACACATTAATCCCTCAAAATCAATCATAAATGCAGAATCAATGACCATACACAAGCACCACATGACTGAAACTAAGATGGCATTCTGGATAGGTCACATGCCTTTTCTTTACCTAGGTGCTTCTATCTTTAAGGACATGCCTAAATTAATCCACTTTCAAGCCATTGCAGATAAGATAAATCTTACACTTTTCTGCACTAATGTCAACTGTAAAAGAGTATGCAATGAAGCTTTCTGACATTAGGTTCTTGTAGTGTTTCTCCTTGCTTTCAGATTTGGGAAATCAACTCAAATACTAATATTTCAAAAGCTTTTGGAGTTACTCTTCTATCATCATATGTCTCATTTCACTCATCTAGTTAAAAAGTCTTTTGATTTGGAAGGTTAATTCCTTATCATCAGACATTCCATAGGAAGTATCCTTCAACATATTTTATAAAAGATATTCTGATAGATAGCTTTTCAAAATCTATTTCAATTTCTTTTCTTTGAAGATTGTATGACAAACCAACAGATCAAAGTACATTTAAGTTGTATAACTTCTTGAATAACTGTGACCTTACGTTTGAATCCATAACAATCTTCTCAGAATTTGCTTGGAGAGATTAGATAAAGTGTAACTGGACAAGCTTCAAAACTGATTCCCACAAATATGAGGACAAGGATTCATGGATAGTCCGAGCATCATATATATCAATGACTTTGACATACTCAGAAGTGAGATGAAACACCTACCAGAATGCAAATATCTCTGAAGATATTCAATAAGCTTCTTCTGAGCTGGTGATAGAGATTTTCAAACAGTGATTATCTCTACACCATCAACTTCTATATTAATACATTTCTCAAGGATATTCTATAGACCTTTATCATAATCCTTTATCAAGACCAATGAGTTAAAAATATGTTTTACTTTCCCATCATTTAAATTCAGTGGAATCACCCTTTGAATATGGTAGGAAAAGCAGTATGATATTTTTCACGTGGCACTTGATTCCTTCTTGAAGGAAAGTCTTTAACAAACATACTTTTCTTATTGGATCATTATCTGTGCCACTGTTAAGTGTTAAGCACATACCATGCTCTGATACCAATTGAATATGAGAAAAATACACAAGAAGGGGTGGGGGGGGGTTGAATTATGTTTTCCATTTCTTTTTAAGTATGCATCTGATCAGAGTTCAGAATCTGAACTGGTGCTCAAATTCTGTTTATACTTGCATCGGTGTTAACAGAAGCAAATAAATAAAAACATAAGACACAAATATTTATACTTGTTCCCCTCCAACTGAGAGTAGTCAAGTCCCCTTGTTTCACAAGAGATTTTCACTATAACCAAATTATGATTACAATCGCTTATGCATTCTGCATATGACTTTTACATTGCTCATACCCTAGGTCCGAAACTTCCTGCTTAAGTCCTCCAGACTCAAGACTTCTGCTCCAAGTCCCATGAAATGAGCCTCTTTGCTTAAACCCCTCAGATTCAAGACTTAGTGCCCCCAATTTCATGAACCGAGTGAACTTTCTCAAGCCACACTGGCCCAAGACTTCTTTCTTGCATCCCCTCGACACAAGACTTCTACTCAATCAATCCACTTGATTAAGTTTTTCATTGCTTAAGCACATAGCACGATACTTACATGGGTCAAACATCTTGGAGAGAGACTTCCTTGCTTGTATCCTAATGATACAAGACTTCTTCTCAATCAACACACTTGATTAAGACTTTCAATGCTCAAGCACATAGCAAGAGACTTACATGGCTCAAGCATCTTGGCGAGAGACTTAATCTAAACTGCTAAACAAGTTCAGCAAAATGGAGAACAAGGTGTACTTGATACTAATATCATAGGTACAGGAAATCATCATCAATAAAGACCTAAAACTCTTAAGGTTTCTAAGATATTCAATGTGTAAGGCTTTTAAGACTATAACCTACAACAAAAAATCTGCATAAACTATTGAGTTGATAATTGCTGATCTTGTTACACCATCTTCTGGTCAATCCTTGTTAAAGAATCAGTTTGAACCTTCAGCCACTTTTATAGGAGTTGCAGCATACTAGCCGTTAGATGAGATAACTTGATCAGTGTCTTTTCTTTACTCCATTATACAAGAGTCGTTGAAGATAAATACACCAAAAGATCTTGATCTATTGTGTAACATGTTTAATTGTTGAGTCTTCAAGAAGATCCTGTACTTTAGAGTTGTTGGAGAGGTATCTGTAAAGCATGTCAACCTTTCTTAAGCCTTGTGAGCTCATACTCTAGCTGACAAATAGATTTGACAATGCAACTTGCTTTATGTATTACAAACAACTTCGACTTTATCACCAACTCTGAAAGATATTAGAAGTCAATTTACATTCACCAAGTGTAGAGACAATTATGTTGCTTCTTTTGATGCTGTGACCTTCAGCTTCAAAGCTACGCCATACATCACTTAGTAAGTGTTCTTCAGATTCTGCATCACCAGAAGTTAGAAATTCAGCTTCTCTCAAGTGTGCCTTTGTATATCAGATTTTTTATCTAATATTCACAGGTATTACAACCCGCATACAAGAAACACACATCCAATAAAATCATTATTCTTTAAATACTTTGTTATTATCAAAACCCAAGAAATATATGTCATGAACAAATCTTGTTCTAACATTTAATTCTTGCAGGGCTTCTCAAATTTTCCCGGGATACTTTTAACAACCTTAAAGAAAGGTTGAGCTTTTTTATTTAGGATATGTCATTGTCTACCCCCCAAATATTGTGACTGTTTTCCATATCCTTGTTAGTTTGACTAAGGATACCACTCTTTTTAATGATGGAAAAGATAATTTGGCATGGTTCCCTAAGGAAGATGGGCAATTCTTTGTAAAGGATGCCTATAAGCACTTGGTGGAAACTCCTCATACAACATCATGTGGCAATATTGCATGGAACAAATGCATCCCTCCTTCTACCTCCTTGATATTTTGAAGCCTCAATCATGGCAAGATCCCCCAACAGATGACATGCTTTCCCAAAGAGGAGTTCATATGACACCCATTTTCAGTTTGTGCATGACTCAATATGAAAGCATAACACATCTATTCTTCGAGTGCACTTTTTCTTCAAAAATTTTGAGGTGGTTTGCCAACACTTCCAACACATATCTTGTCATTTCTTCTTTGTAGGATATTTGAAAAATTATTGATGGTAGCAAATCTTGCCATGCCAAAATTGTCATCTTGTATACTTCTGTAAACACTGTTAACGAGATTTAGAAAGCGAGGAATAACTTAAGATTCAATAATTATAAGACTTATGGAAATCTTGATCCGCGGTAATCCATTCTCAGATTTCACTTTCGGGAAATTTGATCAAGCATGTGGCTAGTTTGTCCATTCAAGATTTTTGTGTTCCTTAAAGCTTTCAACATCCATGCAAGATCACCTCTCTCCGCATGATTCTCAAAGTTTTCTGGTATCCACCAATGGTGGATTGGATCAAATGGAATATAAATGACGCCTTAGTTGGAACCCCCAACATGGCGGTTTGCAGAGGTTTTTTTCGAGATCATCATGCAAACCACATCGGTAGTTTTTTTAGTTTTCTTGGCAGAGGTAATTCTCTCTATGCTGAGCTCATGGATGCAATTTTGGCCATGGAACATGTACTATCAATGATCTCGTTACACTTTTGGTTGAAAACAGATTCCATGTTAGTGGTTGTGGCTTTCTCTAAACCAACTATGGTACCTTGGGAGATAAGAAACAAATGGAACAACTGTTTGCTTAGTTTCAGGGTTAAGAATTTTTTTGTATAACAAATGGTGCAGATATGTTAGATAACTCAGATCTAACAATTAACAAATATATTTGATTGAATGGTATACCAATGTAAGTATGAATTTTAATAGAAACTCGCTAGAACTCCTAATTTTAGGATTCTAAACTCTTGAAATTTTGACCTAGTCCCATTCACTTTTATACTTTTTTTATACCAATGGCTTAATGTCCACTTTTGACCTGAAAAGAATATTAATACATTTCATCTACGGTTTAGTTCGTTCCACATGAAATTAATTCATCCTTGGTGATCCATTTCAATTTCAATTAGAATGATATTTCTAATAGTTTTATCTTTCATAAATAATGCTCAAAAGAAAAAACATTGTCTCAATTTTTACTTAAAAATCAAAGTCGTTTAATCTCAATATTGACAAGGTAATTCCATTTTTTTTTCTAATTACAAAGAAACTTCATAGTGAAATGAAGCAACTCACGCATAATTTTTATGATCGTTATTATAAACAAAACTTTATTTTTAATTTTAAAGAATAATTGATGTATATAACTAGATAAATCGATAATTTAATAAATTTATTGATTAATATTTTTGTTTATAATAATAATAGAAAAAATTACTTATTTAATATCTTCTTCCTTACATATACACAAGCTCTTCATCTTTAGTTTGAAATTGTTGTTTAACCAATTCCCAACAATCTTTGTAAGATAGCCATTTGGTAATTCTTGACGAGACACTATTCCCATGATTTTTGTTTCTTTTTGCAAGACGAATTGTGACCAAAATTGAAGAACAATTCCCTCTAAAAGCTAATTAGAGATGAGTTGCTCTTTTCATCCTTATGGATATATTATATATTTTTGGAAATTTGAAAATGCCTTTAATGCGTCTAGAAATGCATTTTCGAACGCATTCAAGAACACATCAACATGCACTATTCTGAGATCCACTCTGATTTAAACAAAATATAGTCTAAAGATGTATCTCCATAAAGTTTTTGGGTGTGTCCGAAAATGCATGTTCGAAATGTCATTTAAAGTCCTTTAAAAGATACTGGAAATCCTCCTAAATCATTTCAGAGCAATACAATTATCCCAACAATGTAATTTTTTTAGGCCAAGTTTTATTAATGTAAAATCAAAATAAAATCAAGTTACATTAAAGTTAAAAGAAAATAAAAATTCATGCATTAATCTAAAAAATCAAGACCATCCATAATATTTGTTCGAAAATATAAAAAAGTAATACACCCAAACATAAACGATTGGGTATGTCTAACCCATGCCTCCTCCTCCGTCTATATTGCACGACATTCCGTAACTTGGAAGTCAAGTTCTTCACGAGGCCCAACTGGGGACTTCCATCCTTAAAGACTCCTACCTCTATGTCTACTCTACCCATCTCTAAAACATGCCAACAGACCGCCGACACGGGCTCGGTTTAGTCATCCCTAACCTTAAGTATCTCTTGATTAGTTGGTCTAGATGATATTCCAGGAGTGTCTCGTGTCATGATAGGGTGTGACACCTTATAGAACCATGTTATGTAGTCGTCAGCATAAGCCCACTGAAAAGGAGATGACACCATGTGATACTCCTCTGATACCAAGTGACGCTCGAAATCATCCAGTATCGCATCAAGATCTCTGCGGTGGACGGTGGAAAGAGAGAACTTATAGGGGATCTTGGAATAATTTGAAAACAACTAAACTAGCACATCACTCGCCCGAGAAAATAAGGATACATCAGACTTGACCCATATGCCAGTCCTCCGGAGCATAAGGAAATGGTGTCAAACTGGCGCGTCTTGTGTTGACCCTTGTATAGGAAAAATCAAAAGTCATATGGTACATGACGGTCAAGATACACTCTGAATGACTCGATCGCATTATTTCCCTTGTACTTGATAAATACGGCAGCACATGGCCAATCCTCATCATAGGCAGACACAACTTCTCACACGGTGATGCGAGGGATGTGTGAGATTATCCATCCTGAAAATGGTTTAGATACAAAATTAAAAACAAGTGTACCAAATGAGTTATATAAGTATCAGTAATAATAAATTACCGTAAGCAGTGTGCAACTCCCTGTCATATGCTTTGTTTTCCTAAACAACCCTCGCCAATCTTTGAGTATAGGTAAATCAAACAGGCGGCCCCCTAGTTTTACTCATGAATCACCGTCAAGTCGATGAAGTACTTAAGGTAGACCACATCGACATAGGTTGCACGTTTGACTAGAAATATGGACGTGCTAACCAGAAACAAGAGGTAACACCTCAATGCACAATGCCGGTGGTACTCAATGTAACGCCCATTTTAATTATTTTTAGTTCCGGTGTTATTTTTATTCGTCAGCGTGTTTGGTGTGGGAATTGAAGAAGAATTAGAGGCGTAATATTAATATTTGATAATCGATAATGATAATAATTAATAATTAATATTAATGTCGATATTAGTATTATTGTTATTATTATTATTATTATTATTATTATTATTATTATTAATATTATGGGGTTATTACTATTATTTTGGAATAAAAGAAAAAGAGAATATTAATAAAATTGGAATAATAAGGATTATTTGGAACTAAGGGCATGTTTGGCAATTTGTAAAAAGGGAATTGGAGAAAGAAAGGGAAGAACACGATTGAAGAAGGAGAAAACACGGTTGAAGAGGAAGAGCAAGGTCTGAAGCTTGAGCAAAGGAAGGGATCATCAAGGCTATCAATCATTTAGATTTTTTCGAAGCTTCATCATCATCAATCTGCATTTCGAGGAAAGGGGGGGGATTAATCGATCAAATTGGTTTATGCATGAAATTGGTAGAAAAGGGGAAAATCCCTAATCCCCATAGTTTGATGTTAATGTGATGTTGATTTTGTGTTTATGATTCTGAAATGGTTGCGTTTATGGTGTTTGATTTCGTTGCATGTGTTGATTGAGGGAATTTGGGGGTTTCCGGGTGAATTCGAAGTTATACCGGAAGTTGGTAATTGCGTAGATGTAAACGTTACCGAGCAGAACTGAGTTAGATGTTATAGTCGGGTGGTGGAACGATTTACCGGTATGATGGGGTTTGGCTTGGGAATAGAATCGGCTGAGCTTGGAGTGCGTTGCCGACTCTGAGCTGAGAGCTGTTTTCTGCAGAATTCGCGTGCATTCACTGGGCGAATGGGGGCAAGCCTTCGCCAGGAGAACTGGGCAGCGAATGCTGCCTTTTGCTTCTGTTTGGTTTCGCTAGGGGTTTCGCCGGGCGAGTCCCAGCGAGTGTTCGCTGCGGGGCTTTGATCCCGACTTTCTATGTCTAATACAACTTAACTGGAAGTGCACAGTCTATCGCGTAGTAATAAAAGATATTGATCCCACAGGGACTCGTAATCAAACTAGTGTTCTCGGGAGTTACTATGTTTAGCTAGGTAGATGATTTTTAAGGGAATAATTTTGTCACTAAAGGGAACTAAAAATGTTACTTAAATTATAATTACGTGAATCGATATGCAGTAATTATGTTCTTCGGGGATTTGACAAGTTACCGGTATATGAAATATTTTTCAGAATTTATTTAAGCAGAAAATAGTGATCTGAAGACTTTCGTCTCACGATGGTTGTTGACGCCAGTCATAATTCTAAGGGCCAAATGTACGCTTTCGTGTCCCATTCGGGGTTAAAACTATTTTTTGGAAATCTCTAAGTTCTAATTCATTTTAAAGTGCTTTCGCTGTTATTAAAACAAATGACTAGTGTTTACTATCTGGTCTTACCGCAGCTTTCGCTTGTTGGTTCGTACCTTAATTAATTTCCCACTTTCATGGCAAAACTACTTTTAAATAAGTTCTCGCTTTCGCGACGAAGTTTATTCAGTAAATAAATTTAAACACTCAGACCATAAACAACTTTTGAAAAAGAAAGTTTTCAACCGGTTATTATCAAATCCCGTCTGAATTATTATTACATATCGATTACTCTAATTTAGCTAGACATGGATTTGGGAAAGGTAAAACATAAATAAAAACAGTGAATAATAACATGTATCATAATGAAAACTGAAATTACGATTAAAATTTAGAACCTATAAATATTCCAATTGGCCTTTGGGCAGATCCTCCACAAATGTTGGCAGGATTCTGGTCTTTGTGCCAATTGATCGTACAAGGGAAATAGGAATTACAGAAGAAATGAAAGGGAACAAAAAAATAGAAAGAAATAAAACTGAACTTTTGCTCTGGAAATGAAATTGGGCAGCACTTCGTTGTCTGAATGCGGCTCCCTTTCTCAGCTCCCCTCCTTCCCTTTTTATAGAAATAGAATTCTAACGGTTATAACTTGAAGAAGGTGGAATTAGAGGCAGAAATATCAGGGAGTAGTGGTCCACTATTTGGGACTTGGAACTGTATTTTGCACGTTCATTTGAAGTTGGGCGTTTTTGCCTGCATGACGGTCGTCACGGTGTGTGACGGTCGTCATGGAGCTGTGACGGTCGTCACAGCAGCAAAATATGCATTCTGCGTTTTTCATGTTGTTTTCATCCGGTTTTCGTCCATATTTCATCTGTAATTGCTTCTTTTCTTCATATTTCTTTGTTTAGACGTGATTATCAAATACCTGCAAAATATCAGACAAATAACATGGAAATAACCCGAAATCGGATCGAAAACAGTCAGACATCAGTTGAATTATGCATCAATATATATATATATATATATATATATATATATATATATATATATATATATATATATATATATATATATATATATATATATATATATATATATATATATATATATATATATATATATATATATATATATATATATATATATATATATATATATATATATATATATATATATATATATATATATATATATATATATATATATATACGATTTCGTGTTATCAAACTCCCCTAAGCTTGAATCTTTGCTTGTCCTCAAGTAAAACAGGAAAAAGTCAGCGAGCACGAGGCAGCTTCCTCATTCACAAAGTTGGGAAAAACCGGGATTCTTAGTAAGAACAAAACGAGTACGGTGATGACACTGGACTACAAGTCTTCGGAGGTCTCCTTCTTATGCAAATCGGTCCCAATCATGCTACTGTAGCTTGGTGTCAAGGTTCTCGCGTCAAGTTCACCCTGTTTGTTCTAGCGCAATCACATTAAGCCCGTTGTCCATACACTTTCATGGCAAGTCGACCTGTTAGTGAATATGATATCCTTTCTGTTTTGATCTTTTTCATTGCTCATAAGCTTATATCATTGATTTTTCAATGAGTTTTCGTACCGTTGGGCTAAATGCTCGGGTGAGGAGCACCTAACTTAGAGGGAACGCGTCTTTAAATTTGGGCTAAATGGCTTTCTTTTCATGATTTTTCATCTATTTGGAGATCATACACTTATTTGCATTGGTCGCTCGCTTAGAAGTGTTCTAGGATGGTGCTGACTGCTAGTATAAACTACTTGGGGCTGAGTTTACGTGGACACTTGAAACTTTGGTACACGTAGGTAGTGAAACCGACTCGCATAAACTGGAGATCTAAGGTGTCAGGACGGTACCGGTTTTGTTAGAATTGTCGTCTCAGAGTTTTAAAACTTGGTTTAAACTCGGGCGCACTCTCGTGATGCTTTTGCTTTTGAGGAACGAACGAAAAAGTTTTTGTTTATGTCGAATAACGTGGGGATGTTTGCGTAACGGAAAAAGATATATAAACGAGCTTTTATTTGCTAAAACGTGAAAATGTTCGAATTGAAATTACGAAAATAAAAGTACACAGGAATGGGAAATAAACGCTCCGCTCCCACACTATCTCAATCAGTGTCCCCACTGATTTGAAAGAATGCGAGAGGGAAATACAAAGGAAATGAAAATACAGAGAAACTGAAAATATAGTAAACAAATAAGGAAAATAGTAACTAATCGCGGCCTTTGCCTCGGTCACGTCCTCTCTCGTGTCCTCTGGCTCTGACTTGGTCGCGACGGGTCTCAAGGTCCAGTGCTCCGGTATGATAGACATAGTCGCGGAGTCCTTCGAACTGCAAGGTCAGATTCGCCAAGTTCTCAGTAATGGTTTCCTGGCCGGTTTGGAGTTGTTGCATTTGGGTCCGATGCCAAGCTTCGAACTGCTCTGCTTGCTGATTCTGCTGCTGCATCATAGCGAGTATCTCGGCCTGCTGGTCGAGAGATCGGCGGAGGTCTTCTTCGGAGTAGTCGGGCTCTGGATGATGGCGGCGGCGGCGGTAGGATGTGCCCTCGGAAGGAAGTGGTTGCGATGCCTCCGGTTGCTCAGGTCTGTCCAACTCATCTTGGATTTCGTCACCAGAATCTTGGGTGTGAGTCTTAGTTGGAGCAGCGGCAGCAGCAGGGGCATTAAGGTCAAATAGCCAGTTGGCACGATCCTCTGAGTGCATCCGGGTGCGTGATGGCAGGATGATACTTCTGACGGTTTCGCCACGCACGACTGGGTGGTACTTGCCATCGGCTCTGGAACGGATGAGGTGAGAGGCTCTGTAGTGGTCGGTGTCGAGGAACACCGAGGGAATGGCATGGAGATGCTGGAGTCGGTCATCGAGGTTCAGCCCAAGTGCAATGGCAGTAACAATCCCGCCAAAGTAAAATGGCTTAGAGCCACGGTTACAGTTGGCCTGAATGTGGGCCAGGAGGAACGGAGCGGCGTTGATGGGCTCGTTGTTGAAGACACAACGGAGAAAGAAGAGCTCTTTCGAGTTCACCTTATGGTTGCTATCCCGGGCGAAGATGGTGTTGCTCAGTGCTCGGTGGAAGTACCGGATGGTCGGGTTGTGGATATGCATTGCATGCAGAGAATCCCAACCATCGGCATTGATTCCGGTTAGCTGGTACCAGAGCACGAAGGCTTCGTGCTGGAACTGTTCGGTGAGGCGGCGGTGAGCATTGTCGCCGCGAGGGAATTGTAAGATGGCGGCAATCTGGTTCTGGTTCAGTTGATAGTTCGTGCCGAACATCCGAAAGCATGCGGCACCGGAGTGTTGGCTGAGGTCGCCGCTGGAAGTGACGTAGGTGAACGAACTAAGGAACTCGAGGGTGAGTTGTTCGTACGTCGGCAGCGGATTTGTCCAGAGGTTCCAGATGCCGGCTCTTTGGAGCATCCAAGTGACGCCGTCAAGGAGTCCGAGCTCTGTGAGCGATGGGATATGTGGATAGTGGGTCGGATGTAGCGACCGTTGGTGGAAGGCGATATAGTTGGCTCGCTGTCTCTCTCCGGAGTCGCCGTCGCTGAACACGATGTTGCTGAGGTCTGGGGTTTCGTTGTTTCTCGCCATTGTTGGAGGATACTGAGGAAATGTGGATGGAGTTGGTTCTGTGGAGTGGAAAAATGTTACAGAAGTGTAGTAGGAAGTTGAGATGGGAGTTGGAATATATGGAGCAAGGTGGGGAAAACGAAAATTGGAAGTGGGGTGTGAGTTTGTGATGATTGGGAGTTGAAAGGATGTGAGTGGGAGAGAAAACGCAACCCCTGTTATATCAGATAACAGTTTTGGGCTCGTGACGGTCGTCACGTATCTGTGACGGTCGTCACCCGTGTGACGGTCGTCAGGCTTCTGTGACGGTCGCCACACCAGCAAAATCTGCAGAACGCAGAATTTTGCTTTGGGGGTGTTCTTGCAATGATTTTTAGGCCTAGTATTGATATGGCAATGCTTTGTATCGGTTAATAAACAAAGAATAACGTAAAAACAGAATAAATGAATAAAGACTATAATTGAAATAACAAGTAATTAGAATGATTGTAATGTAATACATAGGGAAATTAACAATGCAAAAATCAAAATAATTGAAAACGAACGGAAAGTAGAAAAACTAAACTAAACTAAATCTAATGCTAATATCTAGTCTTTTCGTGCCTTCAACTCATCAAACTTCCGGGCGTAGTAGTCGAGCTGGTCACAGACTAAGTCCATGAAGACTACGAGTTCGCTGTGTATGCTTGTGATGTCGTCTTTTACCGTAGTCAGAGCTGCGTCAACGTTGTCCAATCGGTGCAGAACAATATCCATTTTGTTCGTGGTCTCCTCAGGAATGGGCTCAGGATAGGTGTTGTAATGCGGAGGAGTCGTAGGGTCTACTTCAGCTTCTGATACAACATCCTCATAGTACATATAATCGTGTGCTTCAGAGATGTGATCACTGTCGTACATGTAGTTCTGTGGTGTTGATTGAGGTGAAGGAGGTCCGATAGGCTCATCAATTCATAAAGCCAGTTGTCCTTGTTATGGATACTTGTCATCTGATGATTTGGCAATGTGAATAGCTGGACAGGTTTTTCATTGATGAGGTACTCGTAAGGTCCAGGTCCCATAGTTCTTAAAATGCGCCTGTTAAAGCAGAACTGGATATTCATGGGTCAGATGGTGCCAAAACTAGTGCTTGCATTTAAGTGGAATCTAAGGCCAAGCTCGTGGGCAATCATTGTCGCGAGGCCTCCTATTAGAATAAGTGATTGTGGGTCCTGAGTGAGGCGTCAGAAGGATCTCATCATAAAAGGTACTGCATTCACTGTACGTCCCTGAGAAGCACAGAACATGATAAATAACTCTTCTTTAGATACTGTAGTAATATTTTCTTCTTTCCCGAAAAGGGTGTGAGCTAGTGTCTTATGAAAGTATCTGAAAGCTGGGTTATAAATCTCATCATTATGCATTCTGTCTGGTTCAGGGTGATAGTCGCCTGTGATTCTACCCCAGAATTGGTTGAGTTCAAAATCAAGATCATCATCTTCTGCACTGATGAACACATGTGGTCCGCTAGGAAATCCTAGGAGGTTAGCTATCCGACTATGGGTTTGGTCCATCCCAAACATCCTAAAGGTGATCAGCTCTGTGTTGGATCCAAAACCATAGTTGGGTAAGTACCTGAAGGAACTAAGGAATTCGTAGGTGAGGTCCTTATAGGTAGCAAAACGGGTTTTCAAAGCGGTGTTCTCCTAGCCTAATTGATTGAACAGGTATTGGATGCTATCAGTAATCCCTAGTTTCTCCATGGTAGACTTATCATAATACAGTGTTAAGGCTATGTCCCTCTCAGTTAATGCTTCAAATCTTGCCTTTTGAGCTAATCCTCGAAAATGAACCTTTGTGAAGTCGTACGCGGCCATACTCGCAGGTAAGTCGGAGAAAAACAGGAGGAAGGTTTGAAGACTTTTAAAATCCTGAAAAGTTTAAAACAGAAATTTGAAGTCAGGATTTTTAAAAACGAAAGGCGGTAAAAACAAAAGATAAAAGAGAAAAATAAGATAAAAATATGAAAATAAAAGAAAGTAAAAATAGTAGCAATTTTAAGTTTAGAATATTTGTTAAAGTTTCAAAGTAGAATTTTAAATAAAAATGAGAATGAAATACAGTAACGAGGAAAATACGGGAAAATTGGGTTGCCTCCCAGTAAGCGCTGTTTTTAACGTCTAAAGCCTGACGATAGCTTGGTGACAAGCTATTCGGGTGTTTGAGCTGGAAGCTCAAGCAATGCTATACTGCAGACTTGAGGGCTGTTTTCGTTCTTATTATAATGTTTTAGACGTTGCCCGTTTACGATAAATAGTGCATTCGTCTTATCGGTAATTTCAACAGCTCCACTCTGAAGTACTTTAGTCACTTCATAAGGTCCAGACCATCTAGATTTTAGTTTACCCGGGAAGAGTTTTAATCTTGAATTAAATAGCAGTACGATGTCTCCCACACTGAATTGTTTCTTGACTGAACGTTTATCATGCTACTTTTTAGTTCGTTCTTTGTAGATACGGGCATTTTCGTAAGCGTCCAATCGAAGTTCTTCTAATTCGTGTAAGTTCAAGATTCGTTTTTCTACTGCCTCAGTGTAGTTGAAATTGAGTGTCTTAATGGCCCAGAAGGCCTTATGCTCTAATTCTACAGGGAGATGACAGGATTTACCGTAAACTAATTTGAAGGGTGTAGTACCTATTGGTGTCTTAAAAGCGGTCCTATAAGCCCATAAAGCTTCATTTAGCTTTGATGACCAATCTTTCCTTGAGGTAGCGACAGTCTTTTCCAATATCTGTTTTATTTTCCTGTTCGAGACCTCTACTTGGCCGCTAGTTTGCGGGTGATAGGGTGTAGCTACTCGGTGTCAGACTCCATATTTAGAAAGAAGTTTATCAAATATTCGCGATATGAAGTGTGATCCGCCGTCACTAATGACGAGTCTGGGTACACCGAATCTAGGAAAGATTGTGTTTTTGAAGAGTTTGATTACTACTCGTGCGTCATTTGTTGGAGCAGCAATGGCTTCTATCCATTTAGACACATAGTCTACCGCGACGAGTATGTAGTTATTACCAAAAGAAGGCGGGAATGGTCCCATGAAATCTATTCCCCATACGTCAAAGATTTCTACCTCTAAGATTCCTTTCTGAGGCATTTCATCGCGTCGTGAGATGTTGCCAGTTCGTTGGCATCGATCACATTTTAGCACAGTGATGTGAACGTCTTTCCAGAGGTTAGGCCAGAATAAGCCGGCTTGGAGAATCTTAGCGCACGTCTTGGATGTACTAGCATGACCACCATATGGTGCTGAATGGCATTGGGAAATGATATTCTCTATTTCTTCCTCTGGGACACAGCGACAGTATATGTTGTCGGCCCCTCTCTTGAAGAGTTGGGGTTCGTCCCAATAATAGTGTTTCAGATCGTGGACGAATTTCTTCTTTTGCTGATAAGTGAGATCCGGTGGAAGCACGCCTGCAGCTAGGTAATTAACGATGTCAGCATACCAAGGTAATGTGACTTGGGCATAGACGACTTCTACGGCTTTTTCGAGTTTTGGATCTTCCGAGATTAAGTTAGGCATGTCACTTTCTAATTTGGCTATCAAATGTTCGTACGGGAAATCGTCATTTATCGGTACTGGTTCATATTTGATGCCTTCTATTCGGGATAAGTGATCTGCAACAACGTTCTCGATTCCTTTCTTATCTTTGATTTCTAAGTCAAACTCTTGTAATAACAGGATCCATCGCAATAATCTTGGTTTGGCATCCTTTTTGCTTATTAGGTACCTAATGGCAGCGTGGTCTGTGTATATGATAATTTTTGCTCCTACTAAGTAAGAACGGAATTTGTCAAGCGCAAATATAACTGCTAGAAGTTCCTTTTCTGTTGTAGCGTAGTTCATTTGGGCAGGATCCAAGGTTCTACTGGCATAATAAATGGCATGGAGTTTCTTGTCCTTCCTTTGTCCTAGAACTGCGCCTACGGCATAATCACTCACATCACACATGATTTCGAACGGTAGTCGCCAATCGGGTGGTTGCATAATCGGTGCGGTGATAAGGGCTGATTTTAATGTTTTGAATGCTTTTAGACAGTCGTCGTCGAAGACGAACTCAACATCTTTCATCAACAGGCCGGTCAAAGGTTTTGTGATTTTTGAAAAATCTTTTATAAATCTTCGGTAGAAACCGGCATGTCCTAGAAAACTCCGTATTTCTCGTACAGATTTTGGAGGTTGGAGATCTTTTATAATCTCTATTTTAGCTTTGTCTACCTCAATTCCTTTATTTGATATGACATGTCCTAGAACTATTCCTTGTCGGACCATAAAATGGAATTTTTCCCAATTTAGGACGAGGTTCACTTTTACACAACGTTCTAATACCATTTCTAAGTTTTGCAGGCATCCTTCGAAACTTTGTCCACATACCGAGAAATCGTCCATAAATACTTCCATGATGTCGTCTATGAAATCTGCGAAGATTGCCATCATGCATCTTTGGAAGGTTGCTGGAGCATTACAGAGTCCGAACGGCCTTCGGTGGTAAGCAAAAGTACCATAAGGACAGGTGAATGTAGTCTTTTCTTGGTCATCAGGATGAATGGGAATTTGGAAAAATCCTGAATAGCCATCTAGATAGCAGAAATACGAATGTTTGGCTAATCTTTCCAACATTTGGTCTATGAAGGGTAACAGGAAGTGATCTTTTCGTGTGGCTTTGTTAAGTTTCCTATAATCAATGCACATCCTGCTTCCAGTCATGACTCTTTTTGTTATTGATTCGCCCTTTTTGTTCTTAACTACTGTGACTCCTCCTTTCTTTGGTACGACATGAACTGGGCTAACCCATTCACTATCGGAGATTGGGTAGATTATTCCTGCATCTAACAATTTCTTTACTTCATCTCTGACTACAGTGCTTAGGATGGGGTTCAGTCTCCTCTGATGCTCTCTAGAGGTTTTAGAGTCTTCCTCTATTGTAATTCGATGCATACAGATTGAAGGGCTTATACCTTTTAGATCGCTTATGTTATAGCCTAACACGGTGGGGTACTTCTTTAGGACTTCTAATAGTTTTATGATTTCTAGTTGTCCTAAGTCGGTGTTGACTATCACTGGTCTTTTTAGTTCATCGTCTAGGAATTCATATCTAAGGTTTTTGGGTAGTGTTTTAAGTTCTAAAGATGGGTTCTTCGGATCTGGCATATGGTTTGGGGTCAGTGCTAAGCTTTCGCTTAGGCTGTCGTCTTTATACGGTTTACGCCAATCATCGTCTTCAGAAATATCGGGTATTTGAATCTTTATTATTTCTGAATACGTGGTCTCTTCATTTTCAAGTTCTCTTATGCATTCGTCAATTTCATCTACCAAATAACAGGTATCGTCTATGGCTGGTGCTTGTAAGAACTTGGTGAGAATGAACTCTATCTTTTCTTCTCCTACTTCGAATGTTAGCCTTCCTTTCTTCACGTCTATAATAGCTCCGGCTGTAGCTAGGAACGGTCTTCCTAGGATAATTGGGGTAACAGAGTCCTCTTTGATGTCCATGATTATGAAGTCGGTTGGGATGTAGAATTGTCCTATGCGTACTGGAACGTTTTCCAGTATTCCGACGGGATATTTTACTGATCGGTCAGCTAATTGTACGGACATTTTGGTTGGTCTTAGGTCTCCCATATTCAGCTTTTTGCATATAGATAAAGGCATAACACTGATACTGGCTCCTAAATCGCATAGAGCTTTGTCTATTACGAACTTTCCTATGACGCAGGGTATGGAGAAACTACCTGGGTCTTTTAATTTAGGAGGCATGCGGTTTTGAATAATAGCGCTACACTCTGCAGTAAGTGTAACTGTTTCGTTATCCTCGATCTTTCTCTTATTTGACAGGATTTCTTTGAGAAATTTAGCGTATGACGACATTTGAGTTATCGCTTCTGTAAAAGGAATAGTGATATTCAATTGTTTAAGGAGCTCTACAAATTTCTTAAACTGTCCTGAAGTTTTGGAGTTTATTAATCTTTGAGGATAAGGGATAGGTGGTTTATATGGCGCTGGAGGTGCTTGAGTTTTTTCACTTGCGGTATCCTCCTTCTCGTTGTCTTCCTTCTTCTCTAACTCGGATTCCTTTTCTGCTTGTTCAGTTGGTTTTTGTTGCATGGCTGAGTTTTCGGTCCTCGGATCGATCGGTTCGTCCAATTCTTTTCCGCTTCTTAATATTACAGCATTTGCTTGACCTTTT
The DNA here is from genome assembly GCA_963859935.3 of Lathyrus sativus. Lineage (NCBI taxonomy): Eukaryota > Viridiplantae > Streptophyta > Magnoliopsida > Fabales > Fabaceae > Lathyrus > Lathyrus sativus. Next base: position 50,367,496 of record OZ012736.1, on the reverse strand, counting down.
GGATTCTGTTCGGGTTGTCCAGGAAATGTGCCAGCGGGTGCGGCAGCAGAGGCTTGTTGTTGAGCCACTTGTGATATCTGTGTTTCTAACATTTTGTTGTGGGTGGCTAAAGCGTCTACTTTTCCGGTCAACTGTTTAATTTGCTCGCTAGTGTGTATGTTTTGATTCAGGAATTCTTTGTTTGTTTGAGCTTGAGTAGCTATGAATTTTTCCATCATCAACTCGAGGTTTGATTTCCTAGGTGCAGTCTGAGCAGCAACTGGTTTCTGATATCCTGGCGGAGCAGTAGGCATTTGCAATGCGTTATCGCTTTTGTAAGAAAAGTTTGGATGATTTCGCCAACCTGGGTTGTAAGTATTTGCGTAAGGATTTCCTTGAGCATACTTTACTTGGTCTGGTGGATTCCGGCTAGCAATGGGCATTCGAGCGCATTATGAGTGGTGCTTCCGCATAACTCGCAGTTTGGAGTTACGGCAGTGACGGTTGCAGTGGGGTTAACGGTCAGACTGTCAATCTTCTGTGCTAGAGCATCTACTTTAGCGTTGAACTTTTCAAGGCAGCTGATCTCGTACATCCCACCTTTCGCTGTGGTTTTCTCTGTTGGAGTGCGTTCACCTCCCCATTGGCAGTGGTTCTGAGACATGTTTTCGATTAGTTGATAGGCTTCATCGTATGGCTTATCCATAAGTGCACCGCCCGCGGCGGCGTCTATTGTCAATCTGGTATTATATAAAAGCCCATTATAGAAAGTATGGATTGTCACCCAGTCTTCTAGACCGTGGTGAGGACATGTTCTCATCATATCTTTGAATCGTTCCCATGCTTCGTAAAGAGATTCAGTATCTTTTTGTCGAAATCCGTTGATTTGAGCTCTAAGCATAGCAGTTTTGCTTGGCGGAAAATATCTCGCTAAGAAGACGTTCTTTAACTGTTCCCACGTCGTAACGGAGTTGGATGGTAAGGATTGTAACCATGTCCACGCTCTGTCTCTAAGAGAGAAAGGGAAAATACGAAGTCTTATTGCGTCTGGAGTTACTCCATTTGCTTTCACTGTGTCTGCGTATTGTACAAACTTCGTTAAATGTTCGTTTGGATCTTCAGTTGCATTTCCTGAGAATTGGTTTTGTTGTACAGCTGACAACAATGAGGGTTTCAGCTCAAAATCGTTTCGAGTAATAGCTGGGGCAGCAATGCTACTTCTAGGCTCCATCTGAGAGGGTGTAGCGTATGCCTTCAGCGGTTTGTTTTGAGGTGCTTCAGCCATCTTTGATTCTTCTTCGGATTTTGTAATGGGAGTGAGAGGATCGGGAATGTTATGTTTGAGTTGGTACTCAATGATTCGACTTCTTAAATGTAAGAAGCGCTCTAGTTCTGCGACTGAAGGTTTTAAGATATCGCCTTGTGGGCGATTACTTGGCATACAATCGACAACACTAGTAAAGGAAAAATGAAATTGTTAACCTAGTCTATACGGCGTAACAGAAGGTTACACTATTGACTAAACGAGTCCCCGACAACGGTGCCAAAAACTTGATCGCGACTTTCTATGTCTAATACAACTTAACTGCAAGTGCACAGTCTATCGCGTAGTAATAAAAGATATCGATCCCACAGGGACTCGTAATCAAACTAGTGTTCTCGGGAGTTACTATGTTTAGCTAGGTAGATGATGTTTAAGGGAATAATTTTGTCACTAAAGGGAACTAAAAATGTTACTTAAATTATAATTACGTGAATCGATATGCAGTAATTATGTTCTTCGGGGATTTGACAAGTTACCGGTATATGAAATATTTTTCAGAATTTATTTAAGCAGAAAATAGTGATCTGAAGACTTTCGTCTCACGATGGTTGTTGACGCCAGTCATAATTCTAAGGGCCAAATGTACGCTTTCGTGTCCCATTCGGGGTTAAAACTATTTTTTGGAAATCTCTAAGTTCTAATTCGTTTTAAAGTGCTTTCGCTGTTGTCGCTACTGCGAAAATCGGCGCCGGCTGACAGAAGAGTCGCCACCGTGTGTTATTTATCCCTCAGAGCGGGAAAGGAAACGCTCGAAGTAAACCTCGCAAAAAACGGGGAAAAGGTATGGTCGTCGCAACCATAGCCTGGGTTCGGGAGTCGGTTACGCAAGGGGAAGGTATTAGCACCCCTCACGTCCGTCGTACTCGACGGGATCCACGCTTGCTTGGGTTGTCTACTGGATGCAAAACAATCTTATCTACGGCTGCTAAATCTAAACGGAAGGGAATTGACTCGATAGAGCGTCGCGCTCTATGCCTACGTATTCTCAAGAGAGAAAATCAGAGTCAACGTAGTTCGGGACTACAGGGAAAATTGGCTCGCCAAGACCTCGCGTCTTGTGCCTACGTACTTCCACTGAATGGAAGATCAGAGCTTTACGTAGTTCAGGCTAACTATGGCTAGACAAACATTCTCACACAGCAGTGAGAAAAACAACTGGTTTCACAAGGTCGGGAACCTATGGTCAAAGCTACGGCTTGGTCTCAAATGCACCTGGGCAAGAGAGAAAAAAGGTACTCAATTAATCGTCAGCGGGAAAGTCTCGATCGCACAGCCGCGAGAGAACAAAAGTCAGTCGTTAGTGTGCTCGCTAGGATATCGCATCCTATGCCTACATATCTTCGTCTGGTACGAAGAATCAGAGCAGCTGTAGTTCGGCTACTATCGGACCACAGCTCAAATCTCGTTTTATTAATCTCTGAAAGAATGATTACAATGGGTTGAATACTGAAATAAATCTCCTAGGAAACGCTATCCTATTCTATCTTGGAAAAATCGAATGAAAATAGCCCCCTAACAAATGGGCCTCTAATTCTATCCTAAAAGTCGGGAAAATACTCTCTATGAAAATATCCTAAAAGAAAATGCTTAAAAAAATATTAAACCTACTTTAATATTTTTTTCTCTTTTTTTCTCCTTTTCTCTTTAACATATTTTTCCTTTTCTCTTTTTCTTTCTCCATAATATTTTTTCTATTTTTTTCTTCCAAGATATATTTTCTTTTCATCCTTTTTTCTATTTTTTTTCAAGAAAGAAAATACAAGCAAGGGGCTGGGGGTATGCTGGATTACAAGAGTATGCAGAAAAATAAAATAAAAACAACAAATTAAAGGGCCCAGCCCAAGTCTCTCAAAAACGCAGCAGGGGGTGTGCTTGTAATCTGGGAGGTGTAAGCCAGAAAGGCTTCGTTGGGCCCAAGGCCCAGAACAGCCAAAAACGAAGGGAAAGATGTTTGTCCAAAAAAAACGTTTGATTGGGCCTGGCCCAATCCCCTTTCTCCTTCCTCTTCTCCCTTCCTATTCACTCTGAGTTCATGAAACCCTAATCCTCTTCCTCTCCTTCTTCCGCCGTCACAGCCTCCGTTTCTCTCGTTCTCCATCCTTCCGTTCATTCCTTTCTCCTTCACGAATCCCTCCACACCTCGTTATTGAACCAACAGCAAATGAATAACTAGAATCATATCACCTCTCTACGCAACCAACTTCAAACTCTGGGACGCTGATTCTGGATAAATTCTTGGCGGAAGAATCCCAACGAAGACGAAGAAACAAAAACCTGAAGGTTTGCGAGCGCGTGTTCTTGAAATTTCTGGAAAGTTCTTGATGAAGATTTTCTGGAAATGATCGAGCTCAATGAAGATCGGTGATAAACGCGCTGTTGTTATGGTTGATGAATCACGAGGATCTGAAAAAGAGTCGCATGAACATTGATGGAGTTCATGGATCAGCTTCTGGAAAACGAAGAACATTCATGGATATTCTTGATGATCTTTAACGGGATCTGGGAATTATATGAATGTGGTTGAAGGTGGTTCGAAGATTTCTGGAAAAGTGATGTAAGTTCTTCTGGAAAACGGATACGAAGATGATGAAGACTTTGTAGATCCTCATGAGTTTCCAGTGGTTTTTTTTTTTTTTGAAGATCACCGATGATGATTATCTATGTATTGGGATCGGAAACTGGGAAACTTGGTTGAACATTGATGATCGGAGACAGAAATTGGCGAGGGTTGATGTCAATCGGAAGAGAAAAACGATGAAGATTAAAAGAAACTGGGGAGATTTCTGGTTGTTTTAGGGTTTCCGGCGAAGTGGTGCGGCGGCCGGAGTTGGTTAATGGAAGTTACGGTTGCCGGAATTAGGTTGGCGGTGACCGGAGGTGAACGGGACGGTGGTTGCATGGCCGCCGGCCATGCAACCGGTGAGCGTCTGGTTACGACATGTGGCGGGTGTTAGTGGAGTTGGTGAAGCAGAGCTTACTGCATGTGTGCCAAGTGTCCTCGGAGAGAGAGTGAATGGGGTACGTGGCGTGGCCTGAAGGTGAAAAGTGGGGCCATCTTCTTGCCAACACGTGTCACTGCTTGCCATTTATAGCTGATACTCGCTGGAAGCCTCTGGAAGGTTCTAGCAGGAACTGGATTATGCTGGAACGAATTGGACATTTTGCTGAATATTGGGCTGAAACTTGGACATAAGGCCCACACGAAATGGGCTCCAAAACTCAGAAAAAAACTGAAAACAATTAAAAAAAGCTAATTAACACTTAATCCCATTTAACTAAACTAATAATACCCTAACAAACCCACTAATCAGAAAATTAAATCTAAAATTGATTAAATGTCTATTAAAATCTATAACAGAAAAATAAAACCTATTTATTTCTATAAAAGAAAACTCTATTTTAAAATGAGAAATCAAAACTATTTATTAATAAGAAAAATTCTATCTATTTCTATATTAAAAGAAAAAAATCATCTAATATATTCAAAACTCAATTAATATCCTAGAAAATTCTATATTATCTTAAAAAAAAATCCATTAAATCCTAAAAATCTATTTAAAATCTAATATATTCTAAAAATGAATTAAATCTATTAATATTCTATAAAATGCTAAAAACTGATTTAAAAGAATTAAAAATATCAAAGTTCTATTAAATCCTAAAAATGATTTAGAAGCTATTAAAACCCTAAAAAATCCTATAAAAACCAGAAAAATCCCCATAATTCCCAGAGGGACAAAATAAGCACCGAACTGATAAAAAACACCCGAAACACGAGACGAGAGCTGTGATCCCTGATAAAATCAAAACAAATGAGCAATGCCGTGTATGCAATATGCAGATGCGAATGCGGTTATGCGTCGAAACATCGAGCCAAATGCGAGACCCGGTTGGTCAAATTTTGGGGTGCAACAGCTGCCCCTATTCAAGCGGCTTCGACCTGAGTGGGTGAAGAGCGCTCAGCCTTCAGACATTCAAGGTAGATGACGGTTGAATACAAATGGAACCCTGAAATTTGCCAACCGCAAGAATATACTGCAAAGCTGCTGACGGATAGCCTCCAATAACTGAAGTTTGGTTATCACGGCAACATCTGGTCAATTTTCTGATAAATTTTCTTCTCCTTTTCAACACCTGTGTGACGCCACAAGTATTGAAATAATGCTTCATAAAGCAAACACCTTGATTCCCATCTCTCTCATGGGATCAAATCTGGTCAACTCACAGTTCATTGCGAACTTGAGGACAATTCTCCTGAGGAAATCTGAATGGAACTGCCTGGCACCTGTTTTGACAAAGGGGGCAGCTTCAGAAGTCTGATATATGTCAATCTTTGTTGTTGTTGTTGTTTTTTTTCCGATGTTGACGTAGCAACCAAATATGAAGAATCACTCCGCTGGGGAAGACAAGAAGCTGAACCACACAACTCTGCAGGTGAACAAATTCGAAATCCAATAGGCAACCATCTTGGTCTATGTTTCGACATGCGTATGCTTGATAATGATGCAATGCCCTATATGACATGGATATGCTATGCGTTTTGTTTGAAGATGCGAGGCCCAGACGGCATGGATATGCTATATGCTTGTATAAATGCTATGACTATATATGCAAATGCTAATGCAGGCTCGAGCTGCCAGAGAACACCAGGTCTGAAAACCACTTGGCAAAATAAATGCCGAAGGAAACGTCAACTCTACTGGGGATGACCTGAAGTCACATAACCATCTCAGCAAAATAAATGCTGGAGACGAGAAATCAAATCCGCTGGGGATAACTGCCCTGCTGGAGAAATGAAAAGGCAACCCTGCTTGACGACTTCACTGGGGAAAGAAAGAGAACTCTGCTCGGGGATGCTTTCTTCAAACCATTGGCAACTGATTACGCTCTGCGGGGGATTGACCCAAACTGAGGTTGATTGAACGCAGCACACTGCTGGAAATGCTCCTACTATCAAGGATATCAATTTCAATCTGCTGAAGATACTCCTGATCCTACTCTGATACGGGGTAAAAGACAATCTCGACTCTTCCGGGGATAATAAGCAACTTTCATCTGCTGAAGAGTAGCAATTCTGATTTAACAGCATCCACAAGGATTTCAAACATTATTCGAAGCACTGGCATCCGTCGAGCTTCATATCGGGGAACATGACGACATGCGAGTCATTGGGAAATATTGTGTCAGATACCTTTAGGTTTTTTTTTTCTTTTCTGGTTTAGAATAAACATGGACTATGTACACAGTGGAAGATATGGAGATACTAGACGAGAACTAGCATTCAAAGGTAGACTACCAGGCGAGAACTGATAGGAAAATAGGTTAGGAAAATTGATTTTTGTGTTTTTGTGTTTTTGAACATCAGACGAGGCTAACTGGATAACAGACTGAGGCATAGACAACCAGGCGAGAACTGGCTGAAAGCTAACGTACACCAGGCGAGAACTGGTATAACACTTAGGTTAAGACACACGAGAACTGATTACGCGACGACATGTACCAGGCGAGAACTGATACAACTCTTGAAGAAACGGTGACCAAACGAGAATTGGTTACCAATAAACTGTACCAGGACGGGAACTGCTGCTTACAATAAACTGCACCAGGACGGGAACTGCTGCTTACAATAAACTGCACCAGGACGGGAACTGATGCTTACAGATGGTGGGCCAGACGAGAACTGGTTACCGATTTGCCAGGCGAGAACTGGACTTTGGAAACGACTGGTTACTGACACGCAACAGGTTTAAACTGCAGGATAATGATCCAACGACAACAAGATCTTCTTGGAATGCTGATGTTTTTGATAAGGGTATTGACATGATTCCCCGATACTCAACTCTGGCTGGGGATAAACAAGCTGGTTTGAATGACTTGCCCCTGATACACTCAGTTGGGGGATAAAAGACTGGCTTGCACAACTTGCCCCAGTACAATGCAACTTGCCCCAATCTAACTTTTGGGAATACTTGCTCTGAACAGCTTGCTACAAGAAGACTTCGAGAATACTTGCCCCGACATCTGCACGACAAAAGAATTCAATCTCCAATTAAACACCTAACAACCCAGTTGATTTCAACATTCTCTGCGATGACTTGCCCCTGAATGAGCGTTCTAGCGACTCAACCCGATCTGATTATCCATTGGAGGCATCTGCTTTCAAATCTCCGCATTCTGAATAATTGCTCCTGATTGGCTCTTGAGAAGACTCCTTCTGATCAACCGCTTCTCAAACAAACTGCCCCTGCTCAACTGGAACTTCGGGACTTGTCCTCAGACTAACTGATACTGAACTTACTGGAAGATAATGCCCCTGATTCACAAGGCTTCACAACATACACCATTCTGGTTCAGACTGCTGGATTACTCAGTCCTATTTGATTACTCTCTGCTGGAATTTCTTTCATGTCAACTACTAACCCGCAATTAGAATTGTCTGTCTACGAATGGTAATCTTAATGCAGTGCTCATGCAGATTTTGAAAAAATTTTGAGCTGTCACTCATTTACATGCATATGATTGAAAGTGACGAATGAATCAAAGTTCAAACGTAGTGCTTACGTGGTCAGTGAAAATACAACAAGGATGTGACTAGCAAGTCAAGAAGGAGTCAGGTTACTCGACCTTATCGTAATGCGCTTCAGAATAACCCTACCTCAATTAGGTCTTTTGAGGGTTGTATCGTGGTCGGGTTCACGGTTCGTGAAACAAAGGATATTTGGCTCAAATTTTGATTTGTACCCACCCCTTCTACGTGATGATCTCCGATCCTAAGGTTCAGTTAACCTGGCACAAGCGCTCGCCTCTTCGAGAGGTATTGTTGAATGGTAAGACCTACAGTTAAGGAGTTCACAAGCTTTTCTTCCAGAGTGATAGTTACTCCTTCTTCGCTTTCGGTGTCGGTGTACACGACTTTGTGATTTGCTGGGGAAAATTTCTTTTTAATCCCTCTTTTTATTCTTTTGATTCCCTAATTTTTGCCTGGACTGACTCATTTTGAGTTCTTTTCGATTCTTCGATTTCTTTTAAAGTCCAGCGGGATGCCCTGATTTTTGCCTAAGTATTAGCTTTCTAGCTTTTCTTTCCTTTTTTACTTAGCGGGCTTTCTTTCTTTCTTTCTTTCTTTTGGAACAAAGCCGTGTGACACTGGTTGTCTTGATTGCTTCGAAAGGATCGTAACTGTCTCACTCCTGATTGGTGAGGTTTGACCTCTTGAAAGGTGTAGACTGATTGGTCCTCGAAAGACAACACTCCTCTGTAAGACTTGAATGCTCGGTCAAGCTAACTGACAACTACCCTGCCCCGGGTTAAGATGTGAGGGTTTATAAGTCCGAAAAAACTTCTACTTCCTGGCTCGAAGTGGTTAACAAGGGACTAACTCCTTATATCTCCAGTGTTTGGGGGATTTGAAACAATGCCTTGTACGTCATCGGTACGGTCTTATCTGAAAGCATACAATCATGAGTTTCAGTTTCGTCATCCTCCCTCCTAACTTTGCTAGTCACAGTGAAAAGTGGAGTGAAATACATGCAAGTGTCAGTGCAATGCCATAAATGAGCGACAGCGACATGATTAATTCAGAAAAATGCATAGTCACTTTATTATTATCACCATTCAAAACATACAATGCTAAAAGCAGGTAGTAACTAACAGAAAAAGAAACTACAGATGCAAATGATGTAAAAGCTTGAGAACTGCCAAATGATGAGGCGCCTGCCTGTCTGAACCACTGGCTTTTGCTGGGGAACACCCTCTGAATCTACGAGCTTAGACAGCTGAACGGTTGGGGATGAACAAACAGAAATCCTTCTCGAAAGGAAATGCGATCCTGATCAATCAACTGCTGTACCTTCGCCTGAAATGCTTTACAATCTTCCGTCTAATGCCCCGGAGAGCCACCATGATAACCACACTGAACGTGGGGATTGTACCCAGGAGGGTAAGGTTCTGGAACTGGCTTAAGAGCTTTCGGCTCCACCAAAGACTTCTGGATCAAAGATGGTAGCAACTGGCTATACGGTATAGGCACTGGGTGAAAAGGAGCTTTCCTTCGTTCCAAGTTGTTGCGAGGTCTGTTCAGATTCTGACGCTGATTCTGGTAACCTCGGCCACGAGTTCGCTGATTTGCAATGGAAGCGACATAAGATTCTTGATAGAGTGCCCCAGGCACGGCTGTCTGTTCAGTATAATAAGCCACGGGAGGTACTGATCTCTGATAAGATGATGAACCAACAAAATTCACTGATTCGCTTCGAGGATATTCAATCTTTGGCATGATTGAGTTGATCACAACTTCTTCTTCACTCTGATAGTCACAAGGGTATTCAATTGCACCAGCTTGATCATATGGAGTAATCTGAATTTTCCCCATTCTTACGGAGTACTCAAGGCGTTCTCCTAATGCTACCACGTCAGAGAAACTTGCTGGAACTCCGAGCAATCTTTTGAAGTACGGATATTGTAGGGAATCCACAAACATGCTTGCCAGCTCTTGGTCTAACAGCGGGGGACGCACTCTAGCAGCAAATTCTCTCCATCTCTGAGCATATCTCCTGATAGGTTCATTGATCTCTTGAGACAACTCTTGCAAATGCATGCGATAAGGAGCAATGTCTAGGTTGTAATCGTACTGCTTCAGAAAAGCTCTGGCTAAATCCATCCATGACTGAATCTGATTCCTCTCTAACTGCATATACTACCTCAAAGATGCCCCAGTCAGACTATCTTGAAAGCAATGGACCATCAACTTGTCATTTCGCGCAAACACAGTCATTCTTCGACAGAACATCATCAAATGCAGCTTTGGACAGCTATCTCCCGTGTACTTCTCAAATTTCGGCACTTTGAACTTGTAAGGCAACACCAGGTCAGGAACCAAACACATGCCTACAGCATCCAGGTTGACAGCATCTTTGGCTTTCAAAGCTTTCATTTGCTCTTCCAACACTCGGACTCTTCTACCATCGTCAAGGGCTCTTGGATCTACCATCCCAGCTGCTGGAATATCTCTTCGGTAATTCATCACAGGGAAAGCAACACCTTGATTGTTGACAGGAGGAGGACGCTCATTCTGGGCAACAAACTGCTCATGTCGATCTCGGTTCTCAACAGAAGGCTGTACAACTTGGTCTGCAGCAATGTTGTTCACTTGCGGGAAGTCTTCCGTGGAATCATACAGAGGGTTGGACGCCATAGTGAACCCTGTCAAGGTGTTAGGAGACTGGAAATTGCCTTCAGACATGGCTACCAATAATCTTCAGCTGACTTCGACACTTGATTCTGCTCAAATCTACTCAAACCCTAGGTTGGTCTTCTGATAATCAACAGCTGCTCAATCCAAACTCCGGGTAATCACCTTCAGGAAACAAAGGCTGGATCAGAACTCTGGCTAGCTGGAGGATGCTATGCAATGCAACACTGATATGCATATGATATGCAAAATGCAGCAAATAATGGGACCACAGCCCCCACACAAAATCTGAATACTGCTGCGCTGCTGACGGAGAAATTCTCTGAAAAGAAGACCAGAATAACGGGTAGGTTGAAAGTCAAGTTTCCTGCATAAAAAACCCCCCCACTCACAGGTGTGGACCTATATCTGACAAGGTACGGCATCCTATGCGGTCGTCAGCGTCACAGACTTTCATGAGGAATGATACGATTCCCAGAAGGAGTGGCATCGTCATCTCATGAAGAGGCCTCACTTAGCTGATTTCCAATTGATCGGTTCCCAGAGTCGACAATCCTCACGTCTGGACTCCCCTCAGATCCTCAGGACCGGAAAGGAGCACCTCTGCGAGAACCTCGTCCGAGTGCGAATTTTCGTAGGGAACTGCGCCTGCTCAGCAGACAGGTTCGTCTACTACTTCTCCGCAACTATATCTAGGTGTATACTCATACTCGAGCCCAGGTCCGCCTTATCTTGATCATAGAACGCCCGTAACACCCCAACAGCAACAGATAATATCGATAAATAAACACCTAATAGACAAGCAAACAAGCGCTAGGATTGACTCTCTCTTAGGGGACGTTGGATCCCACATGCATGGGGAACTATCGCAGTCCCCAGCAGAGTCGCCAGCTGCTGGGGATTGCCCCAAACAGCCAGGAAAAAACTCAGGCGAAGGGAACCGTTGGAGTCCCCAGCAGAGTCGCCAGCTGTCGCTACTGCGAAAATCGGCGCCGGCTGACAGAAGAGTCGCCACCGTGCGTTATTTATCCCTCAGAGCGGGAAAGGAAACGCTCGAAGTAAACCTCGCAAAAAACGGGGAAAAGGTATGGTCGTCGCAACCATAGCCTGGGTTCGGGAGTCGGTTACGCAAGGGGAAGGTATTAGCACCCCTCACGTCCGTCGTACTCGACGGGATCCACGCTTGCTTGGGTTGTCTACTGGATGCAAAACAATCTTATCTACGGCTGCTAAATCTAAACGGAAGGGAATTGACTCGATAGAGCGTCGCGCTCTATGCCTACGTATTCTCAAGAGAGAAAATCAGAGTCAACGTAGTTCGGGACTACAGGGAAAATTGGCTCGCCAAGACCTCGCGTCTTGTGCCTACGTACTTCCACTGAATGGAAGATCAGAGCTTTACGTAGTTCAGGCTAACTATGGCTAGACAAACATTCTCACACAGCAGTGAGAAAAACAACTGGTTTCACAAGGTCGGGAACCTATGGTCAAAGCTACGGCTTGGTCTCAAATGCACCTGGGCAAGAGAGAAAAAAGGTACTCAATTAATCGTCAGCGGGAAAGTCTCGATCGCACAGCCGCGAGAGAACAAAAGTCAGTCGTTAGTGTGCTCGCTAGGATATCGCATCCTATGCCTACATATCTTCGTCTGGTACGAAGAATCAGAGCAGCTGTAGTTCGGCTACTATCGGACCACAGCTCAAATCTCGTTTTATTAATCTCTGAAAGAATGATTACAATGGGTTGAATACTGAAATAAATCTCCTAGGAAACGCTATCCTATTCTATCTTGGAAAAATCGAATGAAAATAGCCCCCTAACAAATGGGCCTCTAATTCTATCCTAAAAGTCGGGAAAATACTCTCTATGAAAATATCCTAAAAGAAAATGCTTAAAAAAATATTAAACCTACTTTAATATTTTTTTCTCTTTTTTTCTCCTTTTCTCTTTAACATATTTTTCCTTTTCTCTTTTTCTTTCTCCATAATATTTTTTCTATTTTTTTCTTCCAAGATATATTTTCTTTTCATCCTTTTTTCTATTTTTTTTCAAGAAAGAAAATACAAGCAAGGGGCTGGGGGTATGCTGGATTACAAGAGTATGCAGAAAAATAAAATAAAAACAACAAATTAAAGGGCCCAGCCCAAGTCTCTCAAAAACGCAGCAGGGGGTGTGCTTGTAATCTGGGAGGTGTAAGCCAGAAAGGCTTCGTTGGGCCCAAGGCCCAGAACAGCCAAAAACGAAGGGAAAGATGTTTGTCCAAAAAAAACGTTTGATTGGGCCTGGCCCAATCCCCTTTCTCCTTCCTCTTCTCCCTTCCTATTCACTCTGAGTTCATGAAACCCTAATCCTCTTCCTCTCCTTCTTCCGCCGTCACAGCCTCCGTTTCTCTCGTTCTCCATCCTTCCGTTCATTCCTTTCTCCTTCACGAATCCCTCCACACCTCGTTATTGAACCAACATCAAATGAATAACTAGAATCATATCACCTCTCTACGCAACCAACTTCAAACTCTGGGACGCTGATTCTGGATAAATTCTTGGCGGAAGAATCCCAACGAAGACGAAGAAACAAAAACCTGAAGGTTTGCGAGCGCGTGTTCTTGAAATTTCTGGAAAGTTCTTGATGAAGATTTTCTGGAAATGATGGAGCTCAATGAAGATCGGTGATAAACGCGCTGTTGTTATGGTTGATGAATCACGAGGATCTGAAAAAGAGTCGCATGAACATTGATGGAGTTCATGGATCAGCTTCTGGAAAACGAAGAACATTCATGGATATTCTTGATGATCTTTAACGGGATCTGGGAATTATATGAATGTGGTTGAAGGTGGTTCGAAGATTTCTGGAAAAGTGATGTAAGTTCTTCTGGAAAACGGATACGAAGATGATGAAGACTTTGTAGATCCTCATGAGTTTCCAGTGGTTTTTTTTTTTTGAAGATCACCGATGATGATTATCTATGTATTGGGATCGGAAACTGGGAAACTTGGTTGAACATTGATGATCGGAGACAGAAATTGGCGAGGGTTGATGTCAATCGGAAGAGAAAAACGATGAAGATTAAAAGAAACTGGGGAGATTTCTGGTTGTTTTAGGGTTTCCGGCGAAGTGGTGCGGCGGCCGGAGTTGGTTAATGGAAGTTACGGTTGCCGGAATTAGGTTGGCGGTGACCGGAGGTGAACGGGACGGTGGTTGCATGGCCGCCGGCCATGCAACCGGTGAGCGTCTGGTTACGACATGTGGCGGGTGTTAGTGGAGTTGGTGAAGCAGAGCTTACTGCATGTGTGCCAAGTGTCCTCGGAGAGAGAGTGAATGGGGTACGTGGCGTGGCCTGAAGGTGAAAAGTGGGGCCATCTTCTTGCCAACACGTGTCACTGCTTGCCATTTATAGCTGATACTCGCTGGAAGCCTCTGGAAGGTTCTAGCAGGAACTGGATTATGCTGGAACGAATTGGACATTTTGCTGAATATTGGGCTGAAACTTGGACATAAGGCCCACACGAAATGGGCTCCAAAACTCAGAAAAAAAACTGAAAACAATTAAAAAAAGCTAATTAACACTTAATCCCATTTAACTAAACTAATAATACCCTAACAAACCCACTAATCAGAAAATTAAATCTAAAATTGATTAAATGTCTATTAAAATCTATAACAGAAAAATAAAACCTATTTATTTCTATAAAAGAAAACTCTATTTTAAAATGAGAAATCAAAACTATTTATTAATAAGAAAAATTCTATCTATTTCTATATTAAAAGAAAAAAATCATCTAATATATTCAAAACTCAATTAATATCCTAGAAAATTCTATATTATCTTAAAAAAAAATCCATTAAATCCTAAAAATCTATTTAAAATCTAATATATTCTAAAAATGAATTAAATCTATTAATATTCTATAAAATGCTAAAAACTGATTTAAAAGAATTAAAAATATCAAAGTTCTATTAAATCCTAAAAATGATTTAGAAGCTATTAAAACCCTAAAAAATCCTATAAAAACCAGAAAAATCCCCATAATTCCCAGAGGGACAAAATAAGCACCGAACTGATAAAAAACACCCGAAACACGAGACGAGAGCTGTGATCCCTGATAAAATCAAAACAAATGAGCAATGCCGTGTATGCAATATGCAGATGCGAATGCGGTTATGCGTCGAAACATCGAGCCAAATGCGAGACCCGGTTGGTCAAATTTTGGGGTGCAACAGCTGTTATTAAAACAAATGACTAGTGTTTACTATCTGGTCTTACCGCAACTTTCGCTTGTTGGTTCGTACCTTAATTAATTTCCCACTTTCATGGCAAAACTACTTTTAAATAAGTTCTCGCTTTCGCGACGAAGTTTATTCAGTAAATAAATTTAAACACTCAGACCATAAACAACTTTTGAAAAAGAAAGTTTTCAACCGGTTATTATCAAATCCCGTCTGAATTATTATTACATATCGATTACTCTGATTTAGCTAGACATGGATTTGGGAAAGGTAAAACATAAATAAAAGCAGTGAATAATAACATGTATCATAATGAAAACTGAAATTACGATTAAAATTTAGAACCTGTAAATATTCCAATTGGCCTTTGGGCAGATCCTCTACAAATGTTGGCAGGATTATGGTCTTTGTGCCAATTGATCGTACAAGGGAAATAGGAATTACAGAAGAAATGAAAGGGAACAAAAAAATAGAAAGAAATAAAACTGAACTTTTGCTCTGGAAATGAAATTGGGCAGCACTTCGTTGTCTGAATGCGGCTCCCTTTCTCAGCTCCCCTCCTTCCCTTTTTATAGAAATAGAATTCTAACGGTTATAACTTGAAGAAGGTGGACTTAGAGGCAGAAATATCAGGGAGTAGTGGTCCACTATTTGGGACTTGGAACTGTATTTTGCACGTTCATTTGAAGTTGGGCGTTTTTGCCTGCATGACGGTCGTCACGGTGTGTGACGGTCGTCATGGAGCTGTGACGGTCGTCACAGCAGCAAAATATGCATTCTGCATTTTTCATGTTGTTTTCATCCGGCTTTCGTCCATATTTCATCTGTAATTGCTTCTTTTCTTCATATTGCTTTGTTTAGACGTGATTATCAAATACCTGCAAAATATCAGACAAATAACATGGAAATAACCCGAAATCGGATCGAAAACAGTCAGACATCAGTTGAATTATGCATCAATATATATATACGATTTCGTGTTATCAGGCTTCACCAGGCGAATGGCAGCGAACATGACAGCATTTTGTGATTTTTCTGCTGTGCTGTTCCGTTCTTGTACCGTTAGACCTCTGTTGGCCGTGGGTGATTCTGAGAGTTAACAGGGCACTGCTGTGTGCATGTGTGAACACAGGAACGTGATTCCTCGTAGTATTTGTATAGTTGATTAAGTGTATGATAGGTATTATGTGTGCTGGTGATATGGTGTGGGATCCTTGAAATGTGGCATGTGATACCTGAGATATGTGATAGATGTGATCTGTGGATTACGTGTAGCGTGTGTGCTATTATTTGTTGTGGTGCATTGTGTTATGCATGGCATGTGAAGGGGTTGATCATACTGCTCAGTGGAGCGTATGAAATAAACTCAGGCTCTGAAAAGGAGTGGATGCAGGGGTTGATCATATTGCTCAGTGGGGCATATGAGATAGACTCGGGATTCCGTAAGGGAATATGAGGGGGTTGATCATACTGCGCACTGGAGCGTATGAAATAAACTCAGGCTCCGAAAAGGAGTGGATGCAGGGGTTGATCATATTGCTCGGTGGGGCATATGAGATATACTCAGTGGGATAGACCGTTGCCTAGGGTGGCTCGAGTGATCTATCCGGGTTCGATGATGAACCGTGAGTCGGTACCGCATTTCATGTGTCGAGTTGCATGTGTTGCATAGTCGTGTGTATGTTGCGATGGTGTGGGACCGTAGGTCTGAGTTGATGCGTGTGAATTATGTTGTGTGTTTACTGCCTTCATATTCATGTTTACCGTTACCTTTATGTTTTGTTCGTAATTTCTCACCCCTTTGCCTTTGTTGTGGTCTGTGCTTCTTCGGAAGTACAGAGATTTCAAGTGATAGCTAGTTTGTTCTGTGGCGATTCGTAGGGATGCTCTGATACGTAACACCGGGGCTTTTGGGAGTTCTTTGTTATATGATGTTTCTGGTGCCCCTGTGGCGTATCTTGTTGATGATATGTTTTGGTGGATCTTTTGATGTGTGGTTGTACATGATGCATGTTTTGGACAGATAGTCGACGCTGATGTACCTGACTTGTATATGATGTTGATATATATATATATATATATATATATATATATATATATATATATATATATATATATATATATATATATATATATATATATATATATATATATATATATATATATATATATGATGATTTTCCGCTACTTATATGTGATTAAATTCTTTAATGAAAATGTTTCGATTAGTTTTCTTTTGTGACATCCCGGGTGTGATGTGAAACTCTGATGTTTGTCTATCTTGATTTTTTTTTTAATTGCACTTATTTTATTTTGGGAGCGGGGTGTTACAAAGTTGGTATCAGAGCAGGTTGGTTCGTCCGGCCAGTGTAGTGTTTTGAGTCTGTCTGTAGGATAAAGTTGGTTGTTTTCTGTTAACCTGAATTGTTATTGTTGAGCAGTATGGCTGGGAGGAATGACACGGCGTTGGCTGTGGCTATGCAGGCTATGGCGCAGGTGGTTGCTAATCAAAACCACGTTGCAGGTGCGCAGTTCAGAGACTTGGTGCAGTTTCAGAACAACAAGTCGCCGACATTCCAAGGAGGAATTTTGGATTCGGAAGCTACTCAGAAGTGGTTGAAGGCGATAGAGAAGATCTTCAGAACGATGGGTTGCAACGATGAGCAGAAGGTGAGGTTCGGTACTCACATGTTAGAGGGCGAAGCTGAAGCTTGGTGGGACAACAGCCGCCAAAGGTTGGAGACTGCTGGGACTCTGATTACCTGGGATGTTGTTCGCACTGGATTTCTGGAGAAGTACTTCCCTGAAAATATCAGAAGTGCCAAGGAGATTGAGTTTCTGGAACTGAAGCAGGGAAATATGACGGTGGCGGAGTATGCCGCTAAGTTTGAGGAATTGGTACAATATTGTCCCCACTACAATACTGATGGAGCGATGACCTCCAAATGTTTGAAGTTCGAAAATGGATTGCGTCCAGAAGTGAAGATGGGAATAGCTTGTCATAAGATCAGGGATTATCCTGAGCTGATAAGCAGGAGCCGGATTTATGACAATGATAACCGGGCAAGGATTGCGCATTACAAAGCTGCTAATGACCGTAAGGGTAAGCAAAGGTTTGGTGGGACTCCTTACAGTGTTCCTACTGGTAAGGGAAAGTTCAAAGGTGCTAATGATAAGAAGCCAAGAGAAGGGAGAGCGGTTGCTGGAGGGAAGTGTTTTCGGGGTGGTGACTTGTGTCATCGTGCCGTTGATTGTCCTCTTGAAGAGAAAAAGTGTTTCAAGTCTGGCAAGTCAGGCCACGTGATAGATAATTGTCGAGTCGCCATGCCTACATGCTACAACTGTGATAAGAAAGGCCATATCAGTACTCATTGTGGGAAACCAAAGTCGACTCAGGTGCCACAGACCAGCGGAAAAGTGTTTGCAGTAGTGGGAACTCAAGCTACTGGTGATGATCGTTCTATACGAGGTACTTGTTTCATCAATAATGTTCCCTTGTCTGCTATGATTGATATGGGTGCGACCCACTCGTTTATCTCTGTTGATTGTGTGAAGAGATTAGGTTTGGTGTCGACTACTCTTGAGCGGAGGATGACTATTGAGACTCCCTCGATTGGTTCAGTGACTACTTCTTTGGTCTATTTGAAGTGTCCGCTGACTATTTTTGATAGAGATTTTGGAGTAGATCTGATTTGCTTGCCTCTTGGTAAGTTGGATGTTATTCTAGGTATGAACTGGTTGGAGTTCAACCAAGTTTACATCGACTGTTTCCGGAAAATGTTATTGTTTTTGACTCTAGAGGAAGAAGCGTTGGCAGATTCTTTGTCCGGTAAGGAACTGAGAACTTTGTTGGAAGATGAAGCTCGGGTGTTTACTTTATTTGCATCACTGTCTGTTGACAACAAGGCGGTGTTGGATGAGTTAGCTGTGGTGAATGAGTTTCCGGAGGTGTTCCCGGATGATATTACAGAATTACCTCCGAAGAGAGAAGTTGAGTTTAGCATTGATCTCATTCCTGGTACGAGGCCTATTTCTATGGCACCGTACAGGATGTCGGCAGTGGAATTAGCCGAGTTGAAATCTCAGATTGGAGAGTTAATGGATAGAAATTTTATTAGACCAAGTGTGTCGCCGTGGGGAGCTCCAGTGTTGTTAGTGAAGAAGAAGGACGGTAGCATGCGGTTGTGCATTGATTACTGTCAGTTAAACAAGGTGACCATCAAGAACAAGTATAGTCTTCCAAGGATTGATGATTTGATGGATCAGTTGGTGGGAGCTCGTGTGTTCAGTAAGATCGACCTGAGGTCGGGTTATCATCAGATAAGAGTTAAGGAAGGTGATATTCAGAAGACGACATTTAGAACTCGATATGGACATTACGAGTATGCGGTAATGCCTTTCAGAGTGTCTAATGCGTCGGGTGTGTTTATGGAATATCTGAACCGCATCTTCCATTCTTATTTGGATCAGTTTATTGTCGTGTTCATTGATGACATACTGATTTATTCTAAGTCTGAGGAAGAGCATGTAGAACATTTGAGGATTGCCTTGCAAGTGTTGAAGGATAACAAGTTGTTTGCTAAGTTATCAAAGTGTGAGTTCTGGTTGAAGACTGTGAGTTTTCTGGGGCATGTTATTTCGGGTGATGATGTTTCAGTATACCCTTCGAAAGTTAGTGCGGTGTTACAATGGGAACCACCGAAGACGGTAACTGAAGTTAGAAGCTTCTTGGGTTTAGCTGGTTATTACCGAAGATTTATTGAGGGCTTTTCCAGATTGGCTTTGTCGTTGACTCAGTTGACGAGGAAAGATCAAGTGTTTATATGGGATGCTGCTTGTGAAGAGAGTTTTGAGGAGCTGAAAAAGAGATTGACTTCAGCGCCGGTGTTGGTATTACCGAATCCGTGTGAACCTTTTGTGGTGTATTGCGATGCGTCAAAGTTGGGCTTGGGCGGAGTTCTTATGCAGAAGGGAAAAGTGGTAGCTTATGCATCGCGGAAATTGAGGGTGCATGAGCGGAATTATCCTACTCATGATCTTGAGTTGGCTGTGGTTGTTTTTGTGTTGAAAATTTGGAGACACTATTTATATGGTTCAAGATTTGAGGTGTTCAGCGACCACAAGAGTTTGAAGTATCTGTTTGATCAGAAAGAGTTGAATATGAGGCAGAGAAGATGGTTGGAATTCTTGAAAGATTATGGTTTCAGTTTGAGTTATCACCCAGGGAAAGCGAATGTGGTTGCAGATGCACTGAGCAGGAAGGCAATTCATATGTCAGCTTTGATGGTAAAAGAGGTGAAGCTTATTGAGCAGTTCAGAGATTTGAGCATGGTTTGCGAGATTTCAACGGATTGTGTGATGTTGGGTAAGTTGCAAGTGCACAATGATTTCTTGGATATGATAAGAGAACATCAAAAGTTAGATGTGAAACTTGTAGATCTGATGCGCGAGGCCAGAAGTGACTCCAATAGTGATTTCAAGTTGGATAACGCGGGTGCGCTGAGATTTCGGGGCAGAATTTGTGTGCCGGATAATGATGAGTTGAGGAGGTCAATTTTGGACGAAGGACACCGTAGTAGCCTGAGTGTTCATCCAGGATCTACGAAGATGTATCAGGATTTGAAAAAGTTGTTTTGGTGGTCGGGCATGAAAAAGGACATTGCTCGTTATGTGTATGCTTGTTTGGTATCTTAGAAATCGAAGGTGGAGCATCAGAGACCTTCTGGGATGATGCAACCGTTAGAGATTCCGGTTTGGAAGTGGGATTGTATCGCTATGGATTTTGTCACGGGTTTGCCGAATACAGCGATAGGCTTTGATGCCATTTGGGTGATTGTAGATCGGCTTACGAAGTCTGCACACTTTGTGCCGATTAGTATTAGCTTTCCGTTGGAGAAGCTAGCAGAGATCTATGTTCGGGTGATTGTAAAATTGCATGGTGTGCCGTTGAGCATTGTGTCGGATAGAGATCCGAGGTTCACCTCTGTATTTTGGAAGAGTTTGCAAGAGGCATTGGATACTGAGTTGAAACTGAGTTCAGCTTATCATCCGCAGACGGATGGACAGTCGGAGAGGACTATTCATACTCTAGAGAATTTGTTGCGGGCGTGTGTGTTGGAAAAAGGTGGAGCGTGGGATACTCATTTTCCTTTGGTTGAGTTCACGTACAACAATAGTTACCATTCCAGTATCGGGATGACACCGTTTGAAGCTCTTTACGGCAGGAGGTGTAGGACTCCTTTGTGTTGGTATGAGTTAGGGGAGAATGTGGTGTTGGGACCAGAGTTGGTGCAGCAGACTACTGAGACAGTGCAGATGATCCGTGAGAAGATGAAAGCATCTCAGGATCGGCAGAAGAGTTATTATGATAACTGCAGGAAAGAGTTAGAATTCAGTGAGGGTGACCATGTATTTTTGAGGGTTAACACAGTGACGGGTGTTGGACGTGCACTGAAGTCCAAGAAGTTGGATCCGAAGTTTATCGGGCCGTATCAGATTTTGCAGAGGATTGGTACCGTGGCTTATAGGGTGGCGTTGCCGCCAGAGCTTTCGAACTTGCATGACGTGTTCCACGTGTCGCAACTTCGGAAGTATGTACCCGATCCGTCTCATGTGATTTAGAGGGATGAAGTCCAAGTTAGAGAGAATCTAACTATGGAGACGTTGCCGTTGAAGATCGAGGATCGCAAGATGAAGAGACTCAGAGGGAAAGAGACACCTTTGGTGAGAGTGGCTTGGGGAGGTGCTGCGGGAGGCAGTGTGACCTGGGAACTGGAGAGCAGGATGCGGGACGCGTATCCAGAACTGTTTCCATCAGGTATTTTCGGGGACGAAAATAATTAAAGTGAGGGAGAGTTGTAACGCCCATTTTAATTATTTTTAGTTCCGGTGTTATTTTTATTCGTCAGCGTGTTTGGTGTGGGAATTGAAGAGGAATTAGAGGCGTAATATTAATATTTGATAATCGATAATGATAATAATTAATAATTAATATTAATGTCGATATTATTATTATTATTATTATTATTATTATTATTATTAATATTATGGGGTTATTACTATTAATTTGGAATAAAAGAAAAAGAGAATATTAATAAAATTGGAATAATAAGGATTATTTGGAACTAAGGGCATGTTTGGCAATTTGTAAAAAGGGAATTGGAGAAAGAAAGGGAAGAACACGATTGAAGAAGGAGAAAACACGATTGAAGAGGAAGAGCAAGGTCTGAAGCTTGAGCAAAGGAAAGGATCATCAAGGCTATCAATCGTGTATATTTTTTTCGAAGCTTCATCATCATCAATCTGCATTTCGAGGTAAGGAGGGGGGGGGGGGATTAATCGATCAAATTGGTTTATGCATGAAATTGGTAGAAAAGGGGAAAATCCCTAATCCCCATAGTTTGATGTTAATGTGATGTTGATTTTGTGTTTATGATTCTGCAATGGTTGCGTTTATGGTGTTTGATTTTGTTGCATGTGTTGATTGAGGGAATTTGGGGGTTTCCGGGTGAATTCGAAGTTATACCGGAAGTTGGTAATTGCGTAGATGTAAGCGTTACCGAGCAGAACTGAGTTAGATGTTATAGTCGGGTGGTGGAACGATTTACTGGTATGATGGGGTTTGGCTTGGGAATAGAATCGGCTGAGCTCGGAGTGCGTTGCCGACTCTGAGCTGAGAGCTATTTTCTGCAGAATTCGCGTGCATTCGCTGGACGAATGGGGGCGAGCCTTCGCCAGGCGAACTGGGCAGCGAATGCTGCCTTTTGCTTCTGTTTGGTTTCGCTAGGGGTTTCGCCGGGTGAGTCCCAACGAATATTCGCTGCGGGGCTTCGCCAGGCGAATGGTAGCAAACATGACAGCATTTTGTGATTTTTCTGCTGTGCTGTTCCGTTCTTGTACCGTTAGACCTCTGTTGGTCGTGGGTGATTCTGAGAGTTAACAGGGCACTGCTGTGTGCATGTGTGAACACAGGAACGTGATTCCTCGTAGTATTCGTATAGTTAATTGAGTGTATGATAGGTATTATGTGTGTTGGTGATATGGTGTGGGATCCTTGAAATGTGGCATGTGATACCTGAGATATGTGATAGATGTGATATGTGGATTACGTGTAGCGTGTGTGCTATTATTTGTTGTGGTGCATTGTGTTATGCATGGCATGTGAAGGGGTTGATCATACTGCTCAGTGGAGCGTATGAAATAAACTCAGGCTCCGAAAAGGAGTGGATGCAGGGGTTGATCATATTGCTCGGTGGGGCATATGAGATAGACTCGGGATTCCGTAAGGGAATATGAAGGGGTTGATCATACTGCTCACTAGAGCGTATGAAATAAACTCAGGCTCCAAAAAGGAGTGGATGCAGGGGTTGATCATATTGCTCGGTGGGGGCATATGAAATATACTCAGTGGGGTAGATCGTTGCCTAGGGTGGCTCGAGTGATCTATCCGGGTTTGATAATGAACCGTGAGTCGGTACCACATTTCATGTGTCGAGTTGCATGTGTATGTTGCGATGGTGTGAGACCGTAGGTCCGAGTTGATGCGTGTGAATTATGTTGTGTGTTTACTGCCTTCATACTCATGTTTACCGTTACCTTTATGTTTTGTTCATAATTTCTCACCCCTTTGCCTTTGTTGTGGTCTGTGCTTCTTCGGAAGTACAGAGATTTCAGGTGATAGCTAGTTTGTTATGTGGCGAGTCGTAGGGATGCTCTGATACATAACACCGGGGCTTTTGGGAGGTCTTTGTTATATGATGTTTCTGGTGCCCCTGTGGCGTATCTTGTTGATGATATGTTTTGGTGGATCTTTTGATGTGTGGTTGTACATGATGCATGTTTTGGACAGATAGTCGACGCTGATGTACCTGACTTGTATATGATGTTGATATATATATATATATATATATATATATATATATATATATATATATATATATATATATATATATATATATATATATATATATATATATATATATATATATATATATATATATATATATATATATATATATATATATATATATATATATATATATATATATATATATGATGATTTTCCGATGCTTATATGTGATTAAATTCTTTAATGAAAATGTTTCGATTAGTTTTCTTTTGTGACATCCCGGGTGTGATGTGAAACTCTGATGTTTGTCTATCTTGATTGTTTTTTTTTAATTGCACTTATTTTATTTTGGGAGCGGGGTGTTACACTCAACCTGTATATCATCACCTTCGACATCCAAGACCCCCTGCAGATGATTTTTATAAAGCTTTTACAAAAAAAAAACTAAATCTTGCATGATCACCTCTTGTGTCAGTTGTCTCTTTTGAGGCCTTACTTGGGTCAACCCTCAAATGGATGACCATCATCTCGACAGCTTCCTCTCAATCGACCGTTGACTTAGTAATCGTCCCTTTATGGGAAAATATATGAGGCATGAGACGTCTTTCAAGGTGATGGTCATCTCGCATATAATAAGGTGGAAAGATGACGTCTCAGAATGTCACCTATTTGCAAAGGCCGCCCGCATGTTGTGGTTTATGCCGAGGTTTTTTTTCAACCATCATACATGTGTTACAACCAGACACAGAGAAAAATAGCTAAGAGCAAAATCCACAATTTCCACAAAATCAACCAAATTTTAGGTTGAGTTAAATCCGAATACCCATCTCCGAAAATAGTTCAGAGCATATTCAGAGATGCATCTCCAGATAAACTTGCGATTCTCTTACATGGTAGAAACATCATTTCTTCCCTAACCCTCCAAAAATATTTCAATGCATGTTCTTGTAGGTTATCAATTTTGTTTTAAAAACTATCTATTGTACCTAAAACAACTAATGTAGCCTAAACAACTAACTACATATCAAAAAATAAAAAGAGATAAAATTTTAAAATACTTACCTAATCAAAATGATGAGAAATAGCGTGAATGCTTGAGATGCTGAAAAGGAGGAGAAGTTTGAATGTTACAGAGCTCTAATGATAGAATCTTGAATGAATGGATGAGAATGTTGAATGTTGCAGAGCTCATATTATTTGCTTTGGTAACTTTTTAGAAAATGAAGAAGGAAGAAGAGGGAAGGTCTGGTGTAGGATATGAAACAAAAGCGTCCGAAGATGCATCTATGGGTCACCCACAAATTTTTGATTAAATAGTGTTTACGGGGATGCATTTTCGGACGTACCTTTTACGTATACGAAGATGCATCTCTGGATTAAATTTTGACATAATAGGAATTCATATTCAACTTCGCCTCTAAAATGATTTAAATAGGTGCGTCCAGAAATGTATCTTCGAACTCTACGAGCATTTTTTAATTTTTGCAAGTGGGGGAGCATATATAAGGATGGAAAGAACAACTCCCTTAGAGATTTCAACTGATCAATTTCTCTTGTTTATCCTTTCACATATCAACCAAAATGAACAGAGAATTTCTTACCCCATCCTTTGGGGTTCTTACGCACCATGTGCGTTTCCAAAAATACCCCCTGCTTCTAGAGATGTATCTTCGGACGCACCTTTTTTTTACACAACGTTGGTTTTTTCGGAGCTACATCTACAAAAGGTTTCCATTTATATAGCTCCGGAATAAATTAGAATACATGGCGTGCAGAGTCTCTTCTCCTCCCTCATTCTTCATTTTTCGTCTTCTCATCCTCAAACTCTCCAAACTCTCTCAACTCAAAAAATCTTTTTCCAGCAAACTTCATTATTTTCAATCAAGTTCGACAAGAAGCATTCCTTTCAACGATCAAGAAACACCAACACATTCAAAGCTCGATATAATCGGTAAAATTTCGAGTTTCCGAGTAATTTTTGAGTATTTCCCGTAAATGAATTAGAATATAGTTTTAGGGGTAGAAATCCTTAGATAGTTTTAGAAGCATAGTTTAGAGACAATGTAGGTATTGTTTGTTGGCTCAAACGGACAAACAGGGCTTCAAAAATCAAATTTGCATGGGTAGAGGACGCCATTGCCGTAACTTTTTAGTTGTATGTTGTTCCAGATCTACATCTATGAAATTATTTAACGTTGGGGCACTTCCGTAGATGCAGCTCCGGAACAACCCAAACGTTGTAAACTCTGGGTTCTTCCGTAGATACATCACAAAACTTGTTTAGTGTGTGTATATCCGGAAGTATAAAATGTTAATTTTTTTGATTTATTTGTATCAAATTATTTTTTCTTGGTTATTCTGTTGCAAACATTATGGCAGATATAGATGATAGATTGCGACTTGGACGTGTTTCACAGCATGCATCTATGAGACGCGAGCGGAGTCAGACCACCGTTACCGAGACCGATACAACTAAGGCACAATCTACTGGACAACCTTCTTCATCACATGTCCAGGGCACTCCCTCGACCTCATGTCTCACCCCATCATCGACTTCTTCACCCCGGAGACGTCGAGATTCAGCTGAGGATTCATTACAGGCCCCGTCATCCCGCAGGCCTCGCCAGGATACTCCTGTTCCTCATCCTGCCGATGATGTTGCTCCGGTGCCACCTCCAGAGGGTGATGACCCACCACTGGAGGATGCTGGTGACGAAGACAATGGTGAGTCTGAGGGTTTCCCAGGGGGTCCCTCAGATATGTCCCTGCTGATAGGGTACGCCGACCATATTGCCAGACATGTCTGGGATGAAGAAATAACATTACTCATATTGTTTCTTTCTTTTTCATTGGAAAATTATAATTTGTACCATTATTTCTTATTACATTTTTTCTTATTTATAGAAATTTTCATACTCGTCCTCCGCAGAAGTTCTATAACCACAGACGGAAGATATCATCTTTGAAGCAGCCACAGAAGGCTTGGTTCAAGGATGTCCTTGCCGCCTCTGTCTTGAAAGACCTTTGCCTGAATGGTTCCAATGTGATCCACAACAGGATATTGATGGGCTTTGCAGAGAGATGGCACCTTGAGACGTCCTCCTTCCATCTACCGCACAATGAGTTCACTATCACACTGAACGCCATCTCATGTCTGCTACATATACCGATCAGGGGTACCCTCCTCCGTCACGGTAGGATGACAGAGGAGGATGCTAGAGATATGTTGGACGAGGAGCTTGGGACTGATCCACTGGATGCTCTGGAGGAGGTGAATAAGACCATATCGGCTCATGTCAGGTTCTCCTTTCTCACCGTAGATTTAGTGAGGCGCTCGTTGCTACACGCCAGGAAGATGGTGATCCAGCCGAGGTTGAGATACACAGACAGCGTGTTCTGAGATGTTATTTTCTGTTTTTAGTCGGCACTCAGTTGTTTGTGAACACTTCCTCCACATATACGGATGTCGCTTACCTGAGGTACTTTTTAGATTTCACACGGATTCATGAGTACAACTGGGGAGCGGCTACTCTGGCTCACACATATTCGAGGCTGAGAGAGGAATGCCTGTGGAAGACCAAGACTGTGGCACTACTTGTGGTAACAATCTTATATCCTTCGACTTTTTTTCATTTCTTTTCATTCTATATTCGAGATAATGCTTGACCCTTATGTTTTTTATTTTCATTTTAGGCTTGGATATTCCAACACTTTCCCATGATCGCCAGGTGGAGGAGTGTACCTGATTACACAGATCAGATGTCGCATGCCCGTGCCTTTCTTTTGCTAAGGGGAACCAGGCGATCGATCCTTATAGAGTCTATCTTGATCATCTGGCTGCTGAGGACATTCAGTATGACGTCTATGCTGATCACCGTGTGACGCGCCCGTTTAACGACATCTCCCTATTCTTAGAATGGTTTGCATGCAGTTCGACCATCACTGTTCCATATTTTCCTGAGCGCGTCATGCGGCAGTTCGGCTACACTCAGACCATTCTTAGACTCCCAGCTGTCTCCGCTCCTCTCAGCTTGACCCACATGCAGATAGACGATATCTATGCCGACTACCAGAGGCACATGGTACCTGACGAGGCTCGGGCGACCAGAGCGCCGAAAGACTGAAGCTGCGTTGATGGCTACATCATGTGGTTCTTCACTGTATCACACCCCTACATGGTGCCCACTGTCGAGGGATCACCACCCAGACTAGCTCATCAGGAGATCCTAGAGGAGCAGCAGTCTCAGTTGGATCACACTCAGGATGTCCTGCCTCCCTGTCGTGAGATAGTGGAGATGGGGTGGGCAGGCATTGCCGCCAGTTTCTTTCCCTAGGGGTCTGACCACAAGCGTGTATTGGATGACATCATTGCGCTGGTAGCAAGGACACTTATGTACCGCAGACATCGCGACATGACGAGTGGGATTGTTGGCCGATGACACAGACCGGGCGGTCGAGGAGGCGAGAGAGGCAGACGAGGCGGTCAGGCACACACAGTAGTGACTGTGATGTTTTTTTTATGTACTATATTTTTAATGACATTGATGTACCATATTACTTCTTATATATATCATTTATTTTATTTACGGATGTATGCCATTTTATATTCATCTGCAACAATTAACTTTCGTCTGTGACCAACAAAATTTGATTTTTAAAAAAAAAACCGTTCTGATAAAATTTCGGAGATGCATTTACAGAATTTTATGTAGATGCATCTCCGGAAACATCCAACGTAAAAAAAAAAAGAGTGCGTTCGAATGTGTATCTCCGAAAGCAGAAAACATAAAAGAAATTTTGCTAGGTGCTTAAGAATATCAAGGGATGAATTAAGAAACTCTTAATAAATAAATATCTTTTTCTATGCAGTAGATATTGAAGTCTTTATAGCGACTAAGTTTAGATTCAAATCCTCACAAGCCTTCTTAATGGCCAATTCAATGATGGTTTATTTTATTCGTTTTAGACTAAATAAAATCTTCAAAACACGCCTAAATGATCATAATACTATTACTATGTATAATGTTCCAATGTTTCAGAATAACCTTTTAGACATCTGGAATAAAGCAAAACAAATACTTTCATATCCTTTAATGGCTGGTTACCTGAAATAATGAAAACTGTTGATGTTCCAAACTATTTACAGTGTCTGTACCTAGGCACTGATTTCAAATTGCACAATTACTCGGTTGTAGTCTCGGTTTGTGAGTAAATACAGATGTATCTACTGCAAAGGTGGCAATGTAGATGTTCACAAATGGAAGAGAAAAGGTACTTTAGATGAAGCAAACTTCAACTTGCTATTGATCACAAAGTGTATAATACAATGTTGACTTACAGATGACAACATAAAAGTTAAATTCAAGAAAAATAAGATTGTTAAGCATATTGCAGATAATATCAACATGTTTCTCAACCAGATCAACTGAAGGAATTTTATGGCAGAAATTGGGCTGAAAAGCTTTAATCCTTCAATCTTCTTTAAATTCGGTTTTTCTCTTGCTATTATTGACTTCCATGCCTTCCTCATCAAGAAACTTTTTCACATCAATGTTTTTGTTTATCATCATTGATGACCCAAAGGAATCATATTTTCTTGTGAAGGGAAAATCAAATTGGCCCATAATACTTTCTTGTAAAGGAAAATCAAATTGGTCCATAACACTTTCTGCAGTATCCTTTGGATGGGAAAATTGGTCCATAACATTTAGCCAAAACCATGTTTAATCTGAATCTGCGTTCTGCAGAAATGACACAAACCGATATGTACATATGTAACCGAAGAAAGTATAAAAATAGTTAAGTAACTCAAAAATGAACGCTGACCTTCATTGAAAAGTCAGTTGAATCTAACAGAAACAACATGTCCTCAAAGTGATAAGCCAAAGCTTTGGGTAGCATCTGTTGTTATACGCAGTAGAACCATATCGAATCCAAGATGTGACCCTTGCATCTCCACTAACTTGGTTGGCTAAATTGTTCAATACATACATGTACCCTATCCATTATCAACAAGAGAAAATATAGTCATATATTAATCTTATTTTGCCCCTAGGCTTTAGTGATATATTAATCCAATTAAAATGTATAATATGCATGCATACACAAACATGTACCTGTGATTAAAAGAGCTTTCACAGCACAATAAGGCGGCGCCATCTTCCTACTCAGAAGATCAATCTGGTGTTTCGTATTTCAAGATTTTGAACATGAGCTATTTTTGGCCAATCCTCACCCTTTTCCTCTTCACATCGTTTCTCTAATTCACTGCAGCTGTAAATTCCCAAACTCTCCAGACCAGTAAGGCTTTGAATGCTTATTGGAAGACATGTCAACTTCGGACAATTAGAAATTCTGAAGTCACGGAGAAAACCTAGGTTTCCTAACGATTCAGGCAAGGATGTTAGGTTTGGAAGATCCCTCAATATTAACGATTCAAGGGCAGTCATATGTTGTAAAGCCTCATCCAAAACTTCTATTTCTGACCAACTCCAAATCATCAATGACTTGAGAGAAATGAGGTTTCTTAGCATACCAATTGGAAAACATGTTAGCTCTTCATTATTGTAGAACACAAGCGATTCAAGACTATCATGTTTATGAATTGAACTTAGTAAATCTTGGTTGCATTTTCCTTGTATACACATATAATTGAGAGATGGAAGGGAAGGAAAGCCCAACAAACTAGGACATTCAATAATTACAAGTGCAGAGAGTTGCGGGAACATATTTTCTCTATTCTCCCTTGATATCCTTATCAAGTTTGGCAGCTTCTCCAATGACAGATGTTCTAGTGCTATAAAACAAGCCACAACTCCACCATCATAGGACTCCTCGTCTAAGTATTTTATGCGACTCATGTTGGATACAGATAGTTCCTTTAGGTAAGGTAGTTTCCCCAACTGTGGAAGGTGTAAACAACTTTGGCAATCCTTGAGATATACACACCGTAAATCTTTGAGAGAAGGATTAAACACCCATTGTGGGAAATGGACACCTGTATATCCTTCCACACCCAATTCTTGAAGCACGTGGATATCAGGTTGAAGAACTTCAAGTATTTGCTCATCATTTTCCTGCAATTGGGACTCTTCAGTTCTCTTCCACGACAGCCACAAATGGTTTAAGTGCTTACGGAACATATTGGCTTCTTTAGCATCCGTTACAGTTTTCACTCTCTCAAGGTGCTTGATGTGAAGTTCTCCTTTAAGACTTAGCTGTCCTAATTCTGCCAGAAGGAACCCTCTTTTTTTGCCAACTACATACATGCTCAAAGTCCTTAGGGAAGTCAACTTCCCTATTTGGGGAGGTACGTTTGATAGTTTCTCGCATAAATTCAATGATAGATGTTGTAGAGCTTTCAAGCGTATCAAATTATTAGGCAACTTTTGGAGTTTATAACATTTATCTAATATCAAAATTTGCAAATTCCACAACTTACATATGGATTCTGGAAGAGTTTCGAAGTCACCCGAAGAAAGATTCAAATACCTTAGATATTTTAAATGACCAATTGAAAACGGAACTTCTTTAATAAGTTTCAAATCAAGAGCCCGTAAAGAATAAAATTTCAATATATGAGGTAAAAGTCTGTTACCATCAACCCCTGGTATTGTGTAAGTCTTCAATGATTTGATGCTACGCAACCGGACTAAATTGACTCCCCTAAATGAACCCCCACGATAAAATGATAGATGGCGGATTCTTTCAGAAGTACTAGGCATGCCATCGCCATCTAAAATGCAGCATACCTCATCTGAAAAAGATTGAGCAAGATCATGAACAAGATCATGCATCTTGAAACTTGTAATTTTGCCATATATATCAGTCTCAATATCTTGGAAAAATGATCTCCAATATAATTCATTCCACACCCCATTGCCAATTTCTTCCTCGTTCAACATTTCATTAGATGAAATAAAGCCATTAGCTATCCAAAGCTCAATTAGAAACTTCTTACTTATTCTTTCATCTTTGAGAAATAGAGCACAAAAGGCAAAACATTGCCTCAATTTCACTGGCAAATTCAAGTAACTTAGTCTCAAGGCAGGCATGACACAATCTTCATCTTGTAAACTCCATAGTTTACTTTCCTTGACATACAACCACTCATTTTCCTCTCTTTTAAAACGCAACAGACTTCCTAGTGCTATTGCCGCAAGAGGCACTCCCCCACACTTCTTCAGTATCTCCTTCCCTATGACCACAAGCTCTGCCCTTTCCACCTCATTTGGTCCAAAAGCTCGTTGTTTGAACAATTCCCAACAATCTATGTCAGATAACGTTGATAATTCATAAGGAGGCATTGTTCCCATAATTTCAGCTACCTTTGCAAGACGAGTAGTGACCATGATTGAAGCACCCTTTCCCCCACAAGCCAACATAGATCTCAATGTTTGCCATTTCTCTTGTTTCTCGTTCCACACATCATCTAAAACAAGCAAATATCTTTTTCTTTGCAATAGATCTTGAAGTCTTATTTGTAGTGGCTCCATATCCAAATCCTCACAAGCCTTCTTAGTTGCTGATTCTATGATGGCTTTAGTCATCCTTTTCAAGCTAAAATCATCCGAAACACACACCCAAATCCTAAGCTCAAAGTGGTTGACAATCCTCTCATGATTGAAGACGAGTTGGGCAAGTGTTGTTTTACCTAGCCCACCAAGGCCTACAATCGGATAGACCGATAAGTCGTCCAATTGAGATCCATCACCAACCAAAAACTCTAGAACTTTTTCCTTACTCTCGTCTCTTCCGTAGACTTGAGGTCGAGAAATGATTGAGGTGGTTTGACGCCAGTCAAGGACTCCACTTCTCTCCTCTCTCACTATCCGAGTCAAATGAAACTTACTTCTTTCTTCTGCTATTTCATCTAACCTCTCTCGTATGTTCTTCATTTTCTTAGCAATTTTGTAACGGAAAGCAACATGCTTTGGATGAAAAGAGAATAAGAAAGAGCTTTGTACCTTGTGTGACAGTTCTTTGCACTCCATCTCCAACACTTGAGTGGCACACTCGTCCAAGATGTCGTCGAGGACATGAGCAGCATCTTTGAGCTTAAGCAGCCAATCCTTGATAGCTCTGTCAGCGAATTGTTTCTCCTCAGCATCTTCAAGAGTAGCCTTGATTGTTGTCAGCATACTGGAAAGAGTTTCAAAGTCTCGATTAAAACCAAGAAACAAAGTCAGGTTCTTCTGAATGAGTGAGTTCAAATTGTGAAGCACAAGTTCAAGCACAGCCTCAGCCATTTTTCAAAGTTCAAATTCACAAAATGAATGAGAAATGTAGTGGTTGTATCAAACAAGAAGAGACAGTGGACTCACTACTATTAATGCATCTTTGGAATTTCTATAGAAATTACTTTGCTTTACACTTTTTCTTTGTTTTTTAATTCAAATTTCGTGATGTATTTGGAATTTTGCTCAAAGTTGCCATAATTTTCACAATTTCTTGTTGCTTGATTGAAACTTGGTGGAAATAACAAAAAGAAAGATGAAAATGACAGATTAGATAAAATAAACAAAGACTTTACCGCAAATATTAGGTTGAAACTTCATGGAACCGTTGCTCCAATTTCCGCTATAATTTCATTGTAAACCATAGTAATTTCTATGTAATTTACTTCTCTAGTACTAATTGTCTTTTTAATATTGTTTTTTGAAATTTTTTATCAGCTAGTTTATCGTAATTTTATTCAAAAAGACTGAAAAGAAATTATTGAAAATATCTCTTAATATCTTAATCTGAATGAAAAGAAAAGTTAAAATATCATTTTTGTTTCTCTAGTTTTTAGCACGGATCTATTTTGATTCTTTAATTTTAAAAGATGTCAGTTGATTATTTAATTATTTAAATAGTGTCACAAAAGTTCTTTTTGTTCATTTGTCTCAAATGACGTTTGTTTATGTATATGTGGCAACTGAAGTGACTTTGATATGTCATCTTCTTCATTTCCAACCTGCGATGTCGTCTTCTTCCTCCCTTTCATGTTAGGTTTTTTGTCAAATCGAAATCGGGCTCCTCATTTGTAGAGTTCTCTATTGAAATTGCTCGTGGAAATTGAAGTAACCATCAACAATAAATAACGGGCACTGTTCAAACCAATCTAATCAGAAGAACTATAGAAGTTTTGATTCCAATGTATACACAAGCTCAAATCTCCGATGAAAACCCATATGTCATTATGGAGACATGGTTGTTCTTCGCATGACATCAACTGTTATGAATTTTGGAAAATAATTTTGGGAATGTCAATATTTTAAAGTAAGAACGAATTTGAAATTTCCTTCTTCGTAGTGTCTTTCTGATATAAATCATTTCCCATTTACACAAGGTTCTACACATGTTAGTTGTGGATGTTTTGATTGGTTTTACGAGGATGTGGTAGATGAGAAATACCAATGTATGAAGAAGTAAAAAAGTAGGTTGGAGAAGCTAGCAAAAGAAGTTGATGCAACAAAAATGGAGGTAGAGGATCTTAGGACTACAAATGAGGAACTGAAGAAATAGTTGCGAGAATTACAAATTCAAATGAAGAAGATGGTGAAATGAGAAATTTTTTGAAAGAGCATGTTTTGTATTATTTTATGTGTGTTGGTATCTTAGGATGTTCTAATAAGTGTATCAATTTGAATCTGTTTGTATCAATTTGAATGACATAAGTTTATCAGATAATTTATTTTTAGCTTGTAAGAACAATTAATGTTTGTATCAGTTGATATTTCCATATTGTATCAGTTAATGTAAGAACAATATTTGTTTGCATCAGTTGAATTGTTTACACCAGTTTGAATGTTTTACATTAGTTTGAATGGTTTACATCAGTTTATCAGTTGTAACATAATTGTTATCGGTGGCATAAAACATAATTGTCTAGTTTACATCTGTTGAGACATAAAATTAACACAGTTTATGGTTTAAACTAAAACACATTATACAAAAACAGAGAAAATAAGACACGATTGATTTATACCAAAATACATTACTAATATGTAGTGTATACCACTAATATTCTACATTACAACATAGGTTCAAAACATATAACATATTCTGCATGACAACTGCCACAACTGCGAAAAAGGGGTCGGCGAAAACAAACAGAAGAGTCGCCACCGAACCTTATTTATTCCAAAGAGAGGGAAAAGAAACGATCAAAGAAAACCTAAAAGAAAGGAGAAGACAAAGTCATCACAACCAAATCTTGGGTTCGGGAGTCGGTTACGCAAGGGAAAGGTATGAGAACTCCTCAGTCTTTTGTACTCAACGAAATCCATGCTTGTTGTCTATCAAAAGGGGAGTTATCTAAATGCTACTGCTAAACGGGGGAGGGAAAAGAAAAGAAGACTCGATAGAACATCTCTGCCCTATGCCTACGTATTCCCTCGTGTAATGGGAAAGTCAGAGTCAACATAGTTCGAAAATTACAGGTGATGGGGGGAAGGTTGCTCGCCAAGACATCGCCGTCTTGTGCCTACGTATCCTCATCTGGTATGAGAAATCAGAGCAAACATAGTTCGGATAACATAGATCACTGGTTAGTTAAGTGTTTTCTATGAGTGACGCTAAGTATTCATTCCAGCAGTTAGGGTCGATGCCTATTTGTGGTAGAACGGAAAAGTAACGTACTCTTTTCTGAAAATGAGTTTGAAACAACAATCCCGAAGGATAAAAAGTTTGAAGTTTGTTTGTGGGTTTTATAGAAGTGAATTGAATTTGTTTGAGATTCACGTTGCACTAAAGACTATGATATAGGAGCGAATGTGTCGCATATCGTCCAAAGGGCATACATTAAACACTCTAGACAAGTGAGGAGAAATCCCTCACTCATCATTTTCCACATACTTAAGGCTCGTGGCGCACAATGTTCATCATTCTTTATTAAGTGTCTTAGAGTTATTTGAGAAAGAGGAGAAGACACAAAGAAAACACTAAAGGGAAACTAAAAACCTTAATTTTATCATACAAAGTGGTCGTAAAGTTGAGGTCAAAGATGGGCTATCCTAATTGTTATCATGCAAAGGATTGAAAGCTTAACGTCTCTTCTACTCCCATATTAAATAGAGGAACTACGAATCCTAAGGGATCATGTGAGCAAGTACAAGTAAACACCATACTAATCAATCACAAATGAAAACAAATTCAAGACTTGAACAAGTCTCAAGACAAGAGAGAATAAAAGGAGATGAAAAAGAAGATGCAACAATATGTAAACAAATAAGAAGTTCACTTCATTAGACATAAACATCACACAAATGCAAGCATTACGTTCAACCATATAAAGTAAACACTAACATCATGTCAAACTAAACCAAAATGCATACATATCAAACCACACTCAAAGGTTGGAGGTTAAAACAAAATGACAAGACAAAGTGTTAAAACACCCACAAATGACTTAAGATCAATCAAGAAGCACTTTCAAACATCAAGCATAGTGAAATGAAGTCAAACAATGTGAGAACCAAGGTGGGGCAGTAGCAATGTCATATTATGTTCATAATGTCAAAATGATCAAGAACCAGGTCAAACACACATCAAAACAAACAATCACACTTGCTACAAGACTCAAACCAAACTAGAGAAGTGTGAGGCAAGAATCAAACATGGAAGTTACAACTCAAGAAACACATGGGCAATAGCATATACATCTCATAAAACTCATACTCAACCTCAACATATCAACACAAACAATAATTAAACCAAGGCATATGCAAGATCATATGCAAGGAATCAAAGCAAACTTCAAGAAAGGACCCAAACAAACTAAGGCATATGTGGAAACCTAAATGGGCAAGCAATACCAACTTGGGATCATAAAGTAAGAAGTTAAACATAATTTTCAAACCACACACAATCACATAATCATCACGACAAACATCCCAAAAAAACAAAATTGAAAATTAGGTCAAAGTAGGCATACTATCATGGACAAAAGATCATCAACTTGGCATGGCATTCAAAAAATAGGAAAGTGATTAACAAAAATCCAAACTAAAGCTCAAACTCATGTCATATGTATCAAGAATCATATTGCAAAACATCACAACAAAATTGCAAGAAAACAACAACAAATGAACCCAACAAAGTTAAACATCCAACCAATCGAGCATATTTTGAGGGTCATAAACAAGCAAGTGAAAACTATGTCATACAATATCACTCAAGGCCAACAAGCACATTTAAATCAACCTCATAATGTGTGTCAAAATACTCCAAAAAGCCAGCCCAAGAATAAAAAAAGGAAATACCCTAACCAAAGCAACAATTCAAAACTAGGTCAGAAAGACACCTTACACCAATAATTTAAACTAAAATAAAAATAAAAATAAACAATATGGAAATTTAAATAAGATGTTAAACCATCAGAAAAGTATTTTTTGTGGATTTTAAAAATGGTTGGAAATGCTAAAAATAAATTAAAATGAAAAGAGAGAGAAAATAAAATAAATAAAAGAAAAGAAAAGGGGAGGAGGTGAACTAGAAATCTCATAATGAACTAAGAAATAGTTCACATGCGCATTGGGCTCAGATTGAGGGGGTGCGAAAATCAAAGACAGTCAGGCCCACCCATTAACAATAAGAAACTAAAAAGAAAAACAAGCACGCGTGGACTCATTAAATGAGTCAGCGCCACATGGCGCCCAACAAGCAAACACATCAGCATTGACCAGTGTCAAACAAGAAACGCATCAGCATAGATTATCAGACGCCGAAGCTAGGGCTCCGGTCGTCTTCTCTGGTAACTCACACTAGAGCAAACTAAAAACTGGAACAAAACTAAACAAACTTCACATCATTCACAAGGATTTTTCATGCTGATCAAGAATATGACATCCATTTTCATTTTTAAGAGCTCTAAAACCATGAAAATTGGACATGAATAAAACACGTGATTTCTGCAACTCAATCAAAATAACACAAAATCAATATAAACATGGCCTACAATGTGTAGGACTTCAGATGCGACCAACATGAGCCCTAATGAACGTCTAGAATGAGATAAAAAGGAAAGAGAAAAGTTACCTCCTAAATGCAAATCTGCAGCTCTTGATCTTGCTTCAAACCCTAACCAAACTTCCTCCTTAGCTTCCTTTTGCTTTATAGATGACAATGGTGATGAGGAGATGAAGATAGAAGCCTTGTATGAAGAGATTCAAAGAAGAGAAAAATTTGAGAAAGAGAGAGTTTTCAGTTCTGAGTTTTTGAGAAATGTGGCTGCCTCCTCTCTAGGGTTTCTTTTAGCTTTTATATAAGGTTTTTGGGAAGTGAAAAACAAGATTAACCGTGGTTAAAACAATTTCGTGAATGATGTGGTAAAATTCTGATTTTGGAGTGAGGAAAAGAGTGTGCTACGGGTGAGCCATGTGAGGTGGTGTTGTGGTTCCTTTGGTTGTGTAATGAGTGGAGAGGGAGGTCAGAAAGTGGGAGAGTGGTAGTATTCTTGCTATGCAAGTTCTTTGCTCATTTTGGAAAAACATTCCAAAAGTGGTGCATAAGGTACATGTTCATGTTTAGCTTGATTTGGTAATGTTTTGGTGAGATTTTGTGATGACAAATGTGTGTGACATGAGGCAAGGGCATGCTGCAAATATTGCTTCATAATCTTGATCAAAACCAATCATATGTCATGCTTAAGAACAAATCCAAATGATCAACTTTGAATCCCCATATCTTGATGAGTTTTGCTTCAAATTGTGAGGTCTTGAGCTCAAATGAAACTAGGAAGAATAATGAACAACTTTCATGTTCAAAGAAAGATGAATGAAGCTTGGATGCATGAGGAAAATTGAGTGGAAGTTGTGTTCAAAAATCTGTCTCAAACAACTTAGAAAATTTTTTAAGTCATTGAACTTTGACATCTTTGGATCATCATCTTTGAATTCACATAACTTGAGGAGTTTCGATCCAAAGGATTTGTTCTAGTAATTGATAGAAAGACTAAAGAATGATATTAAACTTTCATGTTGTGGGAAAATTTAATTGAGATCAAGAACTTAGTGAAAAATGCCTTGGAAACTTGGTTGAAAAATCTGTCTAACAACTTGCCAAACTTAACATCTTTGGAACCCTAATTTGGGAGCATCATAACTTGAACTCTACACATCCATTGGATATGATATAGTACTCAAAATAAATCTTGGAAGATTATCTACAACTCTCATGTTGTAGGAAAATTAAATTTAAGCTTGTATCACCATGAAAAATGGGCTTGAAAGTAGGTACCTCAAACTGATTTTCTACACTTAGAAAAAATTCTAAGTGTTGGAATGTCACAATCTCCTTTTTCCCAACTTTAGCTCATCATATCTCCAAAACCATATATCTTTTGGACATGCCTCCTTCCACAAACTTGTAGTTCATGATATCCTCTTTAATTTGATAGCAAGTTTGCCTTCATTGGACCAAAAATGAGAAAGTTATGAAAGTTGCAAGATGGCTAGAATTAGAGTTTTCTACACTTAGAAAATTTTCAACCAAACTCCTAATCTAGTCAAACTCCTGATTTTATGTTCCTTCTTGAGTTTTCTTGTTCAAAATACATGAGATCACTTGAAAACACTTATCATGCCCTTGGTTGACCTTGAGATTCAAGACTTTGACCCAATTGAATCATAATTGACTTTTGTTGACCAGATGAAACCCTAGGACCAATTCCACTGACTGAGGCTCTTGTAATGGCTTGTGGTGACACATAATCCATGTAGGGAACCCTCAAGGTGTATTTTGAGTTTTAGAATTATGTCTTGCCCAAAGAACTAACCACAAATCTCTTTTGAACCAAAATCTTGTTATCCATGAGATAGAAAATGGAGAATCAATGCTTGTGTTCTTGATTCAAGTGGTTGAGTGACATGTCTTGATGATGATGGAGACCTCTTAATTTGAATTGTGATGAGCGTTAGCTAAGCTTATTTGTTTTCTTCTCAATGATTAAATGCGAAATGGTAAGATACGAGGATTCAATACGGAGAGGAAATGGGTTGTTTTAAGATAGGGTGCTCGCCAAGAATTGGGGCCCTTATGCCTACGTATACTCATTCGAACTAGAGTGAGAAATAATAGTGCTCATAGTTCGACTACAAGAAGGATAGGGGAAAACGGAAGATGGATAGAATTCTGTTCGCCAAGATCATCGCAATCTTGTGCCTACGTATCTTACATTCGAATGAATGAAGAATCAGAGCGTCCGTAGTTCGTGGATATGACCACGAAAAGAAGGGGTAAACATGCTGAAGTTGGTTTGGATGACGATTAATCGAAGCTTAAGAAAGGATCCTCGGGCCCAAGTAATCGGGAGAGTGAGTTAAAGGCATGACTCTCTCTCTTTTTTATCTTGAAAAGAGGTTGTGTTTGAAGAGGTGTTTTAAATGATGAGTGGTTGGAAGATAGTTTGAAAGTTGTCGAGTTAGAAGTATTTTAGAGGCGTCAATTGCTCGCATGAGAGTAAGAGAACTTGCACCCAAACAACTTAAGGGAGATCAAAGGCTTAATCCCCCTCTTTTTCACCTTGAAAGAGTTTTGATAGTTGTTAATTGTTTTGAAGTTTGATTGAAGGAAATCTGTTTGACGTTGGATCAAGGGATTGATTGTATTTGCATGCGAAGAATTTGAAAGGAGCTTGATTTGAAAAAATGGCTCGACGATGAGTCAAGGGTTTGGTTGAAAAGAGGGTGAGAATCGATCCTAGTCCATAGGGGTGCTCCTAGTAATGAAACCACGAGGAAATGTGCAAGTGTATACATTAGGTTGATGGCAATGCTAAAGAGTAATAGACTTACGAGGATGTTTGAAAATTGCTCGATAACGAATCAAGAATTAGTTTTAAAATGGTTTAGTCTATGTTAGTCCCTAGGGGTGCTCCTAGTAAACAAACCACAATCAAAGCAATACGAATTCGTACATCAAAATGGGAGCGGGGTACATGTAAGTTACACGAGATTGCACGAAAGAAATGGTCTCATTGTCAGGTAGCCCAAGAGGAAGTCGTGTGTGTGCAAGGTGTCATAAACTAAGCCACGAGCAAGAGTCGGACAAAATCTCCTTTTCTATGGTTTCTATACAAAGTCCAAGTTCTGTTGCTCGAAAAAGTAACCAACAGTCCACCAATTGATTATATTAGGGTTTCGATTGTTATTAGTGTGTTTTCGAATAATGTGTACAAGATATGAACAACATGAATATGATAAATATGATATGAACGATATGAATATATGAATAATATAATCAAGATAATATCAACAATAATTAAATCAAGATAATATTAAAAATAGTATATGAGCAAAAATAAATCAATAGTATATAAACAATGATATATTGATAAAAATAAATCAAAATATATTGACTGAAATTAAAGTTAATG
The DNA here is from genome assembly GCA_963859935.3 of Lathyrus sativus. Lineage (NCBI taxonomy): Eukaryota > Viridiplantae > Streptophyta > Magnoliopsida > Fabales > Fabaceae > Lathyrus > Lathyrus sativus. Next base: position 50,326,572 of record OZ012736.1, on the reverse strand, counting down.
GTTAGTGATTAATCGGGACGACTATAGCGCTAAACCGTCGTAGCATGATCTATGACGAAGGTCATACTATAGGAAGTCGCGCAAGCTATGATATTTGTGCTAAAACACAATAGAGAAATGATATTGTGTATCATTCTCTAAAGAAATCGTGTCACACGAAAAGAAAAGGTGACGGTCTCGTCTTAATAACAAATTTGCATCGACTAATAGAAGGTAACCTATCACGATCCCAAAGTATAGAAAATGATCTCGATGATCATTCACCATAAATTTGAAATCATGAAGGTTAAACAACCTTAATCAACCAACATTCGTGAATAAAAAGACTTCATGGACCAAAATCGATTTGAAAATCGAAATAAAAACATCAAGCAACATAGATGATCAACAAAAACCTAATGGTTACTAAAAAAAGTTCTTTAATTAAACAAATCTAGAGAGACATTAAAAAAAATAAACAAAATAAATCAAAGGAAAGGGGGACATATGAAGAAGTTAGGAGGGTGTGTAATATTAAAATGGATCAGATGAGAATCATATGGGCTAAAAAGCTCATCATCTCACGGTTAGCATAAAAAAAAGTGATTGTGTTGGTTAAATTGTAACGGGCTGAGTCCATAATCCTTAGTCATAACAACGAACATCCATCGTCTAAAACTTCAAACAACACAACATTACAATTGGTTTAAAAAGAAAATACAAAAAAGGTGAAACAATCAGCAAGGGTGAACGCATCTTTTGAGAAGTAGCACAAAGAGCTCTCAATACAAATTCTTAGAAGAGGAACAAATTCTTCTTCCTCATCGCGCCTACAAATAGATCAAGATAAAAGAAATGTTTCATCCACAACCTTCCTTTCCAATTTTGGTTTGCTTCTTCTCCATTTGATTTGATTTTTTGGCTTCGTTATCCAGGTTCATGGGTTTTTCTTGGCTCGTTACTCAATCATTCTCCTTCATCTCAATCTCTCTGTGTTATGTTTTTGGGTTTTGAAGGGATGAGTTTGTTAATTCTGTGTTTGATGGAAGTTATTAAGGATTTGGTTAGAAAGGAGAAGGTTGAAGATGAAAGAGGGATTTAGGTGAGGATAAAAGAGGCAGAGTTTGGTCGGATTTGTGAGCCCTCCTTAATGAAAGAAGGATCTTTGTGATTTATAGGAGAGATATGAGGGTATTTTTGGAATAAATTCGAATAGAAATCATGAGCTGGTGTTCACACGTAGTTTTCACGCGAACAACCTCTGACCTCCTGATGCGGGTTTACTTGCGGGACCGATCAAACGAGTCCCAGAACTGTGGGTTTGGGATATATGTGAGGAATTGTGGTATGGGATCTATTTGAAATATATTAGGAATTTAGTTGTAAGTGAGACCGACGACTTAGAAAACTATGTGTAGGCTTTAGCAGTAACTTTTGTAAAAAGATTTAAAGTAGAAGAAAACAATAAGACAAAATATACTTGGAATTAACAACATAAATTGCTTATGAAAAAGAGAAAGGTGACGCGATCGTACATCTTGTAGGAGTGAAAAACTCTTTTCTCGCAATGTTTTGGTACTCAAAGTGTTTTCCTTACAATCTTACAAAAAGCGCCTCATTACCAAAGCACACATTGCTTTAAATAGAGAAAATAAATAACTGTCACGTTGAATATGATGTTGCCACGTGTTTGTCCAATACTTCTATAACTTCCCATGTCTCTGGATTTCAAATCCTTTTCCCTTTCAAACGTACGTCCTTTTGTATGGCCTATGGCCGTCTCGACCGACTAACGCCACTAGGGGTCGACCCCACCATCTTCTGTCTGTCGATGTCGACCTACCTCTTAGACGGGTCATTGAGTCCGTCGACCAACTGATGTGTTGCCACTTTTCTGGTCGAAACTTCCGGTCAATAAGATGTCCCACAAAACCCAGTTTCGACGGGATACTCTGTCGATCAAGAAACTGAGCGTTTTGACTTTTATGGAATTTTGGCCGTGTTTGTGTGTGATGCAATAAAATCATCATTACTTTCTGTCAATTTTGCCACACGTCGTTTCTAGTCTGAAATAATGATGGCGCCTTTCTGCGCCATATTTCCTGAGACACGACTAATCATGGTGGTCACATCCCAACGTCATGGGTCCTTGAACCACCCCCACTAACTTTCAGAATCATAACTGTTTTGCCTATTCATTTGCATGCAGCATCGCCTATAATACTGCACTCTCATCACTTTGTTTCTCTTTCTCCATTCTAATTACACTTCTATTTTCTGAAAGAAACTCTCTCATCTTTACCCTTCTAAAGTTCTCTCTGCTTCAATGGCTTCCTCTACCATCTCACAAACCCATACTACTGGAAATAACCCTATAGCTTTTGTCCTTTCTGAGGCTGATTCCCTCAAACCTCTCCCCAATCCTACGCCGGTTGATGAAAAGGTGGTGGCAACATGGAGGCGTTAGATGGTCGAACCCTTCGCCGTCGCTGGAAAACTACACGCCTTTCATGGGCCATATCCTGCAAGTAAGCCCAGCCACAAGGAATTACAAGCATTTTTACTTGTTTTCAGCCTACCATTCCCCCAGCCACTTTCGATTTCGGCAGGGATGGCTTCTAGAATTACATAGAGGATCACGACAACAAGGGTTCCCCTGAGATATTAGATGAAGAACACATTACCTTCTTAACTCTTTGGCTGTCGTATTACCTCTTCTGCCTAGGCTCACTACAAATAGCCAAAAGCTACATTATCTTGGCCATTTAGATACACGAGGGTCGACAAGTCTCTCTGGTAAATTGTTGTTGTCCTCTCTCTACCACTGTCTTGGCATGTCGGCCTTAAGGATAAAACTTCTTCATGATACTGTCAAATCTCTAAACGTCTTAGGCCCCATGTGGTTGTTACAACATTGGCTCAATGCCATTTTCAAGCACCAGATGGGATATCTTGTGTCTTCCATTATGCAGCGTCTCGACACGGATCGTCCAGTCGAAGGCGTTCGACTTGCCTTGATGACGACACAGGAAACCCCCAATAAAACCCTCTTTACAAAATACCTCACTATGTTTGCTGAAGAAATTTTTTTTGTTCCTGGTATGCCCCTCTTTGTGCACCGACGGTTTGGTCCATCGTGGTTTAGAAACCCTTTTCCTGGTGCTTCACCCCAGACAACAGCTATGTCGAATTCAGTATGACGGGCTTTCCTGACTCCTACCATGTTGTCATTTTAAATTGAAACGAGGAATAATGGTTTTGGCTTTATGAAATATCAGCCCAACCTGGTGGCACGCCAATTTGGTTTAAGCCAAATGCTGCCAAAGTCTCTGATACATCATACCTCTGATATTGTGTGGGTTGGTCGACGATTGAACTTAGCAGGTCACAAGAGCTTCCTTAAATTTTCCAGGTCGACCCTTCACCTTGAGCTACCAGTTTTTTCTTATCATCTGTCCTTCTATACTACCGAAGCTTTCAATGTTTAGTGCTTTGAATACCAAGACCAAATTTTTGACCGTGACCTCTTTCTGGAGAACGTAGTCGATGTTTTCGCCGCTCTGGAAAACGAAGTCCCTGGAAAAAAAATCTCCATTCTTGTTGAGCACCTTGCAAACACTGGTGCCTTTGAAGATCCCAAAAAGGTACCTTCTTTACTCTTCTTCTGTATTTTAAACTGTCACCAACTTATTCTGTCTGCCCCTTTTTCAGGGTCGAAAAAGGGAGCCTCCGGCGGTGTTGACCTCTACCAGGGTGGCGAAGAAACCAAAAAACCTCAATCCTCAGGTATTACTTTGCTTTATGGGTGATTTGTTTTGGTTTTGTCTGTTCTCGCCCACTTACTATCACTCTTCTAGGTTACTGAAAACCCAACAGCCACCGAAGGTGGCGTCTCTGACGAGAGTGCCCAATCCTGGGTATTTCGATCTGATCTTTCGAACTCTCTGCCTACCACCCCTCTGGTCAAAAAGAAGAAAGCTGCTGTAGAGTGGACCCCTTCAAGAACGACTACCTCGACAGTGAAGCCTGTTTTCCTAAAAACCTAACTGAAGTTTTCCCTACTGCAGCCACCAAACTCCCTTTAGAACAAGATACGACTGAGGTATTTTTCTCTCCCTTTCGTCATTTTTCTTTTTCCTTTTCTACATGGGCGTCTTATTTATATTGTACTTATGCAGGCCAATACAGTCGACACGACTGCTAATGTAGATACTGGTCAGGCCACAACTACTGATGGCCATTCTACTGATTCGACGCCTCTATTTAGCTCTCAAAAGGTCGATGAATTCCAGGGGGCATGGATAGAGGAGAATCCATCAGTGTAACCCACCTCTGCTGATCATGCAGTTAAGACTGATTGAGGCAAAGTGTCCATTGGTGAAACGGACAATCTGGTGATCATCCCAACCACTGTCGAAGGTTTTCAGATCCCTCAAGGTCCAACTGAAGGTGACCCTTTTGTTGAAACAATACCTACCCCAGCAGAAATCCAGGTGTCATACCCTAAATTTTACCCTCATATTTTTTGCATAGCCTGTATAGCATATCATGTCTGTCATTTTTCATAATACCAAATTTATCAGCTGAAATAAACTTTTTGGACAGTTTAAGTCATTTTAGCGGGTAAAATTTCAAGTACGGATCCTCCTCCTGTTCAGATGCCACCATCTACTTGGCCAGAGTTTGGTTTACCTCCTAACTACTTTCCACCTTTTGCTTCTACCGCTATGATTGGTCAGACTGTCAGACCAGTTTTTCAAGCTCCCGTCTTTGCTGAGCCTAGACCTGTGGTTCACATTGTTAACCAGAATATCCGAACTCCCTTTGAGAATCCTCTTTATGAGTACAATGCTGCCAGTGCTCAATATGAAGACCATGAAGATTTTGTTGAGCCTGAGATTGTCCGTGAACAGTTTCAGAACATAGACAAGAGACTCAAAGCTGTTGAAGGTACAGACTTCTTCAATGTTGACGCAGACAATATGTGCCTAGTTTCTGGTCTTATTATGCCTGCAAAGTTCAAGACTCCTGAGTTTGTGAAGTATAAGGGTCACTCATGTCCAAGAGCCCATCTTGTTATGTATTTCCGAAAGATGGCAGTTTAAACCGACAATCAAAAGTTGCTCATCCATTGCTTTCAGGACAGTTTGAGTGGTGCTTCTCTCAAGTGGTATATGAATTTAGAGCATAACAGTGTCCACTGCTTCCAGGATCTTGCCAATGCTTTTATGAGGCAATACAAATACAATCTGGACATGGCTCCCGATCGTCGTCAACTGCAAAATATGTCTCAGGGCGAAAGAGAGTCATTCAAAGAATACGCTCAACGTTGGAGAGAGTTAGCTTCCCAAGTTGAACCTCCTCTAGCAGAGAAGGAGCTAACTGGAATGTTCATGGATACTTTGTCTCCTTTCTATTGGGAAAAGATGATTGGGAGTGTTTCTTCGAGCTTTACAGATCTGGTGAGCATTGGCCAAAGGTTAGAAGAAGGGCTGAAAAATGGCAAGGTATCCAAAGCTGCTGAATCTTCTAATGGTGCAAAGAAATCCTATAGGAATTTCCAGAAGAAGAGAGAGGATCAGACCAATGCTGTTATGACTGAAGTGAGAAGGCCTCACTCTAGACCTCAGTTTATTGATTATCATGTTGTTGCTGCTGTTACTGCTTCACGACCAGCTCAGATTCCTCAACGTCCAGCTGTTGGATAGAACCAGTATCAGAATAGGAATCATTTTGATCCTCTTCCCATGAGGTACACAGAGCTGTATCCTGACCTGGTTCGACAAGGCCTGATTACTACAAAGACTTTGCAACCTCCTCCTAATCCTCCTCCAGCTGGATTTAGAGCTGATCTCCATTGTGCTTTTCATGAGGGAGCCCCAGGCCATGACTTGGAGCATTGTTATGCACTGAAAGCCAGAGTACGTGAGTTGATTAGAACTGGAATCCTTGATTTTACGGATAGTCCTCCAAATGTTCAGAAAAATCCATTGCCAGTGCATCAAAAGTGAAGCTTTAGTTGACTATAGAAGATTACCTTCCTAAACGCCAGTATTTCAGACAGGACAGCTCATCTTTGTATTGATTAGTCACAAGGCCTTTTGTTTCTCGTTGTTTGTATTTTCCTTCATTTTGTTTAAGCTATTTGCTTTTAATTAGTGTTTGTACTTTCATATCAATGAAATGAGCATTGTGACTTTTGATTTCAATTCATTTTGTCTATTATTTGCACTTTTATACTTTATCTTTTAAATATTTATTTATTGTCCAGATTCTTGATTATGCAATTATTTGAGGGAGGATGATGAAAACGTTATACACATAACTGTTGTTGGTATGCTTTTAATTAAACTTTGCTGACGATGTGAGGCATTGTTTCAATCCCCAAACATTGGAGAAATAAGGAAGTTATTCCCTTGTCACCCCCTTCGAGCCTAGAAGTTGGAGTTTCTTTCTTTACAAAAAAAACCCGAAATCTGAACCTGGGGCAGGGTAGTTTCTCAGTTAACTTGGTTGTGCTTTCCTGCAATACACCTTTCATATAAAGGTTGCATTCACAAGTTTTTCTTCGCACACCGCAAGTGTCAAAGATGTTTTCCAAGTCAAAAGCCGATGATGGTTCACTGTAATCATTAAAGCCAGACAATCACTCTCTTTCTTTTAAAAATAAATATAAAAAAATATCAAAAGAAAAAGCCCGCTAAGTCAAAACCTATGAAGGAGACTTAGGCAAAACTGGGGCATCCCGCTGACTGTAATCTTCGTAAGAACAGTTCAGGCAAAAGTTAGGGATAATAATAGAGGAGATCTTTAAACCATTTTCCCTGAAAATCCTCAATGTCAAAATAACCAAATATTGTAAAGAATTAGTGAATGCCTTTTCAAAAGTCCCTTGACTTATGAACCATCATCATGGCTATCAATTAGTGCAATTTCCAACCTTTGGGAACCTGAGGGAATAATATGAGTTAACTGAGCGTAGGTCTGAAGATCATCATGTAGATTGGGTGGGCACAAATAAACTTTGAGCCTTTATCCTTTGTTTCATAAACCGTGAACCAGGCCACGCTACAATCCTCAAAAGATCTAACTGAAGCAAGGTTGTTTTGAAAGCATACTACAACAAGTTTGCGTAAATTGACTCCAAAAGATCTTTGCAAATCAATTATTTTGGCAGTACACCTGTGCTTTTCATTTTTAAGTTTCTTGAACCACCGTGTTCTGAACAATGACTCATTTATGTTGCATCTTTCAAAAAATAATGTTGATTTCAAAAGTTGCATGAACTTTGCATTACCATGTTTGTATGAATACTTTTGTTTGCAAACTGGCTTTCCTCTCAAGGAATTTTCAAACATTGAGAAACTTGGTCGGTGATTCTATCAGGGGCAAGTTCTTTTCACATCCTGTCGAAGAATCAATTCAATATTTATTCAGATCAAGGTCTTCTCAGATTTGGTTTATCCATAAGATATTTCAAGACTTAGACTGGGGCAAGCTTTTCAAGCACACAGTAAAACAGTCATTCTTAAGAATCAAACAAGTTAAAGCAATTATCAGTTCATCTACAACAGACAGCTAATCTGGGGCATTTTACTTGAAGAATCCCCAAGCAGCTTTTCATCCTTCCTACAAGGATCATCAACTTGACACAGTTTACCAGTGTGGCAGAGATGTGCTCAGCAGTAACATATTGGGTTCCTAAACAGAATGACAGTGATCTCCGTGTTGAGGAATCAGTTCTCCAGTTCTGTTATCTCACCAAAAGAGTCAAGTCTTGTCGTCGGCATATTCATTTGTATTTGATCATATATCATAGCATAATTCATATGCATATCATGAGTGTTTCATCCTGATTTTCATTTCTCCCGAGGTCATGTTTTATCCGCGTCTTACCTTGTGGTCAAAGTCCAACTCACTTGGTACTTTTGTCATGCCTATCTGATGTTCTTCCAGATATGACAGAACTTATCTGATGGTTTTCCAGATATTTATTTCTCTTTCTGATGGTTTACCATTTTGAGTTTCTGCTCTGATGTTCTTCTAGAACTTATCTGATGGTTTTCTAGATATTTATTTCTCTTTCTGATGGTTTTCTAGATTGAGTCTCTGTTCTGATGGTTTTCCAGATATTTACCTTTGATTCTGATATTTTTCCAGAATCTATCTGATGTTTTTTCGGATTTGTTTCTCTTTCTCATGTTTTTCCAGATTGAGTTTATATTCTGATGTTCTTCCAGAACTCCTTTGTAGCTTATCTGATGTTCTTCCATATGTCTTCAAACTTTTTCCCGTACATCTAATGCTCTTGTAAATGTCTTCAATATGCTTTTCTAGATGTGTCTCAGAGTTTATTCGATATTTTTCCGAGTATCTCTGGTGTGTTTCAGAGTTCATTCGATGTTCTTCCGAATGTCTCTGATGTTTGTTTCTTTGTCCCTGATATATTTCTCAGATTTCTTCTCACTTCATTCGATGATATTTTGAATGTTGTGACTTTTTTCATTCAATTTCGTCCATGGTGATGTCTGTTGTTTCCTTGGTGTTGTGGTCTTTCCCCAGTGTTTACTCTTTGTGTTTACTTTATCCCTGTTTGCTTTCGTTTTTGTCTGCATTTTAGCATCTCATCCTTTTTATCATGACAGAGTTTATGGCATGTCAACATTGTTTAGTTTTTCTCTTTGTCCATAGCATAGCATGTCATTGCATCTAAGGGCAAAATTTTCGGTTATCTGTATTTAAATACCTTCTACCATGATTTCATGAGGATTTTCATCACTCATGTCATCCGGTGAGGATATTTAAATAGGGGCAACTGTCATACCCTAAATTTTACCCTCATATTTTTTTGCATAGCCTGTATAGCATATCATGTCTGTCATTTTTCATAATACCAAATTTATCAGCTGAAATAAACTTTTTGGACAGTTTAAGTCGTTTTAGCGGGTAAAATTTATTTCAAAAATTGACAAAACACTGTATTTTTCCGAATCGCATTTTTTTACTGATCATTTTGCTATATTAATTTTTTTTCTAGACACTTCGATACCAGTTCAACTACTTGTTATTTACCGCATTTATTTCTATTTTTAATTAATAATTACCTTAATTAACTTTTTATTTTATTTTATTTTAGATTTTCTTTTTTATAGTTTATTTTATTGTTATGTTTATTTATTATTTTTGTTATTTAAATTTTGTTTTATTTTCATTTTTAGCAAAACGTGTTCATTAAGATTGGGAAATTGTTTTTTTGTTTGTTACCACATTTACGAAAAGTTTTCAAAACCATCACGATACGCAAGGCATTGACATCGCCACCCTCAGATTATGAACACACACTGCACATTGGACAAAACAAGGATAGCATACGTCCCCTATTTTACTCTATTTCTCTCTTTTGAAAAAGAAGACAACACACTCACCACAAACTCTTCACTCTCACTTTCTCCTTTCACTCTGACTTCTTCATGTAACAACACTCATGTTCATATAAGCTTCATCACTTCACTGCACATACAAAAAAAACCATCTTGCGCATAACTTTTATTGGCCATCTTTCCCACTTCACAATTTCATACATAGCCACATATTTCATATATATCCACCTCCAAACTCACCTTCATCGTCGGAAACGAACTCTTCTCTTCCTTCTAATCTCACTCCGGTCCGCAACCATCACCTCCGACGTTTTGCCAACGCCAACGCCGTTCAACTAATCGCATATCCCTCTATTGCAGTAGCACACGACGACATCCTTCCGACGTCACAGATCTGCATCGTTGGTAACTCATTCTTCACCCTTTTATATCTTGCCGTGATTCATTGTTTGTTTATGATTTTATCTTAAAATGGGAGGTACAATCTAAATTTTTGCTAAAAAAGAAAACAAGCAGAGAGAGTTCTGGAGAGGGGAGTACACTAACTTTTTCATTTTTTGTGTGTTTGCATTAAACTTGGTTATATTTGTAACATAATAAGAAGTGTGTTATGTCTCTATATATGTGTTAAGTTATTTATTATGTCTTGTATCATATTATTATTCCTGGTGCTAGTATTGTGTGATTGTGGTAGTGGTTGTGGCTATGAAGATTTCTATATGAGGTGTAATAATTGTAAGCACATTGTGTTATATTATAGGATGTCGCTGTTTCTATGCACTTCACCAATATTTGTTCTTTTTTATTTATTAAATTTAGTTTTTTTAGTTTAAGTTAATTTTAGTTTATTTGCTGATATATAAAAAAAAATCTAGAACACCTTTTATTATGTATTTCAAGTTAGCAATCTCTTTTATATTTTATTTTATTATTTGATTAATTTAATCTAATTGTTTAGTTAGTTTGATTTAATTATTAACATTTTGTTTAGTTGTAAATATTAGTTTAACTTTGATATTAGTTTAGTTTATTTTATTTGCTTATATCATATATTCTAAAAATAAAAATATAAAAAAAATAAAATTGTTGTAACTAAGCTAGAAAGTCCATACATTTTTTTTATGAGTCATATATAAACCATACGTTCCTTTTATAGTTATATATAAAATATGTGTTTTAGATTTTCTTTTAATTTTTCTTATACGGTATACTATACATTTTTTTTCTAAGTTTTATAATTGTATTTATTTGTCTCAATTATACATATATATTTTATCTTTTAGTTATATATACTGTAAGATTCTGATACTAAAAAAAATTGTTTTAATTATTTTTATTTTGGTAATATTATAAAAATACAAAAAAAAATCATGATTATTAATTAATTTAAATATTTTTATTTAATATTGATTACTTAAATTATTAATTAATTTTATTAAATATTTATATTTAAATTAATTAATAATTATCTTGTCACCCGATTCTATGTGATGATTTGTCTGTTTCTATGTTTTGAGTTTGTTTTATTTGATTAATTCTTGACGTTGTTTTTCCATGATTAATCTGTTTCACGATGTTTTTCCGTGTACCTCTATTTTATTCGCGATGTTTTGCCGCGTATCTTTGTTTGTTAATTATATTATATTTTTCTGTGCTCTATGTCGCTACTGCGAAAATCGGCGCCGGCTGAACAGAAGATTCGCCACCGTGCGTTATTTATCCCAAAGGAGGGAAAGGAAACGCTCGAAGTAAACCTAACGCAAAGACGGGAAAAGGTATGGTCATCGCAACCGAAACCTGGGTTCGGGAGTCGGTTACGCAAGGGGAAGGTATTAGCACCCCTCACGTCCGTCGTACTCGACGGGATCCACGCTTGCTTGGTTTGTACGAATTACACTTCTATCTAAACTAAAGGATGAGGTCTGAAAAGAAAAGAAAACATGACTCGGCAAAGCATCGCACTTTATGCCTACGTATTCCCGTCTGGAACGAGAAATCAGAGTCAACGTAGTTCGCCTAACTACGGGGGAATATGGGTGAAGGTTGCTCGCTAGGATATCGCATCCTATGCCTACGTACTTCCACACAGCATGGAAGATCAGAGCAAACGTAGTTCGGGCTACGCACGACACAAGCTGTTCAAATGTATTTTATGAAAAATCTCACCTTAAACAAGGGTTTTCTTATTGCAAAAAGGTTGATGTTTGTTCAAATCTTTTGACGAAAGAAATGAATTAATCTCTGTCATAACCTTTATTAATGTTTTTCTGTTGTTTTGAAGAAAGAAGAGATGACACTCTACAAATCCTAGGGTTGAAAAGGGAATAAAATCTACCCTAATGTTATCATGCATGGGTTAACTCCTAATGTCTATCATGCTCCTCTCTTGCGCAGAGAGAAACAGAGATCCTAAGGGAATAGACGGAAACAGAAACAACAGATATATACAATAAAGCAGTAAAATGCATGGATGCAACAGTACAAGCGAGGCAAGGGAGTCCCACTCAACCTCGAACCTAGAAAACAATAGGCAAAAGTGAACAGACTTCACTTTCAACCCAGCAAGTTAAACAGCAAACAATACAGTCCGGGAAATTCACAAAATACATCAAAATTAAAACAGCAAAAGCTAAACAGCAAAGCAGTCTTCATCAGCATCTGACTTCATCTTCAGACTTCCAGCAGACATCAGTCTTTATCTTCAATCTCCCAATGGCTTTTCTTCAAGTCCTACTCTCCAAGCTGAGGAAACAATCACAAGAATAAACTGGGTGTTAAGCAATTAGTTGACCACCAAGGGTGGCAAACAGACTGCTATCAACACAAAGAATATTTCTCTCAAGAGTTCTATCCCTTAGACATTAGCACCAAGCCTTCCAAAGGAAGGGGGTGAGTGTCTTAGAGAGACTCTGCATCACAGAGAAGGGTGGAGGCAATCAAGACCTTCCATGTTTGAGAATCAAGTTGTCTACTCTAGGGCTCTGCCTAATCTCCTAGATCCTACAAACTTCAACAGCTGCCAGCAAGAGATACTCCTCATCAACTCTGGAAGTTGGTCTTCACTCTCTGGTCTTCAAATGGCCTTCATCATCAAAGTCTTCAGCTCAAACCCCAGGTCCCAAACAAACCCAATACCCCACACAGACAAATCATAACCCTAAAGAGGGCACACCACACAATCAATCAAATATAAGCAATATACTAGTAGCAGTAGGGGAATCCTAATATTTTCTAAGGAATCTATCTTATACCCATAACCCCTATAGTCCCATACCCCAAAAAAATCAAATCAAAATCCCTAAAAGAATTAATCTATCTCACCTATACTCATTTAAAACCCTAATTTTCATCACACTAATCGCACCTAAACAAATCACCTAAGATTAAATTCTAAAAATATGAATTAAATCCTATATACAAGTTGAAGTCCTATGCTAATCACCCTAAAAAGAATGAACCCTAAATCTAAGGGGAACTATTAGAACAAAAATCAACAAATTTGAGTGCTAAACTAAATCCATTAAAATGCTACTTAAAAGAAAAATACACAAAAAATATCAAAACAAAATAAAATGCCAATTTTATTATGTGGTATTTTTCTAGACAGAATTATTGACCTATCACAAAAAGAACCAATTAAAAACAAGCTATTTTAAATTTTTTATGATTTTTGCAAGATCAAAGAAAATATAAAAGAAAATAAAATCACAAAATATGAATTAAAGGGGAGGGGGTGTTATAAGCAGAAGCGCTTAGTTAAAATTCCTAATGGGCCATTAAGATGGGGGGCGCGAATAACAAATACATTAGGCCCATTAAGATGGGGTTTTATAAGCAGAAGCGCTTAGTTAAAATTCCTAATGGGCCATTAAGATGGGGGGCGCGAATAACAAATACATTAGGCCCAGTACGCTTCAGAAAATCAATTGAAAAATAAAAGAAAAAAAGTTAAAACCACGGTGCATTTAGCAATAAATTCCAGTTAAAATTCAATTGGGCTCGCTGATGGGGGTGGGGATAGGAAGATTTGGTTCAGGCCCATGCTGAGGTTTAAGTGAAACGCATCGTTTCACTTCAAACTTTCCCTCCGTTTCTTCTTTAAACATCAGCCATTGGATTAGATTAAAATGTCAACAATTCAGGATGATCTGACGGCTATTGGTCGTCGTCCCCAACATGAAGCTAGGGTTTGCAGAATACTCTTCTCCATGCAACCATGTTCAAGTCCCTCGTGCTCTCTCCATAGGCCATGAAACCCTACACTATAAAGAGCAAAGTTGCTCTATTCTTTCCCCTGAACACGATGGTGCCACAAATTAGGATTGAAACCAACTCCATAATGAAACCCGATACGTGTAACATTCTGAATACATCATTATGCACTGCAATGGAACCTCCCAATTCTTGATTCTAACTATCCTATCTTGTTCATCATGCTACACTGATCTCAGCAAGCTATTGCATGATCATTATAATTCAATATCCAGCCTAATCTTGATCATCAAAGAATCATCACCTGCCATGGAACCTCATAGAACTCTCTCTAACTCTCAGGAATCAATCACCTAAGGTCTCTAAGCATGTTTACCCTAACCATTTCATCTAGTACTGCATAAATAGAGAGATTCGAATGCTTTTGCAAACCTGAAAAATGGTGATGGCAAGTACAGTTACACTCCAATCCAATGCTTGAAACTTGTCACAAATGATCTTCAATGGATGAGAACCTTTCTGTTTGCAAGATCTTGGATGGACAATGCTTGGATTGTGAGTTTGGATCCAACTTGCTTCTCTTGCAATTTTGAAGCCACACCTTCAAACACTCATCAATGGCCACTCCAATCTATATGCACCTGTTCAATATGATCCAGGGAATGGATTTGTGGAGAAGAATGAAACGGAGATGAAGAAAAAAATGGAGTTTGAGATTGATTTGCACAAATGGAAGAAATGGTATATCACCCTCTCTTTTTCTCTCTTTTCACCAACCCCTTGCACCAATGAGTTCAATCCAATATATAGATGATGATGGACAGATCTAGAAGTTTCTAGATTGATCTTAGAATGATTCTAGAAGGTGGTGGAATGTTATGGAAGTTCTCATGTGATGATACTTTGAAACATCTCATATCATGCTTGCATCCCTTTCATATTTGTGTTAAAATCTCCTTTCATGAGATATTTAGAGTGATATGCAAGCTCCTTGCCTTGAAAATTCACCTTATGCCAAGTTTTCCATACTTGCCTTATTATGCAAGTAACAAAAATACAAAGCAAGTCCAAAATTTAACCCCTAACTCAAAAAAGTGGCTGAACCAATGTCTCTAAAATGATGTTTGGAATCAATTTGGTATATTGGATGACCCATTTTGGATTTGTAGATCTCTCAAACCAATTTTTCATTTCAACTTTTTCAACTTATATGCCTTTTTTAGGTCATTTTCCACCAACTTTGGTCAAGTCTCATTCTATGCATTTACAACCTTTCATGACTTCTTTTATAGACTTAAAATTTCATTTTGAGCAACTTTGATGTTGTGAAGTTTTTCATTTGAAGCTTCCTTGTATGAGTTTTAGGCATAGGCTAAGAATGACCTGTAATCCTCAGATGACCAAAATACCCTTTGCTTGCCAAGACCATAAGTAGAGTTCCACAAATCATATGAAGGCATACCATACCTTCCTAGAAAGCTAAGACAATAAGGAACAACTCTCATGTTGGCTAAAAATCCATTTGAAATATCCTTTAAGGTCAAAAGTTGATTGGGAGACAGACAACTTTCACAGACAAATTTCAGTGCCCTCAGATGACCTGTAACTTGCAAGAGCTATAACTTGAGTTCTACAAATCATCTGGATGACTTCCACCACTCAAATTAAAGCTATGAAGATACTCTACAAGTTTCATTTGGACCAAGAATTCATATGAAGCTTTCATCTTGAGTTACACGGCTTGGAAGTTTGACCTAAACTAGGGGATTTTACACTGAAACCCTAATTTGGTAACTCCTCTTCTCCTTGACTCCTCTTGATTTTTCTTTAGCACAACATCATATCCATATCCATGTAGCAAGTAATGAATCCCAAATTCTTTAAATGATCCTTGATGCCCTTCAAAACAAGTCTTTGACCTAGGATTGACCTAGTGTTGACCCAGACAAAACCCTAGTTGACTGACTTCAACTGAGGCTCTTGCAATCATTCCAATGACTTGGTACTTCTTCAAAATGATCATCTAGGCTCTTCATAACATCCATACCCACCTCATGCTCTTGGCTCACACTCCCTCTGATGATCCCCAAACAATCTCAAGATAGGAGAGAATTCACTGATCAACCTGTCAACTCTTCAAAGCTCAAATTCTTCCCTGATGACCTGAGTAGTCTTGAATTTGAATGAAACCCTTGAATATGCCTCTTGAGATAAGGATAGCACTTGATCCCCTGATTAAGATAGCTTGCCTATGCTATGCAATGCAGATGAATACACTATGCACATGATGACAATGCAAATGATTATGCAATTGAAACATAAACCTAGGTTAGAAAAGGTTGGGCAAATTTTGGGGTGCAACAGCTGCCCCTATTCAAGCGGCTTGGACCCGACTGGATGAAGAGCGCGCAACCTTCAGACATTCGAGGTACGAGACGGTTGAATACGAAAGAACCCGGAAATTTTCCAACCGCAAAAATAAATTACGAATACGACTACTGCTTGGGGAAAACCCTTCAGGGAAATGACTTCTGTTGTCACGGCAACAACTAACCATTCCTCCGCCAATCTGTTTTTTGTAAAATAATCTGATATTGTCCGCAGACCACTCCATTCCGAAGAAATGAGCACGCACCACACAATGAGCAATTGTTGATATCACTTATCAACCTCTGTTGATCTCACTTATCATCCTCTGTTGATCTCACTTATCAACCAAGCACACGCTAACCAGCGGGAGAATACCGACTTCACTTGTCATGTTGACTTCACTGATCAACCTTTAGTATCCTGAAGAAACGAGCGAACGCTTAACCAAGCGGGGCAATGTTCGAAGACATGAACAACCAACTCTGCGGGGAAATGAGAAACTTAACCAAGCAACTCTGAGGGGACAACTCTGACGACGGCCGTCAAACACCTGCTAGGGAAATTGGGAACTTAACCAAGCACCCTTGACGAGAATAGCCTTGTTGAAACATACGAGGAAAACAACTCCTGTAGCAAGCTCCCTGCTGGGGACTATGAGAGACTTAACCAAGCAACCCATTGAAGTAACACCCTGCTGGAGAACATAACTCTGTTGGGGAATTGCGGGTAACCACCCGAAAATATGTATTACCGTCTTATAACGCTGAATCCACAACATCCTGAGAAAGCTCAGCTGGGGAATACAAGTAGCTTAACCAAGCGACTTGTCAAAGAATACCCTGCCGGGGACTACGAGGAACTTAAACCAAGTATCTCGTTGAAGATCACCATGCTGGGGATTACGTCTCTACTGGGGTAACTGTAGGTAACCACCCAAAATCTGCATTATGCCATTTCCACACCACTCTGAGAAAGGGCTCGGCTGGGGAGAAAGAGAAGTGCTTGACCAAGCAACTCTGCTAGGGGAACATGCCATGACGAACACGATCACTACGTATCTGGCACAACAACCCTCTGTAACAAAATGAACACGACCACCACGTATTCTACACCACAAACCTCTTGACAGGAGAAAACACGATCACTGCGCGTCTTGATGCTGTAAACAAAATCACATAATGAGACAAACACGACGAACACGATCACTGCATGTTTCACAACCATAAATCCAACCGGATGAGGTAAACACGATCACTGCGTGCCAGACGGAATAAATCCACATAGAAGAGGTGAGCACGTTCACTGCGTACTTCAACCACCCATATGATGAACACGATCACTGCGTGTGCTGCAATAGGGCAAATACCATCACTGCGCATCTCGACCAACAAACCCCCGAAATGATGTCAACACGATCACTGCGTGTGCCACAAAACTAACCCATGTAACAGGACGAATACGATTACTGCGCATGCCGACCAACAAAACCACCAAAATGAGGTCAACACGATCACTGCGTGTCACCAACCCATGTAACAGGACGAATACGATTACTGCGCATGCCGACCAACAAAACCACCAAAATGAGGTCAACACGATCACTGCGTGTCACCAACCCATGTAGTAGGACGAATACGATAACTGCGTACTTCGGCCAACAAAACCAACTGATACAATAACCACGATCACTGCGTGCTCCGCATCACAAGTTCCCATGGTACTATCAACACGATCCCTGCGTGCCATACGAATACGATCACTGCGTATCTTGAACACGATCACTGCGCGTTCGAACACGACCCTCTTGACTGGAGAAAACACGATCACTACGTGCTGTGTGTCTCAACTAACCCACATAACTGGACGAATACGATTACTGCGTGTATAACGGACAAATACGATCACTGCGTATACTGACCAACAACATCACATGATATGGTAAACACGATTACTGCGTGTCCTACTCAATGAACCCCGAGACGATACCAACACACACTCCTTATATCGGGACGAACCACGATCACTGCGCAATTCGACCACAAATACCCATACCAACATTAACACGATCACTGCGTGTTCTACAGCATGAACCCCCCAAAGGTCGGGACCAATACGATCACTGCGCACTTGGGCCACAAATCAACTTCTCAAAATCAACACGATCACTGCATGCCTTACAATATGAACCCCATAGATGATACAAAATACGATTACTGTGCACTTTGACCACAAATTAACATCTTCCTGAAACCACGATTTCACTTATCGGCAGGGAACAAACATGTCTGAAACTGAAGAGGTAACCACCCGGCTTATGTTTCAACAATGCACGTTTGATGATGTCGTAATGCTTCGTGCTCATGTAAAATGCAAAGGCTCATGATGCATGCTTATGCAAAGAGTTACTTCAGCAAAATAAATGCTGAAAACACACTGGATCCGCTGAGGATGACCGGAATACTACCGATACGCTTCCAACAAAATAAATGTTGGAAAGATGAACTAACTCCGCTGGGGACGACCGTCCTGCTGAGAAGATAGCTCACAAACTCGAAACTCCAAAATCTGCTGAGGACGATCCTCCTGACGAGGAAGAGCGACTTGCTGGGGAAAGAAAGGACAATCGCTAGGGAAAACTCTTTTCAGCAGCTCCGACCACCTGATCACACTCTATGGGGAACCTCTCCTGCTACCACTGAGCTGGGGAGATCATCCCGCTGTCACTGAGCTGGGGATTGAACTACACATTCTGATTTGCACTGCACAAGAACTCTCAGGGAAGTTAATCGCATCCATCTCGACCTTCACTGGGGAGGACTCTGCTTTGCTTGACAAGCTAATTCTGGTCTACTGAAGATACATTGATCTTTTCCTTTGACGCAATCTCCACTTCTCCTGGGGAGATAACATTCAGTTTTTCCTGGGGCGACTTCACTGGGGAAGACACAACATTCAACCTCTGGAAAGGGTACCCGCCTGCCATGGACTCTGGTGGGGAACTTTGCAAACTTTTGAATACCTGTAAAAGTCAACAAGCAAACACAAGGCAATCTATGCAAAAAGAGACATATTGGTAGTCATCCACGACAACCATTCAAGTAATTTTTGGTTTTAACAATCATCGGCCGAGGCCCGCCTGGTTACACGCATGTAAGTTTATCAAAAACATCGGCGCTTTTTACAAACAAAACTGTAAAAAATTAAAACCAAAGTCACATGCTATACTGAATAAACACTTTATTGATATCGGCCTGAGAATAGGCAAGATTTGTACATTGGATGCAACTCCTGAAAAGAGGTAGTCACACATAAACAAATGCAGAAGTATACAAATATACAGAATAAAATTTGTACACATGTTGGCAACGGGTTACAGACGAACACCATGAACCGATCCTCCTATGACTCGTCGGACTCTGACGCTTTCCCGATCTCTGTCTTTGGAAGAAATTGCTTTGGATAATTGACCCCCAGATGCTCCCAAACCGCTAATAATCAAACTTGGACCGCAGTCATTTGCTTCTTAAATCCCTAACTTTTGCGTGAATCGCCCTTTGCGGGTTTTCGATTCACCGGGATACCCTTTTTTGCCGAAGCCGCCCAGTGTAGGTTTTCGACTTCGCGGGTGTACATTTTTCAATTATATCCCTAACTTTTGCCCGAACCTTTTTTATTCTGTTTTTTGGTTCGCCAGGATGCCCCATTTTTGCCTGGACTCTCTTTTTACTGTCCAGCGGGTCAATTTTAAGCAAAGTATTTTTTAACTGCGTCCGAGTTCACAGGGGACGAAAAGTATTCACCATCCATGGTGGATAACAATAAGGCTCCTCCGGAGAAGACCTTTCTCACGACGTATGGACCTTCGTAATTGGGAGTCCATTTTCCCCTGTGATTCGATTGCGGAGGGAGAATCTTCTTCAGCACAAGATCACCCGTCTGAAAGCTTCGAGGTCGAATCTTCTTGTCGAACGCTTTCTTCATCCGGCTCTGATACAGCCTACCATGTGCAATGGATGCCAATCTTTTCTCATCTATCAAGCTCAGCTGATTCAATCTACTTCTCACCCATTCTGCCTCGTCCAGCTTAACATCAAGCAAAACCCTCAAAGATGGTATCTCAACCTCCAATGGCAGGACAACCTCCATGCCATATACTAGTGAGAATGGTGTTGCCCCGGTTGAGGTACGCACTGTAGTACGATAACCGTGCAAAGCGAATGGCAGCATCTCATGCCAATCCTTATACGTTACCACCATCTTCTGAACAATTTTCTTTATGTTCTTGTTGGCCGCTTCAACAGCGCCATTCATCTTGGGTCTGTAGGGAGAGGAATTATGATGCTCGATCTTAAAATCCCGACACAGATCTTTCATCATCTTGTTGTTCAAATTCGAACCATTATCAGTAATGATTCGCTCAGGAATACCGTATCTGCAAATTATATCCTTCTTGATAAATCTGGCCACCACCTGCTTCGTCACATTGGCGTAAGATGCTGCTTCCACCCACTTAGTGAAGTAATCGATCGCAACCAGGATGAAGCGATGCCCATTAGAAGCAGTAGGCTCAATCTTGCCGATCATATCGATTCCCCACATGGAGAAAGGCCATGGGGATGCCATAACATTCAGTGGATTGGGTGGCACATGGATCTTATCAGCATAGATCTGGCACTTGTGACACCGCTTGGCAAATTTGAAACAATCAGTTTCCATCGTCAACCAGTAATACCCCGCTCGCAACAACTTTCGAGTCATAGCATGCCCACCTGCATGTGTACCAAAAGTCCCTTCATGGACCTCTTCCATGAGTAAATTGGCTTCCTTCTCGTCTACACATCGGAGGAGTACCAAATCGTGGTTTCTTCTATACAACACGCCGTCGGGATTCAGATAGAAGTTGCCTGCTAATCTCCTTAGAGTCTTCTGATCACGACTGGATGCCCCAGCCGGATATTCCTTATTCTTCAGGAAATTCTGTATGTCAAAATACCACGGTTTACCGTCATGTGCTTCATCAATTGCAAACACAAAGGCCGGCCTATCAAGGCGAGAGATGACAATGCTGGGAGCCTCGTTCCAGCGGTTGACTTTATACATCGAGGATAATGTTGCAAGGGTGTCCGCCATTTGATTCTCCGCCCGAGGTACATGATGAAACTCCACCCTATCGAAGAAAGGTAGCAACCTTCTCGCATAATTCATGTACGGTACCAGATTAGGTTGGCGCGTCTCTCACTCTCCCTTAATCTGATTCACCACCAATGCTGAATCCCCATATACATCCAGATTCTTAATCCTCATATCGATAGCCTCCTCTAACCCCATAATGTAAGCTTCGTACTCAGCTTCATTATTCGTCACTGAAAAAGTCAATCTGGCTGTGAACGGGACGTGCGACCCGTGGGGAGTTGTAATGATTGCCCCGATCCCGCTACCGTACGAATTGACAGCCCCGTCGAAAATCAATTGCCACTGGGAACTCCGCTCAGGACCTTCACCAGGCAACGGTTCATCACAATCTTTAGCCTTCAAGTACATTATGTCCTCATCAGGAAACTCAAACTTCATAGGCTGATAATCCTCAATTGGCTGTTCGGCGAGATATTCGGACAGAACACTTCCCTTAATGGCCTTCTAGAAAACATACTGGATATCGTATTCTGTCAATACCATCTGCCATCTAGCAATCCTTCCAGAGAGCGCCTGTTTCTCAAACACATATTAGATCGGATCCATCTTCGATATCAGCATGGTTGTATGATTCAGCATGTACTGTCTTAGACGTTTGGCAGCCCACGCCAATGCACAACACGTCTTTTCGAGCATAGAGTATCGAGATTCATAGTCCGTAAACTTTTTACTCAAGTAGTAAATTGCATGCTCTTTCCGCCCTGTCTCGTCATGTTGACCGAGAACACAACCCATACTGTTCTCCAGAACCGTCAGGTACATAATCAGTGGTCGTCCCGCTACTGGGGGTATCAACACCGGAGGTTCCTGCAAGTATTCTTTTATCTTTTCAAATGCCCTTTGGCAATTGTCGTTCCAGACCACCGCTTGATCCTTCTTTAACAGCTTGAATAATGGTTCACACGTGGTTGTTAGGTGAGAGATGAACCTAGCAATGTAATTCAACCTCCCTAAGAATCCACGGACTTCTTTTTCTGTTCTCGGTGCTGGCATCTCTTGTATTGCTTTTATTTTTGCAGGATCGACCTCGATTCCTTTCTTGCTTACAATGAACCCCAGTAGCTTCCCGGATCTCACTCCAAAGGTACATTTATTAGGATTCAGCCTCAACCTGAACTTCCTCAGCCTCTTGAACAACTTCAATAGATTAACCAGATGTTCTCCCTCTGTTTGAGACTTGGCGATCATGTCATCGACATACACCTCAATCTCTCTGTGCATCATGTCGTGAAAAAGCGTTGTCATGGCCCGCTGATACGTTGCCCCAGCATTTTTCAAACCGAAAGGCATTACCTTGTAACAGAAGGTTCCCCACGGGGTGATAAAGGTCGTCTTTTCCATATCCTCAGGAGCCATTTTGATCTGGTTGTACCCGAAAATCCATCCATGAAGGAAAATACCGAAAACTGAGCCGTGTTGTCAACTAACACGTCAATATGCGGCAGCGGGAAATCATCCTTCGGGCTCGCTTTGTTTAAATCCATATAATCAACGCACATCCGAACCTTGCCATCTTTCTTTGGCACATGCACGATATTAGCGACCCAAGTGGGATAAGTGGTAACAGCCAGGAATCCAACATCCCATTGTTTCTGCACTTCTTCCTTTATCTTTACGGCCATGTCAGGACGAGTCCTTCTGAGTTTCTGCTTCACGGGTGGGCAATCTTCCCTCAACGGCAGACGATGAACAACCATATCAGTATCCAAACCCGGCATGTCCTCGTAGGACCAAGCAAATATATCACTGTATTCACGCAGCATCTCAATAAGCTCTCGCTTGATATCCTCTTGCAACGCAGCCCCTATACGGATATTCCTGACGCATTCTTCAGACCCCAAGTTGACAATATCAATCTCTTCCTGGTGAGGCATAATGACTCTCTCCTCTTGCTTCAATAACCGACTAAGCTCTTCTGGTAAGTCACTATCCTCCACAATCTCCTCCTCAGTTTGGAAGATCGGATGCTCGAAGTCTAAACGAGTCATAGGAAGTTTTTGGTCGGTGTCATCTGAAAATTCATGAATCCTGCGAGGGAAACGGTTAAGTACTTCAAAAATGATGTACAAGAAAAATGCATAACCACGCTGCCATTTTATTGAAAAATAAAATAAAACAGAAAGAAAAGGATCACAACATTTGAATGTAAAAAACACCGTCATTTATTAATCATGCAAACATACAGGTAAACAGTTAGGCCCTAAGACAAGATCATCGATGCCCCGGGCAAGGCATATGATCATACAATGATTGGAAAAACAATGCATTACTGTTTGGTGACTTGGATGACGTCCTGGATGGACCAGTTGCATAGGCTTTGCCCCGGCGTGCTGGGTCGAATCCATGAGTCCATATCGCAATCGCTATCCACTTCCTCCGTATCAGACATGACATTAATCCTTTTGAAGCTAACTCCTCCGGGCGTGAACACGACAGGTCCCTTGTACTTAGGCGCACTCTGCGAGGAAGATGGGCGGTACCCCAAGCCATACTTATCTTGCTTCACTGGGATGTCCAGAACTTGCCCCCACTTCTGAGTCTCTCCTGCTTGCACCAACGCCTTGGCTTCTTTATATGAGGAGACGGCCACCTCTAGCCCTTCACTCTTCACCGGAGCTTCTTCCTTAACCTTCACCCCTTCGAACGCCTGACACAGTGTTTCATGAATCTCTCCATCTACCTCCACGTACTTGAAAGAAGACAAATCACTGACTAAAATATCCTCTTCGCCACACACCGTCACAATACTCCCCTCAACCATGTATTTTAACTTCTGATGGAGCGTAGAAGTTACTGCCCCAGTGGCATGAATCCAAGGTCTCCCGATCAGACAGCTATATGCAGGCTGGATGTCCATGATGTAAAACACTGTGTCAAACACCTCCGGACCTACCTGAATGGGTAACGTTATCGATCCGAATACTGACCTCCTTGTTCTGTCAAAAGCCCTCACTACCAAATCACTAGGTGTGCATATCAACCCGCGGGTATCTAATTTCAACAGGGATTTCTTTGGTAACACATTCAACGAGGACCCCGTGTCTACCAGCACATGGGATAGAACAGTGCCCCGGCATTCGATAGAGATGTGCAAAGCATTATTATGATCGCGCCCTCTAGGCGTTAAGTCAAAATCTGTGAATCCCAGCCCATGCCCAGCGTTAACATGTGCCATAACTCCCTCCAGCTGATTAACTGAAATCTCTTGCGGCACGAAGGATGTCTCAAGTACCTTCAACAGGGCCTTTCTATGCGCTTCAGAACACAACAACAGCGATAATATGGAGATCTTTGACGGGGTCTGCTGCAGGTGATCTACAATCTTGTAATCACTTTTGCGAATTAACCTCATGAACTCTTCCACATCTTTGGTTATCGGCTCTTTTTCTTTACTCCCCGAAGATTCCCCCTCAACAACTTTATTCTTACCTCTGGCAAGCCTCTCTGCTTCAACCTCAGGTGAAGTGAAAATTCTCCCGCTCCGGGTTATACCACCCGCTCCCACTACGTTGTCCACGGATCCCGCTGGCGGATCATTCAAGTCAATCTTCTCCCCATTGCAATACACTTCAGCACCATAACTCCACGGGACTGCTTTTGTGCTTTCAAAAGGGACTGGCTTAGCCTTGGTAATATTAATGGTCGGCCTTTTCGATGATGCCGAAATTGTCACTGATTTGAACGGAATAGTGATTGTAGTAATCTCTCTACGCTCTTCTACAGCTTCTGTCTCAACAGACTTCTTTCGCCCCACAGCCCTGTCAAACTGCAAAATACCTTCATCAATCAAACCTTGAACTCCCCTCTTCAACTTCTCACAGCCCTCCGGTTGAAGCAAACAGTCAACACATTCTTCGCTGCAACCAGGATAGACTCCTCCTTTCAACAAGCGCTGCTTTACGAAACTCAAAGGGGTTTTCAGCTCGCTCACTTCGGAAACCAGGTTCAACTCATCATCTACCATGATTGCATTGGCCCCAGCCCCACCATGCTTGGGCATTGGCTGCTGCGTGATATTGGGACCTTCCTTCCCGAAGTTAATAGCCGTACTATCAAGCAAATCCTGTACTTTATGCTTTAAAGCTAGGCAATTCTCAATATTATGCCCTGGTGCACCCGAATGGAAGTCACAGTGCTCATTAACATCATATCCGACTGGCGGCTGGCCAGTTGGTGGTGCTAAGGTCCTCTTCTCGACTAACTGCAATTTCAACAAAGTTTGAAGGAGTTCTGCATATGATACCGGCGGTACCTCGAATACTCTCCTCGGTCGTGGGTTCTGAAATCTGCACTGATTATTATTAGGCTGCTGCTGAGCCGGCTGCTGCGGTGGTTGTTGTCTCTACTGCTGAGAAGGCCCTGGAATGGTTACACTTGCAACTTGCGACTGCTGACGCCGATTCTGACTTTTATTCTTTCGTCGAGCATTGTATACAGCATTTGTATCACCCTGCCTTTTACCGCCAAACGTCTTCTTATTACCACCTGCGGAACTGGACTCACCCGCTTGAATTTTACCAATCTTTACTCCGTTTTCAATGCGCTCCCCCATCAAAATCAACTCAGAGAAAGTACTCATCGAAAAATTGAGCAAACGGTCATAGTACATTCCAGAGAAAGTTCCTATGAACATGTCCATCATTTCGCGCTCCACCATCGGAGGATGCACCCTAGCAGCCAGATCTCGCCATCTCTGGGCGTATTCTTTAAAGCTCTCGCTAGACTTCTGAGACATGCTTTTCAACTGGACACGGTTAGAGGCGAGATCACTATTATATTGATAATGTCGAACAAAAGCCTCTGCCAACTCTTTCCAACTCCTGATCTGAGATGGCTCCAAGCTCATGTACCACTCCAGCGATGGCCCTGACAGGCTATCCTGGAAGAAGTGCATTAGCATCTTTTCATCCTCAGAATATGTAGACATACGCTTGTAAAACGCGCGCACATGCACCCTAGGGCATGTATCCCCTTTGTACTTATCAAACGACGGTGCTTTGAATTTCAGCGGGACCCTCAATCCTGGGACTAATCCCATATTTGACATATCCAGCCCAAGAGCATTCTGGCTGGCCAATCCACTCACCTTCTCTTCTAGCAATCTCATCCGATGGTTGTCATCCCTGGCTCTTTCATAACCTTTATTCTGACCAGAGAACACATCCTCCTGACGATCCTCCCAGCGAGGTACTGCATCGTATCCAACATAATCGGCATCACGGTCCGGACCCGTTTGGACGTACCTGGGGTCATACCTCAGATTACCCATCTCTTGAGTGTTGTATGCGCCAGCTCCATATCTAAGATTACCATAGCCACCAAACCCAGCCTTGGCGCCAGCCATGCTGTCATATCCCATATTCACACCATTGAAGCCCTGGTTACCATTAATACCATTCATTCTGACATTCTCAACGCCCCCATTGAAACCCTGATTGCCATTGCCCACAAATACCCCAGCAGTATCTGCATTGACATTCATATTACCGGTGTTCCCACCTCCACCTACAGGACCAGTTTCTCCAGCATTCAAACCGGTTACGGGAATAGCATCAGCACTTTGACGATTCTCAACTCGGGGAGAAGCAGCAATGTTCTCACCATGCGGCGTCCCGTTGTTCTCAGCCCGCGCGACTATCGGTTGAACCAGATTCTGCATCTGCTCTTGTCCTTTGGCGATAGTCTCCATGGTTTGCATGAGCAGGGCCATCCTGTCACGCATCTCTTGCATTTCACTCTGCATGTTGTCCATGATCTTCTTCTGGTTGATTCTTGTAGAGTAACGGTGGACCCGCTTTTCTGCAATCCTGAAAATACCTAAATTAAAGATGCAGGAGATAAGATACACGAATCACAAACCTGCAATGCAAATATGAGTATGTATGCAAGATGCAATGTGTGTCTGTGCATTAGGGATTATCATTCCCCGATTCTAGTGTGAGTGTGCCAGTGCAGTGACAGTGCTAACAAGACAGCGATTGGAGCCGAATCATATATATTGCAGAGAAATCCAAGAATACAATATCACTGAGTATACAATAAGAAGGCATGACCTCAACCAACAATCCTGGTGATGATCGGCACAAATGCAAATAAAGCATACAAGTTAATACATGAAATGATCAAGTACTCCCATAAGCTCGGTACTCTTCTATTAACTTCTTGGTCTCTAGATGACTTGGTCGGGTAAGCAGCCCTTCAACAAGTTGATTTCTTCGTTTGAGCACGCGTCGCACGTCACTGGCGGTTTCCTCCCATGCCCATTCTCCGAAGCGATCCTCTAGCTTCCGCTTCTGAGACACAGCTTCGTTCCTGCCTTCGATGGCCTTGTTCAAAGCATTCTAGAGACTATACCTGGTCATCACTTCTTCTTCATACTTCTTAACGCTAGCCTTCAACTGTTCTTCGAGGTCGGAAATTTGCTGCTTCAATTTATCCTCCCTCTTTTTGTTGTTGGTCAGCGTAGCATTCCATGTCTTATTACAAGAAGAGATCTCTCGGTGAGCGGCGTCGAGCGCTTTATTTTTGGCCTCTAGCATGTCGTGGGAGCTTATGAACTCTTGACCTAGACGTTCGCGCTTCTTCTTCTCCTCATTCAACTCAGCACCTAGCCTGTTTACTAGTTCGATCTGCTGTTGGAAAGAATGTACAGCCTTATTCTTCTCACTTCGCATCTGAGCTAGCTCCTTCTCTAGCTCTTCATTAATCTTCATCAAGGCTTCCTTTTCTCTCACAACTTGCTCGTAGACCTCCATAGTGACAGTGGTTGGCTCTTCCACCGAAATAGGAACAGGGGCCGACGCAGCTGGAAATGGCATCAATAACTGTCTGGCTCTCTCTCGGATCCATACTTTGTAGGGTGCATATGCCTGACAATCATTCTTCCCCAACAGTGGCTTCCCCTTTCGGTTAATACGCATCCAGGCATGCCGAAGCTTGGCTAGTAGCTCTCCACTCAAATCACCGGTGAAGTACAGAGATTCCTGTACTTCTTCCTCCTGAGGCGGGTTCTTTAGCGCATATCCAAACTGGCGGACGAACAGAGATGGGTTGTAGTTGATGCACCCTTTTCTCCCTATCAACGGAACATTAGGATACCCAGAACAACTGAAAACAAGTTCGGACCCCAACAAGTCGCGGTCAAACCACTCAATGTCTTCAGAAGACAACCTCATCATACGCTCTGGGCAGTCAGCTGTAGCGGCACTATCCACAAAAGGTCCCTTCAGGGGAAGATGGCTCTTAAACCACATAGACAACAAAGGCACGCAACAAGAGACGTTCTTGCCTCTCCTGTTCTCGTTTCTGTAGTGCATCGAATGGTAAAAGTCTCCAATCAGTGTAGGTACCGGGTTGCCAGCAGCAAACAGGTGAAATGCATCCATGTCCACGAAGTTTGGGAAATTGGGAAACAACACTATCCCATAAATGCATAGAGCCAAAATAGCGTTAAAGACCACCCAACACCCATTCTTGGCGTACTCTTGAGCCTTACCAACCAGAAACTGGAGAGAGAAACCTGGAACCCCTCGCCAAGAAGTCATCAACAACTCAGAAGCATTCATATGCAAGGCCTTAGCCAAATCCTCTAACTTGGGCTCAGCGGCAGAGTGAATAAAAGGAACTGCATTCTGCACCGGTAGCTCAGTAAACTCTACATACTCCTCCATGGTAGGCCCCAAGATAAAGTCAGCAAACGTGAAACATCTCAAAGCCGGGTCATAGAATTGCATCAGCGTGTACAGCTCATTCAATTCATCCTCAGTGGATTTGCGAACCAAACTCAACAGCCGTCCGTAACTCTGCCTGAAGCTTCTACGGACATCCTCATCTGCCAGAGAAATCAGACCCAGGAGTGGAGTAATATCAGGGATAGGTAGCTTGTACGCAACTGTCATCCTCAAACCAGCCATGATCAATACCCAGAAGTCCAGACACTAGAACCGGGGATATGCAAATGCACCTGCAACACAGACACACGTTAATGGGATGCAATGATAATGACTATGCAAATAATGCAACGCAAGCAGCATGCAATAGGGACCAAGTGCTATAGATGAGAAGCCTGAACCATATCAAAAGTCTCAAATAGACCCTCCAATACTCATCAACCCTGGTCTCAGATAGACCCAATACAAAGCTCCAACTGGTCTCTGACAGACCTCAAACCATAACTCCAACTGGTCTCTGGTGGACCTCAAATCAAAACTCTGACTGGTCTCTGATAGACCTCTCAAATATCCATAAATACCCAGGATCTCTGATCCAGGAATAACCGGTATCTGAAAGTCTAGTTACCTGCATAACCCCAAACCCT
Organism: Lathyrus sativus; assembly: GCA_963859935.3. NCBI lineage: Eukaryota > Viridiplantae > Streptophyta > Magnoliopsida > Fabales > Fabaceae > Lathyrus > Lathyrus sativus. The sequence goes on along the minus strand of OZ012736.1, from coordinate 50,297,121 downwards.
CTCACAGGTGGATGTCCTAGCAACTGACAAAGGTGTGGCATCCTATGCGGTCGTCGGCGTCACAAACTTTCAGGGTTGATGATACGATTCCCAGAAGGAGTGGCATCATCAAATCCTGAAGAGGCCTCACTTAGCCAACTTCCAAATGATCGATCCCCAGAGTCGACAATCCAACTAACCAGTAACTCGAGCCACCCAAAGGGCAGGACAGGAGGCCAACCAGAAGAACCTTGTCTGAGCGTAGATTTCGCGGGACACTAGGACATGCAAAGCACGTGCGCGCCCACTAATCTCTACTCTAAGTCTAGGTGCACTCAAGCCCAGGTCCGGCTTATCTCTCGATCATGGAACACCCACCAAACCCACAATACAGCAATAATAATGATAATATAATGCTGAAATGTAAATACAGAAATGTAAATCCATACAAAATCCTCGACGGGAAAACAAGCGCTAGGATCGACCCTCTTAAGGGACGTTGGATCCCAAATGCATAAGGAACTATCGCAGTCCTTAGCAGCCAGGGGACGTTGGATCCCCAGCAGAGTCGCCAGCTGTCGCTACTGCGAAAATCGGCGCCGGCTGAACAGAAGAGTCGCCACCGTGCGTTATTTATCCCAAAGGAGGGAAAGGAAACGCTGGAAGTAAACCTAACGCAAAGACGGGAAAAGGTATGGTCATCGCAACCAAAACCTGGGTTCGGGAGTCGGTTACGCAAGGGGAAGGTATTAGCACCCCTCACGTCCGTCGTACTCGATGGGATCCACGCTTGCTTGGTTTGTACGGATTACACTTCTATCTAAACTAAAGGATGAGGTCTGAAAAGAAAAGAAAACATGACTCGGCAAAGCATCGCACTTTATGCCTACGTATTCCCGTCTGGAACGAGAAATCAGAGTCAACGTAGTTCGCCTAACTACGGGGGAATATGGGTGAAGGTTGCTCGCTAGGATATCGCATCCTATGCCTACGTACTTCCACACAGCATGGAAGATCAGAGCAAAAGTAGTTCGGGCTACGCACGACACAAGCTGTTCAAATGTATTTTATGAAAAATCTCACCTTAAACAAGGGTTTTCTTATTGCAAAAAGGTTGATGTTTGTTCAAATCTTTTGACGAAAGAAATGAATTAATCTCTGTCATAACCTTTATTAATGTTTTTCTGTTGTTTTGAAGAAAGAAGAGATGACACTCTACAAATCCTAGGGTTGAAAAGGGAATAAAATCTACCCTAATGTTATCATGCATGGGTTAACTCCTAATGTCTATCATGCTCCTCTCTTGCGCAGAGAGAAACAGAGATCCTAAGGGAATAGACGGAAACAGAAACAACAGATATATACAATAAAGCAGTAAAATGCATGGATGCAACAGTACAAGCGAGGCAAGGGAGTCCCACTCAACCTCGAACCTAGAAAACAATAGGCAAAAGTGAACAGACTTCACTTTCAACCCAGCAAGTTAAACAGCAAACAATACAGTCCGGGAAATTCACAAAATACATCAAAATTAAAACAGCAAAAGCTAAACAGCAAAGCAGTCTTCATCAGCATCTGACTTCATCTTCAGACTTCCAGCAGACATCAGTCTTTATCTTCAATCTCCCAATGGCTTTTCTTCAAGTCCTACTCTCCAAGCTGAGGAAACAATCACAAGAATAAACTGGGTGTTAAGCAATTAGTTGACCACCAAGGGTGGCAAACAGACTGCTATCAACACAAAGAATATTTCTCTCAAGAGTTCTATCCCTTAGACATTAGCACCAAGCCTTCCAAAGGAAGGGGGTGAGTGTCTTAGAGAGACTCTGCATCACAGAGAAGGGTGGAGGCAATCAAGACCTTCCATGTTTGAGAATCAAGTTGTCTACTCTAGGGCTCTGCCTAATCTCCTAGATCCTACAAACTTCAACAGCTGCCAGCAAGAGATACTCCTCATCAACTCTGGAAGTTGGTCTTCACTCTCTGGTCTTCAAATGGCCTTCATCATCAAAGTCTTCAGCTCAAACCCCAGGTCCCAAACAAACCCAATACCCCACACAGACAAATCATAACCCTAAAGAGGGCACACCACACAATCAATCAAATATAAGCAATATACTAGTAGCAGTAGGGGAATCCTAATATTTTCTAAGGAATCTATCTTATACCCATAACCCCTATAGTCCCATACCCCAAAAAAATCAAATCAAAATCCCTAAAAGAATTAATCTATCTCACCTATACTCATTTAAAACTCTAATTTTCATCACACTAATCGCACCTAAACAAATCACCTAAGATTAAATTCTAAAAATATGAATTAAATCCTATATACAAGTTGAAGTCCTATGCTAATCACCCTAAAAAGAATGAACCCTAAATCTAAGGGGAACTATGAGAACAAAAATCAACAAATTTGAGTGCTAAACTAAATCCATTAAAATGCTACTTAAAAGAAAAATACACAAAAAATATCAAAACAAAATAAAATGCCAATTTTATTATGTGGTATTTTTCTAGACAGAATTATTGACCTATCACAAAAAGAACCAATTAAAAACAAGCTATTTTAAATTTTTTATGATTTTTGCAAGATCAAAGAAAATATAAAAGAAAATAAAATCACAAAATATGAATTAAAGGGGAGGGGGTGTTATAAGCAGAAGCGCTTAGTTAAAATTCCTAATGGGCCATTAAGATGGGGGCGCGAATAACAAATACATTAGGCCCAGTACGCTTTAGAAAATCAATTGAAAAATAAAAGAAAAAAAGTTAAAACCACGGTGCATTTAGCAATAAATTCCAGTTAAAATTCAATTGGGCTCGCTGATGGGGGTGGGGATAGGAAGATTTGGTTCAGGCCCATGCTGAGGTTTAAGTGAAACGCATCGTTTCACTTCAAACTTTCCCTCCGTTTCTTCTTTAAACATCAGCCATTGGATTAGATTAAAATGTCAACAATTCAGGATGATCTGACGGCTATTGGTCGTCGTCCCCAACATGAAGCTAGGGTTTGCAGAATACTCTTCTCCATGCAACCATGGTCAAGTCCCTCGTGCTCTCTCCATAGGACATGAAACCCTACACTATAAAGAGCAAAGTTGCTCTATTCTTTCCCCTGAACACGATGGTGCCACAAATTGGGATTGAAACCAACTCCATAATGAAACCCGATAGGTGTAACATTCTGAATACATCATTATGCACTGCAATGGAACCTCCCAATTCTTGATTCTAACAATCCTATCTTGTTCATCATGCTACACTGATCTCAGCAAGCTATTGCATGATCATTATAATTCAATATCCAGCCTAATCTTAATCATCAAAGAATCATCACCTGCCATGGAACCTCATAGAACTCTCTCTAACTCTCAGGAATCAATCACCTAAGGTCTCTAAGCATGTTTACCCTAACCATTTCATCTAGTACTGCATAAATAGAGAGATTCGAATGCTTTTGCAAACCTGAAAAATGGTGATGGCAAGTACAATTACACTCCAATCCAATGCTTGAAACTTGTCACAAATGATCTTCAATGGATGAGAACCTTTCTGTTTGCAAGATCTTGGATGGACAATGCTTGGATTGTGAGTTTGGATCCAACTTGCTTCTCTTGCAATTTTGAAGCCACACCTTCAAACACTCATCAATGGCCACTCCAATCTATATGCACCTGTTCAATATGATCCAGGGAATAGATTTGTGGACAAGAATGAAATGGAGATGAAGAAAAAAATGGAGTTTGAGATTGATTTGCACAAATGGAAGAAATGGTATATCACCCTCTCTTTTTCTCTCTTTTCACCAACCCCTTGCACCAATGAGTTCAATCCAATATATAGATGATGATGGACAGATCTAGAAGTTTCTAGATTGATCTTAGAATGATTCTAGAAGGTGGTGGAATGTTATGGAAGTTCTCATGTGATGATACTTTGAAACATCTCATATCATGCTTGCATCCCTTTCATATTTGTGTTAAAATCTCCTTTCATGAGATATTGATAGTGATATGCAATCTCCTTGCCTTGAAAATTCACCTTATGCCAAGTTTTCCATACTTGCCTTATTATGCAAGTAACAAAAATACAAAGCAAGTCCAAAATTTAACCCCTAAATCAAAAAAGTGGCTGAACCAATGTCTCTAAAATGATGTTTGGAATCAATTTGGTATATTGGATGACCCATTTTGGATTTGTAGATCTCTCAAACCAATTTTTCATTTCAACTTTTTCAACTTATATGCCTTTTTTAGGTCATTTTCCACCAACTTTGGTCAAGTCTCATTCTATGCATTTACAAACTTTCATGACTTCTTTTCTAGACTTAAAATGTCATTTTGAGCAACTTTGATGTTGTGAAGTTTTTCATTTGAAGCTTCCTTGTATGAGTTTTAGGCATAGGCTAAGAATGACCTGTAATCCTTAGATTACCAAAATACCCTTTGCTTGCCAAGACCATAAGTAGAGTTTCACAAATACTATGAAGGTATAACATACCTTCCTAGAAAGCTAAGACAATAAGTAACAACTCTCATGTTTACCAGAAATCCATTTGAAATATCCTTGAAGGTCAAAAGTTGCTTGGAAGACAGACAACTTTCACAGACAAATTTCAGTGCCCTCAGATGACCTGTAACTTGCAAGAGCTATAACTTGAGTTCTACAAATCATCTTGATGACTTCCACCACTCAAATTAAAGCTATGAAGATACTCTACAAGTTTCATGTGGACCAAGAATTCATATGAAGCTTGCATCTTGAGTTACACTGCTTGGAAGTTTGACCTAAACCAGGGGATTTTACACTGAAACCCTAATTTGGTAACTCCTCTTCTCCTTGACTCCTCTTGATTTTTCTTTAGCACAACATCATATCCATATCCATTTAGCAATTAATGAATCCCACATTCTTCAAATGATCCTTAATGCCCTTTGTCGCTACTGCAAAAATCGGCGCCGGCTGAACAGAAGAGTCGCCACCGTGCGTTATTTATCCCACGGGAGGGAAAGGAAACGCTCAGAGTAAACCTCGCACAACACGGGAAAGGTATGGTCGTCGCAACCAAAACCTGGGTTCGGGAGTCGGTTACGCAAGGGGAAGGTATTAGCACCCCTCACGTCCGTCGTACTCGACGGGATCCACGCTTGTTTTCGGGTATGGATTGTTATTCTATCTAAACTAAAGGTCTGGGGTTAAAAGAAAATAAAATGAAAATAAAAATGACTCGGCAAAGTATCGCACTTTATGCCTACGTATTCCCGTCTGGAACGAGAAATCAGAGTCAACGTAGTTCGCCTACCTACGGGAAAGGAGGGGAAGGTTGCTCGCTAGGATATCGCATCCTATGCCTACGTACTTTCATACAGCATGAAAGATCAGAGCAAACGTAGTTCGGGCCACGTACGACACAAGCTTGTCTTGGTTGATTTTATTCCTTCTGAAATGGTTTTCTGATTAACAGTCCCAGCGGACAAAAATGACGTTTTGATGAGTTCACATTCTTTTACGAAAGAAGTGTCTTTTATTGTGTTTGAAATCTTTATGTGTTTTTCTGTTTATTTTGAGAAAGAAAGAGACAGAACTCTAACCTACGGTTGCGAAGGGAAACAAACTAACCTAATGTTATCATGCATGGGTTAAGACCTAGTGTCTATCATGCTCCTCTCTTGCACAGAGAGAAACAGAGATCCTAAGGGATAGGCAGAAACAGAAACAATAACAGATATATACAGTAAAGCAGTAAAATGCATGGATGCAACAGTACAAGCGAGGCAAGGGAATCCCACTCAACCTCGAACCTAGAAAACAATAGGCGAAAGTGAACAGGCTTCACTTTCAACCCAACAGGGTAAACAGCAAACAATACAGTCAGGAAAACCAATCAATACATCAAGAAATGAAATACAGCAAAAGCAAACAGCCTCAGCAGCTCTGAATTAACATCTGGCTTCAAGTAATCTCCAATCAGCTACAGGCTTCAACAAGCATCAATCTCCATCTTCATGGCCTTCAGGAAAGGGCTTTGATCATCTGTCTTCTATCTGCAATGGCTTTTCTTCAAGCTCAAACCTCCAGGATGAGGGATCAGTCACAAGAGTGAATTGGGTGTTAAGCAATCAGCTGACTACCAAGGGTGGTGAACAGACTGCTTCTAACACAAGAGACATTTTCTCTCAAGAGTTCTATCTCATAGACCCTATCACCAAGCCTTCCAAAGGAAGGGGGTGAGTGTCTTAGAGAGACTCTGAATCACAGAGAAGAATGGATGCAGACAAGGCAATCCATGTTTGAGAAACAAACTTTCTAACCTAGAGCTCTGCCTAGCTCCTAAACCCTAGTCTCCTCAGCAGCTGTTAGCAAGAACCTCCTCTCCAACTCTGGCAGTTGATCTTCAATCTCTGGATCTCCAATGGTCTTCATCTCCTCAAGTCTTCAGCTCTCCCAAGTCCCCAGACAATCCCAATACCCAAGCAAGCAAGCAATAATCCCCAGAGGGCACACCACACCAGTCAATCAGACATACACAGAGTATTAATAGCAGTAGGGGAGTCCTGACTTTTTCTCTAAGGGATCTAATAACTACCCATAGCCCCTATAGTCCCATAACTAAACTAGTTAAATCCTAAGTCCTAAGGGAAATGAAATCAAACTTCTTAAGTCATCACCTAAAAAACCCTAATTTGTTCATGTTGTTCAAGCCTACATTAAGCACCTAAAATTAATTTCTAAAAATGGGAACTAAATTGTTTCTACAAGTTCAATATCTCATCTAAGCAACCTAAAAAGAATGAACAAAAAATATGAAAGTATCTAATAGAACAAAAATTAATAAAATCATGCATGAAATGAAACTATTTAAAATGTCATTTATTTAGAAAATATGAAAAAAAATATCAAATAAAAATAAAAATGCAATTTTATTTAATGACACTTTTCTACACAGAACCAAGAAAATATAGAAAAAACAACCACTAAAAAAGAGTTAATTTCCTATTTTATATGATTTTTTAAAGTTGGTAAAAATTAAAATGAATTAAAAAAACTAAATCAATTAAAATGAGAGGGGGGGGGGGTTTATAAAGCAAACACGCTCAGTTCATATCAGGATGGGCCTGCAATGGTGGGGTGCGCGTAGCAAGTTTGCATTAAGCCCAAAACAAGTCAGAATTAATAAAAATGAAAAAACAAGCAGGGGGTGCATTCAGTAAGGTTATCACGTTCAAATCATAATGGGCTCAGCACTGGGGGGTGGGGATATCAAAACACACTTAGGCCCGCCCGTTTCATTAAATGAAACGGTGCGTTTAGGGCACCTCTCTTCCCTCCAATCTTCAGTATGAATTCCAGCCACACGATTGGCTTTTGGGTCAAAGGTCCAACACGCGATGGACGCTCAGGATTGCGTCTTCAACCTTGAATCTATGAGAACTAGGGTTTCCCTCCATGAAAACTCCATGCACGCATACTTCAAGCTCTCGGTTCTCCTTCTACAGGCCACGGTTCAACTCGATCCAAACATGAAAATCATTCAGAATTTCTCCCTCTACAAGCCTATGGTCATAGTTTGTTTTGAAACTCAACATAACTCTCAACCCGATAGCAATAATCTCCGGCCACCATGAAAATGCTCTGCAACTCATCAGCATAATTCTCAATCAAACCTATACTAATCTAATCTATGACTAATGGTGATTATTCTGATCTATCAAACTAAGATTATCATGCACTCTACTACAAGTTCTAAGTCCTAACAGTTCTAACAACCTGCTAACAATCATCACTAAACAGCACCAAACTCAACCTAATCGATCTACTAACAACCTAGATCACATCTAAACTAATAAAACCATGTAAATCTATCTATATCAAGCTATGGGAGAGAAATTGAACCTGGTGCAAAAGCTTGGAAATGGATGTTGAACTCGTGGATCTGAGGCTTCTAATGCTTGGATCTTGATCAACTATCTCAGTGCTTGATTCTGTTTGCAAAACCTGGATGATTCTTGCCTTGGATCTTGCTGTCCACTTGAAATTGCAATTTGGATATTGATGATTATGGTGCTCGAAAATGGATCAATTTCAATCAGATCCTTGTTGATCTTTAGTCCATGATGATGATTGAATATGGTAGAATCAATATTGGTGATGATTGATGAAGATTTTGAGAAATTTGGATGGAATTGCAATGAGAAAGAATAGAGAGAATTTGGGAAATTTTTGGTGAAAAATGAATCCAACCCTTGCTCAATTCTGATTTCATGAATATATAGTGCTCAAATGAATCTTCTAGATCCATCTTACAACTTCCCTTGCCTTCCAACTTTGATTGATTTTGGTTATGTTTCTTCAAATGCAAGTAACCATAAGTAACTTTTCTTTTTCCTTCTAAACTCAAAAAAGTACTTGAACCATTGTCTTTGAAATGTCTTTTGGACCCAAAATCATATATTGGAAGTCTCCATTTGGACTTATAAATCTCTCAAACCATTTTTCACTTTGACTTTCTTTAAGTTATAAGCCATTTTAGTTCAAATTTGACCAATCATGCAACTTCATGTTATGAGCTTTTCCAACAATTTGTGACCTTCTTTCTAGACTCAAAATGTCATTTGGAGCAAGTTTGATGTTGTAAGTTTTTCCATTTGAGGCCTCCTTGTATGAGTTTTGGACATAGGTTAAAATGACCTGTAATTCACAAATGACCAAAATACCCTTTGCTTGCCAAGACCATAAGTTGAGTTCCACACATCATATGAAGGCATACTATACCATTCTAGAAAGCTAAGACAATGAGGAACAATTCTTATGTTGACCAAGAATTCATTTGAAATCTCCTTGAGGGGTAAAAATTGCTTGGAAGTCAAGTCACTTTCACAGACAAAATTTCAGATACCTCAGATGACCTGTAACTTGCAAGGACCATAACTTGAGTTCTATAAATCTCCTTGATGTCTTCCACCACTCAAATTAAAGGTATTGAGATCCTCTACAAGTTTCAGGTTGGCCAAGGATCCATTTGAAGCTTGCATTTTGACTTATCTTGCTTGGAAATTTGACCTAAACTAGGGGATTTTACACAGAAACCCTAATTTAGAAGCTCCTCTTCTCCTTGATTTCTCTTGAATTCTTCTTGGCATATCTCCATATCCTTCTTTATATGTCCAATGATGAACCCCACATCTCTCCACTAGACTTGAATGCCCCTTAAATCAGTCAATTGACCTAGGGTTGACCTAGGGTTGACCCAGATGAAACCCTAGTTGACTGTCTTCAACTGCAATATTTGTGATCACACCAATGACTTGTCTCCTTCTCCAAATGACTTTCTAAGTCTCTCATAATGTCTAGATACCCTCCATGCCTTCAACTCACAGCTCACAACCCTCTTGTTGACCCTCAGATACCCTCAGCTGGGAGATGGACTCAAGGCTTGATCTGCTGAACTCTCTGCTTTCAAATTCTTTTCTAATGACTTGAATGAGATGGAATTAGGATGATAACCTCTTGATAGGCTTCTAGAGATGAGAATACTGATTGGTCCCTTGTTGAATGACTTGCTATGCTTATGCTATGCAGATGATTAGTCTATGTACATGACTCTATATGCAAATGCTAATGACATTGAAACATAAACCAAGTGAATAAGGTTGAGCAAATTTTAGGGTGCAACACCCTTCAAAACAAGTCTTTGACCTAGGATTGACCTAGTGTTGACCCAGACAAAACCCTAGTTGACTGACTTCAACTGAGGCTCTTGCAATCATTCCAATGACTTGGTACTTCTTCAAAATGATCATCTAGGCTATTCATAACATCCATACCCACCTCATGCTCTTGGCTCACACTCCCTCTGATGATCCCCAAACAATCTCAAGATAGGAGAGAATTCACTGATCAACCTGTCAACTCTTCAAAGCTCAAATTCTTCCCTGATGACCTGAGTAGTCTTGAATATGAATGAAACCCTTGAATATGCCTCTTGAGATAAGGATAGCACTTGATCCCCTGATTAAGATAGCTTGCCTATGCTATGCAATGCAGATGAATACACTATGCACATGATGACAATGCAAATGATTATGCAATTGAAACATAAACCTAGGTTAGAAAAGGTTGGGCAAATTTTGGGGTGCAACACTCTATTTAGTCATCCCACCGTGGACATTTCTTTTCCCGTTTAACATAACCTTTAGTTTAGAATCGCCGCACTCTATGTAGGTGTCTCACCGCAAACATTTACTTTCCCTTTGGAACCTTGACCACAGTCAAGAGTTCCTCACCCCTTGAGGGGAACTACGAACGCTCTAATTTCTCGTCGAGAATACGTAGGCACAAGATGCGATATCTTGGCGAGCTCACTAACCACTAACTTCCTGTTACCTTTCGCAACTTAGATTCGGAGTCGCCGTGCTCCAGGTAGTTGTCCCGCCACAGATATCCTTTACCTTTACCCTTTATCCTAGTCTTAGGATCTGAGTCGCCGTACTCATGTTTAGCATCCCGCCATGGACATTCTTTATCATAACAATCTCAACGTAGATTCAGGAGTCACAACACTCCATGTAATTACTTCCTTATGAATGCTTGCATCCCTCTGGAACCTTGACCACAGTACAGAGTTCCTCACCCCTAGTTAGGGGAACTACGGTTGCTTTGATTCCATTCCCGCCAGGATACGTAGGCACGAGATGCGATGTCTTGGCGAGCATATTTTGTATATACTTTATAATTTAGATCTTTACCCTAGCACTTTCCCTTTAGCAAGCAAACTTTAGCAAACACAAATATTAACAAGAGGTTCCTGTAGAGTACTACAGATACTTAGGATGCTAACACCTTTCCTAGGTATAACCAACCCCCGAACCTTTAGATCTCTCTTTGCTTAGCTTTAGGCCTTCCTTTTGCTTTGCATTTTTATAGGTTTTTCTTTCTTTAAACCTTTCCTTTTTGGATAAATTAAAGTCCGGTTGTGAATTTAAGAATTAAAGATTCAAGTTAATTCAATAGCTTGATATCCAATTCTCACTGCAACACCAGGCTATGAAGAACTCCAATCCAGCAGATGCCTTGAAGACACTTCTCAAACTTCGTCAGTCGACTGTGGACGACCTTCCTGCTGACGCGACAACTACCCTCAACCCAGAGATGGATGATTCGTTCAAGCTGATACATCAACAATTGAAGACGTATCTGTTGAAGACGAATTTGTAGAAGCAGTGATAGAGGATTCGGCGGTGGCCCGTGATGTTTTTAAAATCCTGGATGAGCTATCCCTTTTTAACGTGCCTCCTCTTATGGCCAAATACTTTATTGAGTTTGAAGCTTTCTTCACTTAGCTGGTGAAAGACCTGATGATGTGCAAGCAGGCCGATGCCCAAATTAAGGGGAAGATCAACGAGATGAAACATGCATGGTATCTTAGTTCCGTTTGTGAGAAAAAACTTGTTGTTTTTGAAGCCACGAAAAAAGAACATTCTGACAAATGTCAAGCCCTCGACCAGCAAATATCTGGCTATCAAGCCCAAATGGCGGAACTAGAGAGGAAGATTGCCGAGGTTGAGAAATAGAAAGCCTATTTGGATTCCGATGAATCTCTGTCAGCTCAGGAGGCAATCGATTAAGAAGTACCCCAAGGGATACCTCACGTCAAAAACGCCCTTGCCCTCAAGAAGGCCATTGATCAAATGCGACAGAGGAAATTTCTTTTGGAACACAGAGTGGACCACGAGAGGATCCTTTTCGAAATCTTCAAGGCCAAGTTTCCTGCTTAATCTGTATTGTTTTAATTTTTAGACACTTTGATTATGATTCCTTGTCGGAGATGCTCTGTAACTGTGTTGGCCTTCCACGACCGTAGCAATATTATTTCGGATTCGAACTGCTTGTAACATAGGTCTATATTTTTCGAAATATTTCCCATTTATCCTTGTGATTCGTTGGTCTTTACCAATTTCTCGAATCTCATTTGCGTTGTTGTTGAATGTTTGGGTTATCTGGAACAAACCTTCCTAGTTTGGTGATCACTTCCGTAACCTTTTGTCTCGTCGATCTACTGGCAAGACTGTTTTCCATACATAGTCATTATCTGCAAAGGTTTTTTCTTTGACCTTCTTATTGTACTCCCTGGCGACGCGTGCCTTTTGGCGTAATAACCTGTCTAATGCCACCATACTTTCTTCATCTAAGTCTACCATTTCGTCTAGCATCATGCCCCAATTTTGCTCCAATGGGATCTCATGCTGGCGTTGTATTCTTATGGATTATAGACAAATTTCTGTTGGCAGAACAACATCATGACCAAAATTCAGACGAAAGGGAGTCGCATTGGTCGACTGATTAGGAGACGTTCGACAGGCCCACAAAATGTGATCCAACGTCTTATGCCGGTTTTTGGGCTTCCCAGCAACGTGTTTCTTAATGAGCCTAATTAACACCTTGTTGGCCGCTTCGACTTGTCCGTTCGCCTGAGCGTAGTAAGGTGTCAAAGTGATCAACTTGAACCCCATTTCCTCTGCAAGTTCTTGCACCTTTAGGCCAACGAATACGAAGCCTTGGTCCGTTGTGATGGTTTCGGGAACCCCAAATATGCATAGAATATGGTTTTGGATGAATTCTATTACAGTGTCTTGGTCCACTTTTACCAAGGGCATAACCTCTACCCACTTTGTGAAATAATCTATCCCTACAAGGATGAATTTCTGCTGTTTCGACGAGGCTGATCGAATTTCCCCTATAACGTCCAATTCCCACCCACAAAAGGGCCATGGCTTGACAATGGAGTGCAACTCACTAGCTGGCACATGCTGGATATTTGCGTGTCTTTGACAATCTTGGCACCCTTTTGCAAATTCTATGCAATCCTTGAGCATGCTTGGCCAATACATTCCTTGTCGAAATAATATTCACTTCATTTTATGGCCAGCTTGGTGAGCTCCACATGTCCCACTATGGACTTCTGAAATGGCTAAATATGCGTCTGCGTTCCCTAAGCATCTGAGCAACACTCCCTCTTGCGTCTTTTTCCACAACTCATTCCCCATTAAGACGTAGCTTAAGGCTCGATACTTAGTCTTCCTATCAACCGTCCCTACTGGATTTTCCAAATATTCTACGATTGAATTCCTCCAGTATGATGGCGACAGTTTGCTGATGGCAAAAATCTCGCAGCTTCCTGTACTGGTGACTACTTTTGTCGTCAGGCTGTCTATCCTGTTGACCTCTTACAAGCCGGTTGGTTATGGTGGTACCTCCGACACCACCTTCTCCTTAACTTCAATGAAGTCTCCCAGTTTTTCCGCTGACACTTTGAACCCAGAGGCGATTTGTGCTAACTCGTTAGCCTCTTAATTTTCTATCTTGGGTACGTGTGTAACACTAACGACCTCGAAGTATTCCAAAAGACGTTTCGCCACTGCGAAATACACCACGAGGTGTTCCTTGACACACTTGTATTCTTGCGTGATCTGTTTAATCACTAGTTCAGAGTCACCCTTTACCTTGATCCTCCTAGCACCTAGATCCTTGAGGATCTTAAGTCCAGTGGTTAAGGCTTCATACTCTGCTTCATTATTGGAACATTTTCCGTTGACCCTACAGTTGAATCCAATTGGGTAGCCACGTGGGGATATTATCAGGATCCCAACACCCGTTCCATTCTTATGGCTTGAGCCATCGAAATATAATCTCCAAGGATTCGTTTCGACTACTAAAAGCGGAGAATCGACCACTGCGTGATCGACGATGAAATCTATAACAACCCGATTTTTAATAACTGATTAATTATACTAGTTAGTTGGTTTGTATGGTTTAAGTGAATTATTGGGTTTAACTGATTTATTCTATTTGGTAGAATCATGAGAATTTATCAGATATTTTCTAACCAATGTCAAGATGAGATATTTTATGAGAAAATGAATTGACAAATATTTTAAGAAAAGAAATATAATTGGAGAGAAATAGGAAGGCAAGACATATATATATGGGAAGAAGAGGAACGACACTGGATAATAGAAAACATGAAAGGAAAGTGGAGGAAGAAGAGAAAGTAGAAGGAAAAAGAAGGAAAAGCTCGGAAAAGCTCAAGAACGACTTCTAGCTTCCGATTAATCGAGGTAAAGGTGTGAAATTTTACTATCTTAATCAATGCGTATGATTATGCATGTGTGTGTTTGGATTTGTTGGGTGTTTCCTACATTTTTCCATTTTTAGGTCGGAAGTGGATTTAATCGGTAGAAACTGAGTCTTATAGGTTAGAATTTGGAATAGGCGGTGTAGTATAGTTGGGTGATGAGTGGGCTGTGCTACTGGAACTGATTTGGATTAAATCGGTTGGTTTTGTAAGGTTTAGGCTTTTGGACATCCATGAAAGTTCTGATCTCGCAGGTTCGCCAGGCGAATGGCAGCGAGGCTTCACCAGGCGAAGCCCAGCGAACGGTAACGAATCAAGTCAGAACCAAACACCCTGTCTTTGTTGGAAAGTTTTCCAGGCGAATGAGTGTGGCGAAGGTTCGCTAGGCGAGTGTGCTAGCGAGTGCTAGCGAGTAATTCCAGAATAAATCCCAGTGGTCTTCATTGGCAAGTTCGCCAGGCGAAAGGGTAGCGAAGGTTCGCCAGGCGAATGTTAGCGAACACAACAACATGTTTTCTTTTCTTGTGCTTTCCATTCATGGATTGATTGTGTGGTTTGGTTGCTATCATTCCTTGTCTGAGATGACTAATTATATGTTGTTATGTGTGTTGTGGGTAGCCGTATGGCGTGAATCCTAGAATATGAATTGATTGTGAATATGTGGCCTTTTGGCATATGTGACACATTGTTTAAATTGATTGAAAATGCATGATGGATGTGATTGAGTCTATTGCCGCTTGGCACGATATTTGCAAGTGCATATTGCTCGTATGTGATGTATGATGATTGTAAATGTGAACCATGTTTAAATATTGTGAGTGCATCATGAATATATGCGATTAACATGATGAATGCATGAGTATGTTTGTAAACATGTGTGCATTTCAAGAGTGTCATGAGTCATGTTGCATGTAAAGCATCATGGTATGCATTCTTGTGTGTCTGATTCCTCGGAGAATCTGCAGAACCTCGTGTTCCCTTGTGGGGTGTGAGCGATGGTTATTTATTGATTCCTCGGAGAATCTGCAGAACCTCGTGTGCCCTTGTGGGGTGTGAGCGATGGTTATTTATTGATTCCTCGGAGAATCTGCAGAACCTCGTGTGCCCTTGTGGGGCATGAGCGATGGTTATTTATTGATTCCTCGGAGAATCTGCAGAACCTCGTGTGCCCTTGTGGGGTGTGAGCGATGGTTATTTATTGATCCCTCGGAGGATTTGCAGAACCTCGTATGTTGCGATGGTTATATTGATTCCTCGGAGAATCTGCAGAACCTTGTGTGCCCTTGTGGGGTGTGAGCGATGGTTATCTTTGGTTCTCCAATTGAACCTGCTGAAATGAGTCGGTACCGCATTTGCATCTGCATAGAGTCGTGTGTCGGTCTCTATGAGTTGCATGTTGTCATCTTCATATGATGCATTGGTGAAATAAATATGAATGTAGATGTTTATGTGAATTAGCAATGGAATAAACATGTGTTAAATATTTATGCGAAAATGATGTGAATTATAGAAGTATGATTGTATATGGTTATATGATTTGCGGTAAATGAAACATAATGTATATGTGATTGTTAGGAGAAGTGTGCATATGCATATATATATATATATATATATATATATATATATATATATATATATATATATATATATATATATATATATATATATATATATATATATATATATATATATATATATATATATATATATATATATATATATATATATATATATATATATATATATATATATATATATATATATATATATATATATATATATATATATATATATATATATATATATATATATATATATATACATATATATGATATGTTGATGTGGGAGTGGTGAGTGTGCGAATTGATTGAGAAATGCGGCATATAAGTATTTTATGATTTTTTATATACGTAATTATATGCATTGTTATTATGGTAAAATTTCTCACCCTTCTGCTGTTTTATGATGCTCTATGAGGCATTGCAGATTAGGATTGCTGGAGGTGTATTTTGGAGTATAGCTCCTTTTCTCTTGAGTCGGTCGCTCTGATGTGTAACGTCGGGTAGCTAGGCTTGTAGAGTATCTTCGTGATACATTATATATATATATATATATATATATATATATATATATATATATATATATATATATATATATATATATATATATATATATATATATATATATATATATATATATATATATATATATATATATATATATATATATATATATATATATATATATATATATATATATATATATATATATATATATGTAATAGTTGATGATGTTTGGTAATCTGTAATTGATGTTATGAACAACCTAATGACGTGTACTTGTATTTTATTATGTCTTAAATAATTCAATGTCTTAGTCTTCCGCTTTAACAGAAAACATGAATATGCTTATTTTAAGAACCATGCGTTTATTCTTTTTAGTTGAGATTTACCTCTTTTGAATTATTTCTTTATAAACATTAATATTCATGTGGTCGTTTCGTGGATAATGTGACGCACTTCTTTTATACCATGAAATAAGTATACTCTGATGGAATTTTTAATTCGTGCCTAAATGATTCAATTGTGTTATTTGGGGGTATAGAAAGGGGGCGCTACAAAATCTACCACTATTTGTCCCTTCATTGCCCTCAGCGGGATATAGGTCAGGGCGAATTCAGTCAACGCAAGTGCGTCAGTCCGCAGAAATCTATCATATACTCTAGTTTCATCTCCTTCTTAAGACTTTCTTGGCTTGCTCAGATCCTGGGTTTCCAAGAAGGTCTTCTTCCTTTCACTATTTAGAGTTCCCATCTTCCAGGGGAAACCAAAAGCCTTTCATTTCTAACCTTTAGTGAACAAATTCAAATCCAAGCTCTCTCCTTGGAAGGCTTCCCTCCTTAGCATGACAGGTAGAGTGCAAGTGATTAAAAGTGTTTCCCATAGTATGCTAACTTATAGCCTTCTTATTTATGATTGGCCTGTCAGTATTATTAAAGATCTTGAAAGCTGCATGATGTTGCACCCCAAATTTGCCCAACCTTTTCTTTACTTGGCTTACATTTTCACTGCATTGTTCTAGCATTTGTTCTCGGCATTTCACATTTCTTCATATCATAGCATTTGTTCTTGAGGCAGGGGATCAAGGTTTTCCGTGGCTCAGATTTCTTTTAGTGCAAAAGACTGAACAACGAGCATCGGAGGCTCCGACATTTATTTTGCCCAGTGATCGAGCGGTCGATTTTATTTTGTTTTGCAGGTCATTTTTAGCTCAGGAGGCAGCATTCAAGCCATCTCAAGCATTCTCAGGGTTATAGCATTCAAAGGCAAGTTTCAGATGCTTATCAGGACCTAGAACAGTTGAAAACGGGCAAATGTGCAGATTTCCCTCCAAAAGGCGCCAAAATTCAAATTTTGAAGGTGTTAATTGATTAACCAATTGGTTAACCGATTAACCAAGTCAAAATAAGGTCAAATTTGAGGTTTTAAGGGTGTTAATCGATTAACCATATGGTTAACTGATTAACCAGTGCAAATCTCAGCTCTGCACGTGAATTTTCAAACCAAGGGTCACTTTGGGGTCCAATTTTGATCACTTGTGAGTTTATTTTACACCAAGGGAAGGATCTAGAACCATTTTGGTTAACTTTTAAATCATTTCAAATTCCCTCCAAAATTTTCACTCCTCATTCCAAAGCAATTTTCACAAACCACACTCCAAGCCTCATTTGGATCCTAACCTAAGGGGTATTTAAATGATCTACTCCAAACCTCACACATCTAATCCTCATAATTTCATTCTCACTTTAGAATTTATTCTCACTCTCTAAATTTTCTCTCAACTTTTCTTCCCACCAAAAATCCACTAAAGCTCTTCTCACATTGAATTCATTGATTCTCCATTGGAATCAATGAATTCTTGAGCTCAAACCTTCATCCATCATCCTCATTGAATCAATTTCTTCATCCAATTTTCGTGCAAGTTTGGATCTGAATTTTGAAGGTGCTTTGAAGGGGCTTACTTGGACTATTTTGGCTTAATTGTGGTGGATATTCACTCCTACAATTAGAACACACTTGGATCTTGAAGAATCTCCGGGTTTCTTGCTTGGATCTGCTTATTTCCAGCGAATCAACACTAACCGAAGCAATTCTCCACTTCGTAGGTTGACAATTCTCAATCCGATTCTGTTTTTGAGCTTATTTGCATAATTATCATGTGGATCTTCATTTTCGATTGGTTTTGCTAATTTGATTCATATGATCTGTGATCTTGTTGGTTTAATGTGTTTACATGTTGATTAGATCACTGTTTTCTGGTTTAAATTCGTGCATAATTGATTATGTGATAATCTGGATCATTGGATAAGTGCTTATGTGCTGAAAATGCTGTTCTGCTGCTGTTTTCTGCTTCTGGCATAGTGTTAACTGATTAACCAGTACAAATATTCAAATTTTCAGGCATTTTTTAAGTGGTTAATCGATTAACCCCTGGTGTTAATCGATTAACACTGTGCCAACAGGTCTGTTTTGCTGTTTTTCATGCTTGTTTTGGTATCGTTTCACTTCGAATCTTCATGTATCAATATGATGCATTAGGAGTGAGATGTTTTGGATATATGTCGCAGTTCTTGTTTGTTTAATCATGATATTGTCGATGCGCGTGTTCGATTTCCACTTGAGTGCATGCTTATGGATGTGGTTCAAAGTGATGTTCATTTGCTTATGTGTTTTTGTGTGCATTTTCTTTGTTCTTGCATCTTCTCATATGCATGCTTGAGGTTGAGATGCGCTTGTGGAGGCTACTGCCCCACACTTTGTTCCTCCCTCACTTTCATTCTAATTGTGCATTACATGTTTTCATACTTGCATCTTCCTTATTTCATGCTTCCTTCTTCTTTTTCTTTCTTCTTTGCCATGTTCCCTTAGGACCTCTAATCTTCCTTGTTCAAGGTTGATTATGATAGACCTTAGGCTTGAACCCATGCATGATAACATTAGGTAGGATTCCCTTTTTATCTCAATCATAGGTGCACTTTGTATGAGAACATTAGGTTGAGTCTTAGTCTCCCTTTAGAGTCTCCCTCTCTACTCATCTTCAAACTTTCTCAAAAAATCTAATAAAGGTTAAGGATTATTGTACGTTACGAGCCTTAAGTACTTGGGAAATGGTGATTGAGGGGCTTCCTCTCAATTGCTTAGAGTGTTTAGTGTACGTCCTTAGGACGATATGCGACGCATTCGCTCCTAGGTCATAGTCTTTAGTGTAACATGAATTACAAACAATAATCAATGCACTTATTCTCTAAAAAAAACACAAAAACAAACTTCAAATCATTTTATACTTCAGGATCTTAATTTGGAAAACCTTTTTCATAAGGAGAGTTTTGTTAACTCTTGGTTCTACCACAAACAAGGAACGCCTAAGTCTCCAATGGTCGATCTGCTCTATCGAGTCTCTTTTCTTTTATTTTGTCCCTGACCCGTAGCTTAGATAGTAAATACCCTTTTTATATAGACAACAAAGCGTGGATCTCGTCGAGTACGAAGGACGTGAGGGGTGCTAATACCTTCCCCTTGCGTAACCGACTCCCGAACCCGAGACATGGTTGCGACGACCTATCTTTTCCCATTTTCGTTAGGTTTTCTCTGATCATTTCCTTTCCCTCTTTTAGGATAAATAACGAACGGTGGCAACTCTTCTGTCCTTGCTAGCCCCTCTTCGCAGCGATGCGACACAAGAGACTCTTTGTGTGGAGAGGAGACATTTGTAAAGGGAAGCTGTTAACAGTGGTTTGGCACAAAGTTTATAGGCCCTTTCATCAAGGTGGTCTTGGAATCAGATTTGTTTCCTATATTAATGATGTAGCCAACCTTTAATTGTGTATGGATTTGTTTAATTCCTTCAGTCAATGGGCTCATCTTCTAAGGTTTAGGGTGTTGAGAAATGATAAGCACATCAACTACCATATTTCATCCTCAATTTAGGGAGACATCAAGAGCAGTTTTCAAGACTTGATGGCCAATTCTTCTTGGTATTTGGGAGATGGTAGGAATATAAATTTTTGGATGAATTCTTGGTGTGGCCTACCTCTTACTGAGCAGTTTCATCTCCCTCCCTCTATCTCAACAGGTTTGTCCTTGAAAGTTATAGATTTCATCCATATTTCTCAATGATTGCTGCCTCCTGAGCTTTCTTCTTTCTTTCCCAGCTTGGAAGGGTTCATTAAGAAGGTTCATATTCCTTTGCTGCCTAGATTTGATGAGCTTAGATGGGCTTACTCCAATGATGAAACTCTCATCCTTAAAGAGGCTTTCAAGTTTAAGGCTTCATCCAACAACAATATTGTTTGGGCTATGTTAATATAGAACAGGTACATTCCTCCTTCCAAGTCCTTGTCTGTTTGGAAGCTTATATTATCTAAGGTTCCCGGATGATACTTTATCTAAGAGGGGCATTGTTTTATTTCCCTCCAAGTGTGCTCTCTGTGGTCTTCACGTGGAATCTAAATATCATCTTTTTTGGCAATGTCCTTTTACTCTTCGTATCTGGAATTGGTTGTCTTATGTAACTAACCTTACTCTAAATATAAACACTTTGGATATCTGGAGAAACTTCCAACAACCACACTCTTCTCAAACTCAAGTGGTAATTTTGGCTGCTTTAGTAAACACTCTCAACCTCATTTAGCATGCTAGAAACCAGAAGATTTTTTTCCAACAAAAGCATTCATTGGAAGTCTTCTATCAACATGTTAATTGCTAGTGTGAATTTAGCTGGTAATTCTGTCAAAGCTTCTACTTCTTGCAGTATTTTGGTTTTCAACATTCTTAAAGCTTTCAAAGTGATTCTGATCCCTCCTAAAATAGCCAGGATTGTTGAAGTTATTTGGGTTCCGCCTCTTGAATCCTGGGTTAAATGTAGTTCAGACGGGGTTTCTCTCAGTATTCTTGGTAAGGCTGATTGTGGAGGCATTTTTAGAAATCATTCGGCTAATTTTATCGGATGCTTTGTTGAAAATCTGGGCGAAAACTTTGCAATTAATGTTGAATTCATTGGAGTTATGTGAGCAATTGAGCACACTTTTGATAGAAATTGGAACCATTTATGGGTTAAAACTGATTCCAAGTTAGCTTCCTTGGCCATTTCTAACCCTCAGTTTGTTTTGTGGTCGTTGAAAAACATATGGCTTAATTGTATTCACAAAACTAACAATATGTATATCCACATATCTCATATTTTTGGGAAAGGGAACCAATGTGCAAACACTCCAGCTTCATTAGGTCTAACCATTCATGGTTTTGTTTGGTGGAATGAAGCTCTTGTGTCTGTTTTGATAATTTGGTTCGCAACCGTTTTTAGGTCTTCCGTCTTTTCGCTAATGTTTATTCGAGAGAGTTTTGGTTTTATGTCCCCCCTCTCTTGTTTCCCTCATCTCTTATATATTTGATTTCTTTTTTATTAAATAACAAAAAGTAAATAATTGTGTATAAATTCTCAAAATAATATTAGTAGATAACGTGTCTAAAAATTACTATTGATTATTTCTTAAAATATAGTCATCACTCAAAGAGTACTTTGTGTTTGATTTAAAGAAAAATAGGATCGAGAGAAAAACAAAAAAGCAAATAACATAATTATATTTTGATTTTACTTATTTTCCCTTGTCTCCAACTTCAATTTAGTTGCCCATTTTTAAAATTCCAGGAAATTGAAATGAGATATTCTTCAATAAGAGCTACTCTTTGATGGAAAATTCAAATTATATATATTCTTTTTCATTTACTATTATGAACAAAATTTTATTTTTTATATTCATTAAGTAATTGAATTATCATATTTAAATTTTAATTGAATAATGTGTTTGTTAAAAGTATTTTTGGTAATTCAAGTCATATAACTGATTAACACGAGGGTGTAATTGGTAACAGCAAAACAAATATCACTTATGAGCTGAAGAAATTTGATGTTGTGACAAACGATACTAATTAACAAATTTTTTATTGAGAAACGAAGTTTCTTGATGAACAATGAAACTGTTACATTAACAAAAGAGAAAGGGAGAGAGTAAGAAGAAGGAGAATAGAATTTGAACAAACTATTTTTCTACTCACTTACTCAATTAGGGTACAAATTGAAGGTGAGAAAATACATAGAAGGGGGGGGGGGTGAATAAGGATTTAGAAAATATTATGGCAATAAAAACACAATGATTTTTATCCTGGTTCGTTGAAATCAACTAATCCAATCCACTCTATCAAGAGTGATTTTCCTTTCTCCACAAGGACATAATCCACTATAATAAAACAGATTACAATGTAAACCACTAAGAACAATTGTCTTAGTCTTCTCAAGAACTACTGACCACAACTTGGTCTTCTTAAGGAACTTTTACAATCAAATGTAAACTAAACAAGTGTTTAAATGCTTCTATGAAAGCTATATCACAACTGTGATTTATACACTTAAGTTTAAGAACGAATGAAACTATTCAACAAAGAAATATAATTTGTATGAGAGCTTTGAGAGAGTTTTCAATAGTTTTTTTTCAATTTTCGTCAAATGTAGAAAGTTGTTGAAGGCTTGCTTATATAGACAAAGAAGTCCAAGACGTTGCAAGCTTGAATACTGTGTACTGTAAAGTAGCTGTAGCCTTTTGTCTTTACATGACTTGACCTTTCCTATAAGTAGATCGTTCAGAGAAATCCTTTTTGCCTGAATTCTTGTGTCTAGCATAAAAGAGGAAAGAGTCGTTTGGCATAACCAACAAATATAACTTTGAATAAACTTCTTCAACAAGTTTCTATCTCACAGAAATCAACATCAGAGCCTTGAGTGATCAGAGTCTTGATGTACTCAGAGTTTGTTGTATCAGAGTATTGCAGCAAGTATGCTTCAGCGTGAGTAATAATCAGAGCAGAGTTTGGAGATCAGATCCTCAATACTTGCAGCAAACAGTACTATCAGAGTCTTCTGAAAAACAATGCCTGAAACTCTTCATACAAAGTCTTCAGCTACGCTTCAGACGCTTCTGTAGCTTTTGCTTCAGAGTCTTCTGTAGACAGCGCTCAGAGTCTTCTGTAGGCAGCGCTCAGAGTCTTCTAACGAGATGCTTGTGACGCTCAGAGCCTTGCGTAGTTCAATGTTCAGATCATTTTTGCTTTCAGAAGAATATTAAATTTAATATCTGCAACAAAAATACTTGAACAAATTTAGAGTATATAATTTCTTAATACAAAATTTCATTAGTGTTATCATCAAAACATAGAGATATAACTAAGAACCAATATGTGTTTTAACAATCTCCCCCTTTTTGATGATGACAAAAACATAGGAAATTTTGTTCAATAAAGAGATAAATATAACTCCCCTTGAGATTATGAATCTCCCCCTGAATTGAATACTAAGAAAGAATAGAAACTTCCCTTTTTTGCATGAGTATTCTTTTCAGAATCAGAGCTTGATTTGGATGAACGTTTCAGAATCAGAGCCTGATTGGTTAACACTTGATCTGGGGATCTCAGAGTTACTTTAATGAATTTTGTCAGATTTATCATTATAGTTCTGAAAGACTAAAAATTCATGTTAGTTATGATTTGATATGTCTGAATTCCATTCAGGTAAAGTTTATTTGAACATCCAGAATTTCATTTTCTCCCCCTTTTTGTCATAATCAAAAAGAAACTTTTAAAGATAGATAAAAGGAAACAGAGAGAAAAGAGATAATCATATAAAGAAAACATTCAGATTCATTCATTAAAATATTCAGATAGAAAAGACATCATATGAGAAATGCAAACAAGTGCTCAAACATAGATAAAAACATAAAGCTAAGATTGTTTGGAGAGAAGCATCTTCAGAAGGTGGGTGATCTCAGAAGAAAATTCTTCTTGCTTGGACATCCATTTTTCAATATTGTCAGTCTTCTGATCTTGCCTTGCCATCTTGGATTTTATCTCAGATTAACCAGCTTCCAGTACAACAATCTTGTCTTTTAAGTCTGGATGCTCTTTCTTAATCTCAGAAGAAGTAGACGGAGCAGATTCTGATGCAGGAGTAGAAGTAGAGTCAATTACCATTGCAGATTCAGATTCTAGAGGCATAGATTCAAATGATTTGTCCATAATCATCAGAGCTAAAGGATTTTCTTCCAGAATGACTTCAGAAGCAGATCCTTCAAGATTCTCAGAGGTATCAGTAACTCTAGAGGAAGAAGGTGCATCCTCAAGAATCAGTGTAGGAGATATGTTTATATTCCATAGAAATATTCTGGTAATCTCAACGAATTTGATCTTCACATCATTAGAGCTGACACTCTTCAGATATGAAGCAACAGTGTTGAATCTGGCAATGAACGTATCCCAACATTCTTCAGAAGCTTCTGGATTAATGCTTGAGAGACATTCCTCTTGAACAAAATTCAAACTTATCCTTATTTCTTTCTTGAAACTAGCAAATAAGGCATCAACATCTAATCTGGATTTGGGTTTAAGGTAGGCTTCCAGAGGTGTTGGTTTGGGTTGTTCTGGTGGAGGTGGTATGGTAAAAGTTGGGATGATGAATAGAGGACGAGGATAAGAGGGTAAAGAGGGATGTTCAGATGATGAAGTGACATTTTTGAATCTAGATGAAGATGAAGTGGGAAACATAAAAGGTTTGAAATTTGATGCAGAGGGAATGGCATCAAATGGTGTGGAAGTGTATGGGGTAAAAACAGAGTTATGAGAAAGTAGAGGTTCTGATGGAATGATATCTAGTTATTGTATAAGATAGGTTTGAAGAACAAATGGTAGAATTGTTGAAGATACAGGTTTATATGGAGTGGTAGGGTCAGATGCTTCTATTCTGGTGTAAATTTTTTTAAGTTTTAGACCAAAAGGAAGGGGATCAGAGGGTTGAGGTTTGAAAGAAGTAACAGATACAAACTCAGAAGTTCTGGGTTCATAGCCACGGAGAGAGGGTGGTGAAAAAACTTTTGGTGGTAGGTCAGATTCAGATGAATCAGATGATTCAGATGAATTAAAGGATGTAGAAGAGAGTTCAACCAAAGTAGTTAAGGGTTGAATATCTAGGACTACAGAATCAAGTATTAAAGGTTCAGATGGTTTGATAGGTTCTGGTTGTGGTTGTTGTTGCTCTGGTTCTTGTGGAGTTGGTTCTGGTTGGTTTGGTTCTGCTGGTGTTGGTTCTGGTGGATTAGAAGTTTGTGGTTTTGGTGGGGGAATTTCAGATGATTGTGGTGCAGGTGGTTGTTTGTCAGATGGGGGAATATCAGATGGTTTAGAATGTGTTGGTTCAGATGTATACTTTTCAGATGGAGTTGCTAGAGGTTGGGGTACAGAAGAAGCTGTAACAGAGGGTTTCTTAGGTTTAGAAACACGAGGTGGAGAAAGTGAAGGTGACAGGATAGGTTCATGGAGAGTTTGATCAGATGTTAATACCTTTTTGACAGTTTCCAGAATCTCATCTAGACTTGCCTCTGGAGGATTGATCTCTTGCTTCTTGACCCTTTTAGGCTTGATAGCAGCAGCTTCACCAGTAGCCTTCCTCTTGGGTTTAGAAGGTTCTTCTGCAGCAACCTTTCTCTTCTTCTTGTGTCTGGCCTCATAAAGATTTGGAGCAGGTTCACCTGCCTTCTGAACCAGATTTGCTGGTAGAGGAATTCCTTCATTCAGACACTCTATTATGTAATCCAGAATAATATCCCTTGGTTCATTAGAAAAGAACATAGGAAAGTTTTCAACTGGAACTCTTCTTTGAGTGACCTCTTCAGTGTTGAATTTCTTTGGAGCAGAAGTAACTTCTTCTACAACTTTCATCCTCTAAAGACTCTTCCCGTTTAGAGGTTTTCCAACTGCAGAGGCTAATTCTTCCTTCATTCCAGCTTCTACCAGATGACCAACAAGACCATTCTCAATCAGAATGTCTGAGATAAGTCTTCCCATTGGAATCCAGTTCCTCAACTTCTGATGTTTGGTTCTAACCTCTTCTCTTGACTGTTTAACATGTGTCCATAGATGATTAAACAAAAGATAAGGCAGATCCACCTTGGTGCTCTGACTCAGAAAATACATGAAGTATAGCTGATCAGTGTTAACATAATCTGGAGAATTGGAAGATTTTCTTTGATGAATGCAGCTCATGAAAATCTCAGCCCAGATCCTGTAAACTGGCTTCAGATCCTTAACCTTGTTAGAAGCTACTCCAGATGAGAAAACTTCTCTATACACATCATTCATATCCACATGGCTAGATGGTAGATTAGTGACTCCATCAGTTTCCTCATATCTTATGAGTTTCCTTATCAAATCTTCAGTAATGATAATTTCTTTGCCCAGAACAAATGAAACTATGAACTTAGGGCAACAAGAAGCATGTATCCAAAATTCCTTTACCAGACGAGGGTAAACTGGTCCCATTAGCCTGTCAAAAAACTTGGTCCAACACTGTGCATCAACAATGGGACGAAGATCATACCCATTTTCAGCAAACGATTCAAAGTTAACAATGGATTCACACAAAACTTCCAACTTGTCAACCGGTGTGAGTAATGTTATGATAGGTTACTTAAACGCAACAACACCCATGTTTGAGGAAGAAATAACAACCATTGAAGATTGGAACTGAGTAGACGTTGAAGATGAAGTAGCCATGGAAGTTCTTGAAGTTTTAGGGTTTTTGAGATGTTTGGGTTTGAGAGAGAGAGATGGAAGCAATGAACCAAGAAGAAATGCATACAAGCTGTTCGTGAGAGTGAAAAGTGTGAAGTGTGTAATGTTGTGGCATTTATAGAAGAAATTAGGGCACACAAAGGTCACACAATCAGCACGCTTGCACTTAGCATTTAATGAAAAGAAAATAATCATTTCAAAGCATTAATGATTCTGACAATTTGGGGAAAAAACAAGAAACCAAATATTCAAACAGTACCTCAAACGTCTTTTTAGTATTGTGCACTCCATCTTTTCAGATTCTGAGTTACATGTGTTTGCTTGCATGTGCTTCTGAAAACTCTTTGAGAAATGAAACGTTAGCCAACGTTCAGATCCTATGAGACTTGTTAGTTCAGATACACATAGAAATAATAATTCAAGAATTAAATAAATGACAGATGAAATACTTTAGAGGTTAAACATTTTGCATCTGAGAAAGTTTCTTCTGATAAATATTATTCTGGACAGAATTCCATACCAATATTTTTCAGAATAAACTTAAACATATCTTCAGCAAGGGGTTTTGTGAAAATATCATCCCATTGATGATCTGTATCAACAAAGTCTAAGTTTATAATACCCTTTTGAACATAGTCTCTAATGAAGTGATGTTTAATTTCTATATGCTTAGCTCTAGAGTGTAAAATGGGATTTTTAGACAAGCATATAGCAGAAGTA
Organism: Lathyrus sativus; assembly: GCA_963859935.3. Taxonomy (NCBI): domain Eukaryota; kingdom Viridiplantae; phylum Streptophyta; class Magnoliopsida; order Fabales; family Fabaceae; genus Lathyrus; species Lathyrus sativus. The sequence continues at coordinate 50,269,617 of OZ012736.1, read as the reverse complement.
TTATCACAGAATATAAAAATATTACTCTCAAAGATTTGATAGTCTTCTAGCTGACTTTTCATCCAGAGCATCTATGTGCTACATCCAGCAGCAACAATGTATTCTGCTTCCGTGGTTGACAGCGCAATTGTAGGTTGTTTCTTGTTGTACCAGGAGATTAAATTTCTTCCCAGAAATCGGCAACTTCCAGAAGTACTTTTTCTTTCAACTCTGTCTCCAGCGTAATCAGCATCACAAAATCCAACTAGTTTAAATTCATCAGATTTTTTGTAACACAAACCCACATTAGAAGTACCTTTCAGATACCTTAGAATCCTCTTAGCAACTGTTAAGTGTGATTCTCCAGGATCTGATTGGAATCTTGCACACAAGGATACACTGAATAAAATGTCAGGTCTAGAAGCAGTTAAGTATAAAAGAGATCCAATCATACCTCTGTAGAGTTTCTGATCTACTTTCTTACTTACCTCTTCCTTACCAAGAGTGCTTGTTGGATGCATTGGAGTCTTTGCTAACTTGCTATCAGTCATGTTGAACTTCTTCAGAAACTCTTTTACATATTTAGTCTGATGAATGCAAGTGCAATCAGGAGTTTGGTTGACTTGAATTCCCAGAAAGAATCTCAATTCTCCCATCATGCTCATCTCAAATTCAGCCTGCATACATTGAGCAAACTCCTTTCCCAGCGTAACATTGGTAGATCCAAATATAATATCATCTACATATATTTGACAAATTAACAGATCTTTCTTAAATGTTTTACAGAAGAGAGTTGTGTCCACTTTGCCTCTGATAAAATTTTTCTCCAGAAGAAAATTACTTAATCTCTCATACCAAGCTCTGGGAGCTTGTTTTAAACCATAAAGAGATTTCTTAAGTTTAAAAACATGTTCTGGAAATTTATCACTTTCAAAACTAGGAGGTTGGTGAACATAGACTTCCTCTTCTATAATTTCATTTAAGAAGGCACTCTTAACATCCATCTGATATAATGTGATGTTATTTTGTGCAGCAAAAGAAATGAGTAAACAAGTAGACTCTAACCTGGCCACAGGAGCATAAGTCTCTGTGTAGTCAATTCCTTCTTGCTGGCTATAACCTTGAGCAGCAAGCCTTGCTTTGTTTCTTTCAACTTCTCCTTTTTCATTTAACTTATTTCTGAAGACCCATTTAGTTCCTATAATGTTGAATCCTTTTGGTCTTGGAACCAAATCCCAAACGTCATTTCTTGTGAATTGATTGAGCTCTTCTTGCATGGCAATTATCCAGTCATTGTCTTGCAGAGCTTCATCCAAAGAAGTTGGTTCAATAATTGACACCAAACCAAATAGTGACGCTTCAGATGATCTGAGGTAGGATCTTGTTCTTATAGGGTCATCCTTCTTTCTAATGATCATTTCTTCTGGATTGAAAGACTTGATTCTGGATGATCCTTTAACATTTGATTCTTCATAAATATTCAAGTTGTTCGTTTGAGTAGTCAAAGGAGTTGCATCTGGCGTTGCTTCTGGCTCTTTCACTTGAACCTTTTCTGCCTCTGAGCCTTTAGAGTCTATGAGAATTACTTCTTTATCTGCAGAACTTTCAAATTGATTTGGCTTTCTTCTTGGCTTCTCCTTCTGAAGCTTTGGGCATTCATTATTGTAGTGCCCAGGTTCCTTGCATTCATAGCAAACAACCTCCTGTCGCTACTGCGAAAATAAGGTGCCGACAAAACAGAAGAGTCGCCACATTTCGTTATTTATCCCACGGAAAAGGAAAGGAAACGATCAGAAAAACCTAACGAAAAGGTATAAGACAAGGTCATCGCAACCATGTCTGGGTTCGGGAGTCGGTTACACAAGGGGAAGGTATTAGCACCACTCACGTCCATCGTACTCGATGGGATCCACGCTTGTTGTGTTTATCTGACGGGTTGGTTTAACTATCTACCTATCAAGGCTGGCTTAAAAAGAAAAGAAAATTAGACTCGGCAAAGCGTCACGCTTCGTGCCTACGTATTCTCGTCAGAGAACGAGAAATCCGAGTCTACAAAGTTCGGCTAACTACGGGTTACGGGGAAGGTGGCTCGCCAATACGTCAGTATTGTGCCTACGTACTCTCAACAGATATGAGAGATCAGAGCTTACATAGTTCGGGATAATATGGATTACGGGGGTTCAGATTCATCTGTTTTTTCGAGTAAGGTTAACAAATAGTTCCAGCAGTTTGGTGTATGCAGCTTGCTCGTCAGAGACTCGTGCGGTACCGTTTGCGGTAGAACTGAGGGTTAACGACACTCTTTTTTTGAAAACGTTTTCCCCAGATTATGGGCCCACGGGGCAAGAGAGGTTTTAAGTTTGTTTTCTGTCTTTTATGGAAGAAGTGTTTTTTATGATTGTTTGTAGTCTGTACAGCTCTAGAGACTATGACTGGGGAACGAATGCGTCGCATATCATCCAAAGGACGTATACTAAACACTCTAGACGATTGAGAGGAGACCGCTCAATTATCACTTCCCAAGTAGCTTAAGGCTCGTAACGCGCTTGTACCAACTTGCCTTTATTATGTTTCTTCCTGTTGTTTTTAGAGAGAAAAGAGAACGAACTCTACAGGGAAACTATCAAGTCCTAATGTTGTCATGCCAAGGATTCATCCTGTGGTTGAGTTTTGAAACAGGGAACTCCTAGATGTTATCATGCATAGGTTTCAACCTAAAGTTCTATCATCACTTCCTTATCAAAGGAAGTGAGAGTCCTAGGGGATCATGTCAATGGGAAATAGAAAACAAGCAAAGCATCAGCTAAACATCAGTAAAAAAGATAAACAGAGAAGAAAACAGTAAAGATGCAAATGCAATGCAGCAATACAAGCAGAGGGAGACTCACTCAACCTCTAAGCAATCAAGCAAAGAAAACAATCAAAATAGACAAGCAAAGGGAGCTCAGCTCAACCTTTCAAATCAAACACATCAGATAGAAAGAAAAACAATACACAAGCAAGGGGAGGATCACCTCAACCTTTAATGCAAGCAAGCAGAGGGAGACCCACTCGACCTCTTAAGGCAGTCATGCACCTACACTAAAATACTCTAAATATGAGACTATCCTAATGCATCAAGCAATGTCAAACAAGGAAGAGAAACCAAAATGAGCAACATGGAAGTCATCCCAGGCTACATCAGGTTGGAGGTATATCAACACCCGAGCTCATCATGGGCTCAACCTCTTGAGGAATGTACAGAATCCAACCAAGGGAAGGATTAGGCTCTCCCAAGAGGGGTCCTATGTCAATAGGACAGAAAAGACTGGGTATTAGTCCTAGATATCAATCTAAGGTATCTGGTTAGAGTGTATCAACACAGAATGTTCATCTCAGGCTCAACCTATTGAGGAATACACAGAATCCAACCAAGGGAAGGATTAGGCTCTCCCAAGAGGGATCCTAAGAAAAGGACTTTGAGAGGGATGACAGTATATAAACCAAGGGAATATACCATGCGAAGAATGTCAATCTAAGACTCAACCTCCTGAGGAATGCACAGAATCCAACCAAAGGAAGGATTAGGCTCTCCCAGGAGGGCTCCTCATCAAGACTTGAAAGAGAAAGATAGTACAAACCAAAGGAATGTACTATACTGATGAATGTCAATTCAAGGCTCAACCTCTTGAGGAATGCACAGAATCCAACCAAAGGAAGGATTAGGCTCTCCCAGGAGGGATCCTCTTCAAGACTTAGAGAAAGAGGATAGGGCAAAGCCCAGGGAAGAAATCACATAAGGGAAAGAAGGCACCACAACAACTTCTAAGAAACCCTAATAACTAGCTACAAGGATCACATAGACTAGGGGAATCAAAAGCTCTATCAAGGCTTCAACAAGGTTCTAATGAGGTATCTACCTAAATACTATTCTATCAAGAAAGGATATGGAACTTAGAATCATCTAATGCTCACTTAAAAGACTAATCTATGAAATTAACCTAGTTAGGGTCACCTAAACTATAACCAACTTGAAAAATGGGGGAATAATAGAAAATCAATTCTAAAAATCTTAAGGAAAATCCTGTATTATCCTACATGGGTTAAGAATCTATGGTACAAAAATCAGGGGAAAAACCTACTCTTAAAGGTTCTAATAAAATCTAAATTCCAAGGGTGTGCTAAAGGGGTTCCATCATGGAATGCTCCTAAAGATCTATCTCAAACTCCTACTTAGAATCATCTAAAAATTACAACAAAAATCTCCCAAACTTATCAAGGAGTCTTTAACAAGCATGCAAAATTTCAGCCTCAAATTCTAAAGCATGAACTAGCAATAAAATCATAAAGCAAGCTACTCATTTTATGCATTTTTAATCAACTATTGAAAATAGAAAAATGGACATTAAATTGAAAACAACACCAAATTAAAATCCAAAAGCATGGAAAAATCAGGATTTAAACAAGGATCACTCACATATTTTTTCATAATTTTCTGATCATTATTTCTATTTTTATTGAATTAAAATCAATCAAAACAATAAAAGAAAATAGAAAATCAATTAAAGAAATTATAGAAAACTGGAAAAGCTGCAACCACTAGATCACAGTACTAGTCAACAGATCCTAGGGAGGGGAGGGTGACACGCGCGCGCTGACTGGGTTTAGTGATGCGCTACGTTTTGATGTGCAATCAGGTGAGTTCAATTGACTAAGGTATACCATACTCCCTAATCCTGGCTGTCCAATTCAAAAGTAGTACAATCTGAGAGTCTACAGCTTGCCACATTATGAGTCAAGGTCAACACTATCCTCAGGACTAATCTCACGCATTGAATACTAAGACTTAGTCAATCAATTCAAACGAAATCAACGACCTGTGTGCATCTTCCCCAATTGAACTGAAAAAAAGGGGGGAAAGCCATTCGTGGTGGCCGGAGAAGAGCTCCACCGTCTTCTCCGGCGAGAGCAATCATGCTTTGGTTCCAAACTCAACTAAACTCAATGAAAGTTACACGATCTGCTCGCTTCTCCACACTGAACATCAAGATCCACTCCATTCTCACTGATTCTCCAAGAACAGTCAAACACGATGATGAACAGAAAAAACGCCAATTCCACATGTGTCATCAAACTCCAAATTAACTACACAGAACTCTTCTTCACCTCTCAAGGATCACTCTAATCTATCGAATTCATCCTAACTCTCAAGAATCAGACATATACAAGTCTAAACAGAAATGTCATCCAATCAAGAATCATCACAGAACTCCATAATTCTGATCCTAAAACGATCTAGGTTACATCTATAACCTAACCACATGCCAAATTAATTATAAACAGACCTAAATTAAGAGGAATTTTGAAGGATAAAAACCTGAGTAGAAGCTTGAAATTGAAGGTGCTAGCGTGCGAATCTTGATGCCAAAGTGTGCAGATTTCTTCACTGAATGATCCTGGACGATTCTTGATATTCAGAAGTTCTTGATTCTTCCTCAAACTCCAAAACCAATTCTTGCTCGAAAGCTCCAAAACCCCAACTGTAATAACTGCTTTCTCTCCAAATGCTACCCAAAAAACAATCTGAACCTGATCCAAGACTTAAATAGAAGCTATTTGGATCATAACCTGGCCCATTGGAAGCCCAATTTGATCAATCCAAAATCTCAATTTTCCTTCAATGTGCAACTATGGAAGTCGTGTATTCTATGTAGTTTCAGCTCAATTCTTACTCAAATGGCTTGCATAACCCTCCTTGAATGTGAACGAATCAGATTGAGGGCTTGATTTCATCCAATGGTCAATCTTTGGTGTGTAACTTCATCATGAAGCAACCAAAAGAAAGTCTTTGAAATATGAGTCAAAATGGATCTCTAACAATGTCATTGTGCTGAAAATGTTATTTCCAATCAAAATATGTACCAACTTGTCATTTTTTGAACACTTATGATTTATTTTGTATTTTTTCCTTTTTTATGCCTTTTAATTATCTTTTTTTCAAATTCCCTCATACACTTCTTAATTCAATCCATATCAATGAATCTTTGGGTCATGGTTGGGTATATAACACCATTTTGAGCAACTTTCAAGTTGATCAAAAGTTCATTTGTGGTGCCTAAGTTGATGAAATTGACGCATAACCAAAAATGACCTATAATTCCAAATTCCCAAAATACCCTTATCTTGTAAAGCTTGTAACTTGAGTTCTACAAATTCAATCATGGACTTCTAGTACTTTCTAGAAATCTAAGAAGATAAGGAACAACATTCGTGTTGGCCAAAAGTTCATAAGAATCATCTTTCTAGGGAAAAAGTGTCATGCAAGTTGGTTAACTTTCAAGCTCCAATTTCACATTCCACTAATGACCTGTAACTTGTCTGGCTCATAACTTGAGTTCTATAAACCCTATCAAGCACTTCTAGTACTCACATTAAAGCTATGATCATGCTCTACAACAATCATGTTAGGGTCAAGGTGAGATTAAAATCCCATCTTAGGTTATGTAGTCTTGAAGTTAGGCACTAAACCCGGGGATTTTACACTGTCAAGCATAACAACCCTAGCTTAGGAACTCCTCACACTCTTTATTCATGATGAGTTGACCTCAGAATCATCCCTTAGGAATCTTGATACCTTAATCCATGATCACATGGCCTGGGAATTAGGTCTCAACCTTCCTTAAATCATCAGTTGATCTTGGGTTGACTGGATGAAACCCTAGTTGTCCCAGTCTTGGTAGTTACTTCCTATCCTTTGCATATTGACCTGTCTAGGCTTCAAAATGAACTTCAACACTTCTCATGAGATCTCTCAAGGTCTCAAGTCCAACTTCATGGCTTCAGAATCATCTGATGGCTTCCCATAACCCTCAAGTTAGGAGATATGCACATTTGACTCTTTCTGAGGATCTTTGGCTTCTCTGGTGAGGATATCAATCCTTGAACACTTGAATAAACCTCTCAGCAAGCTTCATAGCCTTTTGTAGCCCTTGATTGGTAGTCATACCCCTTGATCTCATGCATACATGTCAATGCAATGCAGATGATAATGCTAATATGAATGCAATGAAGCACAAGCTAGGTAAAGAAATGTTAGGCAAATTTTTGGGTGCAACACCTCCTTCTTTCTAGATCTTTTGTGTCCATAGGACTCTTTACGTTGATTTGGCTTCTTGAAGTTCTTGAACTTCCTCTGTTTATGCTTCCAGAGTTTGTTGATCCTTCTGGACAGCAAGAACAGTTCATCTTCTTCTTCAGAAGAAGACTCTTCAGAACTTTCTTCTAACACCTGCAACGCTTTAACATATTTGTTAGATTTTAAAGCAATTAACTTACCTTTCTTTTGAGGCTCGTCTTCTTCAAGTTCAATCTCATGGCTCCTTAGAGAGCTGATCAGTTCTTCCAATGTGATCTTGTTCAGATCCTTTGCTAGCTTCAGAGTAGTGACCATCTGATTGGCAAGCTTCTGATGATCTTCTTTACGTGATCAGCAGTGGAGTAGCCTTTGTCCAGCACTTTTAATCCAGCTGTGAGGATCTGGAATCTAGAGAACATAGCTTCTATAGATTCAGATTCTTCCATTTTAAAGTCTTCATATTTCTGGATCAGCGCCAGAGCTTTGGTCTCTTTAACTTGTGAGTTCCCTTCATGAGTCATCTTCAAAGACTCAAACAGATCAAATGCTGTTTCTCTGTTGGTAATATTCTCATACTCAGTATGAGATATAACATTTAATAAGATTGTTCTTGTTTTGTGATGATCTCTGAACTCCTTCTTCTGGGCTTCAGTCATAGATTTTCTATCAATTTTCTTGCCATCCCCATCAGTGGGGTGAACATAACCATCAATGACTAAGTCCCAAAGATCAACATCATAACCAAGGAAGAAGCTCTCTATTATGTCCTTCCAATAGTCAAACTTCTCCCCATCAAACATAGGGGGTTTTGTGCTGATTCTATCCCTTTCTTCATATCTGTTGTTGTTGGATGTTGAAGCTTCAGCCATTATATCAACCAAGAATATATATCAAGAGTTTTCTCAACTGGATGTTTTCTGTTCACGGTGAAGTGATAGCACACACAGAACCGGAGCTCTGATGCCAACTGAAGGTGAGAAAATACTTAGAGGGGGGATGAGGGGTTGAATAAGAATTTAGAAACTATTATGGCAATAAAAACACAATGATTTTTATCTTGGTTCGTTGAACTCAACTAATCTAGTCCACCCTATCAAGAGTGATTTGCCTTTCTCCACAAGGACTTAATCCACTATAATCAAACAGATTACAATGTCAACCACTAAGAACAACTGTCTTAGTCTTCTCAAGAACTACTGACCACAACTTGGTCTTCTTAAGGAACTTTTACAATCAAATGTAAACTAAACAAGTGTTTAAATGCTTCTATGAAAGCTATATCACAACTGTGATTTATACACTTAAGTTTAAGAACGAATGAAATATTCAACAAAGAAATATAATTTGTATGAGAGCTTTGAGAGAGTTTTCAATAGTTTTTTTTTCAATATTCGACAACTGTAGAAAGTTGTTGAAGGCTTGCTTATATAGACAAAGAAGTCCAAGACGTTGCAAGCTTGGAGACTGTGTAATGCAAAGTAGCTGCAACCTTTTGTCTTTACATGACTTAACCTTTCCAAGAAGTAGAACGTTTAGAGAAATCCTTTTTGCTTGAGTTCTTGTGTCTAGCATAAAAGAGGAAAGAGTCGTTTGGCATAACCAACGGATATAACTTTGAATAATCTTCTTCAACAAGTTTCTATCTCACAGCAATCAACATCAGAGCCTTGAGTGATCAGAGTCTTGATGTACTCAGAGTTTGTTGTATCAGAGTGTTGCAGCAAGTGTGCTTCAGGTGAGTAATAATCAGAGCAAAGTTTAGAGATCAGATCCTCAGTACTTGCAGCAAACAGTACTATCAGAGTCTTCTGAAAAACAATGCCTGAAACTCTTCATATAAAATCTTCAGTTATGCTTCAGATGCTTCTGTAGCTTCTGCTTCAGAGTCTTTTGTAGACAACGCTCAGAGTCTTCTGTGGGCAGCACTCAGAGTCTTATAACGAGATGCTTCTTACGCTCAGAGCCTTGCGTAGTTCAATGTTCAGATCATTTTTGCTTTCAGAAGAATATTAAATTTAATATCTGCAACAAAAATACTTGAACAAATTTAGAGTATATAATTTCTTAATACAAAATTTCATTAGTGTTATCATCAAAACATAGAGATATAACTAAGAACCAATCTGTGTTCTAACACAAATGATTACAAGTGAATAACAATAATTGACCTCTCTCAACAACCTGAGAGGTCTAGCATATTTATAGGCTACTAAGTTAACTTAAATAACAAGCTAACCTAAACAATTGGATCCAAAACACAAGGCCCGATTTGACATTATATTTTGACATTATATAGTTGAACTAACTTCGACTACCACATGTAACTTCGACATCATCATGTGAACTAGCTTCGACGTCATTCTTGTCTCCTATGGAAACATGAAAGATATCCTTGCTGACAACATCCCTATCAACAACACTAGAGTTCTATCCAATATCTCATAAATCTTCACTTGGAATAAACTCTACAATAACAGGAATAATTTAGCTTTCATCATGCAGCTTTATCAACTGCATACAGTGGAAAAACTTGCATCTCGACAATGTCTTGGTGATCATATTAGGAGCATTTTCATCAATCAAAACCTTCAACACTTAGAATTCTCTACGCTCAATTATCTCTATGACGAAGTGAAACCTTACAATGATGTGCTTGGTTCTCTTAGGGAGCATTCTGGCCCAAGAGGATAAAAATAGTGATGAAAGAGCCATTTACTACCTTAGTAGGGTTTTAAATGATGCATAAACTAGATATAGTATAGTTGAAAATTTGTGTTTATGCTTGTATTTTTCTTGTACAAAGTTAAAGCATTATATAAAACCAATTGATGTTTATGTTTCGTCTCATTTCAATATCATTAAAAACATGTTGTCTAAACCAATTTTGCATAGTCAAATTGGTAAATGGGCATTAGGTTTAACTGAATATTCTTTAACATATATGCCTCTAAAGGCAGTTAAAGAACAAGTGGTAACATACTTTATAGTCGACCACTCAATAAATGAAAATAACATAAACTATTTTAAGTTTGAACCTTGGAAATTATATTTCGATGGCTCTAGCCATAGAGATGGGACCGATGTAGGAGTGTTGATCATTTCTCCTGACAAAATTCCAACAAAATTCAAGTATAAAATCGAAGGTCTCTATTTGTATAATGAGGCTGAATATGAGGCTTTAATAGTCGGACTTGAAATATTGTTGGAATTGGGGGCAACTCGAGTCAAAATAATGGGAGACTCAGAGTTAGTCATAAAACAAATCACAAAAGAGTACAAATGTGTTAATGAAAACCTTATTGTGTACTTTGTAATAGCCAATCGATTACTGAAAAGATTTGAAATGGTTAGTATTCAACACATATCACGATTGGAAAATCAAGTAGCCAATGATTTGGCTTAGATTGCTTCAGGGTATAAAATTTTGAAAGAAAAATTACAAGATGCAATCGAAGTTAGAGGAAGAGTTGTGTCAGCCAGATTGTCCCCATCAGATTCGGAAACGACAAAGCTAGGGTACACAAATAAAGAAAATTTCGAAATCCTTGCAATAGATAGCTTGACAGATGAAGATTGGAGGAAACCGATAGTGAAGTATCTGCAAAATCCAATGACATCCACATAGCAAAAAATTAAGTATCTTGCTTTAAGTTACGTTCTTCTGGGGAATGAGTTATTTAAAAAGACTTTTGAGAGAGTTTTACTTAAATGCCTTAGTGAATTAGAGACATATTTAGCCCTTTCGACTGTCCACAGTGGGGAATGTGGGGCACGCCAAGTAGGCCACAAGATGAAATGGTTGTTGTTTCGACAAGGCATGTATTGGCCCACCATTTTAAAAGATTGTATCGAATTTTCTAAAGGCTGCCAAGAGTTCCAAGTGTACGCAGGTATACAACATGTCCCTGCGAGTGAGTTACATTCCATAGTCAAACCATGGCCCTTTAGGGGTTGGGCTTTGGATTTGGTTGGAGAAATTCGACCACCGTCATCAAAAAATTAAAGGTACATTTTGGTAGGTATTGACTATTTTACAAAATGGATCGAAGCTATACCTTTGCCAAATGTAGACCAAGAAGATGTAATCGAATTCATAAAAAAACATATTATTTATAGATTTAGAATCCCAGAGACCATTACAACAGATCAATGATTAGTTTTTACTGGTCGAAAGATGTAAGAATTTTCCAAGGAAATGGGTTTGAAACTGTTAACTTCCACACCCTATTACGCTAAGGCTAATGGTCAGGTCGAAGCAGCGAACAAAGTTAAGTTCAAAATGTTCTCGCCAGAAGAATTGGTTTGGAAAGTAATTTTGCATATGGATCGAAAAGATAGAGCCTTAGGTAAATGGTCCCCTAAATGGGAAGGCCCTTTTCAAGTTATACAAGTCTTTTCTAATGGCGCATATGAGATTGAAGAATTAGACAAAGATAAAAGAATCTTGAAGGTTAATAAGAAATATTTGAAAAAAATATAATCCTGCACTTCAAGAGATAAAATTAACTAAAGAGTAATCATGCGAAAAAGGACAAATCTAATATGGTAGATAAATATGCCAAAATGGCTTAATCCGTTACAGAGAAAGGCCACAAAGGGCCAAAAGTCATGATCAACAAAAGAATGCTATAGGATAAATTTAGAAAGGAAGAGAGCCTTTCATCTTTTTGTACTTCGACCTTTGAAGCATCAGGCGGTGTTGGCAAAGAGTTTTGTTGGTCGAGAGAGTTTCAATCTCTTTTCCAAGTTATTGGGCTTTTTCAAGATGTTGAAGGCCAGCCTGGATCTTTTTTTCCACCTCGTCTTTGACATAACTAAGCAGATTGGTCTTGCGTTGCTTGGCTTGAGTGATTTTGTTTTGAAAAATGACAATTTGCCTCTCCCATTCTGCAATATTCTTGTCGCATTTTTCGACCTCCTTCTTGTTCTGCTCAGAAAGTTTCTCGAGTGTCAAAACATTTTCATTAGACACATAGACAGCCTCCCATGCAACATTTTGATTTCCAGTTTTGGTGGTGAGGTTGCTCGAAAAGTTTCTGAGGCAGTTAAGATCATCAGCAACAAGATTGATTAGCGTACTCAGTTCCATAAGAACATCAGCCACTTCTGGTGAAACTCCGAAGATATTAATTTGCTTCAGAAGTTTCTTAAGTCCAAAACTGAGAGAAACATCTTGTTCTAAGATTTGGAACAAGTCAACTGCAAATATTTTTTCTTTTATCTGCATGAGCAAATCACTGTCAATTTTCCCAGTCAGAAGATTCCCTGAGGCGGTTGAAGTGCTGGTACTTTTATCGCCAGAGCTGTATTGGGAACTGAGCATGGCTTTCAGGTACTCCAATGGTTGTTGTACTTTCAAGGGTTCCAGCTCCACATGTGAAAGGCTGGTCGATTGAGTGCCAGTCGAAGCAATTGTTGGAGGATCCTGGGATTGATTCCCTTGGTCCACTTTATCTTCTTAGACCTCCACTTCAATTTCTGCATCAGACGCAGATTTCTCTCCCTCTTCCTCTTCTTCATTCTCTTTTTCATTTTCTTCATTCTCTTTTTCATTTCCTTTTCTTCTTCTTCTTCTTCTTCTTCCTCTTCTCCTTCTTCAACAGGCTTGTCATCTTTGCCTTGTTACTCCTTAAGATTACCATAAACAATTTATTCTATATTGGGCATCACAATGTCCCCCGAGAGATCAAAAACTTCTCTTTCAACCAAGTCCTCTTTTGGAATGGCTACCTCGACATAAGGAAATTCAACTGCAGGAACAAATGGTGTTTTCTTGGGAGCACCTGCAGATTGGTTCCTTCCTCAGATCCTTTGATAGAGCCTTTCGCAGAAGCCCCATAAGAAGTTGTTGGATGATAGCTGGGGTCACTGCTGGTTGTTGGAATAATTTGTTGCACCATGGGATGTACTCTGACATCAGTGGTAACATAAGAAGAGGAAAGTCAAATAATTAGAGGGATAAATCGTGAAGAAAAAATTACGAGTTTCTCGATAAAGTATTTACCTTGGGATCATCAGCCTCAGGATTAGAGTTTTCACTCTCAGTCTGCACTATATTGCAAGCAGAGGACACTTTCATCGAGAGCTTGCCAGCCTTTGATTTCGGTTTATTGAAGGCTTTAGTTATTTTGGCTTTCTTTCTTCTCCTTTTAAGGGCCAGTTCTTCAGGAGGAGATTGATCTTCCTCATCTGATTCAATTATGATGTGAATGGAAGCTCCTTTCAATTTCTGCTTCTTTGGAGTGGGGTGGTCTTCGAGGGCTCTGAGGAGAAAAGAGTTGACGTATTTGACAATATGAGATTATGTAGTAAAGAAAAAATGAGTAAGAAAATTTACCTTAGCAACTTAGCTGACATTTAAATAAAATACTGCAAGTAAGATGATAAAAATCAAATAAGAGAAATCTAGTTCGGAAACCTCCCATTCAACACCTTCATATATTTCAGACTCGATGCGAACATCTTCGGTACCGATATGAAGAGGCCCTTTGAAACTGTCTAAAGTATGCTTAGTCGCAACCAACCACCGAGCCTTCGGTTTCAAGTGTTGACGAAGGATTTTTATAGAATCCTCACAGATAAACCAGTTTGGAAATAGAGGGGAAAGTTCCACTCCAAAATCAGCAGTGGGCAGTCGAGGAAATTTGAGAGGAAACTTGTTGAAAGCCATTGCATATCATTCCCAAGGAGGAACAAACGAAGGGAGTTGTAAATTCTCTATTTTCTTTAGAAACTTTTTCTTTAGTGTAACAATTGCCTCACGGACGGTTCGACTAAGATCATATGGTCGATAAATAGTTTCAAAGTACTTCTAGAATGCTTGGATTTCTTTGATGTGTGTCGAAATACCTTTCTTGGTCTTCTCCTGCACAGAGAAGAAAGCTTGGTTAATAAGTTGAGTAAAGGAAGGAGCATCGAAGAACTCCTCTGCATAATATGTTGACCACCAGCTATTGAATTCTGGGGTGCAAAGGAAACACTGTTGGAAACTATTAGGGATGAGTTGAGCCTTATTGTTGTAGCGGGCAAGCTGCGTCGAAGTCATCTCTTCAGTATACTTCATATGATGAAACAGAAGGGAACCTTTCTTTTTGAAGAGAAACATGGGAAGAGCTTGGACCGACCCAAACTGTCGAGGCGCTAAGTTTGGTTGGTAAGCAATCATAGCCACTTGAGACTTCGATAGCTTCAGTCGAAGGGTTAACAACCTTGGAATCAGAAAAGCCTCCCAAATTTGTAAAAACTATGCTTCTTGAGCCTTGGTTGGGGCTGGAAAAGGTCTTGTAAACCACTCAGGGCCATACTTCCTTAGTAAATGGAGTCATGTTCGATGTGAACTCATGACGTTTGGCAAACATCATGACATAACTTAAGAATGTTGGCCTGAAGGATTGTCCTTCTTCGCTGGGAGTGAGTTGGACCAAGCGAGTCCCTTCGATTCTTCTATTCTTGATGTCTATAGCAGTTTCATTTATTGGATTTTTATTGGGGAGACTGGCTTCGAATGAGGCATTTAGCCAAAGTTGTAACATCCAAAAGGGACCATACAGCAAAAGGTTCCCTTTTTCTCCCAAATATTTAAGTTGGGCCACTCCTTCACATAGAGACTCATAGAAATTGCCTAAGATCATTTCTCTTAGACAAATATCACGACCTTTATGAAAATGAGTAGTTAGAGTTAGATACCTTATAGCTACTTGGAGGGACTTTGAGAAGAAGACGCAATGAGATAGCCATACAGTAAAAAAAGCTATGTGTTTTCTGTCAAAAATGTCATCAGTTATTTTATCGAAGTAGTGTGTTATGAAGTGAGGATATATGGCTTTAGCAGATGCAAAACCTATGGAGTCGTCAGATTCTAGGTCTGGGTCATAGGTGTTTCCAGTGGGTTTAAGCCCTGTGATATTGGCTATGTCGAAGAGTGTGGGAGTAATCATCCCACAAGGGAGATGGAAAGTGTAATGGGTGTTGTCCCAGAAATACAAAGAAGAAACTAGCATGGTCGAACAATAATTAAGACCTGTTTTCGAAAAGATAATCAGGTCGTAGATCCCCAGGTTTTTCCAAGTTTGGGATTTAACTTTCTTTATTTTTGCTAGCTAGTTCATGTAATCATCAGATTCTTTGAAGGATGTGGTTGCTCTAAAAACTTTAAAGCTATTGTTCATATACCTTAAATCTATATTGTTCAATACTACCGCATCAGAAGAAGTTTTCTCAACCCTAGATTTGTTGGCCTACTCTATGGGTTTTAACTTATGGTAAGGGGGAAAAAGTCCCTAGATTTATTGTAATCAAAACTAAGAGAAGGTAAAGGACCACATAAGGCATGTCTTTTACCAGAAACAGTAATGGGAATAAGTACTTGAGATTCATATATCTTCCTATTTTCTTCTTCAAGAAGTTCAGGGATGAATTGCTGGTTTCCCACCATCTTTGGCGATGATAGTGTGTCAAAGGGAAGAAGTTGATAGATCTTCTTCAGGTCTTTAGATTTGTGGCCTTTTTTAGAATCTTTAATGTTGGTGGTTGAAGACGTCATTGTTAAGGTTTGAAGAAAATTTGGGTATTTTTTGAAGGTTTGGAAAGTGTAGAGAGAAGAAAAATGCTTGAGGATTTTAGGGAAGTGTAAAAGTTAAAATGGCTAAGTTTGGAGCAATTTATAAGCTCGTGAGAGTTCAAAGGATTTCAAATCAGCATTAAAGAAATAATGTTTAGTGGGTCACGTGTTCCACCAGGGCCATTTGATGGAACATGGGAAGTTAATACCTAGTGCACGATTTCCTAGGGTCTAGGAAACATGATGATGGATAAAGATTGAGGCGTGCTTAGATGATATGTTTCAGAAACTGCCATGATGATCATGACGTCATAGGTTTTTCGGAATAGTAAGAGACATCAAAATCATGCTAAAGTCCTTCGAGACGTCGAATGACATTATAAAAAATTTCTTTTTCTTCAGTGATGTCGAAAATGACATTTTTGGGGGCAATTTGTTGGCTCTAAATTTTGACGCCTGAATTGAATGAAAAGAAAATAATAGAATTTCCTGAAAAATCTGAGGACTTCGACCAAAGCCATATTTCTTAGCAGTTGGAAGATTCGATTCGACAGAGGTGCTACTGAAGGCATTTCGACAAGAAGATTTGAATTCAAATAAAGGAGGGAAAGTTTGTTCTTATCCATTTCTCAAAGAAGACACGTGGAGCACTTCTAGGAATTGAAGACATGCAGAGCGCCACTTGTCTCGATTTAGTTTGCTAGCCTTTAATGACAATTATTTTCTATTAGTATAAATAGCAAGTCTTAGTGTTAGGATTTGTGTGTGTTCAATTGTGTACAAATTCTTCAATATACTCCAGGTACCCGCGTGTAGAGAAGCGAGTTTGTGAGAATGTAAGTTGATGTAACACCATTTTTACATTTCAAACCAATTCAATAAGTCCTTTTCATTAAGAATTTATCCTTTCTTTATGCAAGTTACTTTCTATATCTTTTACCAGTCTTTCGACTTTAGTCTTTCACGTTTACTTCCATTTATACTTGAAATAAATTATTTTATCATGAACTCAGTCGAAGTGTTCTTTGTCTTTTTAAACTTTGTTTAGGATCAATTAGAACATGTCCTAAGATTTGTGTGGTCGATCCAATAAGTAAAACAAATCTTTTTTGATTTGGAAGGCCAGCGGTTGTTCACCAATTTTCACGATGAACACATGCATGCGGATGACTTAAGCATGAGTCAGAAAAGAAAAAAATGAAAAAAGAGTGGGATAAAATTGCAGTATGACAGTTTTCCTTATAGTTCTTGTAGCCTCCTAAATATGGCATTATATATCGTTGATAGTTATTGTAATTCACTTTTTTTACGACATGACTGGAAATTACTAGTTGGTTGATTCCAAACACATTTATAGTATAATTTCTAAGTTTTTTATTTATTTATTTTATATCTTTTATCATTTCTAGAAGATTGGACATTTTCTTTGATATTTCTTTAACAGTCAAAGTCAATAACTTTTTTGAGCTAACATAACCTCCTTTATTCTTAATATAAACATTATATTGTTATGAAAAAAATAGTAATAACAAGAAAAATAAACAGGTTATATATATCATATAAACAACTTAAAATGATAAGAATCATAAATAAGCTATAAAATAAGACACAATTCTTAGGCAAAAAAACTAATTTTGTTTATTTTTAGTTATGGTAAACAGAAAGTGCGGTTGTTATGTCAATAAAACATACAATGTAGTGAGTAAAATTATCATATCCATAAGAAATGGTGAAACATACAGTTTCTATGTAATAATTAAATTCATTTTAATTATTGTAAATATTATATTTATGATAGTTATATCATATCGGTGTGTTATTATTAATATGATTTTTTTGTCCAATGTATTTGTGATTTAAAATTTTGTAAATTTTATGGTTTGAATATCCTATCAGCATTCATTTTTTTTTTGTAATATAATGTTTGTACATTGTTATATTTCTTATTCAATATTGTTGAAACTATTATTTGAGAAATAAGAAACGAATTTTAAAGACATGTAATAAAATATGAAATTCAATAATTTATTTTTAATAATTTTTAAAATGGATTTCAATTATCTTTGTATTGTGTAAGTGATGGACAACCTTATTGGTGTAACTTTATTTTCCATGATCATTGTGTAATAGAGAAAACTATTGAATATTTGTTTAAAATATTTTCTAAACTCTTGAACTAATAATTCAACTATTATTGTCTATCAAGTGGGAGAATTTACATGTCAAATTTATAAAATAAGAATAAAATATTATTTATTTAATATATATTTTATGGAGACATATATTGAAGATATTATAGTCTTATGTTATTGATGAAAATTTACGACTACCTGTGTTATATCCTCAATATTAATTAAATTAAAGTCTTTCATTTTCCCACTCCATATAACATAATATGTTTCTCAAATGTGTGTGATTATAATTGTATCATTTGATTTTTGAGTGAGTTATTAAGACGTTGAATATAATCCTATATTATATTTAAAATTATATGAATTTTACCTCACTCAGTTGATTGTAAATCTTTTATATGACCATCATATTCTTTTATGTAAAATTATTTAAATAATGATATTTTCTATTTACATGCATAATATGAGGATGAGTTTGTAAAACTCTACTGATGATATATTATACAATCACTTCTCTGTATAAATTTGCACTAAAAATAAAATTAATATCCCATTATTTAATCAGAGTATTTATGCTGGTGGGCTTTGATAAATCTTTATCTTATATATACATGTTAGATCAGAGAAAATGCATGTGTACACAATCATATAATTCGAAAAATTTTAGATTATTATTCTCATATTGTCATATATTCTTGCATGGACTATAAATATGACATATTCTAATAAGACTTCAAAATATACAATAACTCAACAAAGTTTTATTATATTATATTGAGATATACAATATCCTCTTAATCTTAGAAAACATCATAATTTGATGTTTAGATTGATATTGAAAAGACACAATAAGTTTTTAGCATACAATAATATTGTGTTACACTACTTCAACATTCACACTCTTAAGATTGCAAATACAAAAGTACAAATATAATATCAATACTCCTATAGAGAATGATATTGTATTATGAAAGTACTTATGATTAAATTTAATTACTCTTTTAATAAGATACACCTAAATGTAATTATTATTCTTATACTTATGTGGATATTCTATGACCTATATTTAAAATTCATTAGTATAATCACTAACCATAGACTTATACACATGAGTAAGTATTTGATATTTTTTTGGGTTTATGGGAGTTTATCATTAATGTCGTACCTCAAAAAATACAATCCTTCACAATGGTCGCAGAAAAATAGTTCGAATAGAGTCGCCACCAAACTTTATTTATTCTAATGAACAAATAGGAAAATATCAATAGAACCTTTAAAAAAGAAAATGGTCGTCACAACCATATTTGGGTTTGGGAGTCAATGACGTAAGGGGAAGGTATTAACACCCTCACGTCTGTTGTACTCAACAAAAATGTTTTAGTTAGATTTTAGATTTGAATGTTAGCTATCATCATTTGCTTTCTCCAAATAGTAACAAGATTAAAAAGAAAAAAAAAGAAAGGAAACCACAAATTTTTTTATTTATTATTGTGCCTGACAAGATTGCAAATCTTGCTGCTACGTATCTCCGGGTGCGATGGAGAACTCAAGGCTACATAGTTCTGAGTAAAAAATATTTATTTGTTGGTCAAATTTAGCGAAAGGTACATAGTCGTAATAGAGCGAAAAACATTTCTTACTACCACAAACATGAAGAAATGAACACTGACATCGCATTAGAATGGATAACATAATCTGGATTCTCACAAATTTGTTCTCGTCACATTCAAGCAAAAAACATTTTAACTTCTTGCGCATGTAGGAACAAATATTGTTTGTATCATCCCAGAATGGATGAAACGTCTTTCGTTTGTGAAAGGGTTTTGATCGCACGGGGGTGAGAAAAGAGTTTGATGTGTTAGATATATTTTTGGGTGATGATGAGAACTTGGATGAGCGAGATATCCATCTTGAATTCTATCCTCTGGAGCTCGTGGAATCCATCATGTTCATTTTTCATCTTATTTGCAAAAGAGTTTGATATTTTTAAAATTTTTTAGGTTTTGATTGAGAAAAGGTTTGCGAAAGTCACTTTGAAAGTTTTTTATAGATGGCGAGAACTTGGATGGCCAAGATATCCATCTCGAATCCTAGCCTCTGGAGCTCATTGTATCTAACCCGTTCCTTTTCCATCTTTATTGAAAAGTGTTCAATAAGAATTAAGTTTTTTTTCTTCTTATTTTCATTTGGAAAAATGACTTGATATTGGATCAAGCATTTTATTTTGCGTTTGAACTGATTATGAAAAAGGTTTAAAGTGTAATGAAGTCGATAGTGGAAATGGTTGGGCTTGGTTTGAATGTGACTGTGAAATTGGGATAGTGGAATAAGTCAATACATTTTTAATAAACAAATTTAATTGATTAAAATTTAATTAAGTCACTTAATAAAGCGAATAGAAATTAATTATTAAAAATTGATATAATCAAATAATCAAGTTAATTAAATTTGATTAACAAAATTATCTAGTTTAAGTAAAAATTTAATTAATTAATTAATTAAATTAAAAAGAGAAAGAAATAAGCGACAAAATCGGGGCAAAATGATCAAAATGAGTTAGCCACAATGTGCTAAAAGCCGGTTTGTGCGTAACGACAACAAAAGCGAGATGTCATACGTAAGGATCATAACGTGGCAAAAATACCATATCAATGTATCAAAATTTTGACGTCATAACGACATAAAAATGTCGAATATGCGGACTAAAATCCGATTTAAAATAATGCAAAGAAATTAAACAACAGCCACGTAAAATTATATATAATATTACAAAACTTATTTAATGATTAAAACTAGCGACAAAATCCAGCTAGAGTCCATAATCGAATCACGCCAAATGTATGAATTATTCAAATCCGATTTAATTGAAACGATAACGCAACAAATAAATTTCATACACGCACACAATGCTATTTGAATCAAAACATGAGCCAATAAAATGTGTACATTCAGCATCCATAGCCAAATAGTGTGTAAGTCCAATTGATTGATACACCAAAACTAATTATTTTAAAAATAAACTAATATATAAAAAACTTTTTAACTAAGTAAGAAAAACCAATTAATAAATTACATCATTATGATTAAAACCAAACAAAATTAAAAGAATAATAGATCTTATTCTACTAATAAAAACAATTTAAAAAATAAACTACTAGCAGTAAAGAGTTGCATGAGTTTATGATCTCCATAGGATTACCGTTATGTTGCTTGAACTTGTGACAATAGTCGCTCCATAGGCTCACATCCACACATAAAACCCCATTAGCATGTCTGGCATGAAGTGACCTTCAATGGGATGTAAAAACTTGATTCATTATGTATGCATCAAAAACTGAAATTGTGCCATCCGTTGAGCCACACGCAAGTCTTCTTCTATCAGGGCTCCATGTGACAAATATAAAAAATTTCTTGCTGGCACTTTTGTAACTGGATTTGGGTTTAGCTAGTGATGGTTAGAAAAATACACAAGAAAGGGGGTTGAATTGTGTTATCCATTTTTGTTTTTCTTCTGAACAGAGTTCATATTCTAAACCATGTTTAGAATCTGATTATAAGTTGCAGGGGAATAATAAGAAAAGCATATAAATAATATAATAGAAAATACAAATATTTATCCTAGTTCCTTTTAAACTAAGATTAGTCCAGTCCCTTTGCAGCACGATTTTTTTTACTATAATCAAATAATGATTACAATTGCTTATGCCTTCAACATAAGAATTTATTGCTCAGACCATCAGCCTGAGACTTCCTGCTTAAACCCTTCAGATTCAAGACCTCCTGCTTAGACCCTCAGGCCAAGACTTCCTGCATAGATTCCAGGAATGCAAAACTTCCTTCTTAAACCCCTCAGGTTCAAGACTTTTGCTCAGACCCACAGTCCAATACTTCCATGCTAAAACCCCACGAATTCAAGACTTCTGCTCAAACCCCTCAGGTTCAAGACTTCTTCTCAGACCCATGGTCGAAGACTTTCTTGCTCAAATTCCACTGATTCAAGAATTCTTCTCAATCAACACCTGATTAAGACTTTGATGCTCTAGCACATAACAGGAGACTTACTTAGCTCAAGCTCACATCAAGAGACTTTGATGCTCAAGCACATAACAAGAGACATTATCTAAACTACAAAACAACGTGTTTAGAAGAATATAGAACAAGGTGTACTTGATACATAATCAGAGGTACAAGGTAAATAACCAAAATAAAGATCATAACACTTAATATTTCTAAGATATTCAATGTTTAAGAAATCTTAAGGCTTTATACAATTTACAACATATAACAGAAAATATGCATACTCGATTGTGTTACCATTGTTGATCTTGTTATTCTTCCATTCTGATAGAAGCGTGAGGCGCTTCTTTCTTTTTGGCACTACTTATTTATTTTCCTTGTTCCTTGGTGATTCTAAATTAAATTTTCAGCTACTTATATAGTATTTTCATAATGATAGCCGTTTGAAGAGATAACCTGTACAAGTGTCTTTGTTACTCCATAGTATAAGAGACATTGAAGATAGATACACCAAAAGATCTTTAACCATTATGTAACTCTTTTAACTATAACGTCTGTAACAACCCAATTTTCAATAATTAATTATTCATATTAAATAACTGATTTATTTGGATTGTTTTAATTATTGGGATTATTGTTAGATATTTGAGAGGAGATATATAATGGAAGGAAATAGAATGGAAAGAATATAAGGAAAAGCGGAAAGAAAAGGAAAAGATAGAAACATAAGAGAAGAGGAAAATAGAGAAGAAAGAAAGGGAAAAAGCTTGGAATCATCAAGAACAACTCCTAGCTTTCGATTTAATCAAGGTAAGGGTGTGAAATATCATTATATTGTCAATGTATATGATTATGTATGATTGGTTTGGATTGTTTGGATGTTTTCTCCATTTTCCATTCTAGGGCATAGATGAGTTTAATCCGTAGAATCAAGGTTTTAACGGTTAGAATCCGGAATAAATGGTGTAGATTAGTCGAGGATTATTAGACTACGAGTACTGGAACTCGTTGGAATTGAATCAGGTGATTTTGGGAGTTTTGGAGAGTTTTGGACAGTGAGAGTTTTGAACATCGCAGACGTTCGCTAGCACCTTCGCTAGGCGAACAGGTCGCGAGTGTTCGCTAGCAACTCGCTAAGCGAGCAAGCTAGTGAGTGGTCCCAGACTTGGGCAAAATGGAAATGACTCTATTTGCTGGTAGCGAGTGAGGTAGCGAAGGATTCGCTAGGACCTCGCTGCAGCGAGTAGGTAGCGAATGAAGTCAGTAGCTTCTGTTTGCCTTCGCGAGCTTGTTCGCTAGGCGAACAGGTAGCAAGCATTCGCTAGGGACTCGCTAGGCGAGCAAGCCAGCGAGCATGACAGCATTTCATTTTTCTTTGTGATTCCATCCGATGATTGTTTGGTTCGATTGTGTTCGATCCTTAACGGAATAAATAGTTTGTGTACTATGGTGTGATATGTTGTGGGTAGCCGTATGGAGTGAATCCTAGATGGTGGAATCGATTATGAAATTTGGTCTTTTGACAATATCTGCATTGTTTAAATTGATTACAAGTTCATGGTGATTGTGATTGAGTTCGTTGCTGTTGGCACGATGTTATTAATAATGCATGAGAACACATTGTGAATATGTGTGCATTGCTTGAATAATGTGGTGATGGTATTGAATTGTGAATGCATATTGATTGTATGTAATATTGTGAATAATGCATAAGAGCATATTGTGAATATGTGTGCATTGCTTGATAATTGTGATGATGTTGAAAGTATGAATACTTTGATATGATGTGTGAGTGTGCAATCATGTTATAATTCTTATGTGACGAATTATTGAGAATGCATGAGATTAAGATGCGAGAATGGTCTTAAGTGCATTTGTTGGTTGATTGCATACGCATCATTTAGCCAAGAGGAAATGCTTGCTAGTTTCGTGGAGACTAGTAACTTGTCCCAAACCTAGAAGAGTGGGTTTGAAAGCTTAGAGGACGGGCTTTTGTTGTTATCGGTCTAGAGGACGGACCCGGTTTAAATGTAAAAACCGAAAAATGATAACAAGTGTTGGTACCACATGGCATGAGTTGCTTTGTGTTGCATTGAGTCACATGGCATAGAGATAAATGTTATGTGAATGTATGCATATGTGTATGTTGTGTGAATTAATAAGGATTATGGATGTGTGCATGATAAATATGCTTGATGATCATTCCATATTTGTTTATATATATACATATATTGTGATGTATATGATGGTGATAATGAATTGTGGTGAGAAATGTGGAATATGCGTATTCTATGTTTGTATATATATAATTATATGCATTGATCATTATGACAATATTTCTCACCCTTCTGCTGTTTTATAATGCTCTATGAGGCATTGCAGATTAGCTTTGATGGAAGTCTTTTGTGGAGTATAGCTTCATTCTTTTGGTCGGTTAAGCTCTGATATGTAGCACCGAGTAGTTAGGATTGTATAACATTCTTTTGAGATACATTTGTATATGTATCTGATGACAAATGTTTATGTAAACATGAATGATGTGGTGAATCAAACTGAATGACATGTATTTATATGATTATCATGTTTTAAGTGATTCAATGTTTAGATTTTCCGCTTTTTATCCTAAATATTGAAATGTGGGTGTAAGGACCAAGTTCCTCTGTTGAAACTACCCCATTGTTGCATGTATTTTATCGAGTAGGTGTTGTATGTTAATTTCGTGATGATGTGACATACCTCTTTTATACCATGTTTTATTTATACTCTGATGAAATTTTAATATGTGTTAAATAATTTATTTGTTTATTTGGGGGTATAGAAAGGGGGTGTTACATTAGTGGTATTAGAGCAGGTCGGTCAGTTGACCAAGTGTTAATGTGTTCATTCCCTTATGCATTTGGTATGTGTGTGTAGCACTATCAATATGGTTATTCTAACGAGGATTTATTATGGGAATCAACAACAATTGTTGCAGGTAAGAATGATGAAGCGATTGCTAAGGCTTTGACGAGGTTGGCTGGAGCGATTGGGCAGAATCCTCAAGCCAATGTGAATGCTGGAAATAATGCTGATGACGAGTTTCGTGCTTTGGGAAGGTTTTAAAGGAACAATCCGCCAATATTTAAGGGAACCCATGAACCTGACAAAGCACAAGTATGGCTGAAAGCAATTGAGAAGATTTTTTGAGTCATGAACTATTCGGATGCGCAGAGGGTGCAGTTTGGCACTCATATGCTTGAAGAGGAAGATGAGGACTGGTGTAGTAATACTCGCCAAAGGTTTGAAGAGGATGAGATTGTGGTTACTTGGGATGTTTTTAGAGAGGCATTTCTGGAGAAGTATTTTCCAGAAGATGTGCGTGGTAAGAAGGAAATTGAATTCCTTGAGCTGAAGCAGGGTAATTCAACTGTGGCCGAGTATGCCGCAAGATTTGAGGAATTGATTATGTTTTGTCCTCATTACAACACTGCTAATGATGAGGGATCCAAGTGTCTCAAGTTCGTGAATGGTTTGAGGCCTGAAATCAAGCAAGCCATTAGTTATCAGGAAATTAGGCGATTTTCTGAATTGGTTGGAATTCAATCGTGTCTATATTAACTGTTTTGACAAAACAGTTATTTTTCTTCAACCTGAAGATGAAGGGGAGTTGTTTATGACTGCTAAGCAAGTGAAGGAATCAGTGCAAGATGGTGCGAAGGTATTTTTGTTGAGGGCAACTTTAAACAGTGGTGGACATGGAGTAATGGATGCTTTACCAATTGTCCGTGATTTTCCGGAAGTTTTTCCTGAGGAGATAAGAGACTTACCACCGGAACGCGAAGTGGAGTTTACAATCGACTTAATCCCTGGAACTAGTCTGATATCGATGGCTCCATATCGTATGTCCGCATCGGAATTGAAAGAGTTGAAGAGTCAACTTGAATATCTACTTGAGAAGAGGTTTATTCGTCCGAGTGTGTCACCGTGGGGTGCACCAGTGTTGTTGGTTAAGAAGAAAGAAGGTTCTATGAGACTCTGTGTGGACTATAGACAATTGAACAAGGTGACTATCAAGAATAAGTACCCACTTTCGAGGATTAATGATTTGATAGATCAGTTGGTTGGTGCGAGTGTGTTCAGTAAGATAGATTTGAGATCTGGGTATCATTAGATTCGTGTGAAGGCTGAGGATATTTAGAAAACTGCTTTTAGGACGAGGTATGAACATTATGAGTATTCTGTGATGCCATTTGGTGTGACTATTGGACCAGCTGTATTTATGGAATACATTGTCGCTACTGCGAAAATCGGCGCCGACTATGACAGAAGAGTCGCCACCGTGCATTATTTATCCCACGAGAGGGAAAGGAAACGCTCAGAGTAAACCTAACGCAAAGAGGGAAAGGAATGGTCATCGCAACCAAATCCTGGATTTGGGAGTCGGTTACACAAGGGGAAGGTATTAGCACCCCTCACGTCCGTCGTACTCGACGGGATCCACGCTTGTTTTCTATCTAAGGGTGTGTTATTCTATCTACTCTAAAGGTCTGGGTTAAAAAGAAAAGAAAATGACTTGGCAAAGTATCGCACTTTATGCCTACGTATTCGCATCTGGAACGAGAAAACAGAGTCAACGTAGTTCGCCTAACTACGGGTTAAGGGGGAAGGTTGCTCGCCAAGATGTCGCATCTCGTGCCTACGTACTTTCATACGGGATGAAAGATCAGAGCAAACGTAGTTCGGGCTACGGAAGACGCAAGCCTGTCTGACATTTTTTTATCTCCTTCTGAAAAGGGTTTTCCTGATTAAAGGTCCAAGAGGACAAAAACAGAGTTTGAATGTTTGTTTGAGTTTTTTTAGGAAAATAATTGTTTTTTAGGATGTTTGCAATCTCAGTCGCACTAGAGACTATGACCCAGGAGTGAATGCTTCGTATGTCACCCAAAGGGTACCACACTAACATCCAGATTACTGGAGAGACACCCTCCACCAACCTTTTCCCAGATAGCTTAAGGCTCGTAACGCACGACTTCAATTAACCTTATTACTGTGTTTTTGAATTGTTTTGAGATGAGAAAAAGAGAGACACCCTAAAACTATGGTTAAAAGGGGAATCTACCTACAATTATCATGCATGGGTCAAAACCTAATGTCTGTCATGATTCCCTCTTGCACAGAGGAAATCAGAGATCCTAGGGGAAACAGCAAAAGAAAGCAAGCAATAAACAGTAAACAGTAAACAATAAGAATGCATGCTATGCAACAGTACTAGCGAGGCAAGGGAGAGAACAACAGGAAAGAGGAGACAAGCTCCACCTCAAACCTAAAAGTAATCAACACAAGCAAAAATGCAATACAGAGAAAAACAAAAGATACAGAGGAAGCAACCCAAGCAGCAGCAACAAACTCCTACAGCAGACAACAACAGCAAGCTCTAAACAGCATAGTTGAAAAGACAACAAAGTCGGCAGCAAGACTTCATCTTCAAAATTGAAAGAATTAACAAAAATAAGAAAAATTAAATTAAATTGAAAAATGCATGAAAATGCAATCTAACAATTCCAGAAAATCACAAATTAAAAGAGGAGCATGACATATTTTTAAAATATTTTTCTGATCAATAATGGAATTAAAATGAATTTTGGAAGCAATATGCAATTAAAATAAAAAGAAAATGAACAAAAAGAAATTAAAATCAGAAGTAAACATGGATGGTTGGATCAGGAGACTAGTCAAGGGAATCAAAGCTCGGGATCTTGCCAGCGCGTTTAATGAAACGCAGCGCTTTGGCTAGTCAAAGTCAGCCAAACGAGAATAAGTCATGGCCGTTGGATGCATGGAAGAAGTCTCCGTTTGAATAAGATCTGATGCCTCTCACTCATCTTCTCCATTCAAATGTCAAAACAGAGGGAATTCAGTGTGGTGGCCGGAGAAGACCTCCGGTCGTCTTCTCCGGCAAGCAGGTAGTTGCAGGTTATCAAAAACTCCAAATCTCATACAAATCTCACTCCAAATTTGATGCTGATCACGATTATGAGCTCAAAATTTCCTAAATCCTTATGCATTTTCAAAACCGATACCAGATCTAAATTATGTCAAATTATTGAATGTCACCAAAGCTTAAACCAAAGGTATAGATGTCTTCCTCAAGTTACACTGATCATCTTAAGCTATTACAATTGCATTGATTCCTCAAGATCAACCATAACTGAATCCAAACAGAAATCGTGACACCTTCTTGATCATCACCAAATGCTAACAAATGGATCCTAAATTGTTCTACAAGTCACAAGGAACCTAACCACATGCATAATATGGATTACATCTCCCTAGCTCAAGAGGAATTTTGAATTATACTAACCTTGTTTCAAGCTTCAAATGGAGATGATTCTGACTCGATCTTTGCTCCAAGAACTTCCAGAATCCTTCACTGGTGATGATAGAAACCTCTTGCAACTTCAATTTGATTTAAAACCTCTCTGAATCTCAAATACGATTTTGAGTTGGAGCTCCAAAATTTCAATATCAATCTCTCTGCTCACCCTCAAATAATCCCCCAACACTTGCTCAATTCTTCTTCTGAACATTTATAGAATCGTTTGGGACCTTCTAGAGTCCAAGCCCAGGCCCAAATTGGAAGATCCAAAAACTCCAACCTCTCCAAAATTTTCACATGGCAAGTGCACGAATTTGCTCAAACAGCTTGCCTTAGAAGCTTTGAATCACTTGCATACCACCTTTGGAGTGTATTCAGACCAATAAGAGCTTCCACATTGCCTTGGTGAATGAATTGCCATGAAGTTGCTTAAGTGTGAAGAAACAAGTGAAAAACTCATGAATTAAGGGTCAACTGAAAAATCTAAAAGAACCAATGTTTCCAAAACATGATTTCTGATCAAATCAAGTACTCATTTGACTTGTTTTGGTCGCATAACCAATAATTTTGAAATTTTCAACTTTTAATCCTTTGAAAATCTCCCTTATTCAAACCATTTCAAACCAAGTCTTGCTATGAGCTCAATCAATCCATCATTACCTCTTAGCTAGCCTAAAAACCCCATTTTGAATAACTTTCATGTTGAACAAAATTGCATTTGACAAGTGCAAGTTGGAGATTTTGGCCTATGATTGAAAATGACCTATAATCTCACTTTCCCAAAATACCCCTGACTTGTAAACCTCATAACTTGAGTTCTACAAATCAGATGGAAGACTTCTTGTACCATTTAGAAAGCTAAGATCACGAGGAACAACTTCCATGTTGGCCAAAAGTTCAGGTGAAACCTCCTTCTAGATCAAAAATATCTTTGAAGTCATATGATTTTCAAAGCCAAATTTCAGAAGCATCTGAGGACTTGTAACTTGTCTGGACCATAACTTGAGTTCTATAAATCCCCTTGAGGACTTCTAGTACTCAAATTAAAGGTATTGAGATGCTCTACAAGTTTCATGTTGGCCAAAGATCCATTCGAAACTTGTATCTTGACTCATGTGGTCTTGAAGTTAGGCACTAAACAGGGGATTTTGCACTGAAACCCTAATTTAGCAACTTCCCACACTCTTGATTCTTCTTGATTTGATCTTGGCACAACACCACAAATGTCTTATCAACTCATTTCATGAACTCCATGACCTAAAAGCAGGCCTTGATACTCTTCAATTGTCCAGTTGACCTAGAACTGATCCAGATGAAACCCTAATTGCTTGCACCTCAATTGTGGCTCTTGCATTTGACACAATGACCTGATTGAGCTACCTATAGGAATTCTATAAGCTCCTTAACCATCCTCTTCTCACATTCAACACTTCACAACCTTCTGATGGTCTTCAGTTGATACTCAAGTTAGGAGAAGATTCACACTCAAACATTTAAACCCTTAGGCACTCAAACCACCTTCTGATGACTTTGACAACTTCTCAATCTTGAATGAGACCTCTTGCTAGGCTTCTTTTGACAAGAAAAACACTTGATCCCCTGCTATATGAATGATATCATGATATGCAAATGATATAACTATGCAAATGTTAATGCAATGAAACATAAACCAGGTAAGACAAGGTTGAGCAAATTTTGGGGTGCAACATACATGAACAGGATTTTCCATCCTTATTTGGACAAGTTTGTGGTCGTGTTCATTGATGATATTTTGATTTATTCGAAGAGTGAAGAGGAACATGCCGAGCATCTGAGGATTGTGTTATCTGTATTGAAAGAGAAACAGTTATATGCTAAATTTTCTAAGTGTGAATTTTGGTTGAAGGAAGTGAGTTTCATTGGTCATGTGACTTCGAGTAAAGGTATTGCAATTGATCCGTCGAAGGTTGAAGCGGTATCGCAATGGGAGACTCCGAAATCAGTTTTTGAGATTAGAAGTTTTCTCGGTTTGGCAGGTTATTATCGGAAATTCATTGAGGTATTTGCCAAGTTACCATTGCCGTTGACGCAGTTGACTAGGAAAAGTCAAGCTTTTGTTTGGAATACAAAGTGTGAAGGAAGTTTTCAAGAGCTTAAGAGAAGATTGACGACAGCTCCTGTTTTGATTTTGCCGAATCCGACAAAACCGTTTGTTGTGTATTGTGATGCTTCTTTGATGGGTTTGAGAGGTATGTTGATGCAAGATAAACAAGTTGTAGCTTATACTTCGAGGCAACTCAAAGTGCATGAGAAGAATTATCCGACGCATGACTTAGAGTTGGCCGCCGTTGTATTTATGCTGAAACTTTGGAGGCATTATTTGTTTGGTTCAAGATTTGAGGTGTTTAGTGATCATAAGAGTTTAAAGTATCTCTTTGATCAGAAAGAATTGAATGCAAGGCAGAGGAGATGGTTAGAACTTATGAAGGATTATGATTTTGGTTTAAATTATCATCCGGGTAAAGCAAATGTGGTAGCTGATGCATTGAGTAGGAAATCGTTGCATATGTCGATGATGATGGTAAAATAGTTGGAATTGATTGAGCAATTTCTTGATTTGAGTTTGGTGTGTGAGAAGACTTCTTACGGAGTTAAGCTTGGTATGTTAAAGCTTACTAGTGGTATTCTTGACGAGATTCGAGAAGGACATAAATCTGATTTGAGTTTAATTGATCGGTTGACTTTGATCAATCAAGGTCAAGGTGGTGATTTTCGGATTGATGAAAATGCTATCATGAGGTGTCGCAATAGAGTTTGTGTTCCGGATGTTATTGACCTGAAGAAGAGTATTCTTGAAGAAGGACATCGTAGTGGATTGAGTATTCATCCGGGTGCTACTAAGATGTATCAATATTTGAGGAAAGTATTTTGGTGGCCTCGTATGAAGAAGGATATTGCCGAGTTTGTGTATTCTTGTTTGACTTGTCATAAGTCAAATATTGAGCATCAGAAACCGTCGGAATTGATAAAACTGTTGTTTATTCCTAAGTGGAAATGGGATAGTATTTCTATGGATTTTGTATCTGGTTTACCTAGAACGCCGAGTAACTTTGAAGCTATTTGGGTTATTGTGGATAGATTGACCAAATCTGCTCACTTTATTCCTATGCGAATGGATTACCCGTTAGAGATATTGGCAAAGTTGTACATTGATAGGATTGTCAGTTTGCATGGTATTCCATCTAGCATTGTGTCAGATAGAGATCCGAGGTTTACTTCGAGATTTTGGGAGAGTTTGCAAAGTACTTTGGGTACGAAATTGCGTTTGAGTTCAGCTTATCATCCGCAGACCGATGGTCAGACAGAGAGGACAATTCAGTCACTCGAGGATCTTTTAAGAGCTTGTGTATTGGAGAAGGTAGGAGCTTGGGATAACTACTTACCTTTGATTGAATTTACTTACAATAATAGTTTTCATCCGAGTATTGGTATGGCACCGTTTGAGGCATTATATGATAGACGGTGTAGGACGCCATTGTGTTGGTATGAGTCGGGAGAGAGTTCTGTAGTTGGACTCGAGATAGTCCAACAGACTATCAATAAGATTAAGATGATACAAGAGAAGATGAGGATTTCTCAGAGTCGTCAAAAGAGTTATCATGACAAGAGGAGGAAAACACTTGAATTTCAGGAGGGAGATCACGTGTTTCTTCGGGTTACTCCTATGACTGGTGTTGGTAGGGCATTGAAGTCGCGTAAGTTGACGCCGCGTTTTATTGGTCCTTATTAGATTTTGCAGAGGATGGGAGAGGTAGCCTATCGAGTTGCTTTACCGCCGTCGCTTGCTAATCTCCATGACGTATTTCATGTATCTCAGTTGAGGAAATAAATTGTGGATCCGTCTCATGTAGTTCAAGTAGATGATATGCAGGTGAGAGATAATTTGACTGTGGAGACATCACCTATGTAGATAGAGGATCGGGAGTTGAAGCAACTTCTAGGTAAAGAGATTGCTTTGGTGAAAGTCGCTTGGGGAGGACCGGCTGGTGGAAATGTGACTTGGGAACTTGAGAGCCAGATGAATGAGCCTTATCCAGAGTTGTTTGAATCAGGTAACATTTTCGAGGACGAAAATTCCTAAAGTGGGGGAGGGTTGTAACAACCCAATTTTCAATAATTAATTATTCATATTAAATAACTGATTTATTTGGATTGTTTTAATTATTGGGATTATTGGTAGATATTTGAGAGGAGAAATATAATGGAAGGAAATAGAATGGAAAGAATATAAGGAAAAGTGGAAAGAAAAGGAAAAGATAGAAACATAAGAGAAGAGAAAAGAAAGAAGGAGAAGAGGAGAATATTGAAGAAAGAAAGGGAAAAAGCTTGGAATCATCAAGAACAACTCCTAGCTTTCGATTTAATCAAGGTAAGGGTGTGAAATATCATTATATTGTCAATGTATATGATTATGTATGATTGGTTTGGATTGTTTGGATGTTTTCTCCATTTTCCATTCTAGGGCATAAATGAGTTTAATTGGTAGAATCAAGGTGTTAATGGTTTGAATCTGAAATAAATGGTGTAGATTAGTCGAGGATTGTTAGACTAAGAGTACTGGAACTCGTTGGAATTGAATCAAGTGATTTTGGGAGTTTTGGAGAGTTTTGGACAGTGAGGGTTTTGAACATCGCAGGCGTTCGCTAGCACCTTTGCTAGGCGAACAGGTCGCGAGTGTTCGCCAGCAACTCGCTAAGCGAGCAAGCCAGCGAGTGGTTCCAGACTTGGGCAGAATGGAAATGACTCTATTCGCTGGTAGCGAGTGAGGTATCGAAGGATTCGCTAGGACCTCGCTGCAGCGAGTAGGTAGCGAACGAAGTCAGTAGCTTCTGTTTGCCTTCGCGAGCTTGTTCGCTAGGCGAACATGTAGCGAGCATTTGCTAGGGACTCGCTAGGCGAGCAAGCCAGCGAGCATGCCAACATTTCATTTTTCTTTGTGATTCCATCTGATGATTGTTTGGTTTGAATGTGTTCGATCCTTATCGAAATAAATAGTTTGTGTACTATGGTGTGATATGTTGTGGGTAGCCGTATGGCGTGAATCCTAGATGGTGGAATCGATTATGAAATGTGGTCTTTTGACAATATCTGCGTTGTTTAATTTGATTACAAGTGCATGGGGATTGTGATTGAGTTCGTTGCCGTTGGCACGATGTTATTAATAATGCATGAGAACATATTTTGAATATGTGTGCATTGCTTGAATAATATGGTGATGATATTGAATTGTGAATGCATATTGATTGTATGTAACATTGTGAATAATGCATGAGAACATATTGTGAATATGTGTGCATTGCTTGGTAATTGTGATGATGTTGAAAGTATGAATACTTTGATATGATGTGTGAGTGTGCAATCATGTTATAATTATTATTTGACGAATTATTGAGAATGCATGAGATTAAGATGCGAGAATGGCTTAAGTTCATTTGTTGGTTGATTGCATACGCATCATTTAGTCAAGAGGCAATGCTTGTTAGTTTCGTGGAGACTAGTAACTTGTCCTAAACCTAGAAGAGTGGGTTTGAAAGCTTAGAGGACGGGCTTTTGTTGTTATCGGTCTAGAGGACGGACCCAATTTAAATGTAAAAACCAAAAAATGATAACAAGTGTTGGTACCACATGGCATGAGTTGCATTGTGTTGCATTGAGTCACATGGCATAGAGATAAATGTTGTGTGAATGTATGCATATATGTATGTTGTGTGAATTGATGAGGATTATGAATGTGTGCATGATAAATATGCTTTATGATCATTCCATATTTGTTTATATATACATATATTGTGATGTATATGATGGTGATAATGAATTGTGGTGAGAAATGCGGAATATGCGTATTCTATGTTTGTATATATATAATTATATGCATTGATCATTAAGATAATATTTCTCACCCTTCTGTTGTTTTATAATACTCTATGAGGCATTGCAGATTAGCTTTGATGGAAGTCTTTTGTGAAGTATAGCTTCATTCTTTTGGTCGGTTAAGCTCTGATATGTAGCACCGGGTAGTTAGGATTGTATAGCATTCTTTTGAGATACATTTGTATATGTATCTTATGACAAATGTTTATGTAAACATGAATGATGTCGTGAATCAAACTGAATGACATGTATTTATATGATTATCATGTTTTAAGTGATTCAATGTTTAGATTTCCCACTTTTAATCCTAAATATTGAAATGTGGGTGTAAGGACTAAGTTCCTCTGTTGAAACTACCCCATTGTTGCATGTCTTTTATCGAGCAGGTGTTGTATGTTGATTTCGTGATGATGTGACATACCTCTTTTATACCATGTTTTATTTATACTCTGATGAAATTTTAATATTTGTTTATTTGGGGGTATAAAAATGGGGTGTTACATCGTCTTTCTTGTGATCTTATACTATATATCCGTTGAGAGTAGATATATGTAAAGCATATCGATTCTTCTTGAGCCATGTGAACACAGACTCTAGCTAACGAACTAATTTGACATTGTAGCTTGCTTTCTGTAGTACGGATAACTTAGCTTAGTCCTTGGTTCTGAATGATCACCAGAAGATGATACATTCACTAAGTGTAGAGATAATACATTTCTCTTCTGATGCTTATACCTTCAGCCTCAGAGTCTATGCAAACCTATACCATCAAACTTCACTTAGTAATGTGCATTAACTATGAACCTCCAAAAGCCAATAACTCATATTCTCTCAAGTGCGTCCTTATACTAGATACTGAATGATATCTTCTTTAAGCTTTAGAACCTGCAAACTTAGAACATACATTAGATAACACTATTTTTCTTTTAACACTTTGTTATCACCAATACCCAAAGAATATATGTCATGAATAAATCTTTTTCTAACAATCTCCCCCTTTTGATGATGACAAACATAAGTACTTAAAGAACAATGTTAGACTATTTTAATTTTCTTGGCAACGTCAGGGTCTGAGGTTTTTAAGCTCCCCCTAAGTCTAATAGTCAAAGGTTGAGGTTTGTAAGGTCCCCCCTAAGGTTTATATTCAAGAAAGCTAAAATAAATCATTGTTGGATTATTTTAATTTTCTTAGCAACATCAGAGTCTGAGGTTTCTAAACTCCTTCTGAGTCCAATAATTTAAGGTTGAGGTTTGTAAGCCCCCCCTTAGTTCTATATACAAGAAAACTAAAATAAAATAATGTTGGACTATTTTAATTTTCTTAACAACATCAAAGTATGAAGTTTGTAAGCTCCTCATTAGTTCTATATACAAGAAAACTAAAATATATTTTCCAGGAAAAAAAACCAAAATAACAGAAATAATAGAATTGAAATAACATAATTTAAATAACAGAATTTTAAAAATAATTAAAATAAAGAACATTTAAAACTAAATGGGTTCAGATTCTTTATTAAATACTTTTATATCTTGCTCCCCCTTTTGTCACATCAAAAAGAGTTAAAAAAAAGACGAAAAGAAAGACATTCATAAACCTAAAGCAAATCATCATTACATGATCGATTCTCAAGGAAGAGAAAACGATTCAAGTAATATAGAGCATTAAAAGCTTGTACAATGTATCTTTAATAGTTATTGGTAATAACACTTTCAAGGATCAAGAAAAGGATTTTATTCCATCGTTTGGGTTACCCAGAATCCACTATAAAAGAGTCCAAAGCATATGTCATTTTCATCAAACATTCTCCAGAGCAATATGGTAGCAACATCTGAAAGCACCAACATCTCTGCCATTACAGAAATTTCAGAGGATACTACTAGTTTGGAGGCGCAATGTCTTCATAAACCAGCAAGTTCTAAAGCTTTTGAAACTGGATCCTCATCTACTCTACTGAAGTCTTTTGAGGCAGACTCATCATTAGCTGTGGTGAAACCTTCCAAAGTCGGTTCATCAACAACAGTTATGAAGCCTAGGAAGAAGTCAATGAAGAAGAAGAAGTCTATAGACAGGATGGCATTTCATATTTTTATCTCCGACTGTGAAGATGAAGATGAGTTAGACTACACATGAGAAAATCATATGAGGCTTAAGGCTTTAGAAGAGTTAGATTGATGTAACCTAAATGTCTTCATCTTATTTTTTAATCTCCCTTTTTTATCAATGAAAAAAATATTTTGTCCAATATTAAATTTGCATGCATAAAATTTTTATTTTTCCCTTTGATTTTCTGATAAATACATAAACGAAGTAAAAAAAAGAACATATGAAATAATAAATCCAACAAATAACTGTTAGGATGACATTTAAAGTTGTCTTAAGATAATCTTTATTAGGAATACATACTAGATATCATTTCCAAGAGTCAGATGCTAAGATTGATTTGACTAATCAATATTGAAACTCTAAACACTCAAGATAACGAATGACTTGACTCTATAAAATGTTCAGTAAATTATCTTTCAGAATCACTTAATCTTTAGAACACCAAAAATGTATAAGCAGAAGAAAATCTGGGTTTCAAAGAAAGATTTTAGAAAGAAAGCAATACTGAAAGTAGAAACTCAAGCAAACGATAAGCATGTAGCAACTGAAGCATCTTCAAGTAAGCAAATTTTTTCAGAGCCACATACATCTACAACAACCTTTGTCGAGACACAAAGAAGAAAAAGAACTTCTAGGCAAAAACGCAGAAATATTTTGAGGAAGGAGGTTGTTGAGTTTGCAAAGCAAGATTGGGAGGATTATTTAAGCAGTCTAAATATGCCAGATGAGCTTAGAGAATTCCTTAGAACGAACCCAGATGTCTAGAAAGTTTTCGATAATATGTAATGGCTACCAATCTTTAAATGATTATGTTGTATGTTTTTTGATCCCACACAAAAGTATGTTTTTGTAAGTGGGTTTCATGTGTATTTTACACCAAAATACATAAACTTTTACTATGGACTCATCATGAATCTTGAATGGGATGATGATGTAGTAAACGAGTATCAACATTTAAAGATTACTGTCTCCGAAAAAAATCTTAGTTCTATAATGAAGACCCTAACGGTAGAGGGCACTGATTGGATAAAAGAGAAAGGTAAAAAGGTTTGGAAGGTCTCATGGGAATCTTTGAAGCCGGTACCTAAAGTATGGTACAAATTTATTTGCGCAAGACTTTTGCCGAGTTCGGATTTTGAAAATGTTGATAGAGATAGACTATTGTTGCTGCATTGTATTTTTGAAGGGCGCAATATCAATGTGGGGATGATTATATATGATGAGATAATTGATTGTGCTTTTAAGAAGAAGAAGACAGATAAATTGTTGTTTGCTTCTCTTATCAGTGACTTGTGTACTAAAAATGGGGTTCATGCTGAGGATGATGATGAGGCATTGATCCATCAAGGAGTCATAAACTTGGATTCTGTGAATAGTTTTTATAAAGAGGAAGCGGATAAAAGAGAATGGTTGGAGGAGGGGAAGTTTGTTAGAAGTGTCATATTCAAGCATATGCAAGAAGAGAGGAAATTCTAGGGGTTTTACAAAGAGGCATTTATTTACCAAAGGAAAATGTTTGAGTTGAATTTTGACAAGGTAATTTTGAATCCTCCTGAATGTTCAGAAGAGATCCTAGAACCAGATGATCCTCTGCATGGACAACAAATAGGAAAAGAATGAGCTACAACAGAAGCGGAAGGTGAATCCTTTGTGCATGATAATGGTGATGATTTAAAGGAAGCAGATGGTAGAGAGAAAGAAAAGAGTGATTTGAGTGCAGCTCCATCTTCACAATTGTAGAAATATTCACCATTATTAGGAGGTTGGTGACTTGAGCCTATAAATAGGCAACTGGTATCTTGTAATTGATGATCTAAGAAATCAATTACATAGCCTTCTTTCTAAACAATTCTCTAAAACTATCTTTTATCAAATATGGACTATTCAAAGTGTCCGACTGCATCGCTTATGACAAATAAAAAGAAGAGGTGTTATGTGGATCTAAGTTATGACGATGAAGGAAATGAAGAAGAGGAGGTGGCGGGGATCAAACAAATCCATCCAGTTGTGAAAAAGAGGTTCAAAACTACAGCTTGTAGAAGGAGGAGCTGCTCCAAGTTAAAAAGTTAGACATAGTACGCTTGTAATCTAACAATGCCTTTTTGTGTGTTTGGTAATGTCTAGTGTCCTATTATGCAAGATCAAACTGCTCATATTTTAAAGTTAATTTACAGTGATGTTATTGAACTTTAATGAATTTGTTATTAGATGCAAATTTTATTGTTGTTGTTGAAATTGAACTAACAGAACATTGCCATTTGGCACAAGTGCACAAGGAACTAAAGTGCTCCACCAAGCAAACAAGCTAAAATACAAAACACCCAAAGCAAAGACTCATAATATTGTGCTATGTGTGAATATTAAAAAGTATATACAGAAAATCTGTGTGCTTTGACAGTTTTTATTTATGAACAACAAAGGTTGCAGTGCCAGTTAGCACCTCTTAAGAATTATTTGACATTCAAAACTATTATTTACGCCAAGAAAGTATAGATATTTTCCATCAAAGTTCTCTACTATATTTCTAAACATGTAAAAAAGCTAACAGAAGTAATCAGTTTGAAATGTTGGAAGCAACATCCCATTGCGGTTGTATAGTTCCATTTCATGATATTGTAAACATTAGTGTATAAATAGGGAATCGTAATTAGTATGCGGCATATATTATAAAAAAGTTTATTAGATTTATTCTTTTTCTAAGATTATTTCAATTACAATTTTCTTATATGAAATATCTTATTTGTCAATATAGTAGTATAAACCCTAACCACCATCGTTAGCAATTATTTTCCGCTTTTACTACGGATTCTGTTGTTTGTTTACTATCTCATTCATTCTCATTTATCCAATGACATAAATTGTTAACAAATGTACATCACTGTTTCTTCCACAGTCTCCAAAATCTCCATCTACTCCATTAGTAGATTCACTGCTAAGAATTTCGTCATTCAAAAAAGTTAATGGCTCAATAGAAAAAATTATTTCCAATGGTTTTAGTTTACCTGTCAAAGGATGTGATATGTTTGACCATCTTGAAGGCAATTCTCTTTTAGTAATTGCTTGTAATTTTTCTTCTTTGGGATAAAAATGATTATTTTATTATTACTTGACTTTCAAATTGAATCTAAATAAATTAGTAGGAATTGTATATTTGGGATTATCTTTGTCGCCGATAAAATTAATGTGTTGTAATCACCACTATCTTTAATAAGTATTATGAGAGAATTGTAACTATTACATTATAATTATTGTCTTTATTTAAATTTATGGTAGAGTTGTATCATTAAGATTGAGAGAACCAAACAGTCTTCCTCTTGATTACCAACTTATTGTTTTCTCTATCAATTTCCTTCAAGCCTATATGAAGACCTTGTAATGCTAAGTTGTTAGCAGAGAAAAAAGTGTGTGGTGAATTCAATAGAATCAGGATATTTCAAAGCCAACCTCCATCAGTGGAAGTTTAGTGCAAAACGAGACTCAAAAATATTTTCTTACTCTAAATTCTACAACAATATAATTTATCACATACCACCTCTAGAATACCACCACCAACTGTGTGGTATCAGAGCTGCAGATCCTTGCAGTTGCAGCAAAAAACAACAAAAAATATGACTTCCACAAGCAACTCTTCTGCAACTTATAGCAGTGTTAAAGTTCCTTTGTTTGACAGAGAGAATTATATTTTTTAGCCTGTTAAAATGGAGACTTTATTCACCTCTTTGTAGGTCTTGGAGTTCGTCCAAAACGTGTATGACGAACCAATATCGATAGAGGCTGGAGATGTCACACCCTAATTTTTGACCACAAGATCTCACCTCTGTTTGTGCGTTTTCTTTTGTTATTTGACTTTATTTTAATATGTATGTTTTTACGGCTAACGAGTGTGCGTAGGGTTACTTTGTTTTGAAGACGTCTCTGGCGGAGTTTTATGATTAGATCCCCTTAAATCAAGATTTTGGTCCTTTTCAAGCTTTCTCTCTTTATCAAGGAAGGTTTGGCAAGACAAGGTTCGAACATGAATTGAGATCACGGATTCATAGATTGAAGCATTGGCAGTACAAGATATTTTGGATTCATGATTTAAGGATGATTCATTTGGTGCGTCTCAAATTGATATCCAATTTCGTCAAGTGTATTCTAAAAGGGTTCAAGACTTTTGGTTTTCAATAAGCTGGGATTAAGCTCAATTTAAGTCATTACTTTGGTTAAGGTGGCACCTAAATTCAAGGGAGGATTGCAAGTCCATTCAATTATGAGCACAATTTCGAGTCCTTTTGAGATCTGTTAAGCATTTTTTGCAAGTTCATTATAAAGGAAATCGCCTAAGGGATTCATTCGATTTCTACACAATTGACGTCAAATTCACATAATGAAACTTCGAATATATTACAAGTTACTCTTTTGCAGGATACAATTGGTAAATTCACCATTCAAGAATTTCATGTGTTCACATTTACATGAAGAATCATTTCAAGGTTTTCCATTTTGGTTTATCTTAACAATTGATACTGCTACAATGGTGAACATGACAAGGTTTAGAAGTTTGCGCATGTGAGCTCCACAGTAATTCAAAAGACATTCATATACGGATTACAAAGGCTTTATACTTTACAATATTATGTAACTCAGTATATAACAAGACACAGACAATTAGGATTCTGCTTTTGTTTCCTAAGGTTTGCCCCGCTTGCGAAGCTACATGGCGCAAGATCTTCAGCACAATGAGAAGTATCCAGTTACGATTTCGTACAGCTCCAAACACGGTCCGGCTCAGTTGGAGGAAGGATTTTCACCTGCATTCCAAGATGCGAAGCCATTAGTTGCGCTAAGAGGTAATTGATAAAAAGCCTGCTGTTAAAATCAAAGGAGTGTTAACCGTATCATCAAAGGGTTGGATATGCATACAAAAGTCACTATAGCCAGATCGCAAGAGGAAGATTTCAAATACGCAACCTCAAATGTCATCAAACAGACCTTATAAATCAATTGAAGCATAATTATCACTACTCACCTGTTCCCAGTTGTTGGAAGATCAGCAGCAGCAAAAGTAAGGGATCAATGTTGGGACATACAACGCGATACATAATCTGTAACCGACAATGCATACAATTACGTAAACGAAGGATGAAGGTGAGAAAATTACTTAGAAGGGGGGGGTTGAATAAGTAAGACTAAAAATCAAAGATTAGAACACAGATATTTTTATCCTGGTTCGTTGAATACAACTACTCCAGTCCACCCTCTCAAGAGTGATTTACCTTTCTCTGTCAAGGACTTAATCCACTATTTAAATCAACCAGATTACAAATAGCAACACCTAAGAACAACTGTTCTTAGTCTTCTCAAGAGCAACTGATCCCAACTGGATCCTCTTAAGGAAAACCTTTTACAAACAATGTAAAACTTTTACAAGAGTAAGAATGCTTCTAATAAGCTGTTATCACAACTGTGATATTTCTCTTAAGTTAAGAACAAGGTTAAAGCAAAATAAAATAATAAGAGCTTTGAGAGATTTGCTTTGATGAGTGATTTTGCTAGCGGTTCGATACTGAAGAAGATGGAGTGGACTTCTTTATATAGGCACTAAGATCCAAGAAGTCTTGTTACGTTGAAGGCTGTGCAGAAAAGCCTGAAGCCTTTTGTCTTTACATTGGAGGCTGTGCTGAAACAAGCCTGATGCCTTTTGTCTTCACTTGCAGAAAACTTTCCTCATAATGGAATGCACAGATAAAACCTTTTTGTCTGTGTCCTTGTGTCTAGCACAAAATAGGAAAGAGCTGTTGAGATAAACCAACGTACATATTTAAATCTTCTTCAAAGTAAGTTCAGCTTTCAACAATGGAATCTGAATCTTCAGAGTCTCCAGAATAGAGATCTTCTGGATCTTCAGAGTCTTGGATGTTCTTCAGATTGAGCTGAATCAGAGTATGTGCAGCTTGTGTGCTTGAGCGTGTAAATCTCTCAGAGCAGAGTCTTCTATGCTTTAGAGGCTCCTGCTTCAGAATCTTTAAGAGACAGTAGTCAGATTCTTCTGGGAGCAGCGTTCAGATCTTCACTAAGATGCTCTTGAACTTATGATGTCCTTCATAATAACATTGTTCAGATCTTAATTTGCTTTCTTAAGATAATTTTCTTTAGTGCCTGTAGCAAACAATCTAGAACACGTTTAGAGTATATAATTCTTGAATACAAAATTCATAAGTGTTATCATCAAAACATAGAGATATAACTAAGACACAATCTGTGCTCTTACAATCTCCCCCTTTTTGATGATGACAAAACATGAGAAATTTTGTTCAATAAAGAGTAAGAATTAAAAAACTCCCCCTGAGATTAATAATCTCCCCCTGAAATAAATACTTCAATAGAATACTTCCCTTTCTGATTAAGTATATTTCAGATTCAGAGCCTGATGAAAGAGTTCAGAGTCAAATCTTGATACCAGATACATATGACTTCCTTTAGTCAGAGCGTCTGGTTATCGTCTTGCATGAATTCTCTTTCAGAATAAATGTATCAGAGTAAGATATCAGAGTTATCAGAGTTGATTGAGTACTCAGATTTTCTTTAGATGTTCAGGTTCTGGTTGACACAGTCTCAGGGTAACTTCAAAGAATTATGTCAGATATATCAATGTAATCTGAAAGACTTAAATTCAAAGTAAGTTAATAAAATGTCTGAATTTTAGTTTAAGTAATTGCTTATAGGTTGAACACTCAGTTTCTCTTTTTCTCCCCCTTTTTGTCATAATCAAAAAGATTTTCAAAGACAGAAAGATATAGAAGAAAAGAATCATAAAGGAGCAAAACAGGTTATCATGCAATTAAAACAAACCAAAGTTCACAGTCAAACAGGCAGATGCCAGAACACATAACACAACAAAAAACAAACAGATAGCAAAAGCAGTTCATGTGCAAAACAACAAATAAAACTAGGTCTTGCGAGAGGCAATAAGGGTCAGAAGCTCTGTCATCTTGGCAGCTGACTCTTCTTGCTTAGACATCCAGGTCTTGATTTCATCAGTTGTTTTCTCTTGCTTGATCATCCAGTCCTTTATATCCTTCACATCATTCACAAGTTCTGCAACCACAGATGAAGACGGAGCAGATGCAGTAGCAGCAGGGTTCCCTTCAGATTGGTTTTCAACAGAAGCTTGTTCAACCATTTCAGATTCAGGAACTACTGGAGGAGCAGCTTCCAAAAGTAATACAGGAGGAGGAGGAGGCATGTTCATTAGAGTTACCTTGATTAATTCTGCAAATTTAGTCTTAGCAAGCTTAGAGCATTTAGCTCTAACTTTTAAGGCAGCTTTGTTGAACATCCAGATAAAGCGCTTCCAAGCAGTATTCGAAACATTGGGATCCAAACTAGACATGCATACATCCTTAACACGATCATATTCAGAATCTAACTCCTTTTTGAAAATATCAAACATAGCATTAACACAAGATCCTAGATCTGACTGTTCAGACTGTCCAGAGGAAAAAGGATTAGGGGTGTTAACAGGAGTAGGTTCAGATGGTTGTGGTTGAGGTGATGGTGGTTGAGATGTGTGGATGTCAGATTGAGGGAGTTCAGATGGTTGAGGAAAAGCCTGATTTTCAGATGGAATGGTTTCAGGTGGTTGAGGAATGGTTTGGTTTTCAGAAGTTTGAGTGTCAGATGGTTGAGTTTCAGATGGTTGTTGATGAGATGGAGAGTTTGGTGGGGTATGAAACAAGGCAATGTTAAGATGTTTCTTCATAACACTTTCAGAGCGAGCTTGTTTGAGTGATTCTGAATCACAGTCAGATGAATCAGATGAATCAGAAGATTCATCTGAGTGAACAGATGTTGAAGAAATTATAATTGTTTGGTTGAGGGGTTGAATATCAAGAATATTGTCAGAAAGATTTGGATCTTCTGAGGGAATTGTTTGTTCAGAGTGTTAAGTTTGAACAGTCTCTGGTTGGTTTTGTTCTGAAATAATTGTTTCTGGTTGGAGAGTCTCTAATTGGGGATTCTCTGGTTGTGACAAAGTTGGTTGTGGAGTTGCTATTGGAGAGTTTTCTGGTTGAGTTGG
Source organism: Lathyrus sativus (assembly GCA_963859935.3). Lineage (NCBI taxonomy): Eukaryota > Viridiplantae > Streptophyta > Magnoliopsida > Fabales > Fabaceae > Lathyrus > Lathyrus sativus. The sequence goes on along the minus strand of OZ012736.1, from coordinate 50,225,384 downwards.
TTGTGGAGTTACTGTTGGAGAGTTTTCTGGTTGAGTTGGTTGTGGAGTTACTGTTGGAGAGTTTTCTGGTTGAGTTGGTTGTGGAGTTACTGTTGGAGAGTTTTCTGATTAAGTTGGTTCTGGTGGTGGAATTTCTGTTTGAATTGTTTGAGGTTGTGGTTCAGATGGAATTTGTACAGGAGATGATTGTAAATTTACTGGTTCAGGGGAGAGTGGTTCAGATGAGATATTGACAGACTGTTTGGATTTGGAAGTTCTTTGTATAAGGCTTGGAGAGAGTTGTGGTGAAGACAGGGGTGAATGAACAGTAGGTGTAGGATCAGATGCTAATACCTGTTGAATGGTGTCTCTGATCTCTTCCAGAGTAGCTTCTCTAGGACTGATTCTGGCCTTCTTTCCTTCTTTCTTCTTCTTTCTTGAAGCTTCAGATGCTTTTCTCTTCTTCTGAACGGATCCTTCGTCAGCTTTCCTCTTACTACGCCTTTCCTTCATCTGATTGGGCAATTCTTCTCCTGGCTTCTGAACAAGATTAGCAGGTAGAGGAATTCCTTCCTTTAGACATTCAGTAATATACAGCCAGACAAATTCCTTTGGTTCATCTGCACTGAATAGTGGAAAGTCTTCCACGGGAATTCTTCTGCCTTAAACCTCTTCAGAGTTGATCTTTCTTAGTTGTCCTTTCAATTCTGAAATGATTTTCATCCTTTTCAGATTGAGTCCATTTATTTCAGAGCCAATGATGTAAGTCAGATCTTCTGTAATCTTCGCATCTGTCAGATGCTGTACCAGCTTGTTCTCAATAAGGATATCTGAAATCAACCTTCCCAGGGGTATCCACGTCCTAACTTTACCAGCTTTAGCTCTTACTTCCTCTCTGGTTTCTTTGACATGATTTAGTAAATGACTGAAGATAAGATACGGTAGATCCACTTTGACATTTTTGCTAATGCAGTACATAAAATACAGATGTTCCGAACTCACATAGTCTGGTGAGTTGGATGGTTTTCTGTGAAAAAATGTACTCATAAAGATTTTTTCCCAGATCCTATAAATGGGTTTCAAATCTTTAACCTTACTTGACGGCATTCCAGCAATAGTAACTTCTTCATAAACCCTAGCCATATCAATGCGAGAAGAAGCAAGATTTGAAACTCCATCAGATTCAGTATAACTGAACAGTTGTCTGATCAGTTTTTCAGTAATGACTATCTCCACTCCAAGAACCGAGGAATGAATAAATTTGGGACCAGCGCTTGCATGAATCCAAAATTCCTTTACCAGTGATGGAAATACAGGACCCATTAACCTTTCAAAGTATTTTTCCCAACCTTGAGCTTTAATGGCAGAAATGAGGTCGAACCCATTTTCCTTTAACGAGTCAAGATCAATGAAGCTTTCACAGAGCACCTCCAGATCAGCCACTGGAGTGAATAAGGTTCGTTCAGGTTCTTTGTACATTATAGTCTTGTTGGGTTTTGCAGCAGTGTTTGAAGTAGACGCCATTGAAGAAGATAAGGATCTTGGTTTAGGTTTAGGGTTTTGGTAGAGATTGAAAAGAGAGCAGAAACGCATGAATGAAGTGAATGTGGAAAGTGTGAAAATAGTGTGATAGGTGATATATATAGATAACCAATAATCAAGCATAGGGCACACAAAAGACACTTAAGCACGTTTGGACAGCATTTAATGAAAAAATAATCATTTCACATTAAATTTATGACAGCTGGGGGGAAAACCAAGAAAAGTGAGATTTTCAAAGCAATACCTCAAACGTCAATTCAGTTGAGTACTCCATCTTTTCAGATATTGAGTGACACGTGTTTGCTTTGTTGGCTCATCTGATGTCTCTCAAGAAATGGAACGTTTCCAACTTTCAGAACTTCTGAGCTAGTTAGTTCAGAGTTTCACACAAAAATAATTGAATGAATATAAATGAACAAATAGACAGATGAAATACTTCAGATCATTAAACATTTTGCATCTGAGAGGTTGCCTCTGAGAAATATTACTCTGGACACAAATCCATACAAATATTTTTCAGAATGAACTTAAATCTATCTTCAGCAAGGGGTTTTGTGAAAATGTTAGCCCATTGATGATATGTATCAACAAAAGCTAAATTAATTACACCCTTCTGAACATAGTCTCTGATGAAGTGATGTTTAATTTCTATATGTTTTGCCTTAGAATGCAAGATTGGATTTTTTGACAAACATATAGCAGAAGTATTATCACAGAAGATAGAAAGATTACTCTCATAGATTTGATAATCTTCTAATTGACTCTTCATCCAGAGCATCTGAGTACAACATCCAGCAGCAGCAATGTATTCTGCCTCTGTAGTTGATAGTGCAATGGTAGGTTGCTTCTTGCTGTACCATGAGATCAGATGACTTCCAAGAAACTGACAGCTTCCAGAAGTGCTTTTACGTTCAACTCTGTCTCCAGCATAGTCAGCATCACAGAATCCAACTAATGAAAATTCATCAGATCTTCTGTAACACAAACCCATGTTAGCAGTACCTTTCAGATACCTTAGAATCCTCTTAACAGCTGTTAAGTGTGATTCTCTAGGATCTGATTGGAATCTTGCACATAAGCAGACACTAAACAGAATATCTGGTCTAGAAGCAGTCAAGTATAGAAGAGATCTTATCATACCTCTGTAGAGTTTTTGATCTACCTTCTTACTTACCTCTTCCTTACCTAGAGTGCTTGTAGGATGCATTGGAGTCTTTGCCATTTTGCCTCTGAGCCTTCAGAGTCTGTGAGAATCACTTCTCTATCTGCAGAACTTTCAAACTGCTTTGGCTTTTCAGAGCCAAGCTTATCATCAAATCTGACATGAATAGATTCTTCCACAATCTGTGTTTCAGTATTGAATACTCTGTAGCCTTTAGAGCGTTCAGAATAACCAAGCATGAAACACTTCTGTGCTTTGGAATCAAACTTGTTCAGATTATCTTTATTATTAAGCATATAACAAATACATCCAAAAGGATGAAAATAAGCAATGTTAGGCTTTCTGTTTCTCCACAATTCATAGGGAGTCTTTTTCAGAAGAGGTCTTACAGACACTCTATTCTGAATATAACAAGCTGTGTTAATTGCTTCTGCCCAGAAATATTTTGCCAGATTTGTTTCGTTGATCATGGTTCTGGCCATTTCTTGCAATGTTCTATTTTTCCTCTCTACAACTCCATTTTGTTGTGGAGTTCTAGGGCAGGAGAAATCATGTGCAATGCCTTTTTCAGAAAAATATTTTTCAAAATGTTTATTTTCAAATTCTCCACCATGATCACTTCTGACTTTAATAATTTTACAATCTTTTTCAGTCTGGACTTGATTGCAGAAGTCAAAGAACACATAATGAGACTCATCCTTGTGTTTTAGAAACTTTACCCATGTCCATCTGCTGTAGTCATCTACAATGACTAACCCATATTTCTTGCCTCTGATGGATGCAGTTTTCACTGGTCCAAACAGATCAATGTGAAGTAATTCCAATGGTCTGGAGGTAGAAACAACATTTTTTGATTTAAAATGAGATTTTGAAAATTTACCTCTTTGACATGCTTCACACAGAGCATCTGAGTTGAACTTCAACTTAGGAAGTCCTCTGACCAGATTGAGTTTGTTAATCTGAGATATACGTCTCATATTAATATGCCCCAATCTTCTATGCCAGACCCATTGCTCATCATTCACAGATAAGAGGAATTTTACATTTTGAACTTTAAGTTCTGAAAGGTTAATTTTATAAATGTTGTGTTTCCTCTTTCCATTGAATAGGATAGAACCATCCTTTTGACATACAACTTTGCAACATTTTTGATTAAAGATTATATCATAACCATTGTCACTTAATTGACTTATTGACAATAGATTATGTTTCAATCCTTCAACTAACAGAACATTAGAAATAGAGGGTAGGTTGCCATTTCCTATAGTTCCAGAGCCAATGATCTTGCCCTTCTGGTTCCCTCCAAATTTCACGTCCCCTCCAGATCTAAGTTCCACACTTTGGAACATAGACCTTTCTCCCGTCATGTGTCGTGAGCATCCAGAGTCCAGGTACCATGATTGGTGTCCTGACTTTGCTGCTAAGGACATCTGCAACAGGGATTATTTTGTCTTTAGGTACCCAGATCTTCTTGGGTCCTTTAGGGTTAGTTGCCTTGTAGGTTTGTCTAAACTTTTGTTTTTCAACATAGTTTTTGTTTAGACTTGCCTTAGATCTAAACACATGAGTATTCTTTTCAGAGCTCGTGTGTTTAATATCATTTAAATGACCAAATTTAAATTTAGAGTATAAAGGAGTTATCTTAATGATCAGATCATCTACAGGTATTGGTCTTACATCTTTTTCAAGAGAAGAAGATTGAAATCCAATTCCCTTTCTTTTATTCCTACTAACTCCATAGATCATAGAAGCCATCTTGCTTCTGTCTATGCTTTTAGTGAGGAACCTCTGAAAACTAGAGTCATATTTTTCCAAAATATTTTCAGATGACTTAGCTTCAGAGTCAGATTCTTGTTGGGCAATTTCCAAATCATTTTTGATTTTTAAATTTATTTCTATCTGCTCAACAAGTTCTGTTTTCAGATTATCAATCTCAAATTCAAGATTGCTTTTCAGCTTCTTGTTCTTGAGTTTGATATTATTGTAGCTTTTCAAAACTTCAGATAACACCTTTATAAGTTCTTCTTTGGTAAGTTTAGACATTACCTCTTCAGCGTCAGAGTCAGAGTCTGACTCAGATTCAGATGATAATTCTTCATTCTGATCTTCTATTCCAGCCATTAATGCCATGTTGGCACACTCTTCTTCTGCTTCAGATTCAGATTCAGATTCATCTGAATCATCCCAAGTTGCCATAAGAACCTTCTTCTTTTTATCAAACTTTCTCTTGGGTTTCTCCTTGAGAAGTTTGGGGCAGTCATTTTTGTAGTGCCCAGGTTCCTTGCATTCATAGCATGTGGCCTCTTTCTTTCCAGATCTTCTGTGTCCAGAAGATTCCTTCCTGTGATCAGCTTTTCTGAAGTTGTTAAACTTCTTTCCCTTGTGCTTCCAGAGCTTGTTGATTCTTCTGGAAAGCATGGACAGTTCATCTTTTTCTTCAGAAGAAGATTCTTCAGAGCTTTCTTCTTTTACCTGCAAAGCTTTAACAGGTTTGTTAGATTTTAAAGCTATGGATTTACCTTTATCTTTCTTCTGGGGTTCATCTTCCTCCAGCTCTATTTCATGGCTTCTCAAAGAACTGATAAGTTCTTCTAAAGAGATCTTGTTCAGATCTTTTGCCATCTTCAATGCAGTCACCATTGGTCTCCATCTGGTGGGAAGACTTCTGATGATCTTCTTGACATGATCTGATGTTGAGTATCCCTTATCCAGAACTTTCAGACCAGCTGTAAGAATCTGAAATCTAGAAAACATAGTTTCTACATTTTCAGACTCTTCCATTTTAAATGCCTCATACTTCTGTATGAGCGCCAGCGCCTTGGTCTCTTTAACCTGAGAGTTTCCCTCATGAGTCATTTTGAGTGACTCAAACATGTCATGAGCAGTATCTCTGTTTGTAATCTTCTCATACTCAGTATGAGAGATTGCATTAAGCAATATAGTTCTGGCTTTGTGGTGATTCTTGAAATCTCTTTTCTGTACTTCAGTCATTGATTTTCTATCAATCTTTTTGCCATCCTCATCAGTAGGATGTTTATATCCATCAATGACCATATCCCAAAGATCAACATCATACCCAAGGAAAAAACTTTCAATTCTATCTTTCCAATAGTCAAAATTTTCCCCATCAAACATGGGTGGCTTGGTACTGATCCTATCTCCTTCATATTTGTTGTTGTAAGTTGATGTAGATGTATCCATATTAACAACAAAACAAATATCAAAGTATCTTTCTCACTGGATCTTTAACTGTCACGGTTAAGTGGAGCACACGCAGAACCGGAGCTCTGATGCCAACTGAAGGTGAGAAAATTACTTAGAAGTGGGGGGGGGGGGTTGAATAAGTAAGACTAAAAATCAAAGATTAGAACACATATATTTTTATCCTGGTTCGTTGAATACAACTACTCCAGTCCACCCTCTCAAGAGTGATTTGCCTTTCTCTGTCAAGGACTTAATCCACTATTTAAATCAACCAGATTACAAATAGCAACACCTAAGAACAACTGTTCTTAGTCTTCTCAAGCGCAACTGATCCCAACTGGATCCTCTTAAGGAAAACCTTTTACAAACAATGTAAAACTTTTACAAGAGTAAGAATGCTTCTAATAAGCCGTTATCACAACTGTGATATTTCTCTTAAGTTAAGAACAAGGTTAAAGCAAAATAAAATAATAAGAGCTTTGAGAGATTTGCTTTGATGAGTGATTTTGCTAGCGGTTTGATACTGAAGAAGATGGAGTGGACTTCTTTATATAGGCACTAAGATCCAAGAAGTCTTGTTACGTTGAAGGATGTGCAGAAAATCCTGAAGCCTTTTGTCTTTACATTGGAGGTTGTGCTGAAACAAGCCTGATGCCTTTTGTCTTCACTTGCAGAAAACTTTCCTCATAATGGAATGCACAAATAAAACCTTTTTGTCTGTGTCCTTGTGTCTAACACAAAATAGGAAAGAGCTGTTGAGATAAACCAACGTACATATTTAAATCTTCTTCAAAGTAAGTTCAGCTTTCAACAATGGAATCTGAATCTTCAGAGTCTCCAGAATAGAGATCTTCTGGATCTTCAGAGTCTTGGATGTTCTTCAGATTGAGCTGAATCAGAGTATGTGCAGCTTGTGTGCTTGAGCGTGTAAATCTCTCAGAGCAAAGTCTTCTATGCTTTAGAGGCTCCTGCTTCAGAATCTTTAAGAGACAGTAGTCAGATTCTTCTTGGAGCAGCATTTAGATCTTCACTAAGATGCTCTTGAACTTATGATGTCCTTCATAATAACATTGTTCAGATCTTAATTTGCTTTCTTAAGATAATTTTCTTTAGTGCTTGTAGCAAACAATCTAGAACACGTTTAGAGTATATAATTCTTGAATACAAAATTCATAAGTGTTATCATCAAAACATAGAGATATAACTAAGACACAATCTGTGCTCTTACAATCTCCCCCTTTTTGATGATGACAAAACATGAGAAATTTTCCTTTGGGAAGCCTCATCTACTTTGGCACTATCCACCATGCTAAAGCTGCAATAACATTCAATCTTATTAGTAGGCCGAAAGACAAGGTTTCCATCACTAATGTAAAAGCAACTTATACCTTCAAAGCTGGATGATCCACAAACAGACGGTTGGATAAAGAGCATGTGATTCTCCTTGCTGCTAAGGTCGCTAAGATTCAAAATCAGGATGCTATTGATGCTGTTATCGTTGGAATGCCTGCCGACCCTGAAGAAGCGAAGGTTACGAGACAGAACTGCGTTTCTTGCCATTCAATTCAAGAAATAAAATAACTGCTTTGACACACTGACAATGATATGGAAGAGAACATAAGGAACTTTATAAACAAGTAACAAAGGTGGCGCATACAAGAGGTCATCAGATATTTATGGGAATGGAAGAGCATCTAATGGTTATAGAGCTTCCCATGACAGCATTTAAAACAGATGATATAGACAATGGAATATATATGGAGATTCTTATTCTAGATGGTAAGACTTTACCTAGACAAAAGGGCATATGTGTTCCTTTGCCTGATCTGAATAAACGACATTCCTACTCGCTCTTGATAGACCAAAGTTTCATGGCGTAAAAAGGGCTTAAAACGATCTTTGCAGCCTGAATTAACCCTCAGGGCACTGCTGCTATACTCTTTTAGTCCTGACTCCAACCAAAGCCATCAGCGAGAATTGGTGCTTTTGCCTCCATCGACTTCCAAGCAACCAGGACGCAGTACTCCAATCCCCCCAACATCATCATTAGCACATGAAAAATAAAAGTGTTCAGATACGATTCAGTTTGAAGAAAAAACCAAAAGAATAGAGATGGATTTGGAAAAGAATATACCCTGTGTTCAGCCTGTTTGCAAAGGGCAATTGCAGCTGTTACTCTTCATCGCCAACTTTGCTTCCGTGGAAGCCCCTCATCTCCAACAAACGAGTTTTCCTTCTGGGCTGTTAACCCGTCTTCTAGCCCAAAACCGTTGATTTCTGCACCTGCCAGGTCACATTCAGAATCAATAAACCGTTAGAGTATATTCACTGGAATAAAAGATTCGATTCAAAAGAGACCAAATCAAATCCAATTTCGAATTAAAGCAAATCAGAGATTTGAGATGTCAAGTTATAAGTCATTATAGAAATCAGACGAATTAGGGATATTTTCAGATCTGAGTCATCCCAATTTGGAAAACATAAATCAACATTCAAAGCAGCAATCAAATTCATTCAAGGATATTTCCAACAGAGACCTATAAAAGGAGACTACAAAGAGAAGAGAAGGGTTCGAAAAAAAAGGTTATCGTAATACACCGAGAATCTACGATTCGTGAACTTAGTAAAGCGAGAAGAGAGAACACTTAGCTTTTCTGTGGACGAAGCCACCGCACGCCGCCGCGAGTTCAACGGACAGAACACTCTATTCTCGTCATCTCTAACGCAGCTGTGACCACCAACCTTCGGTAATGCTCTATTCTCTTCTACATTCTTAAAATATTGATGCTTCTGGTGTTGTTTTTAGGTTCGAAACGTGATGAGGGGGGAAAATCGATCGTGATTAGAGGGAGGAGGATGAGAGTACTGGGACTTCGATTTGGTAACGAAGGATCTAGGGTTCCGTCGCCTCTCATTGTTCCCCTTTGTTTCGTTCGTGTATTTTGTAAAAGTGAATACAAACACCCTCACCACACTACCCACACTGTAATCATCATTAACCCCCTAATCACCCTCTAATTTTTTTATTTTTTTTGTTTTATTCATTAACTATTAGTTTTTTTCTTTTAATCAACACTTTAACCCTTTTAATTAATCAGTTAATTAAGTTTTAAAAATAGACTAATAATCTTTATTAAATAAACCAGCTTTTATTTATTTAATCTTTTAATAATTTATTAATCAATAGCTTATTTGCTTTTATCTATTAATCAACCTTTTATTTTACAACAACTTTTATTAAAATTTTAATCCTAATAATAATTATTAACCTTTAATCAATCAGTTTTTATTCAATTTTATCATATAGTTCTTAGGTTTTATTTTATTTAATAAATAACGATCTATTACACTATTTTATTTAAGTTAATAAATCAATCTCTTTATCTTAAATAATTAGGCCTTTTCTTAAAAAATAAATAATCTCTTTTATTCACTTAAAATTTTTGTACTAAATTACTAGTTAATCCTTTTTTAAAAATAACTTTTATTAGATAATTTGTTCACTCATAAAAACCTTTTTAATTTATATCTAATCATCATTTCACCTAATCAATATAAAAAAACTTTTTTCTAGGAGCATAATAAAAACAACTTTTTATTATAATTAATTCGTCACATTAGATTCAATTTTCATAAACAAAATTATTTTACCTAAGTTCTAGATAATAAGTAAATCATTATAACGTCTTAATTAACCTTAGACCTTAATTATATACTCAATCTCACCTAAAATCAATCTAGTTAAAATCAACCTCTCGCTTAAAATCGACCAACTAAAATCAACTCACAGCGTAAAATACAATCTAATCGTGCACCCCACTTCAGCGCTTTCATGCGTATGTGTATGCTTTACTTATTTGCCCTTTATTATTTCCGCAATTTATTCTACAAGCAATTTACATTATCACAATTTAAATTTCCGGCTCGCATTCCGTCCAAAGGAAGAACCTACACATAACTTAACACTTCTGTGTATTGCATCTACATTTGCATCATATTCCCTTACGATCCTTGATCCCATTCAAGTCGATCTTTTAGGACAGATCTTACCTCATAGGAGGACCTTTGTCTTTACTTTACAACATAGAAACAAACAATCAACTCAATACAACAATATTCAAACACAATAGAGAAATAGATGTTAATCATCTTAAGCGAGATAGAATCTCCACCCCACATCAATACAATCAATATGTAGGGACTTTGCCTTAAGAGAGATAGAGGCGTACTCGTCGATCAATATCCGAGTGATTGAGCCCTTCTCTTAAGACGATGCAAAGACTATTTTCCTACATTTTGTGGCGGTTAAATCTCCCTTAAAATGACAACTCACCTTTTCTCCTAAAATCAATCAATCAACTACCCTAAACCCGTAGGAACTTTGACCACAGTCAAAGAACTCCTCAAACCCTTTAGGGGAACTACAGATACTCTGATTCCACTCCCGTCAAGATATGTAGGCATAAGATGCGATATCTTATCGAGTATACTTAGAAATAAACCCCTAGGTCTTTTATACCTTAAATAGATAAACATTTAGCAATAAACAAATATAAAACAAGAGGTTCCTGTAGAGTACTATAGAAACTTATGATGCTAGTACCTTCCCTAAGTTTAACCAACCCCCGAACCTAAAACTCTCTAAACCTTGCATTTGCATTGCATTGTGGGAATTTCGATCTTTATCCCTTCCTTTGGACTAATCAAAGACCGGTTGCAAATGAATAAGATTCAAGCTCATTAATAGCTTGGTATCCAAATTTCACCGCGACAGAAATGGCGACTTCACTGGGGATACTCAGTGGGTCTCCCTATCTTGTTTTGTTTCTTTTATTGCTTCAAATATTTGCTTACTTGCTTATTTGCCTATTTTTTATTTCTTTTGGGCTATCATTCCTGAGTGGTGAGACAAAGTCCTACACCCGGACTTGAGTGAACTTAAGATAGGATAGTGATATGTTCGACGAGGCTTATAGGGAGTTGAATCCCGACCAAGTTGACTTGAAAATTACCCTCAGTTGAGACCCTTTTGAAAATAGTTTGGTTGAACGAGTAATTGTGAAGACTTTTACTATTTTTCGATTGGAGTCTATGATATTGAGGACCATAGTTACCTTAACCCCACTTTGGCCTTTATTAGGATGTAGTGCGGGACTATGAGGGAGTACACCCAAAATAGTGCTACGCGATGCTACACTCAAAAGAAGTTCTCTTGAGAATATTATTAATCACCGAGTAATTGGGAAGTTGATAATATCCGAAAGATGGGCTAATGACTTTGGGCACCCCTTAGAACCTTGTTTTACAGGTACAATTCACCCCTAGTCCTTGTCCTTTGGGAAATGGGTAGACCCTTTACTCCATGCTCGTTGCAAACCTAGGACCTTTTGTTTGTTTACATATGTGTCCTTATGTGCTTACTTGTGTTTGTTGCATTCATATAGCATCATTCTGCATTGGACTTCATGGGGTTCCCTTTTGTTTATGAACATTGCAGGTCGTCATGACTTCTAATGAAAGACACACTTTGAAATACACTTTTAAAAGTCCTAAATTGGGTGACCTAAAGAAGTTGGTGACTTTGATTTAAGACCAGAGCAAGTTCAAGAGCAAATATGGAAAGCTAATATCTTTATTGAGTCGCCAAGTGGACGAAGGACTTCTCTCCACTTTATTGCAATTTTATGATCCGCTATATCACTGTTTTACGTTCTCAGACTTCCAACTATTACCTACATTGGAAGAGTATTCCTTTTTGGTTGGTCTACCTATCCTAGAAGAATCTCCTTTCCCTTTCTTGGAGAAGGACCCCGAGGAAAGAGATATTGCTAAGGCTCTTTATCTGAAAGTGCCCGACGTCAGGAGAAACTTAATTAGTAAGGGTGGTATTTTAGGCTTAACTACGAATTTCTTAATCAACAAGGCTATGTTTTATGCCGACTATACGAACAAGACCCCGTTCGAAGCAATCTTTGATTTACTCGTCTATGGGGTGTTTCTATTCCCAAGTTTCGAAGGGTTTGTCGACCTTAATGCTATCAAGATCTTTCTAAAGAATAACCCAGTGCCAACTCTATTAGGTAATACTTATCATTCTGTACATATCCGAAACTTCTATGGTGGAGGGATGATCACCTGCTATGTGCCCTTACTTTACAAGTGGTTTATTTCGCACTTGCCTAAGTTTGTTTCCTTTTTGAGTCTCGATAAAGGGCTTTGGTCTCCGATAGTTATGGCGTTGACCCACTTAGACATTGATTGGTACAACCGAGCGTATGATGGGACCTTGATTATTGATGGTTGTGGGGATTTTGCTAATATACTGTTACTTAGTTTTAATGGAGGGATCAGTTACAATCCAGTCTTAGCTCGTCGATAGTTGGGATTTCCGTTGAAGGAACCGCCTAAGAGTGTTCAAGTGGAACGCATTTTCTTTAGGGATGACAAGGAACTCCGAGACTAGATTTTGGCTGCATGGGATCATTTGCACAAGAAAGGGAAGAAAAGCCTTGGGAAACTTAATTGTGTGTCCTTGGAGCCATATCTCCAGTGGGTCAGAGAGAGAGCTAACAAACTGAAAATGCCCTATTCCCGTCAAGATCCTATATCTCCGAGGAGAGAGCCCACTTATGTCTTTATGTCTGAAGCTGAGAAGTTAGAGGTTGCCTTGAGGAAGTCGCAACGTGAGTTAGATTCATGGAAGAACAAGTATCAAGTAGTAGTTGCAGAAATGGATGAACTTCAGAAACAGAAGGATGAACTTCAGAAGCAACTATAGTTGAAGGATGAAGAGTTACTTCCTTGCAAGAAGAGGAAATCCATGGAGGATTTATTTTTCTCCGACCCACAATATACTATTTGGAAGCTGATTGTGGACAACCTTATCCGTGAGAAGACCTAGTTGGAAGAGGAGCTCAAGCAGCAGAATTCAAAACTTCTTTAGGGCTTTCATTAGTTCTTATTTAGCTATTTACTTGGGACTTTTAAAAGCAATTATTTGTAATCCGTTTCAAATTTAATAAAAACGTTTTTCTTTTACCATAATGTCTATACATAGTTGGGATTCCATGAAGTCCTATTCATCTTGCATTGCATTCTTTGCTTTATTCACTTCAAGAAACTCAATTTTATTTCACAGGTATTGTAACCATGGACTCCAAGAGAGAAGCATTGGAGTATACTTTTCAGAGTCCCAACATTGAAAGCTTAAGAGAACTAGCAGATCTCATTAAGAACCGTCACGCTTTTGCAACAGAATATGGAGAAGTCTTCCGTTTCCTCGAACTCAAGATGAAAGAAGGGCTGTTGGAGACTCTTGTTCAGTTCTATGATCCACTGTACCATTGTTTCACCTTTCTGGATTACCAGCTGATGCCGACCTTGGAAGAATATTCTAATTTCTTGAGGATACCTGTGACTGCCCGACCCATATTCACCGGCCAGGAAGACATACCCAGTTAAAGGTGAGAAAATACTTAGAAGGGGGGTTGAATAAGTATGAAGATAAAACTTAGAAATAAAAACTTAAGGATTTTTATCCTGGTTTGTTGAACTTAAATACTCCAGTCCAGCCTATCTAGAGTGATTTGCCTTTCTCAAACAAGGACTTAATCCACTATTTAATCAACTGATTACAATAGTAAGCACTAAGAATAGCTGTTCAAAGTCTTCTCAAGAACTACTGATCCTAACTGGACCTTCTTAAGGTTCTCTTACAATCAAATGTAATGATAATACAAGTGTTAAAAATGCTTCTAATAAAGCTTTATCACAACTGTGATTTTTCACTTAAGATAAAGAACAATGAAATAAATTCAGCAAGTATGTATAGGTTGTATGAGAGCTTGTAATGAATTCTTTCAAGTGTTTTCGTCAACTGAAGAAGATGAATGGAGACTTGCTTTTATAGGCACAATGACCCAAGAGCTTTTCACGTTGAGAATAGTGTACCAAAAAGGTATGAACCTTTTTGTCTTCACATCATATGTCCTTTCCTAGAAGAAGAATGCACAGAAAAATCCTTTTTGTCTGTGTTCTTGTGTCTAGCACAAATAAGGAAAAAGTCGTTTGGTAATTCCAACGGACATAATCTTTGAATTCTTCTTCAATAAGTTTCAGCAAAGTATTATAGCTTTGACAGATCAGAGCCTTCTAATATTTATTAGAGTTTGCTGAATCAGAGTCTTTGCAGCAAGTATGCTTTTAGCGTGTAAATGTTCAGAGCAGAGTTTTGGATCAGATCCTCAGTACTGGCAGCGTTAGTACTATCAGATTCTTCTGAAGTAACTGTGCTTGAAACTCTTCATACACAATTCCTCATTGCTTCAGATGCATCTGGCTTCTGCTTCAGATTCTTCTGTAGCTTCTGCTTCAGATTCTTCTGGAGGCAGCGCTCAGAATTTTCTAAGAGATAATTCTGACGCTTCAGAGCCTTGCATATTTCTTATGTTCAGATCTAATTTGCTTCTGGAGTAATATTCACTTTAACATCTGCAGCAAACATTCTCAAACAAATTTTAGAGTATATAATTCTTTAATACAAAATTTCATAAGAGTTATCATCAATACATAGAGATATTATTAAGAACCAATCTGTGTTCTAACAATCTCCCCCTTTTTGATGATGACAAAAACATAAAAAATTTTGTTCAATAAAAGAGAATATAATTATAACTCCCCCTGAGATGATGAATCTCCCCCTGAATTGAATACTAAGAAGGAATAGAAACTTCCCTTTTTGCATGAGTATTCTTTTCAGAATCAGAGCCTGAATGTTCTAAACATTAGATCTTGCATGTTTCAGAGTCAGATTCTGATAGGTTAAATATGATCTGGGAGTCTCAGAGTTTCTTTTAAAAAATATGTCAGATTTATCAATCGTTCTGAAGCACTAAGAGTTTACGTTAGTTATAATTGATATGTCTGAAGTTTCATTTAGGTAGAGTTTATTTAAATAGTCAGATCTATTTTCTCCCACTTTTTTGTCATAATCAAAAAGTAAAAACTTTAAAAGACAAATAAAAGGAAATACATAAAAGATAAATCATGTAGAGAAAACACTTAGTCATTCATTCATTCAGAACAGAAGATACAGAACATCAGATAAAAACAAGTATATATGCATAAACATTAGATGCAGAAAAAAAATAAACTAAGTTTGTTTGGACAGAATCATCTTCAACAGGTTAGTGATCTCAGATGAGGGCAGTTCTTGCTTTGTCATCCACTTAGCCATGTTTTCATTCTTCTGATCTTGTTTGGACATCCATTTAGCCATGTCTTCAGATTTCTGGTCTTGCTTGGCCATCCATGACTTGATCTCAGATTGTCCAGCTTCCAGAACTGCAATCTTATCTTCAAGATCTGGATACTCTTTCTTGATCTCAGATGAAGAAGGTGGGGCAGAGTCTGAAATAGGAACAGAGTCAATTTCCATAGGAGATGCAGAGTCAGGAGCAACAGATCCATAGGGATGTTCCACAAGAGTCATAGCTAGAGGGTATTCTTCAGAAGCAGATTCAGCAGTCACTTCTGTATCATATACTTCAGAGGATGAAGGAACATCTTCAAGAAGAAATGGTTCAGATCTTTTAACAGTCCAGAGCAAGCTTCTAGCAGTCTCAGCAAATCTGAGCTTCGCATCATCAGAACATACATTCTTCAGATTTGAGGCTACAGTATTGAATTTGTTGATGAAGCTATTCCAGATAGCATCAGATTCATTTGCATCCATTGTTGATAAGCACTTCTTCTGAACATATCCTAAATGCATCTTTATTTCTTTCAAAAAACTTGTAAATAAATTATCAACATTCAGCCTAGTTTTTGGTTTCAGAAGGGTTTCCAAGGTGAATGGCTTGGATTGAGGTGAAGGTGGAATGGTAAATTCTAGAATGATGACCAGAGGGCGAGGGTAAAAGGGAATGGATGGAGAATTAGATGAAGTGACAGTTTTTAATCTGATTAAGGCATTCAGCAAAAATGGGTTTGCATTTGATGCATAGGAAACAACATCAAATGTGGTAGAAGTGTAAGGAATGAACGCAGATTTATTAGATAAAAGAGATTCTGATGAATTCATTATTGGTATTTCTTTTAGATATGTTTGGAGAACAGATGGTAGAATGATGGAAAGCTTGGGTTTAAAAGGGGTGATAGAGTCAGATGGTTCAATTCTGGTATAAAAATTTTTGAATTTGAAACCAGAGGGAAGTTTTGTCAGAGGGAAATGGTTTACAAGAAGCAAAGGATACACACTCAGATGTCCTTGGCTTAGGTGTTGGGATGGGATTGGGAATGAGAATTTCAGAAGAAATAGGCGGTTCTGGTTGGTTAGCTTCAAATACTCTGAGAGAGGGAGGTGAAATGAAATCTGGATGTATATCAGATTTAGGTGAGTTTGAGGATGTGGTTGGGGTACAAGACGTAGAGGACACTTCAAAGATAGTTTTGAGAGGTGTAACGTTTAGAACCTCTGTCTCAGGTATATTTGTTTCAGGAGGATTGGTTGGTTTTGGTTGATTCTCAAAAGGTTTTGATGGAGGTTCAGATACAAGTGGTTCAGAGATAGGTGGTTCAGAAACAACTTGTTCAGATGCAACAGGATCAGATGCAACAAGATCTGATTTTTTTTTCTGGTTGTTGTTGTGATGTAGGTTGTTCTGTTGGTTTTGTTATAGGTGTTAGAATTTGGTTTGCTGGTGTTGTTGTTGTTGGATCAGATGGTGGAGTAACAGAAGTTTTTAGTGGTGTAGTGGAAATTGGATCAGATGATTTTTGCGGGGAAGGAATTTTTTATGGTTCAGATTTTTGAGATGGAGCAGGAATAGATTGTTCTTGAGTGGGAGGGGGTTTTGGAATAGAACTAAATGTTGATTCATTTATAACAATTTTAGAAAAAGAAGATACAGATGTTTTAGTACCTTTAGTCTTGATACGCTTGGTCGGAACAGAAGGAACTTCTCTAGAAGCTTTTCTCTTGATCTGCTTCTATGGCTTGTCAGCAACTTTTGGCTTCTTCTGAGCATCAACTTCTTCTTCCTCTGATTGACTTCTTTTCCTCGTGTTCTCATTGTATACATCTGGCATTGGTTCTCTTGCTCTTTTCAGAATATCTGCAGGAATAGGCGTTCCATCTGCTTTGCATGAGTCAATATATCTTACAATGATATCCCGTGGTTCTTCAGCACCAAACTGTGGAAAATTTTCAACTGGAATCCGCTTCTGACTGATTTCAGAAATATTCAGCTTCTTGGGTGCAGCTGTGAGTTCATCTACAATTTTTAGTCTCTGAAGACTCTTTGCATTCAGAGGTTTTCCAACAATGGATTCAAGTTCATCCTTAACTCCAGCTTCATACAGAGCAGTCACCAGACCATTCTTTGTCAGAATGTCTGAAATCAACCTTCCAAAGGGGATCTATGTCCTGATCTTTTGTCCCTTATCCTTTACAGATTCTCTTGAGGCATTGATATGGTTCCACAAATGCATAAATAGAATGTAAGGAAGATCTACCATTGTACTCTGACTTAAACAATACATGAAGTAGAGCTGTTCATTGTTCACATAATCTGGAGAATTGGTAGATTTTCTGTGATGGATGCATCCCAGAAAAATCTTTGCTCAGATTTTGTAGTCAGGCTTCAGATCCTTAAATTTGTTAGAGGCCTGTCCAGATGTGATGACTTCCTCATAAACTTCTTCCATGTCCACACGCCCAGCTGGCAGATGACATACACCATCAGTCTCCTCATACCCTATGAGTTTCCTGATGAGATCTTCAGTTATGATGATCTCTTTTCCCAGAACAGAAGATAAAATGAATTTTGGATAAACAAAATCATGTATCCAGAATTCCATCACCAGATGAGGGTAAACTGGTCCAAACAGTCTGTCAAAATACTTAACCCATCCTTGTGCATCACTTATAGAACGAAATTCAAATCCATTTTCAGCTAAGGAATCAAATTCCACCATTGATTCACAGAGAACTTCAAGTTTATCCACGGGGATTAACAATGTCCTCTTAGGTACTGTGAATGGAGTTACACCCATATTTGCAGAAGTAACTGGAACCATAGTTGATTGAAATTGAGCTGCTGTAGAAGATGAAGTTGCCATTGAAGAGGACGAAGATGATTTTGACGAAGGTTTAGGGTTTTTGTGAAGAGAGAAGAGAAGACAGAAATGCATAAACTTGTTTGTGATGTGAAAAGTGTGAAATTGGTGTGAAATGTGGTATTTATAGAGAAAGCAATTAGGGCACTTAACAGACACACATAGCACGTTCTCACATAGCATTAAATGACAATCAATGAAAGAGAATAAAAATCATTTCAAACATTAATTGATTCTGACAAATTGGGGGGAAAATTAAGATTTCCACTATTCAAACCATACCTCAAATGTCTCTTCAGTAGTGTACACGCTATCTTTTCAGATTTAGAGTGACACGTGTTTGCTTGCATGTGCTTCTGAATTCTCTTGAGAAATGAAACATTAGCCAACGTTCAGATCCTTTAAGATTGGTTAGTTCAGATACACACAAATAATAATAAATCAAATAAGTAACAGATGAAATACTTTAGAACTTTAAGCATTTTGCATCTGAGAAATTTGCTTCTGAGAAATATCATTCTGAACAAAAATCCATACCAATATTTTTCAGAATAAGTTTGAACCTATCTTCAGCAAGGGGTTTTGTGAAAATATTTGCCCATTGATGATCTGTATCAACAAAGGCTAAGTTTATAATACCCTTCTGAACATAGTCTCTGATGAAGTGATGTTTAATTTCTATATGTTTTGCCTTAGAGTGTAAAATAGGGTTTTTAGGCAAGCATATAGCAGAAGTATTATCATAGAATATAAAAATGTTACTTTCAAATAATTGATAGTCTTCTAGCTGACTTTTCATCCAGAGCATTTGCGTGCTACATCCAGCAGCAACAATATATTCTGCCTCTGTAGTTGACAGTGCAATTGTGGGTTGCTTCTTGCTGTACCAAGAGATTAGATTTCTCCCTAAAAATTGACAACTTCCAGAAGTACTTTTTCTTTCCACTCTGTCTCCAGCGTAATCAGCATCACATAATCCAACTAATTTAAAATCATCAGATTTTCTGTAACACAAACCCACATTAGAAGTACCTTTCAGATACCTTAGAATCCTCTTAACAGCTGTTAAGTGTGATTCTCTAGGATCTGATTGGAATCTTGCACACAAGCATACACTGAACAAAATGTCAGGTCTTGAAGCAGTTAAGTAGAGAAGAGATCCTATCATACCTCTGTAGAGTTTCTGATCTACTTTCTTACTTACCTCTTCCTTACCAAGTGTACTAGTTGGATGCATGGGAGTTTTTGCCATCTTATTATCAGTCATGTTAAACTTCTTCAGAAGCTCTTTAACATATTTGGTCTGATGAATATAAGTGCACTCTGTAGTTTGGTTGACTTGAATTCCCAAAAAGAATCTCAATTCTCCCATCATGCTCATTTCAAATTCTGCCTGCATACATTTAGCAAACTCCTTTCCCAGCATAACATTGGTAGATCCAAATATAATATCATCCACATATATTTGACAAATTAGAAGATCTTTCTTAAATGTTTTACAAAAGAGTGTTGTGTCCACTTTGCCTCTGATGAAATTTTTCTCCAGAAGAAAATTACTTAATCTCTCATACCAAGCCCTGGGAGCTTGTTTTAAACCATAAAGAGATTTCTTTAGTTTGAAAACATGTTCTGGAAATTTTTCACTCGCAAAACCAGGAGGTTGGTGTACATAAACTTCTTCTTCTATAATACCATTTAGAAAGGCACTTTTAACATCCATCTGATATAGAGTGATGTTAAATTGTGCAGCAAAAGAAATGAGTAAACGAATAGACTCTAACCTTGCTACAAGAGCATAAGTCTCTATATAATCAATTCCTTCTTGCTGGCTGTAACCTTGAGCAACTAGCCTTGCCTTATTTCTTTCAACTTCTCCTTTCTCATTAAGCTTGTTTCTGAAGACCCATTTGGTTCCAATTATGTTGAATCCTTTTGTTCTTGGAACTAAATCCCATACATCATTTCTTGTGAATTGATTAAGCTCTTCTTGCATGGCAATTATCCAGTCATTGTCTTGCAGAGCTTCATCCACAAAAGTTGATTCAATTACTGACACCAACCCAAATAATGATGCTTTAGAAGATCTGAGGAAGGATCTTGTTCTAATGGGGTCATCCTTCTTTCCAATGATCACATCCTCTGGATGAGAGGCTTTGATTCTGGAAGATAATCCTCTAACGGTTGATTCTTCAGAAATATTCAAGTAGTTCATCTGAGAAGCTAAAGGAATTACATCTGGTGTTGCTTTAGGTTCCTTCACTTGAGCTTTGTCTGCCTCTGAGCCTTCAGAGTCTGTGAGAATTACTTCTCTATCTGCAGAACTTTCAAACTGCTTTGACTTTTCAATGCCAAGCTTATCATCAAATCTAACATGAATAGATTCTTCAACAATTTGTGTTTTAGTATTGTATACTCTGTAGCCTTTAGAGCGTTCAGAATACCCAAGCATGAAACACTTTTGTGCTTTAGAATCAAACTTGTTAAGATTCTCTTTAGTATTCAGCATATAAAAAATACATCCAAAAGGATGAAAATATGAAATGTTGGGATTTCTGTTCCTCCACAATTCATAGAGAGTCTTTTCCAGAAGAGGTCTTACAGACACTCTATTCTGAATGTAACATGTTGTGTTTATTGCTTCTGCCCAAAAATGCTTTGCCAGATTAGTCTCATTGATCATGGTTCTGGCCATTTCTTGCAGAGTTCTGTTTTCCCACTCTACAACCCCATTCTTAGGACAGGAAAAATCATGAGCAATGCCATTTTCATTAAAATATTTTTCAAAATATTTGTTTTCAAATTCACCACCATGATCACTTCTGACTTTAATAATTTTGAAATCTTTTTCATTCTGGACTTGTTTACAGAAGTCAAAGAACACAGAATGTGACTCATCCTTGTGTTTTAGGAACTTTACCCATGTCCATCTGCTATAGTCATCAACAATGACTAATCCATACTTCTTGCCTCTGATGGATGCAGTTTTCACTGGTCCAAACAGATCAATGTGAAGTAATTCTAATGGTCTTCAGGTTGAAACAACATTTCTAGATTTAAAGGAAGATTTTGAAAACTTTCCTTTTTGACATGCTTCACAAAGAGCATCTGAGTTGAACTTCAGGTTAGGAAGTCCTCTGACCAGATTGAGTTTATTAATCTGAGATATACGTCTCATATTAATATGCCCCAATCTTCTGTGCCAGACCCATTGCTCATCATTAACAGAAAAGAGGCATTTAACATTTTGAACTTTAAGTTCTGAAAGATTTATTTTGTAAATGTTGTTCTTCCTCTTTCCATTGAATAGGATTGAGCCATCCTTCTGACTAACAACTTTACAACATTGTTGATTAAAGATTATATCATAACCATTGTCACTTAATTAACTTATGGACAGTAGGGTATGCTTTAATCCTTCTACAAGAAGAACATTAGATATAGAGGGAAGGTTACCATTACCAATAGTACTAGAGCAAATGATTTTGCCCTTTTGATTCCCTCCAAACTTCACTTCTCCTCCAGATTTAAGTTCCAGGTTTTGGAACATAAACATTTCTCCCGTCATGTGACGTGAGCAGCCAGAGTCCAAGTACCATGTCTAGCGTCTTGACTTTTCTGCTAAAAACATCTGCAACAGGGATAATCTTATCCTTAGGTACCCAGATCTTTTTGGGTCCTTTTTGGTTAGCTTCCTTGAAAGTTGGTGTGAACTTCTGTCTTTTTACAACAATATTGTTTGACTTACTTTTGGCTTAAGCACAGGAACATTCTGATCAGAACGTGTGTGTTTAATGTCATTCAGATGACCAAACTTGAAATGAGAGTACAAGGGAGTTTTCTTGATAACAAGTTTATCAACAGGCATTCGATTTAAATCCTTTCCAGAGGAGGATTCATATCCAATTCCTTTCCTGTTATTTCTGCTAACCCCATAGATCATAGAAGCCATCTTGCTTCTGTCTATGCTTTTAGCAAGAAATTTCTGAAAGCTAAAGTCATATTCTTCTAAAATGTTTTTGCATTTAGACATACTTTTAGATTCAGAGTTTTGTTGAGCTATTTCAAACTCAGCTTTCATTTTTAAATTGTTTTCTTTTAGCTCAGCAATTTCTGATTTTAACAGATTATTCTCAGAGCCAAGATTGCACTTAAGCTTCTTGCATTTGAGCTTAATCTGATTATAATTTTTCAGGACTTCAGATAAGACTTTAATAAGCTCTTCCCTAGTTAGATCAGAAAGTACCTCTTCTGAGTCAGATTCAGAATCAGACTCAGATCCAAATGATTCTTCATTATGATCTTCAATGCCTGCCATCAGAGCCATGTTAGCGCATTCATCTTCAGATTCTGATGAGGATCCAGATTCATCAGAGTCATCCCAAGTTGCCATTAGAACCTTCTTCTTTTTGTCATACTTTCTCTTTGGCTTTTCTTTAAGAAGCTTTGGACATTCACTTTTGTAATGGCCAGGTTCTTTGCATTCAAAATAGAAAACTTCCTTCTTTCCAGATCTTTTTGGTCCAGAGGACTCCTTGCGTTGATCTGGTCTTTTGAAGTTCTTGAACTTCTTCTGCTTGTGCTTCCAGAGTCTGTTGATTCTTCTGGACATCAAGGATAATTCATCTTCTTCTTTAGAAGAAGATTCTTCAGAGCTTTCTTCTAACACCTGCAAAGCTTTCACAGATTTGTTAGATATTAAGGCAATAGACTTACCTTTCTTTTGAGGCTCATCTTCCTCAAGTTCAATTTCATGACTCCTTAGTGAGCTGATTAGCTCCTCCAGAGTGATCTTGTTCATATCCTTGGCAAGCTTCAGAGCAGTGACCATAGGTCTCCATCTGATAGGCAATCTTCTGATGATCTTCTTCACATGATCAACAGTTGTGTAGCCTTTGTCCAGAACTTTTAGACCAGCTGTAAGAATCTGGAATCTAGAGAACATAGTTTCTATTGACATAGATTCTTCCATCTTGAACGCTTCATACTTCTATATTAACGCCAAAGCCTTGGTCTCTTTTACTTGAAGGTTTCCTTCATGATTCATTTTCAAGGACTCAAACATGTCAAATGCAGTTTCTCTATTTGTGATCTTTTCATACTCAGTGTGAGATATTGCATTTAACAAAATTGTTCTAGCCTTGTGGTCATTTCTAAACTCCTTCTTTTGAGTTTCTTCATAGATTTTCTGTCTACTTTCTTGCCATTCCCATCAGTGGGATGAACATACCCATCTATGACAAAGTCCCACAAATCAGCATCATAACCAAGGAAAAAACTTTCAATCCTGTCTTTCCAATAATCAAATTTCTCCCCATCAAACATAGTGGGTTTTGTACTGATTCTGTCTCTTTCTTCATATCTGTTGGATTTTGAAGCATCAGCCATAATAACAACCAAATGTATATATCAAAGTTTTTCTCACTGGATCTTTTCTGTCACTGTGAAGTGGTAGCTGTAACCCGGTGAACTGACTTTAAACAATGTTGCGGATAGCAAGAGTCGCCACCGACTTTTATTTTATCCATAAGGAAAGGTTATAAAAGAACAGGAAAGACCTTAGAGAATATTTTGGGTCCGGGGGGTTGGTTATGAAAAGGGAAGGTGTTAGCACCCTTTTCATCCATGGTTATCCATGGGCTCTTAGGTACTTAAGCTCACTTTTGAATTGTTTTGAAAGTGTAGTGTGTGAATAGCAAAAAATTTCAGAATAGTTTAATAATAATCCGTGTATGGATGTGAAAAAAACTTGTTTGAAAATTTTGTTGGAAATTTGTTTAAGTGTGAAAAAGTTTTGAAGTGAGAAAGTATCTAGGAGTAGCCTACCCTAATGTTTTAAGGTCTTTCTTATTCTTTATCCTTTCCTTAGTAAGACTATCCCTACTATAATGGAGTAGGTAGTCCTTACTTTGGATGTTAAGGGACATGTGAGGGACAATTTGACTTTGAAGGCCATTGTGGGATGTAATAAGCACATATAAGGGACCATCATCATTTTTCGAAAGGGACTTGATTCGTAAAGGCAACCATAAGGGACTTTGATGATTTTTTTATTTGAGGGACTTGCTTTATACACCCCACTTAACCATTATTCGTAGGCAACTTGAGGGATATCCTTAGGAAGTGAGACGGCGATTAAAATCGACTTACGTGTGTGACGTGTTTATTTTAATTATCTTTATCTAAAAGTGATCTAAATTTATTTTAATATTACATACATGTTATTACACTCCCTAATTACTAACCATAATAATAATTAAATAATTAAACAACTTTACATCCAAGAAACAATTACAAAATAATAAGCAAAATAATTAAATAGCAAAGATAAATAAAATATAAATAAGCAATAATAAATAATAAAGGGGGTTAATTCTAAGTTTACTCGGCAAGACATCGCATCTTGTGCCTACGTATCCTTACGGGAGTGGAATCAGAGTAATCGTAGTTCCCCTCAATAGGGAGGTTAGAAACTTCTTGACTGTGGTCAAGGTCTCAAGGGGAATAAACGCATCTTAAGGACACGCTTACGTGGAGTGTAGAAACTCCAAATCTCTACGTTGAAATGTTAAGTTGTAATTAGGGTTAAATTAGGGATTCCACGGCGGGAAACCCTAAAAATGAGCGCGGCGGCTCTTTGACCTAATGCTAAGGGTAAAATTGTAATTTTGCCTGCGGCGAGGCATTTGTGAAAATTAGGGTTTGTAGTTTGTAGTTTTGAGGATTTGAAATTGAATGTGTGAAGTTTTACGGACTATTGGCGCGGCGGCCAAACAGTTAGACCTAACCTTCGGATGTGTGCAATGTGACAGAAATAATAGTAAACGCGTGAGATAATTGAATCATGCAAACAGAGAGATAATGTCATAATTTAAACCATGCAAGCAGAAATTTAAAGGCAGAATTTAAAGAGCGATTGTTAAGTTCGCGAGGTTACATGAGAGGAGCAGATACAATATGATAATGAAATTTGAATTGAACAATAAGAAAATAAAATAAATAACGGTTCTAGTTATTATTTTAAAAAAAAGATTTTAGTTATTATTTTAAATTTATCTAAAAAAAAGTTTTTCTTAAAAATAATAGGTTTTCATATTAATTTGGAAAAGATGTTAATGTTATTTATTTTAAAAAACAGATTTTTTTATATTATAACAAATTTTAATAAATTAATGATAACAATAATAATAATAATGGTAATAATAATGATAATAATGATAATAATAATAAATAATGATAATAATAATAATAATAATAATAATAATAATAATAATAATAATAATAATAAAGCAATAATGAATTTTAAATGTGCCAAATAACCCAACAATGTTGCTAACGCAGAAATGCGCTCATCGCAACCAGATCTAAATCGGACGAAACAAAATTTATCGCAAAGAAAAAGAAATTAAGCAAAAAATAGTATTATTGCTCACACAAAAATGCGATCATCGCAACCAGATCGAACTAACACAAATGTCACGCGTCATGCACACAAATGTGCAAACATCGTATCGACATAATTCGATCAAAAATCTTATATATATATAAACTCTAACAATTTAAAAATTATATATATATATATAAACGTAACAGTAATAGATAAAGAAAAAGAAATAACGGTAATAGATGAAGAAAAAGAAATAACGGTAAAAGATGAAGAAAAAGAAACAACAGTAATAGATGAAGGAAAAGAAATAACGGTAAACGATGAAGAAAAAGAAACAATAGTAATGGATGAAGAAGAAAACTAAATAACGGCAAACGACACTCACTCCTCTTAGGTTTTTTTCATTCTCCCCCCTTTTCCAACAAGGCAACACATGTATATATAGGGAACAAATTAGGGTTAACACCAAATTGTCAATAATGTCCCTAAAGCCCATTTTAAAGCCCAAACTAAATAATTAGTTAAGAAAAAATAAAATTTAAATAATTTAAAATAATTAAAATAAACTTAAAATAAAAACTAATAATCCTATTGATTCCTAAAATAAAAAATATTATAAAAAGAACAAAATTTTTTTCAATATTTTTTATTTTATGATTTTTTGGATATTTTTATGAATAATTTAGAAAAAAGTGAAAAAAATAATATTTTAAAAAATGATTTAATTAAAATACGAAAATAATAATTAAATAATAATAAAAAACTATTTTTGTTATTTTTTTAATGAAAGATAGAAAAATTTAGAGTAAAAATAATAAAAAACAAAAAAAAGTGACAAAGGTGAGATTCGAACTCTCAACCTCTCACACTCATAACTCCTTACACATGTCCTCCTACCAATTGTGCCATTTTTACTTTTTAGAAAAAAAATGCATGCCATATGATATTTACCTGCAAAAAGTCAAACGACTACACAAATTTGTTAGTAATTGATTAAATGCAATGAAATGCGACGACAAATCTTAGGGCAAAATTTGGGGTATTACAGTTATTATGATAATATTTCTCACCCAACCTCTCTTTGATGTTGGCAAAAAAAAATCATGAAGTTTGACTTTGGTTTGACCACAGTTGACCTCAGTTTGACCTTTTGACTGCATTGACTGCTTTTGACTTATCTGATCATCTGACTGAGCAAACTTTTGAGAAAAGTCTTGAAACTTGACATGGGGGTTCTTATACACATATAAGATGTTATGAAGCTCACTTGAAGTCTTGGAAGTCCATTTAGCCTGATTAAAGTCAAAACCCTAGTTTTGGATGCACTGCTTAGGAGGTGCATTGTCTGAGGGAATTGTCAACTCTTCTGACCAATTGTGAATTTTGTGAACCTTGTGAACCTTCTTGGAACACAAAGTCTTGTATTGTGAGGGCAAATTTTGGGGTGCAACAGCTGCCCCTGTTCAATTTTCTGAAACCTGAGGGGTTAGATTGGTATATTTGCCAGTCGTAACCTGGAAGGTTGAAGGGGATTGAACACAAAAGCCCAAAAATTTGCACTCACTAATGCACTAGAGTGGTACAGATGGCTAGTTGAATATGATTGAGTGGGCTTAAAGATGCCACTAGGGGGGGAGCAGTTCAAAATATGGGTGTAGGATGAAAGCTGTCAGGAGTCTGGAATAATAATGATGTAGCAGCATGTCTTCATGAGGATAGAGCAATCAATAGTGATAACCCTAAAGCAGTCTTGAAGCAATGATATGATTTCAGGAGGATAGAACAATGAATGGCTCTAAAGCAGTCTTGAAATAATAATGTGATATGTCTTCAGGAGGATAGAGCAATCAATAGCCCTAAAGCAGTCTTGAAGTAATGATTTCAGGAGGATAGAGCAATGGATAGCTCTAAAGCAGTCTTGAAATAATAATGTAATTTCAGGAGGATAGAGCAATGGATAACTCTAAAGCAGTCTTGAAATAATTAGATGGCTTCAGGAGGATAGAGCAATCAATAGCTCTAAAGCAGTCTTGAAGTTATGAGAGGCTATCAGGAGGATAAAATAACCCTGAGGTTACAATAAAGCAGTCCCAAAGTAATAAGAAGCTCATCAGGAGGATAAAGTAACCCTGAGGTTACAATAAAGCAGTCCCAAAGATCATAAGCTTGTTTGTTGGATAATTAACCTGAAAACAAGGTAGCATTCTGTATAACAACATTAGTTTATGCTTTATGTATGCATGTATGACATGATGCCCTTAGGTAATGTACTATAGACATATATGTTATGGTATGATGTATGTATGCTATGACACTGCTGGAAGTGTCTGGATATCCTTGTATAACAACTGCTGGCCAAGAAAAATAAATCCCGATTCGTTGTTGAAGAATATATAACCCTCCGTCTGCTGGGGATAACAAGGTATAGATAACCTCCCGTTGTTGGGGATAACAAGGTATAGATAACCTCCCGTTGTTGGGGATAGCAAGGTATAGATAACCTCCCGTTGTTGGGGATAGTAGGATAAGTATAACATCCCATCTTCGTTCATCGTGCCCTTATTGGAAAGTAATTTCCCGTATATCCGTATGAGGATAAAAGAGATGGATATAAATTCCAGGGGAGATTAGACTTTGTGAAAATGGATTAGTCCTACTGATGGTTTGTAACTGTCTTGTAAAGATGAACCGGCGAAGCTTCGTTGAAATCCTTCCCTCGTTCGTCCTTAGTAAATACTATTACTGCATTTTCATGCATTTCTGGTAAACATCAATCATATTAAAAGCATACATGCGTTTCCGGTAAACATCAATCATATTCAAAGGCATACATACATTCAAACACAACCAATGGACGTTTCGCTTATGTAAATAGGGTAAAAGTGAATCTGGATTCAAAAGATGGAATCAAAAGTGACCCATACACGGGTAAGTTTGTACAAGGAGACATAAACCCTAGTAAGAGAATTTTGTCATGAAGTTTTACAAAAAGAATCAGCTATGTGGGAAATAATCCTATTGAGTTTCAATTCTACTATTGCCACTCAAGTATCTCATCTTCTTGCTGTTGAGACGGAAACGATTGGATTGAGCTTTATCTGTTTGAGCTTGAGTAAGTAGTACAACTGGTTGCAGTTTCATGAGTGATCCAAACGAGACATAGTCATACGCTTTAATCCCTAACTTTTGCCTGGATTGCCCTTTCAGGTTTTCAATCCACCGGGATACCCTTTTTTGCCCAAGCCGCCTTTTCAGGTTTTCGACTTGCCGGGTGTACATCTTTTTATATATATATCCCTAATTTTTGCCCAAACCCTTTTGGTTTGCCGGGATGCCCTTATTTTTGCCTAGGCCTGTCAACCTAGCGGGTCTCTTTTTATGCGTAGTATTTTTTAACTATGTCTGCGTTTACAGGTTGTGGGAAGTCTTCACCATCCATTGTAGTCAGTATCATGGCACCTCCTGAGAACACTGTCTTGACTACAAATGGTCCCATCATGCATCTCTTCCATAATTTCTGTAGCTTCCTTCTTATCCACACAACGAAGCATAGTTGAATCATGATTACGCTTATACAGAATGCCATTACTCAGAAAGAACTTAGCAGAAAACCTTCTCAGGAACTTCCTATCTTTGACAGATGCCCCTTCAGGGAACTCCCGAGCTTCAAGATAGTTTTTCACTTCATAGAACCAAGGCTTCTCCTCTGCCTCTTCAGTGTCAATCTCATTGCAGTATGCAGGCTTCTCAAATCTATCAATGGTAATCTTGGGAGTTTCATCATCCCAGCTGATCTCAAACATAGATGCCATGGTGGCCAATGCGTCTGCCAACTGATTCTCTCTTCGTGGAATATGTCCAAAAGTAATCTCTTTGAAATGTGGGATCAAAGACAACACATGTTCTCTGTAAGGAATGAGATTATCATGCTTTGTATCCCAATCTCCTTTAATCTGACTTACTACCAGAGCTGAATCTCCATACACCTCAAGGAACTGAATCTTCATATCAATAGCAACTTGCATACCCATGATACATGCCTCATACTCAGCCATGTTATTGGTACAATAGAAACAAAGTCTGGCGGTGATCGGGGTATGACAACCTTCAGGGGAACTAATCACAACACCAACACCATTACCATGTGCATTGGAGGCACCATCAAAAACCATAGTCCATCGGGATCCTTGTTCAGGTCCGTCATATTGTCCAGGTTCTTTGGTAACAGACATAATGTCTTCATCAGGGAACTCAAAATTCATTGACTGGTAATCATCTACTGCCTGATGAGCCAAATGATCAGCAACAACACTCCCCTTAATGGCCTTCTGAGTAGTATACTGCATATCATATTCCGTCAAGATCATTTGTCATCTTGCAATTCTTCCGGAGAGAGCAGGTTTCTCAAATATGTACTTGATTGGATCCATCTTCGAAATCAACAAGGTAGTATGGGTCAACATATACTGTCTTAGTCGGCGAGCAGCCCACGCCAAAGCGCAGCAAGTTTTCTCGAGCAGTGAGTATCTTGTTTCACAGTCGGTAAACTTTTTGCTAAGGTAGTATATTGCCTGCTCTTTTCGACCAGACTCGTCATGTTGCCCCAATACACACCCCATTGAGTTGTCTAATACTGTTAAATACATAATCAAGGGTCTTCCATCAACCGGTGGCATTAAAATTGGAGGTTCTAGCAAATATCTCTTGATTTCATCAAAGGCAGTCTGGCACTCATCATTCCATTCCATCACCTGATCTTTCTTCAACAACTTGAAGATTGGCTCACAGATGGTAGTTAATTGGGAAATAAATCTTGCAATGTAGTTCAATCGTCCCAAGAAACCTCTAACCTCCTTCTCAGTACGGGGAGCTGGCATCTCTCGTATAGCTTTCACTTTTTGTTGTAACAACCTAGCAAGCTCTACAGGTATTTCACAATCGTCCTCGTCTCCGTCTTCAGTTTGATAGATCGGATTCTCGAAATTGTAATTGGCAATAGTAGAACTGTTATCAACTGGATCCAGAGTGGATGAGGATCTGCATTTTAGTGACGTGGGTGTGTGTAAGAACACATAGCTGATAAAGCAAAAATAAAAGAAAAAGAAAGACAAGGAACACAATATTTACGAAAACGAAACGTCCAATGATTTTATTGAATGAAGTATGCAAATGAAATGACAACCCGTAACAAGCACACCATTGTGCCCCGGGTAAGGCACATGGCTTGAAAGTTTTAATTGTTCCAGAAATTATAAATTTAAAAACATAACACAGTAATAGTATTTACTCCTGACTAAAGGAGATAGGGATAACATCTTCAGCTGTCCAATTATTGAGTCCAGCACCCACAGTAGGAAAAATCCATGCCTCCAAGTTGTAGTCTTCATCTTGATCTCCCACAGCATTGATAACCCCTTGATTGGTGATACGAACAGCACGAGCACGACGAACAGCCTTCTGGGACTCTGCAGTGAAACCCAAACCAAACTTGTCAGACTTGTATGGCATATCAGGAAGCTGACCCCAAATAGTACAACCACCTTCTTCCACCACAGCTTTTGCATCATTGAGGGAGGCCATTGCCATTGTTGGAGGGTTTCTGATGACCACAGGAACCTTCTTCACAGCAGGAGGAGTCACACAATCCTTAACAGCCCAGGGAACCACTTCAAATGACTGACATGGAGTTTCAATGTATTCACCTTCTACTTCCAGATACTTGAAAGTGTTTACATGGCTGACAAAGTATTCTTCCTCTCCAAAGACAGTAACAACTTTTCCATTCACCGGATATCTCAACTTTTGATGTAATGTGGAGGTCACAGCACCTGCCCCATGGATCCAGGGACGACCAAGCAGACATGAGTACGAAGGACGAATATCCATCACATAGAATGTAGCAGTAAACACCTGAGAGCCAACCTTGATTGGAAGATCAATTTCCCCATGCACTACTCTTCTAGAACCATCAAAAGCCTTTACCACAATATTACTGGGCTTCAATACCGTATCTTTAGGACTCAGCTTGTTCAGGACTTCCTTAGGCAACACATTCAGAGAGGAACCATTGTCTATCAGCACATGAGACAGGGTAGTGCCCCTGCATTCAATTGAAATATGCAAGGCCCTGTTATGATCCCTCTTGGCAGGGGTCAAGTCAGCATCAGAAAATCCTAACCCATTGTCATAGGTCAGGTGAGCAACACAATTCTCAAACTGGTCCACAGAAATTGCACTGGGTACATGAGCCATCTTTAGAAACTTGATCAATGACTTGGCATGAGCCTCAGAACATAATAACAGGGAGAGCATAGAAATCTTTGAGGGAGTATGCCCCAGCTGATCAACAATATCATAGTCACTCTTGCGAATGATTTTCAATACTTCTTCCATCTGCTTAGAGAGGTCGTCAGCAGCTGGCACATCAGTAGATACAGGCTCAATAACAGGACCCTTGCCCCGAGCATCAGTGGTGGAAGTAACAGCAGGAGTAACTGCACTCTTAGAAGCAACTGGAGGAGAGAAGACTCTTCCACTACGAGTGATCTTGCTAGATCCAGCAATATTATCAATGTCAACAGGCATATCAGGTAAAGGCTCCTGTTTGACACCATGGATGTAAACATCAGACCCATAGTGCCAAGGCACAACTTTGTCAGATGTATAAGGAATAGGACCAGGAGTGGTAATGATCAGAGGAGCTACTCTGGCTTCAGCAACAACTTTCACAGGACCTTCAGCAGTAATCTTGATTGGGCCCTGATGAGTGATTTTAATGGGACCCTTTGAAGTGATTCTTAGTGGTACTTTGTCAACCATGTCAACCTCTTCAATCTTCTTACCCTGAGTCAGATGATCCACCATACTTTCTACAGATGCTGGTCTTCTTTCAAACACTATAGTATATTTATCCATGAGACGTTGAATCCCATCTCTCAAAATGAAGCAACTATCCGGCTTATAGGTACAATATAGACAATCTTCATGACAACCTGGAAAGATCCCAGCTTGTACTAACCTCTTTTTGATAACAGACAATGGTGTGCTCAAATCGATAACTGAATAGACATGCAGATCTTCATCAATATCTTCATCAATGGCGTTGACAGTCTTCTCGTGATTTGGCATTGGAGCTGTAATCACATTTGGAGTACCTGGTGGATCAAACTCAATTTCTCCAGCATCAATCATATCCTGAATTTTGTTCTTCAAGACCCAGCAGTTATTAGTATCATGTCCTGGACAGTTTGAATGATATGCACATCGTGCATTGGGATTGTACTTGGGAGAGGTAACATTGGGATTCTGAGGAGCCTCCCTCAGGGTAATAAGTTCAGCCTTCCACAAGTGTTGCAATGCCTGAGCCATTGACATGTTGATCTTCGTGAACTGTCTTCTAGCCCTCTGTTGGTTGCCTTGAGGCTGCTCTGTTGTTGCAGGAGTTGGATTTGAAATATGAACTGCACTAGAGAGTAAAGGTATACAGCACATCAAAGTTCCTCTTGCCCTTGTAGTACGGGTGTGAAGAGAATGTAGGATGTCTCCAAGTAAGGTAGGCACTGGATTGTGACTCAGGAATATGTTGATGGCATGAACGTCTATGAACTGATCAGGATTGGGGAACAACACTAAGCCATAAATCAATAAGGCTAAGATCTCCTCAAAAGCATCGTAGCTCATAGCCTTCAAGAACATTTGAGCTTTATCCACTAATACCTTGGCAAGAATACCTTTAACTCCACTTCTCGTCTCTAGAACAATGTCAGACTTCTTCAGATGTAGAGCTGCAGCAATAACTTCTGGTTTAAGCTCCTTATCTAAGCCTGTGAATGGCTTCTGATCAAGAACAGGTATACCCAGAAGTTTAGAGAACTCCTCCATGGTTGGAACCAGCTGATAATCAGGAAATGTAAAGCAATGGTGCTTAGGGTCAAAGAACTGAAACAGCACACTCATCATGTCTTCACTGAACCCTGAAGTAACTAGATCCAATAAGTGACCATGCCTCTTGTTGAACTAGGAATGATCAGGCACTAGGGAAACCAACTCCTTGAGCTTAGCAGGTATCCCTACAAAGTTGATCCTGATGGTGTTTCTACGAGCAGAAGCCATGACCTGCAACAAAGAACAAAGATAAATCCTTTGGTCCTTGAAATGGTTAGGGAAAATGATATGCTTATGATGCATGATGATGTCATGATGTTATGTTCAATCACAAACATGTGGCACACACAAACAAGTCACACAATTGCCCTAGGTTTAAAGGCTTGCATGAGGTTTAAAGGTAAGTACCCTCCCCTGAAGTTAGATGGTTCATCCTGTCCTACAAAAGTAACCAGGTTCTAAGGGATCTCAATATCATTGATCCTTCACAAGGGTGGTTGTTCAGAAGGCAACTTACTTGCCAACCAAAACCCTCCAAGTTTAAGATCTCAATGAGCGTAGTATCGAGTGTCAACCAACTTCAGTCTGCACCAAAGCCGGTTACCTCACTACTTTCTAAAGGCCAAGATGAGTTAACTAGGGTTCTAAAAGTCAGTTAGTGCATTGACAACATATGGCAGCCTCAATATTATCCTCAACTTGACTTAAGGAATATAAGCACCAACCAAGAAGTCGCACTAACTATGGCCACCAGATCAACCGTATTGATATACGTCGTACAGTTTCCTTGGTCTATTGCCATTTACCTAAGGTACACTAGATCCGGGTTAGGACCTTTCACACATAAGAGCACCCCAACAATATAATAATAAAGCAAACAAGGCAAACAATTTAAAGTGATCTTAATTCCTAAGGGTACCCCTCTTAAATAAATCCCCAGCAGAGTCGCCAGTTCTGTAACCCGGTGAACTGACTTTAAACAATGTTGCGGATAGCAAGAGTCGCCACCGACTTTTATTTTATCCATAAGGAAAGGTTATAAAAGAACAGGAAAGACCTTAGAGAATATTTTGGGTCCGGGGGGTTGGTTATGAAAAGGGAAGGTGTTAGCACCCTTTTCATCCATGGTTATCCATGGGCTCTTAGGTACTTAAGCTCACTTTTGAATTGTTTTGAAAGTGTAGTGTGTGAATAGCAAAAAATTTCAGAATAGTTTAATAATAATCCGTGTATGGATGTGAAAAAAACTTGTTTGAAAATTTTGTTGGAAATTTGTTTAAGTGTGAAAAAGTTTTGAAGTGAGAAAGTATCTAGGAGTAGCCTACCCTAATGTTTTAAGGTCTTTCTTATTCTTTATCCTTTCCTTAGTAAGACTATCCCTACTATAATGGAGTAGGTAGTCCTTACTTTGGATGTTAAGGGACATGTGAGGGACAATTTGACTTTGAAGGCCATTGTGGGATGTAATAAGCACATATAAGGGACCATCATCATTTTTCGAAAGGGACTTGATTCGTAAAGGCAACCATAAGGGACTTTGATGATTTTTTTATTTGAGGGACTTGCTTTATACACCCCACTTAACCATTATTCGTAGGCAACTTGAGGGACATCCTTAGGAAGTGAGACAGCGATTAAAATCGACTTACGTGTGTGACGTGTTTATTTTAATTATCTTTATCTAAAAGTGATCTAAATTTATTTTAATATTACATACATGTTATTACACTCCCTAATTACTAACCATAATAATAATTAAATAATTAAACAACTTTACATCCAAGAAACAATTACAAAATAATAAGCAAAATAATTAAATAGCAAAGATAAATAAAATATAAATAAGCAATAATAAATAATAAAGGGGGTTAATTCTAAGTTTACTCGGCAAGACATCACATCTTGTGCCTACGTATCCTTACGGGAGTGGAATCAGAGTAATCGTAGTTCCCCTCAATAGGGAGGTTAGAAACTTCTTGACTGTGGTCAAGGTCTCAAGGGGAATAAACGCATCTTAAGGACACGCTTACGTGGAGTGTAGAAACTCCAAATCTCTACGTTGAAATGTTAAGTTGTAATTAGGGTTAAATTAGGGATTCCACGGCGGGAAACCCTAAAAATGAGCGCGGCGGCTCTTTGACCTAATGCTAAGGGTAAAATTGTAATTTTGCCTGCGGCGAGGCATTTGTGAAAATTAGGGTTTGTAGTTTGTAGTTTTGAGGATTTGAAATTGAATGTGTGAAGTTTTACGGACTATTGGCGCGGCGGCCAAACAGTTAGACCTAACCTTCGGATGTGTGCAATGTGACAGAAATAATAGTAAACGCGTGAGATAATTGAATCATGCAAACAGAGAGATAATGTCATAATTTAAACCATGCAAGCAGAAATTTAAAGGCAGAATTTAAAGAGCGATTGTTAAGTTCGCGAGGTTACATGAGAGGAGCAGATACAATATGATAATGAAATTTGAATTGAACAATAAGAAAATAAAATAAATAACGGTTCTAGTTATTATTTTAAAAAAAAGATTTTAGTTATTATTTTAAATTTATCTAAAAAAAAGTTTTTCTTAAAAATAATAGGTTTTCATATTAATTTGGAAAAGATGTTAATGTTATTTATTTTAAAAAACAGATTTTTTTATATTATAACAAATTTTAATAAATTAATGATAACAATAATAATAATAATGGTAATAATAATGATAATAATGATAATAATAATAATAAATAATGATAATAATAATAATAATAATAATAATAATAATAATAATAATAATAATAATAATAATAATAATAATAAAGCAATAATGAATTTTAAATGTGCCAAATAACCCAACAATGTTGCTAACGCAGAAATGCGCTCATCGCAACCAGATCTAAATCGGACGAAACAAAATTTATCGCAAAGAAAAAGAAATTAAGCAAAAAATAGTATTATTGCTCACACAAAAATGCGATCATCGCAACCAGATCGAACTAACACAAATGTCACGCGTCATGCACACAAATGTGCAAACATCGTATCGACATAATTCGATCAAAAATCTTATATATATAAACTCTAACAATTTAAAAATTATATATATATAAACGTAACAGTAATAGATAAAGAAAAAGAAATAACGGTAATAGATGAAGAAAAAGAAATAACGGTAAAAGATGAAGAAAAAGAAACAACAGTAATAGATGAAGGAAAAGAAATAACGGTAAACGATGAAGAAAAAGAAACAATAGTAATGGATGAAGAAGAAAACTAAATAACGGCAAACGACACTCACTCCTCTTAGGTTTTTTTCATTCTCCCCCCTTTTCCAACAAGGCAACACATGTATATATAGGGAACAAATTAGGGTTAACACCAAATTGTCAATAATGTCCCTAAAGCCCATTTTAAAGCCCAAACTAAATAATTAGTTAAGAAAAAATAAAATTTAAATAATTTAAAATAATTAAAATAAACTTAAAATAAAAACTAATAATCCTATTGATTCCTAAAATAAAAAATATTATAAAAAGAACAAAATTTTTTTCAATATTTTTTATTTTATGATTTTTTGGATATTTTTATGAATAATTTAGAAAAAAGTGAAAAAAATAATATTTTAAAAAATGATTTAATTAAAATACGAAAATAATAATTAAATAATAATAAAAAACTATTTTTGTTATTTTTTTAATGAAAGATAGAAAAATTTAGAGTAAAAATAATAAAAAACAAAAAAAAGTGACAAAGGTGAGATTCGAACTCTCAACCTCTCACACTTATAACTCCTTACACATGTCCTCCTGCCAATTGTGCCATTTTTACTTTTTAGAAAAAAAATGCATGCCATATGATATTTACCTGCAAAAAGTCAAACGACTACACAAATTTGTTAGTAATTGATTAAATGCAATGAAATGCGACGACAAATCTTAGGGCAAAATTTGGGGTATTACAGTTATTATGATAATATTTCTCACCCAACCTCTCTTTGATGTTGGCAAAAAAAAAATCATGAAGTTTGACTTTGGTTTGACCACAGTTGACCTCAGTTTGACCTTTTGACTGCATTGACTGCTTTTGACTTATCTGATCATCTGACTGAGCAAACTTTTGAGAAAAGTCTTGAAACTTGACATGGGGGTTCTTATACACATATAAGATGTTATGAAGCTCACTTGAAGTCTTGGAAGTCCATTTAGCCTGATTAAAGTCAAAACCCTAGTTTTGGATGCACTGCTTAGGAGGTGCATTGTCTGAGGGAATTGTCAACTCTTCTGACCAATTGTGAATTTTGTGAACCTTGTGAACCTTCTTGGAACACAAAGTCTTGTATTGTGAGGGCAAATTTTGGGGTGCAACAGTAGCACACACAGAACCAGAGCCCTGATGCCAACTGAAGGTGAGAAAATACTTAGAAGGGGGGTTGAATAAGTATGAAGATAAAACTTAGAAATAAAAACTCAAGGATTTTTATCCTGGTTCATTGAACTCAAATACTCCAGTCCACCCTATCTAGAGTGATTTGCCTCTCTCAAACCAGGACTTAATCCACTATTTAATCAACTGATTACAATAGTAAGCACTAAGAACAACTGTTCAAAGTCTTCTCAAGAACTACTGATCCTAACTGGATCTTCTTAAGGTTCTCTTACAATCGAATGTAATGATAATACAAGTGTTAAAAATGCTTCTAATAAAGCTTTATCACAACTGTGATTTTTCACTTAAGATAAAGAACAATGAAATAAATTCAGCAAGTATGTATAGGTTGTATGAGAGCTTGTAATGAATTCTTTCATGTGTTTTCGTCAGCTGAAGAAGATGAATGGAGACTTGCTTTTATAGGCACAGTGATCCAAGAGCTTTTCACGTTGAGAATAGTGTACCAAAAAGGTCTGAACCTTTTTGTCTTCACATCATATGACCTTTCCTAGAAGAAGAATGCACAGAAAAATCCTTTTTGTCTGTGTTCTTGTGTCTAGCATAAATAAGGAAAGAGTCGTTTGGTAATTCCAACGGACATAATCTTTGAATTCTTCTTCAATAAGTTTCAGCAAAGTATTATAGCTCTGACAGATCAGAGCCTTCTAATATTTATCAGAGTTTGCTGAATCAGAGTCTTTGCAGCATGTGTGCTTTTAGCGTGTAAATGTTCAGAGTAGAGTTTTGGATCAGATCCTCAGTACTGGCAGCGTTAGTACTATCAGAGTCTTCTGAAGTAACTGTGCTTGAAACTCTTCATACAGAATTCCTCATTGCTTCAGATGCATCTGGCTTCTGCTTCAGATTCTTCTGTAGCTTCTGCTTCAGATTCTTCTGGAGGTAGCGCTCAGAATCTTCTAAGAGATAATTCTGACGCTTCAGAGCCTTGCATATTTCTTATGTTCAAATCTAATTTCTTTCTGGAGTAATATTCACTTTAACATCTGCAGCAAACATTCTCAAACAAATTTTAGAGTATATAATTCTTTAATACAAAAATTCATAAGAGTTATCATCAAAACATAGAGATATTATTATAAACCAATATGATATCTAACACCAGTCACCAAGAAATCTCCAACGCTACTCATCTCAGCCTAGCAGATTTTCAAGCGCACTTAACCACCAAGGAAGGAATCCTTGGATTCCCAGCTGATTTCTTGATCGAAAAAGACCGTTACCATGTTGAAAGAAAAGAGGTCCTTATCATGGAAGCTACCTTTGCTTTGTTGGTCTATGGGATTTTCTGGTTCCCAAAGATTTTTGATTTTGTTGATATGTGTCGCTTGCGCGAAAATAAGGTGCCGGCACAACAGAAGAGTTGCCACCTTTCGTTATTTATCCCTCAGAGCGGGAAAGGAAACGATCGGAAAAACCTAACGAAAAAGGGTAAGACAAGGTCGTCGCAACCATTGTCTGGGTTCGGGAGTCGGTTACGCAAGGGGAAGGTATTAGCACCCCTCACGTCCATCGTACTCGACGGGATCCACGCTTGTTGTTTTTACTTGGACGGGTTGGTTTTATCTATCTACCTATCAAGGCTGGCTCAAAAAGAAAAATGACTCGGCAAAGCGTCGCGCTTTATGCCTACGTATTCTCATCAGAGAACGAGAAATCAGAGTCAACGTAGTTCGACCTACGACGGGTTATGGGGAAGGTGGCTCGCCAATACATCAGTACTGTGCCTACGTACTCTCAACAGGTATGAGAGATCAGAGCTCACGTAGTTCGAGACACTACGGTTTATTTCCTGTCTTTTACGAAAGAAGTGTTTTTTATTGTGTTTGCAATGTCAATCGCACTAGAGACTATGACCTGAGAGTGAATGTGTCGCATGTCACCCAAAGGGTACCATACTAAACATCCAGACTGTGGAAAAGAAACTCTCCCACAATCCTTTCTCAGATAGCTTAAGGCTCGTAACGTACGAAAGAAATCATTCATGATTACTGTATCTTAAACTGTTTTGAGATGAGAAGAGAACAGGCCCAACTAGGAGGGAGACTATCAAGTCCTACTGTTGTCATGCCATGGATTCATCCTATGGTTGAGGTTTGAACAGGGAACTCCTAGAAGTTATCATGCGTAGGTTTCAACCTAAAGTTCTATCATCACTTCCTTATCAAAGAAAATGAGAGTCCTAAGGGATCATGTCAATGATACACAAAACAGATAAAGCATCAGCTTAAACAGTAAACAGTAACACGGTAAAATGCATGCAATGCAAGTGAGGGAGGAAATGTGTGTGGGGCTTCAGCCTCCACAAGCTCATATCAACCTCAAGCCAGAATGGATAACAGAAAAAATGAAATAAAATACCATCAGGCAAACAAACCACATGGGCAAGGGAGCTGGGCTCTACCGAATACCCGCAAGCAAAACCACACAGTAACAATACAAGCAGAGGGAGCAACTCAACCTCTAGTGCAATCATGCTCCTAGATTCTACCTATTCTAGATATGGACTTATTCTAATGCATCAAACAAGCCAAACAAAACACATCAATACAGTAAAAGAAGAAGATGGGGAAGCAAATCCTTTCTCAACTTCAAGCTTCAGCTCTTCCAACAGCAACTCAGTCTTCAGACTTCCATCACTCATGACAAATATCAATTTGCTTTTCCAGGTTTCCACCCTTCAATATAAGTTTCAACTTATCTTCTCCTTTAAGCTTCAGCTTCTTGATCAGTTCCACCTTCAGGCTTCACCTAATCCTCAAGGGTTTTCAAGTATCATCTTGCTCTGGTTGCTCTTCAAGCTTCAGCTAGAATGGCAATACTCAAGGATTCATCCTCTTCCACACTCCTCTTCAATGAAGTCTTCATCTTCAAACTCAAGCTCAACATCTCTCAAGATACTCAAACCAGAGGAAATCACTTACTGGATAAGCTGGGGATATTGAACTGCTTATTGACCACCAAAGGTGACCTATAAGGGTTCAACATCAAAGGAATGGTTCCCTAAAAAGTTCTACTTCCCAGGTACAATCACTTATCCCTCCAAAGGAGAGAGGTGTGTACCCTGGAAGGACTTTGAATCATAGGGAGGAATGGAGGTGAAAGATACCATCCATGTTTAAGAAAGAAGTTAACTAAGTCTAAACTCTTCCTAATTCCTAACCCTAAAACAATCAACAAAACAAATAAGATCAAGCTCTCAAGCTCCTCAATGCTCCTACTATGCTCCTCAGTACTCCTCCAAGCAATACCAAGCTCTCCAAGCCCACAAAGCAAAGCAAACAAAAATACAAGCCCACAAGGGCAACACAAACAATCATCAACTACAAAAATCATCTAAAAATATTATATTACTATATTAAAACCTAATATAATTTCTAGGGGATCCTACATACCTACCCTTAATACCCTTATATTCCCCAATGTCTATCTTGACCTAGAAACCCAAAATTCTAGTGTTATTGTGGATCTATGTTAAGGATTAAACTAATTCTACACAACCTAATGTCATCTAATCAAAACCAATCTAAAATTCATTACAAAATTATGGAATAAATCCAGGGGGTAGCCAAAGTCCTAATCTAACTATACTAAAAAGAATGGCCTAAAAATACTAAGGTAACTAGCTAAACAAAATTCTACAAATTCATGTATCAACATAAAAGAAATAAAAAGCTATTGAAATAGAAAATATACACAAAATATTAAAAATGCATGAAATGCAAATATTTTTATTTGATAACTTTCTAGACATGAATATGAAATGGGAGAAAAAATTCCCACTTAAAAATCATTATTTTTCCATTTATTATGATTTTTCAAAGTTTAACATAAAATGGGGAAAATGAAATGAAAAAGATAAAACCTAGGTGCAGATAGCAAGCATGGACAGTTCAAATCATTAATGGGCTCAAAATGGGGGTGTGGATAGTATAAGCGCTAGGCCCAATCTAAGTCAGAAAATCAATAAAATAATGAATGGAAAATGGAAAATACATGGTGTGAATAGCAATGATTTTCAGCTAAGTTTCACAATGGGCCAGGATTGGGGGGTGGGGATAGTTGTTCAGAACTTAAGCCCAAGGACTTCTTTTAATGAAACGGGGCGTTTCATTCTTTCTCAGGGTTTCCCTCTCAAATTGGAATTAAATCGTGGCCATTGTATCAGGGAATAGTCAATGGTCAGCTCACAATCCAACGGCCATGCTCTTGTCTTCAACCTCCAGCTAGGGTTCTTGGAGAATCCATGAAAATGCAGAGCTTCAAGATCTTTCTTCCTCAAACACGAACCCCATCAATTCTTCATGGAAAACAGAAATTCAAGACCCTATCTTGTCCAGAATTTTATGCTGAATCCAACCATGATCTTAACATCAACTGAATCATCATAAATCACTGAACCCGATCCCAGATCAAAGATATGCTCAATCACCAACTTCAACTATTCTTGAATTTTCTTGTATCAGAATACTCACCAACTCACACTGAATGAAATTAGCTATCTATCATGAATTATATCTCACTATACCATGAGTTCTTGATCATCAAAGAAATGGTGTCCATAACTCAATCTTCACCAATTGATCCCTAACTCTCCAAAATCCATCTCCTATTGGTCTCTAACATTTCTACACTAACAATTCTACCTAAAGATGCATAAATTATGGTGTAATGGAGAATTTACAAACCTGGTATTTCATGATCAACAGATGGTGAAAACCTCCATTTCAAGCCTTGAAATTCTTCAGAAAGTTTCCTTGAATGCTAATCTTGCTACTGTTTGCAAAAACTTTGAGGGAGAGTGCTTGAATCTCAGAATTCGATTCTGACTTGCTACCTTGAAAATTCAATTGCCAACTTCTCAATTCACCATGGATTTTCTCTCAAATTGATCTGCACAACTTCCCTATGATCTATGGAATGTGTATGAATGGAAAGAATGAATGGAAATGGTTCAAAATAGGGAATTCACTTTCAACTTGCAAGGGAAGCAATTAAAATGACCAACTCTCTCTTCTCTCAAATCTTACACCAACCTTGCATCTGAGTAAGTTATACATATTATATAGAGTGGTTTAGAATCATCTAGAACCATCTAGAACCTTCCCATGAGAAAATGGAAATCTCATGTCATGACATTATGAATTCACTTCTCCTTATGTGCTATCTCATGCCAAGCCTCTTGTAACCCTTGTAACTGACTTGAAATTCTCCCTATATGAGATTTATGATGTGTTGAGATGCATAACTAACTTGTTCATTGAGTTTCTTTGAGTTTTGCTTTGGTGCCTTAAGATGCAAGCAAGCCATTTCCAAAGCAGCCCCATGATCTAGGCCTCAAATCAAAATTGTGGCTGAACCATTGTTTTTAGAATGCCTTTTAGAGTCAAAATGACCTATTATATGACATGGTTTAGATGTGTAACTTGGGATTTCTAATTTCCAATTTCAACTTATTTAACTTATGCCTCCATTTTAGGTCATTTTTATCACTTTTTGATACAAGCCTTTTCAACATCTTATGACCTCCCTAATAGCCTTAAAACATCATTCTAAGCAAGTTTGATGTTGAAGATTTTTCCATTTGAAGCTTGGAAATAGGAGATATGGCCTTATGCTTGAAATGACCTATAACCTCCAAATGACCAAAATGCCCTTGACTTGTCAAAGCCATAACTTGAGTTCTACAAATCCTATCAAGGACTTCTAGTACTATATAGAAAGCTAAGAAGATTATCTACAACATTCATGTTGACCAAGAATCCATAGGAATTATCCTACTAGGGCAAAAGCTGGATGCAAGTTGGGTGACTTTCAAGGACCCAGATTCACATACCTCAGATGACCTGTAACTTGTCAAAGTCATAACTTGAGCTCTACAAATCCTATCAAGGACTTCTAGTACTTAAATTAAAGCTAAGAACAAGCTATACAACATTCATGTTGTGGGTAAGATGAGATGACAATCACATCTTGAGCTAAACTTCCTTGAAGATAGGGATCAAACTAGGGGATTTTACACTGTCAAACCTTAGAAACCCTAGCTTGAAACTTCTCAAACTCCTCAATCATGATGAGTTGGTCTAGGAATCATCCTTATAGCATCTCAATGCATCAATCCATGATCAAATGGCTCTTGGATTAGGTCTCAACCCTCTCCAAATCATC
Source organism: Lathyrus sativus (assembly GCA_963859935.3). Taxonomy (NCBI): domain Eukaryota; kingdom Viridiplantae; phylum Streptophyta; class Magnoliopsida; order Fabales; family Fabaceae; genus Lathyrus; species Lathyrus sativus. The sequence goes on along the minus strand of OZ012736.1, from coordinate 50,181,513 downwards.
AGTTGACCTAGGGTTGACCCAGTCAAACCCTAATTCCACCACTCATGGCTGAATCTTCTGAATTCTTGTGCAATGACCTCTCTAGGCTTCATGATGGCTTTCAAGACATCTCATAAGCTTTCTCAAAGCTTCAAGTCCATGATCATAGTCTCAGAATCATCTGAGGAGCTCCCACAACTCTCAAGTTATGAGACACACAACCTTGGTTTCAACCAATCTCTCTGAGGATCTCTTGAGTTTTCTGACAAAGGTATCAACTTTTGAACACTTGAACAACCTTATTGGCTAGCATCAAAGGCTCATATAACTCTTGTTGGGTAATCATACTTCTTGATCTACTGCACCCATATCAATGAGAAGCAGATGATCATGCTAGTGAACACAAGCTTGGTAAATAAGTGTTGGTCAAATTTTGGGGTGCAACAATATGGATGCGATTAAACTATTCATACTTAAGAATCTGGTTCCCACCTTGCTAGCTGACACGTACCACTCAATCCACTCGAAGAATGCTGAAGGAGGAGGACATATCATTTGTTGTACCGCGTTGCTGTATTCATGGTTCATCGCTCGCTTAACTCGGCATCCGTCCTTTTAGGATGAGGTAGAAACATCCCATTGGCCCGAGATAGTTATGGCCCTTACTCACTCTGACATTGTGTGGTATGACCCTACTTATGGAGGTATATGTATGATTCCCAGTATCAGAAGATTTACTAACATTCTGCTTATTGGGAGAGAAGGATGCATAAGTTACAATCCCGTTTTGGCCCGCAGACAATTTGGGCATCCTATGATCAAAGTACCTAACCAAGCTCTGCTAGAAGGGATCTTTCTCAAGGAAGGAGAAGATCCAGACCTGAAGACCGTCATAATTTACGCATGGAGATACGTCAATAAGGAAGGAAAGACTGCTTTAGGATTCCCTAATGACGACGCCTCTGAAGAAAATCTACATTGGGTACGAGAAAGGGCTCTCGACCTCAAGATGTCGTTTCCTTTTCATGAACCTATGGTATTGGCTTTTCATGATCCTGATTGGTTTGATGTGAGTGAGGAAGATCAGTTGAAGGCTGCCTTGGATGAGGCTCAGAAATTGAAGACAGCTTGGAGGAACAAGTTTTTCACCCTCAAGGTAGAGAAAGAGAAGTCCCAGAAGCTGCCAGAGGTAGAATTCGTAAAGAAGAGAAAGGCACGAAAGGATTTATTTTCTTCTCACACCTCTTCCGAAACTGTCGCAAGAGATGATCTTCCCCCAGCTGCTAGGGCTTGGAAGGAATGTGTCAATTGACTCATCAATGAGAAGGCAGAATTACAAGAACGTGTCAGCCAGTTAGAAGAAAAACTTTGTGCACAAAAGGAGCATAGGGAGTAGATCTCCGAGTTCTCTTTTGCTTTTGGTTCAATGTAATAAACTTTTAAAAGAGTACTTTGCTTTGTAATGCTTCAAATATCAAAATAAAATAAGTTTTTTTTCAACGTTACAATACCGAAAGATAATTTGAGTTTCTTGAAGTTTCATAGTCATTTTCATTTTTGCATAAGCATAGCATTGTTTGCATTCCAGGGTCTCACTCTTGCTTCATCTCCATAGACAAGCTGAATCACCAGTACAACACTCGAGCTAGTCAGCACCAGAAGATGGATCAAGTAGAACAGGAAAACATAGTGCTCCGTGATGAAGTTGCAGTTCTGAAAGAAAGTATGGAGAGGTTGAATGGTCTAGTGGAAGCTCTTTCCAATCAAGCCGCGCTCAACAACCAAGATGTTCAAAGGACTGTGATCTCTGAAGTGACACCAACACCGATGCCAGTGGTGTCTTCTGTTGCCGAAGTGACCTACAACATGCCTCAAGGTTTCCCGTGGGGGTTATCTCCTAATTTCTTTTCGACCAGCTACCGTCCATCTGTATCTGAGATCCCTGCTGTGACGGTTGTCCAAGCTACTCCTGCAGTTACTGTTGTGATGACTACTGCATCTTCACATATGAATGATGTTCTGTATATTCTGGATGAGCCAATTTTACAGGGATCGCCGTCCAAAACTGTGGGTTTGGAGGAAAGAACGAATGGTTTTCAGGACCAGTTTTCTGAGATGCAAAAGGAGTTGAAGGCCCTTCGTGGGAAGGATTTGTTCGGAAAGAGCGCTTCTGAGTTGTGCTTGGTTCCAAATGTCAAGGTTCCACCGAAATTCAAGGTCCCTGATTTTGAGAAATACAAAGGAAATACTTGTCCTCAGAGTCATCTTATTATGTATGTCAGAAAGATGTCTGCCCAAACTGATAATGATCAACTGCTCATTCATTATTTCCAAGACAGTTTGACAGGCGCTGCGCTCAAGTGGTACATGGGGTTGGATAGTACGAAGATTTGAACTTTCAATGATATAGGGGGAGCCTTTGTCAAGCAGTATAAGTATAATGTGGATATGGCGCCTGACCGAGATCAGTTGAGAGCTATGAAACAGAAAGATAAGGAGAATTTTAAGGAATATGCCCAGTTTTGGCGCGAGTTGGTCGCGCAAGTCACACCACCGTTAGAAGAAAAGGAAATGACCAAAATTTTTCTGAAGACCCTTGGTCCGTTCTTTTATGAGAAAATGGTAGCAAGTGCACCCAGTGACTTTACTGAAATGGTTAACATGGGAATGCGTTTAGAAGAAGGTGTCCGTGAAGGAAGATTGACTAAAGAAGAGAATTCTCCTAAGAAGTATGAGAGTGGTTTTGTGAAGAAAAAAGAGCAAGGTGTAAACGCCGTTCAAAAGGGACAATTTAGAAAAAGATATTCGCCATCGCACCAAGTTGCAGCAGTATCGCCAGTGTTTAATGCTCCAACTTATCAACTACAATCTTCGCAACCGAGTCAGCAACCTCAGTCCCCCAGTGTTCAGCAACGATAACCACAGCCTCAGCAAAATCCGCAGTATCCACAGCAGAATCGACCATTCAACAATCAGGGTCGTGTGTATAGAAAGATAAACTTTGAGCCTATTCCTATGAAATATGCTGATTTGTTTCCAGCTCTGATTCAGAAGGGCCATATTCAGACGAAAGCTCCACCTATGGTTCCCACAAATCCCCCTCCTTCTTACAGAGCTAACAAGTCTTGTCCTTACCATCAGGGTGCTCCAGGTCACGGTATTAAGAGATGTTTTGGTATGAAAACAGATGTCCAGAGGCTCATTAAGTGCAAAATTCTGTCCTTCAAGGATTCCGACCCTAATGTGCAGGTTAATCCATTACCCCCACATGGTTCACCCTCTGTCAACATGATTCAAGATTATTTGGCAGGTGATGATCAGGAAGTTTCATATGAAAGGGCCGAAGAGGTTTGTGTTATAGTGCCTCACTTTAAGGAAGTGGAGCGTATCGAAATCGTTTATAATAACAGAAAGCCGGTTGTTACTCCTTTGGTAATCAACGTGCCTGGACCCGTCCCTTACACTTCTAGTAAGGCTATCCCCTACAGATACAGCGCCACAATGTTGGAAAATGGAAAGGAAGTGCCTTTTCCAATTGTACCTTCAGTAGTTACATCGCAGATGTCAGCAGAGTAACAAGGAGTGGTCGAGTTTACCCGACTATACCACCGAAAGAAAAGGAGGTCTCATTCGAACAACCAGGCTCAAAGGATCCAATTGTGGGGCAATCTGGTAGATCCAATTTGTCCAATTCAGATGAATGTCTAAAGGTAATCAAGAGAAGTGAATATAAGGTTGCAAATCAGCTTCTGCAAACCCCGTCGAAGATTTCTGTGTTGCAATTGCTGATGAGTTATGAGGCTCATAGAGAAGTGCTCCAGGAGATTTTAGAGCAAGCATATGTTGAACAAGATATAACTATGGAACAATTTGACAACATCATTGGTAGTATTACTTCATGTGATAATCTGGGTTTTAATGAGGACGATCTCCCAGAGGAAGGGAAGAAACATAACATGGCTTTACATTTTCTATGAACTGTGGAAATGATTCTCTGTCCAGTGTGTTAGTTGATACTGGATCTTCTCTAAATGTGATGCCTAGAAATACTCTATCTAAGCTATCCTATCAGGGACCTCCGATGAGGCCAAGTCATGTTATCATCAAGGCTTTTGACGGGTCTAAGAAGACAGTAATTGGCGAGGTGGATTTGCCGATGACTATTGGATTACAGACTTTTATGATCACGTTCCAAGGCATGGACATTCGTGCCGCCTATAGCTGCTTGTTAGGGAGGCCATGGATACATGAAGCTGGGGCAGTTACCTCTACGCTGCATCAGAAGTTGAAGTATGTTTTTGAAGGTAAAACAGTTACAATTTATGGAGAAAGAGCTCTAGTAGTGAGTCATCTGTCATCATTCTCGTATGTTGAAGCTGAGGAATAAGTTGGTACGCTGTTTCAGGCTTTGTCTATTGTGGGCGAGGATGGTCAGAGATCTCAGACATCTATGTCATCATTCAAGGACGCGCAGCGTGTAGTGAATGACGGCGGTTCTCAGACAATCTGGGGTAAGGTGTTATCTTTGCCAGAAAACAGAAATAAAGAAGGTCTTGGGTTCACCAGTGGTTCTGCTTAACAGGTTACCAAAAGTCAAGGTTTTCCATTGATTAAGAAAGTGTTCCGTAATGGAGGGATCGTCCATCATCCTCAAGTTAATACTGTGTCAGAGGATGAATATGAAGGTTACACATCAGATGGTTCCGCAAGGTCCTCTATCCCTTATGAAGATTATGAGCCCTATATGGAAGATCTAGGTTATGTTTCAGATGAGTTTGACTACAACTTTGGAGTTTACGCTGTTACCGAAGAAGACTCAGATGGGGATGTTCCAGACTTTGTAACCCCAGGAGTTATGGTTAAGAACTGGAGTGTGGTTGAAGCCCCTGCTGTTGTTCATATATCGAAGTAAAGCATTTGTTTTTAAATTTCTCGCTCTGCCCAAGGTGAAACTGCATTGTTAGGGCTTATTTTTAAAATAATTCCCTTTGCTCTGCCCAAGGCAAAGGTGACTTTGTTGGGCGTGTCTCTTTGGTTTTTCTATCATCAATAAATCACTCTCATTTTCATTTGTGTTTTTTTATATTTGTTTACGATGTTGGAAAATAATAAGTAGCATCTCGCGTACACACACTTTCCACTTTACAAAACTTATTAAAACCATATCACTTGCGCAAATTGCTACATAAGTTACACCCTGGGAATAATGATCCATTGCCTTCTCTGATTTTTGAGTTTCCTGTGTACGAAGCCGAAGACGAAGAAGATGATATCCCATAAGAGATTTCCAGACTGCTTGAGAAGGAAGAGAAGGCTATCCAACCTCGAGATCCAGTAGAAGTGATTGATTTGGGAACAGAACAAATCCGTAGGGAAGTGAAAATTGGAGCTCTGCTCAAGCCTGAAGTGAAGAAACAGTTGGTTGATTTGCTTGGAGAATTTGTTGATGTGTTTGCTTGGTCATATCAGGATATGCCTAGATTAGATACTTCTATAGTTGAACATCGTCTACCGTTGAAGCCAGAATGCCTGCCAGTAAAACAGAAGCTCAGAAGAACCCGACCCGATATGGCTTTGAAGATCAAGGAAGAGGTACAGAAACAGATTGATGCAGGTTTCCTTGTCACTGCCGAATATCTGCTCTAGTTGTCTAATATTGTGCCCGTTCCGAAGAAGGATGGTAAGGTTCGCATGTGTGTGGATTACAGGGATTTGAACAAGGCCAGTCCGAAAGATGACTTTCCGTTACCTCACATTGACATTTTAGTTGACAGTACCGCAAGATATGAGGTTTTCTCCTTTATGGACAGTTTTTCAGGTTACAATCAAATTAGAATGGCTCCCGAAGACAGAGAGAAGACGTCATTCATCACGCCCTGGGGCACCTTTTGTTACAAAGTTATGCCATTTGGATTGAAGAATGCAGGGGCAACATATCAGAGAGCTATGACTACTTTGTTCCATGATAGGATGCACAAGGAGATCGAGGTTTTTGTGGATGATATGATAGCTAAGTCGAAGACTGAGGATGATCATGTTAAACATCTGGCTAAGCTGTTTGGTCGTTTGAGGGAATACAAGCTCCGTCTGAACCCCAACAAATGTACATTTGGATTACGATCAGGGAAACTTTTGGGATTTATTGTCAGTCAAAGATGGATTGAAGTGGACCCCGACAAGGTAAAAGCTATCCGGGAAATGCCAGCTTCCACCACCGAGAAACAAGTCAGAGGATTTTTGGGACGTTTGAATTACATCTCTAGGTTTATATCCAACATGACTGCTACATGTAAACCTATTTTCAAGCTTCTGAGGAAAGAACAAGGGTATCTTTGGACTGAAGATTGTCAAAAGGCTTTTGATAGTATCAAAGAGTATTTGCTTGAACCACCTATCCTGATACCGCCAGTTAAAGGACGACCTTTGGTTATGTATTTGACTGTTTTAGAAGATTCAATGGGTTGTGTACTCGGTCAGCGAGATGAGACAGGAAAGCAAGATCATGTCACTTATTACTTGAGCAAGAAATTTACAGATTGTGAAACAAGATACACTATGTTAGAGAAGACTTGTTGTGCTTTGGCGTGGGCCGCCAAACATTTGCGCCATGATATGTTGAATCACACCACTTGGTTAGTTTCGAAGATGGATCCTATCAAGTATATTTTTGAGAAGCCCGCTTTGACTGGGAGAATTGCTAGATGGCAGATGTTGTTATCCGAGTATGATATCGGGTACCATACTCAGAAAGCTATTAGAGGAAGTGTTTTGGCTGATCATTTGGCTCACCAGCCTATTTTGGATTATCAACCTTCAAACGATGACTTTCTCGACGAAGATGTTATGTTTTTAAAGATGAAAGATTGTGAAGAGACCGTGCATGGTGAAGGACCGGAACCCAGATCTCAATGGGGTTTAGTTTTTGATGGAGCTGTCAACGCTCATGAAAAAGGGATAGGTGCTGTTATTATGACTCCTCAAGGGTGCCACATCCCGTTTACTTCCAGATTAACATTCAAGTGTACTAATAATGAGGCTGAGTATGAAGCGTGCATTATGGGTCTTGAGGAAGCAACATATTTGAGAATTAAGAATTTGGATGGCGTTTGGTGATTCTGCAGTGGTAATCAACCAAATCACTGGAGAGTGGGTAACTCGACATGATAATTTGGTCCCATACAGAGATTATGCTAGAAGACTGTTAACGTTCTTTGATAGGGTCGAATTTCATCATATTCCTCGTGATGAGAACAGAATGGCAGATGCGTTGGCAACTTTGGCCTTAATGATTATGGTGAACTTTTGGAATGAGTGTCCTCGAATTGAAGTAAAACGTCTTGATAGACCCTCCTACATCTTTTCCGTTAAGGAGGTTGAATATGGCAAACCCTGGTACCATGACATTGAAGTATTCCTTAGAAATCAAGAATATCCTTTGGGAGCTTCCAACAAAGACAAGAAGACTTTGAGAAGGTTGGCTGGAAGTTTTCTTTTAAGTAACAATGTGTTATACAAACGGAATTTTGACACGGTCTTGCTGAGATGTGTTGACAAATAAAAAGCAGATATGTTAATGACGGAAATTCACGAAGGATCCTTTGGCACTCATGCCAACGGACATACCATGGCCAAGAAAATTTTAAGAGCTGGTTACTATTGGATCACAATGGAATCAGATTGTTACAAGTTTGCTAGAAAATGTCACAAGTGTCAGATTTACGCAGATAAAATTCATGTGCCTCCGACTTTGTTGAATGTTATCTCATCCCCGTGGTCGTTCTTTATGTGGGGAATTGATATGATTGGTATGATATAGCCGAAAGCATCTAACGAGCACAGATTCATCTTAGTAGCCATTGATTATTTTACCAAGTGGGTCGAGGCGACTTCTTACGCTAATGTAACTCGACATGTGGTTGTCAAATTCATCAAGAATCAACTTATCTGCCGATATAGTGTGCCGAGTAGAATTATTACAAATAATGGTTCCAATTTGAATAAAAGAATGATGAAAGAACTGTACGAAGAATTCAAGATAGAGCATCATAATTCTTCTCCTTACAGACCAAAGATGAATGGGGCTGTTGAAGCCGCCAACAAGAATATCAAGAAGATCATTCAGAAAATGGTCGTTACTTATAAGGACTGGCATGAAATGCTCCTGTTCGCCTTGCATGGGTATCGTACGATGGTGCGCACATCGACTGGGGCAATTCCATTTTCACTTGTCTACGGTATGGAAGCAGTACTCCCGATAGAAGTGGAAATTCCTTCTATGAGGATTTTGATGGATGAAAAGTTATCAGAAGCCGAGTGGTGCCAGAACAGATATGATCAGCTGAACTTAATCGAAGAAAAGAGGATGGTGACGCTATGCCATGGACAGTTATATCAGTAAAAGATGAAGAAAGCATTTGACAAGAAAGTTCGACCCCGTGTATTCAAAGAAGGCGACCTCGTGCTTAAGAAGATCTAGTCTTTCCTCACTGACGTTAGAGGAAAGTGGTCCCCAAACTATGATTGACCATACGTGGTAAGAAAGGTTTTGTCAGGAGGTGCTCTGATGTTAGCAACAATGGATGGAGAAGAGATCACCCGCCCTGTGAATACAGATGCTGTCAAGAAGTATTTCGTTTAGAACTCGGGGAGTTCTCGTTAACTTAGGAAGAGCAAGTTGTTATTCCCTTGATGTAATATCTATTTTTTCCAACACTGTAATATTGGGGCCACGCCTTTCTGCGGACCACCATTCAATAAATTTTTTCATTTATCAAAATCTTTATTCTTGACAGCAAAATCCAGATTGATTTAAACTTTTTCAATATTTCGTGTTTTACTCGGTATATGAATAACAAAAGGATGACCATGGACGTTTATTTCATCCATGAAGAAACGTCAATCATATATGATCCCCCAAGCAGGGGATATTTACCTTATCCAGAGATGAAGTTTGTTTACGAGCAAGTAGTATGAGGTCTGTGGAGATTTTTCTTGAGTACCCTTCCGTTTGAGACGTTTTTTTTGCCTCTCCTAGTTTGTCAGCATACGCATTAGCATATAGATAGATAACATGACATGTGCATCTCTTTGCATCTCTTTGTGTTTGCTTTATTCTATCGCTTTGGCTGTGGTTATCCCCAGGCGTTCGGGTGTGTCTTCTCCTTTCAAGTAGAGTTGTCAGCCCTAAGCAGAAAAAGCACAATATTTCTACTTTCCCCATGAAGTTCGATCCTCGTGGAAGATGGTTGTTCCAGTACATTCCATTTGAGTTCATACCTCAATGGTCGAGTCTTACTTGATAATTTTCGTTTCGGCTACTTCCCGAATGGAATTTCGGTCCTTGGCAATCACCTTGCAGATAATCTCCAACTTTCGGATTCGGATTAAGTGTGCATTTATTTTGCACTTTATTCCCCAGAAAGAATATTTTCGAAGAATCTTTATAAAGACAGATATTTCTCCAACAATATCACAAGTTTTCTCAACCATCTACATCTGGAATATAAACAATCTCTTTATTTGAGCAACTCGTTTTGACTAAGATCTTATTCAAAACGACAAATGACAGTTTCTACAAGACGGTTCGTCCAACCCTCAGTGGGTTCCTCAACATCATCAATTCGTCGAATGGCATCGCTTCGTAAATCCATCAGAGAAGTTCGCCAAAGGTATTACAAGACACTTCTCTTTATTTGAGAGTTCACAATATTTTTTTATTTTTTTTATTTTTTACAAACCACAACAGGAAATGCTCCTCAAGAATGAATTCCCCAATGAGTTCATCATACAAGTTTATCATGTAACATCTCCCCAGAGAAAGCCAAGGAAGTTTACCACATTAGTCTCTCTTTATTTGAGAAGATATATTTTACAATTCAACCGGCTTACATCTCTTCTGAAGATCCCCGGTGAAGTTTTAAAATCTCCAATACATTATGGCTCACAACCAAGAAACTTTAAAATCTACAAAGTTCTACATTGACATCTACAAACTACAAAATTTGCAACCCCTGCGAAGATACTCCCACGAGTTTTCATCACTTCAGGTAGAGACTGAGACCAGCTCATGGTTCCCATACCAGGACACTTGGGGAGGTTCTACATCAGAGACTGAGACCAGCTCATGGTTCCCATACCATGACGCTCGGGGAGGTTCTAAATCAGAGACTGAGACCAGCTCATAGTTCCCATACTATGACGCTCGGGGAGGCCACACACTTTACTATTCCAAAAAAAAAAGAGAGGAAAAGGAAAAGAAAAGAATACGAAATAAAACTGAATTATTCACTCGATCAAGAGGATTCATTTGGATTATTACCAACCACCACATTATGGTAGTAAACCTGTCATTTGATTGCTAGTTTCTCACGTGTTGTCAAATAGCCATACTTTCGGTGTGTGCAACGCACTTTTACACGATTGGAGATTCCATATTGGTGATTGTTTCCTGTCCCCGTGGAATCCCGCTTCATTGGATCTGTTGCTCTTAGTTTTCTTGTGTGTTTTGTCTAGCCCCTCTTCCCTGTGACATTATTTCATCACAGAGCTGTCTGTCTTGCATCCCCATCTCACCGCATATCATCTGCATTCGGTGGCATCTTGTGGCCAAAAACTCGTGCAATGTTTATATTTAAGTCCCTCCTATCTTGTCGAGACAGAGATTTCTACCTCCATATCTCCGAATAGAAGTAACTTAAATAGGGGCATCTGTCACACCCTAATTTTTGACCACAAGATATCACCTCTGTTTGTGCGTTTTCTTTTGTTATTTGACTTTATTTTAATATGTATGTTTTTACGGCTAACGAGTGCACGCAGGGTTACTTTGTTTTGAAGACGTCTCTGGCGGAGTTTTATGATTAGATCCCCTTAAATCAAGATTTTGGTCATTTTCAAGCTTTCTGTCTTTATCAAGGAAGGTTTGGCAAGACAAGGTTCGTACAAGAATTGAGATCACAGATTCATAGATTGAAGCATTGGTAGTAAAAGATATTTTGGATTCAAGATTTAAGGATGATTCATTTGGTGCGTCTCAAATTGATATCCAATTTCATCAAGTGTATTCTAAAAGGGTTCAAGACTTTTATTTTTCAATAAGTTGGGATTAAGCTTAATTTAAGTCATTACTTTGGTTAAGGTGGAACCTAAATTCAAGGGAGGATTGCAAGTCCATTCAATTATGAGCACAAGTTCGAGTCCTTTTGAGATATGTTAAGCATTTTTTGCAAGTTCATTATAAAGGAAATCGCCTAAGGGATTCATTCGATTTCTACACAATTGACGTCAAATTCACGTAATGAAACTTCGAATATATTACAAGTCACTCTTTTACAGGATACAATTGGTAAATTCACCATTCAAGAATTTCATGTGTTCACATTTACATGAAGAATCATTTCAAGGTTTTGCATTTTGGTTTATCTTAATAATTGATACTGCTACAATGGTGAACATGACAAGGTTTAGAAGTTTGCGCATGTGAGCTCCACAGTAATTCAAAAGACATTTATATACGGATTACAAAGGCTTTATACTTTACAATATTAAGTAACTCAGTATATAACAAGACCCAGACAACTAGGATTCTGCTTTTGTTTCCTAAGGTTTGCCCCGCTTGCGAAGCTACATGGCGCAAGATCTTCAGCGTAATGAGAAGTATCCAGTTATGATTTCGTACAGCTCCAAACACGACCCGACTCAGCTGGAGGAAGGATTTTCACCTGCATTCCAAGATGCGAAACCATTAGTTGCGCTAAGAGGTAACTGATAAAAAGCCTGCTGTTAAAATCAAAGGAGTGTTAACCGTATCTTCGAAGCCATTATTCCTGCGACGATTCATAATTTTCCGGACACAAGACTTGGAGCCAAGTTGTTACACTTGCAGAATTTTCGCGGCTGTACTCATCAAAGGGTTGGATATGCATACAAAAGTCACTATAGCCAGATCGCAAGAGGAAGATTTCAAATACGCAACCTCAAATGTCATCAAATAGACCTTATAAATCAATTGAAGCATAATTATCACTACTCACTTGTTCCCAGTTGTTGGAAGATCAGCAGCAGCAGAAGTAAGGGATCAATGTTGGGACATACAATGCGATACGTAATCTGTAACCGACAATGCATACAATTACGTAAACGAAGGAAAGTTGTTAACTCGTTCTCAAGCAACATCATCAGCTGGTGATTACAAACATAAGGTCCAAGGAGAGCCTTCTCTCAATGCTGCAGACAGCCTGCTGATGCCTTGAGCCAATCATCCTGATACCTATTACAGGAGCGACACTAACCTAAGTCATTAGATGCACTAAAATACTATCAAAAGCCTTGTGTCCTGGATAATTATATAACCAGACATGCTTAACTTCAACAAAAATGATGATTGCAAATGCACATACCCTGCGAGTACAGAAGGGAATGGAACATCAACAAGAGTGAGGTTCAGCTGGGAGCACAGGTGCTGCTCTGTCTCTGAAATTGCACATGTCTTGACCAGATTTCCTTTGGGAAGCCTCATCTACTTTGGCACTATCCACCATGCTAAAGTTGCAGTAACATTCAATCTTATTAGTAGGCCGAAAGACAAGGTTTCCATCACTAATGTAAAAGCAACTTATACCTTCAAGGCTGGATGATCCACAAACAGACAGTTGGATAAAGAGCATGTGATTCTCCTTGCTGCAAAGGCCGCTAAGACTCAAAATCAGGATGCTATTGATGCTGTTATCGTTGGAATGCCTGCCGACCCTGAAGAAGCGAAGGTTACGAGACAGAACTGCATTTCTTGCCATTCAATTCAAGAAATAAGATAACTACTTTGACACACTGACAATGATATGGAAGAGAACATAAGGAACTTTATAAACAAGTAACAAAGGTGGCGCATACAAGAGGTCATCAGATATTTATGGGAATGGAAGAGCATTTAATGGTTATAGAGCTTCCCATGACAGAATTTGTAAGCAGATGATATGGACAATGGAATACATATGGAGATTCTTATTCTAGATGGTAAGAGTTTACCTAGACAAAAGGGCATTTGTGTTCCTTTGCGTGATCTGAATAAACGACATTCCTACCCGCTCTTGATAGACTGAAGTTTCATGGCGTGAAAAGGGCTTAAAACCACCTTTGCATCCTGAATTAACCCTCAGGGCACTGCTGCTATACTCTTTTAGTCCTGACTCCAACCAAAGCCATCCGCGAGAATTGGTGCTTTTGCCTCCATCAACTTCCAAGCAACCAGGACGCAGTACTCCAATCCCCCCAACATCATCATTAGCACATGAAAAAGAAAAGTGATCAGATACGATTCAGTTTGAAGAAAAAACCAAAGGAATATAGATGGATTTGGAAAAGAATATACCCTATGTTCAGCCTGTTTGCAAAGGGTAATTGCAGCTATTACTCTTCATCGCCAACTTTGCTTCCGTGGAAGCCCCTCATCTCCAACAAACGAGTTTTCCTTATGGGCTATTAACCCGTCTTCTGGCCCAAAACCATTGATTTCTACACCTGCCAGGTCACATTCAGAATCAATAAACCATTAGAGAATATTCACTGGAATCAAAGATTCGATTCAAAAGAGACCAAATCAAATCCAATTTCGAATTAAAGCAAATCAGAGATTTGAGATGTCAAGTAATAAGTCATTATAGCAATCAGACGAATTAGGGATATTTTCAGATCTGAGTCATTCCGATTTGGAAAACCTAAATCAACATTCAAAGCAGCAATCAAATTCATTCAAGGATATTTCCAACAGAGACCTATAAAAGGAGACTACAAAGAGAAGAGAAGGGGTCGAAAAAAAAAGGTTATCGTAATACACCGAGAATCTACGATTCGTGAACTTAGTAAAGCGAGAAGAGATAACACTTAGCTTTTCCGTGGACGAAGCCACTGTACGCCGCCGCGAGTTCAACAAACAGAACACTCTATTCCCGTCATCTCTAACGCAGTTGTGACCACCAACCTTCGGTAATGCTCTATTCTCTTCTACATTCTTAAACTATTGATGCTTCTGGTGTTGTTTTCAGGTTCGAAACATGATCAGGGGGGAAAACCGACCGTGATTAGAGGGAGGAGGATGAGAGTACTGGGATTTCGATTTGGGAACGAAGGATCTAGGATTCTGTCGCCTCTCATTGTTCCCCTTTGTTTCATTCGTGTATTTTGTGAAACTGAATACACACACACACACTCACCACACTACCCTCACCGTAATCATCAATAACCCCCTAATCACCCTCTAATTGTTTTTTTTATGTTTTATTCATTAACTATTAGTTTTTTTCTTTTAATCAACACTTTAACCCTTTTAATTAACCAGTTAATTAAGTTTTAAAAATAGACTAATAATCTTTATTAAATAAACCTGCTTTTATTTATTTAATCTTTTAATAATTTATTAATCAATAGCTTATTTGCTTATATCTATTAATCAACCTTTTATTTTACAACAACTTTTATTATAATTTTAATCCTAATAATAACTATTAACCTTTAATCAATCAGTTTTTATTCAATTTTATCATATAGTTCTTAGGTTTTATTTTATTTAATAAATAAGGATCTATTACACTATTTTATTTAAGTTAATAAATCAATCTCTTTATCTTAAATAATTAGGCCTTTTCTTAAAAAGTAAAATAATCTCCTTTATTCACTTAAAATTTTGGTACTAAATTACTAGTTAATCCTTTTTTAAAAATAACTTTTATTAGATAATTTGTTCACTCATAAAAACCTTTTTAATTTATATCTAATCATCATTTCACCTAATCAAGATAAAAAAACTTTTTTCTAGGATCATAATAAAAACAACTTTTTATTATAATTAATTCATCACGTTAGATTCAATTTTCATAAACAAAATTATTTCACCTAAGTTCTAGATAATAAGTAAATCATTATAACGTCTTATTTAACCTTAGACCTTAATTATATACTTAATCTCACCTAAAATCAATCCAGTTAAAATCAACCTCTCGCTTAAAATCGACCAACTAAAATCAACTCATAGCGTAAAATACAATCTAATCGTGCACCCCACTTCACGATTCACTCTCACACACTTCAGCGCTTTCATGCGTATGTGTATGCTTTACTTATTTGCCCTTTATTATTTCCGCAATTTATTCTACAAGCAATTTACATTATCGCAATTTATATTTCCGCCTCGCATTCCGTCCAAAGGAAGAACCTACACATGACTTAACACTTGTGTGTATTGCATCTACATTTGCATCATATTCCCTTACGATCCTTGATCCCATTCAAGTCGATCTTTTAAGACAGATCCTACCTCATAGGAGGACCTTTGTCTTTACTTTACAACATAGAAACAAACAATCAACTCAATACAACAATATTCAAACACAATAGAGAAATATATGTTAATCATCTTAAGCGAGATAGAATCTCCACCCCACATCAATACAATCAATATGTAGGAACTTTGCCTTAAGAGAGATAGAGGCGTACTCGTCGATCAATATCTGAGTGCTTGAGCCCTTCTCTTAAGACGATGCAAATACTATTTTCCTACAATTTGTGGCGGTTAAATCTCCCCTAAAATGACAACTCACCTTTTCTCCTAAAATCAATCAATCAACTACCCTAAACCCGTAGGAACTTTGACCACAGTCAAAGAACTCCTCAAACCCTTTAGGGGAACTACAGATACTCTAATTCCACTCCCGTCAGAATATGTAGGCATAAGATGCGATATCTTATCGAGTATACTTAGAAATAAACCCTTAGGTCTTTTATACCTTAAGCAGATAAACATTTAGCAATAAACAAACACAAAACAAGAGGTTCCTGTAGAGTACTACAGAAACTTAGGATGCTAGTACCTTCCCTAAGTTTAACCAACCCCCGAACCTAAAACTCTCAAAACCTTGCATTTGCATTGCATTGTGGGAATTTCGATCTTTATCCCTTCCTTTGGACTAATCAAAGACCGGTTGCAATTGAATAAGATTCAAGCTCATTAATAGCTTGGTATCCAAATTTCACCGCGACAGGAGAATCAAAAGAAAAGGCTGAAGAATCAAGCCAAAGACTTGAAGAGTTGAAGAAGAAGAAGAAGATCACAGATGCTGGTGTTCTCGAGATGATTCAAAGAGGAGTCTCTCTATCTATTTTTTCAAGGATTATGAGAGCAAATAAATCAAAGGAACCATGAAATATTCAATAACAAGAGTTTGAAGGAGATCCAAAGGTGAGAATTGTGAAACTTCAATCTCTTAAGAGAGACTATGAAAATGAAAGAATAAAAGAGAATGCGAGTTTGAATGAATACTTTAATAGAATCTCTAAATTGGTGGATCAAATGAAGTCACATGGAGATACAATAGGTGATCGGAGAATTATTGATAAAATTTTGATTAGTTTGACAGAAAAATTTGATCTTATCGTAGTTGTTATAGAAGAAACTAAGGACTTATTAACTATGTCTGTTCAAGGGTTGATGGGGTCTTTGAGGTCCTACGAGTAAAGGTTGTTACGACACTATGAAAAATCAGTTGAGAGTGCATTTCAATCTAAACTCAACATTCAACCCAACAATGGTGAAAATAAGCCTCTAATACAAAATATATGTGAGTCTTCTAGAGGTGGCAGATTTGGAAGAGGCAGAGGCAGAGGAAGAAACTCACGAGGAAGAGAAAGAGGTGCAAATGACAGAAGATGGCATGAAGAAACATCAAATAAATGGTGCAAAATTTGTAAGAGTAACACTCATGACGAGAAGTATTGTTGAACCAAGGGCAAACCACAATGTCACAATTACAATAGGTTAAGGCACATTCAAAAGGATTTTCGTTTTGCCAATCAACAACATGCTTCATTTGCAGAAGGAGAAAATGATGAAGGTAATTTGTTCTTTGCTTGTCAAAAATTATTTCAAGAAGATAAAAATGTATGGTATTCGGATAGCGGTTGTAACAATTATATGACTGGAAAGAAAGAAGCTTTTATCAACACTGATTTTTCATTTGGCTCAAAAGCTAAATTGGGAAATGGAGAGTGATCGCGACTTTCTATGTCTAATACAACCTAACTACAAGTGCACAGTCTATCGCGTAGTAATAATAGATATCGATCCCACAGGGACTCGTAATCAAACTAGTGTTCTCGGGAGTTACTATGTTTAGCTAGGTAGAATATGTTTAAGGGAATAAGATTGTCACTAAAAGGGAAACTAAGACGGTTACTTAGATTATAATTGATTGAATCGATATGCAGTAATTGTGTTCTTCAGGGATTTGACAAGTTACCGGTGTATGAAATAATTTTCAAAGTTTATTTAAGCAGAAAATGGTGATTTGAAGACTCTCGCCTCACGATGGTTATTGTTGCTAATCATAATTCTAAGGGCCAAACGTACACTTTCGTATCCCATTCGGGGTTAAAATTATTTTTTGGAAATCTCTAAGTTCTAATTCATTTTAAAGTGCTTTCGCTGTTATTAAAATGAATGACTCGTGTTTACTATCTGATCTTACCGCAGCTTTCGCTTGTTGGTTCGTATCTTAATTAATTTCCCACTTTCGTGGCAAAACTACTTTTAAATAAGTTCTCGCTTTCGCGACGAAGTTTATTCAGTAAATTAATTTTAAACACTCAGACCATAAATTACTTTTGAAAAGACAATTTTCCACCAGTTGTTATCAAATCCCATTCGAATTATTACCACATATCGATTACTTAAATTTAGCTAGACATGGATTTGGGAAAGATGAAACATAAATAAAAACAATAAATAATAATATGCATTATAATAAAACTGGAATTACGATTGAAATGAGAAACCTGTAAATATTCCAATTGGCCTTTGGGCAGATCCTCCACAGATGTTGGCAGGATTCTGGTCTTTATGCCAATTTGATCGTACAATAGAAGTAGAAATTACAGAAGAATGAAAGGAATGCAGAAAAAGTAAAGAGAAATAAATAAGAATATTAAACTGGAAAGGTTGCTCTGGAAATAAATTTGGCAGCACTTCGTTGTATGAATGCGGCTCCCTTTCTGAGGTCCCCTTCTTCCCCTTTTATAGAAATGGAATTCTAACGGTTATAATTGGAGAGGGTGGACTTTGAGGCAGAAAAATCAGGGAGTAGTGGTCCACTATTTGGGACTTGGAACTGCTTCTTTAACGTGCAATTGAAGTGGGGCGTTTTTGCCTGCATGACGGTCGTCACAAGGTGTGACGGTCGTCACCCGTGTGACGGTCGTCATGGAGCTGTGACGGTCGTCACAGCCGCAAAAAAAGCCTTTTGCGCTTTTCATGATGTTTTCACTCTTTTTTCGTCCATATTTCATCTGAGATTGCTTCTTTTCTTCATAATGCCTTGTTTAGACGTGATCATCAAATACCTGCAAAACATCAGACAAATAACACGGAAATAACCCGAAATCGGATCGAAAACAGTTAAACTTTAGTTGAATTATGCATCAAAATATATATACGATTTCGTGTTATCAAACTACCCTAAGCTTGAATCTTTGCTTGTCCTCAAGTAAAACATGAAAAGGTCGGCAAGCACGAGGCAGCTTCTTCGTTCGCAAGGTTGGGAAAAACCGGGATTCTTGGTAAGAACAAAACGAGTACCATGACGACACTGGACTACAAGTCTTCGGAGGTCTTCTTTTTATGCAAATTGGTCCCAGTCATGCTACTGTAACTTGGTGTCAAGGTTCTCGCGGCAAGTTCACCCTGTTTGTTCTAGCGCAATCACATTAAGCCCGTTGTCCATACACTTTCATGGCAAGTCGACCTGTTAGTGAATATGATCTCATTTCTGTTTTTGATCTTCTTCATTGATCATAAGCTTATGTCATTGATTTTTCAATGAGTTTTCGTGCCGTTGGGCTAAATGCTCGGGTGAGGAGCACCTAACTTAGAAGGAAACGTGTCTTATGTTTTTGGGCTATCTAGCTTTCTTTTCATGATTTTTCATCTTTTTGGAGATCATACACTTATTTGCATCGGTCGCTCGCTTAGAAGTGCTTTAGGATGGTGCTGACTGCTAGTATAAACTACTTGGGCCTGAGTTTGCGTAGACACTTGAGACTTTGGTACACGTAGGTAGTGAAACCGACTTGCATAAACCGGAGATCTAAGGTGTCAGGACGGTATTGGTTTTGTTAGAACTGTCGTTTCCTCGGAGTTTCAAAACTTGGTTTGAACTTGGGTGCATTCTCGTGGTGCTTTTGCTTTTGAGGAACGAACGAAAAATTTTTGTTTACGTTGAATAACGTGGGGATGTTTGCGTAACGGAAAAATGA
Source organism: Lathyrus sativus (assembly GCA_963859935.3). NCBI lineage: Eukaryota > Viridiplantae > Streptophyta > Magnoliopsida > Fabales > Fabaceae > Lathyrus > Lathyrus sativus. Next base: position 50,162,238 of record OZ012736.1, on the reverse strand, counting down.
TATATAAACGAGCTTTATTTGCTAAAAATAGAAAATGTTTATATAAAAATTACGAAATTCAAAGTACAGTGGAATGGAAATAAAGGCTCCGCTCCCACACTATCTCAATCAGTGTCCCCACTGATTTTGAAGCATGCGAGAGGGAGATACAACTGAAATGAAAGTACAAATAAACTGGAAATATAGTAAACAAATAAGGAAAGATGGATGACTAATCACGTCCGCTGCCTCGGTCACGTCCACGCTGGCGTCCTCTGGCTCTGGAAAGGGCTACTCGATCCTCATAACTTATAGCTCCTGTGTGGTAGACGGTGCTCGGAGTCCTTCGACCTGCAAAGTCAGATTCGCCAGGTTCTCAGTAATGGTAGCTTGGCCGGTTTGAAGTTGTTGCATTTGGGTCCGGTGCCAAGCTTCGAACTGGTCTGCTCGCTGATTCTGCTGCTGCAGCATAGCGAGTATTTGGGTCTGCTGGTCGAGAGAGCGGCGGAGGTCCTCTTCTGTGTAGTCGGGCACTGGATGATGGCGGCGGCGGCGAGAGGATGTATCTTCAGAAGGAGGAGGCTGCGATGCCCCCAGTTGCTCAGACCTGTCCAACTCAGCTTGGATTTCATCGTCAAAACCTTGGGTGTGGTCCTGAGTAGGAACAATGGCAGCAGGAGGGGCAGTGAGGTCAAACAACCAGTTGGTACGATCCTCTGGGTGTGTGCGGGTGCGTGATGGAAGGATGATGCTTCGGACGATTTTGCCACGCACTACCGGATGGTACTTGCCGTCAGCTCTGGAGCGGATAAGGTGAGAGGCTCTGCAGTGGTCGGTGTCAAGGAACACTGAGGGGATGGAATGGAGGTGCTGGAGGCGGTCGCCAAGGTTCAACCCAAGTGCAATGGTAGTGATAATCCTACCAAAGTAAAATGGCTTCGAGCCACGGTTGCAGTTGGCCTGAATGTGAGCCAGCAGGAACAGAGCGGTGTTGACAGGCTCGTTGTTGAAGATGCAATGGAGGAAGAAGAGCTCTTTCGAGTTTACCTTATGGTTGCTGTCCCTGGCGAAGATTATGTTGCTCAATGTTCTGTGAAAGTACCGGATGGTTGGGTTATGGATATGCGTGGCGTGCAGAGAGTCCCAACCATCGGCATTGATGCCGGTCAACTTGTACCACAGCGCGAAAGCTTCGTGCTGGAACTGATCGGTGAGGCGGCTGTGAGCATTGTCGCCTCGAGGTAGCTGTAAGATGGAGGCAATCTGGTTTTGGTTCACCTGATAGTTTGTGCCAAACATCCGGAAGCATGCGGCACCGGAGTGTTGGTTGAGGTGGCCGCTGGATGTGACGTAGGTAAACGAACTCAAGAACCCGAGAGTGAGTTGTTCGTATGTTGGCAGTGGATTGGTGCAGAGATTCCAGATGCCTGCTCTTTGAAGCATCCAAGTGACGCCTTCAAGGAGTCCGAGCTCCGTAAGCGACGGAATGTGTGGATAATGAGTCGGCTGGAGCGACCTTTGATGGAATGCGATGTAGTTTGCCCGCTGTCTTTCGCCTAAGTCACCTTCGCTGAAGGCAATGTTACTGATGTCCGGGGTTTCGGTATTTCTCGCCATTGTTGGAAGATTGAGAGGGTTCTGAAGATTGGGGTTGTTCTGCAAAGTGGGAAAAATTGACAGAAGTGTGGTTGGAAGTTGAGATTGGAGTTGAAATATATGGTGCAATGTGGGGAAAACGAAAGATTGGAGTGGGGAGGAAGTTCTGATGATTGGAAGTTGAAAAGAGGGTAGTGGGAGAGAAAACACAACTCCTGTTATATCAGATAGCAGTTTTGGGTTCGTGACGGTCGTCACGTATGTGTGACGGTCGTCACCCGCGTGACGCTCGTCAGGGTCCTGTGACGGTTGTCATAGCAGCAAAATCTGCAGAACGCAGAATTTTGCTCTGAGGGCGTTCTTGCAGTGACTTTTAGGCCTAGTATTGATATGGCAATGTGTTATAGCAGCCAACAAACAAAGAATAACGTAAAAACAAAATAATTGAATATAGACTATAATTGAAATAACATGAAATTGAAATGATTGTATGTAGTACATAAAAAACTAACAATGCGAAAAATCCAAATGATTAAACGAAACTAAACTAAACCAAACTAAACTGAATCTACTGCTAAAAATAGTATCTAGTCTTTTCGTGCCTTCAACTCATCGAGTTTCCGCGCGTAGTAGTCGAGCTGGTCACAGACTAAGTCCATGAAGACTACCAGTTCGCTGTGTATGCCTGCGATGTCATCTTTTACAGTAGTCAGAGCTGCATCAACATTGTCCAATCGGAGTAGAACAGTATCCATTTTGTCGGTGGTCTCCTCAGGGATAGGCTCAGGATAGGTGTTGTAGTGCGGAGGAGTCATAGGGTCTACTTCAGCTTCGGATACAACATCCTCATAGTACATATAGTCGTGTGCCTCAGAGATGTGGTCACTGTCATACATATAGTTCTGTGGTGTTGACTGTGGTGAAGGAGGTCTCATAGGCTCGTCCAGTTCATAAAGCCAGTTGTCCTTGTTGTGGATACTTGTCATCTGATGATCAGGCAGTGTGAATAGTTGTACTGGTTTTTCGTTAATGAGGTACTCATACGGTCCAGGTCCCATAGTTCCTAAAATGCGCCTGTTAAAGCAGAATTGTATATTCATGGGTCGGATGGTGCCAAAACGAGTGCTTGCATTTAAGTGGAATCTAAGGCCAAGCTCGTGGGCAATCATTGTCACGAGGCCTCCTATAAGAATAGGTGTCTGTGGTTCCTGCGTGAGGCGTTTGAAAGATCTCATCATGAAAGGCACTGCATATACTGTACGTCCCTGAGAAGCACAGAACATGATGAATAACTCCTCTTTAGATACTGTAGTAATATTTTTTTCTTTCCCAAACAGGGTGTGAGCTAGTATCTTATGGAAGTATCTGAAAGCTGGGTTATGAATATCATCATTATACATTCTGTCTGGTTCAGGGTGATAGTCGCCTGTGATTCTACCCCAGAATTGGTCGAGTTCAAAATCAAGATCGTCATCGTCTGCACTAATGAACACATGCGGTCCATTAGGAAATCCTAGGAGGTTAGCTAGTGACATTCGACTATGGGTTTGGTCCATTCCAAACATTCGAAAGGTAATCAGCTCTGTGTTGGATCCAAAACCATAGTTGGGTATGTATCTGAAAGAACTAAGGAATTCATAGGTAAGATCCTTATAGGTAGCAAAACGTGTTTTCAAAGCAGTGTTCTCCCAACCCAGTTGATTGAACAGGTATTGAATGCTATCCGTGATTCCTAGTTTATCCATGGTAGACTTATCATAATACAGCGTTAAGGCGATTTCTCTTTCAGTTAGTGCTGCAAATCTTGCCTTTTGAGCTAGTCCTCGAAAATGAACCTTTGTGAAGTCGTACTCGGCCATACTCGCAGGTAATTCGGAGAAAACAGAAGGAATGTTTTGAAGACTTTAAAAATCCTGAAAAGTTTAAAACAGGAGTTTGAAGTCAGGATTTTTAAAAACAAAAAGCGGTAGAAACAAAAGACAAAAGAGAAAAATAAAATAAAAATAAAAATATGAAAACAAACGAAAGTAGAAAGTAGTAGTAATTATAAGTTTAGAATTTTTGTTAAATTTTAAAAGTAAAATTTTAAATAAATAATGAAATACAGTAACGAGGAAAAATGCGGGAAAAGTTGGGTTGCCTCCCAGTAAGCGCTGTTTTTAACGTCTAAAGCCTGACGATAGCTTGGTGATAAGCTATTCGGGTGTTTGAGCTGGAAGCTTAAGCAATGTTATACTGCAGACTTGAGGGTTGGTTTCATTCTTATTATAATGTTTTAGACGTTGCCCGTTTACGATAAATGGTGCATTCGTCTTATCGGTAATTTCAACAGCTCCACTCTGAAGTACTTTAGTCACTTCATAAGGTCCAGACCACCTAGATTTTAGTTTACCTGGGAAGAGTTTTAATCTTGAATTAAATAGCAATACGATGTCTCCCACATTGAATTGTTTCTTGACTGAACGTTTATCATGCCACTTTTTAGTTCGTTCTTTGTAGATACGGGCATTTTCGTAAGCGTCTAATCGAAGTTCTTCCAATTCGTGTAAGTTCAAGATTCGCTTTTCTCCTGCCTCGGTGTAGTTGAAATTGAGTGTCTTAATGGCCCATAAGGCCTTATGCTCTAATTCTACAGGGAGATGGCAGGATTTACCGTAAACTAATTTGTAGGGTGTAGTACCTATTGGTGTCTTAAAAGCGGTCCTATAAGCCCATAAAGCTTCTTGTAGCTTTGATGACCAATCTTTCCTTGAGGTAGCGACAGTCTTTTCCAATATCTGTTTTATTTCTCTGTTCGAGACCTCTACTTGTCCGCTAGTTGGCGGGTGATAAGGTGTAGCTACCCGGTGTCGGACTCCATATTTAGAGAGAAGTTTATCGAATATTCGCGATATAAAGTGAGATCCGTCGTCACTAATGACGAGTCTGGGTACACCGAATCTAGGAAAGATTGTGTTTTTGAAGAGTTTGATTACTACTCGTGCGTCGTTTGTTGGAGCAGCAATGGCTTCTATCCATTTAGACACGTAGTCTACAACGACGAGTATGTAGTTATTACCAAAAGAAGGTGGGAATGGTCCCATGAAATCTATTCCCCATACGTCAAAGATTTCTACCTCTAAGATTCCTTTCTGAGGCATTTCATCGCGTCGTGAGATGTTGCCGGTTCGTTGGCATCAATCACATTTTAGCACAGCGATGTGAACGTCTTTCCAGAGATTAGGCCAGAATAAGCCGGCTTGGAGAATCTTAGCGCACGTCTTGGATGTACTAGCATGACCACCATATGGTGCTGAATGGCATTGGGAAATGATATTTTCTATTTCTTCCTCTGGGACACAGCGACGGTATATGTTGTCGGCCCCTCTCTTGAAGAGTAGAGGTTCGTCCCAATAATAGTGTTTCAGATCGTGGAAGAATTTCTTCTTTTGCTGATAAGTGAGATCCGTGGAAGCACGCCTGCAACGAGGTAATTAACGATGTCAGCATACCAAGGTAATGTGACTTGGGCATAGACGGCTTCTACGGCTTTTTTGAATTCCAGATCTTCCGAGATTGAGTTGGGTATGTCACTTTCTAATTTCTAAGTCAAACTCTTGTAATAACAGAATCCATCTCAATAGTCTTGGTTTGGCATCCTTTTTGCTTATTAGGTACCTTATGGCAGCGTGGTCTGTGTATATGATAATTTTTGCTCCTACTAAGTAAGAACGGAATTTGTCAAGCGCAAATATAACTGCTAGAAGTTCCTTTTCTGTGGTAGCGTAGTTCATTTGGGCAGGATCTAAGGTTCTACTGGCATAGTAGATGGCATGGAGTTTCTGGTCCTTCCTTTTTCCTAGAACTGCGCCTACGGCATAATCACTCGCATCGCACATGATTTCGAACGGTAGTCTCCAATCGGGTGGTTGCATGATTGGTGCGGTGATAAGGGCTGATTTTAATGTTTCGAATGCTTTTAGACAGTCGTCGTCGAAGATGAACTCAGCATCTTTCATCAACAGGCCGGTTAGAGGTTTTGTGATTTTTGAAAAATCTTTTATAAATCTTCTGAAGAAACCCGTATGTCCCAGAAAACTCCGTATTTCTCGTACGGATTTTGGAGGTTGGAGATCTTTTATAATCTCTATTTTAGCTTTGTCGACCTCAATTCCTTTATCTGATATGACATGTCCTAGAACTATTCCTTGTCGGACCATAAAATGGCATTTTTCCCAATTTAGGACGAGGTTCACTTTTACGCAACGTTCTAATACCATTTCTAAGTTTTGTAGGCATCCTTCGAAACTTTGTCCACATACCGAGAAATCGTCCATATATACTTCCATGATGTTGTCTATGAAATCTGCAAAGATTGCCATCATGCATCTTTGGAAGGTTGCTGGAGCATTACAGAGTCCGAACGGCATTCAGCGGTAAGCAAAAGTACCATAAGGATAGGTGAATGTAGTCTTTTCTTGGTCATCAAGATGAATGGGAATTTGGAAGAATCCTGAATAACCATCTAGATAGCAGAAATATGAATGTTTGGCTAATCTTTCCAACATTTGGTCTATGAAGGGTAACGGGAAATGATCTTTGCGTGTGGCTTTGTTAAGCTTCCTATAATCAATACACATCCTGCTGCCAGTCACGACTCTTTTTTTTATTGATTCGCCTTTTTCGTTTTTAACTACTGTGACTCCTCCTTTCTTCGGTACGACATGAACTGGGCTAACCCACTCACTATCGGAGATTGGATAGATGATTCCTGCATCTAGCAATTTTTTTACTTCATCTCTGACTACAGTGCTTAGGATGGGGTTCAGTCTTCTCTGATGCTCTCTAGAGGTTTTAGAGTCTTCCTCTATTGTAATTCGATGCATACAGATTGAAGGGCTTATACCTTTTAGATCACTTATGTTATAGCCTAACGCGGTGGGGTACTTCTTTAAGACTTCTAATAGCTTTTCAGTTTCTGGTTGTCCTAAGTCGGCGTTGACTATCACTGGTCTTTTTAGTTCATCGTCTAGAAATTCATATCTAAGGTTTTTGGGTAGTGTTTTAAGTTCTAAAGATGGGTTCTTCGGACCTGGCATGTGGTTTGGGGTCAGTGCTAAGCTTTCGCTTAGGCTGTCATCTTTATACGGTTTACGCCAATCATCGTCTTCAGAAATATCGGGTATTTGAATCTTTATTATTTCTGAATACGTGGTCTTTTCATTTTCAAGTTCTCTTATGCATTCGTCAATTTCGTCTACTAAATAGCAGGTATCGTCTATGGCTGGTGCTTGTAAGAACTTGGTGAGAATGAACTCTATCTTTTCTTCTCCTACTTCGAATGTTAGCCTTCCTTTCTTCACGTCTATAATCGCTCCGGCTGTAGCTAGGAATGGTCTTCCTAGAATAATTGGGGTGACATTGTCCTCCTTGATGTCCATGATTATGAAGTCGGTTGGAATGTAGAATGTCCTATGCGTACTGGAACGTTTTCCAGTATTCCGACGGGGTATTTTACTGATCGGTCAGCTAATTGAACGGACATTTTGGTTGGTCTGAGGTCTCCCATATTCAGCTTTTTGCATATAGATAAAGGCATAACACTGATACTGGCTTCTAAATCGCATAGAGCTTTGTCTATTACGAACTTTCCTATGACGCAGGGTATGGAGAAACTACCTGGGTCTTTTAATTTAGGAGGCATGCGGTTTTGAATAATGGTGATACACTCTGCAGTAAGTGTAACTGTTTCGTTATCCTCGATCTTTCTCTTATTCGACAGGATTTCTTTGAGAAATTTAGTGTATGACGGCATTTGAGTTATCGCTTCTGTAAAAGGAATGGTAATATTCAGCTGTTTAAGGAGCTCTACAAATTTCTTAAACTGTCCTGAAGTTTTGGAGTTTATTAATCTTTGCGGATAAGGAATAGGTGGTTTATATGGCGCTGGAGGTGCTTGAGTTTTTTCACTTGCGGTACCCTCCTTCTCGTTGTCTTCCTTCTTCTCTAACTCGAATTCCTTTTCTACCTGTTCAGTTGGTTTTTGTTGCATGGCTGAGTTTTCGGTCCTCGGATCGATCGGTTTGTCCAATTCTTTTCCGCTTCTTAGTATTACAGCATTTGCTTGGCCCTTTGGATTCTGTTCGGGTTGTCCAGGAAATGTGCCAGCAGGTGCGGCAGCAGAGGCTTGTTGTTGAGCCACTTGTGATATCTGTGTTTCTAGCATTTTGTTGTGGGTGGCTAAAGCGTCTACTTTTCCGGTCAACTGTTTAATTTGCTCGCTAGTGTGTATGTTTTGATTCAGGAATTCTTTGTTTCTTTGAGCTTGAGTAGCTATGAATTTTTCCATCATCAACTCGAGGTTTGATTTCCTAGGTGCAGTCTGAGCAACAGCTGGTTTCTGATATCCTGGCGGAGCAGTAGGCATTTGCAATGCATTTTCGCTTTTGTAAGAAAAGTTTGGATGATTTCGCCAACCTGGGTTATAGGTATTTGCGTAAGGATTTCCTTGAGCATAATTTACTTGGTCTGGTGGGATTCCGACTAGCAATGGGCATTCGGGTGCATTATGAGTGGTGCTTCCGCATAACTCGCAATTTGGAGTTACGGCAGCGACAGTTGCAGTGGGGTTAACGGTCAGACTATCAATCTTCTGTGCTAGAGCATCTACTTTAGCGTTGAACTTTTCAAGGCTGCTGATCTCGTACATCCCACCTTTCGCTGTAGTTTTCTCTGTTGGAGTGCGTTCACCTCCCCATTGGCAATGGTTTTGAGACATGTTTTCGATTAATTGATAGGCTTCGTCGTATGGCTTATCCATAAGTGCACCGCCCGCGGCGGCGTCTATTGTCAATCTAGTATTGTATAAAAGCCCATTATAGAAAGTATGGATTGTCACCCAGTCTTCTAGACCGTGGTGAGGACATGTTCTCATCATATCTTTGAATCGTTCCCATGCTTCGTAAAGAGATTCAGTATCTTTTTATCGAAATCCGTTGATTTGAGCTCTAAGCATAGCAGTTTTGCTTGGCGGAAAATATCTCGCTAAGAAGACGTTTTTCAATTGTTCCCACGTCGTAACGGAGTTGGATGGTAAAGATTGTAACCATGTCCACGCTCTATCTCTAAGAGAGAATGGGAAAAGACGAAGTCTTATCGCGTCTGGAGTTACTCCATTTGCTTTCACTGTGTCTGCGTATTGTACAAACTTCGTTAAATGTTCGTTCGGATCCTCAGTTGCGTTTCCTGAGAATTGGTTTTGTTGTACAGCTGACAGCAATGACGGTTTCAGCTCAAAATCATTTCGGGTAATAGCTGGGGCAGTAATGCTACTTCTAGGCTCCATCTGAGAGAGTGTAGCGTATGCCTTCAGCGGTTTGTTTGGAGGTCCTTCAGCCATGTTTGATTCTTCTTCGGATTTGGGAATGGGAGTGAGAGGATCGGGAATGTTATATTTGAGTTGGTACTCAATGATTCGGCTTCTTAGATGTAAGAAGCGTTCTAGTTCTGCGACTGAAGGTTTCAAGATATCGCCTTGTGAGCGATTACTTGGCATACAATCGACAGCACTAGTAAAGGAAAAATGAAAATTGTTAACCTAGTCTATACGGCGTAACAGAAGGTTACACTATTGACTAAACGGGTCCCCGACAACGACGCCAAAAACTTGATCGCGACTTTCTATGTCTAATACAACCTAACTGCAAGTGCACAGTCTATCGCGTAATAATAATAGATATCGATCCCACAAGGACTCGTAATCAAACTAGTGTTCTCGGGAGTTACTATCTTTAGCTAGGTAGAATATGTTTAAGGGAATAAGATTGTCACTAAAAGGGAAACTAAGACGGTTACTTAGATTATAATTGATTGAATCGATATGCAGTAATTGTGTTCTTCAGGGATTTGACAAGTTACCGGTGTATGAAATAATTTTCAAAGTTTATTTAAGCAGAAAATGGTGATTTGAAGACTCTCGCCTCACGATGGTTATTGACGCTAATCATAATTCTAAGGCCCAAACATACACTTTCGTATCCCATTCGGGGTTAAAATTATTTTTTGGAAATCTCTAAGTTCTAATTCATTTTAAAGTGCTTTCGCTGTTATTAAAATGAATGACTCGTGTTTACTATCAGATCTTACCGCAGCTTTTGCTTGTTGGTTCGTATCTTAATTAATTTCCCACTTTCGTGGCAAAACTACTTTTAAATAAGTTCTCGCTTTCGCGACGAAGTTTATTCAGTAAATTAATTTTAAACACTCAGACCATAAATTACTTTTGAAAAGACAATTTTCCACCAGTTGTTATCAAATCCCATTCGAATTATTACCACATATCGATTACTTAAATTTAGCTAGACATGGATTTGGGAAAGATGAAACATAAATAAAAACAATAAATAATAATATGCATTATAATAAAACTGGAATTACGATTGAAATGAGAAACCTGTAAATATTCCAATTGGCCTTTGGGCAGATCCTCCACAGATGTTGGCAGGATTCTGGTCTTTATGCCAATTTGATCGTACAATAGAAGTAGAAATTACAGAAGAATGAAAGGAATGCAGAAAAAGTAAAGAGAAATAAATAAGAATATTAAACTGGAAAGGTTGCTCTGGAAATAAATTTGGCAGCACTTCGTTGTATGAATGCGGCTCCCTTTCTGAGGTCCCCTTCTTCCCCTTTTATAGAAATGGAATTCTAACGGTTATAATTGGAGAGGGTGGACTTTGAGGCAGAAAAATCAGGGAGTAGTGGTCCACTATTTGGGACTTGGAACTGCTTCTTTAACGTGCAATTGAAGTGGGGCGTTTTTGCCTGCATGACGGTCGTCACAAGGTGTGACGGTCGTCACCCGTGTGACGGTCGTCATGGATCTGTGACGGTCGTCACAGCAGCAAAAACAGTCTTCTGCGCTTTTCATGATGTTTTCACTCTTTTTTCGTCCATATTTCATCTGAGATTGCTTCTTTTCTTCCTAATGCCTTGTTTAGACGTGATCATCAAATACCTGCAAAACATCAGACAAATAACACGGAAATAACCCGAAATCGGATCAAAAACAGTTAAACTTTAGTTGAATTATGCATCAAAATATATATACGATTTCGTGTTATTAGAGAGCATGTTGAAGTAAAAGGAAAAGGCAACATTGGAGTTACAACAAATCAAGGAAGCAAAGTCATTCATGACACTCATGGCAAAAATAGGTACTTTATCTTGTTTATTGATGATTTTACCCACATGACATGAGTATATTTTATGCGACAAAAATATGAAGTTTTTGTAATTTTTAAGAAGTTTAAAGCTTTTGTTGAGAAATAAAGTGGTAGGTTTATAAAAAATATTGAGAAGTGACAGGGGGGAGAGTACACCTCAAATGAATTTCAAAATTTTTGTGAAGATAAAGGTGTTGAAAGATAGCTCATTGTTGGCTATACACCTCGGCAAGATGTTGTATCTGAAAGAAAGAACCAAACCTTGATTGAGATGGCAAAGTCTATGCTACTAGAGAAAGGTTTGTCTAAAACCTTTTGGCCCGAGGCTGTTAATAATGTTTTGTATTTGCTGAATAGATGTCCAACAAAGGTTGTATGGAATAAGACTCCATTTGAAGCTTGGAGTGGAAGAACACCTTCAGTTAACCACCTTAAATTTTTTGGGTGTGTTTTCTATGCTCAAATTCCTAAACAAAAGAGGACAAAGTTAGAAGAAGCAAGTGAAATATGTGTCTTTATTGACTATAGTTCCATGTCAAATGTCTATATACTTTACAACTTGAAGAAAAACAAGGTGATCATTAGCCAGGATGTTGTATTTGATGAAAAGGCTTCTTGGAATTGGGAAGAAGATAAAATGAAGGAGAAAATAGTCCCTGCAATTTTATTACAACAAAATTCAGCACCTGAAAATGAGCAACCATCCCCATGTACACTAAGTTTTTTATTCTCTCCAAGTTCACCAATTTCAAGTTCATCATCTCCCATCTTAACTCCAACAAAATTGAAGGACCTAAGTGATATTTATGCAAGGTGCAACTATTGTGTTATGGAATCAGAAAATTTTGATGAAGCAATCAAAGAAGGAAAATGAGGAATGCATATGAATCAAGGTATGTCGTGGAAAGCTCCTGCTATTGAGAACAAGTTTATTTTAACAAGAAATTATGGAGTTTTTATTTGTCAAAAGAGATATGCGAAAATATTTTGAAAACGTTTAGCATGTACGGTTACAAACCTTTGATATTCCTTTAGTGGTGAATTTAAATAAGGAAGAAGGTGGAAGATTAGTAGATGCAATCATGTATAGAAGTTTATCTGAGTGACAGATCTTTAGACTTTGTCAGAAACCCTAGCTTGGAGTTGTGTTCAACTTTTGCTCAAGGTATAGTATAGGACACGTTGCACATACACGGCTTCCTCTTGGGCTACCTGACAATGTGAATTTTTATTTCGTGCAATCCCGTGTAATTTGCATGTACCCCTCTCCCGTTTTCGATGTACGTTTTCGTATTTCTTTGAATGTGTTTTATCTTCTAGGAGCACCCCTAGGGACTAGCGTAGATTAAACTGTTTTCAAACAAATTCTCGATTCGTCATCGAGCCATTTTCAAACACCCCTTTGTAAGTCGAGTGCTCGTCCGCATTCGCCATCAACCTATCGCACACACTGTCACACTTCGTTGTGGTTTCGATATTAGGATCACCCCTAGGGACTAGTATCGTTTGTCACACCTTAACCCTTGACTCGTCGTCAAGCCGGTTTCGTTTTTAATCAAAAACCTCGACCCATCGTCGAGCCATTTTCAAACCCGTCTCTGTTCCACCACGGTTTTGCACGCAAATACAAGTCAAACCCTTGATCCAACGTCAAGTGGATTTTCTCAACAAACTGTTAAACCAATTCATTACCCTCTCTTTTTCAAACTTTTCTCTTTTCTTTTTGCCTAAAAATCTTGGTCTCGTACCAAGTGCATTTTCAAAACTCTTTTCCTAATAAACTTGGATGGTTGTGGAGTGGTTAGGCGTAGGCCTTCTCCTATCCCGAGTGTATTACATTACCTTTAGGGTTCACTATCGTAAAGCACTTACCATTCAAGATCAAAACATCTTTAATAAGAGAATGAAGTTCTCTTTGTATTGAGCTAAAGAGAGAGGATTGAGGGCAGACTTCTTCCTCTCTGAGTATCAGGATACTCACTATAGAGTGTGTGGTCTTGATACTCGTCTTTCAATACGAAGACGTGAGTGTATTCGCCACACCATTTTCACAATAAATCTTTTGAGATAGAGAATTGGGTACTGCCCGCAAGGGGTTACTATCTGAGGACCTATGTCACCCATAAAAATAACTTTCACAAATCAAGTGTGACATCTTTCCCTGATGGTGAAAACTATCTCTTTTCAAAACGATATGTTACGTCCATTCTACCGCAAACAGGTAATGCCTAAGACTCCACATGCGAGCTGCAATACACCTAACTTCTAGAATGCGTACGTTAGCATCATCCACAAAAATACCAATAAATCGTAGGCTGAACTATGGCTGCTCTGATTCTTTACTTCTTTTAAGTAAAGATACGTAGGCACGAAGGCCCCAATCCTCGCCGAGAACTTTCCCATCTTTTATATGTAGTTCCATGAACTACGTTGACTCTGACTTTCTCATACTTGTTGAGAATACGTAGGCACAAGGGCCACAATCCTTTCCGAGCATATTCCCATCCTTTTATCCGTAGTCCCCCAAACTACGATGACTCTGACTTTCTCGTACTTGATGAGAATACATAGGCATAGAACCGCAAGGTCCTACCGAGTCTCTTTTCCCCTTTTTATCTTCTTTTCCCCGTTTCTAGCCTTTCTATTTCCCCTTAGAACACACTTATATAGCAATACCCTTTAGGAAATACCTTCACACATAGACAAACAAATGGTTCCCATCGAGTACGATGGATGCGAGGAGTGCTAATACATTCTCTTCGCATAACCGGCCTCCGAACCCGTTCTCTTGGTTGCGAGACCATCTTATCCATTTCTTTCTTAGGGTTTTCTCGATGCTTTCCCTTCCCCTCATCGGATAAATAAAGTTCGATGGCAACTCTTTTGTCCTCCCGTTCTCGCCTCTCCGTCCTTGCATTTTCCAGTAACGACAGGTGTGTCATCCCAACTTTTGGTTGGTAATCCCCAGCGTAGTCCGAAGTCTTGTGATTCCCTGTTCCAACTTTTGGTTGGTAATCCTTGGGCGTGTTATCCCATCTCTTGGTTGGTAGCCTTTGGTTCCCCCTCAGATTCGTTGTTCCAACTTTTGGTTGGTATTCTTCATTTTCTTGGAAGCCTTATCCTAACTCTTGGTTGGTAGTCTTTGCTTCATTCCAACTTTTGGTTGGTAATTTGTTGGTGGTTGGATGTCATCCCAACTTTTGGTTGGTAGTCCTCTTCTATTCCTCGGCGGAGTCGTTATCCCAACTTTTAGTTGGTAATCCGTTGCTTGTGGGACGTTATTCTAACTCTTAGTTGGTAATCCCCAGCTGAGTCCAAAGCTTGTTGACGGTCTCCCAACTTTTGGTTGGTATTCTTCATTGTGGTGAGTTCGTCTTCGTTTGGCATTCTATTGTTATTTCAACTCTTGGTTCATAATCTTCAATTTGTGGGAGTTATCCCAACTTTTGGTTGGTAACCTTTGCCTTGATCCTAAATTTTGGATGGCAATCCATCAAAGAGGTCTTTTCCCCAACAAAATTGTTATTCCCACTTTTGGTTGGTAGTCTTCGTCCTTTGGGTGTGATCTCAACTTTTGGTTGGTAGGCTTTGTTTGATTCCAACTTTTGGTTGGTAAAGTTTTGTTGACGCGAACCCAACTTTTGGTTAGTAGTCCTTGGTTTCCTTTGCAGAGTCAGTTATCCCAATTCTTGGTTGGTAATCCCCCAGCTTAGTCGTCTTGTTGACGTGATTCCAACTTTTGGTTGGTAACCTTCGTTTCCTGGTTAATGATCTTAACTTTTGGTTGGTAGTCTTTGTTTTGGGTTGTTCGGTAGTATTCTTTGGTTGGTTCAACTATTGGAGTTGGTATCATTCTCCCGCAGAGTTCGCCTTCGGACGGCGCTCTGGTAATCCTAACTTTTCGTTAGTAGCTTTTCTCCTCGGATTTTGGGCTAGAGGTTATCCCTTGCGGATTGGAAGTAATTCTGACTTTTGGTCGATAGCTTGTGTTCGATTTTGTCTCATCTGGTGATTTCAACTTTTGGTTGGGTAGCTTACGTTCAACTTTGTTCGCTATTGCGGTGATCCCAACTTTTGGTTGGTAGCATGTGTTTATTACCTTTTGATGCATTCTGACTTTTGGTCAGTATATTTCCCAGTGAAGTCGCCATCGTTTCGCCTTCGGTCGGTGTTGTGGTGATTCTAACTTTTGGTTGGTAGCCTTTGTTATTCTAACTCTTGGTTGGTAGTGTTTGGTATTATTCCACGGGGAGTAACCTTTATCCCAACTTTTGGGTTGGTATTCTTTGTTTGATATCTTTCGTGGATGTTTATCCCGTGCGGAGTTATCTAGCTAGTCTACTCTTTTCCTAGAGGAGTCATTTTCAGGGCGTAAAGTCGTGGAGTTTACTTCTTGTATGTCTTGGCTGGTATCTTTTGGTTGTTATCCTGAATCTTGGTTGGTATCCTTTGTTTATTATCTTTTGGTAGACCCTTGTTCCCTACAGAGTTGACTGATTAAGCGTCTCTTTTATTTTCCGAGTGGAGTTGTCTTTCCCTCAGGTTGTAAGTCTATTGATTGTATGTCCTGCAGATTCTTGATTTGAGTTTTGTCCTCAAAAGGTTACCTTTGGTCGACATTCTCGTTTATCCCAACTTTTGGTTGGTATTCTCTGGTTGTTATCCCAATTTATGGTTGGTATCTTTTGCTTCATCCCAACGTTTGGTTGGTACCCTTTGATTGTTATCCCAACTTTTGGTTGGTATCCGGTGGTTGTTTATCCCAACTTTTGGTTGGTATCCTTTGCTTCATCCCAACTTTTGGTTGGTATCCTCTGGTTGTTTATCCCAACTCTTGGTTAGTGTTCTTTATTTTGTTCCAACTTTTGGTTGATATTTTATTCATCTTGGATTGTTATCCTTAACATGTCACATCCTAACTTTTTGTTGGTATTTGCTGTTTTGCATCCCCGCAGGTTGCAAAATTTTGGGTTCTTTTAGTCTTCAATCTCATTGCACCTTGAATGTTTGAAAGCCGTTGCTATCACCCCTCCAGGTTTAGGTCGATTGAATAGGGGTTGATGTACCACCCCGAAATTTTCCCTTTCATTTTTACCGAAATTGGCTTATGTTTCTCTGCATTTTACATTTCCGCATATCATAGCCTTGGTTCTCGAGATATGGGATCAAGTTATTTCTGTGGCTTAGGGTTCCCTTTTATTGCAAGAGTCTAAACAGCGAGCGTCAGAGGCTCCAGCATTTATTTTGCCCAGCAATTGAGCGGTCAATTTTATTTTATTCAGCAGGTTATTTTCAGCCCGGGAGACGGTGTATAGGCTATCTCAGGCGTTCTCACATTTATGATACTCAAGAGCAGGTTTCAGAGGCATAACAGGGTTCAGAACAAGTGGCAACATGCAATTGTATAGGATTCCCTCCAGTTGGCGCCAAAAGTGGCAAACTTTGAATGTGGTAACCAGTTACTGCATATAGGGTAAGCGGTTACTTCAAACGAAATTGGCCAAAATATTTGAATTTTCAGCATGTGCAATTTCTAATCATTTTCAACCATTGATTTCACTTGATCATATTTGGAAGGATCTAGAATTGTTTCAATTTTCACCATTTTCCTCCATATTTCAAACACTCCATTCTTAATTCCACTCCTAATTTCCATTCCAAATGCTAGTCCACACTCCAAAACACATTTTGATTCCAAACCTAGAGCTTATTTAAGTGAATTTTCTCCAAACCTCACATAATTAACCTTCATTTTCAGATTTCACTCTCATTCTTGAGAATTTGCTCTCAATTTTGTCTCCATTTTTTCACTCCCAAAACCTCCATTAAAGCTATTTCACTTGAATTCTTTGATTCTTGATTGGAATCATAGAATTCTAGAGCTAAACCTCCATCATTCATCTCCGTTATCTTCAATTCACCATTCAATTTTTGTTTGGTTTTGGATCTGAATTTGGAAGCTAGATTGGAAGTGCTTTTTGGATCATTTTTTCTTGATCTTGCTTGTTCTTCATTTCTACCACAAGGAAGCTCTTGGATCTTGAAGAATCTCTCGATTTCTTGCTTGGATATGCTAATTTCAAGTGAATTAGCACTCACGAAAGCAAATCTCAACTTTGAAGGTT
This sequence comes from Lathyrus sativus, assembly GCA_963859935.3. Classification (NCBI taxonomy): domain Eukaryota; kingdom Viridiplantae; phylum Streptophyta; class Magnoliopsida; order Fabales; family Fabaceae; genus Lathyrus; species Lathyrus sativus. Next base: position 50,145,335 of record OZ012736.1, on the reverse strand, counting down.
GGCAATTCTAGATCCATTTCTGTCTTTAGCTTATTTGAATAATTACAATGTAGATCCATGGCTTTTTATTGCTTTTTGATCCATTTTGTTGATTTTGATTTTGGTGATCTGTGATTTTCAATGTTTGGTTGTGTTTACATGATGATTGATCATTGTTTTTTTGATGTTGATTTCGTGCTTGATTGATATCATGCTCATATGGATGATTGGAAAAGATGTTGGATGTTGAAAACTGATTTTAAAAGTTGTTTTTCTGGTTCTGGTTCAGTGGTAATCGGTTACCTTATATAGAGTAATCGGTTACTCAGTATAAATTTCATGTTTTCAGTTGTTTTTCAATAGGGTAACTGGTTACCTTATATTGAGTAACCGATTACCACTGAGGCAGAATGTGATTTTCTTGCATTTTTCTGCTTGTTTGGTAGCCTTTCCATATGTAAACTTCATGGATTAATATGATGCATTTATGTGGATAGTTTTTTTATGTGTTTCACCATTGTTGAATGTTTGATCTCGATTCTTAGACGCGTAACTTTTGGTTTCCTTTTGAATGCGTAACGTGTTGATGTTGCTTAATTGATGAATGATCATTTGCTTTGCTTGCTTGTGGCATGATAAATTGATGATCATTGATGATTGTGTTGCTGAATATTGTGATGCATGATTACATTTGTTTCCGATTCCCCTTTGATGCGTGTTCGTTTGATCGTTTGATCGTCCATTTTTGGAAATGTATACTTGATCTTGTCACTTCTTGTGGATGCATTGTTGTTGATCATTTATGATTGTTTGTCAAAGCATGTTCATATTTGTATGTTGTCTTTGCCTTGCTTGCTTACTGCCTTGTTTTCCACAACTCTTCTTGCTTCGGCCTTTTATGATGTCTTTGCCTTGCTTGTTTACTGCCTAGCTTTTCACACCTGCTTTTGTGCTGAATCATGTGCTGTTATATATTGTTTTGCTTGTATGCTGGATTTTACTGCTGTCTTGTGCAGGATGCGCTGTTGTAGCTGCTGTTTTAGCCTTATTTTCTTGTTTCGCTTTATCTTTGCATGCTCGCTTAGGATTCTTATTCCAATTTAATTTCCGATTAAATTTGGAGTTGGATAGACATTAGGAGTTTAACCCATGCATGATAACAAGTAGGCTAGTCCCTTTCAACCTCAACTTTAGGACCACTTTGCATGACAACGTTAGGGACGAGCTTCCCTTAGACCTTTCGTGCGTCTCACTTCTCATCTCAAAACCATTCTAACTCATCTAATAAAAACGATGAATGTTGTACGCTACGAGCCTTAAGCACATGGGAAATAAGGAGTGAGGGGTTTCTCCTCACATGTTTAGAGTGTTTAGCATATGCCCTTTGGGAAATATGCGACGCATTCGCTCCTATGTCATAGTCTTTAGTGCGACATTAATCACAAAGCAAGCTAATTCACTTCACTAAAACTCACAAACAAAAGTAAAACCTTTTTATCCTTTGAGATTTGTGTTTCAAAATTATTTTCAAAAAAGACTACGTTACGTTTCCGTTCTACCGCAAACAGGCATCGTCCATAACTGCTGGAATGGAAACTTAACGTCGCTCATAAAAAACACTTAAACAGTCTGTGGTTTCGTCTTCCCGAACTATGTTTTCTCTGATTTCTCATACCAGATAAGGATACGTAGGAATAAGACATCAATGTCTTGACGAGCAACCTTCCCCCATCACCCTTAGTTTTCCGAACTACGTTGACTCTGACTTTCCCATTGCACGAGGGAATATGTAGGCATTGGGCGGTGATGCCCTATCGAGTCTCTCTCTTTTTCTTTTGTTCTGGTTTTCATTTAGCTTTAGCTTATAGATAAACACGCCTTTTGATTAGACAACTTGCATGGATCCCATTGAGTACAACAGACGTGAGGGGTGCTAATACCTTCCCCTTGCGTAACCGACTCCCGAATCCAAGATTTGGTTGCGATGATCTTGTCTTTTCCCATTTTTCAGGTTTTCTTTGATCGTTTCCTTTCCCTCTCTTTGGGATAAATAACGTTCGATGGTGACTCTTCTATTTTTCCTTCGGGTGTTTTTCGCAGTTGTGACAACCTCCCATCTAGCCAATTCAATAACATACACTGAGCTATATCCTTGTTTATTGAAAAAAGGACTAGTGATTCCAAGACCTCTGGGACCTCTGCCTGATCCTATACCTCTGTGGTATAATCTAAATGCTCATTGTCATTTCCATAAGGATGCTCCTAGACATGATTTGGAGGGTTGTCATGTTCTGAAATATAGGGTGCAAGATTTGATTGACTTGAAGATTTTGTCTTTCAAAGACAAGGCTCCGAATGTTGGAAACAGTCCTCTTCCAATTAATAGTGTGTGAAGCATGAATCAAGATTCAAAAGGAATTCCCTAAAGTCTGAGGATCAGGCCATGAAGTTCATTTCCCTAAAGCTGACAATCATTTAGTTGTTTAAACATTTCATTTTATTTCTTTACATGTTAAACATTGTTTGCTTTTAAGCATTAATGTTTTCTTTTAATGGTAATATTAATGAAGTAAGCATGCATTTTCTGAATCAATCATTTCATATTCACTCATTTTTTCTCTTTCCTTATATCAAAAATAAAAATATACATCCATATTTCTGCCACTGTTGTTTTAGAAAATATTGGAGGGAGGATGATGAAAACTAAATACCCATAATTGTTGACGATATGCTTTCAGATAAGATCTCGCTGATGATGTACACGCATTGTCTTAAATCCCCAAACACTGAAGAGACAAGGAGTTATCCCCTATTTAAACCATTTCAAGCTTAGAAGTATGTGTTTCTTTTGGATCTATAAACCTTAAGCTTAACCTGGGGCAGGGTAGTGTTCAGTTAATCTGACTACACCTTCAAATTACAAGATAAAAAATCTCGTCTGAGGATCCTCCATATGCTATTCTTTGCACACATCCTGAAGTGTTGAAAGCATCACGCAAAATCCAAAAGTTATGACGGTTGTTCCTCAATGACCAATGACTTGACAGTCATAACCTTTCAGCAAAGTAAAAAAAAAAGAGAAGAAAGAAAGAGCCCGCTAAATTAAATACCCAAAGAGGTGACTTAGGAAAAAATTAGGGCAATCCCAGTGGACTAAAAGCTGCAAAAAGTGGTCCAGGCAAAAATTAGTGATAAAAAATTTGAAAAAAAAAAAAGCAAAAGAGATCAGTAAATCCTCAAGCAAAACAAAACAAGATTTAGTGACCACCATTTCAAAATTAATGACAAAGGAAAAAACGAGGTGACTCTCATTTCAAGAAAATCTTGAACCATCATCTTCACTCTCTTACTGGTGAACTCTCTCTAAAGATGAATGTGTATGTTAGTTAGCCAAACATAGGACTGGAGATCATCATGAAGAAGAGGTGGGTTAAAACAAACTTTGAGCCTTATATCCTTTATTTCAAGAACCATGAACCAGACCACGATACAGGCCTTGAAAGACCTAATTGAAGTAGGGTTTATTTTGAAAGCATACTACAACAAGGTTGCGTAAACAGACTCCTAGAGATTTGCTAATCTTCTTCTTGTTTTATATTTCATTAGCTAAATTAGCAATGCATTTGGACTAATGGTCCATTCGTCACACACTATAAACCATTCAAATAATGATTTTGTTTCAAAATATGCATGAGCACTGCATTAAAATTATCATTTCTGAATGAACAATTTTAATTGCAAGTCAGTACATGACATCAAGGATGTTCCAACAAGAAGCAATTAGAGAAAAACTTGATCATTCATCAAAATGGACCAGAATCAAGAGCACATCATAACCCTATGGCTCAGGGGCATTGTCATATAATGATTATGTTGACACAATAATCGATCAATCTAAAGGAAGTTTCTTGAGATCAGTTGATTAAGAGGAAAATCATTCAAGAATCGGTTGATCAGAGCAAGTCATTTCCAGACTCTACCAACTAGGGGCAGGCCACCCATAAGCTTTTTTAACTAAGGGAAAATACCTCCAACGCTAAGTCAGAACGAGTTAAGTCGCTTCAACGCTCATGCTGGGGCAAGCTACCCCAAGGGTACATTGAAGCCACTCACTTTAAATGTCAAGTAACCAAGAGAAATTGATTCAAAACTCAGACTAGGGAAAACTAACACAAAGGCCTCTTGGAGTCCAACTCCCCAAAGGGAGATTAATCATAAGTCTACCATCCCAAGACTTGGATAATCAGAGGTAGACTGTTTCAAAGTTCAGAATATTGGGGCAAACCATTTCAAAGTCATGGCAAGCTGTTTCCAACTTCCTTTCTAGGTGCACTTTTCTCCAAAGACCCCAAATAGGGCAAGATAGGCTACAAAGGGGCAAACCCTTTCCATGCCATCAAGAGGCTCAAGCAACTTCGGCCATGCATCAACAACCGTTAAGTTCAAGACGAGTATCGGGGAATCATGATATCACCCCATCAAATAACCTATTGCCTTCTAACAAAGAACCTTGTTGCAAAAGAACACTTCCATTCATTACCCATACAAAGGCATGATGGAAACCTTGAAATCATTGCATAAATCATTCTCATACATTAATCATGTCACTACACTCAAGTGTTAAGCCATGCATATCATCTCATTCATCAAGCATATGCATATAGCATGAAAGATCAAGCATCTAAAACCAAGTCTCATCTGGTAGTTCATTTTCAAAATCTAGTGTGTTTTGTGTATCCTTAAATCCTAGTCTAGTGTTCACAGACATGTTTAAAGGCCAATTTTGTTGGCACCTACAAAAAAATTAATGTTTGGCCATCCAGGTCCAATAATTTCTTGTGGTCATGTGAAAAGTTGTATCTTATCTTATGTGTCATTTTGTGAGAATTCGGAACCGTGGTTATGTGAGAAGCCGTAACCTTTAATTTATGTTTGTCTGTAAGAAACCAAAACCTTTTCTTTATTCTGTGAGAAGCCGAAACCATTTCTTTACTCTGTGAGAACCCGAAGTCATTTTATTTTACCTTTTTTTTTACTTTGTGCAAATCCAGAGTCAGTTTTTTTTTTATTCTGTGAACCGGAACGCTTTTATGACTATGTGGGAAGCCTTAACCCATCTCCCGCCGTTCTGTGAGAACCCAGAACCATGGTTATGTGTGAAACTGTAACCTGACATTATTTCATCTATGATAAGCCGAAACCCTTTTTCATAGTTATGAGAGAAGCCATGACCTATCCTCTGCGTTGTTCTAAAAAGAACCATAGCTCATTTGAATTTCTTCACTTTGTGTGAAATTAGATTCATTGCATTTTGTTATGTGAGAACCTATAATTCATATGTTTTTGTTCTGTGAGAAGCCGAAACCCATTTTTTTACTCTGTGTGAACCCGAAGTTATTTTTGTTCTGTGAGAAGCCGGAACCCCTTCTTCACTTTGTGCAAACTCGGAGTCATTTTTTATATGTGAGAAGTCGGAACCCTTTTTTCACTCTGTGTGAACCCGAAGTCATTTTTGTTCTCCGAGAAACCAAAACTCCATTTTTTATCCGGTGCGAACCCAGAGTCATTTTTGTTCTGTGAGAAGGCAGAACCTCTTTTTTTTACTCTGTGCAAACCCAAATTCATTTTTGTTCTCTGAGAAGCCGACACTCCTTTCATTACTCGATGAGAACTCGAAGTCATGTAATTGGTTACAGTCAATCATCCCATTTTGCTCCATGCGAACCCAGGACGTACCCTTCATTACACAAATTGTCAATAACCTTTTGTTTGTTCCATGACAAGCCAAAACTAACCATTTTCCTCAGGTATCTCCAGTGAGTCTTTCCATCTTGCATCATCTATCCAAACAAATTTCATTGACAAGTCATCTCAAAAATCCCCACATAGTCTGTCTCACATTCCAAAATAATAAAATGGAGTCCTGTATACATGCATCACATATCATATCATATCATATCATGTCATATGCATTTAGGATCAAAATTTGGGTCTTCTTAAGATTTAAATATCTCCCACTGTGATCATATGAATAATGTTCTTCTTCATATTCTTTGATTGAAGGTATTTAAATAGGGGCAACTGTCACACCACAATTTTGGCCATGAATCTCCAAATCAATACATATCACAACATTTTTATCATTTGTGAATTAGTATGTCATCTAACCATCTTGCATTCAAAAATCCAAAAAATATGCACCTTTTGTTTGTTGTCTAAGCTCAGGTCTTTCAAGATCACATCAAGGTTCAGGAAAATATATCAAGTCAAGGGTGTGTGCAGTGTTGGTTGAAATTTTGTGGAAGTTTGACCTAATCTTGGTCAAACAAATGGTTTGCTTCTTTATCAAGTGGTCAGGCTGAGTTACGTTCATTAGTGCTTCATTGTTGAAGAATCATCAGAATTCAATTCACTTTCAATTAGCGTTTTGCTGCAGTGGCAGCACAGTTCATATCTCAAGTCATATGTGTTATGCAACTTTATGATGGAAAGGAAGTGGCAGTTTCAAGCAACTTATATCTGAAGATCATCAATTCATATCCAAACCATGGCTTAGTGACAATTCAAGTTATCTGATGAAGTCAAGATGTAGAGCCATCAAAAGCCAAGGCATTTGGTCAATATTTCAAGTCACTTGCAAGTCTTGATTATTTGGTTCATGTTCTTGTCATGGGAGAATTCAAGCTTGCTATTCAATTCAAAATCTGAAATTCAAATTCCATATCAAAGGTTTCAAATTGAATATCTTTCCAAATGGTTTCAAGTTTCTCTCCAAATTTCAATTCATATCCAAATTCATTCCATTCAAGATTTCAAGTTCCATAACCAAATTTCATTTCCTTCCAAAGATTTCAAGTTTCATAATTAAATTGCAAGTTCAAGTCTATGTCAAAATTTCCAAGTTTCCATTCAATATTTCATGTTTCATTCCAATTTAATTTCAAGTGATCAAGTTCAACTTCATTCAAATTCCAATTTCCATTCAAAAATTCAAGATTTCATGTTTTTGTTTTCCAAAATTCCAATTTCAAATCAATTTATATTTTCATTAAAGATTCAAATTCCAATTTCATGTAAAATTACTTTTCATTCAAGATTCAAACACAATTCCAATTACACATTAAATATCCAAATCCATTACACAAATTACATGAAGCTCATTACTAATTTTCCAAAGCCCAAGTTTGAACAAGTCCATGTTACAAGAAAATTGCCAAGGGGAAATAATATAAGCTCATGGATCAAGTCATACAAAAATTAAAATAAAGTGAAATAAAAAGAAAAACAATTTCCACAAAGTCATGAACCACAACAACTTCTCGAAACGATCATGGAAAAATTAACGATTCAAAAGGTGGGAAAAGTCACAAAAAACCTAGTCAAGGTTTTGTTAATGTGATAGAGGTTCTTCTTGAGTCTGTACATACTTTTGTTGTTCCACCTTTGAAGGATGACACTGCATCAAATACCTTCCTAGCTCACCATCATCAAGTGACATGGACATTGATGTCTCTATGGTGAGGGGGAAAGGAAAAGCAGTCGCTACTGTGTCTCAAGGAAATGAAACCAATAATCAGGAAGTTTCTGCATCACTTGCAAAGATAGTATTTATTTTGAAACTTTTGATGGAGATATTATTGATGTACCCATCGTCTGTTCATGTCCTGCTTCGAGATGCTAAAATAAGCAACTACTACTAAAACTCTAAATACGAGCCAAAAAGACCAGTTGTTACTCACGCATCAACACATGCCAAACAAACCCCACACAACTTTCCAATATGAAAAACACCAAAACAAGCTTCTTACAACCTGCTACCCTTAACATCAACCAAAGCCACAGAAAAATTCAATATCAAAGTTGCTCCTCACACCAAGTTGTTATCCATAAAACATATATCACACACACAAAAGCCTTCAGCAACCACTACACAAGCTGCAAAATAGACTCACGCAACCAATACGCAAAACCAAAACATAGACGCTGCAGAAAACAAATCAGAAGTGACACAACACTTCCAAACGTACAACCACTATGCACTAAAACTTGTACGACACGAAACAAATTCAAATTGAAAAACGCAACGAAAAGTTACAAAACAACGAACAAAATTACGATTCAATTTCACTTACCTCCTCTATAAAAAGAGCTTCTCTATCACTCTCAATTCAAGTTCTAGATACCAAGAAACCCATGCAAAAAATCTCTCCCAAAACATAACCTTCAATCAACTTTCACCCTTAATTGATGAAAACCTTCAACTTGCACACATTGAAAACCTAACAGCACGACCATTCATGAACCTTTTTCCTTCATTTCATCCGCTTGCTACCACCGTTAACACTACCTCAAATCAACAACAACAAAAAAACCAAACCAAGCGAAGAAGGAATAGACTAAAAGATTTAAGAGAGCAAGATTGAAAGAGAGAAACAAAGAAGGGAGATCGAGGAAAGGGTATGTATCGTGAAGAAGGAATATTTTTCTTCTTTCGTTGATTGACATGGCTTGCATCTTCAGTTGTTGATTTTGTTATTTGGTTTTTTGTTTAAGAATCTGATGTGGGTCCTTTAAGAGACAACCTCAAGCCTTGCTTTCACGTAATGTTAAGATTTTGCATTTCTTGTTTTTGTTTCATCTTGCTTATGTGGTCTTGGGCTTAAAGGCCCAGTGATTGGTTGATATTCACACTCCTATTACACCCTAAAATTTGCCCAGTTTTTTGCTTTAGCTGGCTCTTGTTTCATTGCATTTATCATTGCATTCATATCATTAGCATTTGCATACCATAGTCCATGAACAGGGGATTAAGAGGTCTGTGCTTATCAAGAGAGGGTTATCAAAGGTCTAAGCCTATTCAAGGGGTTATATTCAGGTCATCAAGTGGTTTTAAATCCATGGTTATGGGTGGAGAACATTGTGAGAACTCGTGGGAGACTTGTAGGAGAACATTGTGTGAAGCCACAGTCAAGATTGGTGCACTTAGGGTTTTCTCCTGGTCAACCCTAAGTCAACAGTTGAACTGAAGGAGATTAAGACTCAATTCTAAGTCTTTATGATCATGTGATATTGTGTTGATACACTCCAAAGATTATTCCAAGATAATTTCATCAATATTCAAGAGTGTGAGAAGTTGCTAGGCTAGGGTTGCTATGCCTGATAGTGTAGAATCCCCTGGTTTAGTGCCTAACTTCAAGACCACATAATTCAAGATTCAAGTTTCATCTCATCTTGATATCCACATGAGACTTGTAGAGAATGTTCGTACCTTTAATTTGAGTATTAGAAGTCATTCATTGGATTTCTAGAACTCAAGTTATGAGGCAGACAAGTTACAGGTCCTCAGATGAATGTGATTTTTATCGTCAAACGTAAACCAACTTCCAGGACAACTTTGAGCTAGAAGGATGTTTGTCCTCAATCCTTGGCCAAAATGAATGTTGTTCCTAATGATCTTAGCTTTCCAAATAATACTAGAAGTATTTCATATGATCTGTAGAACTCAAGTTATAAGGGTTACAAGTCAGGGGTATTTTGGGAAACTTTGATTACAGGTCATAAAATTACAGGTCAAGTTCACCATTTTGCATAACTCAAATGGAATTTTTTCCAACATGAAAGATTCTCTAAATGGGGTCATTTGGTCAACTAAACCTCAAGTTATCAATGGGCTAGCTCATGGTTGAAGATTGGTGAAGGAGATTTTGGTAAAAGCATGTGAAAAGCCAAGTTTGGGATCTTGCCAAAATTTAATCAAATGTGGTCATATTTGTACTCATTTTGAAGGGAAAACACATTTTACGATCATTGGTATTATTACAATTTCAAGTTGAGACATTTTTCATGGGGTATTTCAAGCTTCCTTCATGGTTAAGAAACACTTTGGATCTTGGCCATTGAGATTGAAACAAGGGGAGATTATGAGCCCTTTATCTTCCTTACACTGCAAGTAACTGAATTGAATCATAAACAAGGAGAATTGGTCATGTATTCATCCACTTCCATGGGCTTCCAACTTCATGAAATGTGAAAATACAATTGATCCATTCTCCCACAATTGGGCCCCCAATTTGTATCAAACAGCTTCTATAAGTAATGTACGTGAATTCCATAGTTTTTTTTGGAGAATTTTGGTGAAGAAACAAGAAGTTACAGATTGATCAAAGAGAGCTTCAATCCAAATTCGAATTTCCATTTCATCATTATTTCAAGTCCTTTCAATCATCAAAACACCTTCAGTAGCAATAAGTGAAGGATTCTGCATAGTTTTCTCAAAGGATCATTGGACATTTGAGGCTCACCATATCAATTTTCAGAGGTATAAAGATTTCATCATAACTCCCTAATTATCAATCTTTATGACATAATTCTGGTACCTTTGGGAGGATTCTTGTGGAGTTTTCGTGACCTTGACATTTTCTTGGTTGGGTACGATTTGAGGGATTTATGGGTTATTAGTTCATTTTGATGCCATATTTGTAATCCCCATAAAAAATAAGTCATTTTGGTTCAACAAGTATGGAATTTGGTGGATTATAGTGCGTTTTAGGGTGTGGAACCAAGGAAGAAGATGACCGGACTTTGTCCGGCCACCGCGGGCTCTGCCGTTTGCACAATTCCCTCCCAAGTCCATTCAAATGAAGAAGATACACGGATGCCGTTGGATTCACTTGGAAATATTGACTCGGTAGGTGTATTCAAAGCACGAGATGAATTATCAGAATGTTGACTTGACTTTTCTTACGTGGCACAGAGAGAGCCACCTGATCAGAATACCCATGGAAGAGAGGGTCTTGATTAAGACCTATGATGGTCTTGAGTCAACTGAGTACCACGAGATCATTCAGAAACTACAAACTGCGTGTGGGCTTTACTATTATTGTTTCTATCCACACACTCCTTCCATCCCAACCCAAGTTTTGTGCTGAATTTATTTACTAAATACCACGCGCATTTTTCTTTTTCTTTGATTTCTCCTTATTTTCTATGTTTCTTGCCTGATTCTTTTTAATTCTTAAAAATAGTAATTTTTCTTGATAAATTCTGAAATTTTTACCCAAGATTTTTGGACATTATTAGAAATTGTGTCAATTGGAATTTTATATTTAGGAGTTAATTTCAGTTTATTATGATTTTTGCCATTTCAATAGCCATTAAAATGTGATATTTTGTGCTTCAATCTTGTGCAATTTTGTTGAGACATCAAGACATTGAATAAATTCCTAATCTTTTGTGGCTTTCTTGTCGACATCTTGAGGGATTTAAATATATTTTTCTCTGGATTTTATACTATCATTTGTATACGTTTTGAACACCATCTTTGGGCAGGCCCTAGATTGCCTTGGTTTGAGATATCTTTGGAAGTTTACTCTCTGTTTGAACACTTCCTTTTGGATTCTTCGTCTATCATTTTAACCTCTGATTGTTAACACACTTTAGGTTCTTGGAGAATCGATTTGGCATTTTTAGATGCATTTTACTATTTTTGCCTTATTTTGCAATTGGACTCATAATTTGGCTTTCCCACTTGGACATTTGTATTGTTTTGGCTCCAAAAGCCATGTATTGCTTGTGTGATGGACGTTATAGTGTTTTCTTCTTATTTTGGACATATTATAGGTATTGTGGCCCATTTGGTGGCTGTTTATATTGTACATAGCTTGCCCATTTGATGCCTTACTTTCATGCTTGTACATTGTGATTCCCTATGGTTTTGTATGTACCTCCTTTGCTTGTTTCTCTTGGTTCCTTGCCATTTTCCTTTTGACATTCATTTTTGGCTTAGTTTGTATGATTAGAATATTCCACCCTCTGTCCAATGACCTTGGTGTGTCACTTAAGGAAGTTTTGGGTCCCTCCTTTGGAGGTCTCTAAGGCATGCCTAAAATGGGGAATCCTTGAGGACTTCCTTTTGTCTGTTTTTATGACTTGTTTTTGTTGCATTTTCCTCTCCTTCTCTCCTTTCATTATTTCATATTTGGCTTGAGGTTGAGATGGGCTTGTGGAGGCTCCAGCCCCACACATATTTCCTCCCTCACTTGCATTGCATCCTTACCTTCCATGTTTGCATTTTATGTTTGCATTCTTATAATTGTTTTCTTCTTCTTTCTTTTGTCTTCCTTCCCTTAGGATTTCCATTCTTTCCTGTTCAAGATAGAATGTGATAGACATTAGGCCTTTAACCACGCATGACAACAATAAGTAGTTACCTCCTAACCTTGACCATACGATGAACTTTGCATGACAACTTTATGATTGGATTAGTTCCCCTTAGTTGTGTCCTTTTTCTTCTCATCTTCAAACATTCTTAAAACACTTAATAAAGGATTACACGTGTTGTACGCTACGAGCCTTAAGCACTTGAGAAATGGTTGTTGGAGAGTTTCTTTTCAACAGCTTGGGTGTTTCGTATGGTACCCTTTGGGTGACATGCGACGCATTCACTCTTAAGTCCAAGTCTTTAGTGCAACATGAGTTACAAACAAAACTCAAAACACTTCTTCTTTAAAAGACTTCAAAAACAAACATCAAACTTCTTTTTGTCCCTTGGGACCTTTAATCCTTGGAAACCATTTTCATAAGGAGAGTTTTGTTAACTCTCGGTTCTACCGCAAATGGTAAACACCTAAGTCTCCAAAGGTCGAGCTGCATACACCAACTGCTACAACCGTCTGTTAACTCTACTCGGGTAAAACATTTTGAACCAAACCTGTGGTCTTGTTTGCCCGAACTACGTTTGCTCTGATCTTTCATGCTGGGTGAAAGTACGTAGGCACGAGATGCGATATCTTGGCGAGCAACCTTCCCGCCGTAACCCGTAGTTAGGCGAACTACGTTGACTCTGATTTCTCGTTCCAGACGGGAATACGTAGGCATAGAACTGCTGTGTTCTGCCGAGTCAGTTTTCTTTTCTTTTCAGACCAACCTTTTAGCGTAGATAGATAAACAACCTGTCAGACAAACAATTAAGCATGGATCCCGTCGAGTACGACGGACGTGACGGGTGCTAATACCTTCCCCTTGCGTAACCGACTCCCGAACCCAGACATGGTTGCGATGACCTTGTCTTATACCTTTTCGTCAGGTTTTTCCGATCGTTTCCTTTCCCGTTCTGAGGGATAAATAACCAAAGGTGGCGACTCTTCTGTTTTGCCGGCACCTTATTTTTGTAGTAGCGACAACTCCCCACTTTGTTGTGCAGCTCAATTCTTTCTCTTATTTACATTTACTGATCCTACTGGTTAATCAGAACCTAAGGTGGGCCAAAGACAAGCGTCTGTGATGCTGAGTGAAAAAGAGGAGGAGAAGGTGTACCTGCAATGCACTCTGATGCTAAAGTAAGAAAACAAGTAAGAGAGAGAGAGAGAGTAGGTATAAAATATGTGTGTTTCAAGGTGAATATTAGATACCTAACCCTCTCAAGTGAAAGGGTTTATATAATTCCCACAACGATTGGCCATTGGTCCCTATTTCTGGGGCGAGATAACCGTTTCCCGAAGAATAGGTAACTGCCAGAACTAGCCGTTGGGATGGGCAGAGATGCCCATAACTAGTCGTTGGCATGAGCATAAGCGTAGTTACGGGAAAAAGCGTTTTGTCTATTTCTGGATGGTAGAACCGTGCGTGACGGGCAGAGACTGACAGGGAGGAGTGATGTGACCAAGGGTAAAGTGGTATGCCTCCCCCATTGGAGGGGCATAAACGTAAATTCTCCCCCAAAAGTGGTTGGACTTAGGCAATTGGGCCGTTCTAGGAGTAGAAGTGAATTGGGCCAATCTGGAATAGTAGCCCCCTGAGTCGTTGCTATCGAGCATGGTAGTGATGATTTAAGTATAATCTTCTTTCCAGGCATGGTCATCGTAAGCTTCCTTATAGCCGGAGAAACACATGCCCGAGCGTCTGAAGCATTGTTGTCGAGGAGCTTGAGATCCGGGGAGCCCAACAGTTGATGGTATCTGAAGAGTGGAGGTGCCACGTGTGCCTCGAGTCGTGTGCTACATTAAATGATTGATGATAGCAAGGCTAGGGTCATGATAATGCTCTACCCGCTTGTGCTTATTCACGTGCCCGTCACTTGCCTATTGAAATTCTGGTATGCAGATTTCATATGACAAGAACATAGATCTCTGCAGAAACAAGGACGAGGGCAGAACATGACCAATTTAAATTTCTTTAAATTATACCAATGCCATGATGTTTGTTGTGACATCTGCAGGCTGACAGACCTATTTATCTAACCATTTAAATTGTGCTGAATTGTAAATGTAGAAAGATAAATAACACCAGTAATTATTCACCCAGTTTAGTGTCAACAACACCTACATCAGGGAGCTACCAAGCCAGGGAAGAAATTCATTATTACTAGAATCAATTAAGAGTTAAACCTCCAGTTTACACTCCTCACATAATCCATACCCAATTACACTTCAATCTAGAGACACTCTAGACTTAAGTATACCCACTCACTCCCCTTCAATCACCATAGTGATATACAATTCACAATTACAGAAATCAATATGAAGAGACACTTCATACACACCTTGATCTTGCTTCACAGCATTGATCAAGGAACTCACACACTCTTGCTTCAAAGCTTCGAGTGAGACACAACCTAGAATCTACGTATCAAATGCAATCATCCACCAGAAAATTGCTTGAAGTACAAGTATTCCTAAACAGAATTCACACGTGAAGAACCAAGTTCATCACTCACAAATAAGACCTAACAGTCTAACCATGTCTACCACTATGCATCCAAAGATATAAAGATTGACTTACATACACAAGGGACTCTCAAACCATAGACCTTTATTTTACACTCAAGTTTTTCTTGATGTGAGTGCTTAATTTCTTCTGCTTCTGCTCCTCCTTAAATAACAATGCAGACTGGGCTTGGGCTGTTCCAAAGTAACAAACATTAGGTTCAACAAATTAAACCCAATTTCCACAATTCAAGGTGCTATCAAATTAGGTCATGATACTGCCTAGAATCTCATCAGAGATGACCAAGAAACCCTAACAGGTTTCCAGAAATCTAGCCTGAGATATATCAGGTATCATAACAGAAAAACAGACCCTGCCCGCCTGATATCATACGATCAATGTCATAACATTGGTCATGACATTCAGCTTCTCTTGAACTTGTTTTCTAGCTTGCCCTGTTGAACACTTTTGCAGAATCTTCATTATGACAGTCATGGCTTCTCCCAATCTTCTGCAAACTAACATTAGAAACAAGTATATTAAAGTTTCCTAAAAGTTCTCCAAGATCCTTTTATGAATACCAATACAGTCTATTCTTGTTCCTAATGAATCTCCTTGACATGTTTATTGATGAGGTATATTCAACATGGTCTCATCAATCCAAACCAATTATGTCAAGAGATATACTCTTGCAGCTCCTTCTGATGTCATACAGCAACAATGTCCTGCTTAAAACACATGACAGCACACCTCACTCACCACCTGTGAGGAACTTCATAGTGACTCAACCTGTTGTGGCTACTGCTAACACATAGCAGCAGTGACACTCAGTATGACATCCATGACAGTAGTTATGTCATTAGCTTCTGCTAGCTCCTTCTGCATCCATGACATCCATAATAGCAGTTATGTCATCAGCTCCTGCTAGCTCCTGTTGCACCAGTAGCAATGTCATGAGTCATCAGCCCCTGCTACACCACTACTTCTGTTGTTTCTCACATATGATAGTAGTTTTGTCATGACAGCAGATGGATGTCGTGATGGATGTCACGACATTTAACATGACATTCACATTAAAACACTCCACAGCAGTTCTGTCACCACAGCAGATGGATATGTTTTAATATCCTGCTTAATCATCAATGCAGGATCATGTTTTACCAAAATTTGACCAATCATAGAACCATGGACAATTCTATATCATAGAACCATAGAACTAAAAATCTCCCCCTTTGGCATATTTTGGCTAAAACAACCAAACACCTTATCAGGACAGCAACAGTAGTTTTTCCAGCCTCACACGCTATCATGCTCCCCCTTGATAGTTACATCCATTCTCCCCTTTGGTTTAGTCAAAACTTTGACAACAAATGGAGTAATTGTACATACATATTTTCACCACAAACTGTACATACAGTCATCTCACCATCTCCCAAGAATTACACAAGTTGCTTGACCTCTACTAAAGACTGCACCACTTCAGCATCAATCCATGGATAGAGCCTTAATCCCCCCTTGCTGAACTCACTCAGCCAGTGTAAAATCATCATAGCTCCTTGAGAGTACACCCTGAACAGTCTTGAGTCTTGAGTTCATGCCTTGTCTGAAGCTGCACCTTCAGGGATGACACTTTTGACATCACCAATTAAAGGATAATCAATTAACTACTTGCCACGAGTAACAATTGATCTTAAATCCCCAATTTGAGACACATAAATCTTCTATAGAAAAAAAAATTTCCCAAACAGTAACCCATAAACATGTTGCCAAGGCACAACAATACACCAGCCAGTATAATATAAGGACATCTTGTTTGACATTACACCATCATTAGTGGATCAAGAACATAAGCTTGCCTGAGAATCAGCACCTTTGCATACAACTCCATGTACACAGCTTCCCCTTTCATGCATACTCAGTACTCCCCCTGAAAGAAAGAATCCAAACATATGGAGACTTTCTTCAATAATGCAACTTTACATTCCTACAAACCATATAGGAACATATAGCAGAAGAGTTGCAGGATAACTCTCTTTGTGCAATCTGATTTGGTCCATTGGCACCTAATGACAGACCCAAGAGGAATACCCTGTCATCTTCATCATGAGCTTGGAGCAGTAACCCAATGTCACAACATCTTGTCTGACATTCTACCTTCATAAAGTCCCAAACTGTTTGGAGCCACAAACACTCTTGATACATAACTGCAGTCTTATAGCAACACATCCTAGATAGAAGTATACCTCCCCATATCAAGGGTAACCAGTGAAGATGAATGGAAAACATAAGACGCATCTTCATGTCATCAAGAACTCATTCTCTGTTCAACACACATGTTGAATGCATTCACTTACTGCTTGAACCACAAGCAAGTAGTACACTCCTCAAACAAAAGCTCTTCCCCTATCTTTGATAAAAGCTGCTCCAAGGTCACCATATTATGTCTTCAAGACTCACCTCATGCTCATGCAGTAAGGAGACACAAAAAATAGATCCACTTCTTTCTAGTGTTACTTGTAGCAAAATAACCCTTTTTCCACAAGTATTTTGACCTCAGCCTAGGGTGGACATCCCATACTCCAAGACATTATTTCCTGATCGTTCTCCCATATGACAAGTTAAAATACTTCTAGGGACTTTATCACATCAGAATGCACTCAACCAATGATCCACTTCAATCTTGTACAATATCTTCACATCATACTCCAAGACAGTCCTTTTACCTCATCATTCTCCCGTATGACAAGATAGAGTACTTCTTAGCCAAGATGTGAATCACAAGTTCCACCACAGATCTTCAAGTCCTTCTCCAAATGATGTATACACCATCAATAGTTCTTGATATGCCCGCAACTGGACTTACTACTGCCTAGTAATCCAACTGAAGATCTTCGCAGCTCCACAGGCTTGATCAAATACATCTCCAAAAGAAGGTAATCTTCCATACACAACTTAGGGCTTCTACCGCAAGCTCTAATATATGAACAGACCCAGATCCTCCTTTGGTCTTCAACCAACTACCCTTCTGCACAAGAGTAATTAGTTCCAATCATGAACAAACTCAACACCTTCTTTGGTCTTCAAATACTACCCTTCTGCACAAGAGTAGTTTTCTGAGGCACACTGCTTACATAACCAAATGCCATTGTTTGGTTACTCAGCATCTTTCAGAGCTCTAGAAAATCTAAGCAAGCTTGACCTTCACATCCTACATGCTCCAAGGCAGCTTAGATACACCAAGATTTGGACCTGTAACACCTCCTTCTTCACACAGCTCCTGCAAACTGCATGAGATAGTATTAATTCCACTCATACCTAAGCAGATCAACTTATCTTCAATTGATGTACCACAACATCCATTGAGGCCCTGAAGTTACTCCTGGGTTTCACAACATCTGATAAGATATTCTGCTGATGAATTCAGTCCTTTATTATGCCATTTAGAAGAGCCTCAGCATTACTGATAGCAAGTTTGAGTAGACAGACTCCATCTTGCATTATTGGACCACACCACATTGCTTGAAATGCATTTGCTTCATGAACTCCTCTTAAGAGAAACCAAACATGCCAAGGCTTGATTCTTTAATGAGGAAGGGTCACAAAAGAAATCTTTACACAAGGATTCCCGCTTTTCTTAAGTAGAGACTTCTTTAGAAAGTCAGAGATACCTGCCAC
The DNA here is from genome assembly GCA_963859935.3 of Lathyrus sativus. NCBI lineage: Eukaryota > Viridiplantae > Streptophyta > Magnoliopsida > Fabales > Fabaceae > Lathyrus > Lathyrus sativus. The sequence continues at coordinate 50,126,978 of OZ012736.1, read as the reverse complement.
TTATCCTTGACCTCCAAGCTGAGCTAGATCTCATGCTCCTGTGCACTTAGATCAGAAATAAGCTGACCCAAGCAGAGTTACCATCACCATCTTCTAGACTAGTTTCTTGCCAAGAAACTTTCTAAATAAAGATGATAACCTGATCCAAGAAGAATGTCTTCATCTTTACTTCCACCAGCACTACATTCTAGTCTTAGTTTCTTGCCAGGAAACTTACTAGAATAGGGTCAGATCCTACCACACAAGTGTATGGTACCAAGATCATCAGCTATATCTCCTTTGATATAGTGATTCACTCCTTGGATCAACAGAATTTTGCACAATCTCTGCTGATGGAATGTCTCAACATTTGGTTGAACAACAGATTCTTGAAGTAGATCAAACAAATCAGATGCTTTATGCTTGTGCTGCAAAGTCAATCCTTCTCTGAACTTCAGCAATCTTGAACTTCATGGATAACCAATTCTTAAACATCAAGGCTGCCACCCTTGACTCAACCTCTCTAGACTTCCTCTGTTGATAGAATCCTTTGCAGGTCATGAGTGGTGAAAATAAATCACCTCCCACACAACAGAACAACCCAAGCACACAAGCAATAATGCAACAAAACAGCATCCAGTAGGATCCACAATTTGTTAGACCAATCAGAGCAGTAGAGACCACCATCTTGCACCCATCTACACACCTCCACAACTATATATCAGCATGTATATAGGCCAGCTTTCTCCCAGGGCTATCAGAGTTCTTTCATCAGAAACATATGCAGCGGAACTACTAAAAGAACATCTTCAACATGCCCTATCCTAGATGTAAGACCATCCTATAGGACAGAAGTAGCCACTCCTCCTTTGGAAAAGGATACAACAGGTCATAGCAGCTCCTGTATCAGAGGGCACAACAACAGATTCCTAGACTCCTTCACTTCATAAGTTGTGGCTCAAACATTCAACGAGATCATCAATCAGCTACAACTTCTCCTTGTTTAACCACCAGAAAGTATCTCCCAAGATCTCATCCAGCACAGACAGGATGCCTGCTCTGATACCAATTGAAATTCTAGTATGCAGATTTCATATGACAAGAACATAGATCTCTGCTGAAACAAGGACGAGGGCAGAACATGACCAATTTAATTTTTTTAAATTGTACCAATGTCATGATGTCTGTTGTAACATCTGCAGGATGACAGACCTATTTATCTAACCATTTAAATTGCGTTGAATTGTAAATGCAGAAAGATAAATAACACCAGTAATTGTTCACCCAGTTCAGTGTCAACAACACCTACATCTGGGGGCTACCAAGCCAGGGAGGAAATTCATTATTAGTAGAATAAATTCAGAGTTAAACCTCCAGTTTACACTCCTCACTTAATCCCTACCCAATGACACTTCAACCTAGAGACACTCTACACCTGAGTATACCCACTCACTCCCCTTCAATCACCACAGTGATATACAATTCACAATTACAGAAATCAATATGAAGAGACACTTCATACACACCTTGATCTTGCTTCAAAACTTTGATCAAGGAACTCACACACTCTTGCTTCAAAGCTTCGAGTGAGACACAACCTAGAATCTACCTATCCAATGCCATCATCCACCAGACAATTGCTTGAAGTACAAGTGTTCGTAATAATAATTCACACGTGAAGAACCAAGTTCATCACTCACAAATAAGACCTAACAGTCTAACCATGTCTACCACTATGCATCCAAAGATACAAAGGGTGACTTACATACACAACAGACTCTCAAACCCTATACCTTTACTTTACACTCAAGTTTTTCTTGATGTGAGTGCTTAATTTCTTCTGCTTCTGCTCCTCCTTAAATAGCAATGCAGAATGGGCTTGGGCTGCTCCAAAGTAACAAACATTAGGTTAAAAAAATTAAACCTAATTTTCACAATTCAAGGTGCTGTCAAATTAGGTCATGATACTGCCTAGAATCTCGTCAGAGATGACCAAGAAACCCTAACAGGTTTCTTGAAATCTTGCCTGAGATATATCAGGTATCATAACAGAAAACAAACCTTGCACGCCTGATGTCATACGATCAATGTCATAACATTGGTCATGAAATTCAACTTCTCTTGAACTTGCTTTCTAGCTTTCCCTGTTGAACACTTCTGCAGAATCTTCTTTATGACAGTCATGGCTTCTCCCAATCTTCTGCAGACTAACATTAGAAACAAGTATATTAAAGTTTCCTAAAAGGTCTCCAAGATCCTTTTATGAATACCAATACTGTCTGTTCTTGTTCGTAATAAATCTCCTTGACATATTTACTGATGAGGTATATTCAACATGGTCTCATCAATCCAAACGAATTCTGTCAAGAGATATACTCTAGCAGCTCCTTCTGATGTCATACAGCAGCAATGTCCTGCTTAAAACACATGACAACACACCTCACACACCACCTGTGAGGAACTTTATCACAACTCAACGTGCTGTGGCTATTGCTAACACATAGCAGCAGTGACACTCAGTATGACATCCATGACAGTAGTTATGTCATCAGCTCCTGCTAGCTCCTTCTGCATCCATGAAATCCATAACAGCAGTTCTGTCATCAGCTCCTGCTGCACCAGTAGCAATTTCATGAGTCATCAGCCCCTGCTACACCACTACTTCTGTTGTTTCTCACACATGAAAGTAGTTATGTCATGACAGCAGATGGATTTCGTGATGGATGCCACGACATTCAACATGACATTCACATTAAAACACTCCACAGCAGTTCTGTCACCACAACAGATGGAGGTATTTTAATATCTTGCTTAATCATCAGTGCATGATCATGGAACTAACACCTATAAATAGTGAGAGGTTCTGTTCATTCAGAACTTTTGCTTCTCTTTCTTCTTGTTCATTGTTCCCCGTTCTCCACCTCTCGCTGATTTCAAGTTTTGCTTCGGCCACCGTACGACGTCTGATCAGAGCTACTCAAGTCCAGAACTTCTTCCTAGACCAAGTATGTTGGTTCCTTTCTTACTCTATTTTTCTTTTTTGATGTTGTAGAATGCATGTTGTTAGGACTGAAATGAAGTAGTTCTAGGGCGCTTTTGTGGTGGCTGCTGGTGGCAGACGGTTGCGCGGCCATTTTCTCTGCTCTGGCGCCGTAGTGGTTGTTTTTAGGAAAGAGCAAGTTAGTAAGCCATAGGTTTTATTTGATCCTAGAGTAGTGACAACATGAAGAAGTTTGCTACCAGAGGGGGCCATGGACTTTGGTGGTTACCTCAAGAGAGTTATGGGTTTTATGCACGGGGATCTTTCCTCGGACATGTCGGGGAGGACCTCCGGGCACTGATATCGTTTAGTTGTGCCATTTGAGTAGGGCTTAGGTCGAGGATTATATCCTTGGCCCTTTACTCGCCCTTCACTTGACTAGCAATGGAAAGGTGGATTTGATTTTGTCATCAAATTCAATTTTTTCCTCTGCTTTTCAGGTAAAAGCAATGTCACACAGATCTGATGAAGACAAACACCCCAAGGATTTGTCGGAGGATAGCTCCTCGGAGGATACTAAAATGGACGATGACTCCTTATCCCTTTATGCTAGAGGATGACTACCGCAAGGACATTGGTCGATAAGTGGACCATTGCTGAGCCAATAGAGCATGCCTTGCTTTTTGCTTCATATACTGGAGACGCGTTTACTACGGTGGGGCCGGAGGGAGAGTGGATGGTCCACTTCCCCTCAGAGGACAAACATATATGTTCAGCATACGAGGAGCGATTTCCCATGTACGAATATGTTTTTAAAGAGATAGTGTAAGTGCTTTTGATTGGCTGCATTTTATGGCAAAACATTAGTGTATATATGAATGTCATAACTGATGGTATGACATACATGAGTAGTGTTTTGCAGGAAAAGCTAAGAGTAAGTGAAGTTAAATGTCATGACTGAATGTCATAGCATGGATCGTATGACATCGGTGTGCAGGTTTAGTTTTTTGTTTTTCAGAATAAGGAAGCTCAGGCTAGAATTCATGAAACTTTATAGAAGCTCAAGCAGGAAGTCAGGAAACATTTTAGAAGGCCTGGCGAAATTAAATGTACCTGACCTAAGTGGTAAGTGCAGCTTTTGAAGAGAGGTTTGGGTAAACCTAATTTCTGCACCAAGGCCTAATGACTGACTGCTGCTATAAATAACAGAAGGAGAAATCCTAGAAGGGTAGCTCTTGAAAGAAGATTAGAGAGTGCTTGCAAAGAGTCCTTGTGAGTGAAGAAGTTATGTTCTTCACGTGTGAAGTGTGTCTTAGAAATGCTTGTACACCAAGCAACTGAATGCTGCATTGGTTAGGTAGATTCTAAGCTGTTGTGTCACTCAAAGATTTTAAGCAAGAGTGTGTGTCCCTTGATCAAAGCTGTGAAGCAAGATCAAGGTGTGTGGTTGAAGTGTATCTTTATAATTTTCTATAATTATATTTGGATATCACTGAGGTGATTGAGTGGGAATACTCAAGTCTAGAGTGTCTCTAGGTTGAAGTGTCATTGGGTAGGTCTTAAGTGAAGAGTGAAAACTAGGATTGTTTGGCTCTGAATTAATTCTACTGATAGTGAATTTCCTCCCTGGCTTGGTAGCCCCCAGATGTAAGTGTTGTTGACATTGAACTGGGTGAACAATTAATGTGTGATTTATTGCTTCTCTTTACAACTTATTATTAACTGCATTAGTGTATGTTACAGTGGTTGTCATAACATCGACAATAACATCCATCGTGTGCTTACCAGAATTTCATTTGGCATCAGAGCAGGCACCCTGCCTGTTATATCTGGGTGAGATCTAGGGAAGATAAATTCTGGTACTATGGTTAAAGACATAGGATTCACAAATAGACCTCCAATTCTGGATGACTCTAATTATGACTATTGGAAACCTAGGATGAATGCCTTCTTAAAATCCTTAGACAACAAGGCATGGAGAGCTGCAAATTCTGGCTGGGAACATCCTGTGGAGACTGACAAGGATGGAGTATCTGTGTTAATTCCTGAAGAGGAATGGAACAAAGAGCAAGAGGCCTTAGCTATTGGGAACTCTAAAGCATTGAATGCACTCTTCAATGGTATAGACATAAACATCTTCAGACTTGTACATCATTGTGAACTGGCTAAGGAGGTTTGAGACACTCTCAAAACTACTCATGAGGGAACCTCAAAAGTTAAGATGTCTAGACTACAAATGTTAACCACCAAATTTGAAAGTCTTAGAATTAAGGAGGATGAGACTATTCATGGGTTCTACATGAATATTCTTGAACTAGCCAACACCTCAGGAGCCTTGGGAGAAAAGATGTCTGAAGATAAGCTGGTAAGGAAAATTCTCAGGTCTTTACCTAAAAGGTTTGCCATGAAGGTCACTTCCATTGAAGAAGCTCAAGACATATGCAACATGAAGGTGGATGAACTCATAGGTTCTCTCCAAACATTTGAGATGGGGATGAGTGATCAGACTGTGGAGAAACATATCAAAAGCATAACTCTTGTCTCAAACACTGTAGATGAGTCAAATGAAGAAGATCAGGAAAGCAAGGAGAAACTCTCAGAAGCTGTAGCTATGCTTGGGAGAAAGTTCAATAGACTCATGAAAAGAGTGGAACAGAAGGGTAAATCCAATGACAAAAACATCCCATCTGACATTGGCAGAAGAACTAGGTCTGATGAAAAGTCCTACCAAGGCAAAAGAGTTAAGTGTTATGAATGTGAGGGTTATGGTCACATTAAAACTGAATGCCCCACGCATCTTAGAAGGGAGAAGAAAGGACTTATGATCACTTGGTCTGATGAAGACTCCGAAAGTGGATCAGAAGTAGAATCTGCAAGACATGTCACAACTCTAACTAGTACATGTATGACTGATAATGAGTCTGATGAAGATAAGTTAACTCTTGATGAATTGGCAGCCCTATACAAACAACTGTACATCAGAAACACTGAAGTATGTCAACTAGAGGAGAAGCATAAGAGAATCATCAAGAGGATGGAGGCTGAGAAGAAGGAACATCTTGCAACAATAGACTCACTCAACAATGAGGTCATCTAGTTAAAAGGTCAACTTGGGCAGATTTTAAAAATTCTACATAGTGGTCAGATGGCAGGAGACAAGTATGGACTAGGGTTTGTTGGTGAACAGAAACCCATCTTGGAGATCAAGAGATCTGATTCTGAGAAACAGAAGTCAAACCAGATGTCACAACCAATGCTTGAAGCCTTTTTTTCTTTAGGTTGCATGGATATCCTAGCCACACTCATCAAAGTATTCATGTCAAGAAGCAACAATGGGTGGCAAAGGAGGTTGGGCTGATAGCTCACACCTCCCTAAGAGTGTCAGCTAAAGAAGACTGGTACTTTGATAGTGGTTGCTCCAAGCACATGACTGGAATAAAGAACCTGTTGGTGGACATCGAACCTCATTCCACTAGTTATGTGAACATGGGTTTGGTGCAAAAGGAACTATCAAAGGGGTTGGGAAACTAGACTGTCTTGGAGTTCCTAACCTAGACAATGTACTGCTGGTAAAAGGACTGACTGCTAACTTAATTAACATTAGTCAGCTCTGTGATCAAGGGCTAAGTGTGAAGTTCATTGAAGAAGAATGTATGGTCACAAATGGTGATAATAAAGAAGTATGAAGGGGGTTAGACCTAAGGACAACTGCTACTTATGGGAGACCAAGGACTCGAGTATATTCACAATATGCTCTATGGCCAGAGAAGAAAAAGAAGTAAAATTATGGCATCAAAAAAATGGGCATCTTCATCTAAGAGGAATGAAGAAGATCATCTCCAAGGAGGCTGTGAGAGGAATCCCAAAACTAACTATAGATGAAGGAAAGGTATGTGGTGAATGTCAAGTAGGTAAACAAACCAAGACATCTCATCTAAGGGTTGGACACATGACTACCTCCAGAGGTCTGGAACTATTACACATGGATAAGCTTCATCAAGGAAAAGGTATGCCTATGTAGTTGTTGATGACTACTCCAGATACACCTGGATAAGCTTCATCAAGGAAAAGTCAGATGTATTTGAAGTATTTAAAGAGCTGTGTCTGAAACTTCAAAAAGAAAAGAAATATGGTGTGGTCAGAATCATAAGTGATCATGGTAAGGAATTTGAAAACTCTAAATTTGCAGAATTCTTCTCTTCTGAAGGGATCAGTCATGAGTTCTCCTCTCCCATTACACCTACGCAAAATGGAGTAGTGGAAAGAAAAAACAGGACTATCCAAGAATCTTCCAGGGCTATGATTCATGCAAAGAAATTACCTATGCATTTTTGGGCTGAGGCTATGAACACAACCTGCTATGTTCACAACAGAGTAACCTTGAGAAAAGGAACTTCTTCCACCCTGTATGAAATGTGGAAAGGAAGAAAGCCAAAACTAAAATACTTTCATGTTTTTGGGAGAAAGTGTTACATCTTGGCAGATCGTGAATAAAGGAGGAAAATGGATCCCAAAAGTGATGAAGGCATTTTCCTGGGATACTCTATCAACAACAGAGCTTATAGAGTATACAACTCCAGAACAAAAATCTTGATGGAATCCATTAATGTTATCATTGATGATCAACTTGAAGAACCCAATGTCATTGAGGATGTTGAAACATTCCTTGAGACACCTGCTAAGGACGTGGTCAATACTGAAGAGGTTCAAAATGGACAGCCCGACTCTGCATCTGAAATTCCCAACAAAGATCCCTCCATCAGGTATTTAAATATAGCAAACCAAAAATTTTGTCCCTTAGATCCGATGGTATGAAAAAGGACAAATGTGAATATGCCATGAATCTAAATGATGCTTTATGATGCTTGAAATTCCAGACAGGTGCAGACACACTAGTAAAGATAAAAGAACAAATGCGAATATGCCGTGAATCTAAATGATGCTTTATGATGCTTGAAATTCCAGACAGGTGCAGACACACTAGTAAAGATAAAAGAACGGCAATAACAACGAGTAACGACTCACGGGGGACCCAACACACTGGGGAAAGATCTAAGGCAAAACAAACAGAATAGTTCAAACGTGACTAAAGATGCTGCACAGGGGGAATCTTTCACACAGGGGACACAAAATTCCAACAGGGAAGACAAAACTTCATTGGGGAAAAGGAGACAACACTCCGCTGGGGAAGAAGGCAATTCTCCACCGGGGAAATGAAAGAAAAGAGACTCAAACCTCATTGGAGATAATCAGATGAGGAAATTCCGATAACGAAGAGTTCGAACAGGATCTTCAGGAAAAGAACATAAACAAGACCAAACGCACCGGGGATACTAGTATCCACTAGATCTCCGAGACTCGAATGGGAAAGCAACGATTTGCCGGGGATACTGGTGACGACCAGAACGACAAACATTTCAAAGGGTGCTAGTTTCTACTAGACATACAGGGGGTGATGGTGATGACCAAACCAATACTTGGGAACTCCTGATTGCATTGTTACAATACCGGACTCCGGCTGGGGAAATTGGTAACAACCAACTCTCGGTACTAAACGATTATCTTCCAAGAAGAGACAGTAACCACTGGACCTTTAAAAGGTATGGTGACGACCAAACCAACAATACCAATAACGATTGGATTTTATGCAGTGCCACTTACCACTGGACTTTCAAGAGAGATGCCAATTACCATTGGACTTCAAACAATGCCAGTTACCACTGGACTTTCAAAAATATGGTGACAACCAAACCAACAATACCAATAACGATTGGATTTTATGCAGTGCCAGTTACCACTGGACTTTCAAGAGAGCTGCCAATTACCATTGGACTTCAAACAATGCCAGTTACCACTGGACTTTCAAAAATATGGTGACGACCAAACCAACAATACCAATAACGATTGGATTTTGAACAGTGCCAATTACCACTGGACTTTAAACAATGCGGATTGCTAGTAATGACTAGACTTCAAGGAGAGAAACTGGTGACGACCAGGAAAACGATATCAGTAGCAAAAGGACATCCAAAGGAACTAGTAACAACTAGGAACAAGCGGGGGACAGGTGACGACCTATAACCGTAAACAAAATCAGTAACAACTGAAGCAGAGAAATTGGTGACGACCAACACCCTAAAAAAAAGACCGAGGATACCTAGAGAATAACAAACAGGACCGCTGGTAACAACCAAGAAACAATCAAGACAAAAGGTAACAACCAAAGGCCACAGAGGCAAAACAAATGCACATGAAATGCCATGATGCCAATGATTAATGATATGCGGGAGCTGACTCTGATGAGAGACAAAAGAAATCTGGAGACTCAAGGGGAAAGATAGATAAGCACATCTATCTCACTGGGGACGTAATGAATCACACTAAATTCGCAAAACAAAGGTGTCTGTAGATTCTTTTGGGAAATAAACCCACTTCGCTTGGGAAATAAAGCTTCAGGGAAGCTCGCCAAGATTGACAACCTAACTTAAAATAGAGGCTCTGAATGTTTCCACTAAGGATGAGTCCACCATCACAAGAACGTATCTCATAAAAAAATCCTGGGGAGAGACTCTTCAATCTTGGTAACTACACACGATCGAATAAGCAGCCTAACAAATCAATTCAACTAACGTTCAATGGGAGATGCATTGGGATTGCACATCAAAACTTCTGCCACGTTAAGACTTTCAAGAGGTATGATTTCCACCGAATCTTTCCGTGAGCCAAAGTACTTTTATGTTTTGTTAATCTTCAAAAGGTATTTTTAAATTCGAACCTGGTGCTTTCACAATTATCATTGATTAATAAACAATGTTTTACATAACAAAGGAAATAAAGAAAATAGTAAATTGCAAAAGAATGGTCCAAAAACTGATTTCATTTAAGAATGAAAGCTTGTCAATGACAGAACTCCATGGAAATTTTACAATTGAAAATGACAACATGAAAAAGATTACATTGAATCCACTGACAATTCTACCCCTAATGACTAAGACTTTCCAAAACCTTGCTTCTGACAAGAGCGGTTGAAATGGACTTCTTGAAAAATCTTCCGCAGAGGTGACGATCCATCTGATGTAGTGAAACGCCTTTGTCCCTAACTTTTTCCTGGATTGCCCTTTCAGGTTTTCAATCCACCGGGACGCTCTTTTTTGCCTAAGCCGCCCTTTTGGGTTTTCAACTTAGCGAGCTCATCATTTTTTATTTCATCCCTAACTTTTTCCTGGACCTCCTTCATAGGTTATGATCCAACGGGATACCCATTATTGCATAAGCCGCCCTTGCGGGTTTTCGACTTATCGGGTTCTTTAGGCGTAATATTTTCGTACTGCATCAGAATTCACAGGATGTGCAAGTTGTTCCCCATCCATTGTTGTGAGAATTAACGAGCCTCCTGAGAATACTATTTTTACAACAAACGGGTTATCATAATTGGGTATCCATTTTCCCCGTGCATCTTTGTGAACTGGAAAAATCTTTTTGAGTACAAGCTCTCCTTCTTGGAATTCTCGGATACGAACCTTCTTGTCAAAAGCTGTCTTGATCCTTTTCTGATATAACTAACCGTGACATACCGCAGTCATGCGCTTTTCGTTAATAAGGTTCAACATATCAAATCTTTCCCTCACCCATTCTGCTTCTTCAAGCTCGATTTCCATTATGAATCTTAAGGAAGGTATCTCAACCTCAGTAGGAAGTACTGCATCCATCCCATACACCAAGGAAAAAGGGGTTGCCCCTGTTGAAGTGCGAACGGACATTCTATACCCATGCAAGGCAAATGGCAGCATCTCATGCCAATCCTTATATGTTTTCACCATCTTTTGCAAAATCTTCTTGATGTTTTTATTCGCAGCTTCGACCGCTCCATTCATTTTGGAACGATAAGGAGAAGAATTGTGATGTTCAATTTTGAAGTCACCACACAACTCTTTCATGGTTTTATTATTCAGATTAGTACCGTTATCTGTTATGATACGGCTTGGGATTCTGTATCGACAGATAATCTCCTTTTTGATAAAACGGGCCACCACTTGTCGAGTAACATTGGCGTAGGATATGCCTTCAACCCACTTGGTGAAGTAATCAATAGCGACCAGAATGAAACGGTGTCCGTTAGAAGCTTTTGGCTCGATTGCCCCAATCATGTCAATGCCCCACATAGAGAAAGGCCAAGGTGATGTCAACACATTTAACAACGTTGGAGGCACATGCATCTTGTCCGTATAAATTTGGAATTTGTGACATTTCCAGGCATATTGAATACAGTCAGTTTCCAAAGTCAACCAGTAATACCCAGCCCTCAAAATCGTTTTGGACATGGCATATCCATTGGCGTGAGCGCCAAATGTTCCTTCATGAATATCTTGCATTAACAAATCTGCTTCTCGTCTGTCGACACATCTAAGCAGGACCATGTCATGATTTCTTTTATAGAGCACATCATTACTGAGAAAGAACTTAGATGCCAATCTTCTCAAGGTTTTCTTGTCAAGTGATGTAGCATCAACTGGATACTCATGTTTCAACAGATAATTCTTTATGTCGTGGAACCATGGCTTGTTATCAACTTCTTCTTCAACCATCTAACAGTAGGCAGGCTCAGTCTTGCGTTCAATTCGAATGAGAGTAGCATCATTGAGATACCTGACTTTCCATATTGAGGCTAATATGGCTAGAGCATCAACAATATGATTTTCAGATCTCAGAACATACTTGAAAGTGATCTCATCAAAGTATTCAATCATTTCAATGATGTAGGCTCTGTAAGGGATCAAATTCTCATGTCTGGTCTCCCATTCACCTGTAACTTGATAAATAACCAAAGTTGAATCTCCACTTACTTCGAGAAGTTTGATTCTTAGGTCAATAGCTGCTTCGAGGCCAAGAATGCATGCTTCATATTCGGCAATATTGTTTGTACATTCAAAGTCTAACCTTGTTGTAAATGGGGTATAACCACCTTCGAAATTCATCAGAACGACACCTACGCCATTCCCACTGTAATTTGAGGAACCATCAAACATCATTTTCCACCAAAGACCCGGCTCGGGACCTTCATCAGGACCTGGCTCTTCATAATCCTTTACCAACATAATGTCCTCATCCGGAAAATCAAACTTGAGAGACTCGTAATCTTCAACTGGCTGACCTACGAGATAATCTGATAAGACACTGCCCTTGATGGACTTCTGGGCCACATACTGGATGTCATATTCTGATAACAACATATGCCAACGGGCGAGCCTTCCTGTCTGAGCGGGCTTCTCAAAAATATACTTTATCGGGTCCATTTTTGAAATCAATAAAGTAGTATGGCAAATCATGTACTGCCTCAGACGTCTGGCATCCCATGCCAAAGCCCAACAGGTTTTCTCTAAAAGTGAATATCGACTTTCACGGTCGGTGAACTTCTTGCTCAAATAATAGATGGCATGCTCCTTTCGTCCGGACTCATCCTGCTGACCTAACATGCAACCCATTGAATTCTCGAGTACCGTTAAATACATGAAAAGAGGTCTTCTCGGAATAGGAGGTATTAAGATCGGAGGATCTTGAAGATAGCCTGTAATCTTATCAAAAGCTTACTGGCAATCTAAATTCCAAACAACTGTCTGATCCTTGCGTAACAATTTGAAAATGGGCTCGCAAGTAAGAGTCATATTAGAAATAAATCTGGATATATAGTTCAATCTTCCAAGGAAACCTCTGACTTGTTTCTCAGTTTGCAGGGCTGGCATATCTTGAATGGCTTGAACTTTATTTAGATCTACCTCAATACCTCGGTGGCTAACAATGAAACCAAGTAATTTCCCAGATCTCACTCCAAAAGTACACTTGGATGGGTTTAGTCTCAACTGATACTTTCTGAGTCTCTCGAACAACTTCAACAAATGATTTAAATGGTCCTCCTAACTCTGAGATTTGGCAATCATATCATCAACATACACTTTAATCTCCTTATGCATCATGTCATGAAATAAAGTCACCATGGCTCTTTGATAAGTGGCACCAGCATTCCTCAAACCGAAAGGCATGACTTTGTAACAGTAAGTTACCCAAGGAGTAATAAAAGTGGTTTTTTCCATATCATCTGGATCCATATTGATTTGGTTGTATCCGGGGAAACCGTCCATAAATGAGAAAACTACAAAGCGAGTCGTATTATCCACCAATGTATCAATATGCGGCAAAGGGAAATCATCTTTCGGACTGGCCTTGTTCAGATCCCTATAATCCACACACATTCTGACCTTCCCATCTTTCTTCGGTACAGGTACAATATTAGCCACCCATTCGGGGTACTTGGATACTGCCAAGAAACCTGCATCAATCTGTTTCTTTACCTCATCTCGAATCTTAAGAGCCATATCAGGCCTAGTTCTTCGGAGCTTTGTTTGACTGGCGTGCATTCTGGTCGTAGCAGTAACTTGTGGACCACTATGTTTGTGGTCGAACCTGGCATATCCTGATACGACCAAGCAAATACATCCACATACTCTTTTAAAAGCTTCACCAATTGCTGCTTGACCTCTACCCCAAGTGTTGCCCCAATCTTGGCCTCTTTCTTGTCTTCTTCGGTGCCAAGATTAATAACATCTACCTGCTCCTTGTGAGGTTGAAACTCTAGGTGCTCGTAACATGCCATTTTTGCCAGTTCATCAGGGATCTCAAAATCTTCGTCCTCATCTTCGGCTTGGTATATTGGTGAGTCAAAGTCAAGAGGGAAGGAAAAGTCAATGGATTCAACGGGTTTTGGGGTATCACTGCATGTTGGAATGGCTTAATTTATTAAAACACACACAAAGACGAATGCAGCAACAAGGAAAAATGTTTTGTGATTTTTTAGAGAATTGCCATCTTCTTTTTAGACATGGAAACAAGAACAATTAAGGAAACAACAATGAAGGATTTCACAAAATAGTTCATTAATCATAATATACTTGAAAGCACGGGGCCCTTACAAAATACATCCTATAGCCTTGGGCATGGCTATGGAGGTTTAAAGATAAAAAATAACAACAAGTAAAGAAAAACAAACAAATTACTTTGACACAGGAAAGATCACGGGAATCTCAACAACCTCCCAATTGCCTAAAGCAGCTTTGCAATGATATACCAAATGTTCAATATCCTTGTCTTCAAAATCTTCTCCCACGGCATTGACTTGGAGTCCTCCGCTGATGAACACTTCTTGGATAGTCTTCGGACGTCCTTCAGCGTGTGTTGATGCTTCGAGATGAGTTAGTTTGTAACCCAAACCTTGGCAACCCAGTGTTGCTTTCACTTCAACAACCTCTCCCCAACCTGTAGGAGTACCCTCTTCTAATGTAGACATGATGCTCTGAGCGGATGCAAAAGATGGACCACTCTTTGCCACGGTATCTTCTATCATTACCGCGTTAGCTATTTCAAGCGCTTGAAATCAAGTTTCCAACGCATCCTCATCCGCCTCAATATACCTGAATGACGATAAATTACTCACCATCTAGTGTTCTTCACCATGCACAATTACCAATTTGTCGTTTACAACAAATTTCATCCTTTGATGCAAAGTGGAAGTCACTGCCCCTGCTGCGTGAATCCAAGGCCATCCCAACAAGCAGCTATAAGCAGGATTAATGTCCATTACCTAAAATGTGATATCGAACACGTGAGGGCCTATCATAATTGGCAATTCCACTTCCCCAACAACCGTTCTTCTTGAACCATCAAAAGCCTTCACAATCAACGACGTCGGCTTCATCTCTGCCCCTGCATATGCTAACTTTGCGAGCGACCTCTTAGGCAATACATTTAACAAAGATCCAGTATCAACCAAAACTCGCGCCAACGTGTCCTCTTGACATCTGATAGATACATGCAGAGCACGATTATGATTACGTCCTCCCCTTGGCAGCCCTTCATCACTGAAACTCAGAGTATTGTAGGCTGTAATATTGGCTATCACTGAATCAAATTGGCCAGGGGTTATATCCTTCGTCAGATGCGCTTGCATTAACACCTTTTGTAGAGCCTCTCTGTGGGCCGGGGAATTCATCAGGAGAGACAAAATTGATATTTTTGAGGGGGTTTGATGGAGCTGATCAACAACCTTGTAATCACTTTTTCGGATAATCCTTAAGAACTCTTCAGCATCTCCTTCTGTGATGGGTATTTCTTTGTCTTTGGCTGTCACAGCAGGGGTAACCTCTTTTGGAGAAACCACTGTTATCTTGGGTTGATATATGCGACCACTACGGGTCATCTTGCTTGTTCCTGCAATATTTGTCACATTAACCTTGTCATCCTCTACCTTCTCATTCTGAATAATCTTCCTAGATCTCTGGTCCATGACAACCATATCATACTTCCACGGGACTGCCTTTGTATTATCAAAAGGAAACGATCTCGGCTTCTGGATAACAACTGGTCGAGGCTGATCAACAGCAGATTTTTCAAAAACAGGCTTCACATTCTTGCTGATCATATTGAACACAGGTGTCGCTACCATGAAAATAAGGTGCCGGCAAAACAGAAGAGTCGCCACCTTTCGTTATTTATCCCACAGAAAGGGAAAGGAATAATCGGAAAAACATGAAGAAAAGATATAAGACAAGGTCCTCGTAACCATTTCTGGGTTCGGGAGTTGGTTACGCAAGGGGAAGGTATTAGCACCCCTCACGTCCGTCGTACTCGATGGGATCCACGCTTGCTGTGTTTATCTGACGGGTTGGTTTAACTATCTACCTATCAAGGCTGGTTTGAAAAGAAAAAGAAAAATGACTCGACAAATCGTCGCACTTCGTGCCTACGTATTTTCGTCAGAAAACGAGAAATCAGAGTCGACGTAGTTCGGTTAACTACGGGTAAAAGGACGAGGGAAGGTTGTTGCACCCCAAAATTTGCTCAACCTTTTCTTACTTGGTTTATGTTTCCTTGCATTAACATTTTGCATAGATATATCATTTGCATAGAAGGGGATCAAGTGTGATTCTTATCAAGAGAAGCCTAGAAAGAGGTCTTATTTAAGATTAAGAAGTTATCAAAGTCATCAAGAGGTAATTTGAGTGCCTAAGAGTTTAGATGCTTGCATGTGGATTTGCTCCTAGCTTGAGGATCAATTGAGGACCATCAGAGGGATGTGAAGTGTTGGATATGAGAAGAGGATGTGTATGGATCTCATAGAATGGCTAGAGGGCCATGGGAGAGTTTAATCAAGTCATTGTGTCAAGTACAAGAGCCACAGTTAAGGTGCAAACAATTAGGGTTTCATCTGGGTCAATCCTAGGTCAACTGTGCAACTGAAGAGTATCAAAGCCTACTTTTAGGTCATGGAGTTCATGAAATGATATGATGAGGCACTTGTGGTGTTGTGCCAAGATCAAGTCAAGAAGAGTCAGGAGTGTGTGAAGTTGCTAAATTAGGGTTTTAGTGTAAAATCCCTTGTTTAGTGCCTAACTTCAAGACCACATAAGTCAAGATACAAGTTTCAAATGGATCTTTGGCCAACATGAAACTTGTATAACATATCAATACCTTTAAGTTGAGTACTATAAGTACTCAAGGGGATTTTTTGAACTCAAGTTATGGTCCAGACAAGTTACAAGTCCTCAGATGCCTCTGAAATTTGTCTTTGAAAATCATCTGACTTCAAAGCTATTTTTAACCTAGAAGGACGTTTCACCTGAACTTTTGTCCAACATGAAAGTTGTTCCTAATGATCTTAGCTTTCTAAATTGTACTAGAAGTCTTCCATCTGATTTGTAGAACTCAAGTTATGAGGTTTACAAGTCAGGGGTATTTTGGGAAAGTGAGATTATAGGCAATTTTCAATCATAGGTAAAAATCTCCAACTTGCACTTGTCAAATGGATTTTTGTTCAACATGAAACTGGTTCACAATGTGGTTTTTAGGCTAACCAAGAAGTCATGATGGATTGATTGGGCTCATAGCAAGACTTGGTTTGAATTGGTTTGAAAAAGGGAGATTTTCAAAGGATTAAAAGGGGGAAAATTCAAATAATGGGTTAAGTGACCAAAACATGTCAAATAAGTGCTCATTTTGATTGTAAATTTCATTTTGAACACAATGACATTGGTGGATTTTTGAGTTTAGGCCAATTTTCATGAGTTACAATTTGGTTTCTTCATATGCAAGTTACATATCCAAAACATTCACCAAGGGAATCCAGACTTTCCTCTTGATATGAATGCATTCACAAGGCATTTTACAATTGAAAGGGAATATTCTAGAACAATTTCCATGGCCAATTCATGACTGTCATGTGAAATTTTGAAGAGGAAAACAGAAATTTGAAATGGCTGGATTAGGCTTCAATTGGATTCAAAAAGCCCATAGACATGTTCTATTTAAGTCCTTTGATGATTTCAGGATCATTTTGGTGCAATTTTCGTGGCTGAAGCAGAGATAGCAAGTTCATTTTCAAGCAAGCAAGTGTAGATCGGGTTTTGAGTTCCAAGCCAATTCAAATCAAATTGAAGGTTTTAACATCATTCTCTTGCATCCTTGAGTGATTCTGGAGAGTTTTGAAGCTTGATTCGTGCTCTAACTACATCTGTGCATAGATCTACACCAGGTATGTAACCTTCAAATTTCTCACCATTGTAAGAAGATGTAGATCAATTTTCATTTGTGGTTAGGATCTAGTTAAGGAGTAGATCGTTTCTGGACAGAATTTTGGACAATTAGAGACAAATTAAGATGACATCTGATTTCTGTTGTGGCACGGTTTAGCTTGATCATGAGGAATTAAGATGATTTAGATAGATCATGATGAACTAGGAAGCGCGATGAACATTTCTGTGCAATTATATTAGAGTTTGGTGATGATCAATGTTGGAGTGTCATTTGAACTTTGAATCGGATTTGAAAACCTAGCTTGATCTAGAGAAAATGAACATGATATTTAGAATCCACCTGAAATTATGGAGAGATTGATGTAAGATTTGTTGATTTTTGATCACCTGTAACCACCTACTCACCGGAGAAGACAACCGGAGGTCTTCTCCGGCCACCGCCAGCAGCTTCCCTCCGTTTTTGAATTTAAATGGAGAAGATGATGATGAACCGTTGGATCTGCGTGGAAATGAGACTTTGTAATCCAATCCAGTGGTTGTGACTTATTTGTTTTGCTGACTTTGACTAGAGGGAAATGCACTCGTTTCACTAATATGCTGGCACAATCCTGAGCCTTCAGATCCTTGACTAGTACACGCATCCAACAGTCCACGTTTTATTCTGAGGTTTTTATTTGTTTTATTTCATTTTGTATTATTTTTAATGCAAATTGGTTCCAAAAATCACAATAAATCCATTTTTTATCCAAAAAATATTATAAAAATATCTCCATGTTCCTGATTAAATTTGTGATTTTCTGGGATCAATAAATTGCATTTTCATGCATTTTTCAATTTTATTTGATTTTTCTCATTTTGTTTATTTCTTTAATTTTTGCATAATTGTTCATCTGCCTTGTTGATTTTGGTGTGATCTTTTGGTATTGAATCTAGCTTTGATTTTTGAATATGTTTTAGGCTAGATGTGTTTGCTCGCTTAGGATTTTTATTATATTTTTTCAACAATTATAGGTTCTGGTTTAGGTGAGATGTTTAGAGCCTTCCCAAACTTGTGGTTTACCTTGACATGTTTCAACTTAGGAATTGTTTAGTGGACCTAGAAGTTGATTTAGGCTTTGATATTTGAACCCTAGATTATTAAAACATGCATGTTCCCATAGGAAAGTTTTTAGATTTTTACAACTTAGTTTTCTATTTTAGGTAAAATTTGCAAGTTTGTGTTGCTTTTGGTGTTCCATCTTTGGTACCTTGCTTTGTGTGGTCTTGTTGGTGGCTTTGGAGCTTGAAGTGCTTGGATTCCTTTTTGGAGGAGCTTCTGGACATCTTGTAGCTGCTGTGGCTTGGCTTGTGGAGCTTGGAGTTTAGGTTTTCTTCCTCTTTTAGGAGCTTTTTAGAAGCTTATAAGATTAGGGTTTTAGGAAGAGCCATTAGAACTAGTCTTTCTTCTTTCATCAAACATAGAATGCATTGTTTGCTTCTATCCTCATCCCATGATGCAAAGTCCTCTTAAGGAAGCTCCATCTCTCCTTTGGAGGGATGAGTGGCATGCCTTAATGAGTAGAACTTTTGAGGATGTACTTTCTTTCATGTTAGTTCCTGATGAATTCATTTGGTTTTCATCAGGTTTCCTAGCATTGTAACTTGATCTCAATGGCGATTTCTCTTCTTGTGGAGCTTGCTAGAGCTTGAAGATGAAGAATTGAATAAGCTTGAAGATAGAGCTAGCTTGAAGATGAAGATTCTTTGCTGTCAACTTTGCTGTCAAGAGGATTTGCTGTTTAGAGCTGTTGTTGAGTATGGAAGTTGCTGTCTGTGGAAGACTGTTGTTGTTGCTTGGGCTGCTTCTTCTGTTTTTTCTTTTGTTGTATTGTCTGTTTGCTTGTGTTGCTTACCCTTAGGTTTGAGGTGGAGCTTGTCTCCCCTTGCCTATTGTTTTCTTAGGTTTGAGGTTGAGTCGGACTCCCTTGCCTCGCTTGTACTGTTGCATAGCATGCATTTTACTGTTTACTGTTTACTGCTTGTTTTCTTTTGCTGTTTTCCCCTAGGATCTCTGATTTCCTCTGTGCAAGAGGGAATTGTGACAGACATTAGGTTTTTAAACCATGCATGATAACTGTAAGTAGATTCCCTTTCAACCATAGTTTTAGGGTGTCTTTCTATTCTCATCTCAAAACAATTCAAAAACACAGTAATAAGGTTAATTGAAGTCATACGTTACGAGCCTTAAGCTATCTGGGAAAAGGTTGGTGGAGGGTCTCTCTCCAGTAATCTGGATGTTAGTGTGGTACCCTTTGGGTGACATACGAAGCGTTCACCCCTGGGTCATAGTCTCTAGTGCGTCTGAGATTGCAAACATCCTAAAAAATAGTTCTTTCGTAAAAGACTCAAACAAACATTCAAACTCTGTTTTGTCCTTTTGGACCTTTAATCAGGAAAACCCTTTCATAAGGAGATAAAAAACTGTCAGACAAACTTGTGTCTTCCGTAGCCCGAACTACGTTTGCTCTGATCTTTCATGCCGTATGAAAGTACGTAGGCACGAGACGCGACATCTCGGTGAGCAACCTTCCCCCTTAACCCGTAGTTAGGTGAACTACGTTGACTCTGATTTCTCGTTTCAGACGGGAATACGTAGGCATAAAGTGCGATACTTTGCCGAGTCATTTTCTTTTCTTTTTTGACCAGACCTTTAGAGTAGATAGATAAACACACCCTTAGATAGAAAACATGTGTGGATCCCGTCGAGTACGACGGACGTGAGGGGTGCTAATACCTTCCCCTTGTGTAACCGACTCCCGAATCCAGGACTTGGTTGCGATGACCATTCCTTTCCCTCTTTGCGTTAGGTTTACTCTGAGTGTTTCCTTTCCCTCTTGTGGGATAAATAACGCACGGTGGCGACTCTTCTGTCATAGTCGGCGCCGATTTTCGCAGTAGCGACAGCTGGGGACTCCAACGGTTCCCTATGCGAGTCAATCCTAGCGCTTGTTTTCCCGTCTGGGGTTTTGTATGTATTTATATTTCTGTCTTTACTTTCGGTACTATATACTATTGTTATTATGTTGTGGGTAGATGGTTAGTTTGAGAGATAAGCCGGACCTGGGCTTGAGTGCACATAGACTTAGAAGTAAAGAGTAATGGTTAGCCTGCTTGCTTTGCTCGCACCAGCTAGCTACAAAATCTGCACTCAGACGAGATTCTCTTTGATCGCATCTTGCCTGGCCCTTTGGGCTCGACAGGTTGTTGGATTTGAGGGTTGTCGAGTCTGGGAACCTATCATTTGGGATTCAGCTAAGTGAGGCCTCTTCAGGGGACGATGATGCCACACCTTCTGGGTATCGTATCATCGCTCTTGAAAGTCTGTGACGCTGATGACCGCATAGGATGCCGTACCTCGTCTGCGAGTTAAGTACATACCTGTGAGGGGTAGGTGGGTCTTTTTGCAGGAAAACTCTGGCCTTAGAACACCTGGTTTGTCTCTGTCAGTGAAAATTGGTTATGAGGATTCTTTTGTGGTTGGTTTGGTTGGAGGAGGAGATCTGATAGTTCTCAAGCTGCAGTACAACACAACACAGTTCTTCATTATTGCACTTGATCCCCTGCTGCATATGCATTTGCATTTTCATGTTTGCATTTCATTAACGTGTATTTATGTTGTAGGTTAGAGTCCTTCTTGCCAGACATGAAGTCCCTGAAGAGGACAGTTGCTTATAGGTTGCCTTCTCCGGATATCAGTTCCTTATTGCAGTTGGTTGCTCTAGCAGATCAGAGAGTGAGGGTTGAGTTTAGAGAGTCTTATGGGAAACTGCTCAGTTTGTTGTGTAGACCTTCTGTGTTTGAGATGACTGGATTGTATACCTTCATGCAGTTTTACGAGCCTCAGTTGAGACGCTTCTTATTCCATGATTTTATTTTGGCCCCTACTTTGGAGGAACATTCTGATATGCTAGGAGTTCCTGTGTTAGATTAGATGCCTTTTATTCACGAGGATATTGAGCCTGAGTTGGCTAAGCTTGCTGAGATTGTCATTTTAGATGCTTCTGAGTTCCCCAGAGGTTTGGTCAAGCTGAATGGAGCTTATGGTTTTCATCTTTCTTGCTTGGTTAAGAAGGCTACGCAGTGTGCGAAGGATGGATGTTGGATTGTCTTCAATGCTATTCTGGCTGTTTGCATTTATGGGATTATCTTGTTCCCTAACTTGCCTGATTTTGTTGACTCAGATGCTTTCTTTATTCTTGCCTCGAAGAATCCGGTGCCTACTCTCTTGGGTGACGTTTATCATTCTATTCACTATAAGAATGAGAAGCATCGGGGAAAGAATGTTTCTTGCTGTGTACCTCTTTTATCCAGGTGGTTTCAGGGACATCTTCCTAAGAAGGGACCTTTTGTTGATACTGCTGGTACTTTAGATTGGTCTTCCCGATTGATGGGATTGTGTGCTAAGAACATTGTTTGGTTTGATCGGAACCTGCTCAGAGTGAATATTATATATAGTTGCAGTGGCTTTCCGAACGTTCCTTTGATTGGACGGAAAGGTTGTATTAACTATAACCCTTCTCTGCTTGTGAGACAATTTGCCTATGCTTTGAGGGATTCTCTGGTAGAAGACGAGATACAGGAATCTCTATATCTCACGGGTTTATTAGATGGAGAAGTTTTGGTCAGATTGAGGCATGCTTGGGGTAATATTCACAAAAGAGGAAAGACATTGCTTGGCAAGGGTGACAGTCGAGCTTATAATCCTTATCGGCTCTGGATCCATGAGAGAGTTAGGACTTCTTTGATGTCGTATCCTGCTGTAGAGCGTTTGTATCTTCCGGTGATTGAGGAACCTACTTCAGTAGAGATTGAGAAGTATAACAAGCTGCTGGCTGAAAAATAAGAATTGCAAAGAGCAAATGAAAAATTAGAGAAAGAGATTTTCCAGCTTCGGCATGAGAAGAATGAGGCAACCTTCACTTTGAAGAAGCAGACTAAGATGATTAATAGGTTGGGTTCAGATTTGACTGAAGAGACCAGCAGAAGAGAGAAGGTGGGAGTAGCCTTGAATGGTGTTAGTAGTGTGCTTGCTACTAAGAAAGAGCTTCTGAATAAGGCTTATTCTCGACTTTCCAAATGGGAATTTTTATGGAATGCCACGCTTACCAGCCGGAGGGAGCATGAAGATAAGTTGAAGCTTCAGATTTCCCAGTTGGAGGAGCAGCTCAGTGCTAAGGATGTGAAGATTGCTGAAGAGGCATCTCTTAGACGTGACACTGAGTTTAGAGTGAGCAACATGGTCAAATAAATGAGGGGTTGTGAACTGAAGGCTGGCTTTAAGAGATGCAGGCTTGATGAGTGTTTTGGCAAGGGAGCCTGTGTAGAGGACGCCAAAAAGCTGAGATCCACTGTTAGGCGACACGCATTACTGACCAGGTCATCCGGAGACGTTGAGGCTATTGGGAGATGTCCGGGCGCGCCATCCGTCCTGATTTATCTTTGTTTTTCTCTTGTAGTATGTTATTTGTGCTTGTATTTTGACCATCGTCAGGCTTGTTGGCCGAGGTCTTTTCATTTGTATTCGGTTGTATCTTTGTACTATGCCTCTTGGCATTTGTTTATGTATGAGGTTTCTGATTCTGCGCTTGCTTACTTGGGACTCCATTGTCGTTATGGCTTCTTCTCCGGAACTAGAATCGGGGGGGGGGGGGATTAACCTATTGCATATTTACATGTGTGCATTTGCATCTTCATATTGCATGACAGGTACTTTTTGAGCTCGGATCTTATCTCCTGCGTCTTTCAGGTTATTTCAAGATTAACGAACAGAGAACTCACCGGTACGCTACAAGAAGCAACAGTAAGAAGATCATGGATCAGGTACAATCTGAGATGCAGGATATCCGGGACAGGTTGGCCCAATTCATGCAGACTATGGAGGCTGTGGCCAAGGGCCAGGAACATCTTCAAACTCTGGTGCAACCGCTGTTGGCGCGAGCGGCTGGTAATACTAAAAACAACTCTGTTCATGTTGAGACCCCTCACAGGGAGGAAGTGATACCAAATGATGATGAGAATGGTATTGGCCATGGCAACGGCAACGCTGGTAACAGAAATGCTGATAATGGCAATGGGAACATGGAAACCAACAGGAATGTTGGTATCAATACTGGTTTCGGTGACAACAATCAGGGTCTTGGCTTTGGCAATCGGGATGGCAATGATGGCTTTAATAATCAGGGCTTTGGCAACGGAGGGTTTGGTGATGACATTCAAGGTTATGGTAATAATGGCTACGTCAATGCTAGGTTTGGCAATGTGAATACCAATGGTGCTGGGATGGGTCCTTTCGATACTGGCTTTGGGACAACGACCGCTAATCAAGAGCTTGGCAATCTGAGGTATGACCCCAGGTTCTTCCAAAGTGGTCATGGTCATGGTCGTAATGCTGCTTATGACGGATATGGTAATGAGGGTCCGTACTGGAATAGAGATCGTCAGAAAGATGCTTTTTCTGGGCAAGGCATGGGTTTTGATTTTACTGGAGGATGTCTGCTTACTCTGATGATGAGAAGATGCTTATGCATTTTTTCCAAGATAGTTTGTCAGGACCATCGCTGGAATGGTACATGGGACTAGAGCTTGCACAGATCGGAAGTTGGAAATAATTGGCTGATGCTTTCGTCAGACACTACCAATACAACAGTGACCTTGCGCCAAATAGGGTCCAGCTTCAAAGTCTTTCCCATAAGAACGGGGAGAGTTTCAAGGAGTATGCCCAGCGTTGGCATGAACTGGCGGCAAGGGTAAACCCACCTATGATTGAAAGGGAATTGATTGATATTTTTGTTGGAACATTCTCTGGGATGTATTATGATAAATTGCTCAATTGCTCGATGGGTAGTTTCTCTGACATGATACTCATGGGAGAACGGATTGAAAATGGCATTAAAATTGGTAAGATTCAAGCCGGTGAATCGACCTCAGCAGGAGGTGCAAAAAAGGTCTTTGGTGGTAAAAGACAAGGAGACGCCAACGCAGTGTATGGTGGTCGAGGACGAGGTAGAGGTAGGAATCAGTATATTCAACAACAGGTTGCTAGTGTGACGATACCTATACCTCAACAGCGACAACAACCACAACAACAACAGCAGCAACAACAAAGGCATAATCCTGCTCAGAGAAGGATTCAGAATGGGAAGCCAAAGAGGGTATTTGATACACCTCTGTCAACGTATGCAGAACTGCTTCAGACGCTGTTAAGTTTGAATCTGGTTGAGAAGAGAACGTTGGACCCGCCCACAGGAGCGCTTCCTTACGGGTATGATACTAGTAAGCATTGTGAATTTCATTTAGGGGCACCCGGACATGATATCGAGAGTTTTCATGCCTTTAAACACAAAGTCTAAGATTTGATTGATAGTAAAGTCATTAACTTCAGTAAGGATGGTCCCAACATTGTACAGAAACCAATGCCGAATCATGGAGCGAACGCTATTCTGACAGAAGAGGATTTGGATTTGGTTATGGACGTAAATGATCTGAAGACACCTTTAAGCTATGTTAAAAGCAGATTGTTAAAAGGAGGGGTCTTCCCCGGATGTGATGAGTATTGTTTGGACTGTTGGACCCGACCAGAGGGTTGTATTGATTTGAAGAGAGATATTCAGGCCATGATTGATGAGGGAACTTTGCAATTTGACCGTACTGCTGTTGAGGAGCCTGTTGAGGCAATACTTGAAAAGCAGGGTGAGGTCGCAACAATTACAATACGACGAAAGACTATTACGATATCAGCGCCCGCCAAGCGGCCAACTATCACGATAATGAAAGCATGGCCTATTCCTTATGAAAGTACGAAATCCATTCCAGGGAATTATGGGTTGGAAGCTTTTTGCAACGGGGAAAAGATTAAGGTGGATAGCCAGCCGGCAGGGGTAGTGGGCAATCTTGTTGGAGCGGGAGGCATGACCCACAGTGGTATATTTTTCACTTCACCTGAAATCGAGGCTGGGAGGATTGCTAAAGGAAAAGCCAAAGTAAATGAAGGAGGACCTTCCCAGGTGAAAGAGAAAGAAACATCGATCAAGGATGTAGAAGATTTTATGAGGTTAATTCGTAAAAGTGATTATAAGATTGTGGAGCACTTGCAGCAGACGCCCTCCAAAATTTCAATACTATCTTTGTTGCTTTGTTCCGAGGCTCATCGGAATGCCTTGTTGAAAATCTTGGATACATCTTTTGTACCTCAGGAAGTAATTGTTAATCAGCTTGAGGGCGTACTGGCGCATGTGAATGCCGGCCACAACCTGGGATTTATTGACTTTGATTTGACGCCTAGAGGTCGGGATCATAATATGGCTTTGCACATTTCAGTGGAATGCCGGGGCACTGTTATGTCGCACGTTCTTGTAGACACCGGATCATCTTTAAATGTGTTGCCGAAGAAGGCTATGATGATGTTAGATATCCGAGGAATCATATGCACTCCAAGTGATTTGGTCGTGAAGGCTTTTGATGGGACCAGAAGGTCGGTGTTTGGGTCCATAACTTTGCCACTCCTGGTCGGGCCAGAAGTGTTTGAAATTGTGTTCTACATCATGGATATACATCCAGCTTACAACTGTTTACTTGGGAGACCATGGATACATTCTGCAGGGGCTGTGACGTCCACGCTACATTAGAAGCTTAAATACATGGTCGGGGACAGTGTTGTTACTATTAGCGGTGAGGAGGACATTCTGGTTAGTCATCTTTCGTCATTCAAGTATGTTGAAGTGGATGGGGAGATCCATGAGACACCATGCCAAGCCTTCAAAGGGTTGCAGATCAAGGACAAGTCTCATGTTACCAGCAAAGGGCCAAAGGTGGCCATGTCTTTGTACAAAGACGTTCATGCAGTGGTTCAGGCTGGAGCAACCAGAGGATGGGGCCAAGTCTTGGAAATTCCTTTCAAGATGGACAAGTTTGGGTTGGGGTATCGCCCGACGTCGTCATCTTCCACATCAGGCGTGCCAAAGTTCAAAGGGCCAGTGGTGATCACTCCAGGTGGAGTTTGTTATGAAACGATTAATGTTGTTTCCGATGCCAAAGAAGGAGATAGTGACTGCGATATGGACTCGTGGATCAAGCCCGGCGTACCAGGAAAGAGTCTGTGCAACTGGTCTATCCAGGAACTTGTCCAAGTGACTACAAAACTATAATGATTTGTTTTCTCGATTATTGTACAATCCTGTGTCCTACCCGGGGCATAGTGATTCTGCTTTTAGGGCTACCTGCTTATTTGTGTATTTTGTTTAATCATTAATAAAGGCGTTTTTCTCATGCAAATTTTGTGATCTTTGTTTTTCCTGTTTTTGCTTTAACAATAAAATGGCAACGTGGTTATGTGCTTTGTTTGCATTATTTGAAACATTTAACCATTCTCATTGCAGGATTCCTATTTCAGACGACACCGATCACGAACTTCCTATGACTCGCTTCGACTTCGAGCACCCGATATTTCAAGCAGAAGAAAAGATTGTTAAGGATAATGACTTATCAGAAGAGCTGACTCGACTTTTGAAACAAGAAGAGAGAATCATTCTGCCTCATCAAGAGGAAATTAAAATTATCAACGTGGGGTCCGAAGAGGTTGTCAGGAATATCCGGATAGGGGTTGCACTGCAAAGTGATATCAAGCAAAGTTTGATCGAGATGCTTCGAGAGTTTAGTGATATCTTTGCTTGGTCTTACGAAGACATGCCTAGTTTGGATACTGATATGGTGGTCCACCGTTTGCCATTGCGTGAGGAATGCCCACCGATTAAGCAAAAACTCAGAAGAACTAGACCAGATATGGCCGTGAAAATTAAAGAGGAAGTTCAAAAACAGTGGGACGCCGATTTTCTGGCTGTTACAACTTATCCCTCATGGGTCGCCAATATAGTACCTGTGCCAAAGAAAGATGGTAAGGTGCGGATGTGCCTGGACTATCGAGATTTGAATAGGGCGAGCCTAAAAGACGACTTTCCGCTTCCTCATATTGATGTGCTGGTCGACAACACCGCTCAATTCTCCGTGTTTTCCTTCATGGACGGCTTTTCGGGCTATAATCAGATAAAGATGGCGCCGAAGGATATGGAGAAAACAACTTTTATTACCCCGTGGGGAACGTTCTGCTACAAAGTGATGCCCTTTGGTTTGAAGAACGACGGGGCAACATATCAGCGAGCTATGACAACACTCTTTCATGACATGATGCATAAAGAGATCGAAGTCTACGTTGACGATATGATTTCCAAATCCCAGACGGGGGAAGAGCATCTGGTCAATCTTCTAAAATTGTTCAAGAGGCTTAGGAAATTTAGGCTGAGGCTGAATCCTAACAAGTGCACCTTCGGGGTGAGATCTGGTAAGCTATTGGGGTTTATTGTCAGCGAGAAAGGAATTGAGGTTGATCCTGCTAAGATAAAAGCGATACAAGAAATGCCAACGCCGAAAACAGAAAAAGAGGTTCGTGGCTTTTTAGGGAGATTGAATTACATTGCCCGATTCATATCTCATCTAATGGCCACGTGCGAGCCATTATTCAAGTTATTGAAAAAAGATCAGGCTGTGACCTGGAATGAAGATTGTCAAAAGGCGTTTGAAAAAATAAAAGAGTATTTGCAGGAACCTCCAATATTGATACCCCCAGTAGCCGAGAGTCCATTGATTATGTATTTGACGGTTCTTGAGAAAAGTATGGGTTGTGTTCTCGGTCAACATGACGAGACTGGACGTACAGAGCATGCGATTTACTACTTGAGTAAAAAGTTCACAGACTGTGATTCCCGTTACTCAATGCTCGAAAAGACGTGTTGTGCACTAGCCTGGGCTGCCAAACGTTTGAGGCAATACATGCTAAATCATACAACCATGCTAATTTCGAAGATGGATCCGATCAAATACGTGTTTGAAAAGCAAGCACTTTTTGGAAGGATTGCCCGATGGCAGATGGTACTGACAGAATATGATATTCAGTATGTTTCTCAAAAGGCTATTAAAGGTAGCGTTCTGTCAAAGTACCTAGCTGAGCAGCCAATTGATGATTACCAGCCGATGATGTTTGATTTTCCTGACGAGGATATCATGTACTTAATAATGAAGGATTGTGAGGAGTCGTTGCCTGATGAAGGTCCAGAGCTGGGTTCCAAATGGCAATTGATATTTGACGGTGCCGTTAATTCATACGGAAGTGGAATAAGGGCAATCATTACTACTCCCCATGGGTCGCACATCCCATTCACTGCTAGATTGACCTTTCCAGTTACCAACAATGAGGCCGAATATGAAGCGTGCATTATGGGGATCGAAGAAGCTATTGATCTGAGAATTAAAAATCTTTATGTGTACGGAGACTCTGCTCTAGTTGTGAATCAGATCAAGGGAGAGTGGGAGACTCGTCAGCCCAACATGATACCCTATATGAATTATGCAAGAAGGCTATTACCTTTCTTTGACAAGGTGGAATTGCACCATGTACCACGAGCAGAAAATCAGATGGCAGACGCTCTCGCGATGTTGTCTTCAATGTATAAAGTTAACTTCTGGAATGAGGCTCCCAGGATAGTTATCTCTCGCCTTGATAGGCCGGCTTTCATATTCGCCATATAGGAAGCTTCCGATGGCAAACCGTGGTATTATGATATCCAGAATTTCCTGAAGAACCAAGAGTATCCGGCTGGGGCATTCAGTCGTGATCAGAAGACTCTTAGGAGATTGGCTGGCAACTTCTATTTGAATTCGGATGGTGTTTTGTACAAGAGAAACCATGACTTGGTGTTGTTGCGGTGTGTGGATGAGAAATAGGCTAATTTGCTCATGGAAGAGATCCACGAGGGTACATTTGGCACACATGCCGGCGGACATGCAATGATGAGAAAATTATTACGAGCAGGGTACTATTGGCTGACAATGGAAACATATTGTTGTAAGTTTGCAAAGAGGTGTCATAAATGCCAGATTTATGCGGACAAGATTCATGTGCCTTCAAACCCTCTGAACGTTATGTCATCACCTTGGCCTTTTTCCATGTGGGGAATTGATGTGATTGGGAAAATTGAGCCCACGGCATCCAACGGGCATCGTTTTATCTTGGTAGCTATTGATTACTTCACCAAATGGGTTGAAGCGACATCGTATGCTAATGTTACCAAGAAAGTGGTAGCCAGATTTATCAAGAAGGATATTATCTGCTGATATGGAATCCCGGAGCGGATCATGACTGACAACGGTTCGAATTTGAATAACAAGATGATGAAGGAATTGTGCCAGAATTTCAAGATTGAACATCATAACTCTTCTCCTTATCGGCCCAAGATGAATGGCGCTATTGAAGCGGCCAATAAAAACATAAAGAAGATCATTCAGAAGATGGTTGTGACCTACAAGGACTGGCATGAGATGTTGCCTTTTGCTTTGCACGGTTATCGTACGACGGTACGCACATCAACCGGGGCAACTCCTTTTTCACTAGTATATGGTATGGAGGCTGTCCTACCATTGAAGGTTAAGATTCCTTCTTTGAGGGTTTTGTATGATGTCCAACTTGATGAGGCAGAATGGGTGAAAGATAGACTGAATCAGCTCAGTTTAATGGATGAGAAGAGATTGGCTTCTCTAGCATATGGTTGGCTGTACCAAAGCCGGATGAAGAAAGCTTATGATAAGAAGGTGTGTCCTCGAAGCTTTCAGACGGGCGATCTTGTGCTGAAAAAGATTCTCCCACCACAATCAGATCACAAGGGCAAATGGACTCCCAACTATGAAGGTCCATATGTCGTTAGAAGGGTTTTCTCTGGAGGAGCCCTATCGTTATCCACCATGGATGGCGAGGATTTTACATCCCCTGTGAATTCGGACGCAGTTAAAAAATACTTTGCTTAAATAGACCCGCTGGACAGGAAAAAGAGAGTCCAGGCAAAAATGGGGCATCCCGGCGAACCATAAAAAAAGGGAATAAAAGGTTCGGGCAAAAGTTAGGGATAAAATTGAAAAATATGTACACCCGCGAAGTTGAAAACCTGAAAAGGGAAACTTCGGCAAAAAAAGGGTATCCCGGTGAATTGAAAACCCGCAAAGGGCGGTTCACGCAAAAGTTAGGGATTTGAAAAAAAAAATGACTACGGTCCGAGTTTGATACTACGTTGCTTAGTGGTTTGGGAGTACCTGAGGGTCGTGTATCCGAAACAATCTCTTTCGAAGATCGAGTATCGGGAAAGTGTCAGAGTCAAGCGAGTCATAGGAGGATCATCTCATGGTGTTCGTCTGTACCACGTTGCCGACATGTATACAAATTTTCTTTGTACTTCTGTAATACTTGTATTTTGCTTGTGCGTAACTTCCTCTTTTCAGGAGTTGCATCCATTGTACAAAATTTTGCCTATTTACAGGCCCGTTATCAATAAACCATGTTTTTCAGTACTTGATGCTTGTTCTTTACTGTTTTGTTTGTGAAAAACGCCGATGTTTTTGATGAACTTGCATGTACATAAACTTGCTGGCCCTTGCCAATAATTGCTAAAACTTCGAATTGACTGAACGAATGTCACGGATGCTAACCGGGATAAATCTTGTTGTGTAGACTTGTTCTGTCTCGTTTGTGTTTTGCAGGGTTTTAATTTTTGAAGCAAACTGTCAAGGAATTTGTGTTTCCCCAACCAGAGTCATGTGACAAAGTGATTGTATCACTCCTCAGCAGATCGAAGTCACATCTTAGCCCAGAGAGAGTTGAGATGGTAATTATCCTTACTGGATGTGGGGTTGTCCTCCCCAGAAGAGTATTCCCCAGGAAAGCTACCAAGAGAGTATCCTCAGTGGATTTTGATGTCCCCAAAAGAAGGTGCATTCCCAGCAGTGAGTATGTACACACTCAATACCCAGCATGGGTAATTCCCACAAGATATAACCAAGTCGTCTTTGGTTCAGAAGGATTATCCCTGCGCGGGACTGTTTTCCTTCTCCCCAGCAGGTTGTTTTTCTTTCGATAGGATGAACATCATCAGCATAGTTTGTAATGTCAAGCTTGTAAGCCATTCCCCAACAGGATGGTTATCCCCAACGGAGTTGGTTTCACCTGTCTAGCATTTATTTTGCTGGAATATACTTTGTGATATCGTTCACCCCCAGCGGATTTGGGTTTTGTCTTCAGCATTTATTTTGCTGAAGCGCCTCTTGGCATCTTTGCATTATACATATATCATCATATTTGAATCTACCTAAACGCGTAGCATTTCCATGCTGTATGGAGCATTACGCCATTGTCAAACATACGCATTTTGAAACATAAGCCAGGTTGGTTACCCCTTTGTTTTTAGGTGTTATTCCTTGTAGAGGAGTGAGATTCTTGCTCAGAAGGATTTCTGGATATTCAAATTCTCAGCGTGAGATAGGTGATGATAAGGTTTGTCCCCTAACAGAGTTGCTTGGTTAAGTTTCTCTTTGTCCCCAGCGGGATTCTTCTCAGGTTGTTGTTACGTCAGCATTAAAAGATTTCATGGCTTAAACTTTCGGAGTTGTCACTAGTAATTTCCCTAGTGAATTTTTTCCCCACAGAGTTGTTTGGTTAAGTTTCTCGTATTCCCCAGCGAAGTATTCTTCAAACGGATCCGTGTTGACGGAATTGTTACCTGTGATTGACAGAGATGGTTATCTGTGTTGACGGAATAGTTACCTGTGATTGACAGAGATTGTTATCCGTGTTGAGGATTGTTACCTGTGATTGACAGAGATGGTTATCCGTGTTGACGGAATAGTTACCTGTGGTTGACAGATATTGTTATCTGTGTTGACGGAATTGTTACATGTAATTGACAGAGATGGTTACCCGTGTTGACGGAATGGTTACCTGTGGTTGATAGCGATTGTTATCTGTGTTGACGGAATTGTACCTGTGTTGACAGTGATTGTTACCCGTGATTGACGGATTTGTCCCCAGTGAAGTCGCTAGTGATTACTATCCGTGTTGACGGAGTCATTACCTGTGATTGACAGAGATCGTTATTCCAGTTATGGACGGAGTTGTACCCATGTTGATGGAGTCTCTCCTCGTGTTGACGAATTTAATCCAGTTGTGGACGGAGTTTGTTCCTTGCAAAGTTAATTCGATGCCTGTGGCGTCACACAGGGGGTTGATGTTGAAATCCAAAGTTTTATCAGATGATTGATCCGTTGTTGCCGTAACAACTGGGTTCAGTGTAATGGATGTTGTCTCCAAGAAGTTTTCGCAACTTATTTCTGTGGTTGGCAAATTTCAAGGTTTCTTGGTATTCAACCGTCTTCTACCTCAATTGTTTGAAGGTCGTTCGCTCTTCACCCAGTCGGGTCCAAGCCGTTTGAATAGGGGCAGCTGTTGCACCCCAAAATTTTCTCAACCTTTTCTTACTTGGTTTATGTTTCCTTGCATTAACATTTTTCATAGTTATATCATTTGCATAGAAGGGGATCAAGTGTGATTCTTATCAAGAGAAGCCTAGCAAGAGGTCTTATTCAAGATTGATAAGTTATCAAAGTCATCAAGAGGTAATTTGAGTGCCTAAGAGTTTAGATGCTTGCATGTGGATTTGCTCCTAGCTTGAGGATCAATTGAGGACCATCAGAGGGATGTGAAGTGTTGGATATGAGAAGAGGATGTGTATGGATCTCATAGAATGGCTAGAGGGCCATGGGAGAGTTTAATCAAGTCATTGTGTCAAATACAAGAGCCACAGTTAAGGTGCAAACAATTAGGGTTTCATCTGGGTCAATCCTAGGTCAACTGTGCAACTGAAGAGTATCAAAGCCTACTTTTAGGTCATGGAGCTCATGAAATGATATGATGAGACATTTTTGGTGTTGTGCCAAGATCAAGTCAAGAAGAGTCAGGAGTGTGGGAAGTTGCTAAATTAGGGTTTCAGTGTAAAATCCCCTATTTAGTGCCTAACTTCAAGACCACATAAGTCAAGATACAAGTTTCAAATGGATCTTTGGCCAACATGAAACTTGTATAACATCTCAATACCTTTAATTTGAGTACTAGAAGTCCTCAAGGGGATTTATATAACTCAAGTTATGGTCCAGACAAGTTACAAGTCCTCAGATGCCTCTAAAATTTGTCTGTGAAAATCATCTGATTTAAAAGCTATGTTTGACCTAGAAGGAGGTTTCACCTGAACTTTTGGAAAACATGAAAGTTTTTCCTCATGATCTTAGCTTTCTAAATTGTACTAGAAGTCGTCCATCTGATTTGTAGAACTCAAGTTATGAGGTTTACAAGTCAGGGGTATTTTGGGAAAGTGAGATTATAGGCCATTTTCAATCATAGGTAAAAATCTCCAACTTGCACTTGTCAAATGGATTTTTGTTCAACATGAAACTTGTTCAAAATGTGGTTTTTAGGCTAACCAAAATGTCATGATGGAATGATTGGGCTCATAGCAAGACTTGGTTTGAATTGGTTTGAAAAAGGGAGATTTTCAAATGATTAAAAGGGGGAAAATTCAAATAATTGGTTAAGTGACTAAAACATGTCAAATAAGTGCTTATTTTGACTGTAAATTTCATTTTGAACACAATGACATTGGTGGATTTTTGAGTTTAGGCCAATTTTCATGAGTTACAATTTGGTTTCTTCATATGCAAGTTACATATCCAAAACATTCACCAAGGCAATTCAGGCTTTCCTCTTGATCTGAATGCATTCACAAGGCATTTTACAATTGAAAGGGAAGATTCTAGAACAATTTCCATGGCCAATTCGTGACTGTCATGTGAAATTTTGAAGAGGAAAACAGAAATTTGAAATGGCTGGATTGGGCTTCAATTGGATTCAAAAAGCCCATAGACATGTTCTATTTAAGTCCTTTGATGATTTCAGAATCATTTTGGTGCAATTTTCGTGGCTGAAGCAGAGATAGCAAGTTCATTTTCAAGCAAGCAAGTGTAGATCGGGTTTTGAGTTCCAAGCCAATTCAAATCAAATTGAAGGTTTCAACATCTTTCTCTTGCATCCTCGAGTGATTCTGGAGAGTTTTGAAGCTTGATTCGTGCTCTAACTACATCTGTGCATAGATCTACACCAGGTATGTAACCTTCAAATTTCTCACCATTGTAGGAAGATGTAGATCAATTTGCATTTGTGGTTAGGATCTAGTTAAGGAGTAGATCGTTTCTGGACAGAATTTTGGACAATTAGAGACAAATTAAGATGACATGTGATTTCTGTTGAGGCACGGTTTAGCTTGATCATGAGGAATTAAGATGATTTGGATAGATCATGATGAACTAGGAAGCGTGATGAACATTTCTGTGCAATTATATTAGAGTTTGGTGATGATCAATGTTGGAGTGTCATTTGAACTTTGAATTGGATTTGAAAACCTAGCTTGATCTAGAGAAAATGAACATGATATTTAGAATCCACGTGAAATTCTTGAGAGATTGATGTAAGATTTGTTGATTTTTGATCACCTGTAACCACCTGCTCACCGGAGAAGACAACCGGAGGTCTTCTCCGGCCACCGCCAGCAGCTTCCCTCCGTTTTTGAATTTAAATGGAGAAGATGATGATGAACCGTTGGATCTGCATGGAAACGAGACTTTGTAATCCAATCCAGTGGTTGCGACTTATTTGTTTTGCTGACTTTGACTAGAGGGAAACGCAGTCGTTTCACTAATGTGCTGGCACAATCCTGAGCCTTCAGATCCTTGACTAGTACACGCATCCAACAGTCCACGTTTTATTCTGAGCTTTTTATTTGTTTTATTTCATTTTGTATTATTTTTAATGCAAATTGATTCCAAAAATCACAATAAATCCATTTTTGATCCAAAAAATATTTTAAAAATATCTCCATGTTCCTGATTAAATTTGTGATTTTCTGGGATCAATAAATTGCATTTTCATGCATTTTTCAATTTTATTTGGTTTTTCTCATTTTGTTTATTTCTTTAATTTTTGCATAATTGTTCATCTGCCTTGTTGATTTTGGTGTGATCTTTTGGTATTGAATCTAGATTTGATTTTTGAATATGTTGTAGGTTGGATGGGTTTTCTCCCTTAGGATTTTTATTATATTTTTTCAACAATAATAGTTTATGTTTTAGGTGAGATGTTTAGAGCCTTCCCAAACTTGTGGTTTACCTTGACATGTTTCAACTTAGGAATTGTTTAGTGGACCTAGAAAGTGATTTAGGCTTTGATATTTGAACCCTTGATTTTTAAAACATGGATGTTCCCCTAGGAAATTTATTATATTTTTACAACTTAGTTTTCTATTTTAGGTAGAATTTGCAAGTTTGTGTTGCTTTTGGTGTTCCATCTTTGGTACCTTGCTTTGTTTGGTCTTGTTGGTGGCTTTGGAGCTTGAAGTGCTTGGATTCCTTTTTGGAGGAGCTTCTGGACATCTTGTAGCTGCTGTGGCTTGGCTTGTGGAGCTTGGAGTTTAGGTTTTCTTCCTCTTTTAGGAGCTTTTTAGAAGCTTATAAGATTAGGGTTTTAGGAAGAGCCATTAGAACTAGTCTTTCTTCTTTCATCAAACATAGAATGCATTGTTTGCTTCTATCCTCATCCCATGATGCAAAGTCCTCTTAAGGAAGCTCCATCTCTCCTTTGGAGGGATGAGTGGCATGCCTTAATGAGTAGAACTTTTGAGGATGTACTTTCTTTCATGTTAGTTCCTGATGAATTCCTTTGGTTTTCATCAGGTTTCCTAGCATTGTAACTTGATCTCAATGGTGATTTCTCTTCTTGTGGAGCTTGCTAGAGCTTGAAGATGAAGAATTGAAGAAGCTTGAAGATAGATCTAGCTTGAAGATGAAGATTCTTTGCTGTTAACTTTGCTGTCAAGAGGATTTGCTGTTTAGAGCTGCTGTTGAGTATGGAAGTTGCTATCTGTGGAAGACTGTTGCTGTTGCTTGGGCTGCTTCTTCTGTTTTTTCTTTTGTTGTATTGTCTGTTTGCTTGTGTTGCTTACCCTTAGGTTTCAGGTGGAGCTTGTCTCCCCTTGCCTGTTGTTTTCTTAGGTTTGAGGTTGAGCTGGACTCCCTTGCATCGCTTGTACTGTTGCATAGCATGCATTTTACTGTTTACTGTTTACTGCTTATTTTCTTTTGCTGTTTTCCCCTAGGATCTATGATTTCCTCTTTGCAAGAGGGAATTATGACAGACATTAGGTTTTTAAACCATGCATGATAACTGTAAGTAGATTTCCTTTCAACCATAGTTTTAGGGTGTCTTTCTCTTCTCATCTCAAAACAATTCAAAAACACAGTAATAAGGTTAATTGAAGTCGTACGTTACGAGCCTTAAGCTATCTGGGAAAAGGTTGGTGGAGGGTCTCTCTCCAGCAATCTGGATGTTAGTGTGGTACCCTTTGGGTGACATACGAAGCGTTCACTCCTGGGTCATAGTCTCTAGTGCGACTGAGATTGTAAACATCCTAAAAAACAGTTCTTTCGTAAAAGACTCAAACAAACATTCAAACTTTGTTTTGTCCTCTTGGACCCTTAATCAGGAAAACCCTTTCATAAGGAGATAAAAAACTGTCAGACAAACTTGTGTTTTTCGTAGCCCGAACTACGTTTGCTATGATCTTTCATGCCGTATGAAAGTACGTAGGCACGAGACGCGACATCTCGGCGAGCAACCTTCCCCCTTAACCCGTAGTTAGGCGAACTACGTTGACTCTGATTTCTCGTTTCAGACGGGAATACGTAGGCATAAAGTGCGATACTTTTCCGAGTCATTTTCTTTTCTTTTTAGACTAGACCTTTAGAGTAGATAGATAAACACACCCTTAGATAGAAAACAAGTGTGGATCCCGTCGAGTACGACGGACGTGAGGGGTGTTAATACCTTCCCCTTGCGTAACCGACTCCCGAATCCGGGACTTGGTTGCGATGACCATTCCTTTCCCTCTTTGCGTTAGGTTTACTCTGAGTGTTTCCTTTCCCTCTTGTGGGATAAATAACGGACGGTGGCGACTCTTCTGTCATAGCCAACGCCGATTTTCACAGTAGCGACAATGGTGGCTCGCCAATACGTCAGTATTGTGCCTACGTACTCTGTAACACCCCAATTTTTAGTAATTATTTATTAATTAAATTAATTGATTAATTATGTGATTTTAGGCCTAATTGAACTAACTAATTTATGTGATTTATTTGATATAATTGAATTAGTTGATTTATTGAATTTATATAAATTATTTGATTTATAATTGATTTAATTTTATTATTTAACTTATATGATATATTCTAATTTGTAGAATAA
Source organism: Lathyrus sativus (assembly GCA_963859935.3). Taxonomy (NCBI): domain Eukaryota; kingdom Viridiplantae; phylum Streptophyta; class Magnoliopsida; order Fabales; family Fabaceae; genus Lathyrus; species Lathyrus sativus. The sequence continues at coordinate 50,089,189 of OZ012736.1, read as the reverse complement.
TATAGAATTGTTAGATTAATTGATTGGGCCTATTTGGGGGTGTGAATAGATATGAGTTACTAAGCCCATTAAAAATTATTAGGTTAATGAATTTTGAGAATTTTATAAAACAAGAGAAAGGAGATAGAAGAGAATAGGAATGTTAGTAAGAAAAAGAGGAAAAATGAGGCAAGAAGAATAGAGTGGGGAAGAAGAAGAAGAATCAAGAGAGAGCTCAAGAACACCAAGAAAATCAAGGTAAGGGTGAGTTTTTACATAGTAAATGAGATTGTTTGATAGTGTATAATGGGTAAGAACATGTTTAGGATGAGACCCTAAATTTTTATGATGTAGTAATTGTTGGGTTTTGATGATAATCTTTACAATGTAGTGATTAATTTTGTTTGGAGTTAATATTAATTGGTGAAATTGAGAGAGAAATTAGTATACATTAGTTACTGTAGTGTCCACTTGAAAGCAATGAAAAGTGATGTTCATACTTATGACAGTAACGATACCCACTTATATTCAAACGAATACAACATGATCCTTGTGAATATGACTGTAACGTTTCATATATTATATTGCTAACCGAAATCGTGAAATGTGATAAATGGTGGCATAACTCTTGTAGCCTTTTCCCAAACGAACCGTGGTACCTTTTTATGTGGTACTGTAGCGACTTGTTTTAAGTGATAAAACAGAGTGATGACATTCTATTAAGTCCTGTAGCATCGTCTTGCATTAGTATATATAATTAATGAGTGATAAGGTGATAGTTTAAAATGTTGAATCACAGTAGCAATTTGTATTTTGTAGCACCTTTTCATCTTAAGCCAACGAACATGATATTAATAGATAGCAAAAAGGTATTGGATAATTATCATAAAAAAAATGATGATGAATTATTGAACAGTAGCACATTCTTTAATATGAAATGGAATTTTGTATATCCTTGTAACTATATTAATTAATGATTAGCATCATGAATTACTAACCTATGTAAATTTTAATTTAAATAATAATTAATAATATACCTTCATTTAATTGTTGATATTTCCTTGTTATCTTTTAAAAATTGAATTTAGTTATTGATGATAAATTGATTACTTTATATTTAATTAGTGATTTGTGTTTTGTGAATTGAGGTTGAATTGTATTAATACTTGTGGATTACTTACGAATTGTGGTGATGATGGTTGAAGTAAGAATGCCGCGATTCTTAAAAATGTGTTTGTATGTGCAAGTATGTGGTAATTCAAGTGTGGTGAATTATTGAAGATATGCATGAATGTTAAGATTAGGGAATGGTCTTAATAGCATATGGTTGTTGAATTTGCATACGCATCATTTGTGTCAAGAGGCACTGCTTGCTAATTCCGTGGGAGTTAGTGACTTGTCCCAAACCTAGAGCGGGGTTTGAAAGCTTAGGGAATGGGCTTTTTGTGTGTTATTGGTCTAGGGAACGGACCCGGTTTAAATGTAAAAACCGAAAAATAATAACAAGTGTTGGTACCACATGACATGAGTTGCATTGAGTCTTGCATCGAGTTTTGTATTGAGTCTCATTATGTATATTTATGTGCCATGAGATTATGTGTGATATGTGGAACTGATAAACTGGTGAATTATGGAGTTGTGTGTATATACTTGTGAATAGTATGGTTACTTGAATAATATTGTGTTGACGAAACTTTTGAAGTGTGAGAATAATAGTGATTATGTTTGTATGCCTTAAAGTATATATTATCTTATAATTTCAATAATTATGTGAATTCTCACCCTTCTGTTGGAATGATGTTTTATACGACATCGCTCAGGTACTGAGGAGTAGAGTTGCTTCTAGCACGAGGTAGCCGTTGGAGTAGCTTGAGTTGTGTCTTTATTTATTTTGGGTCGAGTCATGCTCTGATTATGTAACACCGGGGAATATTTTGATGTCATATTTGGAGAGATATTTTATGTACTCTACTTTATTCTGTTGTTGTTATTTTGAATTATATGAAGAATTGGCTTTTAAGCCTAAGTATTACAAATGAGATGAGCATGAGACTTTTATTATGTCTATCATGATGAAAGCAAATCCGTTGCTACATGTTAATGTGAAAGTGTATGAAAAGCAGGAAGTTATTTTTATATTATTGAGCATGACAGGTGTTGTGTGATGTTTTGAAAATTTATGTGACACCCTTTTATGAAATGCATGATAATTACTCTGATCTATTTATATTTATTCTGCGGGGTAGAAGGGTGTTACATTAGTGGTATCAGAGCAAAGTCGGTCAGTTGACCAAGTTGTTAGTGTGTTTAATCCCTTTTGTATTTGATATGTGTGTGTAGCACTATCGATATTGTTTGTTCTAACGAAGATTTGTTGTTGGAATCAAGAACAATGGTTGCAGGTAGGAATGATGAAGCGATTGCTGAAGCTTTGGCGATGTTGGCTGGAGCAATTGGGCAGAATCCGCAAGTTAATGTGAATGCTGGAAACAACAATGATGATGAGTTTCGTGCCTTGGGGAAGTTTCAGAGGAACAATCCACCAATCTTCAAGGGAACGCATGATCCTGACAAAGCACAAGTATGGCTGAAGGCAATTGAGAAGATATTTCGAGTCATGAATTGCTCAGATGCGCAGAAGGTACAGTTTGGCACTCATATGCTTGAAGAGGAAGCTGAGGACTGGTGGGGTAACACTCGTCAAAGGTTTGAAGAAGATGAGGTTGAGGTTACTTGGGATGTTTTCAGAGAGGCGTTTTTGGAGAAGTATTTTCCAGAAGATGTGCGTGGAAAGAAGGAAATCGAATTCCTTGAGCTGAAGCAGGGTAACTCAACTGTGGCTGAGTATGCAGCAAGATTTGAGGAGTTAATTAAGTTTTGTCCTCATTACAACACTACTAATGCTGAGAGATCCAAGTGCCTTAAGTTTGTGAATGGTTTGAGGCCTGAAATCAAACAAGCTATTGGTTATCAGGAGATTAGGCGATTTTCCGAGTTGGTGAACAAAAGTAGAATCTATGATGAAGATAGTAGAGCTCGGTCTAGTCACTACAAGAGTTTAAATGATAAGAGGGGAAAAGGTCAATTCAGAGGGAAGCCGTATGTGACTCCTGCTGATAAAGGGAAACAGAAAGCTGGTAATGGAAGGAAACCGAGTGGGGGAGGAGCTCCTAATCCAGTGAAGTGTTTTAGATGTGGTGTTGAAGGACATCGTGCTCCTGAGTGCACAAGTGTCGAGCAAAAGTGTTTCAAGTGTGGCAAGCCAGACCACAAGGCTTTGGAGTGCAGAAGCGGTGCGAATGTGACTTGCTACAATTGTGGTGAGCAAGGGCACATTAGTACCAAGTGTGACAAACCAAAGAAGGCTCAAGCAAAAGGGAAAGTATTTGCTCTATCAGGATCTGAGACTACTAGTGAAGATCGGTTGATTCGAGGTACATGCTTTATTAATGGTATACCTTTAGTTGCTATAATTGACACTGGAGCTACACATTCTTTTATTTCTTTGAATTGTGTTAAGAGATTAAATCTCGAGTTGTCTGTTATGAGTGGGGGTATGGTTATTGATACTCCTGCTACGGGTTCAGTAACTACCCCATATGTGTGTTTGAATTGCCCGTTGAGTATTTTTGGTAAAGACTTTGGAGTTGATTTAGTGTGTCTTTACTTAGATCAACTTGATGTTATTCTTGGGATGAATTGGTTAGAATTCAATCGTGTCTATATTAACTGTTTTGACAAAACGGTTATTTTTCCTGAAACTGATGATGAAGGAGACTTATTTATGACTGCAAAGCAAGTGAAGGAATCAGTGCAAGAGGGTGCAAAGGCATTCATGTTGATGGCAACTTTGAATATTGGCGAAAGTGAAGTAATTTATGCCTTACCAATTGTCCGTGATTTTCCGGAAGTTTTTCCTGAGGAGATAAGAGATTTACCGCCGGAACGAGAAGTGGAGTTTTCGATTGACTTAGTTCCTGGAACTAGTCCGATGTCGATGGCTCCATATCGTATGTCCGCATCGGAATTGAAAGAGTTGAAGAGTCAACTTGAGGACCTACTTGAGAAGAGGTTTATTCGTCCGAGTGTGTCACCATGGGGTGCACCAGTTTTGTTGGTTAAGAAGAAAGAAGGTACTATGAGGCTTTGTGTGGATTATAGACAATTGAACAAGGTGACTATCAAGAATAAGTATCCACTTCCAAGGATTGATGATTTGATGGATCAGTTGGTTGGTGCAAGTGTGTTCAGTAAGATAGATTTGAGATCTGGGTATCATCAGATTCGTGTGAAGGCTGAAGATATTCAAAAGACTGCTTTTAGAACAAGGTATGGACATTATGAGTATTCTGTGATGCCATTTGGTGTGACTAATGCACCAGGTGTATTTATGGAGTACATGAACAGGATCTTCCATCCTTATTTGGACAAGTTTGTGGTTGTGTTCATTGATGATATTTTGATATACTCGAAGAGTGAAGAGGATCATGCTGAGCATCTGAGAATTGTGTTGTCTGTGTTGAAAGAGAAGCAGTTGTATGCTAAACTTTCTAAGTGTGAGTTTTGGTTGAAGGAGGTGAGTTTCCTTGGCCATGTGATTTCGAGTAGAGGTATTGCAGTTGATCCATCGAAGGTAGAAGCTGTATCACAATGGGAAGCTCCAAAATCAGTTTTTGAGATTAGAAGTTTTCTTGGGTTGGCCGGTTATTATCGGAAATTCATTGAAGGATTTGCCAAGTTATCTTTGCCGTTGACACAGTTGACTAGGAAAGGCCAAGCTTTTGTTTGGGATGCAAAGTGTGAAGAAAGTTTTCAAGAACTTAAGAGAAGATTGACGACATCTCCTGTTTTGATTTTGCCGAATTCAGAAGACCTATTTGTTGTGTATTGTGATGCTTCTTTGATGGGCTTGGGAGGTGTGTTGATGCAGAATAATCAAGTTGTAGCTTATGCTTCAAGGCAACTTAAAGTGCATGAGAGGAATTACCCGACGCATGACTTAGAGTTGGCCGCTGTTGTATTTGTGTTGAAGCTTTGGAGGCATTATTTGTTTGGTTCGAGATTTGAGGTATTTAGTGATCATAAGAGTTTGAAGTATCTCTTTGATCAGAAAGAATTGAATGCAAGGCAGAGGAGATGGTTGGAACTTCTTAAGGATTATGATTTTGGTTTGAATTACCATCCGGGTAAAGCAAACGTGGTAGCCGATGCATTGAGTAGGAAATCTTTGCATATGTCGATGATGATGATAAAAGAGTTGGAAATGATTGAACAATTTCGAGATATGAGTTTGGTTTGTGAAGAGACATCTTATGGTGTTAAGTTGGGCATGTTGAAACTTACTAGTGGCATTCTTGACGAGATACGAGAAGGTCAAAAATCTGATTTGAGTTTAGTTGATCGTTTGACTTTGACCAACCAAGGCCAAGGTGGTGATTTTCGAATTGACGAGAATGGTATTATGAGGTGTCGGGATAGAGTTTGTGTTCCGGATTTGGATGGATTGAAAAAGAGTATTCTTGAGGAAGGACATCGTAGCGGATTGAGTATTCATCCGGGTGCTACTAAGATGTATCAAGATTTGAGGAAGATATTTTGGTGGCCTCGTATGAAGAAGGACATTGCCGAATTTGTGTATTCTTGTTTGACTTGCCAGAAGTCGAAGATTGAGCATCAGAAACCGTCGGGTTTGATGCAACCGTTGTTTATTCCTGAGTGGAAATGGGATAGCATTTCTATGGATTTTGTGTCTGGATTACCAAGGACGCCGGGTAAATTTGAAGCTATTTGGGTGATTGTGGATAGATTGACTAAATCTGCTCACTTTATTCCTATGCGAATGGATTATCCGTTAGAGAAATTGGCAAAGCTATACATCGAGAGGATTGTCAGTTTGCACGGTATTCCATCCAGTATTGTGTCGGATCGGGATCCGAGGTTCACTTCGAGATTTTGGGAGAGTTTACAAAGTGCTTTGGGTACGAAGTTGCGTTTGAGCTCAGCTTATCATCCTCAGACAGACGGTCAAACCGAAAGGACTATTCAATCACTCGAGGATCTGTTGAGGGCTTGTGTATTGGAGAAAGGAGGAGCTTGGGATAGCTACTTACCTTTGATTGAGTTTACTTACAACAACAGTTTTCATTCGAGTATCGGAATGGCACCATTTGAGGCATTGTATGGTAGGCGGTGTAGGACGCCATTGTGTTGGTATGAGTCCGGAGAGAGTTCGGTAGTTGGACCCGAGATAGTTCAGCAGACTACGGATAAGATTAAGATGATTCAAGAGAAGATGAGAATTTCTCAAAGTCGTCAGAAGAGTTATCATGACAAGAGGAGGAAGACACTTGAATTTCAAGAGGGAGATCATGTGTTTCTTCGAGTCACTCCGATGACTGGTGTTGGTAGGGCATTGAAGTCGCGTAAGTTGACGCCGCGTTTCATTGGTCCTTATCAGATTTTGCAGAGGATAGGAGAAGTGGCCTATCGTGTGGCTTTACCGCCATCGCTTGCTAATCTTCATGATGTGTTCCATGTATCTCAGTTGAGGAGATACATTGCGGATCCGTCTCATGTAGTCCAAGTAGATGATGTGCAGGTGAGAGATAACCTAACTGTGGAGGCATCACCTATACGGATAGAGGATCGGAAGTTGAAGCAACTTCGAGGCAAAGAGATTACTTTGGTGAAGGTCGCTTGGGGAGGACCGGCTGGTGGAAACGTGACTTGGGAGCTTGAGAGTCAGATGCGTGAGTCTTACCCCGAGTTATTCGTTTGAGGTAATTTTCGAGGGCGAAAATCTTTAAGTGGGGGAGGGTTGTAACACCCCAATTTTTAGTAATTATTTATTAATTAAATTAATTGATTAATTATGTGATTTTAGGCCTAATTGAACTAACTAATTTATGTGATTTATTTGATATAATTGAATTAGTTGATTTATTGAATTTATATAAATTATTTGATTTATAATTGATTTAATTTTATTATTTAACTTATATGATATATTCTAATTTGTAGAATAATATAGAATTGTTAGATTAATTGATTGGGCCTATTTGGGGGTGTGAATAGATATGAGTTACTAAGCCCATTAAAAATTATTAGGTTAATGAATTTTGAGAATTTTATAAAACAAGAGAAAGGAGATAGAAGAGAATAGGAATGTTAGTAAGAAAAAGAGGAAAAATGAGGCAAGAAGAATAGAGTGGGGAAGAAGAAGAAGAATCAAGAGAGAGCTCAAGAACACCAAGAAAATCAAGGTAAGGGTGAGTTTTTACATAGTAATTGAGATTGTTTGATAGTGTATAATGGGTAAGAACATGTTTAGGATGAGACCCTAAATTTTTATGATGTAGTAATTGTTGGGTTTTGATGATAATCTTTACAATGTAGTGATTAATTTTGTTTGGAGTTAATATTAATTGGTGAAATTGAGAGAGAAATTAGTATACATTAGTTACTGTAGTGTCCACTTGAAAGCAATGAAAAGTGATGTTCATACTTATGACAGTAACGATACCCACTTATATTCAAACGAATACAACATGATCCTTGTGAATATGACTGTAACGTTTCATATATTATATTGCTAACCGAAATAGTGAAATGTGATAAATGGTGGCATAACTCTTGTAGCCTTTTCCCAAACGAACCGTGGTACCTTTTTATGTGGTACTGTAGCGACTTGTTTTAAGTGATAAAACAGAGTGATGACATTCTATTAAGTCCTGTAGCATCGTCTTGAATTAGTATATATAATTAATGAGTGATAAGGTGATAGTTTAAAATGTTGAATCACAGTAGCAATTTGTATTTTGTAGCACCTTTTCATCTTAAGCCAACGAACATGATATTAATAGATAGCAAAAAGGTATTGGATAATTATCATAAAAAAAATGATGATGAATTATTGAACAGTAGCACATTCTTTAATATGAAATGGAATTTTGTATATCCTTGTAACTATATTAATTAATGATTAGCATCATGAATTACTAACCTATGTAAATTTTAATTTAAATAATAATTAATAATATACCTTCATTTAATTGTTGATATTTCCTTGTTATCTTTTAAAAATTGAATTTAGTTATTGATGATAAATTGATTACTTTATATTTAATTAGTGATTTGTGTTTTGTGAATTGAGGTTGAATTGTATTAATACTTGTGGATTACTTACGAATTGTGGTGATGATGGTTGAAGTAAGAATGCCGCGATTCTTAAAAATGTGTTTGTATGTGCAAGTATGTGGTAATTCAAGTGTGGTGAATTATTGAAGATATGCATGAATGTTAAGATTAGGGAATGGTCTTAATAGCATATGGTTGTTGAATTTGCATACGCATCATTTGTGTCAAGAGGCACTGCTTGCTAATTCCGTGGGAGTTAGTGACTTGTCCCAAACCTAGAGCGGGGTTTGAAAGCTTAGGGAATGGGCTTTTTGTGTGTTATTGGTCTAGGGAACGGACCCGGTTTAAATGTAAAAACCGAAAAATAATAACAAGTGTTGGTACCACATGACATGAGTTGCATTGAGTCTTGCATCGAGTTTTGTATTGAGTCTCATTATGTATATTTATGTGCCATGAGATTATGTGTGATATGTGGAACTGATAAACTGGTGAATTATGGAGTTGTGTGTATATACTTGTGAATAGTATGGTTACTTGAATAATATTGTGTTGACGAAACTTTTGAAGTGTGAGAATAATAGTGATTATGTTTGTATGCCTTAAAGTATATATTATCTTATAATTTCAATAATTATGTGAATTCTCACCCTTCTGTTGGAATGATGTTTTATACGACATCGCTCAGGTACTGAGGAGTAGAGTTGCTTCTAGCACGAGGTAGCCGTTGGAGTAGCTTGAGTTGTGTCTTTATTTATTTTGGGTCGAGTCATGCTCTGATTATGTAACACCGGGGAATATTTTGATGTCATATTTGGAGAGATATTTTATGTACTCTACTTTATTCTGTTGTTGTTATTTTGAATTATATGAAGAATTGGCTTTTAAGCCTAAGTATTACAAATGAGATGAGCATGAGACTTTTATTATGTCTATCATGATGAAAGCAAATCCGTTGCTACATGTTAATGTGAAAGTGTATGAAAAGCAGGAAGTTATTTTTATATTATTGAGCATGACAGGTGTTGTGTGATGTTTTGAAAATTTATGTGACACCCTTTTATGAAATGCATGATAATTACTCTGATCTATTTATATTTATTCTGCGGGGTAGAAGGGTGTTACATACTCTCAACGGGTGTGAGAGATCAGAGCTTACGTAGTTCGGGATACAAAACACGGGGTTAGATTCATTTGTTTTTCCGAGTAGGGTTAACAAACAGTTCCAGCAGTTTGGTGTATGCAGCTTGCTCATCAGATACTCGTGTGTTACCATTTGTGATAGAACGGAGAGTTAACGACACTCTTTTTTTCTGAAAACGTTTTCCTTGACTTATGGGCCCACGGGGTAAAAAGAGTTTGAAGCCTGTTTTTTGTCTTTTACGGAAGAAGTGTTGTTTATGGTTGTTTGTAGTCCGTACAGTTCTAGAGCCTATGACTTAGGAATGAATGCGTCGCATATCGTCCAAAGGACGTATACTAGACACTCTAGACGATTGAGAGGAGACCTCTCAATTATCATTTCCTAAGTGGCTTAAGGCTCGTAACGCCGTGTACCAACTTGCCTTTATTACGTTTTTTACTGTTGTTTTTAGAGATGAGAAGAGAACGAACTCTACGGGGGAAGCTATCAAGCCTTAATGTTGTCATGCCAAGGATTCATCCTAGGGTTGAGTTTGAAACAGGGAACTCCTAGATGTTATCATGCATAGGTTTCAACCTAAAGTTCTATCATCACTTCCTTATCAAAGGAAGTGAGAGTCCTAAGGGATCATGTCAATGGTAAACAGAAAACAACTGCAAGAATCATTAAAGCAGATAAAATAGAGAAATAAACAGCAAGGATGCAAATGCAATGCAGCAATACAAGCAGAGGGAGAAGTTTAACCTCTAAGCAATCAAGCAAAGAAAACAATCAAAACAGACAAGCAAAGGGAGCTCAGCTCAACCCTTCAATGCAAACACATCAGACAAAAAGAAAAACAACATACAAGCAAAGGGAGGATCACCTCAACCCTTAATGCAACCAAGCAGAGGGAGACCCACTCAACCTCTTAATGCAGTCATGCTCCTAGCCTAAAGTATTCTAAACATGAACCTATTCTAATGCATCAAGCAATGTCAAACAAGGAAGAGAAATGAAACCAAAATGAGCAACAGGGAAGTCATCCCTGGCCACTTCAGGTTGGATGTGTATCAACACAAGAGTCCATCATGGGCTCAACCTCTTGAGGAATGCACAGAATCTAACCAAGGGAAGGATTAGGCTCTCCCAAGAGGGATCCTATGTCAATAGGACAGAGAAACTGGGGGTTAGTCCTAGATATCAATCTAAGGTATCTGGTTAAAGTGTGTCAGCATAGAATGTCCATCTCAGGCTCAACCTGTTGAGGAATGCACAGAATCCAACCAAGGGAAGGATTAGGCTCTCCCAAGAGGGATCCTAAGAAAGGGACTTGGAGAGGGATGACAGTATATAAACCAAGGGAATATACCATGCCAAGAATGTCAATCCAAGGCTCAACCTTCTGAGGAATGCACAGAATTCAACCAAAGGAAGGATTAGGCTCTCCCAAGAGGGCTCCTCATCAAGACTTGAAGGAGAAAGATAGTGCAGACCAAAGGATTGTAATATACTGATGAATGTCAATTCAAGGCTCAACCTCCTGAGGAATGCATAGAATCCAACCAAGGGAAGGATTAGGCTCTCCCAGAGGGCTCCTCTTCAAGACTTGGAGACAGAGGATAGGGCAAAGCCCAGGGAAGAAATCACATAAGGGAAAGAAGGCACTACAACAACTTCTAAGAAACCCTAATGACTAGCTACAAGGGTCACCTAAACTAGGGGAATTCAAAGGCTCTATCAAGGCCTAATCAAGGTTATAAAGAGGCATCTACCTAAGTACTATCCTATCAAGAAAGGATTTGAAACTTAGAGTTAACTAATGTTCACTTAAAAGACTAATCTATGAAGTGGGTCTAGTTAGGGTCACATAAACCATACTCAACTTGTAAAATGGGGGAATAATAGAAGACCACTTCTATAAATGCTAAGCAAAAACCTAGATGATCCTAAATTGGTTAAGAATCTCTGGTAGAAAATTCAGGATCAAAACCTAAATCCAAGGGGCCTAAACAATTTCTACATCTCAATGTATGCTAAAAGGAAATCATAAGGGGAAGTCCTAAAAACCTATCTCAAAACCATACTTAGAATCATCTAAAAAATACAAAAAAAATCACAAAAACCTACCAAGGAGTATATAACAAGCATGCAAAATTTCAAAACTAAACTCTAAAGTATGAGCTAGTAATAAAATCAGCAAGTAAACTTCTCATTTTGAACATTTTAAAACATGTAATAAAAATGGAAAAATAGCACAAAAATGGAAAATTAACTAAAAATCCAAATAAAAGGCATACAAAAATCAGAAATGATACAAGGAACAGACATGATTTTTTTCACATTTTTCTGACAATTATTTATATTTTTAATGAATTAAAAATGATTAAAACAATAAAAGAAAATCATAAAATGAGTAAAAGAAATAAAAAGGAATTAAAAAACTGGGAATAAAACGTGACCATCAGATCACAATACTAGTCCACCCATCCAAAGGGCCAGCGCACGCCACGTAGCTTAGGAGTCCACTTAAATGAAACGCAGTGTTTCATGGGTGTTCAGGTGTGGCTGGTTGACTTGGGTTCACCCTACGTTCTAAATCATGAGCGTTAATCCTAAAAGTATGATAATCCAAAGCCTGGTAGCGTGCCACATCAGCGGTCAAAGTCAGCAATTCTCAAGATTAAATCACATGCGTCAGATATCCATACTAGGTAAATTGAATCAGAATCATCCAACTGTCCTTGTCTCGTCTTCAACCTTTTAACTAAAGAGGGAAAGGGGGGAAAGTCCAGGGTGGCCAGAGAAGACTCTGGTCGTCTTCTTCGGCGGGTTTACGGTGGCTAAACCATCAGGCGACACCAAACCTCATGAAAACCTCCAGATTTACTCGTCTCCTCTCAAGGAACAACATGACACTCTCCATTTTTCCATCTTCTCAAAGAATACGCAGATACAGCCATGAACAGAAAATTTGTGTTTGGGAAAATCATCACCAAATGCCAAAGTCTTTCCATCAATTTATTCTACACTCATCACTGATCAAGAATCCATGTTCAATCTTTGAAATCCATCAAAATACAGCCCTAACCGAACCTCTAAACATTTCATCCATGATAAAGAACCCTCACCAAATGCTTCCAAACCTTGCCTAAATCCATCTAGGGTTCATACTCTACCTAACCACATGAAATTTGTATCCTAATTCAGTCTCAACAAAGCATAATAATGAAAAGAAAGAAACCTGGTTTGAGATTCCACAGAGAGTGCTACAACCTCCAATTCTTGATCAAACTTGCTCAGACACGTTCAGTGATGCTTGCTGAAGAATCTTGGAGCTTCAATTCCCTCTACAATGGCCTCCAAGATGAAAAACGATTTTCACTTTGTAACTATATTTTTCAAGTGCTCCTTACCTCATTTAAGCTCTTCCAATCACCAAACTTGTTCTAAAATCTTCCAGAAACTTATATAGAGCTGTTTTGGATCATTACCTGGCCCAGTTATGGCCCAATTCACTCAATCCAATTTTCTGATTTTCCTCACTTTCCTCTCATGGCAGTCACGATTCTTCTTCTGTTTCACTTTATTCTCACCTAAATTGCTTGCATAATACCTCATGAATATGAAGGGATCAGATTGAATCCTCAATTCAATCCTATGGTGCACATTGGTTATGTTACTTCAACTTTAAGCAACTTGGAATTATGCCATGAAACCAATTCCAATTCAAAAATGTAACAATATCAAAGTGCTCTAAATGCCTTCTACTTTCAAAAAATGCAAAAACTTGCCAAGTTTTGCACAAAAATGAATTGTTTTGGAATTTTCTCCTTTTTTATGCCTTTTAATTATCTTCCATGAAAATTCCTTCATACACTTCCAGATTTAATCCATATCAATGAATCTTTGGCTCATGGTTGGACAAATAACACCATTTTGAACAACTTTCAAGTTGATCAAAAGTCCATTTGAGGTGTCTAAGTTAATGAAATTGACCCATAATCACAAATGACCCATAATTCCAAATTCCCAAAATACCCTTATCTTGTAAAGCTCATACCTTGAGTTCTACAAATCCAATCATGGACTTCTAATACTTTCTAGAAATCTAAGAAGATAAGGAACAATATTCATGTTGGCCAAAAGTTCATGAGAATCATCTTTCTAGGTCAAAAATGTCATGCAAGTTGGTTGACTTTCAAGCTCCAAATTCACATTCCTCTGATGACCTGTAACTTGTATGGCTCATAACTTGAGTTCTATAAACCCTATAAAGGACTTCTAGTACTCACATTAAAGCTATGATCATGCTCTACAACAATAATGTTAGGGTCAAGGTGAGATGAAAATCACATCTTGAGTTATGTGGTCTTGAAATTAGGCACTAAACTAGGGGATTTTACATTGTCAAGCATAGCAACCCTAGCCTAGGAACTCCTCACACTCTTGATTCATGATGTGTTGACCTTGGAATCATCCCTTAGGAATATTAATACATTAATCCATGATCACATGGCCTTGGAATTAGGTCTCAACCTTCTTCAAATCATCAGTTACCCTTGGGTTGACCAGATGAAACCCTTGTTGTACCAATCTTGGTAGTAGCTTCATATCCTTCGCATATTGACCTGTCTAGGCTTCAAAATGAACTTCAATACTTCTCATAAGCTCTCTCAAGGCTTCAAGTCCAACTCCATGGATTCAGAATCATCTGATGACCTCTCCCAACCCTCAATTTAGGAGATGTACACACTTGGCTTCAACCACTCTCTATGAGGATCCTTAACTTCCCTGGTGAGGATATCAACCCTTGAACACACTTGAAAAAACCTCTTAGCTAGCTTCATGGCCTTGGTATCCGTTTGTTGGTAGTCATACCTCTTGATCTCCTGCACACATGTCAATGCAATACAGATGATAATGCTAGAATGAATGCAATGAAACACAAGCTAAGTACAAAAAAGTTTAGGCAAATTTTGGGGTGCAACAACAAGGACTTTCTCACTTTTCCTTGGTAGATTGAAAACAGGCTCAACCACCAAAACTTCCTCCTTTTTTACCTTGATACCTACTTGCAATAATCCATCGTTAATCATACTTTGCACATCTTTTTGTACCACAACACACCCTTTAGGATTAACAGAACACTCTTCACAGTCACTATGGGTACCTTTAATCAGTCCTGCTTTCAACAGTTTCTCATGAAGTGGCCTCAACGGAGTTTTGATCTCTGACACATCACAAACTAACCTTTCATCTGAAGCTTCTTCTATAACATTAACTCCTCTATGATTTAGAAATAGGTTACTTTTAACATTAGGCGGTACATCCTCAAAAGGAAAAATCTTCTTCTCTATGAGCTCCCTGACAATATGTTTCAAGGCAAGACACCCATCTAAGTCATGGCCAGCAACAGCTTCATGAAAGGCACAATGAGAATTTGGATTGTAATGAGGTGATGAAGTGTCTGAGGGTGTATTCAATGGTCGCATTGTTACCAGCCCTTGTTGCACCAAAGTCGAGTACAACTCTATATAAGTCATTGGTATCTGAGGAAATAGAGGCCTCGTTGCTGGTCTTCGATTTTGGTAATTTTGCCTTAGTGCCTGAGCCCTAGGCTACTGATATTGCTGATAGGGTGGAGCGTTGGGCGTTCGTTGATACCCTTGTTGTTGAACTGGTTGATACATGGGTGTTGGTTGCACTGTCTGATAACTTAGAACAGAGTGATTGAAAGCAGGCGTTATAGCTGCCACATATGGTTGTTGAGCATACTGTACTGGATACATCGGTTGTTGTGTCAAATCTTGCTGAGGTTCCTGAACATAGCCTTGTGGAGGCTGCTGAATATAACCTTGTGTAGGCCGTTGATATCGTTGGTAAGGATGCTTCCAAGTCTGATTTCTTTTTCCACTGTTATGGCATTTGTCTCTCCCTCCTTCTTTTTGTGAAAATTACCACTGAACTTCTTAACATTGTTGTTGTTGGAACCACTGGAACTACTAGTCATTTTTCCATTCTTCAATCCCAATTCCACTCTCACCCCCATAACCACTATATCGGAGAAACTTGATGTTACATTGCTAATCATCTTCTCATAAAATTCAGGTCTTACCGTATCCACAAACCAATCTGTCAACTCTTTCTCATTCACAGGAGGTTCTACCTGAGAGGAAGTCTCCCTCCATCGTTGTGCATACTCTTTGAACGATGCAGAACTCTTTTGTGTCATACTCAACAATTTTCTTCTGTTAGGGGCCAAATCCATATTATATTTGTAATGTTTCATGAAAGCATCGGCCAAGTCTTGGAAACTGTGAATGCGAGATTGATCTAGGCTCAAATACCACTTAGCAGGGGCTCCTTTCAAGCTATCCCGGAAACAATGGATCATCAGCTTATCACCTTCTACATGTGCAGCCATTCTTCGGTAATACATGATCAAATGCGTTTGAGGACAAGTAGCACCAGTGTACTGATCAAAGTTGGGGATTTTGAATTTTGGCGGGATTACCAATCCAGACACTAAGCACATATCTCTGGCATCAGTACCAAAGATATCATTCCCTTCCATTGCTCTAACCTTCCTCCCTATAGTTTCTACACTCTCCTTAAATTTATCATGTCGTCTACTTCCTTCTTCAGACCCATCAAGAACTTCAAACACTTGTGGATGGCTGTGGAAAATAGGGCGCACTTGAGTTTGTACAGAGGCTAGAGTATAAGTCGGAACAACTTGGGGAATCTCTGCCCCTAGAGGAACTGATTCTTGACTGACTGGTGGCGGAGGTACAAAACCTGGTACTAACCCATACGGTGGAATACTTGCAACAGTGACTGCCTCAGGTTCTTCTACTAAACTTCCGATGCTTCTCTCTGAACGCCTCAGGTTCTTCTACTAAACTTCCCAGTTTCTTCAGGTTCTCCAAATTTGGGCTTAGGAACATAGTCTCTGCCTTCTTTCCAGAATCCATCCTATAATATTTGCAAAACCATCTTTAGTTCCTTGAATGATTAATAAAATGTAAATGCAAATGCACAAAGTATCATGGAACTCAAATTTTGTAAACATCATAGACTTAATTTCATTGGATTACAAAATTTAAGCACATCTTACAAAAGTCTTTAAACAAAAAGCTAAATAAAAGCTAACAAAAATCCTAAGAAGGTTCTCCTAACAGCCTTAGGTTGAGCTTCTCAATCTCCTTTTCCATCTGGGCCTTCTCAAGAATGAGTTTATCCACGATCAACTTCCACGGGGTCGACTGAGGACTAGAAGAAAATAAATCTTCTTGCACCTTTCTTTTCTTGCAGGAGAGTACTTCTTCATTCTTCAACTCTAATTGCTTCTAGAGCTGTGCGTTCTCTTCAATAACCACTTGGTACTTGTGCTTCCAAGCGTCCTCGGTTTGTCGTGCCTTGCTCAAAGCAATCCTTAGCTTCTCCTCCTCAGACATGATGATCAAGGTGTGCTCCTCCTTTAAAGCTATGGGTTCTTGTCGAGAATAGGGCATCTTCAACTCAATAGCTCTCTTTCGAACCCATTGGAGATAAGGTTCCAAAGAGACACAATTGGGTTTTCCCAGGTCTTTCTTTCCTTTTTTGTGCAACTGACCCCAGGCTTTCAGAATCCTCTCTTTCTGCTCTTGACTATTACCCTCTTCCTTGAAGAAAATATTTTCCACATGAACACTGTTGGGCTTGTCTTTCAAAGGATATCCCAACTGTCGACGAGCAAGGATCAGGTTGTAACTGATTCCTCCATTAGCACCAAGAAGAGGTACATTACCATAATCTCCATAGCTGTTAATGATCATTATCCCCTCATAGTCACGATTGTACCAATCAATATCAGAGTGCGTGAGAGCCATAGTCTTCTGTGACCACCACCCCTTCTTTGGATCCCAAAAAGCGTTAGCTTTAGGCAAGTGTGAAATAAACCACTTGTATAACAAAGGGGCACAGCAAGTGATCATCCCTCCCTTGTGGAAATTTCTAAGATGAACAGAATGATACACGTCTGCTAATAGAGTAGGCACATGGTTTTTCTTTAAGAAAATCTTAATGGAATTTAGGTCTACAAAGCTCTCGAAGCTAGGGAACAGAAAGATACCATAAAAGAGCAAGGCAAAGATAGCCTCGAATGCGTCCATGCTCAAATGATCTGCATAGTATTGAGCTTTTTCAACCAAGAATTCTGCACTTAACCCCAAAACTCCTCCTTTAGTAGTCATGTTCTTTTGAATATCAACCAAACCCAAACGTGTAGCTTTGGAAATATCTTGCTCCTTAGGTTCCTTCTCCATGATCGGAAAAAGAGACTCTTCAAGAATGGGCAACCCAACCAACTGAGAGTATTCTTCTAGCCTGGGCACTAGCTGATAATCGGGAAAGGTGAAACAATGGTAGAGCGGATCATAGAACTGGAGAAGCGTAGAAAGAAGTCCACTATCCATCTTTATCTTCAATAGTAACAACAACTTCCCATACCTACTCTGGAAACCCTTTGGATCTGTCACCAAGGTACCCAACCTCCTTAGGTCATCTAGTTTAAAACCTTTGTAAGTGTACTTCAATGTTTTCTTTCTTTCACCATCCATAGCGATTTCTGATGTTTACAAACAAAAAGTCTGAGTTCCATGAAACTTTATGATGTGATGTTTATGAATGCAAGAATGCACAAACACTGGTAAATGCAAAGATCACACATATGCACAAACACAAGCCTAGGTTTAAAGGATGAGCGTGGATCCAAGGTCTACCCATCCCCAAAAGGTGTGTACTAGGGATTTTCAAACCTGTAGAGCAGGGTGCTAAACGGTTCTCAGAGTCATCAATCCATCTTTTGGATATTATCAACTTCCCAAATTACTTGGTAATCGATAATATTCTCAAGAGACTCTCGTCTAAGTGTAGTATCGCGTATCAACTATTTTGGAAATACTTCCTTATAGCCATCGCACTACGTCCTAGTAAGGCCATAGTGGGGTAGAATGTAATCTAAAAGTCCACAGTGTCATGGGCTCCTTCGTCGAAAGTAGCATTGTTTTCACGAATACTCAATCAACAATACTAAACTCTCAAGAGGGCCTACACTGAGCGATGATTTCTCAAGTTAGCTTGGTCGGGAATCAAATCCCTATAAGCCTCCTTGAATATACCACCATCATATCACAATTGCACTCAAGTCCGGGTATAGGACCGTCTCACCACTCAAAAGTCCGAAGATCCAACAATCAAAAAAATATATACAAATATACATGTAAAGCAAGTATTCACAAATATAGCACACAATCAAACAAAATAGGCTAAACCCTCAAGTACCATCATCCCCAGTGAAGTCGCCATTTCTGTTGCGGTGAGAATTGTGATATCAAGCTATTGAATTAACTTGAATCTTTTAATTCTTAGAATTCACAACCGGACTTTAATTTATCCAAAGGAAAGGTCTAAAGAGAGAAAGAACCTTTTGCACGATGTAACAACAACGCTAAGAGATTCGGGGATCGGGGGTTAGTTATGCATAGGGTAGGTATTTCACATCCTAAGCATCTGTAGTACTCTACAGGAACCTTTTGTTTGTTTGTATGTTAAGTTTGCTACGTGTTTGGTATGGATTCGGATAGGTTAAAACCTAAAGATATATACACTAAGTTTGCTCGCAAAGACATCGCCTCTTCTGCCTACGTATCCTAACTAGGATAGAATCAGAGCAATCGTAGTTCACCTTACTAAGTTTGAAAAACACTTGATTATGATCAAGGTTCAAAGGGGAACAAACATGACAATGCTTTTGTAGAGTTTAAGGAAACTCTCTTGCTCTAAGTTGAACACTCAAGAAGGGGAAGTAAGTAATCATGATGATGATTCTTACATAGAGTTAACAAACTCTATCCTAAGTTCTAGTTGAAAGAGCACTCCTAACAAGGGGTAGGCTTTTTAGACTTAAGAAAAGTCCCATGGACAAGTTCTAACTTAACTAAGTGTAAATGACTTGACACAGTCGAGGGAGAGAGATGAGTTGTCAATGACCCAATGGTCAACAGAGAGGCTTTCCTTTGGAGGAATAGAAGGAGGAGACAACTTGGATGAGAACTAAAGAGTTCCATCACTTGGGGAAAATAAACTTTACAAAGCATAAACATTCAAACAAAAGAACATAAGAGTCATGGTTACAACCAAGACATGCAAGCGTATTACGATAGGCAAGAAAAGATGAATAAAGTATATGGTTACGACCAAAGCATGCAAGCGTATTACGATAGGCAAGCAAAGATGAATAAAGTATATGGTTACGACCAAAACATGCAAGCGTATTACAATAGGCAAGCAAAGATGAGTTCTTACAAGACTCAATGAAAGATAAAGACTTAAGCATATCTTGACAAAGATGAAAGTAACAACCAATGCAAACACGTATAACTTCATGGGGATGGAAATCAAATGAATCAAACATAATGCTCACAAGCAAAAAAAGTAATTACAATTACATACACAAAGGCTGACAAATATAGAACTCACACCACAACAACCAACTCAAGAGAAATAAATCAAAAGTTTGAAATGATTAGGAGGGTAAAAACCCTAAAAGAAACATGAACATTTTCAATGCAAAGTTGTTTTCAAAAAAGAGATTTTTAGAATATTAATGCATCACATGGAAATATATACCAATATGAGACCAATGCAAAAAGAACCGATTTAAAATAATAAGAAACGAAGAAGTTACGATTTTTACAAGATTTAAATAATTAAAAACACAATAAGGAAAATTAGTGATAAAAAAGAAAGGGGGCGCCTGGTGGGTGTTGAACCCACCAGCCTTTGAATAACAATTCAAAATTAAGCCATCTGGGCTAGGGCGCGCGTTTGAGAATAAAATGGAAATGAAAGAGAAAATAATGAAAATCTAGCAAAGTGGAAAAAAAGCAACAAAAAAAATGGTTGATCTCCACTGTGGATCGAACCCAGGACAAGTAGGTGAAAGGCGCATGATAAGGTGAGAGTTTAACCACTGGGGTGGCGATACACCCATGTATTTCGCCACCCCTAAAATTTAAATACCTAACAAGGCTCAAGAAATCTGGGCAAGGATTTTGATCAAATTGAAATATGAACTCCTCCCAAATACATCATTTAAGGATTTTAGATGCCAAAATCATGCAAAGACAGCTCTATTTTTAATTGGTGTGCATATGGTAGTGTGAAGCTTTGAAAATGAAATTTGGATGTCACACCTCAAAACAGCAAGACATGTGAGCAGGTAAGGGTATGCACAACTCATAAACATATAAACCAATGATTTTTTATGCACAAATCATACCAAAGCAAGTTTAATCAAAAAATGACATGTAAGTTGCACAAAATGCCTTGAAAATGCACTTTTGAAGTTATGAATCAGAACTGACACAAACAAACTCAAGGAAAGCCACACACATGTTTTAAATATGCTACTCATGATTATGCTCAAAGAAACAAACTCTAATCCAAACTGAATCACGAAATGACCATTCAATTGCAACTTCGTGGAAGTAGTTTAGAACAAGCTTGTGCCTAATCACCATTAAAACAACAGTTCATAACAGCAATGCTTCTTAAACCACAATTTGTAATAGCTACTGAATACACACATACAAATAGGGATAGCTTCTTAAGTTTGAAAGTGAGACTTGATAATCAGAGGCTAACAAACTACAAAGTGGCTTGGTAGCCCACAAATCATGAATAAAACACATATCATCAGAAAAAGAGGCTTCAACAGCTCTGAATCATGTTAACAAAAACAAACCAAATAAACATGTTGACAGTTACAATGAAATGATGCACTCAACAGGACTCTCTCAGAGCCACAACAATTTAACAATACTGATGCAGAAATGAAAGACATGCCAATCATAACCATGTTAATCTTTAAACAAAAGACATCTGCATACTGATACAAGGACATGAAATGAACATGTAAAATGCTAAAATACTACTTATTTACATAATGATACAAAGCACACAAGAATGAACATGAGAAATTCCAACTACTACACATCTGCATAATGTTGCAAAGAACACAAAATGAACATGCTGGTAGAGTCTTATTATTTCAAACAGTCATTAATGAATCACTATGCCTAGCCACACATAATGCACAACCAAGGCAAGCTTGCCTGAAACAGAAACAGACAGCCATAGCTGAGCAGCCACAAACAAAAGCCACAAGTGGCTTAGGATCTTTCCTTGACAGTTAGAGTTTAGCAAACTCAAACCAGACATAACTCCTAACAGGACCAAAACAAATTTTCAAGCATAGCCAAATTAAGAACCCCTAACAGATTTGCCAAAACCAGAACATACTTCTAATGAGAAAATGCAAGTCTAAGGCAACAGCAAGAACAACACTGAGGAGTCAATAGCAATAGGGCAATCAGCTCTTGGTATTCCAATCAGTGTTTTTGATGGATTCCAATCATAGCTTCACAAATGATCTCCTCCAAGATCAACCACATACACAAACATTGTAAAAAACAATGTTGATCCCCAAAGGTTTAGGTATATTTCAACACACATTTCATGAGTCATTTCAACCTCATTAACCAAACAACCTTACATAATTCCTTAAGGGCAGACATGACATGAATAGGTGAGATGCAACAAGAGATCAAAGCATGAAACATTGGCGGGAAAGTGTGAAAGCAGATAGGCACATATTACAACCATGGCATATGCACAATTTACACATAGATATACAACAACAAGGCATTGGATTTAAGAATGGCATATCATTTGCAAATTGTACATTTAGATTGAAAACATAAACAGAAAGTTGCAGTTCCTGGATTCAAGAACTCAAACACAACATGAATAGCACATATTGGGAATCTAATCCCAAAATTGTCAACAAAAGGTCAAGGTTAAGTGAGGCTGCACTGACCTCCCAAGCTGTTTGCAGCAGAACCATCATAAAACAAATGACTTGTGATAACAACCAACAATAACTCATGACAGAAAATAACTCAACATCCACAAGACATAATCATATCAAGGCAATGACAATCCAAGGCAATTACATGCTCACAACAATGGGCATAATACAAATTGACAAATTTGCTCATGAACTTCATTTTGTATTTAAAAACTAATACACACTAAGCACATCAATCATGTTCATGAAAGAAATGAAAGGATAGTAACCACTAACCTTTTGTAGACCTCCACACAAGCTTGTTGCAATATGGAAAACCTTGAGAAAAAAAACTTCAACTGCTGTCCCACTTGTTTTTATGAAAACAACTTTCTTGCACTTGAAGGAAATGTGAAGAACTTGTGACAGACCTCAAAATAAATGAGGATAAGATTTCTTTATGTTATGGTCAGTTGAGGTATCATATTTTGAAGGTGTATGGATGGTTAGAATGATGAAAACAAGTCTGGACAGAGGTTGGGCAGATTTTGAGTATAAGGTCAAACTTGTTTGGTCTGAAGGTTGAATTTTGGGAGAATGGTGTTTTTGAGTGGTTTAAGAGTATGAACGCCTTCTACACATCATTTATGAATTGTGCAAATGGTTTTTGGTGGTTTGGAATGTGTGGAAATGGATTTAGAAAGCCAACTGCCCAAGACAGATTTTTGATAAAACTTGAGATTTTGAAAATGAGGTAAGTGAGAAAGGAATGAGATATGTGGTTTTCTCTTGGTTTTAAGAGTGCTCTAGTGTGTCAAATGACATAGAGGGAGCCTCTATTTATAGGAAAATTAAGAGTGAGGATAGATTTGTAACCTGGCACTTTTGGAGAGATTTTGAAAAAGGTAACCCTTAGCTTGAGGTTTATTGCAGCTGTAAGATTCAAATCCTTGCCTCAACTGATGCATTTCTCAAGTTGTATGGATGACATAATGGTGATTGGAGTTGCTAGGCAAATAGGGGGCTGTTTGCTGCAAGTGTGGCAAAAAGTTTCTCTTTCTTCCCTTTTATGATTAAAATATTACCACTTGCGTCCAAGTTGCAAGTCTTGCTAAACTTCTTCATTTGATACATTTCTTCTCTTCAAATCCTCCAAATATCAGATAGAAATAAGATCCAAGGGCTGAGAATAGCTCAAGTGGTCAAAGGATGAGTTTGTGAAAAATTGTCAATGTGGGACTCAAGTGTTAAAAGCTCATCTTGGTAAATACATAACTCTCATCTCATAAGGGCTATGGAGGAGTTCTACTGCATTTTGGAAATCCCTCATGTAGCTCTACAACTTTCATGCTTTCATGAGTTTCAGATTCCCAAAGGAACTTGGCCAAAAAACCTCTCAAAGTTGCTGAAAAACAAGCCTAAAAGTGAAATTTTTCTAAGTTACTTTTCCCTCTTGTAATGACTTTAGTCATAACTCCAAATCTATGCATTTTCGGATCATGGACCACTTTGGGACTTTTGTAGGACTTGTCAAGAGCTTTCCAATGAGCTTTGAACCAACTCAATTGGATGCGTGGTTGAGGAGTTATGGTCTTGCCCCTTTCAAAACCCTAATTCCCGATTTTTGCGATTACTCCTCAATCCTTGATCCAATGGTCATGAAATTTTATGGGTAGGTGCAATATGTCATTAGGAACATTTTTGAATCATATCTTGAGGTCAAATTCCTTATGAGTGAAGAGTTGACTTTTTGGTCAACCGAACGATTAATCGGTGACTACCGAGTCGACTGTTGATGCTCCGGGTCTTTTGAGGCCTTGAAACTTCTTGAATATACTTCACTAAGCCATATGAAATTTATTGATCATGATCCCACCGTTGTAACACCTTTTAAATCAAAAGTCAAACCACAGTTGACTTTTCCTACTCGAAAATCCTAATCGGGTACCCGGAACTGCACTGTTCTTGATTCCTGGGTGACAACCTCCAATTGGATTCATACTTGATCCAATTGAATATATTTGATAATATGGAGACCTATCTCAAGAAGAACCAATCCAAAGCGTTGACTGATTAACCCTCGAAACTTTGATTTCGGTTGTGTAGAACCCTGATTCTTGTATCTTAACAAAGACAAACTTGAATTAGGTTAAGGTTAGATAATTAAATGAGTATGATCCTAAAATGATGGTGAAGATCTAAGGGGTCAAAATTTGGGGTATGACAATTCAGCTCAATCTTTCCGATCACATCAATTCCCCACATAGCAAAAGGCCACGGAGATGTTAACACATTCAGAGGAGCCGGTGGCACATGCACCTTATCCGTATAAATTTGGCATTTATGGCATTTTCTGGAGTATTTGAGGAAATCGGATTCCATAGTCATCCAATAATACCCAGCTCTTAACAATTTTCTAGCCATTGCATGTCCATTGGCATGAGTACCAAAAGAACCCTCGTGGACTTCCTCCATCAACAGGTTTACTTCGAGTTCATCAACACAGCGCAGTAAGACCATGTCAAAAATTTTCCTGTAGAGCACACTGTCTTTGTTTAGGTAAAAGTTACAGGCTAACCTCCTCAAGGTCTTCTTATCTTTACTGGATGCCCCAGATGGGTATTCCCGAGAAAATGCTTGATATCAAAATACCAAGGCTTTCCATCTAATGCTTTCTCAATTATAAATACAAAAGTAGGTCTATCAAGACGCATAATGGTGATGGCTGAAGTTTCATTCTAGAAGTTCACTTTGTACATCAAAGATAGCGTGGCTAAGGCATCTGCCATCTGATTCTCACCTCTTGGCACATGATGGAACTCGATTCTATCAAAGAATGGCAACAATCTCCTTGCATAATCCCTGTAAGGCACCAGGTTGGCCTGACGAGTTTCCCACTCTCCTTTGATATGGATAACTAACGCTGAGTCACCGTACACATCCATATTCTTGATCCTCATATCGACAGCCTCTTCTAAACCCATAATGCAAGCTTCTTACTCCGCTTCATTATTGGTGCAGGTGAAAGTCAATCGGGCAGTGAACGGTATGTGAGAAACGTGAGGAGTAGTAATAATAGCCCCGATTCCATTACCATATGAATTAACCGCTTAGTCAAAAACCAGTTTCCACTGAGATCCAATCTCAGGACCCTCGTCAGGTAAAGGCTCGTCACAGTCTTTCATCTTCAAAAACATGACGTCTTCATCTGGAAACTCAAACTTCATCAGCTGATAATCCTCAATTGGCTGTTCCATGAGATATTCCAATAGAACGCTTTCCTTGATGGGTTTTTGGGAAACATACTGAATATCATACTCCGTTAAAACCATTTGCCCTTGGGAAATCCTTCCGGAGAGTGCTTGTTTTTGAAAGACGTACTTGATCAGATCCATCTTTGAAATCAACAGGGTTGTGTGGTTTAACATGTACTGTCTCAAACGCTTAGCAGCCCAAGCGAGTGCACAACATGTTTTTTCCAGCATCGAGTATCTTGACTCACAACCGGTGAACTTCTTACTCAGATAGTAAATGGCATGCTCTTTTCTACCCTACTCGTCTTGTTGACTGAGCACACATCCCATTGAATTCTCAAGAACCGTGAGGTACATGATCAGTGGTCTCCCTACAACTGGAGGCATGAGTATTGGAGGTTCCTGCAGATATTCTTTTATTCTTTCGAACGCTTTCTGGCAATTCATTCCACCTGACCGTTTGATCTTTTCTTAGAAATTTGAATATTGGTTCACAAGTGGCTGTAAGATGAGATATAAACCTTGCAATGTAGTTTAATCTCCCCAAGAAACCACGAACCCCTTTTTCCGTTCTCGGCTCATGCATATCTTGTATAGCTTTTATTTTGGCAGGATCTACCTCAGTACCCTTTTCACTGACAATGAAACCAAGTAACCTTCCAGATCTCAACTCGAAGGTGCACTTGTTAGGATTCAGCCTCAACTTGAACTTCCTCAACCTTTCAAACAATTTCAGAAGATTGACCAGATGTCCTTCCTCCGTCTGTGACTTTACAATCATGTCATCAACATAAACCTCCACCTCATGATGAATCATATCATGAAACAAAGTGACCATTGCCTGCTGATAAGTTGGCCCTGCATTTGTCAAACCAAAGGGCATCACCTTGTAGAAAAAAGTCCCCCATGGTTTGATGAAAGTAGTTTTCTCCATGTCCTCTGGGGCCATCTTAATTTGGTTATACCCAGAGAATCCATCCTTGAACGAAAACACCGAATACTGAGCGGTGTTATCAACCAACACATTGATATGGGGGAGTAGGAAATCGTCTTTCGGGCTCGCTTTATTTAGATATCGATAATCAACGCACATCCGAACCTTTCCATCTTTCTTAGGAACATGAACAATATTAGCGACCCACAGAGGGTAATTTGTGACAGCAAGAAACCCAACATCCAACTGCTTCTGAACCTCTTCTTTGATCTTGACTTCCATATCAGGTCTTGTTCGTCTCAACTTCTGCTTAACCGGCGAACATTCTTCTCTGAGATGTAACCGGTGTACCACAATATCTGTATCCAGCCCAGGCATGTCTTGGTAAGACCAAGCGAAGATATCCTTATACTCACGGAGCATTTCAACCAATCTTCTCTTGACACTATCTTCCAATGCAGCCCCTACTTTGACCTCTTTCTTATCATCCTCGGTGCCTAGATTGATAATCTCAATATCCTCCTGATGAGGCACAATGACCCTTTCCTCCGGCTTGAGAAACCTGGCTAACTCTTCAGGTAGTTCACAGTCTTCGTCAGTCTCTTTTTAGGCTTGATAAATGGGATTATCAAAGTCATACGAAGTCATAGCAGAACCTGAATCGATGGCATCTGATAGAAAAGACTTGCATGAGGATGTTCATGTTTATTATGCGATGCAACAAACAATACACATTGCCATTTTTCTGTTTAATATAAATGCAAAACAAAAACAAGAAAAACAAGAAGCACAATATTTGTATGCGGAAACGTCCATTATTTAATGATAAAGTGCGAATAACAAGAGGGCCCCACAAATGGGTCACTACGTCTTGGGAAGAACGTAGGACTGAACATAATCAAAACAATGAACATTACTCTGCAGTAGTAACATGAATGACTTCTTCAGTAGTCCAGTTGCACAGATTCTGGCCAGGAGTACATGGACGAATCCAAGCATCCATATCGCAGTCACTGTAACCTTCATCATCTCCAATGGCATTAATCCTGTCAAATCTCACACCACTACTAGTGAATTACACAAGTCCCCTGTACCTCAGAGTGCTTTGAGAAGAACTGGAAGGTTTATAACCCAGGCCGAACTTGCCCTGCTTGACGGGAAAATTAAGAACTTGGCCCCATTTCTGAGATGAACCGGATTCTACGAAAGCACGAGCCTCCTTGAGCGACGACATCGAAACTTCTGGGCTCTTGGCTTCTACAGAAAACTTCCCCTGAATCTGAACTGCTTCAAACGCCTGGAAGAGTGTTTCGTGAATCTCCCCATCCACTTCCACATACTTGAAGGATGACAAATGGTTAACCACAATATCCTCTTCACCGCATATCGTGACTATCTTCCCTTCCACCATATACTTTAACTTTTGATGCAACGTTGAGGTGACTGCCCCTGCAGCGTGTATCCACGGTCGGCCGAGCAAACAACTGTGTGTCGACTAGATATCCATAATGTAGAAAGTTGCATCAAAGATTTCTGGTCTTATCTGAATCGGCAACATGATCGGCGTGCATATCAAACCTCGAGTGTCCAACTTCATTAACGCCTTCTTTGGGATCATATTGAGGGATGATCCTGTATCAATCAGGACATGCGACATCAGAGAACCTCTACATTCCAATGATATATGCAAAGCAGGATTATGATTCCTTCGAGCAGAAGTTAGATCCAAATCAGTAAAATCAAGACCATTACCGGCGTCCACATAAGGTACTACCACCTACAACTGATTAACAGAAATCTCCTGGGGTATGTATGTTGCATTCAAGATTTTCAATAATGCATTGTGGTGTGCCTCCGAACACAACAATAATGACAGGATAGAAATCTTCGAAGGAGTCTGATTTAAGTGATCCACAATCTTGTAGTCGCTTTTTTGAATAAGTCTCATTAATTCCTATGTATCCTTCGAGAGATAATCAACACCGACCTGTGGTTGGACATTCTCTTCAATCACGACCTTTCTTTTCCCTTTTTCATTCGTATCAGCATTAGCCTCAGATGGTGAAAAAACCCTACCACTTCTAGTGATACCTCAGACACCAACTATATTTTCAACCGACGAACTGCCATTTGTAGACGATGTTCATTCCTGCCTTTGCCCATTACAAAACACCTCTCCTCCATAATTCCATGGGATAGCTCTAGTGCTCGTATGGAACATGTCCAGGCATAATAATGATAATCGGAGCTGGCTTAGCAGGCACCGAAATATTGATTGTCCGGTATGGAATGGAGATCGTAGCAACCTCGCTTCCATCATTACTTACTTTAACTTCAGCATCTTCTTTCACAACTCTATCAAATTGCAAACAGCCCTCATCCATCATTCTCTAAATACCCTTTCTCAAAAGATTGCAACCCTCATGCTGCACCTCACACTCTAAGCAGTCAAAAGCACAACCTGGAAACACCCCTTTCTTCAACAAACTAGCCTTTACAAACCCCAGTGGAGTCTTCAAATCCCCAACATCTGTTACTAGATTCAGCTTCTCCCCCTTGATAATGGCATTGGCTCCTGCCACCCTATGATTCGACATCGCATTTTGAGTCATATTCGCCCCATCGTTGGTGAAATTGATAGCTTTAGAATCAAGCAGATCCTGGACTTTGTGCTTGAAAGCTTTGCAATGGTCAATATCATGGCCTGGGGCGTCTGAGTGAAAATCACAATGAGCATTCGCATCGTAGCCAGGAGGTGACATACCCGTGAGAGGATCCAGAGTCCTCTTCTGAGCCAATTGTAACTGCATAAGATAATGTAACAACTGAGAATACGAAATCGGAAGATTCACGAACTTTCTATCAGGCATTCTGCGTCTAGCAGCATAAGGTCGTGGAGCATTGACTTGTTGCGGAGCTGCGGCCGGGATATTCACTGTGGCAACTTGTTAATGATTACGGGACTGAGCTCTACCTTTACCCTTGTGAGAAATAGCATTTGCATTCCCCTCCCTCTTCTTGGGGTTTGTTGAATATGGTTTCTTTATTCCTCCGAAAGAGGACCCACCACCATTCGGAATTTTACTAGACTTGATTCCACTTTCTATTGTCTTCCCAGCAATTACCAAATCCGAAAACCCTACAGACATGCCGCCTATCAAATTCTCAAAGTACACACCAGGCAGTGAGCCCATAGGGGTCTGTACCCTCGCAGCTAGATCACGCCACCTCTGGGCGTATTCCTTGAAGCTCTCAGTAATTTTCTGCAACAAACTCTGTAATTGTACCCTGTTTGGTGCCAGATCACTATTATACTGATAGTGATGCACAAAAGTTTCGGCCAACTCTCTCCAGCTGCGGATATGATTTCTCTCAAGTCCCATATACCACTCCAAAGACGCCCCTGCCAGACTGTCTTGGAAAAGTGCATTAGAAGCTTTTCATCGTTAGAGTAAGCAGACATCTTCTTGAAATATGCCCGAGTATGCACTCTTGGACACGTCGTCCCTTTATATTTATCAAAATCGGGCACCTTGAATTTGGGAGGAATTCTGACTCCCAGAACTAAACCAAGATCAGACATGTCAAGGCCCAAAGAGTTCTGATTCTCAAAAGATTTCATTTTCTCCTTGATCAGTTTGAACCTTCGGTCAGCTTCAGTCGGTAAACCACCCTCCATATCTTTCCCAGAAAACACATCATCCTGGTTATCTTCCCAATGAGGGCCAGCAGCCCCGTGCACATCGCACACACTTCCATTTCCAGCAATATTATCATTCTCATTCGCAGCTCCTCCCCCCGGAGGTATGACAACAGTAGGAATACACTGTGGGATAGATCCACCGATCGATGGAGGAATAACACCAGCTCCTCTGTGCAAAACGCCCTCTTCGTCAACCCGTGCTATCAACGGCTAGACCAAAGTTCTTAAATGTTCCTGTCCACTAGCAACAGTCTGCCTCAACTCCATGAATTGGGCCATGAGAGCCCTGACTTCCTGTAATTCGACTTGAACTTGATCCATCACCTTTTGCTGATTCCCCCGAGTTGGATACCTATAGAAACTGAACTCCTCAACTTCCTCAATCCTGTTACTAAAGAAAACCAAGCAGAGTTAGGAATAGAAGCCACCGAGAACACCTACGATGCAAATGAAAATGCAAGATGCAAAATGCAAACATGTATATATGCAACAGGGAAATACCCCCCCCCCCCCTTCGATTCTAGTTCCGAGAATAACAGGGTGGCAATGGAGAACCCACAAACAACCATACAGAAAAACCTCATATATAAAGATGAACATCCAAACAGGAAACATACAGCCATAACACTAAGTACAAACAGAATGACCTCAACCAACAAGCCTGGTGATGGTCAATACAATAGCAACAACAAGCTACAGGGAAGTAAAAGACATCAAGTGCGACGCCAAGACCGAAACTCCTCTAACAACTCCTGTGTCTTAGGATGATCCGGTCTAGTGAGCAACCCCTGGATGAGCAGCTCTCGCTGGCTAATAGTGCGCTGTAAATTCTCAACATAGTCTTCCCAAGCACCTTCACCAAATACTTCTTCTAGCCTGCGCCTCTTCGTATCGGCCCTCAGCTTATAATGCTTCAAGGTCGCAAGTGCTTCGTTCAGCCTGCAATCGCTATCACGTCTGAGTGAAACTTCAATCCAAATCTTCTCATCTTTCACTCAAAGTTGAGCCTTCAGCTTGGCAATCTGCTGTTTTAACCCGTCTTCACGTGCTTTGTTGTTGGTGAGAGTTGCATTCCACTGCTCGTTGAACTTTGAAATCTCTAGATAAGCTTTGTCTAATTCTTTCTTCTTGGAAGCGAGAACATCACTAATAGCTTTGAGATCCAAACCCAAACGCTCTCGAGAACTAATTTGCTTGGTAAACTCCATGCCTAATCTGTTTACAAGCTCAGTCTACCTCTTCAAAGAATAAGTTGCTTCATTCTTCTCGCCCCGAAGCTGAGTAATCTCTTCTTCCAACTTCTCATTAGCCTTCTTCAACTCTTCTTTCTCAGCCCACACCTGATTATACTTCTGGACGTCAACGGTGATGGGTTCTTCAATCACAAGAGGACACAAAGGCTTAGAAGATGGGTAAGGCATCATCAACTTCTCGGCTCTACTCTGAATCCAAGCTAAATAGGGGTCATAGGCGCGACTATTACTCTTCCCTAAGGAAACCTTCCCTCTCTTGTGGACATTACTCCAAGCTTTCTCAACTCTGGCCAAGGTATCCCCCTCCAATAATCCGGTGAGATACAAAGATTCATGTATCTCTTCATCCTTCGGAGGACTTCTCAATGCATACCCAAATTGTCTGATTGCAAAGGACGGGTTATAGTTTATGCAACCCTTCCTTCCGACTAGAGGGACATTAAGAAAGCTTCCACAACTATAAATGTTCTGGATACCCAGCAGATCCCTGTCAAACAAAACAATATCCTCAGCAGACAATCTCATCAAACGTTTAGACCACTCCGATGTACCTGCAGTATCAAAGAACAGACCAGTCTTGGGAAGATGGCTTACAAACCATAGATAGAACAAGGGTGCACAACAAGATACACTCTTCCATCTTCTGTTCTCATTCTTGTAGTGTACGGAATGATAAACGTCACCTAGCAGCGTAGGTATAGGATTCCTTTGAAGCAAAGATACGGAATGCATCCAAATCTACGAAGTCCGGGATATTAGGGAATAACATAATACCATAGATACATAAGGCTAAGATAGCACTTAACACCACCCAACAACCCTCCCTGACAAAATGTCAAACCTTATCCACTAGAAAAGGTAACAAAAACCTAGGTATTCCATTTCTCTTAGCTACTTTCCCTGTCAAATTAGAGGTGTCTAAATGTAAAGTTGCAGTGAGCACAACCAGATTTGGCTCATGTTCAGTATGATAGAATGGTATCTGGTTAAGAATAGGCACTCATAGTAGTGCTGAGAATTCCTCTAATGTAGGCGCCAACACATAACTCTGAAAAGTAAAGCCTCTCAACTAAGGATCGTAGAACTGTAACAGGGTCTGAAGACCATTCAACTCATCCAAAGAAGGCTTGCACACGACGCTCAGAAGCTTCCCATAGGATTGTCTGAAGTCTTCCATTACCTTCTTGTCAGCTAAAGAAATCAAACTCCACAGAGCTCCAATATCGGGTGTTGGAAATTTGTAGGCCAATGTCCTCCTTAAGGGCTCCATGTCAACAATAAGGAACAAGATCACTAGAATCGAGGAAGAGATACGCACCTGCAACATAAAGACATGTTAATGAAATGTAATATGATGATGCGAATATAAATGCAAAGATGAAACAGGGGATCAAGATTGTTGTGCTGATGATCGAGAAGAAACGACGTTTCGCTTTGGTAAGAACATAGCATAACCCTGATAATGGGAACCTCTGATATCGGGAACACGGATTCACACTGCAAAGGATACTGGGTAGTCTGAAAGTCAAGGTTTCGTGCACAACTTAATCCCTCTCACAGGTATGGACCTATCCACTGATAAGGTTCGGTATCCTATGCGTTCATCAGCGTCACAGACTTTCAAGAAACAATGATACATTCACCATTTTTGGTTTGGCATCATAATCTCCCAAAGATGCCTCACTTAGCTGAATCACAAATGATCGGTCCCCAGAGTTGAAAACCCTCAGATCTAAAATCCTCTTAATGACCTACTGGGCTGGAAAGAAAGTCCTCAAAGAGAATCTTGTCTGAGCGCGGATTTCGTGGGAACTAGTGCATGCATAACATATAGGTTCACCACTACTTTCCACTTCTAATACTATCTTTGTACTCAAGCCCAGGTCCGACTTATCTCTCTATGGAACATACCCTTCCCATAGCACAGCAATAATGATACATATACAGTGCTGAAAATAAAATGCGGGAAAAAAAATAAATATATACAACACCTAATAGATAAACAAAAAACCGCTAGGATTGACTCGCATAAGGGATGTTCGTGTCACCAGCAGAGTCGCCAGTTGTCGCAACTGCGAAAAACACCTGGCTGAAAACAGAAGAGTCGCCACCTTTCGTTATTTATCCCAAAGAATGGGAAAGGAAACGATCGGAAAAACCTAACGAAAAAGGAAAAAGACGAGGTCATCACAACCAAGTCCTGGATTCAGGAGTCGGTTACGCAAGGGGAAGGTATGAGCACCCCTCACGTCCGTCGTGCTCGACGGGATCCATGCTTGTTATCTATCTAAGGGTGTGTTTATCTATCTAAGCTACAGGCTCATAAGACAAAAAGAAAGGAAAAGAGACTCGGCAGAGCATCACCGCTCTGTGCCTACATATTCCCTCGTGCAATGGGAAAGTCAGATTCAACGTAGTTCGGCTAAGTACGGGTGAAGGTGGAGGGAAGGTTGCTTACCAAGACATCACCGTCTTGTGCCTACGTATCATCGTCTGGTACGAGAAATCAGAGCAAACGTAGTTCGGGATGACACAGAACCACAAGTTGATTAAGCGTTTTAACCGAGTAGGGTTAAACCTTCGTTCTGGCAGTTAGGGATGATGCCTGTTTGTGGTAGAACCAAAGCTTAACAACACTCTTTTTTCCAAAAAAGGTTTTACATCATTAAAGCTCCCAAAGGACAAAAAAGAAGTTTGAAGTTGTTTTTGTGTCTTTTATAGAAGAAGTGTTGCATTTTATGTCTGCATCCCTATTTTCACTCTCATTTGTGTTTGCTCTTCTCTTTGTCTTCCTTTGCCGTGCTCCCCATAGGATCTCTAATCTCTTTTGAGGTTATGATATACTTTAGGTTGGAAGCCATGCATGCTAACATTAGGGTAGATGTTTCCCTTTCAATCCTAACCTTAGGACTATTTTGCATGACAACGTTAGAGCCGAGTTTCCCTTAGACCTTCCGTGCGTCTCTCTTCTTCTCATCTCAAAACAATTATAACTCATTTAATAAAGGCTAACGAATGTTGTGCGTTATGAGACTTAAGCTACTTGGGAAATGATGATTGGGTGGTTGCCTCTCAATTGTTTAGAATGCTAGTGTATGTCCTTTGGACGATATGTGACGCATTCGCTTCCAGGTCATAGTTTCTAGTGCAACATGAGTTACAAATTAAACTCAAAAACACTTATTCTATAAAAGACACAAAAACAACTTCAAACTTCTTTTTTGTCCTTTGGGACCCTTAATGATGGAAAACCTTTTTCGAAAAAAAGAGTGTTGTTAAGCTTTGGTTCTACCGCAAACAGGCATCATTCCTAACTACTAGAACGAAGGTTTAACCCTACCTGGTTAGAATGCTTAATTAACCTGTGGTTCTGTGTTAGCCCGAACTACGTTTGCTTTGATTTCTCGTAACAGACGATGATACGTAGGCACAAGACGAAGGTGTCTTGGTGAGCAACCTTTCCCCCACCTTCACCCGTAGTTAGATGAACTACGTTGACTCTGACTTTCCCATTACATGAGGGAATACGTAGGCACAAAACGGCGATGCTCTGTCGAGTCTCTTTTCCTTTCTTTTTGTCCTTTGAGCCTGTAGCTTAGATAGATAAACACACTCTTATATTGACAACAAGTGTGGATCACGTCGAGTACGACGGACGTGAGGGGTGCTCATACCTTCCCCTTGTGTAATCGACTCCTGAATCCAGGACTTGGTTGCAATGACCTCGTCTTTTTCCTTTTAAGTTAGGTTCCTCCGATCGTTTCCTTTCCCTCTCTTTGGGATAAATAACGAAAGATGGCGACTCTTCTGTTTTCCGCCGGGTGTTTTTTGCAGTTGCGACAGCTGGAGACTCTGCTAGGGACACAAACATCCCCTATGCAAGTGAATCCTAGCGCTTGTTTGTTTATCTTTTGGGTGTTGTATATATGTACTTTTTTCCCGCATTTTATTTTCAGCATTGTGTATGTATCATTATTGTTGTGTTGTGGGAGGGGAATGTTCCATTGAGAGATAAGCTGGACCTGGGCTTGAGTGCAAACATAGTATTAGAAGTGGAAAGTAATGGTGAACCTGTATGTTAGGCATGCACTAGTTCCCACGAAATTTGCGCTCAGACGAGATTCTCCTTGATGACTTTCTTTCCAGCCCAGTAGGCCATTGAGAGGATTTCAGATCTGAGGGTTGTCGACTCTGGGGACCGATCATTTGTGATTCAGCTAAGTGAGGCCTCTTCGGGAGATTATGATGCCAAACCAGAAATGGTGAACGTATCATCGTTTCTTGAAAGTTTGTGACGCTGATGAACGCATAGGATGCTGAACCTTATCAGTGGATAGGTCCATACCTGTGAGAGGGATTGGGTTGTGTAGGAAACCTTGACTTTCAAACTACCCGGTTTTATTTGCAGTGTGAATGTGTGTTCCCGATATCAGAGGTTCCTATTATCAGGGCTATGATATGTTCTTACCAAAGCGAAATGTCGTTTCTTCTCGATCATCAGCACAACAATCTTGATCCCCTGTTTCATCTTTGCATTTATATTCGCATCATCATATTACATTTCATTAACATGTATTTATGTTGCAGGTGCATATCTCTTCCTCGATTCTAGTGATCTTGTGCCTTATTGTTGACATGGAGCCCTTAAGGAAGACATTAACACCCGATATTGGAGCTTTGCGGAGTTTGATTTCTTTAGCCGACAAGAAGGTAATGGAACACTTCAGACAGTCCTATGGGATGCTTCTGAGCATCGTGTGCAAGCCTTCTTTGGATGATTTGAATGGTCTTCAAACCCTGTTACAGTTCTAAGATCCTCAGTTGAGAGGCTCTACTTTTCAGAGTTATGTGTTGGCGCCTACATTAGAGGAACTCTCTGCACTGCTAGAAGTGCCTATTCTTAACAAGATACCATTCCATCATACTGAGGATGAGCCAAATCTGGCTGTACTCGCTGCAGCTTTACATTTAGACACCTCGGAGTTGACTGGGAAAGTAGCTAAGAGAAATTGAATACCTGGGTTTCCGTTACCTTTTCTGGTGGATAAGGCTCGACATTTTTCCAAGGAGGGTTGTTGGGTGGTGTTCAGTGCTATCTTAGCCTTATGTATCTATGGTATTATGTTATTCCCTAATATCCCAGACATCTTAGATTTTGATGCATTTCGTATCTTTGCTTCGAGGAATCCTATACCTATGCTGCTAGGTGACGTTTATCATTTTGTGCACTACAAGAATGAGAACAAAAGAGGGAAGAATGTATCTTCTTGTGCACCCTTGTTCTATCTATGGTTTGTAAGCCATCTTCCCAAGACTGGTCTGTTCTATAATATTGCAGGTACATCGGAATGGTCTGAACGTTTGATGAGATTGTCTGCTAAGGATATTGTTTGGTTTGACAGGGATCTGCTGGGTATCCAGATCATTATAGTTGTGGAAGCTTTCCTAATGTCCCTCTAGTCGGAAGGAAGGGTTGCATAAACTATAACCTGTCCTTTGCAATTAGACAATTTGGGTATGCATTGAGAAGTCCTCCGAAGGATGAAGAGATACAGGAATCTTTGTATCTCACCGGATTATTGGAGGGGGATACCTTAGCCAGAGTTGAGCATGCTTGGAGTAATGTCCATAAGAGAGGGAAGGTTTCCTTAGGGAAGAGTAATAGTCGCGCCTATGACCCCTATTTAGCTTGATGATGCCTTACCCATCTGCTAAGCCTTTGTGTCCTCTTGTGATTGAAGAACCCACCACCGTTGACGTCCAGAAGTATAATCAGCTGTGGGCTGAGAAAGAAGAGTTGAAGAAGGCTAGTGAGAAGTTGGAAGAAGAGATTACTCAGCTTCGGGACGAGAAGAATGAAGCAACTTATTCTTTGAAGAGGTAGACCGAGCTTGTAAACAGATTGAGCATGGATTTAACCAAGCAAACTAGTTCTCGAGAGCGTTTGGGTTTGGATATCAAAGCTGTTAGTGATGTTCTCGCTTCCAAGAAGAAAGAATTAGGCAAATCTTATCTAGAGATTTCAAAGTTCAATAAGCAGTGGAATGCAACTCTCACCAACCACAAAGCACGTGAAGACGGGTTGAAACAACAGATTGCCAAGCTGAAGGCTTAGCTTAGAGTGAGAGATGAGAAGATTTCAATTGAAGTTTCACTCAGATGTGATAGCGATTGCAGGATGAACAAAGCACTTGCAACCTTGAAGGACTATAAGCTGAGGGCCGATACAAAGAGGCGCAGGCTAGAAGAAGTCTTTGCTGAAGGTGCTTGGGAAGACCATGTTGAGAATTTACAGTGCACTATTAGCCAGCGACAGCTGCTTATCCATGGGTTTCTCACTAGATCGGATCATCTTGAGACACAGGAGTTGTTAGAAGAGTTTCGGGCCTGGCGTTGCACTTGATGTCTTTTACTTCTCTGTAGATTGTTGTTGCTATTGTATTGACCATCACCAGGCTTGTTGGTTAAGGTCATTCTGTTTGTACTCAGTGTTATGATTGTATGTTTCCTGTTTGGCTGTTCATCTTTATATATGAGGTTTTTCTCTATGCTTGTCTGTGGGTTCTCCATTGTCGCCCTTGACAGGGTTCGCATTGCCCAATTCATGGAGTTGATGCAGACTGTTGCTAGTGGACAGGAACAGTTAAGAACTTTGGTCTAACCGTTGATAGCACGGGTTGACGAAAAGGGCGTTTTGCACGGAGGAGCTGGTGTTATTCCTCCACCGATCGGTGGATCTATCCCACAGGGTATTCCTAATGTTGTCATACCTCCGGGTGGAGGAGCTGCAAATGAGAATGGTAATATTGCTGGAAATGGAAGTGTGTGCGCTGTGCATGGGGCTGCTGGCCCTCATTGGGAAGATAACCAGGATGATGTGTTTTCTATGAGAGATATGGAGGGTGGTTTACCGACTGAAGCTGACCGTAGGTTCAAACTGATCGAGGAGAAAATGAAATCTTTTGAGAATCAGAACTCTTTGGGCCTTGATATGTCTGATCTTGGTTTAGTTCAGGGAGTCAGAACTCCTCCCAAATTCAAGGTGCCCGATTTTGATAAATATAAAGGAACGACATGGCCAAGAGTGCATATTCGGGCGTATTTCAGGGAGATGTCTGCTTACTCTAACGATGAAAAGCTGCTAATGCACTTTTTCCAAGACAATATGGCAGGGTCGTCTTTGGAGTGGTATATGGGACTTGAGAGAACTCATATCCGCAGCTGGACAGAGTTGGCCGAAGCTTTTGTGCGTCACTATCAGTATAATAGTGATCTGGCACCAAACAGGGTACAATTACAGAGTTTTTCACAGAAAAGTACTAAGAGCTTCAAGGAATACGCCCAGAGGTGGCGTGATATAGCTATGAGGGTACAACCCCCTATGGTCGAAAGGTCGCTGATTGACCTGTTCATGGCCTCACTGCCTGGTGTGTACTTTGAGAAGTTGATAGGCTGCATGTCTGCAGGGTATTCGGATCTGGTAATTGCTGGCGAGAGAATAGAAAGTGGAATCAAGTCTGGTAAAATTCCGAATGGTGGTGGGTCCTCTTCGGGAGGAAAAAAGAAACCATATTCAGCAAACCCCAAGAAGAGAGAGGTGGATGCAAATTCTATTTCTCACAAGGGTAAAGGTAGAGCTCAGTCCTGTTATCATCAACAAGTTGCCATAGTGAATATCCCGGCCGCAGCTCCGCAACAAGTCAACGCTCCACGACCTTATGCTGCTAGATGCAGAATGCCTGATAGAAAGTTCGTGAATCATCTGATGTTGTATTCTTAGTTGTTACAACATTTGTTGCAGTTACAATTGGTTCAGAAGAGGACTCTGGCTCCTCTCACGGGTACGCCAACTCCTGGATACGATGCGAATGCTCATTGTGATTTTCACTCAAGCGCCTCAGGCCATGATATTAACCATTGCAAAGCTTTCAAGCACAAAGTCCAGGATCTTCTTGATTCCAAAGCTATCAATTTCACCAATGATGGGGTGAATGTGACTTAAAACCCGATGCCGAATCATGGGGTGGCGGGAGCCAATGCCATTATCGAGGGGGAGAAGCTGAATCTGGTAACAGATGTTGGGGATTTGAATACTCCGCTAGGGTTTGTGAAGGCTAGTTTGTTGAAGAAGGGGGTGTTTCCAGGTTGTGCTTTTGACTGCTCAGAGTGTGAGGTGCAGCCTGAGGGATTCGATCTCTTGAGAAAGGGTATTCAGAGAATGATGGATGAGGGTTGTTTGCAATTTGATAGAGTTGTGAAAGAAGATGCTAAAGTTAAAGTAAGTAATGATGGAAGCGAGGTTGCTACGATCTCCATTCCATACCGGAAAATCAATATTTCGGCGCCTGCTAGGCCAGCTCCGATTATCATTACTGTGCCTGGACCTGTGCCATACCATAGCACTAGAGCTATCCCATGGAATTATGATGGAGAGGTGTTCTGTAATGGGCAAAGGCAGGAATGGACAGTGTCTATAGATGGCAGTTTTTCGGTTGAGAATATAGTTGGTGCCAGAGGTATCACTAGAATTGGTAGGGTTTTTTCACCACCGGAGGTTAATGCTGATATGAATGACATGTATCTATGCATTAGGGAGGTTTCCCCCTCGATTCTAGTTCTGAGATAACAACATAGCACTAGAGAACCCATAGACAAGCATATAGCAAAACTTCTCATACATAAACAAGAGCCTACAAGGAAATGTACAAGTATAACATTGAGTACAACAGAATCAACAGTGACCTCAGCCAACAGGTTTGGTGATGGTCAATATACAAAAATATATCAACAAAATACCAAGAGAATGAAAGCTATCGACTACCATGACGAGACTGAAAATCATCTAGAAGCTCCTTCGTCTCAGGATGATCTGGCCTGACGAGCAACCCCTGGATGAGTGAATCTCTCTGGCTAATAGTAGACTATAAACCCTGAGCGTAATCCTCCCAGGCTCCCTCGCCAAAGACCTCTTCGAGCTTACACCTCTTTGTATCAGCTCTAGACCTGTAATCTTCCAAGGTTGCAATAGCTTCATTAATCTGCAATCACTGTCCCATCAAAGTGAGGCTTCTGCTGCAATCTTCTCATCCTTCAAAGTAAGCTGAGTCTTCAACTTAATAATTTGTGACTTCAATCCATCCTCACGCTCCTTGTTGTTGGTAATAGTATCATTCCTCTGTGCATTGAACTTGGAGATTTCTAGATAAGCTCTATCCAACTCCTTATTATTAGAAGTAAGAACATCGTTTACAGCCTTCAGATCTAAACCCAAACTTTCTCAAGCGCGAATAGCTTTGGTCAAATCTGTACCCAACTTGTTCACCAGTTCAGTTTTCTTCTTAGCTGCATAAGTAGCATAATTCTTCTCACTTTGGAGCTGAGTAATCTCTTTCTCCAACTCCTCATTAGCCTTGCACAACTCTTCTTTCTCAGACCACAACTGGTTATACCTCTGAATGTCGACAGTAGTAGGCTCCTCAATCATCAGAGGATATAGAGGCTCACGAGATGGAAAAGGCATCAATACTCTCTCTGTTCTCTCTTGGATCCAAGTCATATAAGGGTCATAGGCTCGACTATTACTCTTCCCCAAAGAAGCTTTCCCCTTCCGGTGGATGCTGCTCCAAGCTCTCTCAACTCTAGCCAAGGTATCACCCTCCAGCAAACCAGTGAGATACAGAGATTCCTGTATCTCTTCTTCCTTAGGAGGATCTCTCAAAGCATACCTAAATTGTCTGACTACCAAGGATGGGTTATAGTTGATGCATCTTTTCCTTCCGACCAATGGGACGTTAGGAAATCCATCGCAACTGTAAATGATCTCAGTACCCAGCATATCTCTATCAAACCAGATGATGCTCTCAGACATCAATCCCATCATCCTCTTAGACCACTCTAGGGTACCTGCAGTATCAATAAATGGACCTGATTTGGGAAGGTCACTCACAAACCACCTGTAGAGCAAAGACACGTTCTTCCCTCTCCAGTTCTCAT
The DNA here is from genome assembly GCA_963859935.3 of Lathyrus sativus. NCBI lineage: Eukaryota > Viridiplantae > Streptophyta > Magnoliopsida > Fabales > Fabaceae > Lathyrus > Lathyrus sativus. Next base: position 50,047,919 of record OZ012736.1, on the reverse strand, counting down.
TCTTGTAATGCACATAATGATAAATGTCACCCAGAAGCGTAGGTACAGGATTCCCTGAGGCAAATATATGGAATGTATCCAAGTCTACATAATCTGGAAGGTTAGGAAACAACATGATACCATAGATACACAGTGCTAAGATAACATTAAACACCATCCAACAACCATCTTTGGCAAACTGTTGAGCTTTGTCAACCAGAAAAGGAAATGGAAATCCAGGCATCCCACTCCTCTTAACCACCTTCCCTGAAATCTCAGAAACATCAAGATGGAGGGCAACAATGTTGCACCCCAAAATTTGACCAACATTTATTTACCTAGCTTGTGTTCATCAAGAGGTATGAGTACCAATCAAGACTGTGAAGCTAGCCAAGAATTTTGTTCAAATGTTCAAGGGTTGATATCCTTGTCAGAGAAGTGAAAAGATCCTCAGAGAGATTGGTTGAAACCAAGGTTGTGTGTCTCCTAACTTGAGAGCTGTGGGAGCTCCTCAGATGATTCTGAAGCTATAAGGATGGACTTGAAGCTTTGAGAGAGCTTATGAGATGTCTTGAAAGCCATCATGAAGCCTAGAGATGCCATTGTGCAAGAATAAGAAAACTCAGCCATGAGTGGTGCAGTTAGGGTTTGACTGGGTCAACCCTAGGTCAACTGATGATTTGGAGAGGGTTAAGACCTAATACAAGAGCCATGTTATCATGAATTGATGCATTGAGATGCTATAAGGATGATTCCAAGATCAACTCATCATGATTGAGGAGTTTGAGAAGTTTCAAGCTAGGGTTTCTAAGGCTTGACAGTGTAAAATCCCCTAGTTTGACCCTTATCTTCAAGGCAGTTTAGCTCAAGATGTAATTGTCATCTCATCTTACCCCCAACATGAATGTTGTATAGCTTGCTATTAGCTTTAATTTTATTACTATAACTCCTTGATAGGATTTGTAGAGCTCAAGTTATGGCTTTGACAAGTTACAGGTCATCTGAGGTATGTGAATCTGGGTCCCTGAAAGTCACCCAACTTGCATCTAACTTTTGCCCAAGAGGGATGATTCCTATGAACTCTTCGTCAACATGAATGTTGTTCCTCATCTTCTTAGATTTCTATAGAGTACTAGAAGTCCTTGATAGGATTTGTAGAACTCAAGTTATGGCTTTGACAAGTCAAGGGCATTTTGGTCATTTGGAGATTACAGGTCATTTCAAGCATAAGGCCATAACTCCTATTTCCAAGCTTCAAATGGAAAAATCTTCAACATCAAACTTGCTTAGAATGATGTTTTAAGGCTATTAGGGAGGTCATGAGATGTTGAAAAGGCTTGTAGCAAAAAGTGATAAAAATGGCCTAAAATGATGGCATAAGTTAAATAAGTTAAAGTTGGAAATTGGAAATTACAAGTTACACATCCAAACCATGGCATATGATAGGTCATTTTGACTCCAAAGAACATTTTAGAAACAATGGTTCAACCACTTTTTTGAATTGAGGCCTAGATCATGGGGTTGCTTTGGAAAATGGTTGCTTGCATAATAAGGTACAAATGCAAAACACAAGGAAACTCAATGTACAAGCTTGCTATGCATCTCAACACATCCCATATCTCATGTAAGGAGAATTTCATGTCAGTTACAAGTTCTGCAAGGGGCTTGGCATGAGATGAGATGAATCCATAAACTCATGACATGAGAATTCCAATTTCTCATTGGATGGTTACAGATGATTCTAGATGAGTCTAAACCATTCTATATATGATTTAGAACTTGCTCAGATGTAAGGTTGGTGAGAGATTTGAGAGAAGAGAGAGATAGCCATTTCACTTGCTTCCATTGCAAGTTGAGATCAAATTCTACATTCTGATTCATTTCCATTCCTTTTTTCAATCCAAACACATTCCCTTGATCACACTGAAGCTGTGCAAACCAAATTGAAGGCAAAACCATGGAGAATTGAAGAGATAGCACTTGGATTTTGAAGGTTGCAAGTCACAATCAGGTTTGGATATTCAAGCTTTCTTGGCCCAATCTTTTGCAAACAGAAGCTTTATTATCATTCAAGGATCGATTCTGAAGAGTTTGAGAGCTTGAAGTGGAGGATTACCCTATCTGGTGTGCAAGATTTGACAGGTTAGTAAACTTTCTTCTACACCATGATTTAGGCATGATTAGGGAGAATTGTTAGGTTAGAACGGTTAGAGACCACTAGGCGATGGATTCTGGGAAGTTTGGGATCAATTGGTGAAGTTTCAGTTGATGACACCATTTTTGTTTTGACCAAGAACTCAAGATATAGTGAGCTATAGCATGAATTTGATATCAAGAATTAACCAGTGTGAGGTGGTGATCATTCTGAGGTAGTTAATTGCAAGAATTGTTGAAGTCGATGTTTGAGCATATCTTTGATCTTGGATCGGGTTTGGAGATTTAAGGCACTTCAATTGATTTCAAGGCCATGGTTGTGATCAGCATGGAATTTAGAGTGGATTAGGGTTTGGAATCTTAATTTTTCATGGAGAATTGAGGTGATACGAGTTTGGTGAAGATGGAGCTTGAAGCTCTGCTTCCATGGATTCTTCAGTTTGAACCCTAGCTGGAGGAAGAAGATGAAGGCGTGGCCATTGGATGGAGATTGGACCCGTTGACTGGGCGTGGATCGTGAGGCTGAGGTTTAATCTCACATTTGAAGAGGGAAGTTCTGAAGAGCTTAAACGCGTCGTTTCATTAAAAGGGAGATTGAGCTTGATTGATATCCCCACCCCCTTTCATGGCCCATGTTTGTTTTGAACTGAATTTTGTTACTCTTTACACCGTTTCTTTTTCTTTTTCTTTATAATTCCTCAATTAATTTTCTGATGGAAACTGAGCCTAGCGCGCCTTACTAATTGTACCCCCAGGTTGAGCCCATCTGCATTTTGAACTGAAAATAACTGCTATCTGCACCAAATGTTTCTCATTTTAATTTCTTATTCTCCATTTTTCATTAATCTTTGAAAAATCATAATAAATAGAAAAATGATGATTTTTGCATGGGGATGTTTTCTCCCATTTAATGATAATGTCTAGAAGATTATAAAACCATAATATTTGCATTTCATGCATTTTTAATATTTTTTGGGTATTTTCTCTTTTAAATAGTATTTTAGTTCTTTTATGTTGATGCATAGACTTATAGAATTTTGTTTAGCTAGTTCCCTTTGAATTCTTAGGCCATTATTTTTAGGATAATTAGATTAGGACTTTAGCTCCCCTCTGGATTTACTCCATAATTTTGTGATTAATGTTTGATTAGTTTTGCTTAGATGACTTTAGGTTGTATAGAATTAGGTCAATCCTTAACATAGGTCCACAATAAGACTAGAATTTTGGGTTTCTAGGTCAAGGTAGATATTAGGACATATAAGGGTATTAAGGGTAGTCATGTAGGATCCCCTAGAAATTATATTACGTTTTAATATGATAGTATACTATTTTTAGTTGATTTTTGTGATTGATGGTTGTTTGTGTTGCCCTTGTGGGTTGTATTTTTGTTTGCTTTGCTTTGTGGGCTTGGTGGGCTTAATCTTGCTTTGAGGAGCATGGAGGAGCATAGTAGAAGACTTGGAGATTGAAGAAGGAGCTTGAGAGCTTGGAGTCCTGTTTGTTTTGTTGTTGTTTTAGGGTTAGGAATTAGGAAGAGTTTAGACCTAGTTAAGTTCTTTCCAAAACATGGATGGTATCTTTCCCCTTCATTCCTCCCCATGATTCAAGGTCCTTCCATGGTATTCACCTCCCTCCTTTGGAGGGATAAGTGATGGTACCTAAGAAGTAGAACCTTTGAGGGAACCCTTCTTTTGATGTTGAACCCTTATAGGTCACCTTTGGTGGTCAGTAAGCAGTTTAACATCCCAGCTTATCCAGTTAAGTGATTTCCTCTGGTTTGAGTATCTTGAGAGATGTTGAGCTTGAGTTTGAAGATGAAGACTTCATTGAAGAGTATAGAAGAGGATGATTCCTTAAGCATAGCCATTTCAGCTGAAGCTTGAAGAGCATGAAGATCAAGTTGATACTTGAAGACCCAATGAAGATCCAGTAAGGACTGAAGGATGAAGTTGATACTTCTAAGTGATTGAAGATTACTCTGAGAAGCTGAAGCTTGTAAGAGGAGGAGACCAAGTTGATACTGGTAAAGCAAGAAGAGCTTGAGAGCTTGAAGACTAAGTTGAAACTTATGAAGAGTAACCAATTGAGATTGACTGAAGAGTTGAAGCTTGAAGAACAAAGGATGAGTTGATACTTACTTTGAACTTTTGAGATCCTGAAGGAATCAAGTTGATACTTGTGGTTAAGAGTGAAGCCTGAAGGTGGAACTGATTAAGGAGCTGAAGCTTGAAGAAGAGAATAAGTTGAAACATATGTTGAAGGGTTGAAACCTGGAGAAGCAAATTGATATTTGTCAATAGTGATGGAAGTCTGAAGACTGAGTTGCTGTTAGAAGAGCTGAAGCTTGGAGTTGAGAGAGGAGTTGATCTGCTTTCTTTTCTGTTTATTTTTTGTATTGATGTGCCTTGTTTGACTTGCTTGATGCATTAGAATAAGTCCATATCTAGAATAGCTTTAATCTAGGAGCATGATTGCACTAGAGGTTGAGTTGCTCCCTCTGCTTGTACTGTTAATGTATGGCTTTGCTTGCGGGTATTCGGTAGAGCCCTGCTCCCTTGCCCATGTGGTTTGTTTTGCTTGATAGCATGATTGTATTTTCCTCTGTATGATTGCAGTTTACTATATTTTGCTTGATAGCATGTTGTTATTTCCTCATTATGATTACTATTATTCATTCTGGCTTGAGGTTGAGATGAGCTTGTGGAGGCTGATGCCCCACACACATTTCCTCCCTCACTTGCATTGCATGCATTTTACCGTATTACTGTTTACTATTTAAGCTGATGCTTTGTCTGTTCTGTGTATCATTGACATGATCCCTTAGGACTCTCATTTCCTTTGATAAGGGAGTGATGATAGAACTTTAGGTTGAAACCTATGCATGACAACTTCTAGGAGTTCCCTGTTTCAAACCTCAACCATAGGATGAATCCTTGGCATGACAATAGTAGGACTTGATAGTCTCCCTCCTAGTTGAGCCTGTTCTCTTCTCATCTCAAAACAGTTTAAGATATAGTAATCATGAATGATTTCTTTCGTACGTTACGAGCCTTAAGCTATCTGAGAAAGGATTGTGGGAGAGTTTCTCTTCCACAGTCTGGATGTTTAGTATGGTACCCTTTGGGTGACATGCGACGCATTCACTCTCAGGTCATAGTCTTTAGTGCGATTGAAATTGCAAACACAACAAAAAACACTTCTTCCGTAAAAAAACAGAAAATAATCCGTAGTGCCCCGAACTACGTAAGCTCTGATCTCTCAGGCCTGTTGAGAGTACGTAGGCACAATACTGATGTATTGGCGAGCCACCTTCCCCGTAACCCGTCGTAGGTCGAACTACGTTGACTCTGATTTCTCGTTCTCTGATGAGAATACGTAGGTATAAAGCGCGACGCTTTTCCGAGTCATTTTCTTTTCTGTTTTAAGCCAGCCTTGATAGGTAGATAGATAAACGAACTCGTCTAGTAAACACAACAAGCGGGGATCCCGTCGAGTACGACGGACGTGAGGGGTGCTAATACCTTCCCCTTGCGTAACCGACTCCCGAACCCAGACAATGGTTGCGACGACCTTGTCTTACCCTTTTTCGTTAGGTTTTTTCCGATCGTTTCCTTTCCCGCTCCGTGGGATAAATAACGAAAGGTGGCGACTCTTCTGTTGTGTCGGCACCTTATTTTCGCGAAAGCGACAGCTGGCGACTCTGTTGGGGACCCTACCCAGAATCTCTGGTTCTCCGGTTCCCTATGAGAGTCAATCCTAGCGCTTGTATGATTACTTGTTGGATTGTGTTTATTTATCGCACTTTATTTCTCGCATTTTATTTCCCGCATTTTATTTTCAGTATGATATGATTATCTGTGTTGTTGTGGGAGGGGCATTCTGATGAGTGAGAAGCCAGACCCAGGCTTGAGTGCACCATAGAATTAGTTGTGGAAATTAGTGGGCGCGTGCTTGCTTTGCAGGCACTAGTGTCTCATGAAATCCACGCTCAGACGAGGTTCTCCCGGTTGGCTTCTCTTTCAACCCTTTGGGTTGAGACGGTTGCTGGTTTGGTGGATTGTCGACTCTGGGGACCGATCATTTGTGATTCAGCCGAGTGAGGCCGCTTCTTGAGCTGGTGATGCCACACCTTCTGGGTATCGTATCACCCCTCTTGAATGTCTGTGACGCTGATGAACGCATAGGATGCTGAACTTGAGTCAGTTTAGGTCCATACCTGTGAGCAGGGTTGGGTTTATTGCAGGAAACTTTGACCTTCAGACCACCTGGTTTTCTCGATAGTGGATCAGTTTTGTTGGGATCTGAGGTTCTCATCTGCAGATATGTATTTGTTCTTGATAGAGCAGGTTTTGATCAGAGGATATTATCATCAGATATGTATTTGTTCTTGATAGAGCAGGTTTTGATCAGAGGATCTTATCATCAGATATGTATTTGTTCTTGATAGAGCAGGTTTTGATCAGAGGATCTTATCATCAGATGGGTATTTGTTCTTGACAGAGCAGGTTTATGACTGGGGTCTGAAGATCCTATTACCAGATGTTTGTTCTTGATAGAGCAGAGTTTTATTATCAGATGTTTGTTCTTGATAGAGCAGAGTTTTGGTCATCAGTTGTTTGTTCTTGACAGAGCAGATTTATGATTGGGGTCTGAAGATCTCATCAGCAGATGTATGTTTTTTCTTGATAGAACAGAGTTTTATTATCAGATGTTTGTTCTTGATAGAGCAGATTTCTTGGTCCTATATCAGAGGTCTTTATTATCAGACGTTTGTTCTTGACAGAGCAGAATTATGATCTTGTGTATATGGCCCTATCAGATGGTTGTTCTTGACAGAGCAGATTTGGGGTCCAGCACCAGTGTTTTCTTCTTATCAGTGGTTGTTCTTGATAGAGCAGCGTTATGGTTTTGTTGATACAGAATCTCCACAACACAGTTGCCTTGATCTCCTGCTGCATGATTGTGTCGCTTGCGCGAAAATAAGGTGCCGGCACAACAGAAGAGTCGCCACCTTTCGTTATTTATCCCTCAGGGCGGGAAAGGAAACGATCGGAAAAACCTTATGAAAATGGGTAAGACAAGGTCATCACAACCATTGTCTGGGTTCGGGAGTCGGTTACGCAAGGGGAAGGTATTAGCACCCCTCACGTCCGTCGTACTCGACGGGATCCACGCCTGTTGTGATTACTTGGACGGGTTGATTTTATTTATCTACCTATCAAGGCTGGCTTAAACAGAAAAGAAAAATGACTCGGCAAAGCGTCACACTTTATGCCTACGTATTCTCATCAGAGAACGAGAAATCAGAGTTAACGTAGTTCGACCTACGACGGGTTATGGGGGAAGGTAGCTCGCCAATACATCAGTATTGTGCCTACGTACTCTCAACAGGTATGAGAGATCAGAGCTCACGTAGTTCGGGATACTACGGTTTATTTCCTGTCTTTTACGAAAGAAGTGTTTTTTATTGTGTTTGCAATTTCAATCGCACTAGAGACTATGACCTGAGAGTGAATGTGTCGCATGTCACCCAAAGGGTACCATACTAAACATCCAGACTGTGGAAAAGAAACTCTCCCACAATCCTTTCTCAGATAGCTTAAGGCTCGTAACGTACGAAAGAAATCATTCATGATTACTGTATCTTAAACTGTTTTGAGATGAGAAGAGAACATGCCCAACTAGGAGGGAGACTATCAAGTCCTACTGTTGTCATGCCAAGGATTCATCCTATGGTTGAGGTTTGAACAGGGAACTCCTAGAAGTTATCATGCATAGGTTTCAACCTAAAGTTCTATCATCAATTCCTTGTCAAAGGAAATGAGAGTCCTAAGGGATCATGTCAATGATACACCAAAACAGACAAAGCATCAGCTTAACATTAAAATGCATGCAATGCAAGTGAGGGAGGAAATGTGTGTGGGGCTTCAGCCTCCACAAGCTCATCTCAACCTCAAGCCAGAATGGATAACAGTAATCATGCTGAAATAAACAACATGCTATCAAGCAAGAACAGTAAACTGCAATCATACAGAAGAAAATAAAATCATGCTATCAAGAAAACAAACCACATGGGCAAGGGAGCTGGGCTCTACCGAATACCCACAAGCAAAGCCACACAGTAACAATACAAGCAGAGGGAGCAACTCAACCTCTAGTGCAATCATGCTCCTAGCTTAACTCTAGTCTAGATATAAACTTATTTTAATGCATCAAGCAAGTCAAACAAAACACATCAATACAGAAAAGAAAAAGAAAGCAACTCCTCTCTCATCTCCAAGCTTCAGCTCTTCCAACAGCAACTCAGTCTTCAGACTTCCATCACTCTTGACAAATACCAATTTGCTTTCCCAGGTTTCAACCCTTCAGCATAAGTTTCAACTTATCTTCTCTTCAAGTTTCAGCTCCTTGATCAGTTCCACCTTCAGGCTTCACCTAATCTTCAGGGGTCTTCAAGTATCAACTTGCTCTTGTTGCTCTTCAAGCTTCAGCTGGAATGGCAATACTCAAGGACTCATCCTCTTTCACACTCTTCAATGAAGTCTTCATCTTCAAACTCAAGCTCAACATCTCTCAAGATACTCAAACCAGAGGAGATTACTTACTGGATAAGCTGGGATGTTAACCTGCTTATTGACCACCAAAGGTGACCTATAAGGGTTCAACATCAAAGGAATGGTTCCCTCAAAAGTTCTACTTCCTAGGTACAATCACTTATCCCTCCAAAGGAGAGAGGTGTATACCATGGAAGGACTTTGAATCATAGGGAGGAATGGAGGTGAAAGATACCATCCATGTTTAAGAAAGAAGTTAACTAAGTCTAAGCTCTACTTAATCCCTAACCCTAAAACAATCAACAAAACAAAAAAGATCAAGCTCTCAAGCTCCTCAATGCTCCTCAATGCTTCTACTATGCTCCTTAATGCTACTTCAAGCAATACCAAGCTCTCCAAGCCCACAAAGCAAACAAACAAAAATACAAGCCCACAAGGGCAACACAAACAATCATCAACTACAAAAATCACTTAAAAATAGTATACTACTGTCGCTACGCGAAAAATGACACAGAGTCGCCACCGGATTTTATTTATCCCACGGGGGGAAAGGGAAATAGCGATAAAACCTTTGGGAAAAGAGCGTGGTCATCGCAACCAAGTCTTAGGGTTCGGGAGTCGGTTATGCGAGGGGAAGGTATTAGCACCCCCTCGCATCCATCGTACTCGATGGGAACCTCCTAGGTTATTTCGCGTGAATGGGTGTTTTATTCTAAAAGTTTGCTTGTTTAAGGAAAAGAGGGATTGGTTTATTTATTTTAATGCTCGCCAAGGATTGTGGCCCTTGTGCCTACGTATCCTCACTTAAAAGAAGTGAAGAATCAGAGCTCCGTAGTTCGGAGGCTTTATGAAATTGTTGTTTGTTGGTTGATTTTATACCTTGAAAAAGGTTTTTTTGGATTGACGCCCTAAGGCAAAAATAGTTTGATGAGTTGATGTTGTTTTTAGTTTTTTTTGAAGAAAATGTGTTCTTGACTAGGATTATACAAAAGACTTTGGATAGAGATGAATGTATCGAATAACCAAGTCGAGCACCTTGTATTCGAAACATTCGGAATGAGTGTAGGAGGGTTCCATTCTCATTCCTTCTCCACCACTTTAAAGTTCATGGTGCATAATTCCAATCATATATTTTATTGTGTTTTTTTTTGTATTTTTATGCGAAAAGAGAAACACTTGATGTTGGATCAAGATTTATTGCTTGTAAAGATATTTGAAGTGATACGATTTAGGTCGATGGCGGTGCACAAGGCATCCGACTTACATGGTCAAAAATGGCTCGATAAAATCGAGAGTTTACTTTTTAAAATAGTTTTTGGAAACAAAGGTCAACAAGGGCCATAACAATATTCACATACAAACATCATACAAACATAAGCCACACGACTCAAAAAAATCGAGACACACAAAAAAAACGGCTCGAAGTTGAAACATAAAACCGGTAAAAAAATATGGAGGAAACAGTGGTGTGACACGGGTGAAAAAACTTGAAACAGTGATGCAACACGCCCGGCCGTGTTGTGTGATATGGCCCGTGTTGCAAGGCCTGGGGAAAAAAACTTCATACAGTAGCGTGACACGGTCGGCCGTGTCGTGTGACACGGCCCGTGTTGCTGGTCCAGGTCGAAATCTCACATTTTTTTTTATGTTTTCGTTTCGTTTTTGTGGTTCCTTGAGGATGGTTGCTTAGTCCCTTAGGGGATCTTACATGATATACAGTTCAACAACACATAAAAGAGTGAATGAAATGAATATAAAAGCAAAGAATAAAAGGAGAAAGATTTGAAGAAATGGATACCAAGAGCTTTCTATTCTTCTTGCAAGTACTCCAATGACCTTTGTTGGATGTGCTCTCCCCTCTTCACTCTATGTTGTGAAGGTTTGGTTTCTCAATGATCCTCTTGTGTCTCTATCTCACTCTCTTTTTTCTGTTTTTTTGGGGGTTTCTTGCTAACTATTTTTCTGGTTTTTTGCTCTTACTCTTTGCTCTCTATGTGTAGTCTCTACTCTCCTTGCTTCTTGTGTTCTGTTCTGTTTTGATAGTAAGGAATACTATGTTTTCTATGCTTGCTTGCAGCCCCTTTTCCACCTTTTCTGTCAACTTTTTCTGCTGTCCTAAAGCCACACACTTTGCACACCTTTTCATCACCAACTTTCCATTCTTGGCAATGCCTTTTTCTTCCTTTTGTGCAGCCCCACTTTTCCCTTCTATTTCTAGTATGACTTGCTGCATTTTTCTGCTGTAGCATACTATACTACTATCCCTCTTTTTGCCCATTAGTCTCTTGGATGGTATTGCTTTGTATCTTGCCATGTAGCCAATTGTTACCACTCTTTGACAGCATTTGCAAACTGATATTTAGCAAGTAAATATATCATTTGCATGCTATTTCCTTGACTTTGTGACATAAAAAATGATCTTGTAACATAGTACATGTTGTCCTCTTGATTTTGTGACATGTAGTAATTCTTCAACTCTTGCATGGGGCTGTTTTGCCTATGATTGAACATGCATAATCTTGGCCCATAAACATTCCAATGTTGATTTAATTCTTGCATATTTCTTGGATGTTTGTGAACATAATGTAGCACATGAAAAAAAATGGTGTAGTATGAAGAGTACCATATCATAGATTTGACTAAAGACTTGAATGAAGATTTAGAAATAGATCAATTTCTAAACATTATCTAGAGTTGGAATTTTTGTAACAAATGACATGATTGTAATGTCACAAAATTCCTCTTAGTATTATTTTTATCTCCATTCATGAATATTGAATTTTGGATGATGGATTCCCTCATGTGCTTAAAAATGAAATCTTGAATTATGCATTGATGATCTTGATTCATGCCTTAATAATTTGCACTCCACTTATGCCATAAAAATAAACATGTATGAACGAGCTTTGGATTTGGCCTAGCATTCATGTCTATTAATATTTATCTTGAATATCCTTGTATTTTGTCAAGTAACTTCCCCTTGCCAAAATTTTCATGAGTAGACTTTTTCCTTAGATCAAACCTTAGGTGATGAACCTTTTTTTCATGTAGTCCGAAAATAGACAAGTTACAACCAAACGGCCTAGTTCGTACCTTGTGAACCCGCATGCTCGATACACAATAGAATGATGTATGATATGCCGAATGTAGGGTATAAAAGGCTAACGGTGAAAATGAGGGTGTGACAACTACTATATTAAAACCTAAATAATTTCTAGGGGATCCTATATACCTACCCTTAATACCCTTATATGTCCCAATGTCTAACTTGACCTAGAAACCCAAAATTCTAGTGTTATTGTGGACCTATGTTAAGGATTAACCTAGTTCTATACAACCTAAAATCATCTAAGCAAAAATAACCTAAAATTTATCACAAAATTATGGAATAAATCTAGGGGGGAGCTAAAGTCCTAATCTAACTATCCTAAAAAGAATGGCCAAAAAATGTTAAGGGAACTAGCTAAACAAAATTCTACAAATCCATGTATCAACATAAAAGAATTAAAAAGCTATTAAAGGAGAAAATACACAAAGAATATTAAAAATGCATGAAATGCAAATATTTTTATTTGATAATTTTCTTGACATTAAAATGAAATAGTAGCAAAAATTCCTACTTAAAAATCATTATTTTTCCATTTATTATGATTTTTCAAAGTTTAACATAAAATGGAGAAAATAAAATGAAAAAGATAAAACTTGGGTGCAGATAGCAACTATGGACAGTTCATTTCCTCAATGGGCTAAAAATGGGGGTGCAGGTAGTCATGCGTACTAGGCCCAAAAACTAATCAGAAAACAATTAATAGAATGAAAACAAAAAGAAAAAGAAGCGGTGTATAAAGCAACAAAATATAGTTCAAAACCAAGTGGGCCACGAAGATGGGGTGTTGATAGCAATCCAGCCCAAAGTCCTTTTAATGAAACGATGCGTTTCATGCTGGTCAGATTTTCCCTCTTCGCGCAAGATTAAATCCCAGCCCTCAGATCTTAGTCTCAGTCAAGAGTCAACCCACAATCCAATGGCTATGCACTTGTCTTCTACCTCCAACTAGGGTTCTTAGAGAATCCATGGAAATGCAGAGCACCAAACTCCATCTTCCTCAAACACGAACCTCATCAATTCTTCATGGAAAATTGAAATTCAAAACCCTATCTTGCCCAGAATATCATCCTAAATCTAACCATGATCTTAAAATCAACTGAATCATCCTAAATTCTCAAATCCGATCCAAGATCAAAGATATGCTCAATCATCCATCTCAACCATTCTTGCAATTAACTACCTCAGATTAATCACCAACTCACACTGATTGATTCTTGATGTCTAGTTCATTCTATAACTCACCATAGCTCGAGTTCTTGGTTCAAATAAAAATGGTGGCACCAACTGAAACTTCACCAATCCTTCTCAAACTTCTCAAAATCCATCTCCTATTGGTCTCTAACAGTTCTAACCTAACAATTCTACCTAAAGATGCATAAATTATGGTGTAGAGTTAATTTTGCAAACCTGGTATTTCTTGATCAACAGATGGTGAAAACCTTCAATTCAAGCCTTGAAATTCCTCAGAAAGGTTACTTGGATGATGATCTTGCTACTGTTTGCAAAAGATTTGAGGGAAAGTGCTTAAATCTCAGAATTCGATTCTGACTTGCTACCTTGAAAATCCAATTGCCAATTCCTCAATTCACCATGGATCTGCCCTCAAATTGATCTGCACAGCTTCACTATGATCAATGGAGTGTGTTTAGATGGAAAGAATGAATGGAAATGGTTCAGAATAGGGAATTCACTTTCAACTTGCAATGGAAGCAAGTGAAATGGCCAACTCTCTCTTCTCTCAAATCTTACACCAACCTTGCATCTGAGCAAGTCCTATGGGTTATATAGAGTGGTTTAGAATCATCTAGAACCATCTAGAACCTTCCCATGAGAAATTGGAAATCTCATGTCATGACATTATGAATTCACTTCTCCTCATGTGCTATCTCATGCCATAACTCTTGTAACCCTTGTAACTGACTTGAAATTCTCCCCATATGAGATTTATGATGTGTTGAAATGCATAACTAACTTGTTCATTGAGTTTCTTTGAGTTTTGCCTTTGAACCTTAAGATGCAAGCAACCAATTTCCAAAGCAGCCCCATGATCTAGGCCTCAAATCAAAATTGTGGTTGAACCATTGTTTTTAGAATGTCTTTTAGAGTCAAAATGACTTATTATATGACATGGTTTGGATGTGTAACTTGGGATTTCCAATTTCCAATTTCAACTTATTTAACTTATGCCTCCATTTTAGGTCATTTTTATCAATTTTTGATACAAGCCTTTTCAACATCTCATGACCTCCTTACTAGCCTTAAAACAACATTATAAGCAAGTTTTATGTTGAAGATTTTTCCATTTGAAGCTTGGAAATAGGAGATATGGCCTTATGCTTGAAATGACCTATAACCTCCAAATGACCAAAATGCCCTTGACTTGCCAAAGCCATAACTTGATTTCTACAAATCCTATCAAGGACTTCTAGTAATCTCTAGAAAGCTAAGAAGATTAGGAACAACATTCATGTTGACAAAGAGTTCATAGGAATCATCCTACTTAGGAAAAAGTTGGATGCAAGTTGGGTGACTTTCAAGGACCCAGATTCACATACCTCAGATGACCTGTAACTTGTCAAAGTCATAACTTGAGCTCTACAAATCCTATCAAGGACTTCTAGTACTCAAATTAAAGCTAAGAGCAAGCTCTACAACATTCATGTTATAGGGAAGATGAGATGACCATCACATCTTGAGCTAAACTGCCTTGAAGATAAAGACCAAACTAGGGGATTTTACACTGTCAAGCCTTAGAAACCCTAGCTTGAAACTTCTCAAACTCCTCAATCATGATGAGTTGACCTTATAATCATCATTATAGCATCTCAATGCATCAATCCATGATCACATGGCTCTTGGATTAGGTCTCAACCTTCTCCAAATCATCAGTTGACCTAGGGTTGACCCAGTCAAACCCTAATTCCACCACTCATGGTTGTATCTTCAGAATTCTTGTGCAATGACATCTCTAGGCTTCATGATGGCTTTCAAGACATCTCATAAGCTCTCTCAAAGCTTCAAGTCCATCCTTATAGCCCCAGAATCATCTGAGGGGCTCCCACAACTCTCAAGTTATGAGACACACAACCTTGGTTTCAACCAATCTCTCTGAGGATCTCTTGAGTTCTCTGACAAAGATATCAAGCTTTGGACACTTGAACAACCTTCTTGGCTAGCTTCATAGTCTTGCATAACTCTTGCTGGGTAATCATACCCCTTGATCTACTGCCCACATATCAATGAGAGGCAGATGATGAATGAGATGAACCACAAACTAGGTAAATAAATGTTGGTCAAATTTTGGGGTGCAACAGATTGCATTTTGCATTAGTTCGCATACTCATTTGCATTTCATTAACGTGTGTCTGTGTTGCAGGTACCGTTTTCCCCGATCCAGGATTTCTTGCCTCCTATTGTATTGCTATGGGTTCTTTGAGGAAGACTGTGGCTTACAAGTTCCCTGCCCCTGATGTGGTTAATTTGACTGGTTTGATAGCTTTAGCAGATGATTCTGTGAGGGATGAGTTCAGAAAATCTTACGGCAAGTTGCTCAGTTTGGTTCGTAAACCTTCTGTGTTTGAGTTGAATGGGTTGCACGCTCTGCTGCAGTTTTATGACCCTCCGTTGAGATGTTTCACTTTTCAGGATTTTGTTCTCGCACCCACGCTAGAGGAATATGCTGATTTGCTAGGTGTGCCTATCAAGAGGCAGATGCCTTTTGTTCATATGGATGCTGAGCCTGATCTGGCTGGTTTAGCTCGTTCACTTCATATGGACGCCTCCGAGTTGGTGTTGACTAGTTGGAACAAGGTTCC
The DNA here is from genome assembly GCA_963859935.3 of Lathyrus sativus. Classification (NCBI taxonomy): domain Eukaryota; kingdom Viridiplantae; phylum Streptophyta; class Magnoliopsida; order Fabales; family Fabaceae; genus Lathyrus; species Lathyrus sativus. The sequence goes on along the minus strand of OZ012736.1, from coordinate 50,032,308 downwards.
TGGCTTCTCCTTGCAGTTTTTAGTGGGAAAGGCTCAGCAGTGCGCCAAAGACGGATGTTGGGTCGCGTTCAACGCCATTCTCGCTTTGTGCATATATGGCATCATTCGGTACCCCAACATGCCCGATTTTGTAGACTTCAATGCATTTCATATCTTTGCTTCAGGGAATCCAGTCCCTACCTTGATAGGAGATGTCTACCATTCAGTCCACTACAAAAACGAAAACAGGAGGGGCAAGAATGTCTCATGCTGTGTACCCTTGCTTTACAAATGGCTTGATAGCCATCTGCCCAAGAGGGGTCCTTTTGTCTCGTCTGCAGCCACAACTGAGTGGTCCGAGCGTCTGATGAGTTTATCTGTAGAGGATATTGATTGGTTTGACAGAGACAGGTTAGGTACTGAGGTGATCTTCAGCTGCAGCGGGTTTCCGAACGTGCCTTTGATAGGTAGGAAGGGCTGTATAAACTACAATCCGTCGTTGCTGGTCCGACAATTCGCGTATGCTTTGAGAGCTCCACCGAAGGATGAAGAGGTGCAGGAATATCTGTACCTCACTGGTCTTCTAGAGGGGGATCTGTTATCCAAGCTTTAGCGCGCCTGGAATGGTATCAGTAAGCGAGGAAAGCCATTGCTGGGGAGAAGCAACAACCAAGCCTACCCTCCGTATGTGACTTGGGTCAGAGCCATAGCAGATGCTATAGGGATGCTGTTTCCTCGTGCCAAGCCAGAAAGCCCTCCAATGATTGAAGAGCCTACTACTGTGCCCATTCAGTAGCATAATCAGGTGTTAGCTGAGCGAGATGAGTTGAAGCGGGCGAATGAAGAACTGGAGAAAGAGTTGGCTCAACTCTGAAGCGAGAGGAACGAAGCCGTCCATTCTTTCAAAAGGCAGACAAAGCTAGTGAACCAGCTGGGCATAGACCTGACTAAGCAGATAGCCGAGCGTGAGCGCATGGGTCAAGACTTCAAAGCTGTCAACGACGTACTGGCTACGAAGAAGCAACACTTGGACGAAGCATATCGGAGGATATCCAAGTTCAACCAGCACTGGAAGGCTTCCCTGGCCACCAGGAAAGAGCGGGAGGATAAGCTGATGCTACAGATCTCCAAGCTGGAAGCCCAGGTGAAGGATGTTGAGAAGAGGTTTGATGAAGAAGCCGCCCGTAGATACGTCGCCGAAGGCCAGCTCAACAGAGCTCTCGCTAACCTGAAGGAGCGCAAACTGACGTTTGAGTCCAAGAAGCGGAAGTTAGAAAATTGCTTCGGCGAAGGAGCATGGGAAGGTTCGGTTGAAGGACTTCAGTATACCATTGTGCAGAGGGAATTACTCGTCGAAGGGTTACTCACTCTTCCTGATCATCCAGAAACGAAGGAGTTGTTAGAAGAGTATCGTGCCCGTGGCTGTACTTGACTATTTGTATTCCTTTTGTTTTGATCATTGTTGTATGCTGACCATCACCAGGCTTGTTGGCTGAGGTCACGCTGTTGATTCGTCTTGTACTCGCTGATGTTGTGTACTGCCTTGATGGGCTTTCTTTATATATGAGATTGTTATTTCCATGATTGGACTCAGACTTCTTATTATTATCAGCACTGGCACTCAGGCACTAGGATCGGGGGAGATCTCCCTAACGCACAGACACACGTTTGCATTTTCATGAAGCATTTGCATAACGAGCATTTTGTTGTTTTTCCTAACCCTTTTGTGTTTGACAGGTCTTTCAGGTTATTTCAGGTTGTTTCAGGGGTTGTCGCAGGTGGTTCCAGGATTGATCAGAGACCGATTCACCGCTATCCGACTAGAGCTAATCAAATCAGGATCATGGAGCAAGTGTAAACTGAGGTTCAGGAACTCCACGAAAGGATGGATCGCTTCATGGAGCTCATGCAAGCGGTCGCTAATGGCCAGGAGCAGCTCAGAACTTTGGTTCAGCCCTTCATTTCAAGGGTTGATAGCAACGACGTACTCCACGGTGGGACCGTGCCTACTCCTCCACCAGTTGAAACTCCGCAAAATGGTGTCCCCGTGACCGGGGGAAACGGCAGTGCTAACGGCAATATGATGGCCAATCTGGGACTCAATACGATGGGCGTCGGTAACGGGAGTCTGGGAGCTAATGCCAATGTCGGATCGGGCAACGGCAATGCAGGCGTCGGGAATCTGTTTGTGCCCCAGCCATGGCTAGAGGATCGTTAGGACGATGTGTTCTCTCGGAAAGGTGCTGAAGGGGAGCTGAATGCTGAAGCGCGGCTTAGATTTAAGGCACTTGAAGATAAGATGAGAGATATCGAGAATCAGAATACTTTGGGCGTTGATATTTCCAAGTTGGGGTTAATTGCTGATTTCAGGGTGCCTCCTAAGTTCAAGGTACCTGATTTTGAAAAATATAAGGGCACCACTTGCCCTCGTGTCCACCTGAGATCGTACTACAAGAAGATGTCTGCTCATTCTGCGGATGAGAAGCTGCTGATGCACTTCTTCCAAGACAGTCTTTCCGGGCCATCCCTCGAGTGGTACATGGGTCTGGAGCCCACTAGTGTGCGCACATGGAAGGATCTTGCTGAAGCATTTGTGCACCACTACCAATACAATAGCGACTTGGCCCCGAACCGAGTTCAGCTGCAGAATCTGTCGCAGAGGAATAATGAAGGGTTTAAGGAGTTGCTCCAGCGGTGGCGTGAGTTGGCAGCTAGGGTTCAGCCGCCGATGGTTGAACGCGAGCTCGTGCAGATGTTTGTTGCTACCCTCCCAGGGGTTTACTATGAGAAGTTAGTCAGCGGTATGTCTGGGACGTTCTCAGATCTCATTATCACGGGTGAGCACGTCGAAAATGGGATCAAGATCGGGAAAATTCAAGGTGAGTCATCCTCAACTGGAGGAGGGAAGAAACCTTATGCTGGCAAAAGACGGGAAGGAGAAGCGAGCGCTGTGACCAACGCTCGAAGAAAGGGTAAAGGCACTCACCAGCAGGTGGCCAGTATAAATATCCCGGCAGCTCCGCAGCAGCAGCAGCAGCAACAACCGAATCAATCTGAATCGGGCACCTTTGGCGAACCGTCACTTAGAGACACCGCCCATGTCGTACGCGCAACTCTTGCAGACTTTGCTTCAGCTACAGTTGATCCAGAAGAGAACGTTGGCTCCCTTGACAGGGGCACCTCCGCCAGGGTACGAAGAATCCTATGCCGAATCATAGGGGAGACGGAGTGAACGCCATTATCGAAGACGAGAATTTAGATTTGTTGACTGATGTCAGAGATCTGTAGACGCCGCTTAGCTTCGTTAAAGCTAAGTTGCTAAAAAGAGGGTTCTTTCCAGGTTGCGGAGAGTTATGCATGGACTGTGCCACACGTTCTGATGGATGTGAGCAGTTGGTAGAGGGAATCCAAAGTCTGATGACTGAGGGGATTTTACAGTTTAGCCGGAGGGCTGAAAGTGGATCAGGAGAGGTAGTGCTGAAGCAGGCCGATGAAGTCGCCACCATCACCATCCCTCGCCGGCCGATAACCATTTCTGCGCCCAGACCGCCCATCATTACTATCACCAAAGCTGGGCCAATACCGTTCGAAAGCACTAACGCTATACTGTGGCATTATGGGGCTGAAGTCTACTGCAACGGGCAGAAGCTGGAGCTAGAACCGTTTGGGGCGACTGTGGAAAACCTTGCGGGAGTCAGTGGTATCACTCGCAGCGGAAGAGTATTTGCACCACCAGAGGTCGTGGCGGAGAAAGCGGTCAGAGCTGATGCGGCCGATAAGGGTAAAAGTAAAGTCGTTGAAGAGATCCCGCGTGGGGCAGAAATCGACTTGCATGTTAAAGATGCCGAGGAGTTTATGCGGTTAATTAAAAAGAGTGACTACAAGATTGTAGACCATCTCCATCAGACGCCCTCGAAGATTTCCATTCTAAACCTGTTGTTGTGTTCTGAAGCACACCGCATCACGCTGCTGAAGGTGTTGAACGCCGCCTTTGTACCGCAAGAAATATCGGTAAATCAGCTAGAAGAGGTCATAGCCCATGTGAATGCTGGAAATGGGCTAGGTTTCACAGACTTGGAGCTGACGCCGAAGGGGAGAAACCATAATAGCGCTCTGCACATCTCGATAGAGTGTAGGGGCACAATCATGTCGCACGTGTTAGTGGACACGGGTTCGTCACTTAATGTTCTTCCGAAGAAGGCATTAATGAAGTTGGATACTCACGGAGTGATCTGCACACCCAGTGATCTGGTTGTGAAGGCGTTCGACGGAACTAAACGACACGTTTTCGGGGAGGTGACCCTGCCGATCCAAGTCGGGCCAGAAACGTTCGACGCAGTCTTTTATATTATGGACATCATGCCTGCCTACAGTTGTCTCTTGGGCCGGCCGTGGATCCATGATGCTGGTGCCGTGACCTCCACGTTGCACCAAAAGCTCAAATATGCTGTCGGAGGAAGCATCGTAACCGTGTGTGGCGAGGAAGACATAATGGTGAGCCATTTGTCGTCCTTCAAGTATGTGGAGATGGATGGCGAAATCCATGAGACTCTATGCCAAGCGTTCGAAGCTGTCAAGGTAAAAGAGGTAGCTCCTGTAGTCACAGAAAAGCCAGAGATGACTCTCTCCTCGTTCAAGGAAGCTCGGGCCGTTGTCCAAGCCGGATCTACCCCAGGCTGGGGGCGAATTTTGGAGATACCTAACAAGCAAGACAAGTTTGGATTGGGATATTCTCCGGAAGCTGAAGCTTCTTCTAGCAGTGCGTCTCGAGATAAAGGGCCGATCCAGTTTACCAGTGGCGGAGTGATTTTCGAAAGTATCAACGCGGTGTCTGAAGACAGCGAAGATAGCGACTGTGACCTCGACTCTTGGATTCAGCCAAGCAAGCCAGGCGAGGGCCTTACCAACTGGTCCGTCAAGGATATCATCCAGATGACAAGCGAAGAGTAATGATTTACTTTTTCCAATCATTGTACAACCCTATGTCCTACCCGGGGCATAGTGGTTTTATTGTCAGGGCCTTGTTGGATTATGTACATGCATTTTGTTAATAAATCAAAGGCGTTTTCTTCGTATTCAAATATTGTGATCTCTGTTATTCCTGTTTTATATTTGTTTTGAAAAACAATAAAATGGCAATGGGGTTTCTGCTAGCCTGCATATCCTTGTTTTAAACTTAACCCTTGTTATTGCAGGATCCACATAACAGATGACATCGACTCTGGACCCTCTACGGCTCGCTTCGACTTCGATTGCCCGACCTATCAAGCCGAAGAAGAGATTGATGAAGACGAAGATCTTCCTGAAGAGTTGGCCCGCTTGTTGAAACAAGAGGAGAAAGTTATTCTGCCTCATGAAGAGGAGATTGAGATCGTGAATCTGGGTTCTGAAGAACTCGTCAGAAACGTCAGGATAGGGGCTGCACTGCAGAGTGATGTCAAGCAGAGATTAGTCGAGATGCTGAGAGAGTATAGTGACGTCTTTGCTTGGTCATACGAGGATATGCCCGGACTTAACACGGACATCATGGTCCACCACTTGCCGCTGCGAGAAGATTGTCCTCCCGTTAAGCAGAAGCTTAGGAGGACCCGACCAGATATGGCCGTTAAGATCAAAGAAGAAGTGCAAAAGCAGCTTGATGTTGGCTTCTTAGCGGTCACCACTTACCCTCCGTGGGTCGCCAACATAGTGCCAGTACCGAAGAAGGACGGTAAGGTACGAATGTGCGTCGATTATCGGGATTTGAATAGGGCGAGCCTTAAAGATGATTTCCCGCTGCCTCATATCGATGTGTTGGTCGACAACACGGCCCAGTTCTCCGTGTTTTCGTTCATGGATGGCTTCTCCGGTTACAACCAGATCAAGATGGCGCCGGAGGACATGGAGAAAACGACGTTTATCACTCCCTGGGGAACATTTTGCTATAAGGTAATGCCTTTCGGTCTGAAGAACGCAGGGGCCACTTACCAACGAGCAATGGTAACTTTGTTTCATGACATGATTCATCACGAGATTGAAGTCTATGTTGATGACATGATTGCGAAGTCCCAAACGGAGGAGGGACATCTGGTCAATTTGCTGAAGCTTTTTGAGAGGCTTAGGAAGTTCAGGTTGAGGCTGAATCCTAACAAGTGTACTTTCGGAGTACGGTCCGGAAAGTTACTGGGGTTTATCGTGAGCGAACGAGGCATCGAGGTTGATCCCGCGAAAATAAAAGCCATACAAGAAATGCCAGTGCCAAAAACAGAAAAAGAAGTTCGTGGTTTCCTGGGCCAAATAAACTACATTGCAAGGTTTATTTCTCAGCTCACGGCCACGTGTGAACCGATGTTCAAGCTTTTAAAGAAAGATCAGGCGATTATCTGGAATGAGGATTGCCAGAAGGCATTCGATAAGATAAAGCAGTATCTTCAGGAACCTCCAATCTTGATACCCCCAGTGGCTGGACGGCCATTATTCATGTACTTGATAGTTCTTGAGAATAGTATGGGGTGTGTTCTCGGTCAGCACGACGAGACAGGCAGAAAGGAGCATGCCATTTACTACTTGAGTAAAAAGTTCACTGACTGTGAATCTCGCTACTCGATGCTGGAGAAGACGTGTTGTGCACTAGCCTGGGCTGCCAAACGTCTACGACAGTACATGCTCAATCACACCACTATGCTAATTTTGAAGATGGATCCGATCAAGTACGTCTTCGAGAAGCAAGCTCTTTCGGGTAGGATTGCCAGATGGAAAATGGTCTTGACGGAGTATGACATTCAGTGCGTGTCCCAGAAAGCCATCAAGGGAAGCATATTGTCTGATTACCTTGCCGAACAGCCGATCGAAGATTACCAGCCGATGAAATTTGAATTCCCTGATGAGGATATCATGTTTCTCAAAGTGAAGGATTGCGATGAGCCGTTTCCCGACGAGGGTCCAGATAGGAAGTCCCAATGGAAATTGATATTTGACGGGGCGGTTAATTCCTACGGAAGTGGCATAGGGGTGGTCATCACGACTCCCCACGGATCCCATATCCCGTTCACTGCGAGACTGACGTTTCCAGTCACCAATAATGAAGCGGAGTACGAAGCATGCATCATGGGTCTAGAAGAGGCAATTGATTTGAGAATCAAGAACCTAGACGTATATGGTGATTCGGCGCTTGTGATCAACCAGATTAAAGGGGAGTGGGAGACTCGTCAATCGAATTTGGTGCCGTACATGAACTATGCCAGAAGGCTACTCCCGTTCTTTGATCGAGTGGAACTCCATCATGTACCCAGGGCTGAAAATCAGATGGCTGATGCCTTAGCCACGTTGGCTTCGATGTATAAAGTCAATTTTTGGAATGAAGCTCCAAGAATTGTCCTTTCTCGTCTTGATAGACCTGCATTTGTCTTTGCAATCGAGGAAGCCGCCGACGGCAAGCCATGGTTCCGTGACATCCAGACTTTCCTTATGACTAAGGAGTATCCTGCGGGTGCGTCAACCCAGGATAAGACTCTGAGGAGGCTATCTGGAAATTTTTATCTCAATCCTGATGGAGTGTTGTATAAAAGAAACCACGATCTCGTGCTACTCAGATGTGTAGATAAGAAAGAGGCGAGTATGCTCATAGAAGAAGTCCATGAGGGCACATTTGGTACGCACGCTGGCGGACATGCTATGACGAGAAAGATCCTGAGAGCAGGATACTACTGGCTAATGATGGAATCTGATTGTTTTAAATTCGCGAAGAGATGTCATAAATGCCAGATTTATGCTGATAAAGTTCATGTGTCGCCGTGCCCGTTGAATGTCATGTCCTTCCCGTGGTCGTTCTCCATGTGGGGCATCGACATGATAGGCAAGATCGAGCCCACTGCATCTAACGGTCATCGCTTCATTCTAGTAGCTATCGACTACTTCACCAAGTGGGTGGAGGCAGCCTCATATGCTAATGTGACCAAGCAGGTGGTGGCTAAATTCATAAAGAGGGACATCATCTGTCGTTACGGAATTCCCGAGCGGATCATTACTGATAATGGTTCGAATCTGAATAACAAGATGATGAAGGAACTGTGCCAGAGTTTCAAGATTGAACACCACAACTCATCTCCTTACCGGCCAAAGATAAACGGCACCGTTGAAGCAGCCAATAAGAACATAAAGAAGATTGTTCAGAAGATGGTTGTGACCTACAAAGATTGGCACGAGATGTTGCCGTTTGCACTGCACGGTTACCGTACGACGGTATGTACATCAACCGGGGCAACTCCTTTCTCCTTGGTGTACGGTATGGAAGCAGTCCTACCGTTAGAAGTGGAGATCCCTTCTTTGCGAGTTTTGGTTGATGTGAAACTCGACGAGGCAGAATGGATTACGAACCGACTGAACCAACTCAGCCTGATGGACGAGAAGAAGTTTACATCGATTGCACATGGTCGTTTATACCAGAGCCGAATGAAGAAAGCTTATGATAATAAGGTGCATCCTAGGAGCTTTCAGACGGGTGATCTCGTCCTGAAGAAGATTCTTCCTCCACACTCCGATCACCGGGGCAAGTGGACTCCCAATTACGAAGGTCCGTATTTTGTCAGCAAGGTCTTCTCGGGAGGAGCTTTGTTGTTATCCACGATGGATGGTGAAGATTTTGCATCCCCGGTGAACGCGGATGCAGTTAAAAAATACTTTGCTTGAAAGCGACCCGCTGGACAGTAAAAAGAGAGTCCAGGCAAAAATGGGGCATCCCGGCGAACCATAAAAAAGGAAAAAGGTTCGGGAAAAAATTAGGGATATAAATTGAAAAAATGTACACCCGCAAAGTCGAAAACCCGGATGGGCGACTTTGGCAAAAAAGGGTATCCCGGTGAACTGAAAACCCGCAAAGGGCGGTTCACGCAAAAGTTAGGGATTTGAAAAAGCAAATGACTGCGTTCCGCGTGTGGACTTTCTTTGTTTTGTGGTTTGGAAGACCTGAGGGCCGTTTATCTGAATCAATCTCTTCTGAAGCTGAAGCGTCAAAGAAGTATCGAAGTCAAGTGGGTCATAGAGGGATCAACTCATGGTGTTCGTCTACGCCTCGTTGCCGACATGCGTATATACTGATGTATATTTATGTTTTTATATTTGCGCGGCTTCCTCATTCCAGGAGCTTGCATCTGTTGTAAAACATTTTTACCCATTCAGTGGTTCGTTATCAATAAAATGTATATCATTCAACAATTATGTTTGTTTGTTTAGCATATATCTGTTTTGTTTGCGAAAAAGAATGTCGATGTTTTTGATAAAATGCGCATACATAAACTTACTGGCCTAGGCCACTGATTGTTGAAACAATGAATTACTCGAACATTGTCACAAGATGATAACCTTGATAGGTCCCTTTGAGAAGGGTATCTTGTCTGTTTGTTTGTGTTGTTGCAGGTGTAGCATATACCAGGTAGTACGCCGTATGCGTCCCCAGGCCAGATGATTCCTTCTTCTCCAGCAAAGTTCAGCAGCCTCTCCCCACAGAGTCTGAACGTGAGATCGTAAGGCATTGATATGTCTCCCCAGGCAGAGAAGATTATCTCCCCAATCAGATGTATCCTGAAGGAACGTCATCTTCTCAGCTGAGTCATGCTGAAGTGCGCAGAAGTTGATAGTTCAAGACTGAAGTCTCCAGCGGAATTGAGATTCCCCACAGAGTCGTACTCTCCCCCGAAGCCGGATGATTCCTTCTTCCCCAGCGGAATTGATATTCCCCCACAGAGTCGTACTCTCCCCCGAAGCCGGATGATTCCTTCTTCCCCAGCGGAATTGAGATTCCCCGCAGAGTCGTACTCTCCCCCGAAGCCGGATGATTCCTTCTTCCCCAGCGGAATTGAGATTCCCCGCAGAGTCGTACTCTCCCCCGAAGTCGGATGATTCCTTCTTCCCCAGCGGAATTGAGATTTCGCGAAGAGTCGTACTCTCCCCCGAAGCCGGATGATTCCTTCTTCCCCAGCGGAATTGAGATTCCCCGCAGAGTTGTACTCTCCCCCGAAGCCGGATGATTCCTTCTTCCCCAGCGGAATTGAGATTCCCCGCAGAGTCATACTCTCCCCCGAAGCCGGATGATTCCTTCTTCCCCAGCGGAATTGAGATTCCCCGCAGAGTCGTACTCTCCCCCGAAGCCGGATGATTCCTTCTTCCCCAGCGGAATTGAGATTACCCACAGAGTCGTACTCTCCCCCGAAGCCGGATGATTCCTTCTTCCCCAGCGGAATTGAGATTCCCCACAGAGTCGTACTCTCCCCGGAAAGCAGAATGATTTCTTCCTCCTCAGCCGAGTTTGCAGATCCCCAAGAGAGCCGAGTCCTTGGAAGCCGCTCGGGCCATGAATGGTTTTCCCCAGTGAAGTGTTAAATATCTGATGCCATATTTCCCCACCAGATTCGTTATCTCCAGGAGAGTAGCTGTGAAGGCTGTGTAGTTTATTCCCGCGATTGACATCGCTTTCCCTCAGCAGGTCCATGTTCTCGTAGAGCTTCGTTCCCCCGCAGCAGTCAACTGAAGTTGCGTCCCCTGCGGAGTCCAATTGAGATTGGTGTGACCTTGTGCTCCTCGGCAAGATGGTTCCTCCCCCTATCTGAGTGGTTCTTTCTCCTTGACAGGAGGATTCTCCCTTCAACATTTATTTTGCTGACGGGATCGCATCATTGTGCATGACTGCATAGCATTTATAGCATTTCCACCGTGTGGAGCATTGCGCCATTGCCGAAGCATATGCATAATAAGCATGATCTAGGTTGTTACCGTTCTTGTTTTGCAGGTGTTCCGCCGCAAAATTGATTGCTCAGGATGATTCCTGAAATTCTCCCCAACGAAGTCGCTTGCTCAAGATGATTCTTGAAGCCCCCAACGAAGTCTCATGCTCAAGATGTTTCTTGAAGTCCCCAGCGAGGTCGTTTGCTTAAGATGATTCTTAAGATCCCCAGTGCAGTCACCAGAGTTGGTTGCTCAAGCTGATGCTTAGAGTCCCCGGCAGAGTATTTGCTCAGGATGATTCCTGAAACCTCCAGCATAGTTATCGGTTCAAGATGATTCTTGAAGTCCCCGACGGAGTTATGTGTTCAAGATGATTCTTGAAGTCCTCAGCAGAGTTGATTCATCCAGAATGATTTCTGGATCCCCGAAGCAGAGTTACTTGATAGTTCTCCAGAATCCCCAGGAGGTTTCTGAACAGTGAAGTTGAAACTTCCCTCGAAGACTTGATGATTGAAGTCCAACTGTTAACGAAGCAGTTCTCTCAGCTGCTGTTGAGTGCCTGATGGCAGAAGTTTAGATATCCCCAACTGGCTCATGATTGACCTAGGATTCCATTCCCGACTTTCTGATGAAGTCCGGCTGATGCTCAAAAGTTTTCTTTGAATGCCTGATGGCATGATTTAACGTGATCAACCTGATGGTTGACCTGATGAGTCCCGAGGAATCCTGATGCCTGATGGCATGATCAACCATGTATTACCGGTTACCGTGTGACCAATTCTCCAACTAGTTGCCGTGCAGCTAGTATTTCAGTTTTCAAAGATTTGTTCCCATCAGAGTACCGTGTACTTGCGCAGTTGGCAAATTTTCGGGTTTGTTGGTATTCAACCGCCTCACACCTTGATTGGTTGAAAGTCGTTCGCTCCTCACCCAGTCAGGTTCAAGCCGTTTGAATAGGGGCAGTTGTTGCACCCCAAAATTTGAACAACATTTATTTACCTAGCTTGTGTTCATCAAGAGGTATGAGTACCAATCAAGAATGTGAAGCTAGCCAAGAAGGTTGTTCAAATGTTCAAGGGTTGATATCCTTGTCAGAGAAGTGAAAAGATCCTCAGAGAGATTGGTTGAAACCAAGGTTGTGTGTCTCCTAACTTGAGAGTTGTGGGAGCTCCTCAGATGATTCTGAAGCTATAAGGATGGACTTGAAGCTTTGAGAGAGCTTATGAGATGTCTTGAAAGCCATCATGAAGCCTAGAGAGGCCATTGTGCAAGAATAAGAAGACTCAGCCATGAGTGGTGCAGTTAGGGTTTGACTGGGTCAACCCTAGGTCAACTGATGATTTGGAGAGGGTTGAGACCTAATCCAAGAGCCATGTGATCATGAATTGATGCATTTAGATGCTATAAGGATGATTCCAAGATCAACTCATCATGATTGAGGAGTTTGAGAAGTTTCAAGCTAGGGTTTCTAAGGCTTGACAGTGTAAAATCCCCTAGTTTGACCCTTATCTTCAAGGCAGTTTAGCTCAAGATGTGATTGTCATCTCATCTTACCCCCAACATGAATGTTGTAGGTTGCTCTTAGATTTAATTTGAGTACTAGAAGTCCTTGATAGGATTTGTAGAGCTCAAGTTATGGCTTTGACAAGTTACAGGTCATCTGAGGTATGTGAATCTGGGTCCTTGAAAGTCAACCAACTTGCATCAAACGTTTGCCCAAGAGGGATGATTCCTATGAACTCTTGGTAAACATGAATGTTGTTCCTCATCTTCTTAGCTTTCTAGAGAGTACTAGAAGTCCTTGATAGGATTTGTATAACTCAAGTTATGGTTTTGACAAGTCAAGGGCATTTTGGTCATTTGGAGATTACAGGTCATTTCAAGCATAAGGCCATAACTCCTATTTCCAAGCTTCAAATGGAAAAATCTTCAACATAAAACTTGCTTAGAATGATGTTTTAAGGCTAATAGGGAGGTCATGAGATGTTGAAAAGGCTTGTAGCAAAAAGTGATAAAAATGGCCTAAAATGAAAGCATAAGTTAAATAAGTTGAAGTAGGAAATTGGAAATTCCAAGTTACACATCCAAACCATGGCATATGATAGGTCATTTTGACTCCAAAGAACATTTTAGAAACAATGGTTCAGCCACTTTTTTGAATTGATGCCTAGATCATGGGGTTGCTTTGGAAAATGGTTGCTTGCATAATAAGGTACAAATGCAAAACACAAGGAAACTCAATGTACAAGCTTGCTATGCATCTCAACACATCCCATATCTCATGTAAGGAGAATTTTAGGTCAGTTACAAGTGCTGCAAGGGGCTTGGCATGAGATGAGGCATGAGATGAGATGAATCCATAAACTCATGACATGAGAATTCCAATTTCTCATTGGATGGTTCCAGATGGTTCTAGATGAGTCTAAACCATTCTATATATGATTTAGAACTTGCTCAGATGCAAGGTTGGTGAGAGATTTGAGAGAAGAGAGAGATAGTCATTTCACTTGCTTCCATTGCAAGTTGAGATCAAATTCTACATTCTGATTCATTTCCATTCCTTTTTTCAATCCAAACACATTCCCTTGATCACACTGAAGCTGTGCAGACCAAATTGAAGGCAAAACCATGGAGAATTGAAGAGATAGCACTTGGATTTTGAAGGTTGCAAGTCACAATCGGGTTTGGAGATTCAAGCTTTCTTGGCCCAATCTTTTGCAAACAGAAGCTTTATTATCATTCAAGGATTGATTCTGAAGAGTTTGAGAGCTTGAAGTGGAGGATTACCCTATCTGGTGTGCAAGATTTGACAGGTTAGTAAACTTTCTTCTACACCATGATTTAGGCATGATTAGGGAGAATTGTTAGGTTAGAACGGTTAGAGACCACTAGGCGATGGATTCTGGGAAGTTTGGGATCAATTGGTGAAGTTTCAGTTGATGACACCATTTTTGTTTTGACCAAGAACTCAAGATATAGTGAGCTATAGCATGAATTTGATATCAAGAATTAACCAGTGTGAGGTGGTGATCATTCTGAGGTAGTTAATTGCAAGAATTGTTGAAGTTGATGTTTGAGCATATCTTTGATCTTGGATCGGGTTTGGAGATTTAGGGCACTTCAATTGATTTCAAGGCCATGGTTGTGATCAGCATGGAATTTAGAGTGGATTAGGGTTTGGAATCTTAATTTTTCATGGAGAATTGAGGTGATACGAGTTTGGTGAAGATGGAGCTTGAAGCTCTGCTTCCATGGATTCTTCAGTTTGAACCCTAGCTGGAGGAAGAAGATGAAGGCGTGGCCATTGGATGGAGATTGGACCCGTTGACTGGGCGTGGATCGTGAGGCTGAGGTTTAATCTCACATTTGAAGAGGGAAGTTCTGAAGAGCTTAAACACGTCGTTTCATTAAAGGGGAGATTGGGCTTGATTGATATCCCCACCCCCTTTCATGGCCCATGTTTGTTTTGAACTGAATTTTGTTACTCTTTACACCGTTTCTTTTTCTTTTTCTTTATAATTTCTTAATTAATTTTCTGATGGAAACTGGGCCTAGCGCGCCTTACTAATTGTACCCCCAGGTTGAGCCCATCTGCATTTTGAACTGAAAATAATTGCTATCTGCACCAAATGTTTCTCATTTTAATTTCTTTTTCTCCATTTTCCATTAATCTTTGAAAAATCATAATAAATGGAAAAATGATGATTTTTGCATGGGGATTTTTTCTCCCAGTTCATGATAATGTCTAGAAGATTATAAAACCATAATATTTGCGTTTCATGCATTTTTAATATTTTTTGCGTATTTTCTCTTTTAAATAGTATTTTAATTCTTTTATGTTGATGCATAGACTTGTAGAATTTTGTTTAGCTAGTTCCCTTTGAATTCTTATGCCATTCTTTTTAGGATAATTAGATTAGGAATTTAGCTCCCCTCTGGATTTACTCCATAATTTTGTGATTAATGTTTGATTAGTTTTGCTTAGATGACTTTAGGTTGTATAGAATTAGGTCAATCCTTAACATAGGTCCACAATAACACTAGAATTTTGGGTTTCTAGGTCAAGGTAGATATTGGGACATATAAGGGTATTAAGGGTAGTCATGTAGGATCCCCTAGAAATTGTATTAGGTTTTAATATGATTGTATACTATTTTTAGTTGATTTTTGTGATTGATGGTTGTTTGTGTTGCCCTTGTGGGTTGTATTTTTGTTTGCTTTGCTTTGTGGGCTTGGTGGGCTTGATCTTGCTTTGAGGAGCATGGAGGAGCATAGTAGAAGACTTGGAGATTGAAGAAGGCGCTTGAGAGCTTGGAGTCCTGTTTGTTTTGTTGTTGTTTTAGGGTTAGGAATTAGGAAGAGTTTAGACCTAGTTAAGTTCTTTCCAAAACATGGATGGTATCTTTCCCCTCCATTCCTCCCCATGATTCAAGGTCCTTCCATGGTATTCACCTCCCTCCTTTGTAGGGATACGTGATGGTACCTAAGAAGTAGAACCTTTGAGGGAACCCTTCTTTTGATGTTAAACCCTTATAGGTCACCTTTGGTGGTCAGTAAGCAGTTTAACATCCCAGCTTATCCAGTTAAGTGATTTCCTCTGGTTTGAGTATCTTGAGAGATGTTGAGCTTGAGTTTGAAGATGAAGACTTCATTGAAGAGTATAGAAGAGGATGATTCCTTAAGCATAGCCATTTGAGCTGAAGCTTGAAGAGCATGAAGATCAAGTTGATACTTGAAGACCCAATGAAGATCCAGTAAAGACTGAAGGATGAAGTTGATACTTCTAAGTTACTGAAGATTACTCTGAGAAGCTGAAGCTTGTAAGAGGAGGAGACCAAGTTGATACTGGTAAAGCAAGGAGAGCTTGAGAGCTTGAAGACTAAGTTGACACTTATGAAGAGTAACCAATTGAGATTGACTGAAGAGCTGAAGCTTGAAGAACAAAGGATGAGTTGATACTTACTTTGAACTTTTGAGATCCTGAAGGATTCAAGTTGATACTTGTGGTTAAGAGTGAAGCCTGAAGGTGGAAATGATTAAGGAGATGAAGCTTGAAGAAGAGAATAAGTTGAAACTTATGTTGAAGGGTTGAAACCTGGAGAAGCAAATTGATATTTGTCAAGAGTGATGGAAGTCTGAAGACTGAGTTGCTGTTAGAAGAGCTGAAGCTTGGAGTTGAGAGAGGAGTTGATATGCTTTCTTTTCTGTTTCTTTTCTGTATTGATGTGCCTTGTTTGACTTGCTTGATGCATTAGAATAAGTCCATATCTAGAATAGCTTTAATCTAGGAGCATGATTGCACTAGAGGTTGAGTTGCTCCCTCTGCTTGTACTGTTAATGTATGGCTTTACTTGCGGGTATTCGGTAGAGCCCTACTCCCTTTCCCATGTGGTTTGTTTTGCTTGATAGCATGATTGTATTTTCCTCTGTATGATTGCAGTTTACTGTATTTTGCTTGATAGCATGTTGTTATTTCCTCAGTATGATTACTGTTATTCATTCTGGCTTGAGGTTGAGATGAGCTTGTGGAGGATGATGCCCCACACACATTTCCTCCCTCACTTGCATTGCATGCATTTTACCGTATTACTGTTTACTGTTTAAGCTGATGCTTTGTCTGTTCTGTGTATCATTGACATGATCCCGTAGGACTCTCATTTCCTTTGATAAGAGAGTGATGATAGAACTTTAGGTTGAAACCTATGCATGACAACTTCTAGGAGTTCCCTGTTTCAAACCTCAACCATAGGATGAATCCTTGGCATGACAACAATTTAAGATACAATAATCATGAATGATTTTTTTCGTACGTTACGAGCCTTAAGCTATCTGAGAAAGGATTATGGGAGAGTTTCTCTTCCACATTCTGGATGTTTAGTATGGTACCCTTTGGGTGACATGCGACGCATTCACTCTCAGGTCATAGTCTTTAGTGTGATTGAAATTGCAAACACAACAAAAAACACTTCTTTCGTAAAAAAACAGAAAATAATCCGTAGTGCCCCGAACTACGTAAGCTCTGATCTCTCAGGCCTATTGAGAGTACGTAGGCACAATACTGATGTATTGGCGAGCCACCTTCCCTGTAACCCGTCGTAGGTCGAACTATGTTGACTCTGATTTCTCGTTCTCTGATGAGAATACGTAAGCATAAAGCGCGACGCTTTGCCGAGTCATTTTCTTTTCTATTTTAAGACAGCCTTGATAGGTAGATAGATAAACCAACTCGTCCAGTAAACACAACAAGCGTGGATCCCGTCGAGTACGACGGACGTGAGGGGTGCTAATACCTTCCCCTTGCGTAACCGACTCCCGAACCCAGACAATGGTTGCGACGACCTTGTCTTACCCTTTTTCGTTAGGTTTTTTCCGATCGTTTCATTTCCCGCTCCGAGGGATAAATAACGAAAGGTGGCGACTCTTCTGTTGTGCCGACACCTTATTTTTGCGAAAGCGACAAGCAGCAAGCTTAGCCAGATCAGGCTCAGCATCAGTGTGATAGAATGGCATCTGATCTAAGATAGGGACCCCTAACAACATGGAGAACTCCTCTAAGGTAGGCGCCAGAACATAATCCAGAGAGATGAAACACCTCAGCTGTGAATCATAAAATTGCAACAGAGTATAGATACCACTCAACTCATATGTTGGTGGCTTGCAGGCAACAATTGTGATCTTCCCATAAGATTTCTTGAAATCATCCATCACTTTCCTGTCAGCCACAAAAATCAAACTCAACAAAGATCATATGTCTGGAGTAGGGAACTTGTATGCCACTATCTTCTTTAAGCTGGATTCCATATTAGAGAAGAGTAAGATCACTAGAATCCAGGGAAAAAGGTACACCTGCAGCATATATACATGTCAATGAAAATGCAATACGAAAATGCAAATGCAAATGCAACAGGGGATCAAGATTGTTGTGCCGTTGACTGAAAATAACCAGCGATCCGCATTAGCAAGAACATAACACCATCATAAGGACCTACTATATCAAGAACACAGGTTCATTCTAACGAGAAAAACAGGTAGGTTGAGGGTCAAAGTTACCTGCATAACCCTCCCACTCACAGGTATGAACCTATAACTGCTAAGGTCTGGCATCCTATGCGGTCATCAGCGTCACAGACTTTCGAGAAACGATGATACGTTCACTATTTCTGGTTTGGCATCATATTCCGACGAAGCGGCCTCACTTAGCTGACTTCCAAATGATCAGTCCCCAGAGTCGACAATCCCTAGATCCAAAATCCTCTCAACGGTCCTACAAACTGGAAAGGAAATCATCAAAGAGAATCTCATTTGAGCGCGAATTTCATGGGAACTAGTGCATACTAAGCATACAGGTTCACCAATACTTTCTAATTCTAAATGCTATGGTTGTACTCAAGCCTGGGTTTGGCTTCTCACTCAATGGAACATTCCCCCCCAACAGCACATCAAAACTGATATATACAATGCTGAAAGTAAAATGCGATTGCAAATAAAGTACAACACATATATACACACCCAAAGATAAACAAACAAGTGCTAGGATTGACTCGCATAGGGAACCAGAGTCCCCAGCAGAGTCGCCAGCTGTCGCATCGCTGCGAAGAGGGGCCGACAAGGACATAAAAGTCGCCACCGTTTGTTATTTATTTCAAAAGAGGGAAAGGAAACAATCAGAGAAAACCTAACGAAAATGGGAGAAGACAAGTCATTGCAACCATATCTCGGGTTCGAGAGTCGGTTACACAAGGGGAAGGTATTAGTACCCCTCACATCCGTCGTACTTGACGGGATCCCCGCTTGTTGTCTATCTAAAGGGTGTTGAACTATCTACACTAAAGGCCACAGGGACAAAAGAAAAGAAAAGAGACTCGATAGAGCTTCCCCGCTCTATGCCTACGTACCTCCTTGTGCAATGGGAAAGTCAGAGTCAATGTAGTTCAGAAAACTACGGGTGAAAAGTGGGGAAGGTTTCTTGCCAAGACATCATTGTCTTGTGCCTACGTATTCTCGTCTGGTACGAGAAATTAGAGCAAATGTAGTTCAGGCTAACAAGAACACCGGTTGGTTCAAAATTTTTAGGCCCGAGTAGGGTTAAAACTTAGTTCCAGCAGTTAGGTGTATGCAGCTCGACCATTAGACACTTAGGTGTTACATGTTTGTGGTAGAACCAAGAGTTAACAAAACTCTCCTTATGAAAAAGGTTTCCAAATTAAGATCCCAAAAGATAAAGAGGTTTGAAGTTTGTTTTTGTGTTTTTTAGACAAAGAAGTGAATTGAGATATGATTTGAAACTCATGTTGCACTAAAGACTATGACCTAGGAGCGAATGCGTCACATATCGTCCAAAGGACATACGCTAAACACTATAGACAATTGAGAGGATGCGCCAAACCATCATTCCCCAAGTACTTAAGGCTCGTAGCGTACAACATAAATTATCCTTTATTAAGTGTTTTGAAATGTTTGAATATAAGAAGAGAGAGACACACTCTAAAGGGAGACTAAGACTCAACCTAATGTTCTCATACAAAGTGCACCTATGATTGGGATAAAAGGGAATGCTACCTAATGTTATCATGCATGGGTTCAAACTTAAGGTATGTCATAATCAATCTTGAACAAGAGAGATTAGAGGTCCTAAGGGAACATGGCAAAGAAGAAATTAGAAGGAAGCATAAGATAAAGAATGCAAACATGCAATGCAAAACAAAGCTGAAGAAAAGAGGGAGGAACAAAGTGTGGGGCAGTAGCCACCACAAGCACACCTCAACCTCAAGCATGCAAATGAGAGATGCAAGAACCAAAAGGAAATGCATACAAAAGCACTTACACAAAGTTTACACAAAAGTGGGATGAAATGGGAGAAATAGGATTCCTACAACCATTTGTCATCAACCACAAGCCCAAAGGCAAACCAAAAAGAAATGGAAGAAGCCATTATTAAATGGGAGAATGGGAGGAAATGTGAGGAAAGCAAGGAACTCAAATAGGCAACTCAACCAAAAGCAACACCATAATCATGCAAGACAACACAAGAAGAGTCCTCAAAGAAACACTATTCATGACATGTTCAAGGTACCTCCAAAGGAGGGACCAAACCATCTCAAATGGGATCCAAAGGTCCTTGGACAAAGGAAAAAGCAAGAAGAAAGAGTGTACAAAGCAAGAATGGAAAGCACACAAAGCACATTGCACAAGTAGGCATGGCAAAGGACCTAAGTCCTAAACACTTTTAACATTGAACTTTAAATGGAAAGCCTAAAAAGAATTCAACACAAAACCAAAACCAAACCACTTTATGACCTAAAAATTCGCATTCAAAAACTTCAACGTCTTATAAAGGTGAATCAAAAAGAATTGGGATCATTTGAAGTCCATAAGAATCATTTCCCATCCAAACTAGGTCAAGTGTGTGTGTGTGTGTGTGTGTGTGAACCATCCTTAGGGATAACTTGACTTGCAAGCTATTCCAAAAATAGGAAAATGGCTCAATTAAAACCAAATAAAATCTTAAAATCACATCAATGAGTTGGAAACCAGAGGTCAAAAGCACACAACCAAAGTCACTTCAAAGCATCACCATAGGAATTGATTCACTTGGGTGCTCCACTTTGAAGGAGGGTTGTCGAGGGTCAAAAGAAATGACTTAAAAGTCAAACCAAAAGTAGTCAAACCACGACCAAAATCATCCTCAGAGACACTTCAACTCATCAACAACATGAGGAAGAGGTCTCATTCCTTGGAGATAAAAATTGTCAAGCAACAAGCATGAAGCAAAAAGGACAAGTGAAAAATCCATTTAAAAACACCTCCAAATATAAAGTTCCATTTTAATTGAAAAATAATTGAAAAATGAAAATAAAAATGATCAAAAATTAATTAACACCCAAAGGTGTCAGAAAATATTTTTTGGGGAATTTTATCATGCTTGGAGATATTTTTAATTGAATTAAAACAAAATAGAAAATAAATAAAATAAAAAACAAATAAAATGAACACACGGTGCAGAGAGCAAGAAAAGGAGTTGAAATAGCTGGGCTGGATCAAGGAGGGGGTTCCAATAGCACGCAGGGCCCATAAACTTAGCAACTAAACAAAACACATCGTATCACTAGTCCTATGTGGATTTCAACGTGCCAACAAGCATGGTCAAACAAATCACAACCGTTCATCTGCCTTGGTCAAAGATTCAAAGCCAGCACACGTAAGCTCGCCTGAGGTTTGAACCAGACACCGGAGCCCCTGCTCCGGTCGTCTTCTCCCTCGAGGTGGCCGAAGTCACAAATTCAAAACCTCACCAAATCATGAAAAATTTAACACTAATATGAACATCAAGTCATGTAGAATCCAAATCCAGTCTCTAAATTCATTTATCAATCACAAATAAACAACCAGAATTTGCCTACCATTTGTAGGTCTTCAGATGCAACAACAATGGCATGGATTGGAGCTCTAACATGAGAGAATTTTGAGAAAGAAGATTACCTAACGGAGTCTCTCCGTTAGAGCTTCAGATGCGCTTGAGCTTGCTTCAAACTATGCAGATTCACTCCACTGGACTTGAGGAAGATGGTGCTTGCTTTTATTTGAGTTGAAACGATCTAGATCTAAGTTTCCAATTTTCAAATTCTCTCTTCAATTTCAAACTTTAATTCTGCTCTCCCTCCATGAATTGCACATTATGAGAGCTCCAAAATGATTATGAGATTTTATACAATGGATTTTGAATGAAATGGAGGCCCAATGTGGCTTTGTTTGGCTGATTTGAAAAAATGCCCAACTTGGCAAGTAGCTTCATGCATACGTGGTTTTGGCTCCAAGCACACTTGAATTTTGCTTCATTCTTCAGCTGGGCATGTGAGTGTTTCATGTAGATTGCCAATGGGCCTTAATTTGATCCAATTGTGGAGATTTGAATTGAATCTTCTTCTTGAAGTAACCTTGATTTCCACGTGAATTTTCTAGCGTGACCCAAAATTGTTTGGTGCATTTCACTCATGAGCACAAAGTGAGCCAAATTGGATTGTATGGTGTGAAAAAGTCGTCTAACCATTTCAATTGAATTCATGATTTTAAGTTCATTTTTGCTTGAAATTCCTTCACCACTCTCCTTATCCAAGCCAAATTCATGATAATCTTGTGTTCCATGATGAAATTAAAGTCATTTGGAACAAGTTTCATGTTGGAGAAGGTTTCATTTGAAGTGCTTAAGATCATGAAAATGACCTATAATGAAAATGACCTATAATCTCACTTTCCCAAAATACCCCTGCCTTGCAAGCTTCATAACTTGAGTTCTACAAATGATATTAATGACTTTTAGGACTCTTTGGAATGCTAAGATCATGAGGAATAACTTTCGTGTTCATCAAAAGTTGAGGAGAAACATGATTCTAGGTCAAAAGTGCCTTGGAAGTGAGTTGACTGAAAATATGGTTCATCTGAGACCTCTAACTACATGCTCTACAAGTCTCATGTTTGCATCAAAGTAAGATCAAACTTGTATCTTGAGATGTGTGGTCTTGAAGTTAGGCATTAGATAGGGGATTTTACACTGACAAACCTCTGAAACCCTAACTTAGTAACTTCTCACACTCTTGATTCTCCTTGATTTGAACTTGAAGTGACATCTTAGATGTCTCAACACAACTATCCATGATTCCAATGACTTAAAACCAAGTCTCAATCTCCTTCAAATCCACAGTTGACTTTGCACTAAGCAAATGAAACCCTAGGTGTACAATCCTTGACTGCAACCTCTTGCACGTGACATAACCACTTAAATGAGCTCCACAATGGCTTCAAAAGCTCTCCATGAGCTTCTCCATCATCACGTATCCATATCCATGAGCTCGTGATCCTCAGATGATCCTCAGTTGGCCTCCAAGATAGAAGGTGAGCAACACAAATCCATCCACTCTCTCAAAGAGCTTTGACCCATTCTTGGTGACCACAAGCACTTGACCACTTGATTAAACACCCTTGCTTGAGCTTGGAACCCTTGATACTCTTATCTTGAATGTACACCTCTCCTGATCCCTTGCAAAGAACCATGCTATGCACATGCAAATGCTAAAGAAATGAAATGAAACACAAGCCAAGTAAAGAAAAAGTTTGGGCAAATTTTGGGGTACAACAGGGGGGAAATGACTTGGTACAAAGGGCTTCCTGACGACTCCATCACCTCATGGAGAAAACTGGGGAGACTCTTCTCTAGACACTTCACGGCCTCTCGCTGTCATTCCAAGATTGAAGCCTTCCTTTAGGCCATCATTCAAGGGAGGGATGAACCCTTGCAAGCCTACATTGGGAGATTTAATAAGGAGGTCGTCCAGGTTTCTACAACCGATGACATGAAAAAGTTTCTGCTCGAACGCGGGCTCCGTCCCCACATAGAATTTTCTAAAGCTGTAGGAATTCGGCCCACAACAATGTTGGACGCCTTCCTCCTAAAAAAAGGGAGGCTGGCAGCTCTACCCGTGATTCCAGGCACAAGGAGAACGCCTGACCATCCAGGTCCAAAGAGCCATCGACATCCCGTCGGGGAGATAAAAGACTAGAAGACCATCACCGTGATCCCCAAGACAACAAGGGGCCCTCCGGTAGGTTCCACGAGTACACTCCCCTGAAATTTTCAAGGGAAACGATCCTCACTGAGTGTGCCAACTCAGAATTCTGGCAGGCAGGAGTCCGGTTCCCAAAGCAGATATCATCCAAACCCAAAACTGATAAGTCTAAATATTTCCGTTTCCACAAGATCCACACCCATATGACTGAAGACTGCATATATTTGAAGGATGCCATCGAAATACTTATCAGGGACGGGCATCTGAAGTAGTTCGCCAAACGAAAGGAAGCTCTTTGACCAAACACCCAGGAATACCAAAAGGTCGAGGAAAAAGTGTCTTCCTCCAAGGAAGCCAACCTCCAGGTCGCTATGAGCATCTCCCGTCCTGAAGATTTCTGCATCCCTGAGGGGCTCAACGCCCCTCAATATTTTTCCGTGCATAGCTTGTGTGAGACGTTTCTCTCCTCCATAAAAACACCCATTTCCCCTTAAAAAAACAAAATCTTTTTCTCATACCTTTTCGCATTATCCGCTTAGAAGAAAACAAACAACATTAGCAAACTTTCATCACAGATCAAATTAAGAGGTTCAATTCTCGTTAAGTACAACAGACATGAGGGGTGCTAATACCTTCCCCTTGCAAAATCGACTCACGAACCTAGAATTTGGATTGCGATAACCATGTTATTTTCTTAAAGGTTTTATCGATATTTTCATATTTCTTCTTTGAATGAATAAAGTTCGGTGACGACTCTGTTCGAATTAATTTTCTGCAACCATTCGCGAAGGATCGTATTTTTCGAGGTACGACAATTAGTCTAGAAATACACCCTCTGATGGTACAAATATCATTCGAATATGGTATAAATATCACTCGTAGTATCTGGTATAATTTCTCAAACCAGGAGAAATTCTAATAATTCTCCAAAGAGAATTCAATAATGGCCATTTGACGACTAAAAATGATTTCTCAAACAAAGAGAAGTTCAAATAATTCTCCAAAGAGGATCCAAAAAGCAATACTTGTAAGTTCTCAACTCAAACGAGGAGAAATTAACATAATTCTATAAAGAGAATTTAATAAAATATTTGGAAAAACTCAGAATATGTTTTTTGTGTGTTTTGGAATGAAATAGAGAATTTCCTTATATAATAAAGTGAAGAAGAAAATATATCTCATCTATGAAATTTGAGACTACAAAAGAGTTGCGTGAGATAGTGGATCATCTTGGTAAATCTTGGGTTACAACAGGTTGCAATTCAGATTCGATCGAGTGAAGGTTTTGAATGGTTGCGGTTCTTGCAAATGAGTAGTGTGAAACGGTGAATCAAATTAGCATTATTGAGTGACTTGATCAAGCTCAGATCAAGGAAAGAGATATTGCTAGGATCAATATCAAGCTTATGGTTTGGTTGCGTTGCCACATTTCTCTTGTAAAAATACTCTTGCGAAGTATGGTTAATTACATGATCTCAATTCGAATTCGAATTGAGGGTAGACGTACCCATAACGATGCCGATTGGGAAACTACCTAAATAAATCCTTGTGTACTCTCTATCTATATATCTCTTTTACATTTCTTTTTCAAATTGTCATGTTCATCAGTTGTGTGATTAATTTGTTTGGTGATTTTTTTTTATAATCATTCGAAAAATGTTTTATTGAATTGATCATAACCACTTTGATTGTGGTTGGGTTTGAAGATCAACAAAACTATACAAAATCTCAAACATAATTGATTGCACACAAGGTGTTCAATAAATTGTTTCTATTGTGTTTTTGTTTGATTTACTATTGGAAATAAAGTTGCTTGTTAAGTAGCCTTCTAGTAATTAAGATTAAAGCATATTGATTAAAGTTGCTTATCAGCATCTCCAATTTGTTTTCACATACTCATTTCCAACTTTTCGATAGCGGTTCGATTTAAACGAATCGATCTAAGTTACTTCTGCTAGGCAACACTTGAAAAACCTTTTTCATCTATCATAATTTTTTTAAGGGATCTATTCACCCGCTCTAGCAACACTTTTTTACCTTCTTTTTTTAAACTTTTAGCAACACTTTTGGGAAAAAGCGTTGTCTTTGTAGTGCTGCCAAAAAGCAATTTTGGCGTAGTGAGTTGCCTTCATCTAACAGTTAAGTAGTACTATAACTCATGCTCTTACCTTAGCTCAGAACATCTATATGCCATCATTCTCATTACAAGCTTATAGTGACTCGGAATGGACCAGTGATTCAGATGATAGACGTTTAACATCAGGCTCGTGTGTATATTTTAGACCAAATCTTGTTACTTGGAGTTTCAAGAAACATTCACTTGTAGCACGCTCTAGTACAAAGGAATAATATCGAGCCTTGACACACACAATTGCAAATTTTTTATGGATAAAGTCTTTGGTTAATGAGCTACACATTCCATACTTACCAACTAGAGTTTTATGCGACAATCTCAGACAATCTCAGTGCAATGATGTTATCACATAACCCAATCTTGCACACACACACGAAATACATAGAATTGGATATCCATTTTATATAGAAAAAAATTGTTGCCAACAAACTCTAGATGCAACATGTTCCGACTCATGCACAAATAGCAGACATCCTTACCAAACAGCTTACTACTAATCTCTTTGTTTATTTTCGTATTATGAGATTCATAACTCTATATACTTTCAATTTCCAACAATATCAATATAAGAATATAAAGAAAGATCTAATAAAAAAAATTCTTATATGAATGTAGAAATTTAATGTAAATTTTTAAATATGTTAGATCAACTCATTTCTTGTAAAACCTAAGAGCTCGCATATCTAATAACAAGATTCTTTTTAAGTTTAATCAAATTTTTTCTTTGTATTTTTGAAAATAAATTTTACAATTTTTTTTTTAAAATATTACAAGTTTTTTTAAATTTGGTTTTTATAAATTAAAAAACTAATTTTGACTTACTATAACATAAACATACATTATTGAAGAACAAAACATAGTCAAAATCACAGTTTTTTCAAAAAGTTGTATTTCAAAAATAATTTTTATGAAAATTTATTTGAAATAGTTTTAAAATGAAGTGATTTTTTGAAATTTTGATATCCAAAATTTTTTTTGATGAAATGATGAAATACTTAAAATAAAATTTAAAAAAAAACAATTTAAATTAAATTTTTATTTAAAACTTTTATGAAAAGTTTTTTTGTAAAAATTATTTACACAAAAATATATTACATTATAAAAATTATTTTAAAGAAAAGCTAAAACAAATAGACCCTAAATCGTTTGAGTTTCGTTTTTGCAATTTATTTTATTTATCTCTAAATCAAAACGCAAAATATATTCTATTAACTTTCACATTAGTTTTTGACAAACATTAAAAGAAAGCTTTAGTGAGAGTCCATTGCAATTTAAATGCTATATTAAAAGCTAAAGTATAGTAAGCAATTAAATTTTATCATGTAGCCATGCATTACATGACAAAACTTAATTATAATTCCTTGTCACCATGTGTAACAGCCATTTCATTAACATGTAGAATTAGGCCATGACAATAAACACTATTTATGGCTATGACGATGAAATTACAAATTATAACTTCAAGCATATCTTATAAATAGTATGCAATTGAGTGAAGGAAAACTCATTACAAAGTTTGACCTTAAAAATGATCACTAACAAAGATAGGCAAACCGTTTTCCAAGCCATGTTTTTCTAACATAACCCAAAATTGGCCTTTGGTTTTGGTGTATAAATATACCTATCCAACAT
Organism: Lathyrus sativus; assembly: GCA_963859935.3. NCBI lineage: Eukaryota > Viridiplantae > Streptophyta > Magnoliopsida > Fabales > Fabaceae > Lathyrus > Lathyrus sativus. Next base: position 50,005,305 of record OZ012736.1, on the reverse strand, counting down.
TGAAATCATTGTTGGGGGCCAAATTCATTTACTCATCATTTTCAAGTGTCCCCAATACAATTTGTTCTTTCTTTTGCATTAATTTGACCTTGGGGTTAACTTCAATACTTGAAGTTTAAATCCTGTTTTGGTCAACATAATTCAAAAAGATTGAATAAAAAAATAAAATGGCGAGATCACTAGACATTTTCCTTTTTTTGCTATGTTTGGCAATCATGACTCCTACATTGAATGCCAATATATTAGAGAGTGATGAGTATTGGAAAGAACAACGGCCTGAGTTTGATTCATATTGGCAAGAAAGGGCTCAAATTGCAAAACAAGATAATCATGCAGCTTATTTTTCTGATCCTTTCGCAGTTTCTGGCAATTTTACTGCTTCTATTTCCGAGTGAGCATTTTGCTAATTACTCCACACCATACCATATCATTTCATACGATTGAAAAAATCACTTTTTTTATAATTTGTGTGATAAATTCTATGTAAAAGAAAATAATAAATGTGTTTGATATTTTTGACAAACAGAATCATAGCTGCAAAGAGCACAAGAAGGAACTTGAGGGGAGAAAAAGGAGGCAAATGTTTGGCCACAAACCCGATTGACAGATGTTGGAGGTGCGACCCAAATTGGGCTAACAATCGCCAGAAACTTGCAGACTGTGTCCAAGGATTCGGCAGAAACACTCGTGGAGGTAAAGGCGGTCCATTCTATGTTGTCACTGATCCTTCCGACAACGAATTGTTGGACCCAAAACCTGGCACTCTCCGTCACGCAGTTACTCGTAAAGGTCCCCTTTGGATCACATTTGCTCGCAGCATGTTGATCATACTCCAACAAGAGCTTATTATGGAAAGCAACAAGACCATTGATGGTAGAGGAGTTGATGTTTACATTGCCAATGGAGCCGGAATCACCATTCAATTTATTAAGAATGTTATCATCCATGGAATAAAGATTTACAACATTCAAGTCCGTGAAGGTGGCATGATTATAGATTCTGAGAGCCATTTTGGTTTAAGGACTAGGAGTGATGGTGATGGTATTTCCATATTTGGTTCTAGTAATATTTGGATCGATCATGTTTCGATGAGAAATTGTACTGATGGTTTGATTGACGCTATCATGGGTTCAACTGCTATTACCATATCTAACAGCCATTTCACCGACCACAACGAGGTGATGCTTTTCGGTGCTAGTGACTCATATACCGAAGACAAAATAATGCAAATCACATTGGCATTCAACCACTTTGGAAAGAGATTAGTACAAAGAATGCCAAGAGCAAGATTTGGTTTTGTCCATTGTGTTAACAATGACTACACTCATTGGGAAATGTACGCCATTGGTGGCAGCATGAATCCTACTCTTATTAGTGAAGGTAACAGATTCATTGGCCCTGAAAACAAATTCATAGGCAATAACCAAATCAATGCTAAAGAGGTAACAAAGAGAGAATATACAGAGGAAAAAATATGGACAAACTGGCAATGGAGATCCATCAACGACGAGTTTTTAAACGGGGCATTCTTTGTAAACTCCGGACCAGAGCTAAAGAACAGACCATTTTCAAGGAAAGACATGATCAAAGCTAAACCAGGAAGTTATGTTGGAAGACTTACAAGGTATTCTGGAATCCTAGGATGTCGTGTTGGCCAACCTTGTTAGTGTTTTGGTGATTCACTCATTCTATTATTACTACTCATTGCTACAAATGTGGGATGACAAATTAGAAAAAGAATGAACAACAATATGGAGTATCTTAACATAGATTTTGCCAAGTAGTTTCTTTTTTTTCTAATTTCTTGTTTACTTTTCGTTCCATCAAGAAAAAAATGACTCAAGAAATCATTAATTTTATGTCACACATGTAAATGAGAAAAAAGAAAAGAAAAAGGAGTGTCCAGTTTTAATGCCAGTGAAAAATTCGTTTCATTTTTATCATTTGTTTCATTTTTCATCATTTTTCTTTGATATTCTTTTTTTTTTATTACATCGCATTGCAGAGGAAAATAAAATACAAAAGTGCATCTATAACAATATATAAAGACAAAATATCTTTTTGGTGTAGCCTATTTCTTTTTCTCTTTTGCTCTTTAAAACTAATTAAAAGTTACACAAATAAAAATTAACTACTCCTACAATTTTATATTTGAACATTGTACACAATTGAAAGTAATTAATTATTTGAAAAGAAAACTGACTTTAACTTCCGATTAAAAACTATATTTAAATGCACATATCACAAATTCAAATACATATAATTTTAATTAAAATCGATATTAAAAAGAAAAATCATCATATATATTTTCATGCGTATGTGCATTAAAAAAATGGACAGATGGGCACGGGAGTGCCTATCTGAACATTGATAATATGATAATATAAAAGTGTTATGCTAGCGATAATGAAGAGTCACTGATTGCATTATTGTCGATATAACTGATAAAGATTTAGGAAAGCATGTGAAAACTATTGGAAGAAAAAAATTGGAAAAAATTCATTGAAATTAATAGTGTGAAAGTTTAAAGACAATGTTTTGGGAATCAACAACTTGGAGTAAAGGATGAAATATCTTTAAAAAAAATACTTTCATGAAAATCAAATACTGAGTAGAAATACACAAGAGAAAGAAAAAACCTTCACGTAATGGGTTTGAATTTGTAGTTAGTTAAGGGAACTAGGAAATGATAAAGAGAAATTTTAACTTACCTATCATCAGAGATATGGCAGAGAACCCTGGCAGAGACGACAATGCCGAGTGAATAAATTCCAAGAGTAAACTGTCAAATGTGTCGGTTTCTGGTCAAATTATTCCTTGTATTTGACCTTTCCTTGACATTTCTACAGGTGGGTCATTGATATCTTGAGTCCCTTTTCCATTATATTCCGAAGAATTAAATTTTTTGGTATCCACGCGGATTAAATTTTAGTGCAATGGTCATCAGACATTTGTTCGGGTCTGTCCTTCTAAACCCCAAAGGAATATTTGGTGGGATTGAGGTGCATGTTGTATCTTTAGACTGACTTTAAAACGTCTTCTAAGTTTTTGCAATGACTTTCTTTTTCAAGGGTTTTCCCATTCATATTGTCGATGCAGACCTCAAAAATTCATCCAATTTAGTATGAGAACACCACATCGATTAGCCTGTAATAGATGGTGCATGTGTTCTTTAATCCAAATAGTTAGGCATGAATTTTGTCTTGGGTGCATCCAAAGGATTTTTTTATTTGGTATAATCAGAGAAAGTGTCAATGAAGCTAATAGTCTTATAACACGAGGACCCTTCGATCATTCGATCAATATTGGAAAAATGATATGGATTTTTAGGGCATACTGCATTCAAATTAGTGAAATTGACACCCTTGGATTATTCCAATTGTTCGGTCGAGGAGCAAATACTTCCTACTTAGGTACTAGTGTGCAAAACTGTTCTGAGAAGATTGAGTGTGGGCCGCCCTATGATAATGTATGAAGAAAGGGTGTCTACCACAAGATATTTGCCTTTGATCATCTTCGTATTCTCATTCATCATGAATACCTTTTTGAGAGTTATGTGGCCCTTTACCTGTATGTGATCTCTTGAGCACCACATCAACAAACTTTAGAACACCTAGATGTCATATGGATCCAACTGGAGTCTTTCATATGTGTCCTAAAATAGAACATTTGTTGAGTTTCTTAGGTCGATCAGTATGACTTTGATAATCCCATTTATCAAGCCGAAGAAGAGATTGACGGAGATTGTGAATTGCCTGTCAAATTAGCCAGACTTTTGAAGTAGGGGGAAAGGATCATTGTACCTCATCAGGAGGATATTGAAGTTGTTAATCTGGGCACCGAGGATGTTAAGAAGGAACTCAGAATTGGGACCGCCTTGAAAGACAGTGTCAATAGAAGATTGGTTGAAATGCTTCGAGAGTATATGGATATCTTCGCTTGGTCTGACCAATACATGCTTGGGCTTGATACAGACATCGTGGTACAATGTTTGTCTCTTAGAGAAGAGTGTCCTCCAGTCAAGTAGAAGCTGAGAAGAACGAGACCTGAGATGGCTGTCAAAATCAAAGAAAAGGTTTAGAAAAAGTTAGTTAATGGGTTTCTCGCTATGACAAATTATCCTTTGAGGGTTGCTAATATTATTCCTGTACCTAAGAAGGATGGAAAGGTCAGGATGTGTGTTGATTATAGAGACTTAAACAGAGAAAACCTGAAAGACGATTCCCCACTCCCTCACAACGACGTGTTCGTTGATAATACTGCTCAATTTTTTGTGTTTTCCTTCATGGATGGCTTTTCTGGATACAACCAAATCAAAATGGCCCCCAAAGAACATAGAGAATACTACTTTTATAACACCATGGGGGACTTTCTGTTATAAGGTAATTCCCTTTAGATTGAAAAATGTTGGGGCAACCTATCAGCGGGCTATGGTGACTCTCTTTCATGATATGATTCACAAAGAGATTGAGGTCTCTGTTGATGACATGATTGCGAAGTCACAAATGGAGGAAGAGCATCTGGTTAATTTTTTGAAGTTGTTTGAGAGGTTAAGGAAATTAAAGCTGAGGTTGAATCTGAATAAGTGTACCTTCGGGGTGAGGTCTGGTAAACTATTGGGTTTCATTGTTAATGAAAGAGGTATCGAGGTAGATTCGACCAAAATAAGAGCAATATAAGAGATGCCTGAGTCGAAAACAAAAAGATAGGTTTGTGGTTTCTTAGGGATGTTGAACTACATTGCTAGGTTCATCTCTCATCTTAATGCCACGTGTGGACCAATATTTAAATTGTTGATAAAAGATCAAGCAGTCAGGTGGAATGAAAACTGTTAAAAAGCATTCGAAAAGATAAAACAATATTTGCAGGAACCTCCGATACTCATGCCTCCCATAGCAGGAAGACCTTTGGTTATGTATCTTACGGTTCTTGAGAGTTCGATGGGGTGTGTGCTTGGTTAACATGACGAGACAGGTAGAAAAAAGTATCTCATCTACTACTTGTGCAAAAAGTTCATTGATTGTCAGTCGATGTACTCAATGCTGGAGAAAACATGTTGTGCTCTCGCTTGGGCAGCTAAGCGTTAGAGATAGTATATGTTAAACCACACAACCCTATTGATATCAAAGATGGATCCGATTAAGTATAGGTTTGAGAAGTAAACACTCACTAGAAGGATTACCCGTTGGCAGATGGTTTTGACAGAATACAATATTCTGTATGTCTCCCAAAAAGCCATCAAGGGGAGTGTTCTGTTAGAATATCTCGCTTAACAACCGATTGAGGATTATCAACCGATGAAGTTTGAGTTTCCGGGAGAAGATATCATGTATTTAAAATCCAAAGATTGTGACGAGCCTTTGCCTGACGAGAGGCCGGAGATTGGATCTTAGTGGAGTTTAATTTTTGACGGTGCTATCAACTCATATGGTAATAGAATTGGGGAACAACTCCAAGAGGTTCTCATATACCCTTCACTACCTGATTGGCGTTCATATGTACCAACAACGAAGCAGAGTATGAAGCGTGCATCATGGGATTAGAAGAGGCTATTGATTTGAGAATCAAGAACCTTGATGTGTATGGTGATTCTGCGTTGGTAATCAATCAGATCGAGGGAGAGTGAGAGACTTGTCAGGAAAATTTGGTGCCTTATAAGAGTTATGCCAGAAGGTTGTTGTCATTCTTTGACAAAGTCGACTTCCATCATGTGCCTCGGGCTGAAAGTCAGATGGAAGACACGTTGGCAATGTTAGCTTCAATGTACAAGGTGAATTTTTGGAATGAAGTTCCATTGATCAGAATTATGCATCTCGAAAGACCAGCCTTTGTGTTTGCAATTGAAGAGGTATCAGATAGTAAACTGTGGTTTCATAATATCAAATTTTTTCTCAAGAATCAAGAGTACCCGTCAGCGACATCTTGTAAAGATAGGAAAACTCTGAGGAGGCTTGTTGATAACTTCAATCTGAACAAGGACGATGTGTTGTACAAAGGGAGTTTTGACATGGTCTTGCCCCGTTGTGTTCATGAAAATGAGGAAAAATTGTTGATGGAAGAAGTTCATGAGGGTTCTTTCAGTACTCACGCTGGTGAGCATGCTATGGCCAAAAAATTATTGAGAGCAGGGTATTATTGGATGACAATGGAGTCTGATTGTTGTAATACGCCAAAAAATGCAATAAATGCCAGATTTATGCTAATAAGGTGCATGTGCCACCTATCCCTCTGAATGTGTTGACATCTCCTTGGCCCTTTGCTATGTGAGGCATTGATATGATCAGAAAGATTGAGCCTACTGCTTCCAGTGGGGTTTGCTTCATTCTGGTTGCCATTGATTATTTCACTAAGTAGGTGGAAGCGACTTCGTTTGCCAACGTAACAAAGCAGGTAGTTGCCCGGTTTGTAAAGAAAAACATCATGTGTCATTACAATATCCCTGAAAGGACCATCACGGATAATGGTTTTAATTTTTATAACAAGATAATGAAAGAGCTATTCTAGAGCTTCAAATTTGAAAATCACAATTCTTCTCCTTATCGTCTGAAGATGAATGGCATTGTTGAGGAAGCAAACAAGAATATCAAGAAGATTGTGCAGAAGATGGTGGTAACATACAAAAGTTGGCATGAGATGTTCCCATTTTCTATACACGGTTATTGTACTTTCATGCGTACATCATCAAGGGCAAACCCTTTCTCATTGTTGTATGGTATGAAAGTTGTTCTAGCATTAGAAGTTGAGATTCCTTCTTTAAGGGTACTAGCGGATGTGAAGCTTGACGAAGCTGAATGGGTACGATCTAGGTTGGATCATTTGAACCTTATTGAAGAGAAGATATTGGCAACCATTACACATTGCCGGTTGTACCAAATCAGGATGAAGAAAGCTTTTGATTAGAAAGCACGTCCTCGGTGTTTCCAAATGGGTGATTTGGTTTTGAAAATGATCATTCCCCCTCAGACATATCTCATGGGCAAATGGACTCCAAACTACGAAGGGCCATACGTTGTAAGAAAGGTATTCTCTAGTGGATTCTTGTTTGTCTGGTGAAGATTTTACATCCCTGTGAACATAGACGCAATCAAAAAATACTTTGCATAAAAGAGACCCTCTGGACCCAAAAAGAAAAGTCTAGGCAGAAAAGGGGATCCCAACAAACCAAAAAAAGAAAGCGTTCGGGCAAAAATTATGGATAAAAAGAAAAAGAAAATAATAAACCCGCGAAGTTGAAAACCTGAAAAGGAATCTTTGGAAAAAATGGGTATCCCGGTGGATTAAAAACCGAAAGGATGATCTAGACAAAAGTTAGGGATTTGGAAGCGAAAGGCTTCAATTTGCATTCGATCTGTGAACACAACTTGATACATGGAAATTGAAAAGGAAAAGAATCAGTTCGGTCAGTCTTTTCATAAGGCAAAATCATTTGTGAACATCAAAGACATACAGTTCATAGGTGAACCGACGTATGGTAGATATTTGTTCCCACATTGCCGACATGTGTATTTTCGTTTCACTTTTGCGTAATTACCTCTTTTCAGGAGTTGCTTCCAAATTATAACTGCTTATTTACAGGCCAATTCAATCAATAAAGTATCACTTCACTCAAAAATCATTTCAATTCCTATTTTACCTTTTACTTTTTTATTTGCAAAAATGTCCGATATTTTTGATAAATATTGCATGTGAAAACATTGGGCTTTACAGAGCATATCAAAAACAACGAAAAGTTATGAGCGACGGATATCATGGATGGTGACTGAGGTAGCCATTTCACATTTAGAACATCCTATTGCTTATTATTTGTTTGCAGGGACACATGATTCCTTTCCCCAGTAGAGTTTCTCTCCCCAGCATGGAAGTCCTAGCATTATCAACGGAGCATGTTGAATAAGTCTCTCCCAGCAAGAGTGTGGAAGATTGTTTTTCCCTAGTCAGATTTGTGTATTACTCCCCAGCAAGTGTTCAGAAGGTGGCTACCGGACGGGCAGGTATCCAGCAGGAGACTTCCCAGATGTTTCCCATAGTGGAGGCTTTTGTATTCCCCACAGAGTATTGGAATATACTTTCCTCATCCAGTTAGGAGGTATAATTTCATACTATCATCCTCAGCAGGGTAAGGTTGAGGGGTGTTCCCCAATAGGATAAGGTTGAGGGGTGTTCCCTAGTAGGGTAAGGTTGAGGCGTGTTCCCCGATTGCAGGATAAGTTTATTGTTATCCCCCAACAGGGTTGGTACTTTTGTTCTCTTTGCCCCAAGTGGGGTGTGATATTAGTCCCCTAGCATGGTTGGCATCATTATCTCTTGTCCCCAAGCATAATTGATTTCCGATCAGCAGTGGTTGACGTATTTCCAAACAGGTTCAAAGTTCAATTGTTATTGTTATCTTTTCCTCAGCAGATTCTCGAGGAGATTTCCCAGTATGCGTTATTCATAGTTTCTGGAATAATGGAAGTTCTTTTTGGTCTTTCTCTCAAGTGGAGAACTTGATCTGGAAACAGTTCAGCGTGTTTCCTTCGACAAAGTTTTATCTTCGGTTTTCTTAGCACTTCTCCCGATGGGGTGTCTCTTGCATGAGTATTTTTTATTGCATCCTCCAAACTGCATAGCATTTCCATCTCGTATGGATCATTACACCATTCTCAAACATATGCATTCGAAGCATAAGCCAGGTTTGATTGTCATATTTGTTATACGTTTCCTTAGTGGAGGACGGTGTACTTCAGGAATTTCGGTGCTATTTTATTCCCAATAAATTTCTTGGTTAATATGCTTGTATTACTGGTGCTCCCCTTCAGAATTTTTTGTTTAGACATCTTTTTTTCCCGAACAGATTCTTTTTCTCTTCATGTTGCAAATCCATTGATTCTACTTCCTGTGTATCCTTGGTTTATCCCAACTCTTGGTTGGTATCTTTGTGGGGTTTCATCCCAACTTTTGGTTGGTATCCTCTGTTTATCCAAACTCTTGGTTGGTATCTTTTGTGGGGATGTATACCAACTCTTGGTTGGTATCCTCTATTTATCCCAAATTTTTTTGGTGTCTTTTGTGGGGCTGCATCCCAACTTTTGGTCGGTATCCTCTGTTTATACCAACTCTTGGTTGGTATCTTTTATCGGGTTGTATACCATCTCTTGGTTGGTATCCTCTGTTTATCCCAACTCTTAGTTGGTATCTTTTGTGGGGTTGTATCCCAACTCGTGGTTGGTATCCTCTGTTTATCCCAACTCTTGGTTGGTATCTCTTGTGGGGTTGTATCCCATCTCTTGGTTGGTATCATCTGTTTATCCCAACTCTTGGTTGGTATCCTCTATTTATCCCAACTCTTGGTTGGTATCTTTGTGGGCTTTTATCCCAACTTTTGGTTGGTATCCTCTATTTATCTCAACTCTTGGTTAGTATCTTTTGTAGGTTGTATTCCAACTCTTAGTTGGTATCCCTTAGTTTTATCCCAACTGTTGGTTTGTGTCCTTTGTGGTTTCATTCTAACTTTTGGTTACCCTCTGGTTTTTCATACAATCTCTTAGTTGGTAGCTTTTATTTTGTTCCAGCTATTGGTTGGTGCCCCCTGTTTACCCCAACTATTGGTTGATAGTCTTCGGTTTCATCCCAACTTTTGGTTGGTACCCTCCCCAGTGAAGTCACCAATTTTTGGTTGGTGGTCTTTGGTTTATCCTAACCCTTGGTTGGTATCCTTTGGTTGTTATTTCAACTCTTGGCTGGTATCTTTTGGTTGTTATTCCAACTCTTGGTTGGTATCCTTTGGTTGTTATCCCAACTCTTGGTTGGTATCCTTTGGTTGTTATCCAATCTCTTGGTTGGTATCCTTTGGTTGTTATCCCAACTCTTGGTTGGTATCCTTTAGTTGTTATCCTTTGGTTGTTATTCCAAATCTTGGTTGCTATCGTTTCATTGTTATCCCAACTCTTGGTTGGTATCCTTTCTTTGTTTATCCTAACTCTTGGTTGGTATCCTTGGGTTTTATCCCAACTCTTGGTTGGTAGTCTACGGGTTTTTATCCCGACTTTTGTTTGGTATCCACTATCTTTATCTCCCCGCTGTTTGCAAATTTCTGGGTCTCTTAGTATTCAATCTCCGTGCACCTTGAATATCTGAAAGTTGTCGCTATCATCCCTTCAGGTTTAAGTCGATTGAATATGGGCAGTTGTAGCACCCCAAAATTTTTTCTTTCGTTTTAACCATAAATGACTTATGTTTATGCATTTTTTCATTTTTGCATATCATGGCATTGGTTCTTGAGACATGGGATCAAGGTGTTTCTATGGATCAAGTTTTTCTTTTATTGCAAGGTTTTAAGCAGCGAGCATCAGAGGCTTCACTAGTTATTTTGTTCGGCAATCAGATACCGAATTTCGTGTAGGTTATTTCAAGTGCACGAGACAGTTCACAGGTTATTTCAGGAATGTTCATAGGCGCAATATCAAAAGGCAAGTTTCAGAGGCTTAATGTGGCTCAGGACGAGTGGCAACAAATGATTATGCAAGATTCCCTCCAAAAGGCGCCAAAATTTAAACTTTCCTTGTGTTAATCAATTAAGACATTTGCACTTGCAAACGGTTAATCGATTAACCAAGGCGAAATTTGCCAAAATGCTTCAAATTTCAGCACTGCAGAATTTTAAACCATTTCAACCCTTTATTTCACATGTGCATCATTGGAAGGATATAGAATTTAGTCATTTTCACCATTTCCCTCCAAATTTCAAACACTCCACTCCTAATTTTCATTCCTCACACTAACCCATATTCCAAACCACATTTCAATTCCTAACTTAGGGGTTATTTAATCCAATTCACTCCAAACCTTAAAATTACACACTCATTCACTCGCATTTTCATAATTTGCTCTCAATTCTCTCTCACTTTTTCACTGTCAACCTTCATCTTTAACCTTTCACCAAAGATCCACATCCATAGATTCACAAATTGTGCATTACAATTTGTATATTCTTAAGCTAAACCTCCATCACTTCATCATCCTTGTTTCAATTATGCATTTGAAGCTTGTTTGGATCTAGATTCAAGTTTTGGAAGCCATTCTTGAAGGAGCTTTGAAGCAAGTTCATCACATTTCTTAGATCTTATGGTTTCTTGCTAGGATCTTGGATTTCTTGTGTTAGATTTGTCCATTTTCATTTGCAACACTTATCAAAGCAAGTCTCAGCTTTGTAGGTTGGTAAATTTCTTATCTATACTTGTTTTATCTTAATTTCAACTTATGCAATTAAGATCCTTGGTTTTGTTGCATTTTGATGTATTTGCTTGAATTTGATTATTGATGATCATGATTGGTTGATGTAATTGGTGTTTACTTGCTGTAATATGATGTAATTTTCGTGCATAATTGATTGCTTATTGTTTTGGATGGTTAGATAAGTGATTAACTTGTGAAAAGTGCTTTTAAATTGGTGGTTTTCTGCTACTGCATCAGTGTTAATCGATTAACCAATTGTAGTGCAAAACTAATTAGTCGATTAACCAATGTTTTTTTCACATTTTTTGGATTTTCAGAGAGGGTTAATCAATTAACCACTTTCAAGTTAATCGAATAACACTGATGCAAAATGTATTATTTTGTGCATTTTCAAGTTTGCTTTGATTTCTTTCAACTTTTAATCTTCATGGATTGATATTATGCATATATGTGGATTGTTCTTGAGTTATTTTACTTCACATGATGGTTTGATTGTATTTCTTTGACGTACGACTTGTGGTTTTCCCTTGATGAACGTTTGTGATTGTTGTGTTGTCTCGATTTGATGATCACGTTGCATACTCACTTGTATCATGTCAATTGTTGATCATTGATGTTCATCTTGCATGATCGTTTGAATTGATTAATCAATATGGAATGCATATTGTTCTTGTTGATCGTACAATCTTGTTTAATACTTATGCTTAGTTTGTTATGCATGCTTATTTATGATCATTGCTCACTTGATGTGTTGCTTTATGATTGATGCATGCTAGCTGCCTGGCCTTTTACACCTACCGTTCTTGATTTTCGCATGCTGTTAAGTGTGCACCTATGTTGCATGCTTGCTTTTTACACCTGTTATGTGCTGAAATGTGTGCTGTTAAAAGCTGTCTTGCTTATGTGCTGGATTTTATTGATGTTTTGTACAGGGAGCGTTGTTGTAGCTGTTTTTTGCCCTGTTTCCTTGTTTTTGTCTTGTTCTCGCATGCTCCCTTAGGGCCTCTTACTCCAACTTAATTTTCGATTAAGCTTGGAGTAGGATAGACATTAGGAGTTTAATCCATGCATGATAACATTAGGTTAGTCCATTTTAACCTCAACCTTAGGTCCATCGTTCGCATGCTAAGATTAGGATAGAATTTCCTTTCACATCCCGACCTTAGGGCCACTTTGCATGACAATGTTAGGACTGAGTTTCCCCTTAGACCTTTTGTGTGTCTTTCTCTCTTTTCATCTAAAAACAACTTCAAAACACTTAATAAAAACGATGAACATTGTGCGCCATGAGCCTTAAGTATATGGGAAATGATGAGTGAGGGGTCTCTCCTTTCTTGTCTAAAGTGTTTAGCGTACGTCCCGTCTGGGGGTGATCATGCGACATATTCGCTCCTATATCATAGAATTTAGTGAGATGTGAATCTCAAACCTAATCAATTCACTTCTCTAAAACTCACGAACAAATGCAAATCATTTTCATCCTTCGGGATTGTTTATCAAACTTTTTTCAGAAAGGGTGCGTTATTTTTACTGTTTTACCGCAAACAGGCATCGACCCTAACTGTTGGAATGGGAACTTAATGTTGCTCTGATTTTTCATACCAGATGAGGATACGTAGGCACAAGACGACGCTGTCTTGGCGAGCAGACTTTCCCCCTTTATCCGTAATTCTCCAAACTACGTTGACTCTGACTTTCCCATTGCATGGGGGAATACGCAGGCATAGGGCGGCGATATCCTATTGAGTCTCTTTTTTTCTTTTTCTTTGTTCTCGTTTCTGTTTAGCAGTAGGCTTTAGATGACACACCCTTTAATTAGACAACAAGCGTGGATCTCGTTGAGTACAACGGATGCGAGAGGGTTCTAATATCTTCCTCTCGCATAACTGACTTCCTCACCCAAGATTTGGTTGCGATGACCTTGTCTTCTCCCTTTCTTCAAGTTTTCCTTGATCGTTTTTGTTCCCTGTGTTGGGATAATTAATGTTCGGTGGTGACTCTTCTATTTTTTCTACCAGGTGTTTTTCGCAGTTGCGACACTTAAGAAGAGTAGTTTTTCATTGTTGCTGCCTGGCTGTATACAACATTTAGAGGAGCTTGATAAACTGTTGTGTATCTGTGCTAAAAGGTTAGATCCTCTACAGTTGGTTGTGGTGTTTAAGGTGAGTGTGCTTGTGCTTTTGCTTGTGTTTTTGAAGTGTGGTTCCATTGTATAAACTTGCATGAGATTTCATGTTTGCATGAGAGTTCATGTGTTCTTTTTCGGTGATTTGGGGTTTCCTCTTCAAGGGGAGTACTGGTTATGTATGACAGGGAGGGTTGTGTACCTGTTCGATATGTAGCTGCAAGGTTGTAGTCTGTATAGAGCTTACATGTTCTCATGTAACTTGTGTTGGTTTATGATGTCAGACCTGATGTCTGGTGTTCTTTATTGGTGTGAAAACATTGTGCTTGGGTTTCTTTCTTTCTGTTTTTGTTTCCATTGTGTGTACCTCTGATGTGTGCTAAGGTTGTTTTAGCCAAAATTTTCCAAACGTGGAGATTGTAAGTTCTGTGTTTTTTGGATTGGATGCATTTTGGTAAAACAAGTTATTGTTAGCAAGATGTTGAACCAGATTTTCTACCATGACAGTCAAACATCATGTTCTGCATGATGTTATGAAATATTCCAGGACATGTTATTCCAGAAAGTTAGGGCATGACTATTTTGGTATTTTTAGTGTGATTTTTCAGTGTGTTCTAATTCACACATGTGCATTATTCATGAGAGTATATCGTGGGAATTTCTATTATGACAGATTATGTTAGTTTTCGTAAAAAGGATACTTGAGTCTTTTTAGAAAACTTTCAATTTAGTTCCTATTTTTTTGCAAAAGATTTTGCAGAATATTTGTAATAACTTTTTTGGATCTGTTGCGGTTTTTAAGCATAAGCCCATGATGCTCAAAGGTTATTTATAAGAAAGGCTTTTAACCTAAAAAGTAGGAGTGTGTCGTGTGTGAGAATTTTTCTAGGGTTTTAGTGTTGTTTTTTGTGTTCATCTCTTATGTCTTTTGACATCAGAGTAGAATTGTGTTAATTTTCAAGTGTCCACTCTAAAGCTTTTTAGCAAGAGTGTATTGTTCTTCGTTAAATCTTTTAAGAAAAATCAAGTATTGTCTTAGAAGTGTGCTACTTCTATTGTTTGTTATTATTGAATTGTCATTAGGTTTGTGACTGATTAGGAAGTGAGAGGGGGATCTCATATCTAGAGGGTGTCTAGGTAGAAGTTGCACAAGGTAGAGATTAGGCGAGAAGTCTTAAACGGGGGAGTTTAGTTTTGAACCAATACTATCATAATGAAGTTCCTTCCTGTCTTGGTAGCCTTCTGATGTAGGTGACGTTGCACCGAACTGGGTTAACAACTACTATGTGTTATTTAAATTCCTACAATTTTTCTCTAAATTTTTCTTGTGTTAATTCTGTTGTTACGACTTTCTGACATCATATCTGACGTTTGTCCACTACGTGTCTGAATTTCACCATCCAAAGACACGATTTGACGAGTGTATATATTGGGATTTCACCAACAAAGCCTCCTATTATGGTTTGGACGGATATGGCCCCTGTGGATCTATGTCCTTGCTGGTATAAAGCTGATGGCTCTGCTAACAACCTTCTACAGTTTTGATGACAAAAATGCTAAAGAATGTTGATGTTGGTGGCAATATTTTTCCATATCTTGGATAATGGTGATTAATTTAAATATATCTCAAGCCTCATTATGTTTAATATTCTAGGTTTCATTGTAGTTCTTATATGTTCTGCATATTTTGAAACGGAACTTGAAAACTTCAGAGTTGTGAAAAAAAAGGAAAACTCACATGGTTGTGTCTACCTGAGTGACTAGATTCTTGTGAAAGTAGGAGGTTAACTCTTAAGATACTTATAAAATTCACACACACAACTAAAATACTTTTAAGGCCTTTCTTTACATAACAAAGTCACCTAAAATTATTTTTAAGGCCAAGTTAGTTGATTAGAGGCCTATCTGCTTGATTATGACATTTTTTAAACTGTTTAATCAATTAGATTATATTCCTAATTGGTTAGATGATGTCTAATCAAGTCTATAATAAATTATGACCATCTTTTAATGATTGATAATGACTCTATATCAAAACTTTTATCTTTGGCCAAAATAATTGATTATTTAATGCACCTAATAGATTA
This sequence comes from Lathyrus sativus, assembly GCA_963859935.3. Lineage (NCBI taxonomy): Eukaryota > Viridiplantae > Streptophyta > Magnoliopsida > Fabales > Fabaceae > Lathyrus > Lathyrus sativus. The sequence continues at coordinate 49,989,879 of OZ012736.1, read as the reverse complement.
GCCTTATCGATTAGCCCATTAATTTAGCTCATGGATTCTTTCCATTTTGAGATAATTTTCTTTTATCTAAAGAAGGCATATCCTATCTTCATTTGAGATGATAATTTGGAGTTTTCCTAATTATTTACAATTTATCATTCTTTTCACTCTCTTTAAATATCTTTTTCATTAAAGTTGCCTTAGTGCCTTGTGAGTGAAAATTGCCTATGAGGAAAAAGTTATACTTGTGTTGTGCCACTATTGTTATTTTCAAGAGTGTAATACTCTTGAAGAATTGTGTTGGGATCTTAAGATCTACTACTTTTAAAATCTTGGTTTGTTTATAGAACTTATCCACAAAAAGTTTTGTTTGGTTACTAATATCAACCTATAAAATCTCTAGTTGATTTGTGAGTTCAACTCGTCCAAAAGCTCCTTTTAAGTTAGCAGATAAGCCAATGCAAAACCTTTCAATTCACTTGTATTAAAGGTTTGTAGGCATAACCTATAAAAGCTCAATATTATAGTGAAATGTTAAGAAGATATCTTAGGAACAGGACTAGGCCAACGTTTAACCGAACTTGGAAATCTCTAAAGTGTCATCTCTCTAACCCTTCTCCTTTTAATTTATGTTATTTACTTTACTTCATTATTTTCTGCTGCTTTTCTATCTTACCTTGAAAGTATGAACATGATTTTCTTTTATGTAATAAAAACTTTAAGAATTTGAGAAATTGCAACTCCACTTGTTTACCGCATAAAACCATCATCAGGTATATACTTCATATGCCTCTACACTTCATGGAAAACTCTTTTCACATTTCCTTTAATAAACCTCAAACAAGGAACCTAGAAAATCATCCATAAAATGGAACTCCTTAAACGAATCTTGAATTACTATCAACATATATGGAAATTATAATGGCACACAAACCCACACTAATCTTTGTAGTACCTTTCACACTTCATCTAAGACAAGGCAATGTGGCTTCTCTTGCTTCACCCTGAACTCTTCGCATATTCTCCATGCTGAAATTAGGCCATTCGTAAATGGCTCTCTCTTGCCAAATGTATGAGAATTAATGTTTTCACTTATAATACATACATTTCACTTAACATCATCCTCATTAAGATAACTTTGAACAAGTATCATAAACATACATTGATTCTTTAATGGAAACTAATTATATATAAAAAAGGATTCAAATAGTACAAGATACATTATGAAGCTAATGAAAGGCACATAATAATCTCACCATAGAACAAAAAGTGAGAGAAAATAAAACATAGAACAATACCAATTATACTTCAAAAAAACCAAAGTTAACATCAGAAGAACCAGGATAGAGTCAAGGAAAAATTAGCCACCATTCATATAGTAGAAACCTCCATACGCAACTTAAAACTACAATCCCCAAAAACCCCTAAGATATTAACATGCATTATTGATACAAAGTATTCAAGATATATTTCTTGCACACTCTTTTAAAATTTATCCACTCTTCTGGGAAAAACATCAAAGTGAAAATTATTTTCCAACATCTATCAACTAGGATCTATTGATTCATACTCCCTTTTGCCAATGATTTACGCCTTTGTAGTTGATGATGCAAGAATTTTTTTAAGAAACTTGTTTGGTTTTTCTTCCTTTACTGAACCAGAAATGAAGAGATCAAAAAAGCTACGATAGAGCGAAGTTTCGTAGTGATTCCGATTTGTGGTACCGTGGATCTAAGGTTGCAATCATGAATCAAAATTGTTCATCGATGTTGATCTTGAATTGCCATTTCTAATCTTCGATAAGGTGGATCAGAGGGGGGATGGTACCTGCATGGTTAGCACTCCAACGCCCAAGTCCGTTTATGGTTCAAGATAGTCACAATGAAAGTGGAGGTTAGAGATTTTTTACCTAAAAAACCTTTCTGGAGGTGTTTATACCTTGGGCCTTGTTGCACCCCAAATTTTGACCCCTTAAATATTCATCATCATTCTAGGATCATATTCATTTGATTATTTAACCTTAAGCTACTTCAAGTTTTTCTTTGTTGAGTTACAGGTGAACCAGGGTTCCGTACAGTCGAAAATCGAGGTTTCGACGGTTTAATCAATCAATGTATTGGATTGATTCTCCATGAAACAAGCCTCTACATAATCAAAGATACTCCATTGGGTCAAGTATGAATACAAGTTGAGGTTGTCACCCAAAGATTAAAGACAATGCAGTCCAGGATCCCGATTAGGGTTTTCTGATCAGGAAAAGTCAAATGTGGTTTGAATTTTGATTTAAAAGGTGTTCCAATGATGAAATTAGGGTCCATGAAGCTCATATAACTTATCCAAGTCCCCTCAAGAAGTTTCAAGGCCTCAGAAGACCCAGAACAACAACAGTTGACCCGATCGTTATCGATCGATCGTTTCGTTGACCAAAAGTCAACTCTCAAACTATAAGGAATTTGACCTCAAAGTGTGAATCAAAAATGTTCCTAATGACATATTACGCCTACCCAGGAAGTTTCATGACCACTGGATCAAGGATTGAGGAGTAATCGAGAAATCGGGAAATTAGGGTTTTGAAAGGGGCAAGACCATAACTTCCTAACCACACATCCAAAAGTTGTGGTTCAAAGCTTGTTGGTAAGATCTTTACAATTCCTACAAATGTTTCACAGATGTCCATGTGCAAAAAATGAGTAAATTGGGAATTATGATCAAAAACATCACAAGAGGGGAAAACACTTATAAAATTTCTAAGTCTTTTGGCCTTGCAAATCTTGTTTTCAGCCAACTTTGAAGGGCTTTTTAACCTAGTTCCACTTGGAATCTGAAGATCATGAAAACATGAAACTTGTAGAGCTTCATGAGGGATTTCTAAAAATTTATGGAACTCTTCCACAACCCTTGTGAGATGAGATTTATGAAGTGAGAATGTTGGGCTTGTGCACTAGTTTGTCAACTTGCTAAAACCCAACATGAACTTGATTTCCAACTATGAACTTCATTTCTAACCATGGAATGACCTTTGATATGATGTTTTAGAGGGTAAAATGAACAAATTCAGAAGAGGATCCAAGCAAATCCAAAGTTCTTGACAAGATCCATTTGTTTATTAAGGAAAAGTACAAAAAGTACACCATGAAAGAGAAGATTGGTGGCTGCAGCATGGGAGGGTGTTCTTGTACACTCTTTGGTCATTTCTTACAGGTCATTGTAGCTAGTTTTAGGGGGCTAAGCCCTTTGAAAGCATGCAAGTCCAGCAGAACCAAACTATCACTTGGATTCACAAGGATTTTTCACCAAAACCACCTTGAAAGCAAAAATTCAAATCTGCCCCAATCTCTCACTTTGCCTATAAATAGAGATTTCCCTCTATGTTAAAGCACACACCAGAGCACTCTAAAACCCAAGAGAAAACCATAGCTCTCTGTAGCGGTAAAAATCGTGAGCGTAAGCTATTGATTAGCTTAACTCAAAAAACAAGAGTCGCCACCGCAATTTTATTTTATCCAGATAAAGGAAAGGAAAAAGAGCGAACAAAACCAAAGAGTTCTAAAACAAGAACAAGAAACAGAGATCGGGGTAAGGGGGTTGGTTACGCAATGGGAAGGTGTTAGCACCCAAAACGTCTATAGTACTCTATAGGAGCCCTTTGAAATATTTACGCTTTTTTTGGTTTGAAAATGGTTTGTTTGAAAAGAGATTGGGGAGATGAGAAGAGAATTATTTTTTATATTTTTGTGTTTGGAGAGACTTATCGTCTCATGCCTACGTACCCATAAAGTGCAATATGGAATAAAAACCCCGTAGTTCGTGGTACAAATGACAAAAATTTGTTGGTTTTGATTGATTTTAGATGTAAAGACAAGTCGTCATTTCAAGGAGAAAACTGCGACTATCCACCCACGAGTATTAAGACAACATCTGCGTCACATAAAGATGGAGGATTTGCTTGGATTATCAACAAGACTATCACTCAACATCAACGTGGAAAATGTCAAAATCTTAATAATATGGGGAATAGGAGATTTACATCTCAACTATAGAAATGAATCATGTCTAAACTTTATGAAAAGTTTTAAAGTGAAAAAGTGCATAAAGGCACAAAAAGAGTTGATGAGTTTTTTTGTATTTTTTATGTCTTTTGAAATTGGTCAAAGCATGATTAACATTGATTGACTTTTATTAAGAAAAACAAAGTTTTAAAATCACTTGACGAAAGTCAAGGTTTTATTGCGAAAGCGGTTTTGAAGTTTGAAACCAAGAAGGTTTTGAAAAAGAGAGAAAGTTTTGAAAATTTAAGAAGGGGAGGAGATGAAGTGACTATCCTAGAAACCAAAATAAAAGCTAGAGGTAAGAAAGATCTAACCAACTTGTAGCACACTCCATAGCAAGCAAAAAGAATTCCATCCGATTTAAAGCATAAGCTAATGAGCGAGCCAAATAAAGGCCAAGATCCACAATACTCCAAGCATAGGAATGGAAGTCCTAATTCTAAGTCCAAAGGTCCATGAAGTCCAAGGTCTAAGAGTAGTCCAAGAGCATAACCACAAAGTTAACAACACCAAGTTTTTTTAGAAATTTTTTATCCTTTATTAGTGTTTTGAACAAGATATGGTCCAGGTGGACAAAAGAGAAATGACATAAACATAAACAAAGATATGATATGAAATGATAATATGGAAACATAAAAGTAAGAAATAAGGAGTAAGAAGAGAATATAAACAATATTAAACAAGGATATTGTTAGTGAATTAGTGGTTAGTGGTTAGAACATATGATCAATGATGATTAATTCTTGCACTTAGACCAAGATTAATGAAAATTCATTAGAGGATTGATAGAATCAAAGCCTCCTAACAATGATTTTCATAGGTATTGGAGTTAAGACAAGCAACTAATCATACTTGGACTTTTAAACGTAAGTTTGAGCCACGAATGATCATTTTCCGATTAAGGAACACTTTAGCACTATGTTAAGCAATCGTAATCGGGTTTATGTAGAAACCACGACTATCTGAGGCCGGTCAATAAAATGTTAGTGTTAATACATGTTAGAGAAGTGATATGTAAATCACTCTCCTAAAACATGCCACACAAAAAGAAAAGAGGTAGTGATCTCATCATAATCAAGATTTTTAATCAATTAATCAAAGGTAATCTATCACTATTCCAAAGTACGGAGAATTATCTCAATGATTATTCATCCATACATTTGAAATAATGAAGATTAAACAACCTTGATAATCAACAATCTATGATCCATAGATTTCATCGACCAAAAATAAAAAGAAGAAGAAAGAAAATTAAAATGAGAAGAAAACACAATTTGAATCTTAAATTGATTAAATCATCATCAATATCAATCACTTCTCTTGGTGGATAAAATCGACACCCAAAGTCCATTTATATTTATGAGATTTTATCAAAATTCAAGGTCCAAAACAAAATTATAATTAATCCAAATTAATATATATTTTTTTAATCAAATTTTTTTTAGTTTTCTTTAAAATACAAAACTATTAACAAGAAAAAATGTTAACAGGCCCATACGGCCCAAATCTTTTAAGAAAAAGAAAAAAACAAAATGAAAATGATAGAAAAAATAATAAAAAAAACAAGTGAAAGAAAAACAAAAAGGAAATAGAAAACAGAAAAAGAACACATCATCTTCTTCTTCATCTTCTTCTTGCGTTCTGGACACTATTCACGGCCATGGATACCACTTCGAAGCTTGCTTAAATCACAACGGCGGGACACGAAAAATACGCGGTTGCAATCGAAATCAAGAGCTCTTCACAATAGTACCAACAATTCAAAGAAATGCAACAAAAAGTAACGGATCGAAAACGACGGTGAAGCTCAATCTACCTTCAAATTCAGGTAAATGATGAAACAGGAACTCTCTTCTTCTTCTTCTTCTTTGAATCTCTGGTTGAATTGCTGTTGTTGAAGACAATTATGGAATCAAGTTATGAATCCTATTGAAGCTTATTTTTGAGGAAACCGTAATGAGGAAAATGGAAGTTTGTGATAAATTTGGCAGAGCTTCAATGGCTCTCTGAGCTTGAAGAAAAGAGTGAACAAGGCTCTCTATTTATAGAATTTGAGGAGTGAAATCTGAGAAATGAAGTTGAGTTGCCGTTTTGCAATTTTCATTGCGTTTTGTGATGCAAGTTGTGCGTGACTCTTTGTAATATTTTTTTCATGTCGTTTTGAATTTTTTCTTGTAGCTGACATGTTATTCTTTTTTTTATTTGCTCTTCTTGTCTTACATGTGACCTGGATTATTTTTCATTACGTGACTTGAAGGTACAATCGACTTGGAAATACGGCCCAGTGCAAGCCCAGTCACTTCACATAACCAACAACAACATTATCAACTGATTTCAATGCCCTGTTATTAACAAAGTTGTCATAGCACCAAGATGCATTCTCATACAATTGTGCTTCTACAGCCAGCTCAATATGTTGCAGATGGTAGTAGAAAAACAGAAAGATCACCATAGCTTCATTGTGTCAGGATGGTCAAGTCCAAAATATCTCAAGCAACAGAAACACGCCCTTGAATAAATGTTACTGTTGATCAAGCCGGTGTAGACATATTCAGTACAACCGTCTCCAAAATCCCACTCTTGTTGCAAAGCTACATCTTTGGGAAAATGTTGTTCCTGCTCATGTTGCTGCAGATGATGCTGTTACTAGATTTCTAGTGTTAACATAATGAGTTAATTTTCCTTCATTTGCAGAATAGAGCAGCTTTAGATTCTCCATTAGAAGCTTTTTCCTTGCGGAAAATTTCAAGCCATACATTGACCGATTGACTAGCTATAGCTTGAATATCACGGCTAATATGTACACAAACTTTTTCCTTCACTGTTTTCCCCATTCCTGATAAGCGTACAGCCTCTAGATCAGTCGACACGCGCACAAGAAGATGCAAACAATGCCTCAAGAGTTGGGCGCCATATTTGCCCATTGAGTCCAGTATCCAGGAGTTGAGAACAGTTAGCCCCTCCTTACTTCCAGCAATGTTAGTAGGTCACTAGACTTTGTTAATTCAACCAAACAATCCCATTGCTTTTCCATCTCCGAAACATTTGTTGCATTAAGAATTATTACATTTTGGCACTTCATCAAGGGTACAGCCAAATTGTCATGATGAAGTAATTCAGTTATGCCCTCGGGCAATTGAGCCATCTCATTCCTATCGCCAATACACTGATCACCAATAATATGCCGTAGATATTCTTCAAATTCTTCATCAGGAGCCAAACGAACATCAAAAGCTTTTGCAATGCCGGCTAAGGTAACATCTGAATGCAGTGGACCTACACCTCCATATATAAATACCAGATCAGTCCTAGATTTCTGTCGCTCAACTTCTTCTGCCACAGAATCTATATTATTGTGAACTACAGAACATTGCAACACAGACCAACCAACGGAACCCAGCTTCCTACATAAATATGGTCCCAACTGATTCTCAACAATGCCAAATAAAATCTCATCTCCCACAGCAATGATTGATGCTGTGAGTGTGCTGTTTTTATGAACATCCAAGCCATTGCTATCAGCAGTAAGTTGTCCACCAGCAGAAGATTTCCTGCAAACAATTAACAGATCGTAATAACAAACTTTGAAGTACAATATTTTTATGGTTGTTTCCAATTGGGTTCTGGTATTCAAAAACAGAAGACATGATTCCAGATATATCAATAAGGAAATCCATTTTCGCTTCTTCACAAGATATTACCGCAAGTGCCTGCTGAATAGAAATCCAAATTCCACAGTCAGATTTACTAATGACAGCACACTCCTTCAATGTATCATAAATCCCCTCAATATTATCATCTTTCATGCGTATCAAGAAGCAACTGCTCAACTGAGGCCGAGGAGTCCCATCATTGAAAAGAGTTGGATAAACATGAGTAAACCACCTCTGAGACATCAAATGATAAGTCTTAACAGCAGATTCAATATCATGCTTGTGAATTCCAACAGAAACCCTCATTATCATATGTTGAGGCCTTTCAACAACAGTCCCATCAACTTTCAACAGATAAGACCTCTCGAGGGTTTTGATCCCAAAGTAATCATAGTCAAAATCTCTGTCATAAATTATCTCATTGTCCAACCGAGCCACATTCTCCATAATTATTTCATAGACATCATCAGCAATAAAAGGAGATTTCTTCCCAGATCTAGTGTTGAAATGATTGTACATAATCTTCACAGTTTCCGAAAACGACTTCTTAGTGTTCTTATGCAGATTTGAAACGGCAATCTTAGCAGCAAAAGAAGCATAATCAGGGTGGTTAGCAGTCATGCCGGCGGCGGTTTCAGCGGCCAATTCATCGAGTTGAATAGTAGTCACACCTCTGTAAACACTGGCACAAACCTTCTGAGAAACCAAAACCGGGTCACAATGCTCAGTGCTCAAACCGTAACTGAGTTTCTTCAACCTTTCAAGTGCAAGTATAAGCAACTCGTATCATGTTTGTGGAAATGGAATAAGTGAGAACTTCCTAGATTCCAACCAGTGGACAACAACTTCTTCAGGAGTAACATACGGGCCAGTTACAGTTCGGATCCCAGCAAGAATAGCATCAACAGTTGGACTAGCAAAGACATCGCCACATATGGTTGCAGTCAGCATTCCTTCCCCCACAAATCCAGCGTGAGCAGGCTCATGGCCACTTCCACCTCTAGATATGACTGCAACTTTATCATATGGTGGACCAGGATAAACATCTGCACGGAACACAACCTTCACACTAGGATATCCATCTAAAAACTGCAATGTAGGATATGTCTCCATAAGACCATCAATGAATTTAGTCTCAACATCATTCGGATCGTTGATGCATCATACCCATTCCATCTATCTCGTTTGTTATCATAGTCAAGCTCAAAAGTTTCTACCTTTTCATCAGCAGCAATGTGCTTGTTTGATATCCCTGTCTTGAAATAATATTGCCAACAACAAAGCACAACTCCACATGTTGCTATCTTCTTTATAGTCAATTTGACTGTACTGTGAGGGAAAATTTTCAATCCTGTCAGCGAGAATCTCAATCGCTCCAGCCTTCTTTGAGTTTCCAGAAATTAAGGTTCTCAATCCATGAAGCCATGCATGTTAAGACCTGATGCTAAGCAATGATATCAACCGCATCCAATTGCCTTTGCATGATCTCTTCACAAAGAAGCTGGCTTAGTTCAGGATGATCTTTTGCAAGTTTACAGGAAAGCTTGTACTGGAACTGTTGATAGGAATCAGGAAGGTTGCCAACAACAGCCGCTCGATAACCACCTGAGCCTTCAATGCCATCCTCAGCCCATTCACGAACAGAAAGTGTCTCAAGCATCTGAAGGGTGTCATCACGAATTTGTCTTGATGGGTCCACTACTTTATAAAGGATCAAACTCAATAGTCTCTGTATTTCACAGTTTGTTATCTCTTGTCGCATGCAGACCTCTGCCAGTACACTGAAATACCCATCGGCTACAGAAGAATTAGAGTAGTAGCACTAATCAATACAAGCGGGAAATAGGTCCAAATTTGTAAGCAAAAGATTCTTCAAAGCCAATTTTGCTAGAGAAAGACGGTGATGGCCACCCCTAACCCTATCTCGACCAGTTCCCCGGGCGCCTTCCCCTTGATATTTGGTATATGATGGAGTTCTTGGATCAGCTGGTGAGAAACCAAATGGAGCCCTCGGTGTAGGCTCCAAAAACAAAGCATTAATCCAAGATATCACACGGCCACTCATTTTCCTTGCATTGTCATCAAAACATGGTCCATATAAAAGTGATGCTATTGCATTCATGGATGCCCACTGGATTGCCTCAACTTGTTCACTTAATTCTTTGTCAAATGATATTTTATCCACAAAATCTTTTGACCGTGCATGTTGAGAAGATTTATAACGATCAACTTCACTTTTATAATCACTGACACCATCTTGAGCCCATGTACTGCCTGTGTCATCACACCAGGATAGAAGAAGATCAAATAGGCGTTTTCTAGTTCTAACGTCGAATTTCTCAGATTTTGAATCAACAAATTCAGGGGCCAAGGCTCTAATAACACAAGCATGTGCATAACGGAATGGTTGCATGTCTGAAAAGCTTTCAGGAGATGTTGTAATAAGTCTGTTCGTCTCATCAATAAACTTAAGATAATGAAGGCGGAAAATTGGCTTGCGTGCAAGCATGCCAGGCCATATATTTTCTGCAACAGTGCGGTAAATATTTGCAATAGGGACACGGAGTTCCTCCCTGCGAGCCTTTTGACTCTTCCACTTTGGTTTTCCTTCTGTCTCGGAATAAACCTCGTCAATAAAAGAAGCCAGCTCGCTGAACATGATTTCACAAGCATCCAAGTGTGAACGGCCAAGAGCCATTATGGCTGCATGAACATGTGCATCAGATCCAGATTTTAGTGACGGAAAAATAAGATGGTAAAGATCTTTGGTTGTGGTAGTTCCACTAGACTCTCGAACAACCGGTGGACATGGACCTTGACCATAATAGCCCGGACGAAGCTTCTCATAGAACACTGCTTGAAAATTTGATGAATTATGATATAGGACAACTTGACCTTGAACAGTCACATTGCCTGAGAAAATAGCCCACAATCACGGGTAACTTATAGTTGAAGCAAACTCTTGATAGTTCGACCAAGATGAGGTCAAACTTTCATCTGATTTAGACTCGAATGAATGTCTTTGCCATCAATTTCCTTGCAAAACCCTAAACACACAAAGAAGAAGAAAAAACAAAAAAATTGAAAAATATTTTTGGTATTTTAGTTAGAGGTTAGTAAGCAGAAACAAACATAAAGTAAATAAGAAACACAAGGGTGAAAGAACCAAAAAGTATGATCTTGTTTGTGTATGCAAAAATGAAAATGCAATGTGGGATCTTAGGGGTAAAAATTTGGGTATTACAGCTGCCCCTATTTAAGATTCTTCTATAGGGAGATATGAAGATTGACATTTTTGTCTCGACTAGATAGAAGAGACTTAAATATAACAATAAACCCAATTTTTGGCCCTAAGAGACCACAAAATGATATGATTATGCTAATGGTATGCAAACACAAGACCTTTGTGGGGAGAGAAATGCCACAGGAGACAAACAAAAGCTCGGGAGAAAAAGCGAGACTCCACAAGGGAAAACAAAAGAGCAAGATCCTATTCCGATAAAGGAAAGGAAATGACTCAACAGGGAAAGAGATACCAACTGCCAGTTACTGGGCGAATATAGTCGATCCAAAGAGAACAGGTAAAATGCTTCTACTGGTTACTGAGTAGAAAATAAGCGTAATAAACCAAAGGGGGTGAGAATATTACCGACTACCAATCAATAGATAGCACAATAAAAGCAATATACTCGAAAGGTGAAGAAACATTACCTGATACCCAGTACTAGGTAGAAAAATTTGGGTAATGAACTCACAAGGAAAGATTATCGACTACCGATTACTGGGTAGAAAATATGTCAATAACTGACCAAAAAGGATGAGCAAAATACTCAAAAGGGTGAAGAAACATTACCGGATACGCAGTACTAGGTAGAAAATTTTGGGTAATGAACTCACAAGGAAAGATTACCGACTACCGATTACTGGGTAGAAATATATGTCAATAACTGACCAAAGGGATGAACAAAATACTCAAAAGGGTGAAGAAACATTACCGGATACCCAGTACTAGGTAGAAAATTTTGGGTAATGAACTCACAAGGAAAGATTACCGACTACCGATTACTGGGTAGAAATATATGTCGATAACTGACCAAAGGGATGAACAAAATACTCAAAAGGGTGAAGAAACATTACCGGATACCCAGTACTAGGTAGAAAATTTTGGGTAATGAACTCACAAGGAAAAATTACCGACTACCGATTACTGGGTAGAAATATATGTCGATAACTGACCAAAGGGAGGAGACAAATGCTACCTACTACCTATCACTAGGCAGAAAATAAAGGCAACAAGCTCGGGAGGAAGGATTACCTTTTACCGGTCAAATGGGTAAAGCATAACCAACCAGAAAGGGTGAGAAATATTACCAGTCAATAGAGGTAATATACTCGAAAGGTGAAGAAACATTACCGGATACCCAGTACTAGGTAGAAAAATTTAGGTAATGAACTCACAAGAAATACCTGCTACCAGTCAATGGGCAGCTCAAATCACACAACAAACTTCTCAAATAAAGAGACAACCATTTGTTGCCCAAGCAATCACAAAGAGAGTGTTATCAAAACACCGCTGGGGAAATCAAATCTTCATCTTCTGATGGGGATCAATAACAGATTCCTGCTGAGGAAAATAAATCCTCAAGACTACCTTCTCATCATTCAGGTTTCACAGCCCAGGGAAATACAAAATAACCGCTGCAAGAGACCAAAGTTCAATCCAGGAACAAACTGGAGAGAAACGGTCAAACAAGACTCGACCCAATGAGGAAATAACTCAATTGGGGAACAATTCCATCCAGATAAAAGCTGGGGAGGAAAGCTATACAAACATCTTCCACGAGGTATAAACTCAGTGGGGAATTAAAAATGATAGGTATTTTCTGCTTAGGGGTCGACACTCTAATAAAGAGAGGACACACGCATTCTGCGGGATAACAACATCGGGAAAAGGGAAATACCAACAAAAAATGTAGGATGCATAATGCAACAAAAACATGCTATGCTCAACCAAAATGAATGTGCATGCAATGCATATGAGTATGAATATGCTGACAAAACAGACAAAAAAGGCAAACAGAGGGTGAACAAAACATCACAACACCACTGAAATACTCGGCTAATCTTCGCAAGTTAGAGATATCATTGGAGATCATGCTGGGGATCAGCAACAGAAAATCTTCAACCATCAATAATTCAACAAAAGGGAACAACAATATGAACTCCGCATTGAGAAAAAAAAACTGTTGGAGAAAACATAGCAACACAAATCTTCCAACCCTGCCAGGGGAATAAGAAGTTAACATCATAGCAAAAAGTCAAACTGTGGGGGATTTTAAATCAACACCCAATCACAAGGTGAGAGAAAACCCAACAGGTGACTGCTATGTCAACATTTCTTAGAAGTAAACAACATTGTTCTCTACTTGGGGAATAATCCAAAGCAAATATGCATAACCTCTGCTAGGAATCATCAAAGACAAATCTCCGCCTGGGCAAAAACAATCAAGGAGAAGTGGTCTTCAAATTTCTCAAATGTCCGATCATAATCTGGTTGAATGAATAAAACATATCCATCATTTGAATCAAGACTTTATTGTGGAAAACCGTTCAACACTCGTCTGGTTTATCCAAAGAAACAAAACTTTGCTAAGGGAATATCAGCAAACTCTACTAGAGAAACCTTAACACAACTCTACTGGGGAACTGCCAATAAATTCTACCAGAGGAGCAAGAACTAACTCTGTTGAGGAAAAATAAGAACCTGATGAGGGTCATATCCTATATTTCACAACCATTTGTAATAAATGCGCATCCTCTGCACGGGATCAACAAGGATAACTCTCTGGGTACTAACAACCTCGAGAGAAATAACTTGGAATTGCGGGGATAATTAAGAAGTTAACATCATAGCAAAAAGTCAACCTGCAGGGGATTTTAAAGCTCAACACAGGGTGAGAGAAAACCCAATAGTTGACTGCTATATCAATACTTCTTAGAAAGGAAATACGGTTCAAATTGGCCATAAGAGCAAAGAATCATAACGGAGGAGGTAGAAACCTGCCAGAGATTCCTCATCAAATTTCACCATAGAACATGATGGGATCCAACAATTACATTCACACTTAAATATGCTTGATCATAAACAGGTTAGGGAAGGAGAACCATGCTCAAATTGAAGGAATCTGAATCAAGACTTTGCAGGGGGAATCCAAGTTAAAAATGCTTGAACTAGTGCGCAACTGAGAAATGCATCAATAAGACCAAACTTTGCTTGAGAGATTGTCAACAGACTGTATCGAGGAGAACATCAACAAGGACAAACTCTAATTGGGAGAATATCGAGTTCATAATAACTTGAAATAATCTGCCCCAATATCTGAGAGATTCGTCGAATCTCGACGTAACTTCCCCAGATTAACTGTAGTCGGCATATTCTTTTACTGATGGAGTATTCAAGCTTTGCCCCTGCGAAAGCATCAACTGGGAAAATAGACTTGCTCAAGCTCAACGAAGTCTTCAAGAAACATGCCCCTGGATATGATCATTCCTTGAAACGATTTGCCAATTACTCATCAGATTTTCAGGCTTCAAAAGATTATGTTCATCACTGATACGCATATGTAAGCTTCCATGATGTTAAATAATGTATGTAAGCAGAAAAATGCTTAATTCTGAGAATGATAATTCTAATGCAATTACATATGTTTATCTTGAAGTTTTTTTTTTTACTGAAAACATGTCGCAAAAAACTTGTGAATGAATCACTAGTTAAGATGTGACATTGATTTTTGAATGCACATGCAATACCAACAAAATTCTTTTAGCACAACTCATGGGAGTCAGGAACGCTATCTCGTTAAAGTATGCTTTCAAAATAAACCCTGCTTCAATTAGGTCTTTCGAGGGTTATAGTGTGGTCTAGTTCACGGTTTTCAGAAAAAAAGGATATTTAGGCTCAAAGTTTATCTACACCCACCCATTCTCCGTGATGTTCTTCAATCCTATATTCAGCTAATTAGACACAATTGTTCATCCCTCAAAGGATTTTGATGGTTGGCGAACTGATAAAAATGATGGTTTAAGAGCCAATAAGGCTTTTCAAGGAATAACAGTCACCCCCCTCTTTTCTTTTGTAGTCACATAGACTTGTTCAGGATTTTTCATTGTAATCCCTTCTTTTCTCTTTTCGCGTTTTTTTTTCTCTAATTTTTGCTTGAACCAATTCTTTTGAATTTTTGATGTCCAGCGGGATGCCCTAACTTTTGCCTAAGTCACTTGTTTGTACGACTTAGCGGGCTTTTTATTTTTCTTTTGAACAAATCACGTGATATTGACTTATCTGACTTGTTAAAAGGGTTGTGATTATCTCTTTCTTTTGGATAACCATCATGGTTGGTCCTTAAATACACACTCCTTTTGGAAATTTGAACACTTGGTCAATTTAACTGAAGACTACCCTGCCCCAGGTTAAAATGTGAGGTTTTTTTCATTTAGAAAGGAAACTCCTACTTCGAGGCTCAAAAGGGTTAACAAGGGATTATCTTCCTTATATCTCCGGTGTTTGGGAATTTGAAACAATGCCTTACATCATCAGCAGGGTCTTATTCAAAAGCATATAACCAGAAATTTTGTGTTTTCACCTCATCATCCTTCCTCCAAGAGTTCAAACAAGAAGTTGGTATTGCAAATGCAGGAAAACAATTTATGAGCGAATGCGAATGGATTTCTTCAAGACAAACATACTCATTGCATTAATATTCAAAATCAAACAAGTTTCTACAAGCAAACAAAGCATTAACAAACATGAGAGATTACAAATAAAATTGCAGTAAATGAACTAATGATCTGAGGAGACTATCTCAATCCGAGCTTGAAAGAACACCCTCAACTTTCTTTGGAGAAACAGAAGCAAGTGCACGACCGCTACAGGTCACTCCACTAACACCAGCAATATGAATTTCCTCGAGTTTTATATTTTATCAACATAAAGGCGTTCCATTCAAAAATGGGCTTCCTCCTTCGAAAGTCAACACCCCATCGTCAATCATCTCTTGAACCATTTCTTGGAAAACCTTGCACTCCTCAATTGGATGCCACATTACCCCATCATGAAACACACAACTGATATTTGGATTGTACCAACGAGGACGAGACTTCATAACTCTGGTTTTTCTGGGTGTCACTACCGAGTTTCGGGAAAAATAAGACCACAATTGACTGTAAGTCATTGGGATTGAATCAAATTGGCGAGTCTCTCCTTTTGGTTCATTCAAGACTGGATTTTGCAGAGTCTGAGAAGAATTCTGAATTGCATCAACCTCAACATTTTCTCCCACTTGGGAATCAAAATTTTCTTCACTAGCTTGGCCATTCGAACCATCTTGGATTTTGGAAAATTCGTTCTCAAAGAGTGGCGGATGAACTTGAGCTTCTTTGAAATGATTCAGAGTTGCAGCATGCATCTCAACTACAGCGACATTACCATGTTCGGGTAGCAGATTGACTTGGACGTTTGTGCCTTTAAGAAACAAAATTCCTTTTTGCACCAGTCTTTGCACTTCATGTTTCAAAGGAAAACAATCTTCAAGACCATGCCCCGGTGCACCCTGATGAAAAGCACAACGAGCCTCTGGTTTATACCACCATGGAAAATCTTTTGGAACAGCAGGAGGAGACCTGGTCTTCACAAGATTCTTCTGTATCAAGACAGGAAATAATTCTGCATACGACATCGGAATTGGATTAAATTGAATTTGCTTTTGAACACAACTTTGCTGATCAATCTTTTGTTGTGTCTGTTGCTGCTTACTTTTGTTATGAGATCTTCTACGCTTTCCTTGCAAAATAACGTTAGCAACATATTCTTTCTCTTTGGAAAAACCATTTCCATACTTCTTAGAATTGCTAGAAGAACCATTTCCTTTGGTCAACCATCCTTTCTGGACACCTTCTTCGAGACACATCTCGGTAACATGACTGGAAGCGCTAATGGGAGCCATAGAATTGAGTGTGGAAATGATTTCAGAAATCACAGTCTTTTGAAGTGGAGTCTGAGAAATATGAGAATGTTGATTCTGAGCAACAACCAGAGTTTCAACCAAAGTAGAGATCCTTTCCATACCATCCCTCAAAGTAGCCAATTCCTCGCGAAGCTCGCGGTTCTCTCGTTGCAACTGATCCATCTTTAGCTCGAGTATTGTAGTGATGCGACAACTTGTCTGAACAAAGACCAAGAACAGGAAGTAAATAAGACACCCGGGAAAGGCAAGATACAATGCAGAATGATGCTTGATGTGCAAATGCAAATGCAAGTTTTCAAGGAACTATAAAGCAGTTTGCAAACATTACATTAAGATAACACACTGGATATACAAAAAATCTCATTTCATTAATATTGAAAGAATTACAACTTTGAAGTACAGTTTCATCAATCTTACAACACAAGAGAGAAAGAAATCTAGTTCTAAGGAATCGTGTCTGAAAACGACCCAACTCTGAGCTGATACTTCTTGCGAAGCCTCTTGATTTATCTTACATAGTTGATCTTCATGGTGTCTTTCTCTTTCACGAGTTGATCTACAATACCCTTCCAAGAACCGGAGGTAGGAAGATGAGTAAATGATGATATGCTATAGGAAAATAAATCCTCTGGATCCTTTGATCTCTTAATGACACGTCGCTCAAGAAACTCAATGAAGACTTACACACCCATAAGATAGGCATACTCCTCTAAAGTTGGCAATAGTTGATAATCTGGGAAAATAAATCAACGATGCAACAAGTCGTAGAACTGGACCAAGGTATTAAGAATCCCTTTTTCAACATCAGTCCTTAGAGTAATCAACAGTTTCCTAAACAGCATTTGAAATCTACAGGACTAGATACCAAAGATCCAAGCTTTCTCAACTCTTGTAAGTCAAAACTCGTGAAAATGTACTTCTTAGTGTTACTTCTTTCAATATCCATGGTTCTAAAAAAAATTTTTTTGCGATATTTG
The DNA here is from genome assembly GCA_963859935.3 of Lathyrus sativus. NCBI lineage: Eukaryota > Viridiplantae > Streptophyta > Magnoliopsida > Fabales > Fabaceae > Lathyrus > Lathyrus sativus. The sequence goes on along the minus strand of OZ012736.1, from coordinate 49,972,198 downwards.
CAAAAAGAAATCTCTGAGTTCCTTAAAAACCAACTGAAACACAATGCTCATGAATGCATGAGTGCAAGATGCAACACCCACAAACAAGACATACAAAGCACACAGATTCAAAGGTTCGGCACGAGCATGGAGCCAAAGGTAAGAACCAACCAACCCACAATGGTATGTACTATGGTTATATCATCACCTGTAGAACAAGGTTCTAAAAAGTTCCCAGAGTCATAATTCCATCTTTTGGATATTATCGGCTTAAACGACTACTCGTCGGCCAACAATATTCTCAAGAGAAACTCATCTGAGTGTGGTATCGCGTAACGACTAATTCAAGTCTACACCTGAACAGCCACCGCACCACGTCCTAATAAGGCCAAGATGGGTTAAAGGGTTCTAAGGTCCTCAGCTTCTTAGGCTCCCAGTCGGAAAAAGTAATATCAATTACGACTACTCGTAAGACATCAGTAATTTCCAAAGGGGCCTCCACCGAGCGGGGGATCTCAAGTCAGCTTAGTAAGGACTACTCCACGTAAGCCAACAAGACTATACCACCCTCCTATCATAAGTGCACTCAAGTCCGGGTATAGGACTTATCTCACCACACAAATTACCAGGCACCAAAACAGAACAATCAATAACAAACAAGTCAAACAAAAAAAAATAAATAAATAAAAGTAGGCGAAACCCACTAGGAACCGTTGGAGTCCCCAGCAGAGTCGCCTCTTTTCTGTAGCGGTAAAAATCGTGAGCGTAAGCTATTGATTAGCTTAACTCAAAAAACAAGAGTCGCCACCGCACTTTTATTTTATCCAGATAAAGGAAAAGGAAAAAGAGCGAACAAAACCAAAGAGTTCTAAAACAAGAACAAGAAACAGAGATCGGGGTAAGGGGGTTGGTTACGCAATGGGAAGGTGTTAGCACCCAAAACGTCTATAGTACTCTATAGGAGCCCTTTGAAATATTTACGCTTTTTTTGGTTTGAAAATGGTTTGTTTGAAAAGAGATTGGGGAGATGAGAAGAGAATTATTTTTTATATTTTTGTGTTTGGAGAGACTTATCGTCTCATGCCTACGTACCCATAAAGTGCAATATGGAATCAAAACCCCGTAGTTCGTGGTACAAATGACAAAAATTTGTTGGTTTTGATTGATTTTAGATGTAAAGACAAGTCGTCATTTCAAGGAGAAAACTGCGACTATCCACCCACGAGTATTAAGACAACATCTGTGTCACATAAAGATGGAGGATTTGCTTGGATTATCAACAAGACTATCACTCAACATCAACGTGGAAAATGTAAAAATCTTAATAATATGGGGAATAGGAGATTTACATCTCAACTATAGAAATGAATCATGTCTAAACTTTATGAAAAGTTTTAAAGTGAAGCACAAAAAGAGTTGATGAGTTTTTTTGTATTTTTTATGTCTTTTGAAATTGGTCAAAGCATGATTAACATTGATTGACTTTTATTAAGAAAAACAAAGTTTTAAAATCACTTGACGAAAGTCAAGGTTTTATTGCGAAAGCGGTTTTGAAGTTTGAAACCAAGAAGGTTTTGAAAAAGAGAGAAAGTTTTGAAAATTTAAGAAGGGGAGGAGATGAAGTGACTATCCTAGAAACCAAAATAAAAGCTAGAGGTAAGAAAGATCTAACCAACTTGTAGCACACTCCATAGCAAGCAAAAAGAATTCCATCCGATTTAAAGCATAAGCTAATAAGCGAGCCAAAGGTATGTAGATAGTTCACTTCATCCTTTATCACATGATATCATGTTTGGCATTTTTGAGTTTGTCGTAGTATTGAAAAATGTCATTTTCATGTCATATGTCAAATCCTGTCACAACTAAGAGGCAGCTGTTTGTTGAATTATAGCACCTTTGAAATCATGTTTATGTTGGATATGTAAGGTTATTCAGAGTTGTTTCCATCTGGTTTGCTTATTCATTTACAAAATGCCATATCTTGCATATTAATGCCATAGACATGCTAGTTTTGGTTATAGGCTAGAATTGGTTTAAGTTTGAGCTTAGAATCATCCATTTATGCATTTATGACTTGTGTGTGTAACTGATTTGGGTTAAGCATGACCAGAAACTGATTTGAATATTTTCATGAATGTATAAAACACAATATCACAGCTTGCATAGCATTTTCTCATAACAGACCTGTTTTGAACCATTCCTTTGTTTGAAGTCACTTGGTTATATGTATGCAAGATATGTAAGTGATTTATTTGGTGTAGATGTGCATAGAACTAGTTTTGAAAATCCTACTGCATTACAAAACACCAAAGTGGCAGCCTGGTCTTCATTTTTGCCTCAGTTTGTTTTGAAACCAAATCCATGCTTAAACATGTTTGTTATCATATTTAAGAGGTGTGTGCACAGTCTAGCTGATCAAAAAGTACCTGAAACTTAATTTGAATGTCTTCATGCTTTGAACATACCATAATTACCACGTGTTGGTCATTTTCCATGACAGTCTGTTTTGGACCTCAATTTTTGTTGGGATCCACTCAATATCATGTATATATGATGTGTATATGTTTGAATTAGTCGGAAAATATTTTGGATTGAAACTGAGTATGATCATGCAATTCACCCATACAAATTGACACTTTGAACACCACTTTTCCACCATAGACCAGTTTGAACTGTTATTGTTGCTTGACTTATTTCAATAACCTGTATATGATGTGTGTATGTGATTTATTTGCCAATATCATGCCTGGAACTGAAACTGAATATCCCACTGCACCTCACAAACACCAATTTGCAGTTTGCACATCAGTTATCACCACAGGCTGTTTTGAGTTGTTTTCTTTGCTCATTCTTCTTCAATAACATGTATGAGAACTGTGTGTGTGGTTCACTTGATCTAATTATGCATATATCTGATTTTGAACTTTTCATCACCAAAAACACCAAATGACAGCATGACCACCTTTATCTTGTCACAGCTTGTTTGGCACCAATCTCTATGTTTAAATTCACTTGCCAGCATATATGTGATATGTGTGTATGATCTACTTGATGCAATTGTGCCTTAAACCAGTTTTGCACTTGTCATGAACACATCAATACCATTTTGCAACTTGAATGCTCTTTTCCACACCATCCTGTTTTGAATTCATTTTTATGCCTAACATCATTCATCAATATGTTTTCAATGTATGTGTACATTTAGTCTGGCCTGAAATTGTTTGGATTTGAATTGTCACTTCAAAATGCATTTTTAAGCATTCACAAGCATGTACTATCGGGTTTGAAAATAGAAGTATGATCTCAAAAAACCAATGCCACCACTGTGATCCTCATGAAATTCTAGTCAGTTTACACTAAAATTTTGTCAAAATCCATGGAAAATTGACTGAGTTATGATCAAAATGCATATCATTGAGGAGGGCAAATCATTGAGTAGGTACCCCATATATATTTATGGGGTGGCTTTCATCAGTGGATGTATAGCCACCCAAATGGTAAGACCATTTCCAAAAACGCGCCTTGCACATATTGAACCTAGGTTCGACCCCTGAGGAGGGCAACCCTTTTCTCATTTTTCACTATTTTTCTTCAAAACTTCAAAACTTCATATCTCTTTCATATTTAATAATTTTTCATCCATTCTTTTTACATTGTGTTCATTTTCATGTCTACTTTCATGTCATATTTTTAAATTCCATGTTTGTGTAATTTTTCACCCCTTTTGACCACTTGCAAGTTGAGTACGTTTTATGATCATTTTCGCATACACTGTTGAATTCCTTGACTGTTATACTTGTATGTGTTTGTAATAATTGCTTTCCCTCATGTCCTTAGATGTTAGTAAACATGATAGGATTTTATATTTGGTTTATTACCATGTTTATTTTGTCCACCCTGTTGCCTTTACTTAAGCTCGATCTGTCGCCACACTTCCTGCTTTATCAACTGTTTTGATTGTCAATACATCTTTATTTTTCACATGCTCATTTAATGGTTGTCACCATGTATGAATCTTTATCATGTTTAACACCTTGTTAAGTAATTTTCTTTTCCCCAAATGATGAAGCTTGTTAGCTCTCGTCTAAGTTATCTCCCCTCTCTCCTTCCAAAGGAAAAGTCTCTCCATTGACCCTTATGTCTTGGATAGCTCATTACTCATCCCTTGACTTTGTTCAAGTCACTTCAACCTTAGCTTAGAAGCCATTTGACTTTGCTTTAAGTCTAAGAAACCCACCTGTACTAGGAGCGTACTTCAACTAGAACCCTAGGATAGAGTTTGTCAACTCTATGTAAGAATCATCGTCATGATTTCTTACTTCCCCTTTTCAATATTACAACTTAGAATAGAGAGTTTTGTCAAACTCCACACAAACATTGTCAGGTTTGTTCCCCCTCGAACCTTGATCGTAATCAAGTGTTCTTCCTCCCTTGTGAGGTGAACTACGATTTCTATGATTTTATCCTAGTTAGGATACGTAGGCAGAAGATGCGATGTCTTTGCGAGAAAACTTAGAAAACCATTTAGGTCTTTACTTATCCTTGTGCTCAACTCCTTATCCCAAACCATAGCACATTTCACAAACTTAGCAAGCAATCAAACAACAGGTTCCTGTAGAGTACTACAGATGCTTAGGGTGCTAACACCTTCCCTAGGTATAACCAACCCTCGATCCCCGAATCTCTTAGCGTTGTCGTTACATCGCGAAAAGGATTTTTCTTTCTTTAGACCTTTCCTTTTGATAAAATAAAGTTCGGTTGTAAAAGAATTAAGATTCAAGTTAATTTAATAGCTTGATATCCAATTTTCACCGCAACAGAAATGGCTACTTCACTCGGGATTTGCTAGATTTGCTTTGAGGGTTTAGCCTATCTTGTTTGAATACTTGATTATTTATGAATACTTGTAAATATGTACATTTGTGCCCTGGTGGATCTTGGGAACTGTGAGTAGTGAGATAACATTATACTTGTGCTTGAGCGTACTTATGATAGGATGGTGGTATATTCAAGAAGGCTTATAGGGAGTTGATTCCCGACCAAGCTAACTTGAGAAAACCACCGCTCAGTAGAGGCCTTTCTGAAAGTTAGTATTGTTGATCGAGTATTCGTGAAAACAATGCTACTTTCTACATGGGAGCCCATGACACTGAGGACCTTTAGATTACCTCTCTCCCCACTTTGGCCTTGTTAGGACGTAGTGCGATGGCTATGAGGGAGTAATTTCGAAGTAGTTGATACGCGATACTACACTTGGACGAGACTCTCTTGAGAATATTATCGACCACCGAGTTATTTGGGAAATTGATAATATCCGAAAGATGGGTTGATGACTCTTTGAATCTCTTAGAACCTTGCTCTACAGGTTTGAAATCCCTATTACACACCTTTTTGGGGATGGGTAGACCTTGGATCCACGCTTGACCTTTAAACCTAGGCCTGTGCTTGTGCATATGTGTGACCTTTGTATTTACTTGTGTTTGTGCACTCTTGCATTCATAACATCATGTCATAGAAGTTTCATGGAACTCAAACTTTTGTTTGTAAACATCAAGGTTGTTATGGACAGTAAAAGAAAGAGACTTTGAAGTACACTTACAAGAGTCTTAACTTGGATGACCTAAAGAGGTTGAGTACCTTAGTGACAAATCCAGAGAGATTCAAGAGCAGCTACGGGAAACTGTTGTTATGGTTGAAGATAAAGATGGATAATGGACTCCTCTCCATGCTTCTCCAATTCTATGATCCAGTCTATCATCGTTTCACTTTTCCGACTATCAACTAATACCCACTACAGGAAAACTCTTATTTGGTTGGATTGATCATTCTTGACATGGAGGAAGACCCTATGGAGAAAGATATTACTAGGGCTTCACGTTTGGGAATCACTTTGAACAAAGCACAACAAGCAAGAAGAAGCATTGAAGCCCAAGATTGTGTGGTTGTCAAAGAAAACGTAGAGCTCGAGAAACAACTACGAGGAAGTACTCTCTTGTAAGAAGAGGAAAGTATCAGCTGACTTATCTTCATTTATTCCTTAGTTGACTCCGTAGAGGCTAATTATAGAGAAGCTTATCCTCGATAAGTCCCAGATGGAAGAAGAGATCAAGACACCAACACGAGGCTGTCCAGAGAACGTCTTTAGGACTTTTTGTTAGCTTTTATTTTGCTTTCTGTTTAAGGCTCTTGTAAGCAGTACTCACATGGTGTAATTTAAATTGATGGTTAATGAAAGAAATTTTTGGTCTATCTTGATGTTTGTAAATATTTTGAGTTCCATGAAACTTTTTGCATTGCATGAGCATGTTGTCACATTTTGCATCTGCATCCGCATTTCTCAGCCTTGAGTCTCATGTTCCTCTTCCTGTCTATTAGAGAGAGAGAGAGAGAGGGATACCTAGCACGCATCTTGGACCAATGGAAACGATGAAAGATATTTTGAAAGGGCAAGAGGCCTTGAAGAAGGAAATCAGGGTCCTCAAAGATCAGATGAATTGGGTTTTGGAGACTTTGCAGAATTTGATGAAAAATGAAGGGTATTCTCCCACTATTGCGCCTAGAGAGGTCGTAAGTCCATCACGTTCGGTGACTCTCTCAGCTCAAGGACCTCCTGAGCTTCAACGGTCAGACCATCGTCAACCAGCATTTGGGCCTGCGCCAAAACGTCATCCTTGTCAGGTGGTTACCAAAAGAGCATCTCAGCATTCATTGGTTGTTGCCCCTCAAAGTTCTCGAAGCCAGAACATGAATAAGAAGAATTTTGTCAAGAGAAACAAGGCATGCTACAAGACAGTTCCTGTGCCGCTAAGTAAGCTCTATCCGCTACTAATTCAGAATTCGTTGGTGACTCCACGAGCTCTTAACCTTGTGCCAGGACCATGGCATAATGCAAACTTGACTTGTGAGTTTCACAAAGGGGCTGAAGGACATGAACTAGACACTTGTTTGGCGTTAGGATTTGTGGTGCAAGAGCTAGTCTATGACAAAAAATTAATCTTTGAAGAAGATCACCTAGAAGTTGAATGCAAGTACCATACTGGGACAATGGGGCATTTGGTGGAAGAGTGCAAAGGTTTTGGGTTGAAGGTGCAAAGCTTGTTGGAGCTGTTAAAACCTCAAGAAGGTAAACCAAATACCAGTGTCTCAGCTCTTGAAGCAAAAGACAAAGGACCTACGAGGCCTCTATAGGTTCTATACCACAAGGAGCAAGTAATCAGTGATAGAGGGGTTCCCCCGTTTGGGCCTGGAAACTGAAGTTGTTAAGTCAATTCTCCTAAGATGGCTATATTTTGTTTGTTTCAGTATTTTCAGTTGTATTCCCCTTGTTGTTTAATTTGAATTGCTTGTAAGCTGTTGTTCATTTTGGATTGGCAATATTAATGAAATGTTTGTGCATCTTTTGATTAAGTCCATTCGTTTCACTCTTTCTTTTTCCTTTCATTGTTATGAAATACAAAAATGAAAAAATTTCTTTACTAAACTGTTGTTTAAAGCAAAGATTGGGGAGGATGATGAGAACTATATCCATAACTGTTGTTGATATGCTTTTAATTTAACTTTGCCAATGACGTAAGGCATTGTTTCAATCCCTAAACACCGGAGAAATAAGGAAGATAATCCCTCGTTAACCACTTCTAGCCTAGAAGTAGGAGTTTTCTTTCTTTACAAAAACAGAAACCTTAATCTCGAACCTGGGGCGGGTAGTTCTCAGTTAACTCGAAGATATGTGCATACAAGACGCTTTTCACAAAAAAAGTGATGCATTCAGGTTTTCCTTCGCACGCAAAAAGCAAGTGTCGAAATCCAAAAGACGATGATGGTTCGCCGTAGCCATTAAACTAGGTGGTCACCTCCTTTCTCAAAAAACGAAAAAAAAAAGAAAAGAAGAAGAAGAAAAAAAGAAAAATTAAAAAAGTCCGCTAAGTCAAAAACCTATGAAAGGGACTTAGGCAAAAATGGGGCATCCCGCTGACTGTATATCCAAAAGAAAACAGTTCAGGCAAAAAGTAAGGGATAATAAAAAGAGGAAACCTTTAAAACATTCACTTTGAAATCCTCAACTAGCAAAAAGCTATAAAATACTGTAAGGGAGTTGTGACTACCCTAGATTTGTGAATCATCACCAACAATCATCAGTTCAATTCTTAAAGCCTATGGGAACCTGAATGTATAGTTTGAGTAAACAGAGCGTAGGATTGAAGTTCATCATGGAGAATGGGTGGGACAAATAACTTTGAGCCTTTATCCTTTGTTTTATGAGCCGTGAACCAAACCATGTTACAACCCTTAAAGGACCTAATTGAGGTAAGGTTGTTTTGGAAGCATATTACAGCAAGGTTGGATAACCTGACTCCTAAATGATCTTTGATATTTGTGTGTGTTCATCACTTTATCCATCATCCGTAAAATCATTGGATCACTTTCACTTTGATCGTTTGATCACTCCGTCGCGTGTGTTTCATCAAAATTGTTTTCAAAAGATTGCATGAATTTTACATTGAAAATTGCCAATTTTTAATGAACAATATTGTTTTCCAGACGATCCAATGTCAAAAGGAATCCCAACAAATGCTGTCAGCTAGGGAGTTGGATTTGATAAAGGAAGCTCGACCTGGGGCAACTAATTTGAAGGATTGGTTAATCATTTGTCACAACGTTCAGTTAATCAAAGCCGGCCAAGTCAAGATGAGATTAATCTCTCAAAGGCAGTTGAACTGGGGCAGTTATGTCGAGATTCATGAATCTCTCCAAGAGTTTGAAGAGATTGAGGCATTTTGGTATGTCAATTCTTCTGTAAAATCCTCTTGATGATTCCTTCTTGTGGACCATGTAATCTGGGGCAGAAAAGTTGGAAGACTGTTTGTCGCAAGATCCGTTGCTCACTTGCAGAGGATGGTTATACTATCGAGGGGCATAAGTATTTGGTTCTCATGATACCCTTTAGTTAGCTCTCCGATTAAGTTGTTACTCCAATTGATCTTGGAAATTCCTTTGGTGATTTTTCCTTCGACAAAGAATTCGAGCTCATGATCGCAATCCGAGTGTAGTCATGATGTTGTGGATTACTCTCTCCTGGAGAAGGTTATAACTTTGAAGTGGAATGGTCGATATTTATGATCATCCCCAGTGATGGTCCATCGGGTAAAGTTTGCTAGGTATCCAGGTCGAGATGTTTATTTCATCTCCTGTTTTGTTTTGTCTTTTTTGTCAGCATAACCATAAGCATGGCATAAAGCATAAGCATAACATTCGTGCATTTTTACTATCTCTGGTTATTACCTGGTCCTATTTCACTTTGGTGTTTTTCACCAAGCGATTGGGTTTGTGTCTTCTCTCCAATAGAGTTGTCAGCCCTTAGACATAAAGTGCCCGCCAATTCTAAATTTCCCCACCGAGTTCAATCCTTGTGGATGATGGTTGTTTCAGTTATCTTGCCACGCCTGGATAAGATAAATTCCTATTTGAGTTCAAATCCTCAATGGTTGGAGTCTTGTTTGACCGTTTCTTTCTAGCTCGTTCCTAGATTGAACTTTGGTCCCTGGAAAATGGCTTCTAAATCTATGTTGGGCGTACACTTATCGCGCACTGTACCCCCAGGAAGAATCTTTTACAGATCCTATTCAAAGAAAAATCCTTCTCCAGTACTGTTGTGGTAACGACCTCTCTTTGGATTTTATGCTTAAATGGCATATCCTTGAGGAGTTGATGAATTTCTGTTGGTTATTTCTCCTTGTTTGAGAAAATTTGGCTTGTAAAGCATTTGTCCCACATCTTTTGGTGAGATCCCCGGTAAGTCCAATGGTAACTGGCGGCTTTTCTTTTAAAGTCCAGTCATAATTGGCAGCTTATCTTTTAAAGTCCAGTCATAACTGGCAGCTTTTCTTTTAAAGTCCAGTCATAACTGACATCTTTCCTTTTAAAGTCCAGTCATAACTGGCAGCTTTGCTTTTAAAGTCCAGTCATAACTGGCAGCTTTTCTTTTAAAGTCCAGTCATAACTGGCAGCTTTCCTTTTAAAGTCCAGTCATAACTGGCAGCATTCCTTTTAAAGTCCAGTCATAACTAGGAGCTTTCTTTTAAAGTCCAGTAGTGACTAGCGTTTTCTGTTAAAGTCCAGTGGTGACTGGCATTGTTTGAAGGTCCAGTTGTCTTTGGCAATCTTATCTCGCTTTTGCTATTTCTATGCAAAGTCTGTTTGTCCTGTTTCTTTTTTGGTGTTTCCTGAAGATCCCGTTTGAACTCTTCATTAAAGGAAGTTCCTCATCTGATAATCCCCAGTGAGGTTCGTGTCTCGAGTTCTAACCCCCCCAGTAGAAAGTCCCTCTTTTTCCCTAGTGTAGTGTTTACTCTTCCCTAGTGAGATTGTCATCCTCATTGGACTTCTTGGATCCTCATGTGAAATTTTCCTCTCAGTTATCACTAGTCATGTTTGAACTATTGATTGTTATATCTCAATTTTCCCCAGTGTCAAATCCACAATAACCAGGTCCCATGAGTAGTTACTTGTTGTTTTGTTTCTCTTTCATCTGCATATGTCTTGCATCCAAGCATCATAAAGCATCATCTAGAAGTCATATCATATCATGACCTGTCCTTTTGCATATCATCGGATCTAAGGGACAAAATTTTGGTTCTCTATATTTAAATACCTTTCACTGTGATTATACGAGGATTGTCATCTCTCAGTTCCATCTAGTGAAGATATTTAAATAGGGGCAACTGTTGCACCCCAAATTTTGACCCCTTAGATTCTCATTATCATTTTAGGAGCATACTCATAAATTATCTAACCCTAACCCAGTGCAAGTTTGTCTTTGACAAGTTACAGATGAATCAGGGTTTTGTACAGTCAAATCGAAGCTTCAAGGTTTTTGATCAATCAAAGTTTTAGGCTAATTCAATCATGAAACAAGATCAAGGATGTTATATGAGGTTAAAGGAGAATCCAATTTGAGGTTGTTACCCCAGAATCAAGAACAGTGCATTTCAGGGTACCGATTAGGGTTTTTTCGAGCAGAAAAGTCAACTGTGGGTTGAATTTTTATTTAAAAGGTGTTCCAATGATGTGAAAATGGTCCATGAAGTTCATATAGCTTAATAAAGTTCATTCAAGAAGTGTCAAAGTCTCAGGAGGTCCAGAGTGTCAACAGACGACTCGGTAGTCACCGATCGATCGTACGGTTGACCGAAAAGTCAGCTCTTCAATTTAAGGAATTGGACTTTAAAGTGTGAATAAAAAATGTTCCTTATATCATATTTCACTTGTCTATCAATTTTCATGACCATTGGATCATGGATGAAGAAGTAATCGAAAAATCGGGAAATTAGGGTTTTGAAAGGTGCTAAACCATAACTCCTTAACCACACATCCAATTGAGTTGGTTCAAAGCTCATTTGAAAGCTCTTGAAAAATCCTACAAAAGTCCATAAGTGGTCCATGATCAGAAAATGCATAGATTTGGAGTTATGGTCAAATTCATTTCAAGAAAGGAAAAAGACTTAGAGAAATTTCACTTTTAAGCTCATTTTTTAGCAACTTTGATAGACTTCTTGGCCAGGTTCCTTTGGGAATGTGAAAATCATGAAAGCATAAATGTTTTAGATCTATTTGAGGGCTTTCTAAATAGTACTAGAACATATCAAAAGGATTTGTGAGCTACAAGTTATGGTTATGGCAAGTTGGTGGTTTCATACTTGAAGTCCCACATTGACAAGTTTCAAAAATCCATTATTTCACCAATCTGACCAATCTCAGCCTGTGAATCAAGTTTTATCTGATATGTAGAGATTTTGTAGCTTGGAAATATAATGAAAATGCAGAAGGTATGGAATTCGCCAAGCTTGCAAGTGGGCTTGCAAGTGGCTTTACAACTTGCACTTAAAGTAAAAATGACAAGCATGAGGTGGAAAGACAAATCTGAACCAGCCATCAACCGATGCATTCTAGCCTGCATTTATCCCTTTCAAACTCATCATTTTGCTTGACTATTGAGCTTACCTATTTGCCAAGAAAACCCCTTTGTGGAGGTTTGATTCAAAAAGCAAACCTTTCCTTCCTATGAAGGAAATCTTCAAATCTACCCATACCATTCCTTTGCCTATAAATAGAGGACATATACACCTCATACAAGACATCAGAAATATCTCCAAAACCAGAGAAACATAAAGATCTCATTTTTCCACTCTTTGATTCATTTTCACCAAAATCACAAAATCACAAAACCATGAAAAATCTGTCTTGACAGTCCAGCTGCCAAAACTATTTCTCCACACTCAAACTCACCAACAATCATCCCCACAATCCATAAATATGATATAGAAGGTGTTACAACCATTGAACCACTCAAAAACCTCACCATTCAAAAAGTTAACTTCCATACCAAGTTACTTTGACCAAAAGCCACAAAATCAGCCAAAACTTATTCTAGACATTTCTTTGATGTTCTAATCACCCAAACACCTCACATATATCATTTCTCAACTGTCCAAAGCATTGAGGATCATCGGTGGAGTTTATTTCTCCAACTGTCTTGAAGTTTGCTTTCTTGCTTCACAAAGAAGAAATCTCCCAAAGCTAGGTGCAGCTGAAGTTTCTCTGGTTTTCTTGGTGTTTTAATCTACTCAATACAGTCTGCTAGAGGTATGTAGATAGTTCACTTCATCCTTTATCCCATGATATCATGTTTGGCATTTTTGAGCTTGTGGTAGTATTGAAAAATGTCATTTTCATGTCATATGTCAAATCCTGTCACAACTAAGAGGCAGTTGCTTGTTGAATTAGAGCACCTTTGAAATCATGTTTATGTTGGATATGTAAGGTTATTCAAAGCTATTTCCATCTGGCTTGCTTATTCATTCACAAAATGCCATATCTTGCATATTAATGCCATAGACATGCTAGTTTTGGTTATAGGCTAGAATTGGTTTAAGTTTGAGCGTAGAATCATCCATTTATGCATTTATGACTTGTGTGTGCAACTGATTTGGGTTAAGCATGACCAGAAACTGATTTGAATGTTTTCATGAATGTACAAAACACAATATCACAGCTTGCATAGCATTTTTCTCATAACAGACCTGTTTTGAACCATTCCTTTGTTTGAACTTACTTGTTTACATGTAAGCAAGATGTGTAAGTGATTTATTTGGTGTAGATGTGCATAGAACTAGTTTTGAAAATCCTACTGCATTACAAAATACCAAAGTGGCAGCCTGCTCTTCATTTTTGCCTCAATTTGTTTTGAAACCAAATCCATGCTTAAACATGTTTGTTATCATATTTAAGAGGTGTGTGCACAGTCTAGCTGATCAAAAAGTACCTGAAACTTAATTTGAATGTCTTCATGCTTTGAACATACCATAATTACAACTTGTTGGTCATTTTCCATGACAGTCTGTTTTGGACCTCAAATCTTGTTGGGATCCACTAAATATCATGTATATATGATGTGTATATGTTTGAATTAGTCAGAAAATATTTTGGATTGAAACTGAGTATGATCATGCAATTCACCCACACAAATTGACACTTTGAACACCACTTTTCCACCATAGACTAGTTTGAACTGTTTTTGTTGCTTGAATTATTTCAATAACATGTATATGATGTGTGTATGTGATTTATTTGCCAATATCATGCCTGGAACTGAAACTGAATATTCTATTGCACCTCACAAACACCAATTTGCAGTTTGCACATCACTTATCACCACAAGCTGTTTTGAGTTGTTTTCTTTGCTCATTCTTCTTCAATAACATGTATGAGAATTGTGTGTGTGGTTCACTTGATCTAATTATGCATCTATCTGATTTTGAACTTTTCATCACCAAAAACACCAAATGACAGCATGACCACCTTTATCTTGTCACAGCTTGTTTGGCACCAATCTCTATGTTTAAACTCACTTGCCAGCATATATGTGATATGTGTGTATGATCTACTTGATGCAATTGTGCCTTAAACCAATTTTGCACTTGTCATGAACACATCAATACCATTTTGCAACTTGAATGCTCTTTTCCACACCAGCCTGTTTTGAATTCATTTTTGTGCCTAACATCATTCATCAATATGTTTTCAATGTATGTGTACATTTAGTCTGGCCTGAAATTGTTTGGATTTGAATTGTCACTTCAAAATGCATTTTTAAGCATCCACAAGCATGTACTACCGGGTTTGAAAATAGAAGTATGATATCAAAAAACCAATGCCACCACTGTGATCCTCATGAAATTCTAGTCAGTTTACACTAATATTTTGTCAAAATCCATGGAAAATTGACTGAGTTATGATCAAAATGCAAATCATTGAGTTTGTGTGTTTTTGTGCCCAGCCAGTTTTGTAGGTACCCCATATATATTTATGGGGTGGCTTTCATCAATGGATGTATAGCCACCCCAGTGGTAAGACCATTTCCAAAAACGCGCCTTGCACATATTGAAGCTGGGTTCGACCCCTGAGGAGGGCAACCCTTTTATCATTTTTCACTATTTTTCTTCAAAACTTCAAAAATTCATATCTCTTTCATCTTTAATAATTTTTCATCCATTCTTTTTGCATTGTGTTCATTTTCATGTCTACTTTCATGTAATATTTTTAAATTCCATGTTTGTGTAATTTTTCACCCCTTTTGACCACTTGCAAGTTGAGTACATTTTATGATCGTTTTCGCATACACTGTTGAATTCCTTGACTGTTATACTTTTATGTGTTTGTAATACTTGCTTGCCCTCATATCCTTAGATGTTAGTCAACTTGATAGGATTTTATATTTGGTTTATTACCATGTTTATTTTGTCCCCCCCTGTTGGCTTTACTTAAGCTCGATCTGTCGCCACACTTCCTGCTTTATCAACTGTTTTGATTGTCAATACATCTTTATTTTTCACATGCTCATTTAATGGTTGTCACCATGTATGAATCTTTATCATGTTTAAAACCTTGTTAAGTAATTTTCTTTTCCCCATGTGATGAAGCTTGTTAGCTCTCGTCCAAGTTATCTCCCCTCTCTCCTTCCAAAGGAAAAGTCTCTCCATTGACCCTTGTGTCATGGATAGGTCATTACTCATCCCTTGATTTTGTTAAAGTCACTTCAACCTTAGCTTAGAAGCCATGATACTTTGCTTTAAGTCTAAGAAACCCACCTGTACTAGGTGCGTTCTTCAACTAGAACCCTTGGATAGAGTTTGTCAACTCTATGTAAGAATCATCATCATGATTTCTTACTTCCCCTTTTGAATATTACAACTTAGAATAGGGAGTTTTGTCAAACTCCACACAAAAATTGTCAGGTTTGTTCCCCCTTGAACCTTGATCATAATCAAGTGTTCTTTATCCCTTGTGAGGTGAACTACGATTGCTCTGATTCTATCCTAGTTAGGATACGTAGGCAGAAGATGCGATGTCTTTACGAGCAAACTTAGAAAACCATTTAGGTCTTTACTTATCCTTGTGCTCAACTCCTTATCCCAAACCATAGCACATTTCACAAACTTAGCAAGCAATCAAACAAAAGGTTCTTGTAGAGTACTATAGACGCTTAGGGTGCTAACACCTTCCCTAGGTATAACCAACCCCCGATCCCCGAATCTCTTAGCGTTGTCGTTACATCGCGAAAATGGTTTTTCTTTCTTTAGACCTTTCCTTTGGATAAAATAAAGTTCGGTTGTAAAAGAATTAAGATTCAAGTTAATTTAATAGCTTGATATCCAATTTTCACCGCAACAGCATGTCAATAGTCTGTTGACTCTTTTGGTTGGGGTGCTCCACTCCTGATTTGGTTTTTGCTTAGTTTTAGGAAGGTGCCTTCAAGCTTTGAGTTAGGCTGTAAGCTCTGGTTTGTTTAAATTGGAGTTGAGGTTTGCTTTGGTGATTCATGATCAACATAGCTATTCGTGTGTCTATTTGTTGTTAGCAACTATGCTTGTATTGAGTTTGTTCAACCTATACATGTTCATTGATGCATATATGTTTTCATTGTGGTGCAATTTTTGCTTTGTTCAAATTGTCTTAATATGTTTAATAGTGGCTTGGCATTCTAGTTGTGATCTAGTCCAGCCAGAGACTTGGTCTACATGTTAGTAACTGTAAGAATTTGATGTGTTTGCTGTCCTTTTCATTTAGAGGATTGATCAACCTCTGTCCTTAACAGGATACTAGTTGCTTGGTTCATGTCCTAATTGCTGCCAGGTTGATTTAGTTTGAACTCTAATTTGTAGATGTTTGCTTTGGCAATGACTGTTAAAATCCTTGGCCATGGTATTAGGGCATGATGTATGAAGCTTCTCAGGCCAGATTTCACATTGTTGACCATTTGATGTTGAGATTTGATCCATTGCTGCCAAACTTTGGTATGTATGTCTGTTTGCTGCTATAACTTGTTTGGTAGCAGTTGTTATCATATATGTATAAAACAGTTTGTAAGTGCATAAAGTGGCCAAATCGTGAGATCCTGCTTTGGATTTAATTGTTAAGTTTGCAACCTTATCTTTTTTAAAAACCTGTCTCAAGATTGACTTGTCCAAATACTTGTCATTTGCATTGAGTGAATGTTAGCCTTTAGAGTAAGGCTGGTGAGTAGTTTCCATTTCTTTCATTATTAATTAAACAATTGCACAAATGCTAGCATAAATAAGTTGTTGATCAATAATTGTTTGATGCGTTTGTGGCCTAAGACAACATAATCTGCTGCCAAGTTTCTGCCTTGAGATTTTTGAATCTCCAATACTATTTTGTATGTGTGCTAAGTGCATGACATGTAGCAGTTGGGACTAATAAGCATGTGTTGCCTTAGAATCATGTTTGGATACTTTGTTTAAGACTAGGTTATTCACTCAAAACAAATTTCATCATTGGAAATTCAAATTCCATTTCTTGCTCTGTTGCATTTTGGGTGATAACAGTTTTGCCATAGATCATTACTGTAGCTTTGTCAAGGTGCCAAGTTCATTTCAACACAATTTCACCAAATGGTAACTTGACAAGGTTCTGAATGCAAGATTCCTTAGTACTATTTGCGATATAAGGGGACTCTCCAGAAATTTTATCCAAAATTTGTATGGGTTAAAAGTCTTTGGGACATTCCCTGGCCCATCTGTAGGCATGAGTATAATGTCCCAAAGAGCATATACCAGAAGCTGGTAGTCAAATTTGTGCATCCTAAAACTCAATGTGCTTGTTATTTTTAATTAGAGTCTGTCAATAGAATATTCTTTCGATGCCTTAAACAGATTAATCTCTAGAGTACACAAGAAATCTATAGTTATGCATGCGTAAATAGAAATATCATAGTGCATAAGGTAGTGCAACCCCAAATTATTCAGTAACCTATCAACTTAATTCTTAAGACCCAAAGCTTCAAGAGGCTCATGATCGGCATACCAGGTAAGGATGATATGCCTCTGAGAAAAATATTCATACCTTTTGGTGTCTTCCTCCTTCATGGAAACGAAACCATGAGGATTTTCATTAGCAAAATTTCATATTCTTCTATTTACTCTTGCAGTGTCCAATTGTTTTCCCATTTCAGATTTCTTTGGTACCATTGTTGAATTTTTGAGAAATTTTAAAGTGATTGGTTAGGGTTTTTGGTTAAGGCATGTCGTTAAAGGTAGGATTTAGTGAATGTTTTGTGAAGGGAGTTTGAGTTTGGATTTTGGCTATGGAAGTTTTGGGATTTTGCGTGAGAGAATTGAAAGGTGAAGATGAAGAGAGATAATGATTATGCTTAATGAGTGGTAAACTTTCAAAAGTTTGATTAATGGGGATGTGTAGGTAGGTTGGTGGCTTTTGTTTGGTCAAAACTTTGGCTTGTGGGATCCATATGGAAGAGAAAATAATTTTTCAAGAAATCCTGGGGTTGAGACGATATGTGTTAGCCGACACAACCAACCTGTGTCATTCCTGGTTTTTACTATGGGGTGTGTTATCTTGGAGGGAGGGTGTGTTAGTCCAACACTGATTATGTCAACTTACACGACCAACCCGTGTTGGTCCTGGTTTTTACTATGGAGTTCAATTTTTATTGATTTTTTGCCTATTTTTTTGTTTTATCGGGTTTTCACTTTGATTTTTCTCGCAAATTCCTTCCTTTTAGGCTTATTCTTCATGAGTTTCTTCCTTTATTTAATTCTACAATGTTTAAACAAAACATAACACATAAATTAGAAAACAAAAATGTGGGTTGTCTCCAATGGAGCACTTTCATTAACATCGTTTAAGCTCGACGATCCCTGAGTGTGATACACTCAGGGTAGTTCCTTCTTCGGGGCTTCACGCCCACTTATCCAACCATATTTCGTACTTACTCCTCCACTTCATATTCCTTTAATGGGGTGGTAAGTACTTCTCAATCACTTTCCTATTCACTACATCCCCATCATTCTTTTCAATCCTCCTGTCTTGGTGGCATACTTTGGATAACCGCACTAGTGGTAGCCATCATGACAACAATGTCATGTTCCTCCAGCTTTCTCTTTTTGGAGAGGATTTCTTTGAGGAACTTTACATAAGTTGGCATATGGGATAAGACCTCGGTGAAAGGCACATTCAAGTAGAGCTTTTTAACTGTCACTACAAATTTTGTAAACTGAGCCTCTACCTTGGCGTTTACAATCCTTTGAGGGAAATATATCTTAGGCTTGTTAAAACACAAATTGGTTCTTAATAATATCTCTATGTTTTGATGATAACTATTATGAAATTTTGTATTAAAGAATTATATACTCTAAAATTTGTTTGAGAATGCTTGCTGCAGATGTTAAAGTGAATATTACTCCAGAAGCAAATTAGATCTGAACATAAGAAATATGCAAGGCTCTGAAGCGTCAGAAGCATCTCTTAAAAGATTTTGAACGCTGCCTCCAGAAGATTCTGAGTGCTGCCTCCAGAAGAAACTGAAGCAGGAGCTACAGAAGAATCTGAAGCAGAAGCCAGAAGCATCTGAAGCAATGAGGAATTCTGTATGAAGAGTTTCAAGCACAATTACTTCAGAAGACTCTAATAGTACTAACGCTGCCAGTACTGAGGATCTGATCCAAAACTCTGCTCTGAACATTTACACGCTGAAACCACACTTGCTGCAAAGACTCTGATTCAGCAAACTCTGATGAACATCATAAGGCTCTGACCAATTAGATTCTGATGATTCTTGCTGAAAATTGTTGAAGAATAATTCAAAGTTATGTCCGTTGGAATAACCAAACGACTCTTTCCTTATTTATGCTAGACACAAGAACATAGACAAAAAGGATTTCTCTGTGCATTCTTCTTCTAGGAAAGGTCATATGATGTGAAGACAAAAAGGCTCAGACCTTTTTGGTACACTGTTCTCAACGTGAAAGACTTCATGTACCTCTGTGCCTATAAAAGAAAGACTCCATTCATCTTCTTCAGTTGACGATATACTTTAAGGAATTCATTACAAGCTCTCATACAACTTATACATACTTGCTGAATTTATTTAATTGTTCTTCATCTTAAGTGAAAAATCACAGTTGTGATAAAGCTTTATTAGAAGCATTTTTAACACTTGTATTATTATTACATTTGATTGTAAGAGAACCTTAAGAAGATCCAGTTAGGATCAGTAGTTCTTGAGAAGACTTTGAACAGTTGTTCTTAGTGATTACTATTGTAATCAGTTGATTAAATAGTGGATTAAGTCCTTGTTTGAGAAAGGCAAATCACTCTTGATAGGGTGGACTGGAGTAGTTGAGTTCAACGAAACAGGATAAAAATCCTTGAGTTTTTTATTTCTAAGTATTATCTTCATACTTATTCAACCCCCCCTTCTATGTATTTTCTCACCTTCAAGGCTTGTATAGAGGAGGATCAATATATGATTTTTCCTCCTCTACCTCTTCGACTACCTTATTTTCAGGTGGTGGCACTACATCATCCTTAATCACTTCTTCTTTCTCAGTAATACTCTTCTTTTCCTCTATCCTTTTCTCAACTGAATTTTTAGAAATTTCTACCTGAACCCAACCTCTCTTAGGAATTTCCACCTATTTTCCACTTCTTGTGACCACATCATATATGTTTCCCCTACAATTTTGCTCAGGTTGTGTCATACTTGTCGCAACTGCGAAAAACACCTGGCAGAAAAAACAGAAGAGTCTCTACCGAATGTTATTTATCCCTAAATGGGAAAAACAAAAAAGAGAATTGGTAGGACATTGTCGTCCTAAGCCTACATATTCCCTCGTGCAATGGGAAAGTCATAATCATCATAGTTTGAAAAACTACGGGTGAAAAGGGGAGGTTGCTCGCCAAGACTTCGCCGTCTTGTGCCTACGTATCAGAGTAGTCGTAGTTCAAAGTACGAGTTGATACAGGTTTTTATGAACGACGCTTAGCTCCCATTCCAGCAGTTAGGGTTGATGCATGTTTGCGGTAGAATGGAAAAATAGCATACTCTTACTGAAAATGATTTGACACACGATCCCGAAAGATGAAAATGATTTGAATTTGTCTGTGAGTTTTAGATAAGTGAATTGAATTAGTTTGAGATTCACATTGCACTAAATTTTATGGTATAGGAACGAATGCGTTGCATGATCACCCCCAGACAGGATGTACTCTAAGCACGCTAGACAAAGCAAGGAGAGACTCCTCACTCATCATTTCTTATATATTTAAGGCTCGTGGTGCGCATTATTCACCACATTTATTAACTGTTTTTAAATTGTTTTTAGAGGGAAGAGAAAGGTGCACAGAAGGTCTAAGGGGAAAACTCGGTCCTAATGTTATCATGCAAAATGGTCCTAAGGTCAGGATGCGAAAGGATTATATCCTAGTGTTAGCATGAAAAATTGGACCTATGGTTGAGGTTAAGAAGGGACTAACCTAATGTTATCATGCATGGATTAACTCCTAATGTTTATCATATTCCAATCTTAATCAAAAATTAAGTTGGAATAGGAGACCTTAAGGGAGCATGCGAGAACAAAATGAAACAAGGAAAACAAACTAAAAACAGTAGCTACAACAGCGCTTCGGCTTCAGAACAGCAGTAAAAACCCAGCAAGTAAGCACAACAACATTTAACAACTCATATTTCAACACATAACAAGTGTAAAAAGTAGCAGGCCGAATGGATGCATAATTAACAGCATGCTAAAATTCAGAACAGCAAGTGTAAAAAGCAGCAGGAAACATGCATACATTCACACTCCAACAAATAAATATGACATGGTGAGTATTAATCATGAACATGCACTAACAATCAAGCACAAAACAAGTTTGATGCACAACTAAACATTCATCAAGAACATCATGTATATTCAACAACAATTAATTAAACGAACAATCATGCGTTTGCAGAATCATAAACAAACATAAGCATGTGACATACATCCAGCAAGATAAGCATCAATAACTAGCAATTGACATGGTACAAATGATTATGCAACATGATGATCACACCAAGAATGCAACATAACAATCAAAATACATTTATCACTAAAAATCACACATCACGTGTCGAAGAATCACAAGCATGCTACCAAGAACAATGAAACAGCTCAAATATAGTCCACAAATATGAATTATATCAATTTATGAGGTTTAAGGATGGAAAGGAATCCAAACAAGCTTGAAAATGCAATAAAATGTCACTCTGCAACAATGTTAATCAGTTAACCTCCTAGTGTTAACCGGTTAACACTATGAAAACAAGTCAAAAATACGCAGCAAAGCTGTGTTAATCGGTTAACACTAGGAGGTTAACCCATTAACATTGGGACATAATCAAAAATTCAACATTCAAAAACACTTTTCAATAGCAACTCAAATATCCAACCATCCAAATGAATAAGCAATCAATTATGCATGAAATTTATGTGAAATCACAACAATTAAACATCAATTGGATCTAACAAACACCAAAATCAATAATCAAAACAAACAATGGATCAAATATCACCAATACACCAATGATCTACATTGTGAAATGCAAGATTAAGCAAAATCAAAGCTAGATCTAGAATTTACCAACCTACAAAGCTGAGATTTTCTTTGGTGAGTGTTGTTAAGCTGCAATTAACAGATCCAAGAAAGAAATCCAAGGATCTATGAAGCTCTAGCAAGAAAACTTGAAGATCCAAGCAATAATCCACAAATAAGCAAAAGCTCTTTCAAAAGTGATTCAACCAACTTAATTCAAGATCCAAATAAACTACAAAACCATAATTAATTCCTGAACTCACAAATTGTAGTGCTCAATTTATGAAGCTTTTGGCTATAGAGCTTTTGTGAGGGTTTTGGAAATGAGAGAAAAGTTGAGAGAATTGAAGTGAGATGTGTAGAAAAATCAGAAAACCAGTGAGAGTTATGAGAGGTTTGGATTGAATTGATTTAACTATGGTTTAGGATTCAAATTAAATATGGTTTATAATGTGGGTTAGTATGAGGAACGAAAATTAGGAGTGGAATTAGGAATGGAAAATGTTTAAAAATTGGAGGGAATTTGAATTAATTGTAAAATCAATCAAATTCGAAACCACTTCTAGATCCTTATAATGGTGTGAATAATTGAATTAGTGATTGAATTTAGGACCCTAAGCTGCAACATTGAAAAAATAAAGAATATGTGCAAAAATTACCTTGGTTAGCCGGCTAACCAAATTTTCCTAGCAAATGGTTAACCGGATAACGCCTTCAAAAATTCAAATTTTGGGGCCATAAAGAGGGAAACATGGAGAACTGCCTGTTGCCGCCTGTTCTGAACATAGCGTGGCTTCAAAAACTTGTCTTTTGATATTGCACCTGTATAATACATGAAATAAACTGTGAACTGTCTCCTAGGCTCAAAGTATCTTGCTGGAAAGTATAATCCGGTGCCCGATTGCTGAGCAAAATAAATGTCAAAGCCTCCAATGCTTGATTTTAAATTTTTGGGATAAAAGAAGTCTTGACCCATAGAAACAACTCGATCCCATGTAGAGTCAATGCCATGATATACACATTGATAATGCAAAATGAATGAAATATAAGCCAATTACGATTAAAACGAAAGACAATTTTTGGGGTGTTACAACTGCCCCTATTCAATCAACTTAAATATGAAGGAATGAAGAGTGACGCTTCTCAGACGTTAGAGATAGAAGGGGTTGAATACCAAAAATAACCATAAAAATTTGCAACCTGCAAAAGGGAGGGACTCTCTGCTAGGGAATAACCAAAAGGGGTATGATCAAGATCTGCCGGGAAAAGGAGTCAAGACAAACGAGTGATGGCTTTAACTAGGAGGGACACAGACGAGTGTCAAGGAATAAACACGACGAGTGCCAAAGTCAATACAAATGTGTATTGAAATAAGAGAGGTGAACATAAACGAGTGCCAACTCTACTCGGGATAGACACAAACGAGTGTCGAAGGTCAACATGTACGAGTATTGAAAAACAATGCAACAAGCACGGACAAGTACCAAACTCAATGCAGACGATCATTTAAATAAGAGAGGTGAACGGAAACGAGTTCTAACTTCACTGGGGATAGACACAAACGAGTATCGAAGGTCAATACGAACGAGTATTGACAAACAATACAACAAGCAAGGACGAGTGCCAAAGCCAATATAGACGAGTATAGAAAAGCAATAAAACTAACACGAACGAGTGTTGAAGGTCAATACGGGCGGGTATTGAAATGAAACTGAAACAGACATGAACGAGTGTCGAGGATCAATATGGACGAGTATTGAAAAGTGATGAAACAAACATAGACGAGTGTTGAAGGTTGTTGTACCCCAAAATTTGCCCAACCTTTTTCTTTACTTGGGTTGTATTTCATTTCATTTTTCTTTAGCATTTTGCATATACATAGAATGGTTCTTTGCAGGGGACCAAGAAAGGTGTGCATCTCAAGAGAAGGCTATCAAAGATTCCAAGCTTAAGCAAGAGGGATTACTCAAGTTGTCAAAGGCTTATGGTCACCAAGAATTGGTCAAAGCTCTTTGAGGAAGAGGATAGATGTCTGTTGCTTGCCTCCTATCTTGGAAGGCAACTGAGGATCATCAGAGGATCACAAGCTCATGGATATGGATAGGAGATGTTTGTATAGCTCATGGATTGTGAAGTCATTGTGGAGCTCATCTAAGTGGTTATATCATGCGCAAGAGGTTACAGTCAAGGATTGTACACCTAGGGTTTCATCTGCTTAGTGCAAAGTCAACTGTTGATTTGAAGGAGATTAAGACTTGGTTATAAGTAGATTTTCTTTCCGTTAATTCCTATTGCGATGTATTTCTCCGAGCAGGTTTTCTTTCCATCGATTCCTATGGACGAAGTGGTTCTGAAGTTTGCCGAGGTGCTCTATCGATATTTCTTTCCGTCTACCATTAGACGATGTGGATTTTGGATATGGATATTTCTTTCTGTCTATCCTTAGACAATGTGGGTTTTGGATATGGATATTTATTTTTGTCTATCCTTAGATGATGTGGATTATGGATATGGGTATTTCTTTCTGTCTATCCTTAGATGATGTGGATTTTGGATATGGATATTTCTCTCTGTCTATCTTTACACGATGCGAGATTTGGATTTGGTTTTCGCTCTGTCTATCCTTATATGATGCGAGTTTTGATTTTCTTTCCGTCTATCATTAGGCGAGGTGATATTTTGGATATGATTTGCTTCTCGTCTATCATTAGACGATGTGGCATGTTGGATATGGTGTTTTCTGTCCGTCTATCATTAGACGATGTGGAACTTGACTATGGATATTTCTTCCTGTCTACCATTAGTCGATGTGAGTTTCAGATTTTCTTTCTGTCGATTCCTATTGACTATGTGTTTCCCCACGGGTTTTCTTTCTGTCAATTCCTATTGAAGATGTAACCCGTTGAAGATGGTGTTCTCTTTGTCAATTCCCATTGACGAGATGACTCTCTGAAGATGGTTTTCTTTCCGTCAATTCCTATTGACGAAAGGGTTCTGAAATTCTTTGATGTGATCTCCAGTTGGTTTTCTTTCCATATTTTCCTATTGACGAAAGAGTTCTGAATTTCACCTATGTGAACGATGGATATATTTTCTTACTGTCTACCATTAGACGATGTGATTGTTTTGGATGTGATATATTTTCTTCCTGTCTACCATTAGACGATGATTTTCTCAGCTTCGTGTTGAGTCGGCCTTCAGGTTCGATGCCTGCTTTTATTTAACAGATGCTTGGCGGCGATGTCAGATATTTCTTCTTAGCTTTGTGTTGAGCCGATCTTTGGGTTCGATGCCTGTTTTTATTTAACAGATGCCTGGCGGCGATGTCAGATGATTTTCTCAGCTTCGTGTTTAGCTGGCCTTCGGGTTCGATGCCTATTTTTATTTAACAGATGCCTGACGGCGATGTCAGATGTTTCTTCTCAGCTTTGTGTTGAGTCGGCATTCGGTTTTGATGCTCGATTTTATTTAATAGATGCCTAGCGGTGATGTCAGATGATTTTCTCAACTTCGTGTTGGGCCGGCCTTCGGGTTCGATGCCTATTGTTTCAACAGATGCCTGATGGTGATATCAGACGATCTTTCCGACTTAATGTTGTTGCCTGCATGTTAGAAGATGTTCTTTCAACTGTGTGTCGATGCTTATTGGTTGGTAATTAGTTAACTTGTTATCGTTGCAACTTTTCAGTTCAGTTATCTCCGGAGATTTTCGTCCCTATGAGAGTTTGCAGTTCTATTTCTGCGGTTGGAAAATTTTCGGGTTCTTTGGTATTCAACCGTCTTTTACCTTGATTGCTTCAAAGCCGTTCGCTTTTCACTCATTCAGGTCCAAGTCGCTTTAATAGGGGCAGTTGTTGTACCCCAAAATTTCCGCAACCTTTTTCTTTACTTGGCTTGTGTTTCATTTCATTTTTCTTTAGCATTTTGCATATACATAGCATGGTTCTTCGCAGGGGATCAAGAGAGGTGTGCGTCTCAAGAGAAGTTTATCAAAGATTCCAAGCTCAAGATAGAGGGATTACTCAAGTTGTCAAAGGCTTATGTTAACCAAGAATGGGCCAGAGCTCTTTGAGGAAGAGGATAGATGTGTGTTGCTTGCCTCCTATCTTGGAAGGCAACTGAGGATCATCAGAGGATCACAAGCTCATGGATATGGATAGGAGTTGTTTGGATAGCTCATGGAGTGCTTCTGAATTCATTGTGGAGCTCATCTAAGCGGTTATATCATGTGCAAAAGGTTGCAGTCAAGGATTTTACACCTAGGGTTTCATCTGAGTAATCAAATAAATCATTTAAGCACATATTAAAATTTCATCAGAGTAAAATTAAAACATGGTATAAAAGAGGTATGTCACATCATACACAAAATTGGAACACACAACACCTGCTCTATAAAAGACATGCAACAGAGCGGTAGCTTTCAACAGAGGAACTTAGTCCTTACACCCACATCTCAATATTTAGAATTAAAAGCGGAAAATTTAAACATTGAAACATTTTAAACATGTAATCATATAAATACATATCATCCAGTTTGATTCACCATATCATTCATGTTTACATAAACATTTTCCAGTATATACATATACAAATGTATCACAAAAGAATGCTATACAATCCTAACTACCCGGTGCTACATATCAGAGCTAACCGACCAAAAGAATGAAGCTATACTTCATAAAAGACCTCCAGCAACCTAATCTGCAATGCCTCATAGAGCATTATAAAACAGCAGAAGGGTGAGAAATATTATCATCATAATCTATGCATATAATTATATATATATATACAAGCATAGAATACACACATTCCGCATTTCTCACCACAATTCATTATCATCATCATATACATCACAATATATGTATAAACAAATATGGATAATCACCAAATATGTTTCATCATGCACAGATCCATAATCCTCAATTCAACAAATCATACACAAGCATACTTTCATATAACAATGATATCTATGCCATGTGACTCGATGCAACTCAATGCAACTCATGCCATGTAGTACCAACACTTGTTATCATTTTTCGGTCTTTACATATAAACTGGGTTTGTTCCCTAGACCAATAATAAACAAAAGCCCATTCCCTAAGCTTTCAAACCCCGCTCTAGGTTTGGGACAAGTCACTAGCATCCACGAGACTAGCAAGCATTGCCTCTTGACAAAATGATGCGTATGCAATCAACAACAAATGCACTTAAGACTGTTCTCGCATCTTAATCCCATGCATTCTCAAATAGTTCATCACATAAGAATTATAACATGATTGCACACACAACACATTTAATAATAATCAAAGTATTCATACTTTCAACACCATCACCACATTTATCAAGCAATGCACACATATTCACTAATATGTTCTCATGCATTATGCACGTACAATCACATACAAACAATATACATTCACAATATCGCGCCAACAACAACGAATTCAACCACATTCATCATGCACTTTTAATTAATTTAAACAATGCATATATTTGTCAAAAGACCACATTTCATAAATCGATTCGAAAATCTAGGATTCACGTCATACGACTACCCACAGCATAACATATCACAACAGTACACAAACTATTCATTTCCGATAAGGATTGAACACAATCGAACCAAACAATCAACATTGGATGGAAACACAAGGAAATGAAAATGCTGTCACACTCGCTAGCTTGCTCGCCTAGCGAGTTCCTAGCGAACACTCGATACCTGTTTGCCTAGCGAACAAGCTCGCGAAGGCAAACATAAGCTACTGTAAGGCTTCACTACCTACTCGTTGGGGCTTCGCCTAGAGAACCCCTCGCTACCTCGCTTGCTACCAGCGAAGAGGGTCAATTACATTCTGTCCAAGTCTAGGACCATTCGCTACTAGCTCGCTACAACGAACACTCGCGACCTGTTCGCCTAGCGAAGGTGCTAGCGAACATATGCGATGTTCAAAACCCCAACTTTCCAAAACTCTCCAAAGCTCCCAAAATCACCCGATTCAATTCCAACGATTTCGAGTAGTCTTATCCTAACATCCCTCGACTAAACTACACCCCTTATTCTCGGTTTTAACCGTTAAAACATCAATTCTATCGATTAAATTCATTTATGCCCTAGAATGGAAAAATATGAAAACATCCAAACAATTCCAAACACACACATACAATCATATACATTGACAAGATAATGATATTCACACCCCTACCTTGATTAAATTGAAGCTAGAAGTTGTTCTTGAGCTTTCCAAGCTTTTTTTCCCATTTCCTTCTCTTTTCTCCTCTTCCTCTTTCATTCTCTTCTCTTTCTCTTATATTTCTATTCTTCCCTTTTCTTTCCACCTTTCCTTATATGTCTTTCTATTCTATTTCCTTCCATTATATTTCTTCTCTCAAATATATACCAATAATTCCAATAAATAAAATCATCCAAATAAATCAATTAATTAATATGAATAATTAATTAATTAAAATTGGGTTGTTACAACCCTCCCCCACTTTAGGAATTTTCGTCCTCGAAAATGTTACCTGATTCAAACAACTCTGGATAAGACTCCCTCATCTGGCCCTCAAGTTCCCAAGTCACATTCCCACCATACGGTCCTCCCCAAAATCGACCTTCACCAAAGTAATATCTTTGCCTCGAAGTTGCTTCAACTCCCGATCCTCTATCCGCATAGGTGATGTCTCCACAGTCAGGTTATCTCTCACCTGCACATCATCTACTTAGACTACATGAGACGGATCTGCAATGTATTTCCTCAACTGAGATACATGGAACACGTCATGAAGATTAGCAAGCGACGGCAGTAAAGCAACCCGATAGGCTACTTCTCCTATCTTCTGCAAAATCTGATAAGGACCAATAAAACGCGGCGTCAACTTACGTGACTTCAACGCTCTACCAACACCAGTTATAAGAGTAACTCGAAGAAACACGTGATCTCCCTCTTGAAACTCAAGTGTTTTCCTCCTCTTATCATGATAACTCTTTTGACGACTCTGAGAAATCTTCATCTTCTCTTGAATCATCTTAATCTTATCGATAGTCTGTTGGACTATCTCGGGTCCAATCATAGAACTCTCTCTCGACTCATACCAACATAATGGCGTCCTACACCGTCTACCGTACAATGCCTCAAACGGTGCCATACCAATACTCAAATGAAAACTGTTGTTGTAAGTAAATTCAATCAAAGGTAAGTATATATCCCAAGCTCCTCCCTTCTCCAACACACAAGCTCTCAAAAGATCCTCAAGTGACTGAATCGTTCTCTCAGTCTGACCATCAGTCTGCGGATGATAAGCTGAACTCAAACGCAACTTCGTACCCAAAGCACTTTGCAAACTCTCCCAAAATCTCGAAGTAAACCTCAGATCTCTATCTGACACAATGCTAGACAGAATACCATGCAAACTGACAATCCTTTCGATGTCAGCTTTGCCAATCTCTCTAACGGGTAATCCATTCCCATAGGAATAAAGTGAGCAGATTTGTTCAATCTATCCGCAATAACCCAAATAGCTTCAAAGTTACTCGGCATCCTAGGTAAACCAGACACAAAATCCATAGAAATGCTATCCCATTTCCACTCAGGAATAAACAACGGTTGGCTCAAACCCGACGGTTTCTCGTGTTCAATCTTTGACTTCCGACAAGTCAAACAAGAATACACAAACTCGGCAATATCCTTCTTCATACGAGGCCACCAAAATACTTTCTTCAAATCTTGATACATCTTAGTAGCACCTGGATGAATACTCAATCCACTACGATGCCCTTCCTCAAGAATACCCCTCTTCAGCTCAATAACATCAGGAACACAAACTCTATCATGACACCATATGATACCATTTTCATCAATCCGAAAATCACCACCTTAACCTTGATTGATCAAAGTCAACCGATCAACTAAACTCAAATCAGATTTCTGTCCTTCTCGAATCTCGTCAAGAATACCACTAGTAAGCTTTAATATACCAAGCTTAACTCCGTAGGAAGTCTTCTCAGACACTAACCTCAAATCGTGAAATTGCTCAATCATTTCCAACTCTTTTACCATCATCATCGACATATGCAATGATTTCCTACTCAATGCATCAGCTACTACATTTGCTTTACCCGGATGGTAGTTCAAACCAAAATCATAATCCTTCAGAAGTTCCAACCATCCCCTCTGCCTTGCATTCACTTCTTTCTGATCAAAGAGATACTTCAAACTCTTATGATCACTAAATACCTCAAACTCGAACCAAACAAATAATGCCTCCAAAGCTTAAGCACAAATACAACGGCGGCCAACTCTAGATCATGCGTCAGATAATTCTTCTCATGCACTTTGAGTTTCCTCGAAGCATAAGCCACAACTTGTTTATCTTGTATCAACACACCTCCCAAACCCATCAAAGATGCATCACAATACACAACAAACGGTTCTGTCGGATTTGGCAAAATCAAAATAGGAGCCGTCGTCAATCTTCACTTAAGCTCTTGAAAACTTTCTTCACACTTTGCATCCCAAACAAAAACTTGACCTTTCCTAGTCAACTGCGTCAACGACAATGATAACTTAGCAAATCCTTCAATGAATTTCCGATAATAACCTGCCAAACCAAGAAAACTTCTAATCTCAAAAACTGATTTCGGAGCCTCCCAGTGTGATATTGCTTCCACCTTTGACGGATCAACTGCAATACCTTCACTCGAAATCACATGACCAAGAAAACTCACTTCTTTCAACCAAAATTCACACTTAGAAAGTTTAGCATATAACTGCTTCTCTTTCAGCACAGACATCACAATCCTCAGATGCTCGACATGTTCTTCTTCACTCTTCGAATAAATCAAAGTATCATCAATGGACAATCCTGTTCATGTATTCCATAAATACACCTGGTGCATTAGTCACACCAAATGGCATTACAGAATACTCATAATGTCCATACCTCGTTCTAAAAGCAGTCGTTTGAATATCCTCAGCCTTCACACGAATCTGATGATACCCAGATCTCGAATCTATCTTACTGAACACACTTGCACCAACCAACTGATCCATCAAATCATCAATCCTCGGAAGTGGATACTTATTCTTGATAGTCGCCTTGTTCAATTGCCTATGATCCACACAAAGTCTCATAGAACCTTCTTTCTTCTTAACCAACAACACCGGTGCACCCCACAGTGACACACTCAGACGAATAAACCTCTTTTGAAGTAGATCCTCAAGTTGACTCTTCAACTCTTTAAATTCCGACGCAGACATACGATATGGAGTCATCGATATCGGACTAGTTCCAGGAATTAAGTCGATCGTAAACTCTACTTCTCATTCCGGCGGTAAATCTCTTATCTCATCAGGAAAAACTTCCGGGAAATCACGGACAATTGGTAAAGCATCAATTGCTCCACTTTCAGCAATGCTCAAAGTTGCCATCAACAAAAATACCTTCGCACCTTCTTGCACTGATTCCTTCACTTGCTTAGTAGTCATAAACAAATCTCTTTCATCATCAAGTTCAGGAAAAATAACCGTTTTATCAAAACAGTTAATATAGACACGATTGAGTTCCAGCCAATTCATCCTAAGAATAACATCAAGTTGATCTAAGTGAAGACACGCTAAATCAACTCCAAAGTCTTTACCAAAAATACTCAACGGACAATTCAAACACACATATGGGGTAGTTACCGAATCCATAGCAGGAGTATCAATAACCATACCACCATTCATAACAGACAACTCAAGATTTAATCTCTTAACACAATCCAAAGAAATAAAAGAATGTGTAGCTCCAGTATCAATTATAGCGATCAAAGGTATACCATTAATGAAGCACGTACCTCAGATCAATCGATCTTCACTAGCAGCCTCCGATCCTGATAGAGCAGACACTTTCACATTCCCTTGAGTCTTCTTTGGCTTGTCACACATGGTACTAATGTGTCCTTGCTCACCACAATTGTAGCAAGTCACATTCGCACCGCCCCTGCACTTCATAGCTTTGTGGCCTGGCTTGCCACACTTGAAACATTTCGGCTCAACGCTTTTGCACTCAGGAGCATGATGTCCTTCTCCACCGCATCTAAAACACTTCACCGGAGTAGGAGTTCCTCCCCCACTTGGCTTCTTTCCATAACCAGCTTTCTGTTTCCCCTTATCAGCAGGAGTCACATACGACTTCCCTCTTAATTGGACTTTTCCCTTCTTGTCATTCAAACTCTTATAGTGACTAGACCGGTCTCTATTGTCTTCATCATAAATTCTACTTTTGGTCACCAACTCATAAAATCGCCTAATTTCCTGGTAACCAACGACTTGCTTGATTTCAGGTCTCAAACCATTCACAAACTTAAGACACTTGGATCTCTCAGCATTAGCAGTGTTGTAATGAGGACAAAACTTAATCAATTCCTCAAACCTTGCGGCATACTCGGCCACAGTTGAGTTACCCTGCTTCAGCTCAAGGAATTCAATTTCCTTCATACCACGTACATCTTCTGGAAAATACTTCTCCAGAAATGTCTCCCTAAAAACATCCCAAGTAACCACCATCTCTTCTTCTTCGAACCTCTGACGAGTGGTACTCCACCAGTCCTCAGCATCCTCTTTAAGCATATGAGTGCCAAACTGCACCCTCTGCGCATCTGAACAGTTCATGACTTGAAAGATCTTCTCGATCGCTTTCAGCCATACCTGTGCTTTGTCAGGTTCATAGGTTCCCTTGAAAATTGGTGGATTGTTCCTTTGGAACCTTCCAAAAGCACGAAATTCATCATCAGCGTTATTTCCAGCATTCACATTGGCTTGAGGGTTCTGCCCAATCGCTCCAGCCAACCTCGTTAAAGCCTCAGTAATCGCTTCATAATTCCTACCGATGACCATCATTCTGAATCCCAACAACGAAACTCATAAGAACTAACAATATATATAGTGTCATACACACAATCAGATATATATATATATATATATATATATATATATATATATATATATATATATATATATATATATATATATATATATATATATATATATATATATATATATATATATATATATATATATATATATATATATATATATATATATATATATATATATATATATATATATATATATATATATAGGGAATAAATACATTAACAACATGGTCAACTGACCAACCAGGCTCTGATACGACTAATGTAACACCCCCTTCTACACCCCCAAATAATCAAATAAATCATTTAAGCACATATTAAAATTTCATTAGAGTAAAATTAAAACATGGTATAAAAGAGGTATGTCACATCATACACAAAATTGGAACACACAACACCTGCTCTATAAAAGACATGCAACAGTGGGGTATCTTTCAACAGAGGAACTTAATCCTTACACCCATATCTCAATATTTAGAATTAAAAGCGGAAAATTTAAACATTGAGTCATTTTAAACATGTAATCATATAAATAGATATCATCCAGTTTGATTCACCACATCATTTATGTTTACATAAACATTTGCCAGTAGATACATATACAAATGTATCACAAAAGAATGCTAAACAATCCTAACTACCCGGTGCTACATATTAGAGCTAACCTACCAAAAGAATGAAGCTATACTTCACAAAAGGCCTCCAGCAACCTAATCTGTAATGCCTCATAGAGCATTATAAAACAGCAGAAGGGTGAGAAATATTATCATAATAATCAATGCATATAATTATATATATATATATATATATATATATATATATATATATATATATATATATATATATATATATATATATATATATATATATATATATATATATATATATATATATATATATATATATATACAAGCATGGAATACACACATTCCGCATTTCTCACCACATTTCATTATCATCATCATATACATCACAATATATGTATAAACAAATATGGATAATCACCAAACATGTTTCATCATGCACACATCCAGAATCCTCAATTCAACAATTCATACACAAGCATACTTTCATATAACAATGATATCTATGCCATGTGACTCGATGCAACTCAATGCAACTCATGCCATGTGGTACCAACACTTGTTATCATTTTTCGATTTTTACATATAAACCGGGTCCGTTCCCTAGACTAATAGCAAACAAAAGCCCGTTCCCTAAGCATTCAAACCCCGATCTAGGTTTGGGACAAGTTACTAGCCTCCACGAGACTAGCAAGCATTGCCTCTTGACACAAATGATAGTATGCAATCAACAACAAATGCACTTAAGACCGTTCTCGCATCTTAATCCCATGCATTCTCAAATAATTCATCACATAAGAATTATAACATGATTCCATACACAACACATTTCATAATAATCAAAGTATTCATACTTTCAACACCATCACCACATTTATCAAGCAATGCCCACATATTCACTAATATGTTCTCATGCATTCTTCACGTACAATCGCATACAAACAATATACATTCACAATATCGTGCCAATGGTAACGAACTCAACCACATTCATCATGCACTTTTAATTAATTTAAACAATGCATATATTTGTCAGAAGACCACATTTCACAAATAGATTCGACAATCTAGGATTCATGCCATACGGCTACCCAAAGCATAACATATCACAACAGTACACAAACTATTCATTCCTGATAAGGATTGAACACAATCGAACCAAACAATCAACATTGGATGGAAACACAAGTGTTGCGGTGAAATTTGGATCTCAAGCTATTGATTAACTTGAATCATATTTCATTTACAACCGGACTTTAATTTATCCAATAAAGGAAAGGTTTAAAGAAAGAAAGACCTATAAAAAATGCAAAGCAGAAGGACAAGGCCTAAAGCTGAGCAAAGAGAGAGATCTAAAGGTTCGGGGGTTGGTTATACCTAGGGAAGGTGTTAGCATCCTAAGTATCTGTAGTACTCTACAGGAACCTCTTGTTAATATTTGTGTTTGCTAGAGTTTGCTTACTAAGGAGAAAAAGTGCTAAGGTAAAAATCTAAAGTATAAAAGTATGTACAAAGTTTTGCTCGCGAAGACATCGCATCTCGTGCCTACGTATCCGGACGGGAATGGAATCAGAGCAACCGTAGTTCCCCTATCTAGGGATGAGGATCTCTTGACTGTGGTCAAGGTTCCCAAAGGGAAGTAAGTATTCATAGTGAAGTACTTACATGGAGTTCGGCGACTCCTCTTCTAAGTTAAGATTGTTATGAGGGAATGTCCACATCGGGACGGTAATCGTGAGTACGGCGACTCAAATCCTAAGGCTAGGACAAAGGGAAGTAAAGGTTGTCCACAGCGGGACGGTAAACATGAGTACGGCGACTCAAATCCTAAGGCTAGGATAAAAGGGGAAAATGTCCACGGCGGGACGGTTAAAAGTGAGTACGGCGACTCGTGTAAATGAAAAGGGATTTTGTTGTTATGTATAGGCAAATTATGTACAGGTGAATCAGTTTAACCTCGTAATTCAGGAGGTAGGTAGGGTCATCACGGTGACAACTATTAAATGAGCACATGAAATTGATAAGGATGAAGAATGCATTGATGAAAATCAAAGCAGATGAAAACAACAGGAACTGCGACGACAGATGGCGCTAAAGTACAGTCAACAGGGGGATGAGATGAACATGGTTACAACTCAAAATAAAAATCCTACCATGTTAACTAATATGTGTGGATATAAAAACAAACAAATTTCACCAACAAAATTAAGAGGAATCACCTAAAAATTCATCTGCAACAGTCTAGGGTTTATACTGTCAAAACACAAGTCGCACATGGTCAAACATGGTGAAAACTTAGTCAAACATGAAAAATAAAAACATGACATGAAAGTACACATTAAAATAAACACAATGAAAAAAAGAATGGGTGAAAAATGATTAAAATTGAGTGAGATATGATTTTTTGAAGTTTGTATGAAAAATGGGAAAAAAATAGCAAAAAGGTCATCACTGAGGATCGAACCCTTGTAAGGATAGTGAAAGGTATAGTTTGCGTGCATACTCTTACCACTGGGGTGGCCATACATCCATTAATTAAAATGAATCAATAAATACATATGCCTTGTTTGTTTGGTTTTCTAGGCAAAACAAAAGCCAAAGCATGATTTTGCAAAACACATCCTAACTCCCTCAATTTTTATCCAATTTTAACAAACTTTATATGCAACTTATCCAGAAAAACATGAGGAACATGATGGTGATGTTAGTTTTTTCCAAAATATGTACACACAACAAAACTAGAATGCTTATGCAGTTAGACATTTGGAAATGCATTTTGAACTTCAAAACATAAACCAGATGCAAATCAAGGTAGGTAAAGGTCTGAGCAAGTTCCAAATCCATTACCAAATGAGTTTCAATAGGGGAAGTTGTTCAAAAATCAACTAAGCAGAATCATGGTGTGTGAGTTGTGAATGTGATGTTTGAAAATGCCTTTTGGATGGTTTGAAACTTTCAAAAAATGGAAGTAGATGAAATTAAAGGTAAGCAATGATTTGAACAAGTTTTAAGTATGATATGGAAAAGGTTTTGACAGCAAGTTTGATAGAAACACAAAAGAATGAGAAATTGGCATGATGAGTGAAAATTGATGAAATTTGCATTTGGAGGGAGATTTTGCAATTTGATAAACTCCAAGACTTTATGACAGCAATGATGAACTAAGAATGAATCATACCTCACACATACCAACTGTTTTAGCATTAAACCAAATTAATCTCATAACAACACCAAAACTACACATGATATGGTTCTAGCAGCAACGTTTGGAAATGGATGCTCAATGATAATATGCTGACAGTTTGAAAAGAAGGTATGCACATGTTTTAAATGCAACATAAATCAAATCTAAACCAAATTGTCATGAAAATGAAATGAGGCTTTATGATATGCAATGATCACCACAATTTTTCTTTTTCAAGATCAAAAGTATTTTCAGGCATATTTTAAAGGTAACTTCCACTGGTGGAAGTTCAGTGTAAAAAGTGACAAAAATCATTTTCACACAGTTTTTAAGGTAACTTCCACTGGTGGAAGTTTAGTGTAAAAAGTGACAAAAATCATTTTCATACAGTTTTTAAAGTAACTTCCACTGGTGGAAGTTTAGTGTAAAAAGTGACAAAAATCATTTTCATACTGTTTTTAAAGTAACTTCCACTGGTGGAAGTTTAGTGTAAAAAGTGACAAAAATCATTTTCATATAGTTTTTAAACATGACATCAACATACAAGACAGAGACTGGATATTAAAGTGGTGGCAACATGGCATGAGTGAAATGCATGATTTGGAGCATTTCAAGTTTCAGAGCAATTTTTATCATAACAAGCTTTCATACACCTCAAATACAAGTTGATGAATGAGTTTTGATTGAAAATTAGGGGCTGCACTGATAGTGTAAAGTTTTGATACTCAAAAGTGCTCATTTGTGTGAAAATGCATTATGAGTGTGTGTTTGTGTTTCAAATATTTTCAACTTCAAGTGAACATGCAAACACATCATGAATGACAGGTATGAGATGTTAGATCAAGCATTTCAATTTAAAACAAACTGATGCAAAAAATTGGTGTGTGATGTGTCACTTTGTGAAGAAAATGCTTTTTGAAAGGTGAGGTTCACAACAGAAAGTTTTTGAACCAAATGATGATGCAAACATATTTCAAATGACCAACATGAGGTGTACAACAAGTGGTTTTAGTGAAAATAAGTTTTTGCAAGAAAGTGGTATGTGAAATGTTGATTTTGTGCAGAAACATGCATGTTGAAAGGTGAGATTTCATGACAGTGTGTTTTTCAATGAAGTGATCATACATACATGTTATACTTGACCAATATGAGATGTTTCAAACATCACATGTGAGATAAAACAAATAACATGACAGTTAGCATAACAATTGCAAATTTGAGCAAAAAGTGACATTTTTGAAAAAAAGTCAAAAATAACACATAACTTCCACCATTGGAAGTTAAGTACAAAATGTGACATTTTCAAGATGAGTTTTGGACAGTTTGGTTTCAGATCATTTTACTTCAAATTGATATGTCCTACACCTCTAATATATCATATGAAATGAGTCTAAAGGTTCAAACATCTTTGAAATTGAGAGCTTGTGAAAATTGCATGTGATTTGCAAAAATATATGTGAAACTTGCATTTTGAAAGTGAAAACTTAAAATACTTGCTATAACACTTATGTGATGGTTTGAACATCTTTGAAATGATATATTTGAGGTGTCTAGACAAGTAGCT
The DNA here is from genome assembly GCA_963859935.3 of Lathyrus sativus. Lineage (NCBI taxonomy): Eukaryota > Viridiplantae > Streptophyta > Magnoliopsida > Fabales > Fabaceae > Lathyrus > Lathyrus sativus. The sequence continues at coordinate 49,934,027 of OZ012736.1, read as the reverse complement.
TAAGTAGAAATTCCCTAGAACCAAATCTGTCATGATGATGCAAAGAAATGTTTGAAAACACACACTTGAAATTCAAAGTCCACATGTACTTGTTGTGACATTCAAACCAGGGTTTAGGTATGCTTAAAATGATGTATATGAGATGTTTCAACAATTAAATAAGGTTGAGAAGTACCAGAATCAAAACTGGTGTGCTATGCTTGAAAACAAGAGCTTGTGTAAGTGCAATGGACATGTTGAATCAAAGAGTGAGCAAAAAACATGCAAGGTAATCATCCATACATCACACATACACCTATTTGATGATGTTCAAGCAAGTAGCAAGGCTTAAATTGGACTGTACCAGAATTCTTGTTTTGGATCTGGCTGCTAGTGTTTTAATAAAGCATGGACAAGAATCAAAGCCACCATGGGCACAAGCTGACTAATCTAGATACACATACACACTTAGCACATGATAGTAAACAACTTTAACTTACCAAACTAGTTGACAAACTAGCTTATAACCTAATGGCCATGTGACTGCCCAACTTTGATTTAAAATGCCACAGCAAGATGCTTTCATCACAAACAGAAATTTCCAAGCAAACAAACACAAGAACACCACAGATATATAGTATAAAACATGTCTAAACACACATGATGTCCATATGTAGCAACAACAGCAAAATGTCATGAAACCACATAATGTTCAAATTTCAAACTTACACATAATACTCAAATATGCCAATTCATGAGAACTAGTGTAAAAATAAATAGAAACCAGTCACATACCTCTTGATGACTCTTTTGAGCAAGCTAAATCAGTTGAGAAAGCCAGAGATATCTTTCCTCACTTTTTGCTTTTGAACTTTTCTTCAACTTTAAGCAACAATGTACTTTCAATGCCAAAAGACAAGGAGTGAGTTTATAATGGTTGGTGAGTGTTTGAATAGTTGAGATATGGTATTTATGAGGTGTGTGGATGTTCAAAACCTCAAGGAAAGGCTTAGAACAAAGTTTGGTGATTTTTGTGGCATTTGGTCAAAGTATGATAGGTAGGAGTTTGACTTTTTGATTTTTGAGGTTTCTTGGTGGTTTAATGGATTACACACCTTCTATATGTTATTTAGAAGTTGTGTGGAGGGTGGTTGAGGTGTTGGAAAGGATAGAAATGAATTTGGGCAGATTTCACTTCATGACCACTTTGAGTGTTTTTGTGAATTTTGTGATTTTTGAGAATTTGATGCAAGGAGTGGAAATTGTGATAACAGAGATTCTCTATGGTTTCTATCAGATCAATTGTGTGTTTAATGAGGTGAATGAGTCCTCCTTTTATAGGAAAAGAGATTGAGGTGCTTGCTAGGGACCTTTCTTCACCATGAAGCAAGCTTTGGATACTTTGGAGCAAACCTCCCTTGGAGGGTTTTCCACTTGTTCTGATGCAAGACCCCTTTTGTCAACATTTCTACTGAATTTCTGAGATGATTTTCAACCTAGAAACCATAGGGAAGGGGCTGGTACAGCCTATACCTTTCCACCTCATGCTTGGAGAATTCAAATTGTCCACTTGCCCACTTGTATGGCAATGAACTCAATCCTTTGATTTTGTGATATTTCTCCACAACTTGCTCTTGCTTCATGCTACACACATATGATATATCACATACAACAAGTTGAATCAAGAAATTTTGGCAGATTTAGTGAAGTAAGTCATTTTGAAAATTCAGCCAATGTGGGACTTAACATGTGAAACCTCCAACTTTGCACCTATGTAACTTTCTGCTCATAACTCCTCTTGAGATGTTCTAGTACAATTTAGAAAGCCCTCACATAGCTCTAAAACATTCATGTTTGTCAAGGAATCAAACTCCAATTGGAACTAGGTGAAAAATCCTCCTAAAGTTGGCTGAATTTAGGGTTCTTAAGGCAAAATAACTTAGAAATTTTCTAAGTTATTTCCCCCTCTTGCAATGTTTTTTCCTCTAACTCCAAAACTAAGCATTTTTGATTATGGACCACTAGGAGACTTTTGTAGAGCTTGTCAAGAGCTTTCAAATGAGCTTGGAACCACCTCAATCGGATGTGCGGTTAGGAAGTTACAGTCTTGTCCCTTTCAAAACCCTAATTCCCGATTTTCTCGATTATTCCTTCATCCTTGATCAAATGACCATGAAATTTTATGAGCAAGCTTATATTGACATATGGAACATTTTTGCTTCACATCTTGAAGTCTCATTCCTTAAATTTGAAAAGCCGATTTTTCATCGACGGCGCGATCGATCGGTGACCACCGAGTCGTCTCTGGGGGTTTTGGACTTCTCGAGACTTTGAAACTTTTTGAGTGGACTTCAATAGGCCATATGAACCTTGTAAACCACAATTCCCTCATTGAAATACATTCTAGCACAAAAGTCAACTATAGTTGACTTTTCCTCAATCAAAACCCTAATCGGGGCTCCACACTGCACTGTTCTTGATTCTGGGGTACAACCTCAAATTGTTTTCACATTTGGTATCAAATAGCATTCTTGAACTTGTTCCATGATTTAATTCATTCAAACATTGATTGATCAAACCTCATAGTTTCGATTTTAACCGCGCGAAACCCTAATTCATCTGCATCTTAAACAAAGAAAAACTTGAACTGGGTTAGGGTTAGATAATCATATGAGTATGATCCTAAAATAATAATGAAGATCTAAGGGTCAAAATTTGGGGTATGACAACAAGGAAATGAAAATGTTGTCACACTTGCTAGCTTGCTCGCCTAGCGAGTTCCTAGCGAACACTCGCTACCTGTTCTCCTAGCGAACAAGCTCGCTAAGGCAAACAAAAGGTACTGTAAGGCTTCGCTACCTACTCGCTGGGGCTTCGCCTGGTGAACCCCTCGCTACCTCGCTTGCTACCAGCGAAGGGGGTCAATTACATTCTGTCCAAGTCTGGGACCATTCGCTACTAGGTCGCTACAGCGAACACTCGCGACCTGCTCGCCTAGCGAAGGTGCTAGCGAACGTCTGCGATGTTCAAAACCCCAACTGTCCAAAACTCTTCGAAGCTCCCAAAATCACCTGATTCAGTTCCAACGATTTCCAGTAGTATCAACCTAACATCCCTCGACTAAACTACACCACTTATCTCGACTTTAACCGTTAAAACATCGATTAAATTCATTTATGCCCTAGAATGGAAAAAGATGAAAACATCCAAACAATTCCAAACACACATATACAATCATATACATTGACAAGATAATGATATTTCACACCCTTACCTTGATTAAATCGAAGCAACAAGTTGTTCTTGAGCTTTCCAAGCTTTTTTTCCCTTTTCCTTCTTTTTTCTCCTCTTCCTCTTTCTTTCTCTTATGTTTCTATTCTTCCCTTTTCTTTCCACCTTTCCTTATATGTCTTTCTATTCTATTTCATTCCAATATATTTCTTCTCTCAAATATCTACCAATAATTCCAATAATTAAAATCATCCAAATAAATCAAATAATTAATATGAATAATTAATTAATTAAAATTGGGTTGTTACAAATATCACTTTGATGCAAACATGAGACCTGTATGGCATGTTCTAAGCTTTCTTTTAAGTACTAGAACTCATCCATTAGGTTTGTGGTACTCAAGTTATGATGCCATCAGGTTATAGGTCTCAGATGAACATATTTTTCAGTCAACAAACTTCCAAGGCACTTTTGACCTAGAATCATGTTTCTCCTCAACTTTTGATGAACATGAAAATTTTTCCTGATGATTTAGATTTCCAAAAAGTCCTATAGGTCATTTATCTCATTTGTGGAACTCAAGTTATGAAGCTTGCAAGGCAGGGGTACTTTGGGAAACTTTGATTATAGGTCATTTTGGTTATGGGTCATTTACATACCTTTGTGCACTTCAAATGGAACTTTCACCAACATGAAAGTTGTCCCAAATGACTTCAAATTCATCATGGAAACCAAGGTTAGCATGAATTAGGCAAGGTTAGAGGCATTGGTGAAGGAATTTCAAGCAAAAAATGAACTTAAAATCATGAATTCAGTTGAAATGGTTAAAGGTCATTTTCATAATTCCTTTTGATTCAAAATTGTTCACAACATGTTCATAAGTGAAATGCACAAGATAACTTTGATGTATGGTAGAAAAAACACGTGGTTTTCAAGCTTACTTCAAGGAAAAGTTTTCACTTAAAACTCCATAATTGGATTCATTCAATGCCCAAAATTAATTCACATGTTCAATTCACATGCCCAACTGAAGAATGAAAGCAAATTCAGAGGTGTAGCATGCCATAATCACGTGTGCATGAAGTTACTTACCAAATTGGGCATTTTCAAAATTCAAGTGAACCAAGCCATATTGGGCCTCCAATCCATCAGAAGTCCATCATATAAAAGTTTATAATGAAGTTTGAGCTCTCATTTTGGCAAATTGGTGGAGGGAGCTCTGAATTAAAATTTGGAAAGTGAAGAGAAATTTGAAAATCTCAAATCCAGATCTAGAACAATTCAAGGCAAAAGTGAATTTGTGGTTAACCTGCAACTCGACAAAGATCAAACATGCAAAAGTGATTTGTGTCGCTACTGTGAAAAAGGAGGCCGACAATGACTAACAGAGTCGCCACCTATCATTATTTATCCCAAAGTGGGGAAAGGAAACGATCGGAAAAAACCTGACGAAAACGGGAAAAGACGAGGTCATCGCAACCAAGTCCTAGGTTAGGGAGTCGGTTACGCAAGGGGAAGGTATGAGCACCCCTCACGTCCGTCGTACTCGACGGGATCCATGCAAGTGTTGTCTATCTAAAAGGGTGTGTAAACTATCTAGCTAAAGTCTTATGGACAACAAGAAAGAGAAAAAGGACTGACTCGGCAGAGCATAGCCGCTCTGTGCCTACGTACTCCCTCGTGCAATGGGAAAGTCAGAGTCAACGTAGTTCTATTAACTACGGCTAAAGCAAGGGGGAAGGTTGCTCGCTAATACATCGCGTCTTATGCCTACGTACTTTCATCTGGTATGAAAGATCAGAGAAAACGAAGTTCGGGCTTAAGAGAACATAGGTTGTTCAAAAGTTTTACCCGAGTAGGGTTAACAAACAGTTCTAGCAGTTTGGTGTATGCAACTCGACCATTGGAGACTTAGGCATTACCGTTTGCGATAGAACTAAAAGTTAACAACACTCTTGTTTATGAAAAGGTTTTCCTGATTAAGATCGCGAAGGATAAAAAGGTTTGAAGTATTTTTGTGTTTTTTAAAGAAGAAGTGTTTTGAATTATAGTGTTCATAATGTATGTTGTAACAAAGTCTAAAACCTAGGATCGAATGTGTCGCATATCGTTCTAAGGACGTATACTAAACACTCTAGGAAATTAAGGGTAGCCACTCAATCACCATTTCCCAAGTATAAGGCTCATGGCACAACATTCATTATCTTTATTAAATGGATTGAAGTTGTTTGAAGATGAGAAGAGAACGGGACAAACTAAAGCGGGACTAGACCAAACCCTAGAAGTTGTCATGCAAAGTGCACCTAAAGTTGGGATTACAAAATGGAAACATCTACCTAATGTTGTCATGTATGGTTAGAACCCTAATGTCTATCATAACCTCTCTTGAACAAGAGAGATTAGAAATCCTAAAGGAAGGAAGACAAAAGAAGAAGAAGAAAGAACAATGGAGACATGCAAATGAGAGAATGCATACATGGAATGCACAAGTAGGAACACATAGAATGAAAGTGGGAGGAAAATATGTGTGGGGAAGTATCCACCACAAGCTCATCTTAACCAAGCATGCATATGAGGATGCAAAGAGAAAAGAGAGAGAGATGCATCAAAAGCAAACAAACAAGTGTGACAAAGTCACTAAGAAAAGTCCTCATGGATTCATCACTTTAGGTAAGCTTCAAGTTCCTCCTAAGGAGGGACCAAGCTACCTTAAATGACACTCCAAGGTCATTGTACAGAAGGTAAAGATGAAGAGGAAAGCTCAAAATCAAAATCAAGTCATCACAAAGAGAAATGCAAGCTAGAACACAAAGAAATGCAAGCAAACTCACACAAGAAACCCTACTTGAAAGCTCAAAAGCAAAAAAACAAATGAAAAAGGGAAAAAACAATATCATGACCTAAAATTGAACACACATCATCCTTAACATGTTAACAACATGAAACAAAAGGGATTGAGAGCTCAAAGGATCCAAAAATTTCATATCCAAATCAAACTAGGTCAAGGTGCATGTATGAACTTCCCTTAGAGGTAACTTGACTTGCAAGTTACCTAAAAATTAGGAGAATGGTTCAAAAATTACCAAATAAAATGCACAAGAAAGCTAAACAAGTTGGCAAACAGAAACCAAAAGCACAAGGCAAATATCCCCTCAAAGCACCATCAAAATTAAATTAAATTCAAGATGTACCACTTTGAAATGGGAGAATCGAGGGTCAAAAGGAAAGCACCAAAAGTCAACCCTAAAGTCAACCAACCAGGGGCAAAATGGTCCTAAAAAATTGTTCAACTCATCAAGAATATGAGGATCAATTTTCCTTCATTGGACCAAAGGGAAATGGAAGAAACAATTAAAAGAACACACAATGTCACAATTTAAATCAATTAATACACTTCCAATATTAATATCCAATTTTAATTGAAAAATAAACCAAAAAATAAAATAAAAATTTTCTAAAATTAAAAGACATCTCAAAATGTCTAAAAAGTATTTTTGTGATTTTTTTTGGATAATTGGAAGTAATTAAAATTGATTTAAATGCAAACAGTAAATAAACAAAAATAAAATAGAAAATAAAAACAAAATAAATAAAACAACGGTGCAAACAGCAAAGGAAATCAGTTGAAAATGAAAATGGGCCAGGAAGGGGGGGGGGGGGGGAATAACATCTGAGGCCCAAGCGCCCAAAAGGAAATCAGGGTTTGAAACATGATCCACCAAGCCTGGTCAACAAAAGGACCAGCGTGGAATGCACTCAAAGCCGTCTGATCATCTGATAATCAAATCACGTGGTCAAAAACACGTCAACGCATTAATGACTAATTCAAATGTAATCGTGTGCGCGTGGTCAGAGGTGGTGCAGTGTGTGTCTTAATCATGAGCGTTAAAAAAAAAGTCATCAGATCATGTGGTGTGTGAGTCATCTCCTACATTGAGAAGTCAACAAAATGTCCATGAAACCAGAGAGTGCCCAGAGATCCCTTCTGGTCATCTTCTTCGGCCCCTCAACCGCCGTGAATAGTAACCAGACACACACAGTTATCAAAACTCCACCAAAAATGGCAAAATCATAGTGCAAATTCATCCTCTCATCACGAGGAGCTCAAATCCAACCTTAGTTTTTATTTTTGAGCAACATACAAGGTAAATCGAAAACAAACATAAAATGTGCATAAACTGTGAAACTCAAAATCAGCCAGCCAAAACTTCCAGAATCCAACTACACTTCATGAGGAGTTCCAATCCATGTTTCATTTGCTCTAAAAACTCAAGAACGAGCCAAAATCCAAACAACAAGATTTGTGCACCAAATAGAAATCAAACCAAATGCCAGTTCATTTTGCATATTAATGGTCTACATGATTTCTATGTCTCAAATATGCAAGAATGGCACAGAATCAAAGCTTAAATAGAGATATATGGTGATTTTGAAATTACCTAGTGGAGAACCTCCACTGGGTCTTGTCTTTGGCTGAACCTTCAAAAAAATCCCCCAGAAATGTTCCAAATACTTCAATGAGGCTTTTAGTGAGCTTAATTTCCTTTGATAATGGCCAAAACACCAAAACCGATTCTCACTTTTCTCTCCTTTTTTCAAGTTTCTATTTATGCAATTCCACCACCAATTCGAGCTCTAAGGGTTTCAGAAGCTTCCTAACCTTTTATATGTTGGGTTCAAATGAGAATGGAGCTTTAATTCATGCCCTAGAGCCCAATTGCCAAATCAAATTTTCCTCTTTTTTTCACTTGCCATACTCGTGTTTTTTCCACTGCACCAACCTCAATTCTGTTCCAAATCAAATGCACATGGCTTGAGTTGATCAAAGGGCCAAGAATTGAGCCTTGTTTTGATTCTATGGTAGATTTTACACTTGTTACTTCATGATGAAGAAACCATGAAAATGACCAACCAAATGACCTCAACTTGCAAATGTAAAATTGGCATTGTCTTTAAAACATCATTTGCACTCAAAATATGCATAAATTTTCCTTGAAAAAGTTCCAAATGAATTAAATCCCATTTTCTCATTTTAACCCTTCTTTATGAAAAATTTAAACACCAAATCTTCAATCCAAGCTCTAACCATGACAAGAGATGATTTGGTAATGCAAATGGCCCTATTTGGAGAAAGTTCCATGTTGAAAATGTTTTCATTTGAAATGTGCAAGTTGGTGAAATGGACCTATAATTTTATGACCTATAATCTTACTTAACCAAAATACCCCTGACTTGCAAACCTCATAATTTGAGTTCTACAAATCAAATGAAAGACTTCTAGTACTTTTTCGAAAGATAAGACCATGCCCTACAACTTTCATGTTGGCCAAAAGTTTAGGAGAAACATCCTTCTAGGTCAAAAATGGATTGGAAGTTGGTTGACTTTTGTTGACCAAAATCACATTCATCTGATGACCTGTAACTTGTCTGCATCATAACTTGAGTTCTATAAATCTAATCAAGGACTTCTAGTACTAAAAAAAGCTAAGAACATGCTCTAAAAATTCCATGTTGGTCAAAAGTTGAGATGAGACTTTTATCTTGAGATAGGTGGTCCTGAAGTTAGGCACCAAACATGGGATTTTACGCTGAGAACCCTAATTTAGTATCTTCTCACACTCTTGATACTTGATGAGTTGATCTTGAAATGATATATTAGAAATCTCAACACAACATCCCATGACCATAGAGACTTGTAATTGAGTTGTAAACTCCTTCAATTTCACAGTTAACTGAGGATTTACCAGATGAAGACCCTAGATGCAACATTCTTGACAGTGGCTTGTTCCACTTCACACAACAACTTGAATAAGCTCCAAATGGCTCTCAAGGCACTCAATAAGCCCTCTCAACATCTTATATCCATAATCATGCATTCACAAACCTCTGGTGCTCTTCTGCTGGCCTCCAAGTTAGGAGCTGACCCACACACATCCATCTATTATTCCAAAGAACACTGACCATGACCTGATGACCACTTGAACTTGAGTAACACCCCTTGCTTAGGCTCAACACCCTAAGTGACCTCTTTTTGCAACACAACCTCTTGATCCCCTGTTCAATGGAACATGCTATGCAATGCACATGCTAGAACAAAATGAAATGAAATGAAACATAAACCAAGTTAAGAAAATGTTGAGCAAATTTTGGGGTACAACAACTGCCCCTATTCAAACGGCTTGGACCTGAATGGATGAAAAGCGAACGGATTTCAAACAATCAAGGTAAAAGGCAGTTGAATACCATAGAACCCGAAAATTTTCTAACCGTATAAAATTTGAATATATAGTTGTACTGATCTCAAAAACACTCCGTTGGAGACAAAGAATACAAAGGTCAAAAACGGCGCCGTGGTCTGGATACCATATTGGCAAAAAGTAACAATCCAAATTACCGGAGTTTGGGTACTCCATAGAAATCGGAGCCTGGATGCTCGAAGTGGTCTGGATGCCTAAAGACACAAACTGGATCCTGGATGCTCAAAGAAACAAACTGGAGCCTGGATGCTCAAAGTGATCGGAGCCTAGATGCTCAAAATGACCGGAGCCTGGATGCTCGGTAATAAATCTGAGTCTGGATACTTAATAACTGGAGCCTGGATACTCTCTGCAAATTTGAGCCTGGATGCTTTATGCAATAAACCTGAGTCTGGATACTCGGTTAATAAATCTGAGTCTAGATACTCAATAACTGGAGCCTGGATGCTCTCTGCAAATCTGAGCCTGGATGCTCTATGAAATAAACCTGAGTCTGGATACTCGGTTAATAAATATGAGTCTGGATACTCAATAACTGGAGCCTGGACACTTTCTTCACATTTGAGCCTGGATGCTTTATGCAATAAACCTGAGTCTGGATACTCGGTTAATAAATCTGAGTCTGGATACTCAATAACTAGAGCCTGGATACTCTCTGCACATCTGAGCCTGGATGCTCTATGCAATAAACCTGAGTCTGGATACTCGGTTAATAAATCTGAGTCGGGATACTCAATAACTTGAGCCTGGATGCTCTCGGCAAATCTGAGCCTGGATGCTCTATGCAATAAACCTGAGTCTGGATACTCAGTTAATAAATCTGAGTCTGGATACTCAATAACTGGAGCCTGGATGCTCTCTACAAATCTGAGCTTGGATGCTCTATGCAATAAACCTGAGTCTGGATACTTGGTTAATAAATCTGAGTCTGGATACTCAATAACTGGAGCCTGGATACTCTATGCAAAAGAAATATATTCATCTGGATCGGGATATCCTACGAGTTCAAGTCAAACGACGTTGCTGGGAAACAATGTGAGATGTGGTCTGGATACCATATGAGCGGAGAAAACATTAGGTGCCAAGGTCAGGATACCACACGGCGATAAGAGATAACAAGAATTACTGTGATCTGGACATCACAGAGAAATAGATAAACTAATGTGGTCTGGATACCATAACTGCCTTTACCGGAGACTGGATACTCAACAGAGATAGTACAAACAGTATTCATCAGGGGCTGGATACCTAACTGACTTTACTGGAGTCTGGATACTCAACGGAGAAAGCACAATAGCAAAAATTCATCAGGGTCTGGATGCCCAAATGACTTTACCGGAGTCTGGATACTCAACGGAGAAAGCACAAACACAATTCATCAGGGTCTGGATACCGAACTGGCCTTACCGGAGTCTGGATACTCAACGGAGAAATCCGGAGCCTGAATGCTCAACATAGGTGACCGGAGTCTGGATACTCAACAGATCAAATAAAAATAACACAAATATACCCATCAAAACCTGAACACCACACTGTCTTCACTGGAGTCTGGATACTCGACGGAAAAACAACATAATATCAATCACCGTGGTATGGATACCACAACCATCTTTACCGGAGTCTGGATACTCGACGGAAAAAGGGAAACCCCATCAACTGGGAAAGGACCGGAGTCTGGATACTCAACGGACAAAGGTCTTCACCATTAAGATCCGATGATACTGTTGGGGAATAACATGAACCGGGGTTTGGATATCACGCCGGCTAAGAGAAATCACATGGTCTGGATACCAAGGGAGAAGATCAAACCTCCGAAGATACACCTGAAACAAAGAGATAACAACCTGGCTTATGTTTCACATGCATATGTTTGAAAATGGCGTAATGCTCCATACGAAATGGAAATGCTACGCATTTGGGTAGATACTATGCACGCATGCAAATGCAACAGAAATGAATCAGCAAAATAAATGCTGGAGATACAGACAACACCTTGCTGGGGAAAGAAAATAACCCTGTTGGGGGAATGATTATGTCGGGGATAGAGCGCAAACTTGCTCATGCCAGTAACAAATAGGCTTATGGCGAGAAGTTGGCCTTTACTGGCTTCTAGGGATTGCTCTGCTGGGGGACGAACCTAACCAGGCTGTAGATTACTTAGTGGGGAGAAAACCCAATCACAACTCACAGGGGAATGCATACAAACATACACCTTACAGGGATTGAGTGTGCATCAACTATCAACGGAAAGTGTTCATGCTACGTGCTCACTTAAATTGCCTACCATCTTTACTAGGGACAGAGATGCCGACTCCAGATACTTAGAATGAACTCTGGATGGCGAGAATAACCTTGCTCGAGTAACTTCCCCAGTGTAATTTAGTTTTCCCCAGTCTGTGGGATCTCCATAACATCTTCCTCGACAAGGAACCTGAATCTCTGCATCCTGATGGTTTGATACAAACTGCTTCATCATTTTAAATATCTAAGGAGTGCTTCATATTAATTTCCCCTTGGATAAAACATAGCTTCTGTGCTCTCAGGGTGGCCTTCCCCAGACTGCAACGACTTTGCCCCGGACTGGCTGATCTGTGAGGAAAGTGTCTCTTGGCTGCGAGAGATTCACCGAATCTCGACTTGACTACCTTAGATTAGATGACCTTTGGATGGCTGACTCTCATGTTATGATAATTTGATATAACCTGCCCTAGTTCGATGGAGTATTCAGACATTCCGCATTCTATCCTGATCAATCTTCCCGCTGCGGGAACTTTCCTGCTGTCAAGCGCTTACTCGCAAGTAAAACAAAATTGTTCTGCATAAAAGATATATTAATGCAACGCATATGACAGTTTTCAAAATCCAATTTGTTCATTGGAAAATATTTATGACATAAAGTGAATAAATCATTTATCAACATGTCAACATTAGTACTACGCTGTAAGAGGAATCCTTTTAGGAGTCAGTTTCGATGCGATCTTTGCCGAAGTATGCTTTCGAAACAAACCTGCTTCAATTAGGACTTTTGAAGGTTGTAACTTGGTTAGGTTCATGGTTAAGAAAGAAAGGATAAAGGCTCAAAAATTTATTTTAACCCACCCATTCTCCTTGATGTTCTCCAATCCTACGTTCAGCTAATTTGACCCTAGCGCTTACCTCTCAGAGGTTGGATGACATGAGTGATGGTTCAGGAAACCACAAGTTTTTGGATTGACGGTCACTCACTTTTCGGCTTTTGGTGCACACTTGACTTGAGTTCCCTCGAACTCTAGCTCAAATTCTAATGGACATAAGCTCTACAAGGGCTCCTTAGCACCTTGCCCATTGAGATACACTTCTTAATATAAGCTCGAATGCTCGAATGGTGAACCTCAGATCCCAACATACTAGTCACGTCTTTGTGATGTCTGGCTGTAAGCAATCTATGCCTTGATACCGCTACACTTGCACAAACTAGTTAGCCGTAAAACATAAATATTAAATTAAACGTTAAATAAAAAAAAGAAGAAAAAAAACACAAAAGCAGGCGGGATCTTACGGTCAAAAATTAGGGTGTGACAGATGCCCCTATTTAAGTTTCTTCTACCCAGAGATATGGAGATTGGAATCTCCGTCTCGACGAGATAGGAGGGACTTAAATACAAACATTGCATAAATTTTTGGCCTTAAGATACCACCAAATGCATATGATACGCAATGATTATGAAAACGCAAGACACAAGTCATGTGGAGACATGATGCCACAGGGGAGAAACTAGACACGGAACGCGAGAGACATAGGAGCAACAAAAAGACGGGCTCAACCGAACGAGGCCCCACGGGGAAAGGAGATAACCGACAGCACTGGGGAATTTCCAAAAATGTAAGAGTATAGCACATACAGGCGAGAAACTGTAATTGAAGTATAGTCTACTATCAACATAGGGTAGTCCTGACAATGGTAATTACCAAAATGAACTTTCTTGATCGAAACATAATTAAGCTTCCTAGTTGAGTATTCCAATTGAAAAGAGTAGAACAAATAAACCTCCCCACGCCTCATGGTCTGGGTGCCATGAACGGGTCTCAGTTTCTTGAAATAAACCTCCCCACGCCTCATGGTCTGGGTGCCATGAATGGGTCTCAGTTTCTTGAAATAAACCTCCCCATGCCTCATGGTCTAGATGCCATGAACGGGTCTCAATTTCTTGAAATAAACCTCCCCATGCCTCATGGTCTGGGTGCCATGAACGGGTCTTAGCTTCATGAAATAAACCTCCTCACGCCTCATGGTCTGGGTGCCATGAACGGGTCTCAGTTTCTACCTGGAATGACGAAAACTCATGAGAGCATCTTCATAGGGGGTTAAAATATCACTGTAGATTATAGAACTTTTAGCGGTAATTCATATTATACTGGAGATCGTAAAGCTTCATCGGGGATCCTCGAAAGAGATGTTATTTGGTGGAATTAATCATGTGTGATGGACTCACTAGGAAAATACATTCCTGAGGAGTATCCTTGTTGTAGATGTAAAGGCATGTATCCTTTGTAGTGAAAGTTCTCAAATAAAGAGAAAAGTTTGTAAAGTCTTCGACGCACTTCTCTGACAGATTTCTGGAGAGACACAATTTGACGAGTTGATAATTTTGATAAATCCTCTGAGGATGGACAAACTGTCTTGTGGAGACCGCCAATGGTCGTTTTGAATAAGATCCTGATTAAAACGAATTGCTCAAATAAAGAGATCGCTTGTAGTTGGGATATAAATTACTGGGAGAACCCGATAATATTGTTGGAGAAATATCTGTCCTCAATAGTTATCTTCATAAAAATTATCTTGAGTGCAAAAGAAATGTACACTTAATCCATATTCAAAAGTCGGAGACATCCGAAATGTGATTGTCGGGGACAAAAGTTCAATTCAGGAAATAACTGAAGGGAAACTGTCAAGCAAGAATCGACCATTGAGGTATGAACTCAGATGGGATGTACCGAAACAACCTTCTTCCACAAGGATCAAACTCAGTGGGGAATTACAAATATTACGCTCTTTCTGCTTAGGGCTGACAACTCTACTTGGAAGGAGAAGACAAAACCCAAGTCCTTGGGGATAAACACGGCCAAAAGTGACAGAACAAACAAGCACAAAGATGGAAGATGCACATGCCATGCTATCTATCTATATGTTATGCGCATGCTAACAAAACCAATAGAGACGAAATAAGCATCTCAAACGGAAAGGCACTCAGGCTAGATCTCCACAGATTCCTCGCAACCTAAAGAAAGTATGCTTGAACAGAACAATAGTCTTCACCACTGGATAAAATAAATATCCGCTATCTCGGGCAAGTCCTCATCTGTCTTGTATGGGAGATGCGATTTGAGGTATATCCATGGGTGAAATAAACATCCAGGATCATTCTTTTGTTATTCGTATATCAAGTAAGACACAAAGAAGTTTTAAAATTTTGTTCTGGAATTTGCTATCAAGAATAAAATATGTAACACACAAAAAAGTGAGAGAAAAAACTTTTATTGAATGGTAGTTAGCAGAACGGCATGACTCCAATATTACAATGTTGGAAAATAATAAAAAGTGATTACATCAATGTAATAATAACTTGCTTCTTCCTAAATCGACTGGAACTTCCCAAATTCTATGCAAATTACTTCTTGACAGTATCCATGTTCACTGGGCGAGTGATTTCTTCTCCGTCCATGATTCCTAACATCAAAGCGCCTCCTGAGAAGACCTTTTTCACCATGTATGACCCATCATAGTTTGAAGCCCATTTTCCTCGGACATCAGTGAGGAAAGACTGAATCTTCTTGAGCACAAGGTCACCTTCCTTGAATTCGCAGGGTCGAACCTTCTTGTTGAATGCCTTCTTCATCCTCTGCTGGTACAACTGCTCATGACACAGTGCCTTCATTCTCTTTTCCTTAATTAGGTTCAACTAATCATATCAGCTTTGGCACCATTCAGCCTCTGATAACTTTGCTTCCATAAGAATTCTCATAGAGGGAATCTCAACTTCTATCAGGAGTACAACCTCCATACCGTAGACAAGTGAAAAAGGAGTTGCCCCAGTTGATGTGCATACCGAAGTACGGTACCCATGTAGAGCGAACGGGAGCATCTCATGCCAATCTTTATACATGGAAACCATCTTCTGAATTATTTTCTTGATATTCTTATTGGCGGCTTCAATAGCTCCATTCATCTTTTGTTTGTAAGTAGAGGAATTATCATGCTCAATCTTGAATTCTTTGCACAATTCCTTCATCATTCTATTGTTCAAATTGGACCCATTATCTGTAATAATCTTGCTCGGCACACCATATCGGCAGATGAGTTGATTCCTAATAAATTTGACAACCACATGTCGAGTTACGTTAGCATAAGAAGCTGCTTCGACCCACATAGTGAAGTAGTCAATCGCCACTAAGATGAATCGGTGTCCATTAGATGCTTTTGGTTCTATCATTCCGATCATATCAACTCCCCACACGGAGAACGGCCAAGGAGACGAGATAACATTTAGCAAAGTTGGAGGCACATGAATCTTATCTGCGTAGATCTGACACTTGTGACATTTCCTAGCAAACTTGTAACAGTCGGATTCCATCGTGATCCAATAATAACTAGCTCTTAATAGTTTCTTAGCCATAGCATGTCCATTGGTATGAGTACCGAAGGACCCTTCGTGAATTTCCATCATTAACATGTCTGCTTCCCGCTTGTTAACACATCTCAGCAAGACCATATCAAAATTCCGCTTGTATAATATATTATTACTCAAGAGAAAATTGCCAGCCAATCTCCTCAAAGTCTTATTATCCTTGTTGGAGGCTCCCAAAGGATACTCTTGTTTTCTGAGGAATACCTCAATATCATGATACAAGGGTTTTCAATCTTCACCATCCTCAATGGCAAAGATGTATGCAGGTCTGTCTAGACGTCTCACCTCAATCTGAGGACAATCATTTCAAGAGTTTACAACAATCATAGAGGCCAAAGTTGCCAATGCATCTGCCATCCTATTCTCATCACGACGAATATGGTGAAAATCGACTCTGTCAAAGAAAGGTAACAACCTTCTTGCATAATATCTGTATGGGACTATATTATCCTACCGAGTTACCCACTTTTCTGTGATTTGATAGATTACTACAACAGAATCCTCGAACACATCCAAATTCTTAATCCTTAAGTCGACTGCCTCCTCAAGGCCCATAACACATGCTTCATACTCGACTTCATTATTGGTACAGTTGAACGTTAATCTAGAGGTAAACGGGATATGAGACCCATGAGGAGTCATGATAACTGCGCCTATCCCTCTCCCATGAGCGTTGACAGCTCCATCAAAAATCAAACCCCACTGAGAACCGAGCTCGGGTCCTTCACTTGGCAAGGGTTCTTCACAAACCTTCATTTTCAAATACATAACATCTTCGTCAGGGACATCATCATTCAAGGGTCGATGATCCAAAATAGGCTTATGCGCCAAATGGTCATCCAGAACACTCCCTCTAATAGCTTTCTGATTATTGTATTCGATGTTGTATTCTGATAACAGCATCTGCCATCTAGCAATTCTTCCCGTCAATGCAGGCTTCTCAAAGATATACTTGACAGGATCCATCTTCGAAACTAACTAAGTAGTGTGACTCAACATATACTGGCATAGGCGCTTAGCAGCCCATGCTAAAGTACAACAAGTCTTTTCAAGCATAGTGTATCTGGACTCGCAGTCGGTAAACTTCTTGCTCAGATAATAAGTGACGTGGTCTTGCTTTCCCGTTTCATCCCGCTGACCGAGTACACAACCCATCGAGTCTTCTATGTCGTCCTTCAACTGGTGGTATCAGAATAGGCGATTCAAGCAAATACTCTTTGATACTATCAAAAGCCTTTTGACAATCTCCGGTCCAAACATACCCTTGTTCTTTCCTCAAAAGCTTGAAAATAGGTTTACATGTAGCAGTCATATTAGATATAAACCGGGAGATGTAGTTCAAACGTCCCAAAATTCCTCTGACTTGCTTCTCGGTGGTGGGAGCTGGAATTTCCTTAATAGCTTTCACTTTATCTGGATCCACTTCGATACCCTTTTGGCTCACAATGAAACCCAATAGTTTCCCCGATTGCACTCCAAATGTACACTTGTTAGGATTCAGGCGGAGCTTGTATTCTCTTAATCGACCAAACAACTTCAACAAATGTCTAACATGATCATCTTCAGTCTTTGACTTAGCTATCATATCGTCCATATAAACTTCAATCTCTTTGTGCATTATATCATGGAACAGAGTAGTCATAGCCCTTTGATATGTTGCCCCGACATTCTTCAATCCAAACGGCATAACTTTATAACAAAAAGTGCCCCAAGGGGTGATGAATGACGTATTCTCTCTGTCTTCGGGAGCCATTCTGATCTGATTATATCCTGAAAACCCATCCATAAAAGAGAAAATTTCATACCTTGCGGTGCTGTCTACCAAAATGTCAATGTGAGGCAATGGAAAATCATCCTTCGGACTGGCCTTGTTCAGATCTCTATAATCCACACACATACGAACCTTTCCATCCTTCTTCGGCATGGGCACAATGTTGGCTAACCAAAGCGGATACTTGGCAGTGACGAGAAAACCTGCATCAATATGTTTATGTACCTCTTCCTTTATTTTTAGGGCCATATCGGGCCGAGTTCTTCTGAGCTTCTGTTTAACTGGCGGGAAGTCTGGCTTCACCTACGAATTTCTTCTGTTCCCAAATTGATCACTTCTACTGGCTCTTGATGAGGCTAGATAGCTTTCTCTTCCTTATCAAGCAGTCTGGAGATCACTTCTAGAATATCGTCTTCTTCGTCTTCGGCCTCAAACACAAGAAATTCGAAGTTCAGCGAAGGAAGTAAGTCAATCACTGTCTTCCGAATAACCATCAATCATGTTTACGGAGGGTGAGCCATGCGGGGGTAATGGATTATTCTGCACATTAGTATTGGAATCCTTAAAGGATAAGATTCTGCACTTAATGAGCCTTTAGACGTCTGCTTTCATGCCAAAACAATTCTCAATATCATGAACTGGAGCTCCCTAATGGTAAGGGCAAAATCTGTCTGCTCCATATTAAGAAGGGGGATTCTTGGGAACCTCGGGTGGAGCTTTCGTCTGAATGTGACCTTTTTGAATCAAAGCTGGGAACAAATCAGCATATATTATAGGGATGGGATCAAAGTTTATCTTCCTGTATACACGACCCTGGTTGTTAAACTGTCAATTCTGTTGAGGAGATTGTGGGCTTTGTTGAGGTTGTGGCTGTGGAGCCCTGGGAGGCTGAGATTGCTGATACGGTTGAGGAAACTGTGGTCGATAAGCTGGAGTGTTAAATACTGGCGATACTGCTGCAACCTGATATGATGGTGAATACCTTCTTTTGAGTCTTCCCTCTTGTACGACATTTACATCCTTCTCCTTTTTCTTCATAAAACCACTCCCATACTTCTTAGCATTGCTAGGTGCACTCCCTTCTTTGGCCAATCTTTCTTCTCAGACTCGCTCCTCCAAACGCATTCCCATATTTACCATTTCGATGAAATCACTGGGTGCACTTGCTACCATCTTCTCATAAAATAAAGGACTTAGACTCTTTAGAAAAATATTTGTCATTTCCTTTTCTTCCAATGGTGGTGTGACCTGCGCGGCTAACTCACGCCAACATTGAGCATAATCCTTAAATTTCTCTTTGTCTTTCTCCGTCATGGCCCTCAACTGATCTCGGTCAGGAGCCATGTCTACATTGTACTTATACTGCTTGATGAAGGCTCCACCCAAATCATTGAAAGTTCAAATCTTCGCTTTATCCAATCCCATATACCACTTGAGCGCAGCGCCTGTCAAACTATCTTGGAAATAATGGATGAGTAATTGATCATTTTCAGTTTGTGCAGACATCTTTCTAGCATACATAATGAGATGACTCTGAGGACAGGTGTTCCCCTTGTACTTTTCGAAATCAGGGACCTTAAATTTTGGCGGAACCTTGACATTCGGAACCAAACATAAGTTAGAAGCACTTTTGCCGAATAATTCTTTCCCATGAAGGGCTTTCAATTCATTCTGAATCTCAGAAATCTAGTCTTGGAATCCATCCATCCTTTCTTCGAAACCCACAGTTTCACTTGGTGACCCATGAAAAACTGGCTCGTCCAGAAATTATGGAGTATCATTCACATGTGGAGGTGCAGTAGTCATTACAGCAGTAGTTGTAGGAATGGCTTGAACAGTGGTTACGGCAGGGACCTCAAGAATAGGCGGACGATAACCAACCGGAGTGAAATGAGGAGACATCCCCCATGGGAAACCTGGTGGCATGCTGTAGGTCAGTTCAGCAACAGTAGACACCACTGGGATCGATGCTGATACTACTTCGGAGATAAGAGTCCTCTGAACGTCCTGATTGTTGAGTGAAGACTGGTTAGATAGAGCTTCAACTAAACCATTCAATCTCTCTAAGCTTTCCTTTAGAATTGCGACCTCATCATGGAGCACCTTGTTCTCTTGTTCCATTTGATCCATCTTTTAACGTTGACTAGCGCGAGTGTTGTATTGGTGATTCAGCTTGTCTGTGGAGATGAAGCAAGAGTGAGACCCTAGAATGCAAAGGATGCTATATTGATGCAAAAATGCAGATGCAAGATGAAACTTCATGAAACTCAAAGTGTTTTTATCAGTATTATAGCGTAGGATAATTGAAAACTTATTTTATTATTGATATTCGAGAAACATTACAAAGCAAAGAAAAGTACTCCCTTAAGAGTTTATTACATTGAAACAAAAGCAAAAGAAAACTTAGAGATCTACTCCACAGGTTCCCCCTTCACACGAAGCTCTTATGTAAGCTGATCGACACGTTCCTGCTATTTTGCCTTCTCGCGGATGAGTTGGTCCACATATTGTTTCCAGGCTACAGTAGTTGGTGTGAGAGGAAAATAAATCCTCTCGCGCCTTTCATTTCCTTGCAGATTCTACTTTTGGCAGTTTCATGGATTTCTCTTTCTCCACTTTAAGGGTGAAGTACTTGTTCCTCCAAGTGGTCTTCAGCTTCTGGGCCTCAGCCAAGGCAGTCTTCAACTGATCTATTTCACTCAAATCAAACCAATAAGAATCATGAAAGGCCAGCACCATAGGTTTATGAAAAGGGAAAGGCATCTTGAGGTCGAGGGCCCTTTCTCGTACCCACGGCAGGTAATTTTCAGAGACAGCACAGTTAGGGTATCCTAAAGCAGTCGTTCCTTCCATGTTGATGTGATTCCAAGCCTGTATTATTCTAGCCTTCAAATCTGGATTCTCTTCTTCCTTGAAAAAGATTCCTTCCATCAGAGTTTAGTCAGGTACTTCGTCCATGGGGTGCCCCAATTGTCTGCGTGCCAAAGCAGGGTTGTAACTTATGCACCCTCTTGTCCCAATGAGAGGTACGTTGGGGAAGCCTCCACAGCTGATAATCATTCTAACACCCCCATACGCAGGGTCATTCCACATGATATCAGAATGAGTAAGGGCCATAACTATTTCAGACCAGCGGGGTGCTTCTGTCTGCTCCCAAATAGATGGATGTCAGGCCAAGCGAGCAATAAACCATGAATACAGTAGGGTGGTACAACAAACAATATGTCCTCCTCCTTCAGTGTTCCGCAAATGGATTGAATGGTACATGTCAGCTAACAAGGTAGGAACTGGGTTCTTGAGGATGAATAGCTTAATTGCATCCATGTCAAGAAAATCATCAATCTTTGAGAACCAGAAAACCCTATAGACTAACATGGCAAAGGTAGCTTCCAAAATCGGGACCTCTTTTCTCATGGCGTGGTAACGGATCTTCTCGATCAAGAAATTAGCCGGAAACCCAAGGACTCCTTCCTTGGTGGTTAAGTGAGCTTGAACGTCTTCTAGACTGATACGGGTAGCATTCACAATCTCTCGGTCACTGGGCGTGTCCTCCAATCCAGTAAACACAGGCCGGGTAGTCACAGGCATCAGCTGGTAATCTGGAAAGGCGAAACAATGGTACAGGGGATCGTAAAACTGGACAAAAGACTCCAATAGCCCATCAATCATTTTGAGCTTGAGAAAATAGAAGGCTCCTCCAAATTCTGTTGAGAAAGCATGACGGTCGTCAATGATATCCGCTAGCTCTCTTAAGCTTTCAACGTTAGGACTCTGAAAGTTGTATTTCAATGTTCCTCTTTTGAAATCCATCGTTACAATACCTGTAAAACGAAATTCAGTTTCTTGAAGTGAACAAAGAGAAAAGATGCACTGCAAGATGAGTAGGACTTCATGGAATTCCGATATTTATGGACATTGTGGTATAAAGAAACATTTTATTAATTTTGAAACGGATTACAAATTATTCTTTTTAAAGAGTCCCAAATAAATAGCTAAATAAAAGCTAATAAAAGCTCTAAGGAAGTTTTGAATCCCGTTGCTTGAGCTTCTTTTCTAACTGGATCCTTTCGAGGATAAACTTATCCACAATTAAACTCCAAGGAATAGGCTGAAATTGGAGGAAAATAAATCCTCTTAAGCTTTTCTCTTCTTGCGAGGAGGCAGGTCTTCATTCTTCGATTGTAATTGTTTCTGAAGTTCAGTATTCTGTCTCTGAAGTTCAGTGTTCTCTGCAACCATCACTTGATACTTGTTTTTCCATGTTTCCGACTCATGCTGCGCCTTTCTCAAAGAGATTCATAACTGCTCAGCATCAGACATAAAAACATAAGTGGGTTCTCTTCTTGGAGGTATAGGATCCTGACGAGGATAGGGCATCTTCAACTTGATTGCTCTTGTTCTGACCCACTGAAGGTACGGTTCCAAGGACACACAATTAGGCTTCCCTACACTTTGCTTCCCCTTCTTATGCAAGTGCTCCCATGCAGCCAAAATCTTTCCTTGAAGTTCTTGGTCATCCTTGAAGAAAACTCTCTCTACCTGAACACTCTAATGTGGTTCCTTCAACGGATATCCCAATTGTTGACGAGCTAAAATAGGGTTGTAACTGATCCCTCCATTAAAACTAAGTAAAGGCACGTTAGTGAAATCTCCACAACCATCAATAATTAACGTCCTATTATATACTCGGTTGTACCAATCAATGTCGGAGTGGGTCATCGCCATAACTCTCGGAGACCAAAGCCCTTTATCGAGATTTGAAAAAGAACTAGACTTAGACAAGTGTGAAATAAACCACTTGTAAAGCAAAGGCGCACAGTCGGTGATCATTCCTCCACCATAGAAGTTTCGGAGATGCACAGAGTGATATGTATTTCCCAATAGAGGTTGCACCAGATTGTTCTTCATGAAGATATTAATTGTGTTGAGGTCGACGAGTCCTTCAAAACTTGGGAACAGGAATACCCCATAAACAAGTAGGGCAAAGATTTCCTCGAATGGAACCTTGTTCGTGTAATCAGCCTAACACCGAGCTTTCTTAATTAAGAAATTCGTAGACAAACCAAAAGTTCCACCTTTAACAATTAGGTTGTCTTTGACATCAGATACCTTTAGATAAAGAGCCTTAGCATTGTCTTGTTCTTCAGGGTTACTTTCCAAGAAAGGGAAAGGAGATTCTTCCAGAATAGGTAGACCAACCTGTTGCACCCCAAAATTTGACCAACATTTCTTTACCTAGCTTATGTTTCATTTCATTCACATTAGCATTATCATTTGCATTTCATTGACATGTATGCAGGAGATCAAGAGGTATGATTACCAATTAAGAGCTATACACGAGTTTGAAGCTAGTTAAGAAGGTCATTCAAGTGTTCAAGGGTTGATATCCTTGTCAGAGAAGTCAAAAGATCCCCAGAGAGAGTGGTTGAAACCAAGAGTGTGTGCCTCCTAACTTGAGAGTTGTGGGAGCTCCTCAGATGATTCTGAAGCCAGGAATGTGGACTTGAAGCCTTGAGAGAGCTTAGGAGATGTCTTGAAAGCCATCATGAAGCCTAGATAGGTCAGTGTGCAAGATTAAGAAGACTCAGCCATGAGTGGTGCAATTAGGGTTTGACTGGGTCAACCCTAGGTCAACTGATGATTTGGAGAGGGTTGAGACCTAATCCAAGAGCCATGTGATCATGGATTGATACATTGAGATGTCATAGGGATGATTCCAAGGTCAACTCATCATGATTGAAGAGTTTGAGAAGTTTCAAGCTAGGGTTTCTAAGGCTTGACAGTGTAAAATCCCCTAGTTGGACCCCTATCTTCAAGGCAGTTTAGCTCAAGATGTGATTGTCATCTCATCTTACCCCCAACATGAATGTTATAGAGCTTTATCTTAGCTTTAATTTGAGTTCTAGAAGTCCTTGATAGGATTTGTAGAACTCAAGTTATGACTTTGACAAGTTACAGGACATCTGAGGTATGTGAACTTGGGGGCTTGAAAGTTACCCAACTTGCATCAAACGTTTTCCCAAGAAGGATGATTCCTATGAACTTTTGGTCAACATGAATGTTGTTCCTTATTCTCTTAGCTTTCTAGAGAGTACTAGAAGTCCTTGATAGGATTTGTATAACTCAAGTTATGGCTTTGACAAGTCAAAGGCATTTTGGTCATTTGGAGATTACAGGTCATTTCAAGCATAAGGCCATAACTCCTATTTCCAAGCTTCAAATGGAAAAATTTTCAACATAAAAGTTGTTCAAAATGATGTTTTTAGCTTGTCTAAACATCAAGTGTCCATTGATATGGATTATATCAAGCATTGGTTGAAGAAACTTCACATGAAAGCCATTTTAATGAATTAAAATGAGAAAATTCAAAAGAAATGAGAGTAACATGTTTCCAAGTCAAATTTGTGATCAATTCGAATGGAATTAATGTTTTAGAAAGATTTGCATTGCCACATTTTGGATTTGAGGTCCATAGCATGGTCATTTGGATGGTTACTTCACATTTAAGAAACATATCATGTACACTCCCTATGTTAAAACCAAAGGGAAAAAACCATTGTATCACATTCCTTAATGATTAAGTGGATGGTTTGGATTGATTTTAAAGCATGAGTAAGGCTTGAAGGCACACTTTCATGTTGAAATTTGGAAGGAAAGGTGAACATCCAAAATCAATAATTGGGCCTAGTTTGGGCTTGTTATCCATCTGAACACACTATAAGTAAGAATTAGAACGAATTTGGAAGGTTCTGGAGCAGATTTCTGTTGAGAATCCATTGATGTGAAGTGAAGAAAAGCTTGAAAAATTGGAAATGCGTTTTGGAGAATCAAGAGGTTGCAGCAAGAACTAAGCATCAAGAATTGTTCACCATTACTCCTTGAAGGATTCTGCATAGTTTGAGGAAGAATTGAAGCACACAACCACCACAATCCGAGCTTTAAGGTTGGTTCTAAGTTCTTGAGATATCTCTTTAATTATGCACTTTTAATCCATTAGAAGCATGTGGTTAGGTTCCCCTTAACACGTAGATGAATTCTGGTTAGTTAATTTCATGGTTAGAGACAAGTTAGGGTTCCTTCCATTTTCGGTTAAGATATGGTTTTGGCGAATCACGCGTTATCAGTGTAAACTAATGGCATGGTTAGATTCCTGAGAAAACTCTGATCAATTTTCATTAAGACATCGTGACTAATGGTTGAGTATAGAAGGATCTAGGGTTGCATAGGGGTGGCCGGAAAAGCCACTGGCGATTTGGGGTTGGCGCGCGCGAGTTGCAGGTTTGAACGAGGAAGATACAATCCTCACCCTTCGTTCGCGTGGAGAATTTGACTTGGTCTGTGGATCCCAGGGCTCACGTTGAGCCACATGTCCCTAGCCTTAAACGCATCGTTTTGATTATTGACCTGAGAAGCTTCGCTGCATAGACCATGGGTGAGCGAGTTCGAACCTGGTTGTGTGACATTTCTGATTTTCTGAATTAAAGACTGAAGCGTTGGGCTTGGATTACATTTGATATTGACACCCCCTCTTCAGCCCAGTCTGAATATGAATTGATTTTGGTTGCTAATTGCACCGCGCGTGTGATTAATTTCCATTGATTTTCTTTTATTTTTCATTTTATACATGGTTTTTGTTAAAATCATATAAAATTGAAAATTAATCTAATTAATCCCATTCTTTTTGCATTTTACTCATGATTGAGTCTAATATTTTTTAGATAAAAAATATTTTCATTTCATGCATTTTCTGATTTTATTGGAATTTTATATTTTTAATTGATATTAAAATGGTTATGTTTGGTACTCAATTTTGTGGAATTTTGTGTGATCATGTAGTGATGATTTTAGTCCTAATTTTTTGTGTGTGATTAGGTTAGGCATGTATGATCCCATAGCATTTTTTCACATTTTTGTGATGAAAATAGGTGTGCTTTCTAGATTGATATTTAGGTGCCTCCTTTTAGGGTTTAGGTTTAGTACCTTATAATGTAGAATTTATTTCTAGGTCTAATTTGATGATTTGATCTCTGAAACTAATATGGTAGAGTCATGATTGACCTAGGTTCCCATAGTCATTTTTGGAGGATTTTACAATTGGTTTTAGTATTTTAGTTAGGACTAACTTTAGTACTAGGTTTTAGATGATTCTAAAGCACTATTTCAACTAGTTTAACTTCTTTAGGTCCCTTAGACTAGGGTTTTGCTTTGTTTGCCTTTGATTGAAGTTGAAGATAAGTTGAAGAAAAGGTGAGGATACTTGAAGTTGCTTGGAGCTTGGATTTGCTTGTGCCTGAAGGTGTCTGATGAAGATTTAGGAGGTAGGAGACCTAGGGAGAGCCTTAGAACTAGAATGATTTCTTTCACAAATATGGAAAGCATCTTGTGCTTCCATTCCTCCCAATGACTAAAAGTCCTTCTAAGATAATCACATCCCTCCTTTGGAGGGATGAGTGGCTTTATCTGGGAAGTAGAACTTTGAGGGAACCAGTCTCTCATAATGATGAACCCTTACAGGCTTCCTTTGGTTGTCAATAAGTTGTTTATCATTCCCACTTATCCTGTTAAATCAATTGTCTTCTGGTTTGAGTATCTTGAAAGATGTTGGACTTGAGTTTGAAGGTGAGGACTTCATTGAAGAGTGTGGAAGAGGATAATTCCTTGAGCATTTCCATTGTAGCTAAAGCTTGAAGAGCAAGAAGAGCAAGTTGATACTTGAAGACCCAATGAAGATTGAGTGAAGAGCTGAGGCTTAAAGGGTTGAAGGATGAAGTTGACACTTCCATGTGATTGAAGACTACTCTGAGAAGCTGAAGCTTGTGTGTGAAGAAGACCAAGTTGATACTCGTAAAGCATAGAGAGCTGAAGCTTGAAGACTAAGTTGATACTTATGAAGAAGATCCAATTGAGATTGAGTATAGAGCTGAGGCTTGAGGAATAAAGCAAGTTAACACTTGCATTGATGCTTTGAGAGCCTGAAGGAATCAAGTTGACACTTGTAGTTAGGAGTGAAGCCTGAGGGTGGAATTGACTGAGGAGCTGAAGCTTGGAGAAGGGAGAATAGGTTGATACTTATGTTTGATGGGTTGAAACCTAGAGAAGCAAGTTGATACTTTCTAGGGAAGATGATAGCCTTGAAGGGTGACTGAAGTCTGAAGACTAGATTGCTGTAAGAAGAGCTGAAGCTTGGAATTGATTGAGGGAGTTGTAGATCTGCTTTCTTTCTTGTCTGTTTTCTTTGCTGTATTGATGTGCCTTGTTTGACTTGCTTGATGCATTAGAATAAGTTCATATTTAGACTGATGTAAACTAAGAGCATGATTGCACTAGAGGTTGAGTTGCTCCCTCTGCTTGTATTGTTACTGTATGGCTTTGCTTGCGGGTATTCGGTAGAGCCCAGCTCCCTTGCCCATGTGGTTTGTTTTGCTTGATAGCATATGTTATTTCTTCTGTATGATTGCAGTTATTTAAATTTGCTTGATAGCATATGCTGTTTCTTCAGTATGATTACAGTTATTCATATCTGGCTTGAGGTTGAGATGAGCATGTGGAGGCTGATGTCCCATACACATTTCCTCCCTCACTTGCATTGCATGCATTTTACAGCTGTTTACTGTTTACTGGTTAAGCTGATGCTTTATCTGTTTCTGTGTATCATTGACATGATTCCTTAGGACTCTCACTCCCTTTGATAAGGAAGTTATGATAGAACTTTAGGTTGAAACCTATGCATGATAACTTCTAGGAGTTCCCTGTTTCAAACCTCAACCATAGGGTGAATCCTTGGCATGACAACATTAGGACCTGATAGTCTCCCTTTAGTTGAGCATGTTCTCTTCTCATCTCAAAACAAATTAAAATACAGTAATCATGAATGATTTCTTTCGTACGTTACGAGCCTTAAGCTATCTGAGAAAGGATTCTTGGAGAGATTTTTTTCAACAGTCCGAATGTTTAGTATGGCACCCTTTGGGTGACATGTGACGCATTCACTCTCAGGTCATAGTCTTTAGTGCGATTGAAATTGCAAACACAATAAAAAACACTTCTTCCGTAAAAGACAGAAAACAAACTTCAAACCTTTTTGCCCCGTGGGCCCATAATTCAAAGGAAAGCTTTTCTGAAGAAAAGAGTGTCGTTAAACTTCAGCGCCACCGCAAACAGGCTTTGTCCCTAACTGCTGGAACTGCTGTTTAACCCTACTCGATAAAACAGATGAATCTGAATTCCCGTAATCCGTATTATCCCGAACTACGTAAGCTCTGATCTCTCACGTCTGTTGAGAGTACGTAGGCACAATACTGATGTATTGGCGAGCCACCTTCCCCGTAACCCGTAGTTAGTCGAACTACGTTGACTCTGATTTCTCATTCTCTGATGAGAATACGTAGGCATAAAGTGCGACGCTTTGCCGAGTCATTTTCTTTTTTTTAAGCCAGCCTTGATAGGTAGATAGATAAACCAACTCGTCCAGTAAACACAACAAGCGTGGATCCCGTCGAGTACGACGGACGTGAGGGGTGCTAATACCTTCCCCTTACGTAACCGACTCCCGAACCCAGACAACGGTTGCGATGACCTCGTCTTATACCTATTCGTCAGGTTTTTCCGATCGTTTCCTTTCCCGTTCTGAGGGATAAATAACGAAAGGTGGCAACTCTTCTGTTTTGCCGACACCTTATTTTCGCGGAGCGACAGCTGGCGACTCTGCTGGGGACTTGATAGTTTCCTGGGATCCAACGTCCCGTATGCGAGTCAGTTTGGGGATCCGACGTCCCCTGTGAGAGTCAATCTTAGCGCTTGTATGATTACTTGTTGGGTTGTTTTTATTTATCGCACTTTACTTCCCGCATTTATTTTCAGTATGATATGATTATCTGTGCTGTTGTGGGAGGGGCATTCTGATGAGTGAGAAGCCAGACCCATGCTTGAGTGAACATAGCATTAGTTGTGGAAATTAGTGGGCGCGTGCTTGCTTGGTAGGCACTAGTGTCTCATGAAATCCACGCTCAGACGAGGTTCTCCCGGTTGACTTCTTTTTCAACCCTTTGGGTTGAGGGGGTTGTTGGTTTGGAGGATTGTCGACTCTGGGGACCGATCATTTGGGATTCAGCCGAGTGAGGCCGCTTCATGAGCTGGTGATGCCACACCTTCTGGGTATCGTATCACCCCTCTTGAATGTCTGTGACGATGATGACCGTATAGGATGCCGAACTTGAGTCAGTTTAGGTCCATACCTGTGAGCAGGGTTTGGTTTGTTGCAGGAAACTTTGACCTTCAGACTACCTGGTTTTCTTGATAGTGAATCAGCTTTGTTGGTACCGGAGGTTCTCATCATCAGATATATGATTGTTCTTGACAGAGCAGAGCTTTGGTCCTGTATCAGAGGACCTTATATTCAGAGATGTGTATTTGTTCTTGATAGAGCAGAGTTTTGGTCCTATATTAGAGGTCCTTATCATCAGATGTGTGTTCTTGACAGAGCAGATTTTTGGTCCTGTATCAGAGGTCCTTATTATCAGACGTTTGTTCTTGACATAGCAGATTTATGGTCCTATGTGTGTGTGTTCTTGACAGAGAAAATTTGTGGTCCGATACCAGGGTTTCCTTCTTATCAGAGAAAGTGGTTGTTCTTGATAGAGCAGGATTATGGTTTTGTTAATACAGAATCTCCACAGCACAGTTGTCTTGATCTCCTGCTGCATGATTGCATTTTATATTGCTTTGCATACCCATTTGCATTTCATTAACGTGTGTCTGTGTTGCAGGTACCGTTTTCCCCGATCCAAGATTTCTTGCCTCCTATTGTATTGTTATGGGTTCTCTGAGGAAGACCGTGGCTTACAAGCTCCCCACTCCTGATGTTGTTCAACTGACTGGTTTGATCGCTTTGGCAGATGATTCTGTGAGAGATGAATTCAGAAAGTCTTAAGGTAAACTGCTCAGTTTGGTTCGTAAACCCTCTGTGTTTGAGTTGAATGGGTTGCACACCCAGCTGCAGTTCTATGATCCTCCGTTGAGATGCTTTACTTTCCAGGACTTTGTTCTCGCACCCACACTAGGGGAATATGCTGATTTGTTAGGTGTGCCTATCAAGAGGCAGATGCCTTTTGTTCATATGGATGCTGAGCCTAATCTGGCTAGCCTAGCTCCTTCACTTCATCTAGATGCCTCCGAGCTGATACTGTCTAGTTGGAACAGGGTTCCCGGTTTCTCCTTGTAGTTCTTAGTGGGAAAAGCGCAGCAGTGCGCCAAAGACGGATGTTGGGTCGTTTTCAACGCCATTCTCGCTCTGTGCATATATGGCATCATTCTGTTCCCCAATATGCCCGACTTTGTGGACTTCGACGCCTTCCGCATCTTTGCTTCAGGGAATCCAGTCCCTGCCTTGATAGGAGATGTTTACCATTCCATCCACTACAAAAACGAGAACAGAAGGGGCAAGAATGTCTCGTGCTGTGTGCCCTTGCTTTTTAAATGGCTTGATAGTCATCTTCCCAAAAGGGGTCCCTTTGTTTCGTTTGCAGCCACGGCTGAGTGGTCCGAGCGTTTGATGAGTCTATCAGCGGAGGATATTGACTGGTTTGACAGAGATAGGTTGGGTACCGAGATTATCTTCAGCTGCAGCGGGTTTCCGAACGTGCCTTTGATAGGCAGGAAGGGCTGTATAAACTATAATCTGTCTTTGCTGGTCCGACAGTTCGCGTATGCTTTGAGAGCTCCGCCGAAGGGTGAAGAGGTGCAGGAATCTCTGTACCTCACTGGTCTTCTAGAAGGGGATATGTTATCTAAGCTTCAGCGCGCTTGGAATGGTATCAGTAAGAGGGGAAAACCATTGCCGTGGAGAAGTAATAGTCAAGCCTACGCTCCGTACGTGACGTGGATCAGAGCCAGAGCAGATGCTATACGGATGCCGTTTCTTCCTGCCAAGCCAGAAAGCCCTCCAGTGATTGAAGAGCCTACTACCGTGCCCATTCAGCAACATGATCAGGTGTTAGCTGAGAGAGATGAATTGATGAGGGCAAACGAAGAACTGGAGAAAGAATTGGCGCAACTCAGAAGCGAGAGGAACGAAGCCGTCCATTCCTTCAAGAGGAAGACAGAGCTGGTGAACCAGCTGGGGACAGATCTGACTAAGCAGATAGTTGAGCGTGAGCGCATGGGTCGAGACTTCAAAGCTGTCAACGATGTACTGGCCACAAAGAAGCAGCACTTGGATGAAGCGTATCGGAGGATATCCAAGTTTAACCAGCACTGGAAGGCCTCCCTAGCCACCAAGAAAGAGCGGGAGGATAAGCTGATGCAAGAGATCTCCAAGCTGAAAGCCCAGGTGAAGGCCAATGAGAAAAGGTGTGATGAAGAAACCGCTCGCAGATATGCCGCTGAAGGCCTGCTGAACAAAGCTCTCGCTAACCTGAAAGAGCGCAAACTGACGTTTGAGTCCAAGAAGCGGAAGTTAGAAGATTGTTTCGGCAAAGGAGCATGGGAAGATTCGGTCGAAGGTCTTCAATACACTATTATGCAGAGGGAGTTACTCGTTGAAGGGTTACTCACTCGGCCGGGTCATCCAGAAACGAAGGGGTTGTTAGAAGAGTTTCGCGCCCGTAGCCGTGCTTGACTATTTGTATCCCTTTTGTTTGATCATTGTTGTATGCTGACCATCACCAAGCTTGTTGGTAGAGGTCATGCTATTGATTCATCTTGACTCACTAACGTTGTGTACCGCCTTGATGGGCTTGCTTTCTATATATGAGACGTGATTTCCGTGACTGGACTCAGACTTCTTATTATCAGCACTGGCACTCAGGCACTAGGATCGGGGGAAACCTCCCTAACACACAGACACACGTTTGCATTTGCATGAAGCATCTGCATAACGAGCACTTTGTCGTTTTTTCCTAACCCTTGTGTGTTTTCAGGTTGTTCCAGGATTGATCAAAGACCAATCCACCGCTATCCGACCAGAGCAAATCAAGCTAGAGCAATGGAACAAGTGCAGACAGACGTTCAAGAACTCCGCGAAAGAATGGATCGTTTCATGGAGCTTATGCAAGCGGTCGCCAATGGCCAGGATCAGCTCAGGACCTTGGTTCAGCCGCTGATTTCAAGGGTCGATAGCAATGGCGTACTCCATGGTGGGACCGTGCCTACCCCTCCACTAGTTGAAACTCCTCAGAATGGCGTCCCCGTGACCGGGGGGAACGGTAGTGCCAACGGCAATGTAATAGCTAACATGGGACTCAACGGTAATACGACGGGCGTCGGTAATGGGAGTCTTGAAGCTAACGTCAATGTTGGATTGGGAAATGAAAATGCAGGCGTTGGGAATCTGTATGGGCCTCAGCCGTGGTTAGAAGATCGTCAGGACGATGTGTTCTCTCAGAGAGGTGCTGAAGGGGAGTTGACTGCTGAAGCACGGCTAAGGTTCAAGGCACTCGAGGATAAGATGAGAAATATCGAGAACCAGAACACCCTGGGCGTTGATATGTCCAAGT
The DNA here is from genome assembly GCA_963859935.3 of Lathyrus sativus. Classification (NCBI taxonomy): domain Eukaryota; kingdom Viridiplantae; phylum Streptophyta; class Magnoliopsida; order Fabales; family Fabaceae; genus Lathyrus; species Lathyrus sativus. Next base: position 49,901,632 of record OZ012736.1, on the reverse strand, counting down.
TGGGATTGATTGCTGATTTCAAGGTGCCTCCTAAGTTCAAGGTACCTGACTTTGAAAAGAATAAGGGCACCACTTGCCCTCGCGTCCATCTGAGATCATACTACCGGAAAATGTCAGCTCATTCTGATGACGAGAAGTTACTAATGCACTTCTTTCAGGATAGTCTGTCCGGACCCTCCCTCGAATGGTACATGAGTTTGGAACCTACCAGTGTGCGCACGTGGAAGGACCTTGCTGAAGCATTTGTGCACCACTACCAATACAATAGCGACTTGGCTCCGAACCGAGTCCAACTGCAGAATCTGTCGCAAAGGAACAACGAAGGGTTTAAGGAATACGCCCAGCGATGGCGTGAGTTGGCAGCCAGGGTTCAGCCGCCGATGGTTGAACGTGAGCTCGTGCAAATGTTTGTGGCCACCCTCCCAGGGGTTTATTATGAGAAGTTAGTCAGCGGTATGTCTGGAACCTTCTCAGATCTCATTATCACGGGTGAACACATTGAAAATGGGATCAAACTAGGAAAAATTCAAGGCGATTCATCCTCAACTGGAGGAGGCGGAAAGAAACCTTATGGTGGCAAAATACGGGAAGGAGAAACGAGCGCTGTGACCAACGCTCGAAGGAAGGGTAAAGGCCCTCACCAACAGGTGGCCAGTATAACTATCCCGGCAGTTCAACAGCCACAGCAGCAACAGCTGCAACCGAATCAACAAGGGTACAGAAAGTATCAGAATCGGGCACCTCTGTCGAGCCGTCACCTCGAGACACCGCCCATGTCGTACGCGCAACTATTGCAGACTTTGCTTCAGCTACAGTTGATCCAGAAGAGAACCCTGGCTCCCTTGACAGGGGCACCTCCTCCAGGTTATGACGCGAATGCGACTTGTGAGTTTCACTCAGGGGCACCAGGCCACACAATAGAGAATTGCAAAGCCTTCAAGCACAAGGTGCAGGACATGGTGGACGCTAAGATCGTCAACTTCTCAGGTAATGTGCCAAATGTCACGAAGAACCCTATGCCGAATCATAGGGGAGGTGGAGTAAACGCCATTATTGAAGACGAGAGTTTGGATTTGTTGACTGACGTCAGAGATCTGAAGACACCGCTTAGCTTCGTTAAAGCAAAGTTGATGAAAAGAGGTTTCTTCCCAGGTTGCGGGGAACTGTGTATGGGCTGTGCGACTAGTCCTGATGGATGTGAACAGTTGATAGAAGGAATTCAAAGTCTGATGACTGAAGGGATTTTACAGTTTAGCCGGAGGGCCGAATGTGGATCGGGAGAGGTAATGCTGAAGCAAGATGATGAGGTTTCCACCATCACCATCCCTCGCCAGACGATAACTATTTCTGCACCTAGACCGCACATGATTACCATCACCAAAGCTGGGCCGATACCCTTCGAAAGCACCAATGTTGTCCCATGGCATTATGGGGCAGAGGTCTACTGCAGTGGACAGAAGTTGGAGCTAGAACCGTTTGGGTCGTCTGTGGAGAACCTTGCAGGAATCAGCGGAATTACTCGCAGCGGGAGAGTATTTGCACCACCTGAGGTCGTAAAAGCGGACAGAGCTGATGCAACTGATAAAGGGAAGAGTAAAGTCGTTGAAGAGACCCCTCGTGGGGTAGAAAAAGACTTACTCGTTAAAGACGTCGAGGAATTTATGTGGTTGATTAAAAAGAGTGACTACAAGATCATGGATAATCTCCATCAAACACCCTCGAAGATTTCCATCCTGAATCTGTTGCTGTGTTCTGAAGCACACTGCAACGCACTGCTGAAGGTGTTGAACGGCGCATATGTACCGCAGGAAATATCGGTAAACCAGTTGGAAGAGGTCGTAGCCCACGTGAATGCTGGAAATGGGCTAGGGTTCACTGACCTAGAGCTGACGCCGAAGGGGAGGAACCACAATAGCGCCCTGCACATCTCGATAGAGTGTATGGGAACGATTATGTCTCACGTGTTGGTCGACACGGGGTCATCACTCAATGTTCTTCCAAAGAAGGCATTAATGAAGTTAGATACTCGCGGAGTGATTTGCATACCCAGTGATTTGGTTGTGAAAGCATTCGATGGAACCAAACGCCATGTCTTCGGGGAGGTGACGTTGCCGATCCAAGTTAGGCCGGAAATGTTTGACGCGATCTTTTACATTATGGACATCATGCCTGCCTACAACCGTCTCTTGGGCCGGCCATGGATCCATTCCGCAGGTGCCGTGACCTCCATGTTGCACCAGAAACTCAAGTATGCCGTCGGAGGTAGCATCGTGACAGTATGTGGCGAGGAAGACATAATGGTGAGCCATTTGTCGTCCTTCAAGTATGTTGAGATGGATGGGGAAATCCACGAAACTCTATGCCAAGCGTTCGAAGCCGTTAAAGTCAAGGACGTAGCTCCTGTAGTCACTGAGAAGCCAGAGATGACTCTCTCTTCCTTCAAGGAAGCCCGGGCCGTTGTCCAGGCCGGATCTACCCCAGGCTGGGGGCGAATTTTGGAGATACCTAACAAGCAAGACAGGTTTGGGTTGGGATATTCTCCTGGAGCTGAAGCCTCCTCTTCTAGCAGCGCGTTGCAAGGTAAAGGGCCGATCCAGTTTACCAGTGGCGGGGTGATATTCGAAAGCGTCAACACGGTGTCTGAAGACAACGGAGATAACGACTGTGACCTAGACTCTTGGATCCAGCCAAGCAAGCCTGGCGAGAGCCTCAACAACTGGTCCGTCAAGGATATCATCCAGATGACAAGCGAAGAGTAATGATTTACTTTTTCCAATCATTGTACAAACCTATGTCCTACCCGGGGCATAGTGGTTTTATTGTCAGGGCCTCGTTTGATTATGTACATGCATTTTATCAATAAATCAAAAGGCGTTTTTCTTCGTATTCAAATATTGTGATCTCTGTTATTCCTGTTTTATATTTGTTTTGAAAAACAATAAAATGGCAATGAGGTTTGTGCTAACCTGCATATCCTTGTTTTAAGCTTAACCCTTGTTATTGCAGGATCCACATAACAGATGACATCGACTCTGGACCTTCTACGACTCACTTCGACTTCGATTGCCCGATATATCAAGCCGAAGAAGAGATTGAGGAAGACGAAGACCTTCCCGAAGAGTTGGCCCGCTTGTTGAAACAAGAAGAGAAAATTATTCTGCCTCATGAAGAGGAGATCGAGATTGTGAATCTGGGTTCTGAGGAACTAGTGAAGAACGTCAGGATAAGGGCTGCATTGCAGAGTAATGTCAAGCAGAGACTGGTCAAGATGCTGAGAGAGTATAGTGACGTCTTTGCTTGGTCCTACGAAGATATTGTCACGGTGAAATTTGGATACCAAACTATTGATTAGTTTGAATCTTTATTCTTTTGCAACCGATCTTTGATTTGTCCAAAGGAAGGGATAAATATCGAAATTCCCACAATGCAATGCAAATGCAAGGTTTAGAGAGTTATAGGTTCGGGGGTTGGTTAAACTTAGGGAAGGTACTAGCATCCTAAGTTTCTGTAGTACTCTACAGGAACCTCTTGTTTTATGTTTGTTTATTGCTAAGTGTTTATCTGCTTAAGAGTTTAAAGACCTAGTGGTTTATATCTAAGTATACTCGATAAGATGTCGCATCTTATGCCTACATATCCTTACGGGAGTGGAATCTGAGTATTTGTAGTTCCCCTAAGGGTTAGAGGAGCTCTTTGATTGTGGTCAAAGTTCCTACGGGTTTAGGGTAGTTGTTTTGATTGGGTTTAGGAGAAGAGATGAGTCTTCATGTTAAGGGAGATGTAACCACCACAAGGTGTAGGAAAATAGTCTTTGCATCGTCTTAAGAAAAGGGCTTAAGTACTCGGATTGTTTGACGAGTATGCCTTTATTTCTCTTAAGGCAAAGTCCCTACATGTTTGATTGTATTATTGTGGGGGTGGAGATTATATCTCACTTAAGATGATTAACATCTATTCTCTATTGTGTTTGAAAAAGTTGTATAGTATTGTTGTTTTGTTTCTATGTTGTAAAGATTAAGGTCCTTCCTATGGGGTAGGTCCTATCCTAAAATGATCGACTTGAATGGGATCAAGGATCAAGGGGATAATGATGCAAATGATGTGCACTACACACAATGTTGAATTATGTGTAGGTTTTTCCTTTGGACAGAATGCGATGCGATAATGTAAATGCGGTAATGTAACTTGCAATGAATAAGTTGCGGAAATGTAAACCATACACGTATGCATGAAAGCGCTGAGGTGTGTGATAGTGGAAGTATCGTGGGGTGCATGATTGGTTTTATTTTGCGCTATTGATTAATTTCAAGCGGAGTTGATTAGTTTGAGTTGCGCTCTTAGTTTTATGTGAAATTGCGAACTAGGTTTAGTTTTAATAAAAGGTTTTATATGATAAATTGGTTTGTGAAACAAGTTATTTATTTGAGATTAATTTTAGAAGAAGGTGATATTAGTTTATTATTTTTTTTATTCCAGCGAAAGTGAATTTATGAAATTGAATTAGGAGTTTGAATTATAATCCAATGAAAAGTTTTCTTCTTTTTTTTTTTTTTCAAAACATGTCTTTGCAAAAACGCTTATAAGAGATAAAGTTAATTGAGATAAAAAAAAGGGTTATTATTTACTTATTTTCTTAAATTTTAAAATATGAAATTGGTTATTTAAAAAAAAAAGGGCAAGTGAATTTAGAGAAAGAAAGTGTTGGATAAATATTATAATAAAAGGTTGATTAAATAAAAGCTGTTTTTTTTTTAGTTATAAAAAGAGCTAATTAACTGCTAGTTAATTAAGTTGGTAAAAAAGATTAAGTTAATAATAAAAGGATTAATAACGTTAGTTAAGGGTCAGATTAGAGGTTAAATGGCGAGATTAAATGGTGATTAGGGTGGTTAGTGGTGTGTGTGGTGTCATGTGTGTACAGCAGATTTTTACAATAACACAAATAAAAAAAAAACAGAAAGGCAAAACCCTAAATCGCAAATTGGACATCAATCTTCTCTCTCGATTCACCCTTCTCCCAATGTGATTCTTCAACGATCCTTCTCCCTCCAACATTTTGATTCACCTGAAACACAAATCAATTGACAATCATATTTAATCGTTAGCGAAAAATCATCTTACTGTTTAAATGGATTCTCCGCGGGTGGCGGTCGGAGATGGTGAGATCTTTGAGAGTGATGGCGATCTGGGGTTCGCGATAGGGGTCACGCTGATGCGAGCAACGAGGAAGGGTGGCTCGCGATGGCGTTCTTCCGGCGATGGTTTCATGGTGGAGCTTGCGGAGATAAGTTTCTTATTACTTTTGATTTACGCAAATAGGGTTCAATTTTGTGACTTTCTGAGGAATTTCTGCTTACGAATGTTGTGGGTTTTCGTTTGCGTGGTGTGTGTATTTTTTTTGTGATTTTTCCGTTGCTTTATAGGTAGAGCTATGTGCCTCCATTGATGATTGTGTTTAAGACTTTCCAAATCCGTTTGATCTTGTCAAGACAGCTTCAATGTTTTCCTTTTTCGCCTGATTTTGCTGAGACAGCTTGCTCTACCTTTGGGAAGTTTCGGATTTTCCCCTTTTTCGAATTACTTGTGATATTTGGAAACCGCATCTTTGACGTTTCCATTGACTTTGTTGACTTATCTTTTCTTCTTCTGCTTCGCAGGCAAAACTGGTTCGAGTTCAGATATTACTCCCATCTTGAGCTTGCTGAGGAGGGTTTTAAACCGGCAATGACGACGTTTTGTCTGAGCTGGGAGAGAACGCCGTAGTTTGCTTACGCCCGATGATGGATTGAGCTGAGGGCTAAACCAATGATGTTGTTGTTGCTAATGCTTTTGTCATGCCGCTGCTGTTGTTATTTTCTGTAGCTCAGGCGACGCTGTTGCTGTGGAATGTTTGAAATGGTGGTGATGACACTATGTCTGAACCGTAAGCTGGGACTGTTGTTTCTTTTGAAAGTTATTGACGCTCTCGAACTATGTTAAGAGTTGTCCTGAATTAACTGTTTTCGTTTGCCTAGACTTTGATTATTTCGGTGTTCGGTAAGGAGTCGATGACGACTTCCGTCGTTGTCCTCCTGGCCGCTCGAAACCGTGCCCAATGATGAACTTCGAAAGAAACTGAGGGCTTCACATTTCTTACTCTGTTCTGAGTTTTCGAATGGACCCTGTTGGTGCACTATTTCCAACAGGTTTTAGATAACGATGGTGTGGCGTAGGCCGCAGTGCCTTCTCATTCAGTCGAGAGTGCTCAGCACATTCGATTCTTTCTTCTCGAATAATGCTTTATGTTATCACTTCTGTTGACTAACTTGGTGTTTTTCAAATGTTATTCACAGGTAAGGGATTTGGGTGGATTTAGAGACATTCTGATGGCCTTGGTAACTGATACTTGAATGGTGAAAGCCACTTCTGCTAACAACCCCTGTTAACAGCTTCTGTTACCCTTCTGTTGACTCTTATGCATTTTGACTTCTCTTTGACGGATTCTTGGATTGTTTGCTTTTGAATTTAATTAACTTTCTTCTTCTACTTTCAAGAAAAAACTTTAAGCTCAAAGGCTGCCGGTTCTGTGTCGTTTGCCGAGGAAGGTTTTGGTGATGACGACTTAATGAGTCTGAACCATGGGGGAATTTTGAAAATGTCGTCGTTGCCTTGATGTTGCTGGTTTTTGTACTGTGATGGCTGTTTGCAATTAGTTGCTTTAGTTGTCCGAATTTTACTCATCCGATGTACGGTAAGGAGTTGGTGACAACCTTGGCTGTTGCTCTCCCGGCCGCTCAATTTTTAGCCCGATGATGGGTTTAAGCTGAGGGCTATTCTTGGACCTTGTATCATACTTGCAATGGTTGATCCTTGTATTGCTGTTGCGAATGCTTATTTGTAATTGCTATTGTTTGTTGTTTGAAATTTTTTATGATGAGTACTCGAGCTGTTAGAAACATACTGATGATCTTCCTCTTCTTCTTTCAGGGGCGACCTTAAGTCTGGAGACTGCCGGTTTTATGCCATCGGCGAGAAGGGTGCAATGGTGATGATGACACTATGTCTGAACCAAAAGATTTTTTGTGAATACAATTTCCTTCGAATATTGTCGGTTGCTTTCGAAATATGTTGAGTCACCTGAGCCTTGTTGCTTTCTGTCCGAAATACAATTTCTCGACGCCTAGTGAGGAGTTGATAATGGCTTCGGTCACAGTCCTCCCGGCCGCTCGAGTTTACGCCTGATGATGAACTTGCTGAGGGCTACATTTGTCTCGATTCTCATTCTTAGGACTTTGTATTATCTTTGTGAAAACCAATGTATTGCCGTTAATGTGATCTGAAGTTGTTTGCAGCTACTATCCTTACGGAAATAACGCTTCAATTGAGAAGAAGTCGCCTCCTATTTTGTTGGTGAGCATTCAATTCCTTCCTACTACATAATCCGAACTTCGAACTTGCAGACGTTCCCGATGCTCTTACGTTATCGCTAATTTCACAAAACCAAGTTTGAATATTTTTATGCAGGGGCTGCAAGGGATTAAATGATTGAAGTAGCAAACTAAGTGCGTAAACATGATGTCATCTTCTAATCTACGAGGCTGCGTATTGGCGTTATGAGCTTCCTTTGGGAGTGGTAGAGTTACCAAACTAATTGTGCCCATTCCGTATTTCTGATGGTTTTAAATCCACTTCTTCATGATAGCTTATACTCTTTCTCAATGGTTTATGTCTGCAGGTGCGTAAATGCCGTGATAATGGCGCTGGTAGCCAAGGTGACATGGAGAGATTTGTACACTTTCAAATTGGGTGCTACCACCGAACAAGCTTGGTTAAGGATATGTTGCTCTTGGCTTGCGCCTCTTATGGCTTGGTATTGTTGGCAAGTTACGATTCTCCACCTTGTCTCCAGACTAAACTAGTATGCATCGGTAGCAGCATGATTGCGCGACTTTCAGCAACTCGCCCTGGTTTCTTACTCTCAACCGTTGAAGATCCTTGTTTGTTGTGTTGACCACGCACCAATGACGAGCTGCCGGCGGAGGGAGAAATCTAATGGTTCTTCTTCTGGTAGAGATTTCAATTCTTCAAAATCCTTTAATTCTCTGGTTTTTTCGAAGGCAGCGGGATCGGATATCAGCAGAGCTGGAATGGTGACTTATGTTGAGCTTGATACGGCAATTACCACGTTAGTTTCATTGCCTCAAGAGGGACTTGAGATCATCTCCAAAAGACTTAGGATTGTAATGGATAATCTAGAATTTATTGTAAACAATGACTCTGTATTTGGAATTAATCTTTGTGTAATCTTGAACCGGCTTATGCTTTAGAAGAATGAGTTATGGTAGCTTATGTACAAACTTAAAGTTCAATTCAAAACCAATAGAAACTACGCACTGACCGGTGCAATTACTTAATAAAATCAGTTTGTTTCCAAATTGCGCGGGCATCCAAATAATTGCCAATGCAGCTCATCAATATAGGGATAAATGGCCAACACGTGACATAGGTGATTACAACCTTAAAAATCCTCGAGATTCCTAACATGTAATTTGGCATTGACCTTGTATGGAAGAAATTTTGTGTCCTTTAACCTGCAGTGGTTTGAACCATCCTTGTATCTAAAAACTCTCGAGTTGTGTACCCTTGCCATATTAAATTATCCGCCAAAATCGAACTCTTTTCCAAAAAAGAAAACCCGGCCTCGTGGAATGATAATGTAACCTGACATGAGAGTTATGCCTCAGAGGAACCTTGAGGTGAGCAAAGAAAAAAACCTGACGACCAGACGGTCACCTTGAAGTATTGGGCTGTAAGGGTTTACGCTTGTCATTATCGCACCTGCACCAACTGGTTAGACATAATAAACACACCCACAAAGGTGTAGAGATAAAATGCGAAAGGAGGCGGGATCTTAAGGTCAAAATTTAGGGTGCAACAGATGCCCCTATTTAAGTTACTCCTATTCGGAGATATGGAGATCGAAATCTCCGTCTCAACGAGATAGGAGGGGCTTAAATACAAACACTGCACTAATTTTTGGCCTTAAGAAAACACCGAATGCAAATGACGTGCAATGATATGAGAATGAAAGACAAACGGTCCTGTGAGGAAAAGATATCACAGGGCATGAGCTGGACACAACATGCTAGACAAATGAGCCATAGACCCAACGAGGCGGGACCCTACGAGGACAGGAACAATCACCAATGGGACGTCTCCGGAAGTGTAATAGTAACTAATACACCAAAGATATGGTGATTCAGACAATTTGTGAGAAATTTGTGGTCGAAGGGTAACTTATTACCAATCATGTAGTGGGCGGTAATATGCCAAACAAATTCTCCTGATTGGGGCATAATTCAACCTTATTTCGTATTCTTTTTCCTTTTTTCTTTTTATCATTTTTTGTATATTATTTTCTTTCGGAACTCAACTCGAAATAGTAAATGTATAACTTCCCGAACGTCATGATAAGGGTACCATGAGCTGGTCTCGGTCTCTGCTTGAAATGTCAAAATCTTGTAGGTGATAGAATCACTGTAGTTTGTAGATGTAGATGTGGATGTTGTTGTAGAACTTCCCCGAGCGTCATGGTATGGGAACCATGAACTGGTCTCAGTCTCTGATGTAGAACATCCCCGAGCATCATGGTATGGGAACCATGAGTCGGTCTCGGTCTCTGATGTAGAACTTCCCCGAGCATCATGATATGGGAATCATGAGCTGGTCTCGGTCCTTTCCCGGAATGACGGAAACTCGTGGGAGCACCTTCATAGGGGGTTGTAATTTTGTAGATTGTAGATGTCGTTGTAGACTGTAGATGTAGTTCGCTGTAGAACCCTGTAGATATAGTTCGTTTGTAGAACCCTGTAGATGTAGTTCGTTGTAGAACCCTGTAGATGTAGTTCGTTGTAGAACCCTGTAGATGTGGTTCATTGTAGAACCCTGTAGATGTAGTTCGTTGTAGAACCTTGTAGATGTAGTTCGTTGTAGAACCCTGTAGATGTAATTTGACGTGATCTGTAGCTGTAGTTGTAAATTTGTAAATGTGATTGTAAATGTAGATGTAGCTTCACCGGGGATCTTCGGAAGAGATGTGAGTCGGTTGAATTGTAACGTATGTCTTCTCATGTACGGAGACTATTGTGGTAAACTTCTTTGACTTCTCTAGGGAGATGCCACTTGACGGAAGTAAACTTGTGTGATGAACTCATTGGGGAAGTTATTCCTGAGAGAAATGTCTGTAACTGTCTAATGTTGAAGGATCCACTGATGGTAAATGATTTGTCTTGTGAAAATTGTCGTTTTGTCGTTTTGAATAAGATCCTAATCAAAATGAGTTGCCCAAATAAAGAGATTGACGTTCGGTAAAATCTTGTGATGCCATTGTTGAAGAAGCGTATGTCTTTATGAGTATTCTTCCTAGGGAATAGGGTGCAAAATAAATGTACACTTAATCCGCTCTTAAAGGTTGGAGATGTCCACGATGTGATTGCCAAAAGACCGAAGTTCGATTCGGGAAGTAGCCGAAAAGAAACTGTCAAGCAAGACTTGACCATTGAGGTGTGAACTCAAATGGAATTGTACTAAAATAACCGCCTTCCATGAGGGTTGAACTTCATGGGGAAAAGGAACATTATGCTCTTTCTGCTTAGGGTTGACAACTCTAATTGGAGGGATAAGACGCACCCATACACCTAGGGATAACTACAGCCAAAGCGACAGAACACAAAGAATGCAAACAAATGCATATGTCATGCTGTCTACTTATACGCTATGTGTATGCCTATCCTGACAAAAACAGACGGAAAGAGGTGACGGAGATGAAATAATCATCTCGAGATAAACATCTCGACCAATCTTTGAAGATAGAAGTATCACTGAGGATAGATGGAGAACTAAATATAGGATCCCAATCCTGCTTCAAGACTTCAAAATCTTTGGGGAATAGAACGCATTCCACTTGGGGATGTAACATCTTGATATGTGCGAAAGGTTGTCTGAAGTTGTAGACGGAGGTACCCAAACTGAAATTTCACAGGGGATAAATTAAATATCCTGGGTCATCAAAGTTGTTGAACATGTTGGAGTTGAGCTTCTTGAGGATGAAATGAACATCCACTTCGCTTCAAGTTTCAAATGCCCCAAGTCACATGGTTTAAGAAGCAACATCTAGAGAGGATTTTACAGAAAACTTGATGTCCAAATGCCCCACTGTTTTCAAACTCTCTAGAGATTCGCCGAATCTCGACGTAATTGCCCCTGATTGGCGGTATAACTGAGTCTTCCAATTTGTGGTTTAGAGGAAGCCAAACTCGTACGGATCAAACATCTTGAAAAAAAAAATTGCCCCAGGTTGGCAAGGTCTTTAAGTTCATCAAAGTCCGTGTAATCTTTCTAAGATGTCGAGCGTATTTAGCAAGTCAGAAATGTTAATTTCGAAACGGTTAATGCAACACACGTTTGTCTTGAAGTTTTTTTTTGAGATATCCCAATAACTTGTGATCGAAACCACTAGTTAGGATAAAAAATTTATAAAGCCGATTTAATTGGAGCATAGCTTAAGGAGTCAGGAAACAATATCTCATCGAGTATGCTTTCGAACCAAACCTTACTTCAATTAGGACTTTGAAGGTCGTATGTGGGTTTAGTTTATGACTTGTAAAGTGGAGGAATAAAGTGTTAGTATATTTGAGCCCACCCAATTTGAAAAATGTTCATTTTTTGATAGTACCCTGCCCCAGGCTAAAAACGAGATTTTGGTTTGGGAGAAAAAACAAATCTTTTCTCAAGGCTTGAAAAAGAAAGGGTTTAACTATGTTGGTGTTTAGGTGGTTGAAATAAGGCCTTACATCATCAGTAGGGTTCTTATTCGAAGCATACAATAAGAGATCATATGTTTTACTTCATCATCCTCCTTCCAATTCTCTGTCAGAGCAAGAGATCGGGTAAACGTCGGCATTATAAATAATTTTGAAAAACAATTTGAGTGAAAACGAATGGATTTCTTCAAGTCAAACAGTTATTGCATTACTTATTCAAAATAGAAAGTTCTTACACGCCAAATATGCTTTCAACCAAAGAAATAAACATGAACAAAATAAACTTCTTCATAGAGTCCTTTCTAGGATCTTTATTGTACTTTCATGTGGACTGGAGAGACATGCAGAAATGTCTGGTGCGCAACTTTCAGACGCGGTGTTGATGACCTTGAATCATGCACGTGGAGGACGAACCTTGTTGATATATGGGACTATCTCGCACATAAGGGATGGAACCCTCAAAGAATAAGATTCCACATTTGACCAAACTTTGAACGTCTGCTTTCATACCGTAACAACTTTCAATGTCATGCCCCGGAGCACCTCGATGATAAAGGCAAAATCTGTTGGCTTTGTACCAGTATGGAAACTTCTTAGGTACCTTAGGTGGAGCTCTTGTCTGGATATGACCTCTTTGAATCAGAGCTGGAAACAAGTCAACATACTTCACAGGGATGGGATCAAACTGATGAATTACTTCTCTTGGAGTATCCAGAGGCATCCTTTGATACCTTTTCCGAAATCGTCGATTCTGTGGTTGATCTGGAGAGGCCAACCTCTGCCTAGGAGATGGTTGTTGTTCACGCTGAGCGGGCATTGCATACTGATGTTGAGGACGGGGGACCGGAGCTATGAATTCTCTAGAAGGTCCACTGTCGTCTTTATTGTCTGGGGATATGCCCAAATTGTGATGGTATTGCTTCACAAAAGCAACAGCTAAGTCTTCCCAAGACTGAATGCGGTTACTTTGCAGTTTCATGTACCAAGTCAAGGGTGCTCCACACAAACTTTCTTGAAAGCAGTGAATCATTAGTTTGTCGTTTCCAAGGTAAGCAGTCATCTTCTGACAAAACATCATCAAATGATACCTTGGACAAATTGTACCTTTGTACACTTCGAAGGTGGGCATTTGGAATTCCGGGGGGACAACTAGGTTTGGAACTAGGCGTAGGTCAGGAACATAAAAATCAGGTGCGCGGTTCCTCTTCATCATTTTCCATCGTTCTTTGAGGTCACGAAGTTCATTCTCAAATGCTATAAGCCTAGGATCGTCCACTTCCTTCTCAGCATGAATATTCTGAAAGTCAGCAAACAGGTTGTCTCGCATAGGCTGAAGTTGCGCAGGCACAAAGTCGTCGGAGGGACGGTGAAATGTCGGTTTAGACCTTACCCTGAAGCTAGTCATGCGATCCATATCTTCGTTCTCTTTACTATCCTTTAATAGTACCTCGAGCTTAGTCAGATGGTCGAGACGGCGACTGACATCAAAAGATGGAAAACCGAAATGAGCCACAACAAATGAAAGACACATGCACAAATGTAAAATGCCATGCTAAATGCAGAATGTTAATGCAAAATGCAGATGTAGGAGGAGACTTCATGGGATTCCTCTATTTATGGGCATTGCGGTAAAAGGAAGCGTTTTATTAAATTTGAAACGAACTACATAAATATTCTTTTAAAGAGTCCCAAATAAAAGCTAAATAAAAGCTAGTAAAGACACTAAAGAAGCTTTGAATACTGCTGCTTGAGCTGCTCCTCCAACTGGGTCTTCTCACGGGTGAGATTGTCCACAATCATTCCCCAAAGGGCGCACTGAGAGTCGGAGGAAAATAAATCCTCTAGAATCTTCCTCTTCTTGTAGGGGAGTAGCTCTTCGTCCTTCAATTGTAGTTGCTCTTGAAGTTTGGTATTCTTCTCTTGAAGCTCACTAATCTCTGCAACAGCCACTTGATATTTGTTTTTCCACGCCTCTGACTCACACTGTGATTTCCTTAAGGCAACTCCCAACTTTTCAGCATCAGACATAAAGACATAAGCAGGCTCCCTTTTCGGAGGTATGGGGTCTTGGCGAGAGTAAGGTATCCTCAGCTTGATTGCCCTGTCTCTTACCCACTGGAGGTACGGTTCTAAAGACACACAATTAGGCCTCCCTAGACTTCTCTTCCCCTTCTTGTGTACACTACGCCATGCATCTAGAATCTTTCCTCGGAGTTCCATATCATTTTTGAAGAATATACCCTCTACTTGAACACTCTTGGGAGGTTCCTTCAACGGGTATCCCAACTGTCGACGAGCTAAAACAGGATTGTAGCTGATTCCTCCATCAAAGCTGAGCAATGGTACATTAGCAAAGTCACCACAACTATCAATAATTAATACTCCATCATACACTCGGTCGTACCAATCAACGTCATAATGGGTCAATGCCATAACTCTTGGAGACCAATGCTCTTTGCCAATATTTGTAAAAGAGCTAGACTTCGGCAAGTGCGAAATAAACCACTTGTAAAGTAAAGGTACACAGCAAGTAATCATCCCTCCACCACGAAGGTTTCGGAGATGTATAGAGTGATATGCATTTCCCAACAGAGTTGGCACTGGGTTGTTCTTCAAAAAGATCTTGAATGCTTTGAGATCGATGAAACCTTCAAAACTTGGGAATAGAAACACCCCATAAACAAGTAAGGCGAAAATTGCCTCAAACGGAGCCTTATTGGAATAATCAGCGTAGAATGAAGCTTTCTCGACTAGGAAACCTGTCTTTAAACCAAGAACTCCATCCTTAGTAACTAGGTTGGCTTTGACGTCAGATACCTTCAAAAGGAGGGCTTTAGCAATCTCTTTCTCATCAGGGTCTTTTTCCAAGAAGGGAAAAGGAGATTCTTCTAGGACAGGTAGACCAACCAAAAAGGAATACTCTTCCAATGTAGGTAACAGCTGAAAGTCTGGGAAGGTGAAACAATGGTAGAGAGGATCATAGAACTGTAGTAGAGTGGCAAAAAGTCCTTCATTCACTGAGCAACCCAACAAATATATTAGCTTCCCATATTTGTTCTTGAATTCCTCTTGATCTTTGATGAAACCCCACAACTTCTTTAGGACATCCAATTTGGGACTCTTAAAAGTATATTTCATAGTACGTCTTTCATTTGAAGTCATAGCGACCTACAATGTTCATAAACGAAAGTAAATCCCATGAAGTCCAATGCAGAATGATGTTACATGAATGCAGCAAACACAAGTATTCACATAAGGACACAAAGATAAACAAACAAAGGGGTACCATAGGTTCGCAACGAGCATGGAGCAAAGGGTATACCCATCCCCAAAGTTTTAAGGACTGAAGGTTGTTTGTACCTGCAGAACAAGGTTCTAAAGGGACTCGAAATCATCAGCCCATCTATCGGATATTATCAATTTCCCAATTACTCGAGGATTAATAATATTCTCAAGAGAACTTCTTTTGAGTGTAGCTTCGCGTAGCACTATTTCGAAAGTACTCCCTCATAGTCTCGCACTACATCCTAATAAAGGCCAAAGTTGGGTTAAGGTAACTACGGTTCTCAATATCATAGGCTCCAAAGTCGAAAATAGTGAGTGTCTTCACGATTACTCGTTCAAAAGTAATATTTCGAGAGGGCCTCAACTGAGCGGGATTCTCGATTTAACTTAGTCGGGATTCAACTCCCTATAAGCCTCCTCGACTATATCACCATCCTATCTTAGTTTCTCTCAAGTTCGGGTGTAGAACTTTATCTCACCACTCAAGAACCCAAAAAGGACAAACATAAGAGAAAATAAATAGTTTAAGCAAGTAGGCAGATATATAAAGCAGTAAACAAATAAAATAAGATAGGGAAACCCACTAGAGAGCTCCCCAGTGAAGTCGCCATTTCTGTCACGGTGAAATTTGGATACCAAACTATTGATTAGTTTGAATCTTTATTCTTTTGCAACCGATCTTTGATTTGTCCAAAGGAAGGGATAAATATCGAAATTCCCAAATTGCAATGCAAATGCAAGGTTTAGAGAGTTATAGGTTCGTGGGTTGTTTAAACTTAGGGAAGGTACTAGCATCCTAAGTTTCTGTAGTACTCTACAGGAACCTCTTGTTTTATGTTTGTTTATTGCTAAGTGTTTATCTGCTTAAGAGTTTAAAGACCTAGTGGTTTATATCTAAGTATACTCGATAAGATGTCGCATCTTATGCCTACATATCCTTACGGGAGTGGAATCTGAGTATTTGTAGTTCCCCTAAGGGTTAGAGGAGCTCTTTGATTGTGGTCAAAGTTCCTACGGGTTTAGGGTAGTTATTTTGATTGGGTTTAGGAGAAGAGATGAGTCTTCATGTTAAGGGAGATGTAACCACCACAAGGTGTAGGAAAATAGTCTTTGCATCATCTTAAGAAAAGGGCTTAAGTACTCGGATTGTTTGACGAGTATGCCTTTATTTCTCTTAAGGCAAAGTCCCTACATGTTTGATTGTATTATTGTGGGGGTGGAGATTATATCTCACTTAAGATGATTAACATCTATTCTCTATTGTGTTTGAAAAAGTTGTATAGTATTGTTGTTTTGTTTCTATGTTGTAAAGATTAAGGTCCTTCCTATGGGGTAGGTCCTATCCTAAAATGATCGACTTGAATGGGATCAAGGATCAAGGGGATAATGATGCAAATGATGTGCACTACACACAACGTTGAATTATGTGTAGGTTTTTCCTTTGGACGGAATGCGATGCGATAATGTAAATGCGGTAATGTAACTTGCAATGAATAAGTTGCGGAAATGTAAACCATACACGTACGCATGAAAGCGCTGAGGTGTGTGATAGTGGAAGTATCGTAGGGTGCATGATTGGTTTTATTTTGCGCTGTTGATTAATTTCAAGCGGAGTTGATTAGTTTGAGTTGCGCTCTTAGTTTTATGTGAAATTGCGAACTAGCTTTAGTTTTAATAAAAGGTTTTATATGATAAATTGGTTTGTGAAACAAGTTATTTATTTGAGATTAATTTTAGAAGAAGGTGATATTAGTTTATTATTTTTTTTATTCCAGCGAAATTGAATTTATGAAATTGAATTAGGAGTTTGAATTATAATCCAATGAAAAGTTTTCTTCTTTTTTTTTTTAAAACATGTCTTTGCAAAAACGCTTATAAGAGATAAAGTTAATTGAGATAAAAAAGGGTTATTATTTACTTATTTTCTTAAATTTTAAAATATGAAATTGGTTATTTAAAAAAAAAAGGACAAGTGAATTTAGAGAAAGAAAGTGTTGGATAAATATTATAATAAAAGGTTGATTAAATAAAAGCTATTTTTTTTAGTTATAAAAAGAGCTAATTAACTGCTAGTTAATTAAGTTGGTAAAAAAGATTAAGTTAATAATAAAAAGGATTAATAACGTTAGTTAAGGGTCAGATTAGAGGTTAAATGGAGAGATTAAATGGTGATTAGGGTGGTTAGTGGTGTGTGTGGTGTCATGTGTGTACAGCAGATTTTTACAATAACACAAATAAAAAAAAAACAGAAAGGCAAAACCCTAAATCCCAAATCGGACATCAATTTTCTCTCTTGATTCACCCTTCTCCCAATGTGATTCTTCAGCGATCCTTCTCCCTCCAACATTTCGATTCACCTGAAACACAAATCAGCTGACAATCATATTTAACCGTTAGCGAAAAATCATCTCACTGTTTAAATGGATTCTCCGCGGGTGGCGGTCGGAGATGGTGACATCTTTGAGAACGATGGCGATTTGGGGTTCGCGATGGGGGTCACGCTGATGCGAGCGACGAGGAAGGGTGGATCGCGGTGGCGTTCTTCCGGCGATGGTTTCACGGTGGAGCTTGTGGAGATAAGTTTCTTATTACTTTTGATTTACGCAAATAGGGTTCGATTTTGTGACTTTCTGAGGAATTTCTGCTTACGAATGTTGTGGGTTTTCGTTTGCGTGGTGTGTGTATTTTTTTGTGATTTCTCCATTGGTTTATAGGTGGAGCTATGGGCCTCCATTGATGATTGTGTTTAAGACTTTCCAAATTCGTTTGATCTTGTCGAGACAGCTTCAATGTTTTCCTTTTTCGCCTGATTTTGCTGAGACAGCTTGCTCTACCTTTGGGAAGTTTCGGATTTTCCCCTTTTTCGAATTACTTGTGATATTTGGAAACCACATCTTTGACGTGTCCATTGACTTTGTTGACTTATCTTTTCTTCTTCTGCTTCGCAGGCAAAACTGGTTCGAGTTCAGATATTACTCCCATCTTGAGCTTGCTGAGGAGGTTTTAAACCGGCAATGACGATGTTTTGTCTGAGCTGGGAGAGAACGTCGTAGTTTGCTTACGCTCGATGATGGATTGAGCTGAGGGCTAAACCAATGATGTTGTTGTTGCTAATGCTTTTGTCATGCCGCTGCTGTTGTTATTGTCTGTAGCTCAGGCGACGCTGTTGCTGGGGAATGTTTGAAACGGTGGTGATGACACTATGTCTGAACCGTAAGCTGGGACTGTTGTTTCTTTTGAAAGTTGTTGATGCTCTAGAACTATGTTAAGAGTTGTCCTGAATTAACTGTTTTTGTTTGCCTAGACTTTGATTCTTTCGGTGTTCGGTAAGGAGTCGATGACGACTTCCGTCGTTGTCCTCCTGGCCGCTCGAAACCGTGCCCAATGATGAACTTCGAAAGAAACTGAGGGCTTCGCATTTCTTACTCTATTCTGAGTTTTCGAATGGACCTGTTGGTGCACTGTTTCCAACAGGTTTTAGATAACGGTGGTGTGGCGTAAGCCGCAGTGCCTTCTCATTCAGTCGAGAGTGCTCAGCACATTCGATTCTTTCTTCTCGAATAATGCTTTATGTTATCACTTATGTTGACTAACTTGGTGTTTTGCAAATGTTATTCACAGGTAAGGGATTTGGGTGGATTTAGAGACATTCTGATGGCCTTGGTAACTGATACTTGAATGGTGAAAGCCACTTCTGCTAACAACCCCTGTTAACAGCTTCAGTTACCCTTCTGTTGACTCTTATGCATTTTGACTTCTCTTTGACGGATTCTCGGATTGTTTGCTTTTGAATTTAATTAACTTTCTTCTTCTACTTTCAAGAAAAAACTTTAAGCTCAAAGGCTGCCGATTCTGTGTCGTTTTCCGAGGAAGGTTTTGGTGATGACGACTTAATGAGTCTGAACCATGGGGGAATTTTGAAAATGTCGTTGTTGCCTTGATGTTGCTGGTTTTTGTACTGTGATAGCTGTTTGCAATTAGTTGCTTTAGTTGTCCGAATTTTACTCATCCGATGTACGGTAAGGAGTTGGTGACAGCCTTAGCTGTTGCTCTCCCGGCCGCTTGATTTTTAGCCCGATGATAGGTTTAAGGTGAGGGCTATGCTTGGACCCTGTATCATACTTGCAATGGTTGATCCTTGTATTGCTGTTGCGAATGCTTGTTTGTAATTGCTATTGTTTGTTGTTTGAAATTTTTTATGATGAGTACTCGAGCTGTTAGAAACATACTGATGATCTTCCTCTTCTTCTTTCAGGGGCGACCTTAAGTCTGGAGACTGCCGGTTTTATGCCATCGGCGAGAAGAGTGCAATGGTGATGATGACACTATGTCTGAACCAAAAGATATTTTGTGAATACAGTTTCCTTCGAATATTGTCGGTTGCTTTCGAAATATGTTGAGTCACCTGAGCCTAATTGCTTTCTGTTCGAAATATAATTTCTCGATGCCTAGTAAGGAGTCTATAATGGCTTCGGTCACAGTCCTCCCGGCCGCTCGAGTTTACGCCTGATGATGAACTTGCTGAGGGCTACATTTGTCTCGATTCTCATTCTTAGGACTTTGTATTATCTTTGTGAAAACCAATGTATTACCGTTAATGTGATCTGAAGTTGTTTGCAGCTACTATCCTTACGGAAATAACACTCCAATTGAGAAGAAGTCGCCTCCTATTTTGTTGGTGAGCATTCAATTCCTTCCTACTACATAATCCGAACTTCGAACTCGCAGACGTTCCTAATGCTCTTACGTTATCGCTAATTTCACAAAACCAAGTTTGAATATTTTTATGCAGGGGCTGCAAGGGATTAAATGATTGAAGTAGCAAACTAAGTGCGTAAACATGATGTCATCTTCTAATCTACGAGGCTGCGTACTGGCGTTATGAGCTTCCTTTGGGAGTGGTAGAGTTACCAAACTAATTGTGCCCATTCCGTATTTCTGATGGTTTTAAATCCACTTCTTCATGATAGCTTATACTCTTTCTAAATGATTTCTATCTGCAGGTGCGTAAATGTCGTGATAATGGTGCTGGTAGCCAAGGTGACATGGAGAGATTTGTACACTTTCAAATTGGGTGCTTCCACCGAACAAGCTTGGTTAAGGATATGTTGCTCTTGGCTTGCGCCTCTTATGGCTTGGTATTGTTGGCAAGTTACGATTCTCCACCTTATCTCCAAACTGAACTGGTATGCATCGGTAGCAGCATGATTGCGCGACTTTCAGCAACTCGCCCTGGTTTCTTACTCTCAATCTTTGAAGATCCTTGTTTGTTGTGTTGACCACGCACCAATGACGAGCTGCCGGCGGAGGGAGAAATCCGATGGTTCTTCTTCTGGTAGAGATTTCAATTCTTCAAGATCCTTTAATTCTCTGGTTTTTTTGAAGGCAGCGGGATCGGATATCACCAGAGTTGGAATGGTGACTTATGTTGAGCTTGATACGGCAATTACCACGTTAGTTTCATTGCCTCACGCGGGACTTGAGATCATCTCCAAAAGACTTAGGATTGTAATGGATAATCCATAATTTATTGTAAACAATGACTCTGTATTTGGAATTAATCTCTGTGTAATCTTGAACCGACTTATGCTTTAGAAGAATGAGTTATGGTAGCTTATGTACAAACTTAAAGTTCAATTCAAAACCAAGAGAAACTACGCACTGACCGGTGCAATTACTTAATAAGATCAGTTTGTTTCCAAATTGCGCGGGCATCCAAATAATTGCCAATGCAGCTCATCAATATAGGGATAAATGGCCAACACGTGACATAGGTGATTACAACCTTAAAAATCCTCGAGATTCCTAACATGTAATTTGGCATTGACCTTGTATGGAAGAAATTTTGTGTCCTTTAACCTGCAGTGGTTTGAACCATCCTTGTATCTGAAAACTCTCGAGTTGTGTACCCTTGCCATATTAAATTATCCGCCAAAATCGAACTCTTTTCCAAAAAAGAAAACCCGGCCTCGTGGAATGATAATGTAACTTGGCATGAGAGTTATGCCTCAGAGGAACCTTGAGGTGAGCAAAGAAAAAAACCAGAC
Organism: Lathyrus sativus; assembly: GCA_963859935.3. Taxonomy (NCBI): domain Eukaryota; kingdom Viridiplantae; phylum Streptophyta; class Magnoliopsida; order Fabales; family Fabaceae; genus Lathyrus; species Lathyrus sativus. The sequence continues at coordinate 49,880,499 of OZ012736.1, read as the reverse complement.
GACCAGACGGTCACCTTGAAGTATTGGGCTGTAAGGGTTTACGCTTGTCATTATCGCACCTGCACCAACTGGTTAGACATAATAAACACACCCACAAAGGTGTAGAGATAAAATGCGAAAGGAGGCGGGATCTTAAGGTCAAAATTTAGGGTGCAACAGATATGCCCGGACTTGACACTGACATCGTGGTCCACCACTTGCCGCTGCGAAAAGATTGTCCTCCCGTTAAGCAGAAGCCTAGGAGGACACGACCAGATATGGCCGTTAAGATCAAAGAAGAAGTGCAGAAACAACTTGATGCTGGCTTCTTAGCGGTCACTACTTACCCTCCGTGGGTCGCCAACATAGTGCCTGTACCGAAGAAGGACGGTAAGGTACGAATGTGCGTCGATTATCGGGATTTGAATAGGGCGAGCCCTAAAGATGATTTCCCGCTGCCTCATATTGATCTGTTGGTCGACAATACAGCTCAGTTCTCCGTGTTTTCATTCATGGATGGCTTCTCCGGTTACAATCAGATCAAGATGGCGCCGGAGGACATGGAGAAAACTACGTTTATCACTCCTTGGGGAACATTTTGCTACAAGGTAATGCCTTTCGGTCTGAAGAACGCAGGGGCCACTTACCAACGAGCAATGGTTACTCTGTTTCATTACATGATTCATCATGAGATTGAAGTCTATGTTGATGACATGATTGCGAAGTCCCAAACGGAGGAGGGACATCTGGTCAATTTGCTGAAGCTTTTTGAGAGGCTTAGGAAGTTCAGGTTGAGGCTGAATCCTAACAAGTGTACTTTCGGAGTACGGTCCGGAAAGTTACTGGGGTTTATCGTGAGTGAAAGAGGCATCGAGGTTGATCCTGCGAAGATAAAAGCGATACAAGAAATGCCAGTGCCAAAAACAGAAAAAGAAGTTCGTGGTTTCCTGGGCCGAATAAACTACATTGCAAGGTTTATTTCTCAGCTCACAGCCACTTGTGAACCGATGTTCAAACTACTAAAAAAAGATCAGGCGATTATCTGGAATGAGGATTTCCAGAAGGCATTCGACAAGATAAAACAGTATCTGTAGGAACCTCCGATCTTGATACCCCCAGTGGCCGGACGACCATTAATCATGTACTTGACAGTTCTTGAGAATAGTATGGGGTGTGTTCTCGGTCAGCACGACGAGACGGGCAGAAAGGAGCATGCCATTTACTATTTGAGTAAAAAGTTCACAGACTATGAATCTCGTTACTCGATGCTGGAGAAGACGTGTTGTGCACTAGCCTGGGCTGCCAAACGTTTACGATAGTACATGCTCAATCACACCACCATGCTAATTTCGAAGATGGATCCGATCAAGTACGTCTTCGAGAAGCAAGCGCTTTCGGGCAGGATTGCCAAATGGCAAATGGTGTTGACGGAATATGACATTCAGTACGTTTCCCAAAAGGCCATTAAGAGAAGCGTATTGTCTGATTACCTTGCCGAATAGCCGATCGAGGATTATCAGCCGATGAAATTTGAATTCCCTGACGAGGATATCATGTTTCTCAAAGCGAAAGATTGTGATGAACCATTGCCCGACGAGGGGCCAGATAGGAAATCCCAGTGGAAATTGATATTTGACGGGGCGGTTAATTCTTACGGAAGTGGCATTGGGGTGATCATCACAACTCCCCACGGATCCCATATCCCGTTTACTGCGAGACTGACGTTTCCAGTCACCAATAACGAAGCGGAATACGAAGAATGCATCATGGGTCTAGAAGAAGCAATTGATTTGAGAATCAAGAACCTAGATGTATATGGTGACTCGGCACTTGTGATTAACCAGATTAAAGGGGAGTGGGAGACTCGTCAATCGAATTTGGTGCCGTACATGAACTACGCCAGAAGGTTGCTTCCGTTCTTTGATCGAGTGGAACTCCATCATGTGCCCAGGGCTGAAAATCAGATGGCTGATGCCTTAGCCACGTTGGCTTCGATGTATAAAGTCAATTTTTGGAATGAATCCCCAAGAATTGTCCTTTCTCGTCTTGATAGACCTGCATTCGTCTTTGTGATCGAGGAAGCCTCCGATGGCAAGCCATGGTTCCATGACATCCAGACCTTCCTTATGACTAAGGAGTATCCTGAGGGGTCGTCAACCCAGGATAAGAAGACTCTAAGGAGGCTGTCTGGAAATTTTTATCTCAATCCTGATGGAGTTTTGTATAAAAGAAATCACGATCTCGTGCTACTCAGATGTGTAGATGAGAAAGAAGCGAGTATGCTCATGGAAGAAGTCCATGAAGGCACATTTGGTACGCACGCCGGCGGGCATGCTATGACGAGAAAGATCCTGAGAGCAGGATATTATTGGTTGACGATGGAATTGAATTGCTTTAAATTCGCAAAGAGATGTCATAAATGCCAGATTTATGCTGATAAAGTTCATGTGCCGCCGTGCCCGTTGAATTTCATGTCCTCCCCGTGGCTGTTCTCCATGTGGGGCATCGACATGATATGCAAGATCGAGCCCACTGCATCTAACGGTCATCGCTTCATTCTAGTAGCTATCGACTACTTCACCAAGTGGGTGGAGGCAGCCTCATATGCTAATGTGACCAAGCAGGTGGTGGCTAAATTCATAAAGAGGGATATCATCTGTCGTTACGGAATTCCCGAGCGGATCATTACTGATAATGGTTCGAATTTGAATAACAAGATGATAAAGGAGTTGTGCCAGAGTTTCAAGATCGAACACCACAACTCATCTCCTTACCGGCCGAAGATGAATGGCGTCGTTGAAGCGGCCAACAAGAACATCAAGAAGATTGTTCAGAAGATGGTGGTGACCTACAAAGATTGGCACGAGATGCTGCCATTTGCACTGCACGGTTATCGTACGACGGTACGTACGTCAACCGGGGCAACTCTTTTCTCCTTAGTGTACGGTATGGAAGTTGTCCTACCGTTAGAAGTGGAGATCCCTTCTTTGCGAGTTTTGGTTGATGTGAAACTCGACGAGGCAAAATGGATTGAGAACCGACTAAACCAACTCAGCCTGATGGACGAGAAGAGGTTAGCATCGATTGCACATGGTCGTCTGTACCAAAGCCGAATGAAGAAAGCATATGATAAGAAGGTGCGTCCTAGAAGCTTTGAGACAAGTGATCTCGTCCTGAAGAAGATTCTTCCTCCACACTCCGATCACCGGGGCAAGTGGACTCCCAATTACGAAGGTTCGTACGTTGTTAGCAAGGTCTTCTCGGGAGGAGCTTTGTTGTTATCCACGATGGATGGTGAAGATTTTGCATCCCCGGTGAACGCGGACGCGGTTAAAAAATACTTTGCTTAAAAATGACCCACTGGAAAGAAAAAGAGCATCCAGGCAAAAATGGGGCATCCTGGCGAACCATAAAAAAGGAAAAGGTTCGGGCAAAAATTAGGGATATAAAAGAAAAGAATGTACACCCGCAAAGTCGAAAACCCGGAAGGGCGACTTTGGCAAAAAAGGGTATCCCGGTGAATCGAAAACCCGGAAGGGCGATTCAGGCAAAAGTTAGGGATTTGAAAAAGCAAATGACTGCGTTCTGCGTGTGGACTTTCATTGTTTAGTGGTTTGGAAGACCTGAGGGCCGTTTATCTGAATCAATCTCTTCTGAAGCTGAAGCGTCGGAGAAGTATCGAAGTCGAGTAGGTCATAGAGGGATCAACTCATGGTGTTCGTCTACGCCTCGTTGCCGACATTTGTATATACTGATGTATATTTATGTTTCATTTTTGCGCGGCTTCCTCATTTCAGGAGCTTGCCTCTGTTGTAAAACATTTTTACCCATTCAGGGGTTCGTTATCAATAAAATGTATACTATTCAGCAATTCTGTTTGTTTGTTTAGCATTTATCTATTTTGTTTGCGAAAAAAGAACGCCGATGTTTTTGATAAAATGCGCATACATAAACCTACTGGCCTACGCCACTGATGGTTGAAACAATGAATTACTTGAACATTGTCACAAGATGATAACCTTGATAGGTCCCTTTGAGAAGGGTATCTTGTCTGTTTGTTTATGTTGTTACAGGAGTAGCATATATCAGGCAGTACGCCGCATGCGTCCCCAAGCAGGATGATTCCTTCTTCTCCAGCAAAGTTCAGCAGTATATCCCCGCAGAGTCTGAACGTAAGATCGTAAGCAGTGATATGTTTCCCCAGGCAGAGAAGATTCTCTCCCCAGTCAGGTGCATCCTGAAGGAATGTCATCTCCCCAGCTGAGTCAGGCGCTGAAGCGTATGTTCATCCCCTAGCACCGGGTCACAAGTGCAGGTCTCGTAGGAGACTATTCGCTGAAGTGTGCAGCAATTGATAGTTCCAGACTGAAGTCTCCAGCGGAATTGAAATTCCCCACAGAGTTGTACTCTCCCCAGTAAGCAGGATGATTCCTTCTTCCCCAGCCGAGTTTGCAAACCCCCAAGAGAGCCGAGTCCGTGGAAAGCGTTTGGGCCATGATTGGTTTTCCCCCAGTAGAGTGTTGAGTAGCTGATGCTGTATTTCCCCACCAGAGTCGTTTTCTCCCGGAAAGTTTTGCTGCGAATGCCGTGCAGTTTATTTCTGCGATTGACATTATTTTCCTCAGCAGTTTATGGTTTGAATACCCGATTGAGCAGGTCCAGGTTCTCGTAGAGCTTCGTTCCCCTGCAGCAGTCAACTGAAGTTCGTTTCCCCAGGCGGAGTCCATTTGAGATTGGTGTGACCTTTTCTCCGTGGCAGGATAATTCCTCCCCCCCCCCCCCTACCAGAGTGGTTCTTTCTCCTTGACAGGAGGACTCTCCCTTCAGCATTTATTTTGCTGATGGGATCGTAGCATTTTGCATGATTGCATAACATTTTGCATGATTGCATAGCATTTCCACCGTGTGGAGCATTGCGTCGTTGTCAAAGCATAGGCATATGAAACATGAGCTAGGTCGTTACCGTTCTTGTTTTGCAGGTGTTCCTCCGCAGAGTCGCTTGCTCAAGATGATTCTTGACTTCCCCAGCAAAGTCGTTCGCCCAAGATGATTCTTGGAATCCCTAGTGAAGCCTCCAGAGTTGGTTGCTCAAGTTGACACTTAGAGTCCCCGGCAGAGTGTTTGCTCAGGATGATTCCTGAAATCTCCAGCAGAGTTATTGGTTCAGGATGATTCTTGAAGTCCCCACGGAGTTATTTGTTCAAGATGATTCTTGATTTCCTCAGCAGAGATGACTCACCCAGAATGATTCCTGGATCCCCGAAGCAGAGTGACTTGATAGTTCTCCAGAATCCCCAACGGAGATGTGTCATCCCCATCAGGTTTCTGAACAGCGAAGTTGAAACTTCCCTTGAAGACTTGATGACTGAAGTCCAACCGTATTGACGAAGCAGTTCTCTCAGCTGATGCGGAGTGCCTGATGGTAGAAGATGGATATCCCCAATTGGTTCATGATTGACTAAGAACTCTATTCCCGACATACTAATGAAGTCCGGCTGATGCCCAAAGATTTCTTTGAATGCCCGACGACATGATTAACTTGACTGTTGACCTGATGAGCCCCGAGGAATCTTGATGCCTGACGGCGTGATCGACCATGTATTACCGGTTACCGTGTGACCAATTCTCCAGCTAGTTGTCGTGCAGCTAGTATTTCAGTTTTCGAAGATTTGTTCCCACCAGAGTACCGTGTACTTGTGCAGTTGGCAAATTTCCGGGTTTCTCGGTATTCAACCGTCTCGCACCTTGATTGGTTGAGAGTCGTTCACTTCTCACCCAGTCAGGTTCAAGCCGTTTGAATAGGGGCAGCTGTTGCACCCCAAAATTTGACCAACATTTCTTTACCTAGCTTATGTTTCATTTCATTCACATTAGCATTATCATTTGCATTTCATTGACATGTATGCAGGAGATCAAGAGGTATGATTACCAATTAAGAGCTATACACGAGTTTGAAGCTAGTTAAGAAGGTCATTCAAGTGTTCAAGGGTTGATATCCTTGTCAGAGAAGTCAAAAGATCCCCAGAGAGAGTGGTTGAAACCAAGAGTGTGTGCCTCCTAACTTGAGAGTTGTGGGAGCTCCTCAGATGATTCTGAAGCCAGGAATATGGACTTGAAGCCTTGAGAGAGCTTAGGAGATGTCTTTAAAGCCATCAGGAAGCCTAGATAGGTCAGTGTGCAAGATTAAGAAGACTCAGCCATGAGTGGTGCAATTAGGGTTTGGCTGGGTCAACCCTAGGTCAACTGATGATTTGGAGAGGGTTGAGACCTAATCCAACAGCCATGTGATCATGGATTGATACATTGAGATGTCATAGGGATGATTCCAAGGTCAACTCATCATGATTGAAGAGTTTGAGAAGTTTCAAGCTAGGGTTTCTAAGGCTTGACAGTGTAAAATCCCCTAGTTGGACCCCTATCTTCAAGGCAGTTTAGCTCAAGATGTGATTGTCATCTCATCTTACCCCCAACATGAATGTTTTAGAGCTTAATCTTAGCTTTAATTTGAGTGCTAGAAGTCCTTGATAGGATTTGTAGAACTCAAGTTATGACTTTGACAAGTTACAGGTCATCTGAGGTATGTGAACTTGGGGGCTTGAAAGTTACCCAACTTGCATCAAACTTTTTCCCAAGAAGGATGATTCCTATGAACTTTTTGTCAACATGAATGTTGTTCCTTATTCTCTTAGATTTCTAGAAAGTACTAGAAGTCCTTGATAGGATTTGTATAACTCAAGTTATGGCTTTGACAAGTCAAGGGCATTTTGGTCATTTGGAGATTACAGGTCATTTCAAGCATAAGGCCATAACTCCTATTTCCAAGCTTCAAATGGAAAAATGTTCAACATCAAAGTTGTTCAAAATGTTGTTTTTAGCTTATCTAAGCATCAAGTGTCCATTGATATGGATTATATCAAGCATTGGTTGAAGAAACTTCACATGAAAGCCATTTTAATGAATTAAAATGAGAAAATTCAAAAGAAATGAGAGTAACATGTTTCCAAGTCAAATTTGTGAACAATTTGAATGGAATTAATGTTTTAGAAAGATTGGCATTGCCACATTTTGTATTTGAGGTCCATAGCATGGTCATTTGGATGGTTACTTCACATTTAAGAAACATATCATGTACACTCCCTATGTTAAAACCAAAGGGAAAAAACCATTGTATCACATTCCTTAATGATTAAGTGGATGGTTTGGATTGAGTTTAGAGCATGAGTAAGGCTTGAAGGCACACTTTCATGTTGAAATTTGGAAGGAAAGGTGAACATCCAAAATCAATAATTGGGCCTAGTGTGGGCTTGTTATCCATCTGACACACTATAAGTAAGAATTAGAACGAATTTGGAAGGTTCTGGAGCAGATTTCTGTTGAGAATCCATTGATGTGAAGTGAAGAAAAGCTTGAAAAATTGGAAATGCGTTTTGGAGAATCAAGAGGTTGCAGCAAGAACTAAGCATCAAGAATTGTTCACCATTACTCCTTGAAGGATTCTGCATAGTTTGAGGGAGAATTGAAGCACACAACCACCACAATCCGAGCTTCAAGGTTGGTTATAAATTCTTGAGATATCTCTTTAATTATGCACTTTTAATCCATTAGAATCATGTGGTTAGGTTCCCCTTAACACGTAGATGAATTCTGGTTAGTTAATTTCATGGTTAGAGACAAGTTAGGGTTCCTTCCATTTTCGGTTAAGATATGGTTTTGGCGAATCACGCGTTTTCAGTGTAAACTAATGGCATGGTTAGATTCCTGAGAAAATTCTGATCAATTTTCGTTAAGACATCGTGACCAATGGTTGAGTATAGAAGGATCTAGGGTTGCACAGGGGTGGCCGGAAAAGCCACCGGAGATTTCGGGTTGGCGCACGCGAGTTTCAGGTTTGAACGAGGAAGATACAATCCTCACCCTTTGTTCGCGTGGAGAATTTGACCACGTTGAGCCACGCGTCCCTAGCCTTAAACGCATCGTTTTGATTATTGACCTGAGAAGCTTCGCTGCATAGACCATGGGTGAGCGAGTTCAAACCTGGTTGTGTGACATTTCTGATTTTGTGAATTGAAGACTGAAGCGTTGGGCTTGGATTACATTTGATATTGACACCCCCCTCTTCAGCCCAGTCTGAATATGAATTGATTTTGGTTGCTATTTGCACCGCGCGTGTGATTAATTTCCATTGATTTTCTTTTATTTTTCATTTTATACATGGTTTTTGTTAAAATCATATAAAATTGAAAATTAATCCAATTCTTTTTGCATTTTACTCATGATTGAGTCTAGTATTTTTTAGATAAAAAATATTTTCATTTCATGCATTTTCTGATTTTATTGGAATTTTATATTTTTAATTGATATTAAAATGGTTATGTTTGGTACTCAATTTTGTGGAATTTTGTGTGATCATGTAGTGATGATTTTAGTACTAATTTTTTGTGTGTGATTAGGTTAGACATGTATGATCCCATAGCATTTTTCTAACATTTTTGTGATGAAAATAGGTGTGCTTTCTAGATTGATATTTAGGTTCCTCCTTTTAGGGTTTAGGTTTAGTACCTTATAATGTAGAATTTATTTCTAGGTCTAATTTGATGATTTGATCTATGAAACTAATATGGTAGAGTCATGATTGACCTAGGTTCCCATAGTCATTTTTGTAGGATTTTACAATTGGTTTTAGTATTTTAGTTAGGACTAACTTTAGTACTAGGTTTTAGATGATTCTAAAGCACTATTTCAACTAGTTTAACTTCTTTAGGTCCCTTAGACTAGGGTTTTGCTTTGTTTGCCTTTGATTGAAGTTGAAGACAAGTTGAAGACAAGGTGAGGATACTTGAAGTTGCTTGGAGCTTGGATTTGCTTGTGCCTGAAGGTGTCTGATGAAGATTTAGGAGGTAGGAGACCTAGGGAGAGCCTTAGAACTAGAATGATTTCTATCACAAATATGGAAAGCATCTTGTGCTTCCATTCCTCCCAATGACTAAAAGTCCTTCTAAGATAATCACATCCCTCCTTTGGAGGGATGAGTGGCTTTATCTGGGAAGTAGAACTTTGAGGGAACCAGTCTCTCATAATGATGAACCCTTACAGGCTTCCTTTGGTTGTCAATAAGCTGTTTATCATTCCCACTTATCCTGTTAAATCAATTGTCTTCTGGTTTGAGTATCTTGAAAGATGTTGGACTTGAGTTTGAAGGTGAGGACTTCATTGAAGAGTGTGGAAGAGGATGATTCCTTGAGCATTGCCATTGTAGCTGAAGCTTGAAGAGCAAGAAGAGCAAGTTGATACTTGAAGACCCAATTAAGATTGAGTGAAGAGCTGAGGCTTAAAGGGTTGAAGGATGAAGTTGACACTTCCATGTGATTGAAGACTACTCTGAGAAGTTGAAGCTTGTGTGTGAAGAAGACCAAGTTGATACTGGTAAAGCATAGAGAGCTGAAGCTTGAAGACTAAGTTGATACTTATGAAGAAGATCCGATTGAGATTGAGTATAGAGCTGAGGCTTGAGGAATAAAGGAAGTTAACACTTGTATTGATGCTTTGAGAGCCTGAAAGAATCAAGTTGACACTTGTAGTTAGGAGTGAAGCCTGAGGGTGGAATTGACTGAGGAGTTGAAGCTTGGAGAAGGGAGAATAGGTTGATACTTATGTTTGATGGGTTGAAACCTAGAGAAGCAAGTTGATACTTGCTAGGGAAGATGATAGCCTTGAAGGGTGACTGAAGTCTGAAGACTAGATTGCTGTAAGAAGAGCTGAAGCTTGGAATTGATTGAGGGAGTTGTTGATCTACTTTCTTTCTTGTCTGTTTTCATTGTTGTATTGATGTGCCTTGTTTGACTTGCTTGATGCATTAGAATAAGTTCATATTTAGACTGATGTAAACTAAGAGCATGATTGCACTAGAGGTTAGGTTGCTCCCTCTGCTTGTATTGTTACTGTATGGCTTTGCTTGCGGGTATTCGGTACAGCCCAGCTCCCTTGCCCATGTGGTTTGGTTTGCTTGATAGCATATGTTATTTCTTCTGTATGATTGCAGTTATTTATATTTTGCTTGATAGCATATGTTGTTTCTTCTGTATGATTACAGTTATTCATATCTGGCTTGAGGTTGAGATGAGCTTGTGGAGGCTGATGTCCCATACACATTTCCTCCCTCACTTGCATTGCATGCATTTTACAGCTGTTTACTATTTAGTGGTTAAGCTGATGCTTTATCTGTTTTTGTGTATCATCGACATGATCCCTTAGGACTCTCAATCCCTTTGATAAAGAAGTGATGATAGAACTTTAGGTTGAAACCTATGCATGATAACTTCTAGGAGTTCCCTGTTTCAAACCTCAACCATAGGATGAATCCTTGGCATGACAACATTAGGACCTGATAGTCTCCCTTTAGTTGAGCATGTTCTCTTCTCATCTCAAAACAAATTAAGATACAGTAATCATGAATGATTTCTTTCGTACGTTATGAGCCTTAAGCTATCTGAGAAAGGATTGTTGGAGAGCTTCTTTTCAACAGTCTGAATGTTTAGTATGGCACCCTTTGGGTGACATGCGACGCATTCACTCTCAGGTCATAGTCTTTAGTGCGATTGAAATTGCAAACACAATAAAAAACACTTCTTCCGTAAAAGACAGAAAACAAACTTCAAACCTTTTTGCCCCGTGGGCCCATAATTCAAAGGAAAGCTTTTCTGAAGAAAAGAGTGTCGTTAAACTTCAGCGCCACCGCAAACAGGCTTTGTCCCTAACTGCTGGAACTGCTGTTTAACCCTACTCGATAAAACAGATGAATTTGAATTCCCGTAATCCGTATTATCCCGAACTACGTAAGCTCTGATCTCTCACATCTTTTCAGAGTACGTAGGCACAATAATGATGTATTGGCGAGCCACCTTCCCCGTAACCCGTAGTTAGTCGAACTACGTTGACTTTGATTTCTCATTCTCTGATGAGAATACGTAAGCATAAAGTGCGACGCTTTGCCAAGTCATTTTCTTTTTTTTAAGCCAGCCTTGATAGGTAGATAGATAAACCAACTCGTCCAGTAAACACAACAAGCGTGGATCCCGTCGAGTACGACGGACGTGAGGGGTGCTAATACCTTCCCCTTGTGTAACCGACTCCCGAACCCAGACAAAGGTTGCGATGACCTTTTCTTATACCTATTCGTCAGGTTTTTCCGATCGTTTCCTTTCCCGTTCTGAGGGATAAATAACGAAAGGTGGCGACTCTTCTGTTTTGCCAGCACCTTATTTTCGCGGAAGCGACACAACCAAAAAGGAGTACTCTTCCAAAGTATGCAACAGTTGATAGTCTGGGAAAGTACAACAGTGATAAAGCGGATCATAAAACTGTAATAAGATGGAAAGAAGTACTTCATCCACTTGGCGACTCAATAAAGATATTAGCTTCCCATATTTGTTTTTGAACCTTTCCTGGTCTTCAATAAAGGCTACCAACTTCCTTAGGCCATCCAATTTGGGACTCTTAAAAGTATATTTCAAAATGTTTTTTCTGTTGGAATCTATAGTGTCCTACAATGTTCATAAATAAAGGTGAATTCCATGAAGTCTGATACAGAATGATGCTTTATGAATGCAACAAACACAAGTAAACACTTAGAGACACAAAGATAAAAAACAAGGGGACCCTAGGTTTGCAATGATCATGGAGCCAAAGGGTATACCCATTCCCAAAGGATGTGGACTAAAGGTGGATTATACCTGCAGAACAAGGTTCTAAAGAGGTGCCCAAAATCATTAGTCCATCTTTCGGATATTATAAATTTCCCAATTACTCGGTGATTAATAATATTCTCAAGAGAACCTCTTTTGAGTGTAGCATGACGTAGCAACTATTTTAGGAATACTCCCTCATAGTCCTCGCACTACGTCCTAATAAAGGCCAAAGTGGGGTTAAAGGTAACTACGATCCTCAATATCATAGGCTCCAAGGTCGAAAATAGTGAATGTTTTAACGATTAACTCGTTCAACAGTACTGTTTTCAAGAGGGCCTCAATTGAGCGTGATTCTCAAGTCAACTTGGTCGGGATACAACTCCTTACAAGCCTCGTCGAATATATCACCATCCTATCTTAAGTTCACTCAAGTCCGGGTGTAGGACTTTGTCTCACCACTCAAGGATATCAACCCAAAAAGCAATAAAACAAATATACAAGTAAGCAAATAAGCAAATATATATAAAGCAATAAACAAAAACAAAACAAGTTAGGGAAACCCACTGAGATTCCCCAGTGAAGTCGCCATTTCAGTCGCGGTGAGAATTGGATGTCAAATTATTAATTAATTTGAATCTTAATTCATTTAGTTCACCACCGGTCTTTTATTTGTCCAAAGGAAAGGAAAAAGATCAAATTACTCACAATGCAATTCAAATGCAAAAGCTAGAGAGTTATAGGTTCGGGGGTTGGTTAAACTTAGGGAAGGTGCTAGCATCCTAAGTTTCTGTAGTACTCTACAGGAACCTCTTGTTTTATGTGTTTATTGCTAAGGGTTATCTGCTTAAGGATGAAAGACCTAATGGTTTATTTATAAGTATACTCGCCAACACGTCACATCTTGTGCCTACATATCCTGAAGGGAATGGAATCAGAGTATTTGTAGTTTCCCTAAAGGGTTTAAGGAACTTCTTTGACTGTTGGTCAAAGTTCCCAAAGGTAAAGAGTGTGTTGATTGATTGGGTCTAGGAGAAAAGACGATTCGTCATCTTGAAGGAGATTACATGACTTAACCACCACAACTTGTAGGAAAATAGTCTTTGCATCGTCTTGAGAGAAGGGTTTAGAAACTCGGATTGTGATCGACGAGTATGCCACTATCACTCTCAAGCGGAAAATTCCCCACATATTGATTGTATTGTTATGGGGCAGGAGATTTATATCTCGACTGTCAAGATGACTCACATCTTATTCTCTAATGGTTTGAATAGTTGAATATTGAGTTGTAATATGGTTTTTTCTATGTTGTAAAGAAAAAAGGTCCTCCTTATGGTGTAAGATCTAAACTTAAGCGATCAACTTGAAAAGGATCGAGGATCGAGTGGGGAAAATGATGCAAGATGAGATGCATACGCACAAGTATTAAGTCATGCGCAGATTCTTCCTTTGGACATAATGCGATGCGATAAAATAAATGACGGTAAAGGATAAAGCGACGGTAAAAATAAATTGCGAATAAAGTGAAAGCACACAAACGCATGAAATCGCTAAGACATACCAGTGTGTGAGTTGTGAGCATGTGAAGCATAAATTGGTGTGAGGGATGGAAGCGTGCATGATTGGATTAACTTACGATGTTGATCGATTTTAGTTGGGTTGATTTTAGGAGAAATGTTAATTGCTTTATTTCAAGTGAGATTAATTTAAGAAAAATTATTGGATTAGATTATAAAGATAATTTTATTAAAATTGAATTACTTAAGTTGGATAGAAATAGTTTCTAATAAATAAATTTATTTATTGATTATTGGTTATTGGAAAGGAGTTTATCATTCTATCATTAAGGAGATTTTTATTAAATAAAAGGTTATATTATTATAAAGTTAATTAAGAATAAAAAAAATATTATCAATAAAAAAGGAATGGGTTTTAATTATTAAATAAAAAAAAGTTCATGAGATAAATAAATATTAAGTTGTTAGAAAAGGTTGATTAAAAGATTACGCAATTAATTAACTAATAAAATAGATTTTAAATTATTAGAGGTTGATTATTAAAAGTGAAATATTAATTAAACTGGTTAAATAAAAGGATTTGATTTATTGGTCTATTAATAAAAAGATTAATTAATTAAATTATTAAGCAAATGATTTTTATTAAAACAGATTAAAAGGGTAACTAGTTGTTAAATAGAGGTTAAGTGAGGGGTTAATGGGTGATTGAGCTGATAATTGGGGTGATTAATGGGGAGCGTATGATCGTGCGTGTGGGTGCGCAGGAGGATACCATGGGGCTACTTCAGCATGGATCATGTGATAGGATCCGTTGGAGATCCAATGGCTTGTGTGTGAGGGTGTATCATGATTGTGGTGAATGTGTGTGTAGGGAATTATAATACATAGAACAAAAAATTAATAGAAAGAAGAAGCTAAAAACCCTAGATCCAACTATCTACTCTCCACCGCCGTCCTAATGCCTCTTTCTCACTTTGTGATCTCCTCGTCTTCGTCCAGAGTTTCGCGATTTCTCTGTCCTCGTTCTCCTTGCTTTGCACTTTCATGGTTAACCTGCAACTCAACAAAGATCAAACATGCAAAAGTGATTTGAAAAAAAACAAGCTTTCACCCATTCTGCTTCATCAAGCTTCACCCATGCAAAAGGATTGTCGACTCTGGGAACCGATCACTTGAGAGTCAGCTAAGTGAGGCCGCTTCGTTTGATTATGATGTCAAACCAGAAATGATGAATGTATCCTCATTTCTCGAAAGTTTGTGATGCTGACGACCGCATAGGATGCCGAACCTTATCAGAGATTAGGTCCATACCTGTGAGTTGGAGGACTTTTGCAGGAAACCTTGACTTTCAGTCAACCCGGTATTTTGGTATTCTCTTCAGAGCGGACTTTTGAACTGCTCCAGTTAGCAGCACAACAGTTATTCAGAGCTTTGTGGAAGCTTTGATCCTTTGTTTGTTGCATTTTCATTTTGTATTGCATTTCATTTTGCATCTCATTTTTGCATATCCATCCTTAGCCGGAGAAGGGAGCTTACCCATCTTTTGTCCAACCTGTTAGTTGATTTTCCGAAATTCGCATTGGGCTTGAATTAGCTTCTGGAAGAATCATGAATTCAAGAGAGCAGAATATGGTTGTTACAAGGGCAGAGTTTGAATCGATGAAGAATCAGTTGAATTAGCTCATAGAAGCCATGACGACTATGACAAGAGTGTCGCTACCGCGAAAAATAAGGTGCCGACAAAACAGAAGAGTCGCCACCTTTCGTTATTTATCCCTCAGAGCGGGAAAGGAAACGATCGGAAAAACCTGACGAAAAGGTATAAGACAAGGTCGTCGCAACCGTTGTCTGGGTTCGGGAGTCGTTTACGCAAGGGGAAGGTATTAGCACCCCTCACGTCCATCGTACTCGATGGGATCCACGCTTGTTATGTTTATCTGACGGGTTGGTTTTATCTACCTATCAAGGCTGGTCTGAAAAGAAAAGAAAATGACTCGGCAAAGCGTCGCGCTTTATGCCTATGTATTCTCATCAGAGAATGAGAAATCAGAGTCAACGTAGTTCGGCTAACTACCGGTTACGGGGAAGGTGGCTCGCCAATACGTCAGTATTGTGCCTACGTACTCTCAACGGATATGAGAGTTCAGAGCTTACGTAGTTCGGGATAATACGGCTTACGGGTTTTCAGATTCATCTGTTTTATCGAGTAGGGTTAAGAAACAGTTCCAGCAGTTGGATGTACGCAGCTCGACCCTTGGAGACTTAGGCGTTACCATTTGCGGTAGAAATAGGAGTTAACGACACTCTTTTCTTCAAAAAAGCTTCCTTTGAATTATGGGCCCACGGGGCAAAAAGGTTTGAAGTTTGTTTTCTGTCTTTTACGGAAGAACTGTCTTTTATGGATGTTTGCAACCAATATCGCACTAGAGACTATGACCTGAGAGTGAATGCGTCGCATGTCACCCAAAGGGTGCCATACTAAACATCCAGACTGTTGAAAAGAAACTCTCCAACAATCCTTTCTCAGATAACTTAAGGCTCGTAACGTACGACGTCAGTTAACCTTTATTACTGTATCTTGATTTGTTTTGAGATGAGAAGAGAGAACGAACAGGTTCAACTAAGGGGAGACTATCAAGTCCTAATGTTGTCATGCCAAGGATTCATCCTATGTTTGAGGTTTGAAATAGGGAACTCCTAGAAGTTATCATGCATAGGTTTCAACCTAAAGTTCTATCATCACTTCCTTATCAAAGGAAGTGAGATTCCTAGGGGATCATGTCAATGATAAACAGAAACAGATAAACCAACAGCTTAAACAGTAAACAGTAAACAACTGTAAAATGCATGCAATGCAATTGAGGGAGGAAATTTGTGTGGGGCATCAGCCTCCACAAGCTCATCTCAACCTCAAGCCAGATATGAATAACTGCAATCATACAGAAGAAATAAAATGCCATCAAGCAAAACACAAACCACATAGGCAAGGGAGTTGGGCTCTACCGAATACCCGCAAGCAAAGCCACACAGTAAAAATACAAGCAGAGGGAGCAACTCAACCTCTAGTGCAATCATGCTCCTAGCTTACATCAGTCTAAACATGGACTTATTCTAATGCATCAAGCAAATCAAACAAGTCATAGCAATACAGTTGCACAAAAGGAGAACAGACAGGAAAGAAAGCAGAACAACAGCTTCCACAACAAAGCTCTCCTCTGACAGCAGTTCAGTCACCAGTCTGCAACTACTCTTCAAGGCTATCATCCTCAATAGTAAGTATCAACTTGCTTCTCTGAGCTTCCAACACATCCACATAAGTATCAACTTATCCCTCTCCTTCAACTTCAAGCTTCAACTCTTCAGTAAGCTCCACCTTCAGGCCTCAATGCATTAAACCCACAGGCATCAGCTTGCTTCTTCCTCAAGCTTCAGCTTCTTCATTCAATCTTCAATGAATTCCCCTCACAAGTATCAACTTGTTCTTCATCTTCTTCAAGCTTCAGCTCTTTCTTCAATTTCAGCTTGATCTTCTTCCCACAAGTATCAACTTGCTCCCCTTGATCCTCAAGCTTCAGCTCCAAAGGTAGTCTTCAAACACATAGAAGTATCAACTTCTAGCCTTCAATCTTCTGACAAGGAATTCCATCCTCTAGCAAGGGAGAAAGATTCATCTGACAAGAGCAGAGTTTGGATGATTGGTAGCAAAGTGAAGACCAAAGGTCACCACTAAGCATCCTATCATCATAGAAAGGGGCCCTCAAAGGTTCTACCAACCTGTAAAGAGCCACACATCCTACCAAAGAAGGGATGAGGCCTTTACAAGGGACCTTACATCATGGGGAAGAATAGAAGTGATCAACACCTTCCATGCTTGTGAAAGAAGAGAATCTATCTAGAAACTCTGCATACAAACCCTCATCTTAACACCTAATCAACACTACACCCAAAAGAAGGGAAGATCTTCACATCCAAGCTTCTTCAAGCACTCCATTTCATCTTCAACTTGCCTTCATCATCCACCAAGGGTAAAAACAACACAAGCTTACTCTAAGGGAACCTAAGGGGTTAATCTAGTCAAATTAGTGCATTAGAATCATCTAAAGTTAGCACCTAAACTAAAATTAAACAAAAATAGTAAACTACATTGTAAATTCCTACAAATATTCCTAAGGGACCCTAATTCAATCATGAATCTACCACACAAAATTCAGAGGTTGAATCATCCACCAAGTTCTAGATATAAAACCTAAATCATAAGGTATTAACCATAGACCCTAAAAATGGAGCTCCTAAAGTTTCAACCTAAAACTACCACTTACATTCATCACAAAAATGTGAGAAAAATCTAGGGGGAACATGCATATCTATGCTAGCTACACACAAAAACTCAAGGCAATAATCATCATCAAATGATCAAACCAAATTCAACAAAACAAAGCATCAACCATGGTTATTTAACATCAATTAAAATTCAAGAAATGAAAATAAAATCAAAAATGCATGAAATATTAATATTTTTTATCTAAAAAAAACTAGATTTAATCATGAATCAATGGAAAAAAGAATGGAATCATTTGAATTATTTTTCAATTTTTTATGGATTATCTACTAAACCATATAAAATGAAGAAAATAAATGAAAATAAAAGAAATTGGTGAAACCTGCGTGGCAAATAGCAAGAATTTCCAGTTCATTTCAGGATTGGGCCAAGGGGGGGGGGGGGGAGGGTGTGAAGAGCAATGATTTCATAGGTCCAGGCGCCAATTCTCAGTTCACAAAAAATAAACACAAGAAGACTCGAACCCATGCGCCTTTGGTCTATGCAACGAGGTAGCCAAGCCTGAGGTTTCCAACTTATAAAAACGATGCGTTGCAAGGCCAAGTTATGTGGCTCAACGAGAGCACTAGGATGAAGGTCTGAGTCAAAGTCTACCACGTGAATGAACACTCTAGATTTCGTCTTCCCCAATTTAAATTTCTGAAACTTCTCCACCTGCGCGCGCGAAGGTCACCGCCGGTGGCTTTTCCGGCCGGCCTTATCCAACCCTAACTCTCTCTACAGTCCTCCATTCCACATGGTTTCTATATGAATCTTGTCCTAAATTTCACAAGGAATCCACCTATACCACTCAATCATTCTAAAAACTCAAGAATCCAAGAATAGCAATCTCAACCGAAAATTGCATAAACCCTAAATTGTCACTAATCTTCAAATTAATGATCCAGAAAGCTTCTAGTAATGATCTACAATGCATCTAGCCTATCAAAACCTAGCCAAACTACCTGAATCATGCTACACGATGAGAATTACATACCTTTAAATTTTGAATGCGCAGAGCACTGAAACCTTCAAATCAACCTCCAAGAATCTCCAGACACCTTCACTAACACCAAAGGAAGCTTCTGTATGCAACAAATTGGATTGAAACTCTCTGAATTCTTGGATTCTATTTTGACTTGCAAGCTATGAATTCAAATTGCTCCCTCACGATTTTGCTATGATCTTGGCTTGAATTCTATCTGGAATCACTCATGCACTCTAGAGGAAGATGTTGAAAGCAAGAATTTGGATGGAAATGGATCAAAAGTGTGTAACCAAATTTGATTTGCAAGAGGAAAATTCAGAACTCAATCTCTCTTTTCTCTCCCAATTCTCACCAACCTTGGCCTTGGATCAGCTCTAGGGCTTATATAGAACCAGTGGGAATGATCTAGAAGTTCCTAGAACCATCTATATGAGATATCCAATATCTCTTGCTTTTGAATTTTTTATCTCATGCTCATCCATGGAAGCCTTGCTTGCAGCTTGTTTATCACCTCATTCTCATCCAAATTCTCCTCAAATGAGATTATGAAGGTGTTTGGATGGATTGGAGCATTGGTCTTGCACTTGTGCATAGTTTGGTTTATGTAACTTACATCATAAGCAATCAAATGCAAATCTTTGAATGGGGCCTCAAATGAAAAAACCAACATTGCCATTGTCTTTAAAATGAATTTTACAATCAAAGTGACCTATAAGTTTGTCTCATTTGGTCACCAAATGAATTATTTGAATTTTTGACCATTAAATCCTTTTAATTCTTCCTTTTTCAAAATTTCTTGAACCAAGTCTCTCCTTGAGCCATTTCAATGCCTCCTTGATGCATGGTCAAGGTTAAAACCCCATTTTGAGAAACCTTCTAGTTGAACAAAACTTCATTTGAGGCCTCTAAGTTGGTGAAAATGGCCCATGATCACAAATGACCTATAATCACCAAATGTCCAAAATACCCTTGACTTGTCAAAGCCATAACTTGAGTTCTAAAAATCCTATCAAGGACTTCTAGTACTCTCTAGAAAGCTAAGAGGATAAGTAACAACATTCATGTTGACAAAAAGTTCATAGGAATGATCCTTCTTGAGCAAATGTTTCATGCAAGTTGGGTAACTTTCAAGTTCCAAATTCACATGCCTCAGATGACTTGTAACTTGTCTGGCTCATAACTTGAGTTCTACAAATCCTATCAAGGACTTCTAGCACTCAAATTAAATCTAAGCTCATGCTCTACAACAATCATGTTGGGGTCAAGATGATATGACAATCACATCTTGAGCTAAATTGCCTTGAAGATAGGGGTCAAACTAGGGGATTTTACACTGTCAAGCCTTAGAAACCCTAGCTTGAAACTTCTCAAACTTCTTCAATAATGATGAGTTAACCTTGGAATCATCCTTAGAACATCTCAATTCATCAATCCATGATCACATGGCTCTTGGATTAGGTCTCAACCTCCTTCAAATCATCAGTTGACTTAGGGTTGACCTAGTCAAACCCTAATTGCACCAACCATGGCTGAGGCCTCTTAATCTTGCACAATGACATGTCTAGGCCTCAAAGTGATCTTCAAAACTTCTCATGAGCTCTCTCAAGACCTCAAGTCCAACTTCATGGCTTCATAATCATCTGATGGCTTCCCACAACTCTCAAGTTAGGAGACTTACACACTTGGCTTCAATCACTATCTCTGAGGATCTTTTAACTTCTCTGACAAGGATATCAACCCTTGAGCACCTGAATAACCTTCTTAGCTAGCTTCATAGTATTGTATAGCTCTTAATTAGTGATCATACCTCTTGACCTCCTGCACACATGTCAATGAAATGCAAATGATAATGCTAATGTGAATGAAATGAAACATAAGCTAGGTAAAGAAATGTTGGGCAAATTTTGGGGTGCAACAGCTGCCCCTATTCAAATGGCTTGGACCTGACTGGGTGAGAAGCTAACGGTTCTCAAACAATCAAGGCACGAGACGATTGAATACCAACAAACCAGGAAATTTGCCAACTGCGCAGGTACACGGTACTCTGGTGGGGTCAAATCTTCGGAAACTGAAATGATAGTTGCACGGCAACTAGCTGGAGAATTGGTCACACGATAACCGGTGATACATAGCTGATATTGACATCAGGAATTCTGCGGCACTGCTGCAGAAGAATTCCTCGGGACTCATCCGGTCATTAGGAACTTTTTAACAATCGAGTTAATTATGTCGTCGGGCATTCTAAGAAATTTTCGGGCGTCAGCCGGACTTCATCAGTAAGTTGGGAACAGAATCCTCAATCAATCATGAACCCAATAGGGATATTTATTCTTCTGCCATCAGACCCCTTCGCATCAGCTGAGAGAACTGCGTTGACATCACAGTTGGACTTCGTCAGTAAGTCAGGGGTTTTGGCACCGCTGCCGGACTTCAATCATCAAGTCTTCTAGGGATGTTTCAACTTTTCTGTTTAAAACCTGCTGGGGATTTCAGGAATCATCCTGAGCAAACACTCTGTCGGGGATTCTAGAGAACTATCGAGTAATTTTGCTTCGGGGATCCAGAAATCATTCTGGATGAATCAACTCTGCTGAGGACTTCAAGAATCATCTTGGACAAATAACTCCGCCGGAGACTTCAAGAATCATCCTGAACCAATAACTCTGCTGGAGATTTTAGGAATCATCCTGAGCAAACACTCTGTCGGGGATTCTAAGCATAAACTTGAGCAGCCAACTCTGGCGACTTCACAGGGGATTTTAAGAATCATCTTAAGCAAACACCTTCGCTGGAGAATTCAAGAATCATCTTGGGCAAACAACTTTGCTGGGGAACACCTGCAAAACAAGAACGGTAACAACCTAGCTCATGTTTCATATGCATATGTTTGACAATGGCGCAATGCTCCACACGGTGGAAATACTACACATTTAGGGTAAATGCTATGCAATCATGCAAGATGCTATGACCCCATCAGCAAAATAAATGCTGAAGGGAGAATACTCCTGTGAAAGAA
The DNA here is from genome assembly GCA_963859935.3 of Lathyrus sativus. NCBI lineage: Eukaryota > Viridiplantae > Streptophyta > Magnoliopsida > Fabales > Fabaceae > Lathyrus > Lathyrus sativus. The sequence continues at coordinate 49,859,000 of OZ012736.1, read as the reverse complement.
GGAATCATCCTGCCGAGGATAAGAAGTCACACCAATCTCAATTGGATTCCGCCTGGGGAAGTGATCTTCAGCCGACTGCTGCAGGGGAACAAAGTTCTACAAGAACCTGAACCTGTTCAACTGGGCCTACGAGCCACAACTGCTGAGGAAAACGATGTCAATCGCAGAAATAAACTGCAAGGCCCTCGCGGCCAAACTTTCCTGGAGATAACGACTCCGGGGGGAATACAGCATCAGTTATTCAACACTCTACTGGGGAGAACTAATCATGGCCTCAACGACTTCCAAAGACTCGGCTGGGGAAGAAGGAATCATCCTACTTGCTGGGGAGAGTACGACTCTGTGGGGAATCTCAATTCCGCTGGAGACTTCAGTCTGAACTATTGAAAGCTGCACCCTTCAGTATATGACTCAGCTGGGGAGATGACGATCCTTCAGGATACATCTGATTGGGGAGAGAATCTTCTCTGCCTGGGGAAACATATCAATGCTTACGATCTCATGTTCAGACTCCATGGGGAGATACTGCTGGACTTGCTGGAGAAGAAGGAATCATCCTGCTCGGGGACGCCTACGGCATACTGCCTGGTATATGCTACACCTGCAACGACACAAACAAACAGACAAGATACCCTTCTCAAAGGGACCTATCAAGGTTATCATCTTGTGACAATGTTCAAGTAATTCCTTGTTTCAACAATCAGTGGCCTAGTCCAGTAAGTTTATGTATGCGCATTTTATCAAAAACATCGGCGTTCTTTTTCGCAAACAAAACAGATAAATGCTAAACAGGCAAACAGAATTGCTGAATAGTATACATTTCATTCATAACGAACCCCTGAATGGGCAAAAATGTTTTACAACAGATGCAAGCTCCTAGAATGAGGAAGTCGCGCAAATATAAAACATAAATATACATCAGTATATACACAAATGTCAGCAATGAGGCGTAGACGAACACCATGAGTTAATCCCTCTATGACCCACTCGACTTTGATACTTCTCCGGTGCTTCAGCTTCAGAAGAGATTGATTCAGATAAACGGCCTTCAGGTCTTCCAAACCACTAAGCAATGAGAGTCCACACGCGGAACACAGTCATTTACTTTTTCAAATCCCTAACTTTTGCCTGAATCGCCCTTTCGGGTTTTCGATTCACCGGGATACCCTTTTTTGCCAAAGTCGCCCTTCCAGGTTTTCGAATTTGCGGGTGTACATTCTTTTCTTTATATCCCTAATTTTTGCCCGAACCTTTTTCCATTTTTATGGTTTGCCGGGATGCCCCGTTTTTGCCTGGATATTCTTTTTCTTTCCAGCGGGTCATTTTTTAACCAAAGTTTTTTTAACTGCGTCCGCATTCATCGGGGATGCAAAATCTTCACCATCCATCGTGGATAACAACAAGGCTCCTCCCGAGAAGACCTTGCTGACGACGTACGGACCTTCGTAATTGGGAGTCCACTTGCCCCGGTGATCAGAGTATGGAGGAAGAATCTTCTTCAGGACGAGATCACCCGTCTGAAAGCTTCTAGGACGCACCTTCTTATCATAAGCTTTCTTCATTCGGCCTTGGTACAGACGACCGTATGCAATCGATGCTAATCTTTTCTCGTCCATCAGGCTGAGTTGGTTTAGTCGGTTCTTAGTCCATTCTGCCTCATTGAGTTTCACATCAACCAAAACTCGTAAAGAAGGAATCTCCACTTCTAACGGTAGGACAACTTCCATACCGTACACTAAGGAGAATGGAGTTGCCCCAGTTGACTTACGTACTGTTGTACGATAACCGTGCAGTGCAAATGGCAGCATCTCATGCCAATCCTTATAGGTCACAACCATCTTCTGTACAATCTTCTTAAAGTTCTTATTGGCCGCTTCAACGGCGCCATTCATCTTTGGCCGGTAAGGAGATGAGTTGTGGTGCTCAATCTTGAAACTCTGGAACAACTCCTTCATCATCTTGTTATTCAGGTTCAAACCATTATCAGTAATGATCCGCTCAGGAATTCCGTAACGACAGATGATATCCCTCTTTATGAATCTAGCCACCACCTGCTTGGTCACATTAGCGTACGAGGCTGCCTCCACCCACTTAGTGAAGTAGTCGATAGCTACTAGAATGAAGCGATGACCGTTAGATGCAGTGGGCTCGATCTTGCCTATCATGTCGATGCCCCACATGGAGAACGGCCACGGGGAGGACATGACATTTAACGGGCATGGCGGCACATGAATCTTATCAGCATAAATCTGGCATTTATGACATCTCTTCGCGAATTTAAAGCAATCTGATTCCATCGTCAGCCAGTAGTATCCTGCTCTCAGGATCTTTCACGTCATAGCGTGCCCGCCGGCGTGCGTACCAAATGTGCCTTCATGGACTTCTTCCATGAGCATACTCGCTTCTTTCTCATCTACACATCTGAGTAGCACGAGATCGTGGTTTCTTTTATACAAAACTCCATCAGGATTGACATAAAAGTTTCCGGACAGCCTCCTCAGAGTCTTCTTATCCTGGGTTGACGCTCCCTCAGGATACTCCTTAGTCATAAGGAAGGTTTGGATATCATGGAACCATGGCTTGCCGTCGGAGGCTTCCTCGATCTCAAAGACGAATGCAGGTCTATCAAGACGAGAAAGGACAATTCTTGGAGCTTCATTCCAAAAATTGACTTTATACATCGAAGCCAACGTGGCTAAGGCATCAGCCATTTGGTTTTCGGCTCTGGGCATATGATGGAGTTCCACTCGATCAAAGAACGGAAGTAGCCTTCTGGCATAGTTCATGTACGGCACCAAATTTGATTGACGAGTCTCCCACTCCCCTTTAATCTGGTTGATCACAAGTGCCGAGTCACCATATACATCTAGGTTCTTGATTCTCAAATCAATTGCTTCTTCTAGACCCATGATGCATGCTTCGTACTACGCTTCGTTATTGGTGACCGAAAACGTCAGTCTAGCGGTGAATGGGATGTGGGATCCATGAGGAGTCGTGATGATCGCCCCAATGCCACTTCCATAAGAATTAACCGCCCCGTCAAATATCAATTTCCATTGGGATTTCCTGTCTGGACCCTCGTCGGGCAACGGTTCATCGCAATCCTTTGCTTTGAGAAACATGATATCCTCATCAGAGAATTCAAATTTCATCGGCTGATAATCCTCGATCGGCTGTTCGGCAAGATATTCAGACAATACGCTTCCCTTGATGGCCTTCTGGGAAACGTACTGAATGTCATATTCCGTCAACACCATTTGCCATCTGGCAATCCTGCCCAAAAGCGCTTGCTTCTCGAAGACGTACTTGATCGGATCCATCTTCGAAATTAGCATGGTTGTGTGATTGAGCATGTACTGTCGTAAACGTTTGGCAGCCCAGGCTAGTGCACAACACGTTTTCTCCAGCATCGAGTAACGAGATTCACAATCTGTGAACTTTTTACTCAAGTAGTAAATGGCATGCTCCTTTCTGCCCGTCTCGTCGTGCTGACCGAGGACACACCCCATACTATTCTCAAGAATTGTCAAGTACATGATTAGGGGTCTTCCGGCCACTGGGGGTATCAAGATCGGAGGTTCATGCAGATACTGTTTTATCTTATCAAATGCCTTCTGGCAATCCTCGTTCCAGATAATCGCCTGATTTTTCTTTAACAGTTTGAACATCGGTTCACACGTGGCCGTGAGCTGAGAGATAAACCTTGCAATGTAGTTTATTCTGCCCAGGAAACCACGAACTTCTTTTTCTGTTCTTGGCGCTGGCATTTCTTGTATTGCTTTTATCTTTGCAGGATCAACCTCGATGCCTCTTTCACTCACGATAAACCCCAGTAGCTTTCCAGACCGTACTCCGAAAGTACACTTGTTAGGATTCAGCCTCAACCTGAACTTCCTAAGCCTCTCAAAAAGCTTCAGCAAATTGACCAGATGTCCTTCCTCTGTTTGGGACTTCGCAATCATGTCATCAACATAGACTTCAATCTCATGATGAATCATGTCATGAAATAAAGTAACCATTGCTCGTTGGTAAGTGGCCCCTGCGTTCTTCAGACCGAAAGACATTACCTTGTAGCAAAATGTTCCTCAAGGTGTAATAAATGTAGTTTTCTCCATGTCCTCCGGCGCCATCTTGATCTGATTGTAGCCGGAGAAGCCATCCATGAATGAAAATACGGAGAACTGAGCTGTATTGTCGACCAACACATCAATATGAGGGAGCGGGAAGTCATCTTTAGGGCTCGCTCTATTCAAATCCCGATAATCGACGCACATCCGCACCTTACCGTCCATCTTCGGTACAGGTACTATGTTGGCGACCCACGGAGGGTAGGTGGTGATCGTTAAGAAGCCAGCATCAAGCTGTTTCTGCACTTCTTCTTTGATCTTAACGGCCATATCTGGTCGTGTCCTCCTAAGCTTCTGCTTAACGGGAGGACAATCTTCTCGCAGCGGCAAGTGGTGGACCACAATGTCGGTGTCAAGTCCGGGCATATCTTCGTATGACCAAGCAAAGACGTCATTATACTCTCTTAGCATCTCGACCAATCTCTACTTGACATCACTCTGTAATGCAGCCCCTATCCTGACGTTCCTAACAAGCTCTTCAGAACCCAGATTCACAATCTCAATCTCTTCCTCGTGAGGTAGAATAACTTTCTCTTCTTGTTTCAACAAGCGGGCCAACTCTTCGGGAAGGTCTTCGTCTTCATCAATCTCTTCTTCGGCTTGATAGATTGGGCAATCGAAGTCGAAGTGAGTCGTAGAAGGTCTAGAGTCGATGTCATCTGCTATGTGAATCCTGCAATAACAATGGTTAAGCTTAAAACAAGGATATGCAGGTTAGCACAAACCTCATTGCCATTTTATTGTTTTTCAAAACAAATATAAAACAGGAATAATAGAGATCACAACATTTGAATGCGAAGAAAAACGCCTTTTGATTTATTGGTAAAATGCATGTACATAACCAAACAAGGCCCTGACAATAAAACCACTATGCCCCGGGTAGGACATAGGGTTGTACAATGATTGGAGAAAGTAAATCATTACTCTTTGCCTGTCACTTGGATGGTATCCCTGATTGACCAGTTGTTGAGGCTCTCTCCTGGTTTGCTTGGCTGGATCCAAGAGTCCAGATCGCAGTCGCTGTCTTCGCCGTCTTCAGACGCTGCGTTGACACTTTCAAATATTACTCTGCCGCTAGTAAACTGGATCGGCCCTTTACCTCATGCCGCACTGTGAGAAGAAGAGGCTTCAGCCGTCGGAGAGTATCCTAACCCGAACTTGTCCTGCTTGTTAGGTATCTCTAGAATTCGCCTCCAGCCTGGGGTAGATCCGGCTTGAACAGCGGCCCGGGCTTCCTTGAAGGAAGAGAGAGTCATCTCTGGTTTCTTAGTGATTACAGGAGCTACGTTCTTGACTTTAACAGCTTCGAACGCCTGACATAGGGTTTCGTGGATTTCTCCATCCATCTCAACATACTGGAAGGACGACAAATGGCTCACCATTATGTTTTCCTCTCCACATACAGTCACGATGCTGCCTCCGACAGCATACTTGAGCTTCTGGTGTAACGTGGAGGTCACGGCACCCGCATAATGGATACATGGCCGGCCTAAGAGACAACTATAGGCAGGCATGATGTCCATGATGTAGAAGACTGCGTCGAAAGTTTCCAGCCCAACTTGGATTGGTAGCGTCACCTCCCCGAAAACATGACGTTTGGTTCCATCGAACGCTTTCACAACCAGATCACTGGGTGTACAAATCAATCCGCGAGTGTCTAACTACATCAATGCTTTCTTCTAAAGAACATTGAGCGATGACCCTGTGTCCACCAACACATGAGACATAATCGTTCCCCTACACTCTATCGAGATGTGCAGGGCACTGTTGTGGTTTCTTCCCTTCGGCGTCAGCTCCAGGTCAATGAACCCTAACCCGTTTCCAGCATTCACGTGGGCTACGACCCCTTCTAACTGGTTGACTGATATTTCCTGCGGTACATACGTGGCATTCAAAACCTTCAGCAGCGCATTGCGATGTGCCTCAGAACATAACAACAAATTCAGGATGGAAATTTTCGAGGGTGTTTGATGGAGGTGATCCACGATCTTGTAGTCACTCTTCTTAATCAACCTCATAAACTCTTCAGCGTCCTTAACAAGTAAGTCCTTCTCTACCCCGCGAGGGGTTTCCTCAACGACTTTACTCTTTCCCTTATCGGTTACTTCAGCGTTGTCCGCCACAACCTCAGGTGGAGCAAATACTCTTCCGCTGCGCGTGATTCCGCTAATGCCGACTAGGTTATCCACAGACGACCCGACTGGTTCCACTTCCAACTTCTGTCCGTTACAATAGACGTCTGCCCCATAATGCCATGGGACAGCATTGGTGCTTTCGAAAGGTATCGGCCCAGCCTTGGTGATGGTAATCGTGGGCGCCCTAGGTGCAGAAATAGTGATCGTCCAGCGAGGGATGGTGATGGTGGCAACCTCATCATCTTGCTTCAGCATTACCTCTCCAGATCCACATTCGGCCCTTCGGCTAAACTGCAAGATTCCTTCGGTCATCAGACTCTGAATCCCCACTGCCAACTGCTCACATCCATCAGGAAGAGTCGCACAGCCCATGCACAATTCTCCACAGCCCGGGAAGAAACCTTTCTTCATCAGCTTGACTTTAACGAAGCTAAGCGGTGTCTTCAGATCCTTGACATCAGTCAACAAATCTAAGTTCTCGTCCTCAATAATGGCATTCACCCCACCTCCCCTATGGTTCGACATAGGGTTCTTTGTGACATTCGGCACATTATCTGAGAAATTGATGATCTTAGCATCCACCATATCCTGCACCTTGTGCTTGAAGGCTTTGCAGTTTTCTATCGTGTGGCCTGGTGCCCCAGAGTGAAACTCACAAGTTGCATTCGCATCATAACCTGGCGGCGGTGCCCCTATCAAGGGAGCCAGGGTTCTCTTCTGGATTAGCTGTAACTGAAGCAGGGTCTGTAACAGCTGAGCATAAGACATGGGCGGTGTTTCAGGGTGACGACTTGATAGAGGTGCCCTGTTATGATACTTTCTGTACCCTTGCTGATTTGGCTGCTGCTGCTGCTGTGGCTGGGGTTGTTGGACAGCGGGGATGGTTATACTGGCCACCTGCTGGTGAGGGCCTTTACCTTTCCTTCGAGCGTTGGACACGACGCTCGTTTCTCCTTCCCGCCTTTTGCCACCATACGGCTTCTTTCCTCCTCCAACTGAGGATAAATCACCTTGAATTTTCCCCAGTTTGATCCCATTTTCAACGTGCTCGCCGGTGATGATGAGATCTGAGAAGCTTCCAGACATACTGCTGACCAATTTCTCGTAATAAACCCCTGGGAGGGTGGCTACAAACATTTCAACAAGCTCACGTTCAACCATCGGCGGCTGAACTCTAGCTGCCAATTCACGCCACTGCTGGGCGTACTCTTTGAACCCTTCGTTGTTCTTCTGTGACAAATTCTGCAGTTGTACTCGGTTCGGAGCCAAGTTACTGTTATACTGGTAATGGTGCACAAAGGCTTCAGCAAGTTCCTTCCACGTGCGCACACTGGTAGGTTCCAAACTCATGTACCATTCCAAGGATGGCCCGGACAAGCTATCCTGGAAGAAGTGCATCAGCAGCTTCTCGTCTTCAGAGTGAGCGGACATTTTCCGATAGTATGATCTCAGGTGGACGCGAGGACAAGTTGCGCCCTTGTACTTCTCAAAGTCGGGTACCTTGAACTTGGGAGGTACCTTGAAATCCACAATCAGTCCCAACTTGGACATGTCGACACCCATAGTGTTCAGGTTCTCGAAATTCCTCATCTTGTCCTCGAGGGCCTTAAACCTCAGACGTGCTTCAGCAGTCAGCTCTCCTTCAGCACCTTTCTGTGAGAACAAATTGTCTTGACGGTCTTCTAACCATGGCTGAGGCCCATACAGATTTCCAACACCCGCATTGCCGTTACCCAGTCCAACATTGACATTAGCTTCGAAATTCCCATTACCGACGCCAGTCGTATTACCATTGAGCCCCATGTTAGCGATCACGTTGCCGTTGCCACTACCATTCCCCCCGGTCACGGGGATGCCGTTCTGAGGAGTTTCAACAGGTGGAGGGGTTGGAACAGTCCCACCATGGAGTACACCATTGCTGTCAACCCTTGAAATCAGAGGCTGGACCAAAGTTCTGAGCTGGTCCTGGCCGTTGGCAACCACTTGCATGAGCTCCATGAAGCGGTCCATCCTTTCTCGGAGTGCCTGAACGTTAGTCTGCACTTGTTCCATTGCTCTAGCTTGATTTTCTCTGGTCGGATAGCGGTGGATTGGTCTTTGATCAATCCTGGAACAACCTGAAACAACCTGTATACACAAAAGGGTTAGAAAAAACGACAAAGTGCTCGTTATGCAAATGCTTCATGCAAATGCAAACGTGTGTTTGTGCGTTAGGGAGATTTTCCCCAATCCTAGTGCCAGAGTGCCAGTGCTGATAATAAGAAGTCCGAGTCTAGTCATGGAAATAACATCTCATATATATAAAGAAAGCCCATCAAGGCGGTACACAACGTCACTGAGTACAAGCAGAATCAATAGCATGACCTCGACCAACAAGCCTGGTGATGGTCAGCATACAAAAGGATTACAAATATAGTCAATTGCAGCCACAGGCTCGAAACTCTTCTAACAGATTCCTTGTTTCTGGATGATCAGGCCGGGTGAGCAACCCTTCGACGAGTAACTCCCTCCGCATAATGGTGTATTGAAGACCTTCAACCGAGTCTTCCCATGCTCCTTCGCCGAAACAATCTTCTAACTTCCGCTTCTTGGATTCAAACGTCAGCTTGCGCTCCTTCAGGTTAGCAAGAGCTTTGTTGAGCTGGCCTTCAGCGGCATATCTGCGAGCGGTTTCTTCATCAAACCTTTTCTCACTAGCCTTCACCCAGGCTTTCAACTTGGAGATCTGCTGCTTCAGCTTATCCTCCCGTTCTTTGCTGTTGGCTAGGGTGGCCTTCCAGTGCTGATTAAACTTGGATATTCTCCGGTACGCTTCATCCAAGTGCTGCTTCTTAGTGGCCAGTACGTCATTGACAGCTTTGAAGTCTCGACCCAAGCGCTCACACTCAGTTATCTGCTTATTCAAATCCGTCCCTAACTGGTTCACCAGCTCTGTTTGCCTCTTAAAGGAATGGACGGCCTCGCTTCTCTCACTTCTGAGTTGAGCCAATTCTTTTTCCAGTTCTTCATTTGCCTTTTTCAGCCCGTCTCTCTCAGCTAACACCTGATTGTACTGCTGAATAGGCACGGTGGTAGGCTCTTCAATCACTGGAGGGCTTTCTGGCTGGGCAGGTGGAAACGGCATCCCTATAATATCGGCTCTGGCTCTTATCCAGGTCACATATGGAGCGTAGGCTTGACTATTACTTTTTCCCAGCAACGGCTTTCCCCGCTTACTGATACCATTCCAAGCGTGTTGATGCTTAGATAACATATCCCCCTCTAGAAGACCAGTGAGGTACAGAGATTCCTGCACCTCTTCATCCTTCGGCGGAGCTCTCAAAGCATAAGCAAACTGTCGGACCAGCAGAGATGGATTATAGTTGATACAACCCTTCCTGCCTATCGAAGGCACACTCGAAAATCCACTGTAGCTGAAGATAATCTCAGTACCCAACCTATCTCTATCAAACCTGGTAATATCCTCCGCCGACAGACTCATCAAACGCTCAAACCACTCGGCCGTGGCTGCAGACGAAGCAAAGGGACCTTTCTTGGGTAGGTGACTATCAAGCCATCTATAGAGCAGGGGCACACAGCACGAGACATTCTTGCCCCTTCTGTTCTCATTTTTGTAGTGAACGGAATGGTAAACATCTCCTATCAAGGTAGGGACTGGATTCCCTGATGCAAAGATGTGAAATGCGTCGAAGTCTACAAAGTCAGGCATATTAGGGAACAGAATGATGCCATATATGCACAGAGCGAGGATGGCATTGAACACGATCCAACAACCGTCTTTGGCGCACTGCTGAGCTTTTCACACTAGGAACTGCAAGGAGAAACCGGGAACCTTGTTCCAAATAGACAAGACTAACTCGGAGGCATCTAGGTGAAGTGAAGGAGCTAGACTAGCCAGATTAGGCTCAGCATCCATATGAACAAAAGGCATCTGACTTTTGATAGGCACACCTAACAAATCAGCATACTCCTCTAGTGTGGGCGTGAGAATAAAGTCCTGGAAAGTAAAGCATCTCAAAGGAGGATCGTAGAACTGCAGTAGGACGTGCAACCCATTCAACTCAAACACAGAGGGTTTACGAGCCAAGCTGAGCAGTTTCCCATAAGACTTTCTGAATTCATCTCTCACAGAATCATCTGCCAAAGCAATCAAACCAGTCAGCTGAACAACATCAGGAGTAGGGAGTTTGTAGGCCACATTCTTCCTCAGAGAACCCATAATAGCACAACAGAAGGCAAGAAAACCTGAATCGGGGTAAATGGTACCTGCAACACAGACACACGTTAATGAAATGCAAATGAGTATGCAAAGCAAGGTAAAATGCAATCATGCAGGAGGAGATCAAGACAACTGTGCTGTTGAAGAGAAGAAGGTGAAGATTCTGTATCAACAAAACCACAATACTGCTCTGTCAAGAACAACCACTATCTCTGATAAGGCGAAAACCCTGGTATCGGACCATAAATCTGCTCTGTCAAGAACACACATATCTGAAGACAAGGACCTCTGATACAGGACCACAAATCTGCTCTGTCGAGGGCAAATACACATCTGATAATAAGGACCTCTAATACAGGACCATAAATCTTCTCTATCAAGAACAAATACACATCTGATAATAAGGACCTCTGATACAGGACCATAAATCTGCTCTATCAAGAACAAATATACATCTGATGATGAGAACCTCTGATACCGACAAAACTGATTCACTATCAAGAAAACCAGGTAGTCTGAAGGTTAAGGTTTCCTGCAACAAACCCAACCCTGCTCACAGGTATGGACCTAAACTGACACAAGTCCGGTATCCTATGCGGTCATCAGTGTCACAGACTTTCAAGAGGGGTGATACGATACCTAGAAGGTGTGGCATCACCATCTCCTGAAGCGGCCTCACTCAGCTGAATTCCAAATGATCGGTCCCCAGAGTCGACAATCCTCCAAACCAACAACCCCTCAGGCCCAAAGGGCCAGAAAAGAAGTCAACCGGGAAATGAGAGATCAGAGCTTACGTAGTTTGGGATAATACGGCTTACAGGTTTTCAGATTCATCAGTTTTATCGAGTAGGGTTAAGAAATAGTTCCAGCAGTTGGATGTACGCAGCTCCACCCTTGGAGACTTAGGCGTTACCGTTTGCGGTAGATCTAGGAGTTAACGACACTCTTTTCTTCAAAAAAGCTTCCTTTGAATTACGGGCTCACGGGGCAAAAAGGTTTGAAGTTTGTTTTCTGTCTTTTACGGAAGAACTGTCTTTTATGGATGTTTGCAACCAATATCGCACTAGATACTATGACCTGAGAGTGAATGCGTCGCATGTCACCCAAAGGGTGCCATACTAAACATCCAGACTGTTGAAAAGAAACTCTCCAACAATCCATTCTCAGATAGCTTAAGGCTCGTAACGTACGACGTCAGTTAACCTTTATTACTGTATCTTGATTTGTTTTGAGATGAAAAGAGAGAACGAACAGGTTCAACTAAGGGGAGACTATCAAGTCCTAATGTTGTCATGCCAAGGATTCATCCTATGGTTGAGGTTTGAAACAGGGAACTCCTAGAAGTTATCATGCATAGGTTTCAACCTAAAGTTCTATCATCAATTCCTTATCAAAGGAAGTGAGATTCCTAGGGGATCATGTCAATGATAAACAGAAATAGATAAAGCATCAGCTTAAACAGTAAACAGTAAACAACTGTAAAATGCATGCAATGCAAGTGAGGGAGGAAATGTGTGTGGGGCATCAGTCTCCACAAGCTCATCTCAACCTCAAGCAAGATATGAATAACTGCAATCATACAGAAAAAATAAAATTCCATCAAGCAAAACACAAACCACATAGGCAAGGGAGCTGGGCTCTACCGAATACCCGCAAGCAAAGCCACACAGTAAAAATACAAGCAGAGGGAGCAACTCAACCTCTAGTGCAATCATGCTCCTAGCTTACATCAGTCTAAACATGGACTTATTCTAATGCATCAAGCAAATCAAACAAGTCATAGCAATACAGTTGCACAAAAGGAGAACAGACAGGAAAGAAAGCAGAACAACAACTCCCACAGCAAAGCTCTCATCTGACAGCAGTTCAGTCACCAGTCTGAAACTACTCTTCAAGGCTATCATCCTCAATAGCAATTATCAACTTGCTTCTCTGAGCTTCCAACACATCCACATAAGTATCAACTTATCCCTCTCCTTTAACTTCAAGCTTCAACTCTTCAGTAAGCTCCACCTTCAGGCCTCAATACATTAAACCCACAGGCATCAGCTTGCTTCTTCCTCAAGCTTCAGCTTCTTCATTCAATCTTCAATGAATTCCCCTCACAATTATCAACTTGTTCTTCATCTTCTTCAAGCTTCAGCTCTTTCTTCAATTTCAGCTTGATCTTCTTCCCACAAGTATCAACTTGATCCTCAAGCTTCAGCTCCAAAGGTAGTCTTCAAACACACAGAAGTATCAACTTCTAGCCTTCAATCTTCTGACAAGGAATTCCATCCTCTAGCAAGGGAGAAAGATTCATCTGACAAGAGCAGAGTTTGGATGATTGGTAGCAAAGTGAAGACCAAAGGTCACCACTAAGCATCCTATCATCAGAGAAAGGGGCCCTCAAAGGTTCTACCAACCTGTAAAGAGCCACACATCCTACCAAAGGAGGGATGAGGCCTTTACAAGGGACCTTACATCATGGGGAAGAATGGAAGTGATCAACACCTTCCATGTTTATGAAAGAAGAGAATCTATCTAGAAAGTCTGCCTACAAAAATAGTAAACACTACACCCAAAAGAAGGGAAGATCTTCACATCCAAGCTTCTTCAAGCACTCCATTGCATCTTCAACTTGCCTTCATCATCCACCAAGGGTAAAAACAACACAGGCTTACTCTAAGGGAACCTAAGGGGTTAATACAGTCAAATTAGTGCATTAGAATCATCTAAAGTTAGCACCTAAACTAAAATTAAACAAAAATAGTAAACTACATTGTAAACTCCTAAAAATATTCCTAAGGGACCCTAATTCAATCATGAATCTACCACACAAAATTCAGAGGTTGAATCATCCACCAAGTTCTAGATATAAAACCTAAATCATAAGGTATTAACCATAGACCCTAAAAATGGAGCTCCTAAAGTTTCAACCTAAAACTACCACTTACATTCATCACAAAAATGTGATAAAAATCTATGGGGAACATGCATATCTATTCTAGCTACACAGAAAAAATCAAGGCAAGAATCATCATCAAATGATCAAACCAAATTCAACAAAACAAAGCATCAACCATGGTTATTTTAACATCAATTAAAATTCAACAAATGCAAATAAAATCAAAAATGCAAGAAATATTAATATTTTTTATCTAAAAAAACTAGATTCAATCATGAATCAATGGAAAAAATAATGGAATCATTTGAATTATTTTTCAATTTTTTATGGATTATCTACTAAACCATATAAAATGAAGAATATAAATGAAAATAAAAGAAATTGGTGAAACCTGCGTGGCAAATAGCAAGAATTTCCAGTTCATTTCAGGATTGGGCCAAGGGGGGGTGTGAAGAGCAATGATTTCATAGGCCCAGGCGCCAATTCTCAGTTCACAAAAAATAAAAGAAAAAGTTACAAAAGAAGACTCGAACCCATGCGCCTTTGATCTATGCAGCGAGGAAGCCAAGCCTGAGGTTTCCAACTTACCAAAACGATGCGTTGCAAGGCCAGGTTATGTGGCTCAACGAGAGCACTAGGATGAAGGTCTGAGTCAAAGTCTACCACGTGAATGAACACTCTAGATTTCGTCTTCCCCAATTTAAATTTCTGAAACTTCTCCACCTGCGCGCGCGAAGGTCACCGTCGGTGGCTTTTCCGGCCGGCCTTATCCAACCCTAACTCTCTCTACAGTCCTCCATTCCACATGGTTTCTACATGAATCTTGTCCTAAATTTCACAAGGAATCCACCTATACCACTCAATCATTCTAAAAACTCAAGAATCCAAGAATAGCAATCTCAACCGAAAATTGCATAAACCCTAAATTGTCACTAATCTTCAAATTAATGATCCAGAAAGCTTCTAGCAATGATCTACAATGCATCTAGCCTATCAAAACCTAGCCAAACTACCTGAATCTTGCTACACGATGAGAATTACATACCTTTAAATTTTGAATGCGCAGAGCACTGAAACCTTCAAATCAACCTCCAAGAATCTCCAGACACCTTCACTAACACCAAAGGAAGCTTCTGTATGCAACAAATTGGATTGAAACTCTCTGAATTCTTGGATTCGATTTTGACTTGCAAGCTATGAATTCAAATTGCTCCCTCACGATTTTGCTATGATCTTGGCTTGAATTCTATCTGGAATCACTCATACACTCTAGAGGAAGATGTTGAAAGCAAGAATTTGGATGGAAATGGATCAAAAGTGTGTAACCGAATTTGATTTGCAAGAGGAAAATTCAGAACTTAATCTCTCGTTTCTCTCCCAATTCTCACCAACCTTGGCCTTGGATCAGCTCTACGGCTTATATAGAACCAATGGGAATGATCTAGAAGTTCCTAGAACCATCTATATGAGATATCCAATATCTCTTGCTTTTGAATTTCTCATCTCATGCTCATCCATGGCAGCCCTGCTTGAAGCTTGTTTATCACCTCATTCTCATCCAAATTCTCCTCAAATGAGATTATGAAGGTGTTTGGATGGATTGGAGCATTGGTCTTGAACTTGTGCATAGTTTGGTTTATGTAACTTACATCATAATCAATCAAATGCAAATCATTGAATGGGGCCTCAAATGAAAAAACCAACATTGCCATTGTCTTTAAAATGCATTTTACAATCAAAATTACCTATAAGTTTGTCTCATTTGGTCACCAAATGAATTATTTGAATTTTTGACCATTAAATCCTTTTAATTCTTCCTTTTTCAAAATTTCTTGAACCAAGTCTCTCCTTGAGCAATTTCAATGCCTTCTTGATGCATGGTCAAGGTTACAACCCCATTTTGAGCAACTTTCTAGTTGAACAAAACTTCATTTGAGGCCTCTAAGTTGGTGAAAATGGCCCATGATCACAAATGACCTATAATCACCAAATGTCCAAAATACCCTTGACTTGTCAAAGCCATAACATGAGTTCTACAAATCCTATCAAGGACTTATAGTACTCTCTAGAAAGCTAAGCGGATAAGGAACAACATTCATGTTGACCAAACGTTCATAGGAATCATCCTTCTTGAGCAAAAGTTTCATGCAAGTTGGGTAACTTTCAAGTTCCAAATTCACATGCCTCAGATGACTTGTAACTTGTCTGGCTCATAACATGAGTTCTACAAATCCTATCAAGTACTTTTAGCACTCAAATTAAAGCTAAGCGCATGCTCTACAAGAATCATGTTGGGGTCAAGATGAGATGACAATCACATCTTGATCTAAATTGCCTTGAAGATAGGGGTCAAACTAGGGGATTTTACACTGTCAAGCCTTAGAAACCCTAGCTTGAAACTTCTCAAACTTCTTCAATCTTGATGAGTTAACCTTGGAATCATCCTTAGAACATCTCAATGCATCAATCCATGATCACATGGCTCTTGGATTAGGTCTCAACCTCCTTCAAATCATCGGTTGACTTAGGGTTGACCCAGTCAAACCCTAATTGCACCAACCATGGCTGAGGCCTCTTAATCTTGCAAAATGACCTATCTAGGCCTCAAAGTGATCTTCAACACTTCTCATGAGCTCTCTCAAGACCTCAAGTCCAACTTCATGGCTTCAGAATCATCTGATGGCTTCCCACAACTCTCAAGTTAGGAGAACTACACACTTGGCTTCAATCACTCTCTCTGAGGATCTTTTAACTTCTCTGACAAGGATATCAACCCTTGAGCACCTGAATAACCTTCTTAGCTAGCTTCATAGTCTTGTATAGCTCTTAATTAGTGATCATACCTCTTGACCTCCTGCACACATGTCAATGAAATGCAAATGATAATGCTAATGTGAATGAAATGAAACATAAGCTAGGTAAAGAAATGTTGGGCAAATTTTGGGGTGCAACAAAGAGGAGAGGACAATATTCAGAAGACTCCAGTGAACAATGTTGCTCAAGATCAGCACGTGCAGATTCCTGTAGAAGAGCATACTATTGCCAGAGATTGAGATTCATCTTCTCTTCATGACACGGAATGTGAAAATTTCACTTTCTCTATGCCAGATTCTCAAATGGTCGTTCCAAAGATTAATGCTAAGGACCTACAAACTGTTGAGTTTATGAGAAGATATTGTCTGTTGGATGAAAAGCTTGACGCCCAGATGAGTCAGGATACTCTTAATCTGAATGCTTCAAGCATGTGTTTGGTGCCTGGTCTTGTGATACCGCAAAAGTTTAAAACACCAAATTTTGAGAAATACATAGAAGATAGTTGTCCGAAGCAGCATTTGGTGATGTTTTGCAGATGAATGACCTTGTATGTCCATAATGACAAGCTTATGATGCACTGTTTTCAGGACAGTCGGAGTGGGGCATCATTGAGTTGGTATATGCATTTGGAGAGTGGTTGCATCCGATCATGGTCAAATTTAGAAAATGTATTTGTGAAGCAGTACAACTACAATCTCGACATGAACCCCAGTCGCATGCAATTGCAAGAATTATTTCAGGAAGACAATGAATCCTTCAGAGGGTATGTGCAGAGATGGAGAGAATTAGCTGCTCGTGTTCAACCACCGCTTTGGATAAAGAATTGGTTGACCTATTCATGGGTACTTTGCAAGGCCACTAATTTGATAAGATGGTTGGTAGTAGGATGTAAACTTTTCTGACTTGATGATAATGGTGGAACATATTGAGAGCAGAATCAAGAGCGGAAAGATTCGAGACATCTTAGTTACCTCAGTTTATGAAAGTGAATCAGTTGTCAGTTTACAAGAGGAATGGGAGAAGGACACTAATTCCATCCTGGAATCTCTAACACCCCATATTTAGTTTTCAGACGTTTTGTGTTTAGAGTCAGCAACCTGTTGGGTCTTCGTGTCAAACATCTGTTCCCCTCCAGAATCAGCGGTCATACTGTGATCAACCGCGTCAGCACGCCCGATGAAGACCAAGGAGGCCACATAGGCATTTCACCCAGTTGCTGATGACGTACAGTCAGTTGTTTCCAGACTTGATCAGAGGTGGATTGATAGTGCCAAAGAAGATTAATCTGGAGATTCCTCCATATCCGCCAGGTTTTGATGTCAACTTCCGCTGTGAATACCATGCTTGGGCACAAGGGCATTCAACCGAAGACTGTAAGGTGCTTAGGAGCAAGGTGCACACTCTACTGGACTCCAATATGTTCTTAATCACGCCTCAGGGTATCCAGATCAATGATCCTCCATCATCCAGCCATGGGGGCGTATCAGTTCATGGTATGGAGGAGTTCACCGAGAGCAAATGTTTAGAAGAGTACCAGACTGACTTCGACGAGCAATTCTAAAGATGGTTGACTTAGCAGTAAGCCAAGATTTGAAAGCCCGGTTCCCCGAAGCTGGCAATCTTTTTTATCATGTCATTTCTTTACATTTGTAGTTTCTTTTCTGTTAAAGTGAAAAACTCATTTGTAAAACTTGTGGGTTTCAATTGATATTGATAATGAAATGAATATGAAGGTTTTGATTAAATCCATTTGTGTTCACTAATTACTTTTTATTAATGACAGACGCTTGTTTAAGCAGAATCCGAGGAGGATGACGAAGTTGAAAGACGCGCAAGCTTCCGATTGTATGCTTTCAAATAAAACCTACTGATGATGTACAAGAATTGTTTCAAATTCCTAAACACCGGAGATATAAGGATGATAATACCTTCTTAACCCCTTTGAGCCTAGTAGTAGAAGCTTCTTTCTAAAAATGAAAAACCCTCAATCTTAACCCGGGGCAGGGTAGGTGTCTGTTAATTTAACCGAGCGTCCAAATTGCAAAAGGAGTGTTCCCGTTCAAGGACCAATCACACCTCTATAGGTCGTGCCTAAAAAAACCACAGTGGTTATCCATTACTGACCAAGGAGTGAAATAGTCACAATCCCTTTAACAAGCCAGACAAGCTGGTGTCACACGATTTGTTCAAAAAAGAGGATCAGAAGAAAAATAAAGAAAAGGAGCAAAAGGAAAAGCCCGCTAAGTCAATAACTTGAGAACAAGTGGCTTAGGAAAAAATTTAGGGCATCCCGCTGGACTTTAAAATCAAAAGAAACTCAAAAGAGTCAGTCCAGGAAAAAATAGGGAAATCAAAAAAATAATGGTGAAAAACAAGTCGTATGACTGCGGACACCAAAAGACGAAAAGCGAGTGACTGTCACTCCTGAAACTTGTGGTTTCCTGAACCATCACTCCTGTCAGTCAACCTTTGAAAGGTGAGCGCTAGTGTCAAATTAGCTGAATATAGGGTTGGAGAACATCAAGGAGAAGGGGTGGGTTAAAATGAACTTTGAGCCTTTATCCTTTCTTTAAAACTGTGAACCTGACCACGTTACATCCTTCAAAAGACCTAATTGAAGCAGGTTTTTTTCGAAAGCATACTTCGGTAAAGATCGCGTCGAAACTGACTCCTAAAAGGATTCTGCTCAACTTGTGGTTACTAAGGTTGACATTCTGGTAAGTGATTCGTTCACTATATGTCAGAACCTTTTTCCAGTGAACAGACTTGGATTTTAAACATGCATATGCATTGCATTAGTATATCTTTTGTGCAGAACAATTTGTTTTACTTGCGAGTAAGAACTTGACATCAGGAAAGTTTCTACAGTGGAAAGATTGATCGAGATAAGATGCAGAACACCTTAGTACTCAGTTGAGCAGGGGCAAGTCACATCAAATGATCATATAAAGGAAGTCAGCCATCCAAAGCTCAGTTAATCCGAGGCAATCAGGTCGAGATTCAATAAATCTTTCGAAGATTAGTCAGAGGCATCTTCTCCACAAATCAGCCAATCAGGGGAAAAGTCATTTCGACGCTGGGGCAGGCCACCCCAAGAGCATAGAAACTACCCTTATTCAGAAGGCGTTTAATCTGAAGCATCTCTCTGAGGTTCACAATGCTGAGGTAGTTCATATCTAACCATCAGGGTATGGAGATTTCAGGTTCCCTTTTGAGGAAGATTCCTACAAAAGTCCCACAGGCTGGGGAAAGAATGGAAATAGAAGGATATGTCCTCTCCAAATCCTTAGAGATACTCTGCGGTATTCAAACAGGTTCTGTCAACCTTCAAGTTTAAGATGAATGTCGAGAAGTCATGTTAATCATCCCCTAACCCTTCGATCATAAACCTTGTATTTATCAAGTCGTTCTCCAACCCTGCGTCCAGACAGGGCATTTTCCAGCGTCAGTCGTACTTGACCCCTCACAGATAACCTAAAGTCCAATTCCTATTAGCAACCACCTAAAGCCCGACCCCTATTGGCGCATCATTCCAAAATCCAATTCCCATTGGTACCCAGGAAAATTTCACTTTTTTCCCTAGCAAAAGTCCAATCATACTTGGCATATCCGGTTATTCCCATCGGAGTTAGCTTCAACATTTATTTTGCTAGAGTGGTTGTCCAGCTTTCCACGGTAGTCCGGGCCTGCATCTGCATGTTGCATATAGTTAGCATATATGCATTGCATCCTCAAATGTGCAGCATTTCCATTTCGTATGGAGCATTACACCATATTCAAACATATGCATTTGAAACATAAGTCAGGTTGTTACCTTTCGCTTCTAGTTGTATCTCTAGCAGATTATTGTTTATCTCTTGAGCATGTGCGGTATTCAGACCCCAGCAAGAATTATTGACATATATGACATCCCTAAGCAGATTTTCTTTCCGTTAATTCCTATTGACGATGTATTTTTCCGAGCCGGTTTTCTTTTCGTCAATTCCTATTGACGATGTGCATCCCTAACAGGATTTCTTTCCGTCGATTCCTATTGACTGTTGCACCCCAAAATTTGCCCAACATCTTTTCTTATTTGGTTTATGTTTCATTGCATTAACATTTGCATAGTTATATCATTTGCATATCATGATATAATTCATATAGCAGGGGATCAAGTGTGATTCTTATCAAGAGAAGCCTAGCAAGAGGTTTTATTCAAGATTGAGAAGTTATCAAAGTCATCAGGATGTGATTTGAGTGCCTAAGAGTTTAGATGCTTGCATGTGGATTTGCTCCTAACTTGAGGATCAATTGAGGACCATCAGAGGGATGTGAAATGTTGAATATGAGAAGAGGATGTGTATGGAGCTCATAGAATGCCTAGAGGGCCATGGGAGAGTTTAATCAAGTCATGGTGTCAAATACAAGAGCCACAGTTGAGGTGCAAGCAATTAGGGTTTCATCTGGGTCAATCCTAGGTCAACTGTGCAATTGAAGAGTATCAAAGCCTACTTTTAGGTCATGGAGTTCATGAAATGATATGATGAGACATTTGTGGTGTTGTTCCAAGATCAAGTCAAGAAGAGTCAGGAGTGTGGGAAAGTGAGATTATAGGCCATTTTCAATCATAGGTCAAAATCTCCAACTTGCACTTGTCAAATGGATTTTTGTTCAACATGAAACTTGTTCAAAATGTGGTTTTTATGCTAACCAAGAGGTCATGATGGATTTATTGGGCTCATAGCAATACTTGGTTTGAATTGGTTTGAAAAAGGGATATTTTCAAAGGATTCAAAGTTGAAAAATCCTAATTAATGGTTAAGTGACCAAAACATGTCAAATAAGTATTCATTTTGATTGGAAACTTCATTTTAAACACAATGACATTGGTGGATTTTTGAGTTTAGGCAAATTTTCTCAAGTTACAATGGTGTTGCTTCATGTGCAAGTTACATATCCAAAACATTCACCAAGGCATTTCAAGTGCTCCTTTTGATCTGAATGCATTCACAAGGCAATTTGCAATTGACAGGGAAGTTTCTAGAACAATTTCCATGGCAAATTCGTGACTGTCACATGAAGATTTTGAAGAGAAAAACAGAAAATCGAAATGGCTGGATTGGGCTACAATTGGATTCAAAAAGCCCATAGACATGTTCTATTTAAGTCCTTTGATGATTTCAGAATCATTTTGGTGCAATTTTCGTGGCTGAAGCAGAGATAGCAAGTTCATTTTCAAGCAAGCAAGTGCAGATCGGGTTTTGAGTTCCAAGCCAATTCACATCAAATTGAAGGTTTCAACATCTATCTCTTGCATCCTTGAATGATTCTGGAGAGCTTTGAAGCTTGATTCGTGCTCTAACTACATCTGTGCATAGATCTATACCAGGTATGTGACCTTCAAATTTCTCATAATTCTAGGGAGATTTAGATCAATTTGCATATGTGGTTAAGATCTAGTTAAGGAGTAGATCGTTTCTGGACAGAATTTTGGACAATTAGAGACAAACTTAGGTGATATGTGATTTGTATTTGAGCATGGTTTGACCTGATCTTAAGGCTAGAATACGATTTGGATAGATCAGAGTGATGTATGAAGCCTGAGGATCATTCCTATGGTTTTAGATTTTGATTTTGTGATGATCCATTTGGATGTGATTTCTGAAACTTGAATCGCGTTTTAAAACCTAGCCTGATCTAGAGAGTTTGGATAGGATATCTGAGATCCTTGTGAGTTTCTGATGAGTTTGATGTAAGGTTTGATGAATTTTGGTTGCCTGTGAGTGCCTGCTCGCTGGAGAAGATGACCGGAGGTCTTCTCCGGCCACCACACTGAGTTCCCTCTGTTTTGGCATTTGAATGGAGAAGATGACTAGGAGCCATCAGATCAAGCCTTGACCAACGACCAGTCCACGCATCCAACAGCCACGTTCTATTTGTTTTTGTTGACTTCTGAAGACTAAAACGTTGTCGTTTCATTAATGCGCTGGCAAGCTACTGAGCGCTAGATCCCTTGACCAATCCACGCATCTAACTGCCCACATTATTTCCTGGTTTTTGTTTTCTTTTAATTCATTTTGTATTATTTTTAATGCAAATTGATTCCAAAAATCACAATAAATCCATTTTTGATCCAAAAAATATTTTAAAAATATCTCCATGCTCCTGATTAAATTTGTGATTTTCTAGGATCAATAAATTGCATTTTCATGCATTTTTCAATTTTATTTGATTTTTCTCATTTTGTTTATTTCTTTAATTTTTGCATAATTGTTCATCTGTTTTGTTGATTTTGGTGTGATCTTTTGGTATTGAATATGGCTTTGATTTTTGAGTATGTTATAGGTTAGATATGCATTCTCCCTTAGGATTTTTATTAGATTTTTTCAACAATAATAGGTTCTGTTTTAGGTGAGATGTTTTGAGCCTTCCCAAACTTGTGGTTTACTTTGACATGTTTCAACTTAGGAATTGTTTAGTGGACCTAGAAGTTGATTTAGGCTTTAATATTTGAACCCTAGAATGCTAAAACATGTATGTCCCCCTAGGAATTTTATTAGAATTTTACAACTTAGTTTTCTATTTTAGGTAGACTTTGCAAGTTGGTTTGTATTTGGTGTTCCATCTTTGGTGCCTTGTTTTGTTTGGTCTTGTTGGTGACTTTGGAGCTTGAAGTGCTTGGATTCCTTTTTGGAGGATCTTCTGGACATCTTGTAGCTGTTGTAGCTTGGCTTGTGGAGCTTGGAGTGGTTTCTTCTTTCTCTTTTTAGGAGCTTTCTAGAAGCTTATAGGATTAGGGTTTTAAGAAGAGCCATTAGAACTAGTCTTTCTTCTTTCATCAAACATAGAATGCATTGTTTGCTTCTATCCTATCCTATGATGCAAAGTCCTCTTAAGGAAGCTCCATCTCTCCTTTTGAGGGATGAGTGGAATGCCTTAATGAGTAGAACTTTTGAGGATGTACTTTCCTTCATGTTAGTTCCTGATGAATTCCTTTGGTTTTCATCAGGTTCCCTAGCATTGTAACTTGATCTCAATGATGATTTCACTTCTTGTGGAGCTTGCTAGAGCTTGAAGATGAGAATTGAAGAAGCTTGAAGATAGGAGCTAACTTGAAGATGAAGACTCTTTCTTGTCAACTTTGCTGTCAATTCAACTTTGCCGACAAGAGCTGCTGTTGAAGATTGAAGTTGCTGTCTGTAGAAGACTGTTGTTGCTGCTTGGGCTGCTTGCTCTGTTTTTCTTTTGTTGTACTGTCTGTTTTCTTGTGTTGCTTACCTTTA
Source organism: Lathyrus sativus (assembly GCA_963859935.3). Classification (NCBI taxonomy): domain Eukaryota; kingdom Viridiplantae; phylum Streptophyta; class Magnoliopsida; order Fabales; family Fabaceae; genus Lathyrus; species Lathyrus sativus. Next base: position 49,835,553 of record OZ012736.1, on the reverse strand, counting down.
GGTTTGAGGTGGAGCTTGTCTCCCCTTTCCTGTTGTTTTCTTAGGTTTGAGGTTGAGCCGGACTCCCTTGCCTCGCTTGTACTGTTGCATAGCATGCATTTTACTGTTTACTGTTTACTGCTTGCTCTCTTTTGCTGTTTTCCCCTAGGATCTCTGATTTCCTCTGTGCAAGAGGGAATTATGATAGACATTAGGTTTCTAAACCATGCATGATAATTGTAGGTAGATTCCCTTTCAACCATAGTTTTAGGGCGTCTTTCTCTTCTCATCTCAAAACAATTCAAAAATACAGTAATAAGGTTAATTGAAGTCGTACGTCACGAGCCTTAAGCTATCTGGGAAAAGGTTGGTGGAGGGTCTCTCTCTAGTATTCTGGATGTTTAGTGTGGTACCCTTTGGGTGATGTACGAGGCATTCACTCCTGGGTCATAGTCTCTAGTGCGACTGAGATTGCAAACATCTTAAAAAATAGTTCTTTCGTAAAAGACTCAAACAAACATTCAAACTCTGTTTTTGTCCTCTTGGACCCTTTAATCAGGAAAACCCTTTCTTAAGGAGATAAAAAAACTGTCAGACAAACTTGTGTCTTCCGTAGCCCGAACTACGTTTGCTCTGATCTTTCATGCCGTATGAAAGTACGTAGGCATGAGATGTGATATCTCAGTGAGCAACCTTCCCCTTCTCCCGTAGTTAGGCGAACTACGTTAACTTTGATTTCTCGTTTCAGACGGGAATACGTAGGCATAAAGTGCGATACTTTGCCGAGTCATTTTCTTTTCTTTTTAACCCAGACCTTTAGAGTAGATAGATAAACACACCCTTAGATAGAAAACAAGCGTGGATCCCGTCGAGTACGACGAACGTGAGGGGTGCTAATACCTTCCCCTTGCGTAACCGACTCCCGATTCCAGGATTTGGTTGCGATGACCATTACTTTCCCTCTTTGCGTTAGGTTTACTCTGAGCGTTTCCTTTCCCTCTTCTGGGATAAATAACGCACGGTGGTGACTCTTCTATCATAGCCGGCGCCGATTTTCGCAGTAGCGACAGCTGGCAACTCTGCTGGGGACTCCAACGGTTCCCTATGAGAGTCAATCCTAGCGCTTGTTTTCCCGTCTGGGGTTTTGTATGTATTTATCTTTCTGTCTTTACTTTCAGTACTGTATATTATTGTTATTGTGCTGTGTGTAGATGGTTAGTTTGAGAGATAAGCTGGACCTGGGCTTGAGTGCACATAAACTTAGAAGTAGAGAGTAGTGCTTAGCCTGCTTACTTTGCTCGCACCAGCTAGCTACGAAATCTGCACTCAGACGAGATTCTCTTTGATGGCATCTTGCCTGGCCCTTTGGGCTCGACAGGTTGTTGGATTTGAGGGTTGTCGACTCTAGGAACCTATCATTTGGGATTCGGCTAAGTGAGGCCTCTTAAGGGGACGATGATGCCACACCTTCTGGGTATCGTATCATCGCTCTTGAAAGTCTGTGACGCTGATGACCGCATAGGATGTCGTACCTCATCTGCGAGTTAAGTACATACCTGTGAGGGGTAGGTGGGTCTTTTTGCAGGAAAACTCTGGCCTCAGAATACCTGGTTTGTCTCTGTCAGTGAGAATTAGTTGTGAGGGTTCTTTTGTGGTTGGTTTGGTTTGAGGAGAAGATCTGATGGTTCTCAAGTTGCGGTACAACACAACACAGTTCTTCATCATTGCACTTGATTCCCTGTCTGCATATGCATTTGCATTTTCATGTTTGCATTTCATTAACGTGTATTTATGTTGCAGGTGTGTTTTTTCCCCTCAGATTCTAGTGTTCTTCTTGCCAGACATGGAGTCCATGAAGAGGACAGTTGCTTACAGATTTCCTTCTCCAGATATCAGTTCCTTGTTGCGGTTGGTTGCTCTAGCAGATCAGAGAGTGAGGGTTGAGTTTAGAGAGTCTTATGGGAAACTGCTCAGCTTGGTGTGCAGACCTTATGTGTTTGAGATGACTGGATTGTATACCTTGATGCAGTTTTACGAGCCTTAGTTGAGATGCTTCTTGTTCCCTAATTTTTTTTTGGCCCCTACTTTGGAGGAGTATTCTGATATGCTAGGAGTTCCTGTGTTAGATCAGATGCCTTTTATTCATGAGGATACTGAGCCTGAGTTGGATAAGCTTGCTGAGATTGTCAGTCTAGATGCTTCTGAGTTCCCCAGAGGTTTGGTCAAGCTGAATGGATTTTATGGTTTTCATCTTTCTTGCTTGGTTGAGAAGGCTACGCAGTGTGCGAAGGATGGATGTTGGATTGTCTTCAATGCTATTATGGCTGTTTGCATTTATGGGATTATCTTGTTCCCTAACTTGCCTGATTTTGTTGACTCAGATGCTTTCTTTATTCTTGCCTCGAAGAATCTGGTGCCTACTCTCTTGGGTGACTTTTATCATTCTATTCACTATAAGAATGAGAAGCGTCGGGGAAAGAATGTTTCTTGCTGTGTACCTCTTCTATACAGGTGGTTTCAGGAACATCTTCCTAAGACGGGACCTTTTGTTGATACTTCTGGTACTTTAGATTGGTCTTCCCGATTGATGGGATTGTATGCTGAGAACATTGTTTGGTTTGATCAGAACCTTCTCGGAGTGAATATTATATATAGTTGCAGTGGCTTTCCGAACGTTCCTTTGATTGGACGGAAAGGTTGTATTAACTATAACCCTTCTCTTCTTGTGAGACAATTTGGCTATGCTTTGAGGGAGTCTCCGGTTGAAGACGAGATACAGGAATCTCTGTATCTCACGAGTTTATTAGATGGAGATGTTTTGGTCAGATTGAGGCATGCTTGGGGTAATATTCACAGAAGAGGAAAGACATTGCTTGGCAAGAGTGACAGTCGAGCTTATAATCCTTATCGGCTCTGGATCCATGAGAGAGTTAGGACTTCTTTGATGCCATATCCTGCTGTAGAGCCTTTGTATCTTCTTGTGGTTGAGGAACCTACTTCAGTAGAGATTGAGAAGTATAACAAGCTGCTGGCTGAAAAGGAAGAATTGCAAAGAGCAAATGAAGAGTTAGAGAAAGAGACTTTCCAGCTTCGACATGAGAAGAGTGAGGCAACCTTCACTTTGAAGAAGCAGACTGAGATGATTAATAGGTTGGGTTCAGATTTAACTGAAGAGACCAGCAGGAGAGAGAAGGTGGGAGTAGCCCTGAATGGTGTTAGTAGTGTGCTCGCTACTAAGAAAGAGCTTCTGAACAAGGCTTATTCTCGAATTTCCAAATGGGAATTTTTGTGGAATGCGACGCTTACTAGCCGAAAGGAGCGTGAAGATGAGTTGAAGCTACAGATTTCTCGGTTATAGGAGCAGCTCAGCGCTAAGGATGCGAAGATTGCTGAAGAGGCATTTCTTAGATGTGACGCTGAGTTTAGAGTGAGCAACATGGTCAAAGAAATGAGGGGTTGTGAACTGAAGGCTGGCTTCAAGAGATGCAGGCTTGATGAGTGTTTTGGCAAGGGAGCCTGTGTAGAGGATGCCAAAAAGTTGAGATCCATTGTTAAGTGACATGCATTACTGATACAGGAGCTACTCTCCAGACCAGGTCATCCGGAGACGTTGAGGCTATTGGGAGATGTCCGAGCGCGCCATTCGTCCTGATTTATCTTTGCTTTTCTCTTGTAGTATGTTATTCATGCTTATATTTTGACCATCGCCAGGATTGTTGGCCGAGGTTTTTTTTTTCCGGTTGTATTCAGTTGTATCTTTGTACTCTGCCTCTTGGCATTTGTTTATGTATGAGGTTTCTGATTCTGCGCTTGCTTACTTGGGACTCCATTGTCGTTATGGCTTCTTCTCCGGAACTAGAATCGAAGGGGAAATTAACCTGTTGCATATTTACATGTGTGCATTTGCATTTTCATATTGCATGGCAGGTACATTTTTTAGCCAGAATCTTATCTCCTCCGTCTTTCAGGTTGTTTCAAGATTGACGAACAGAGAACTCACCGGTACGCTACAAGAAGCAACAGTAAGAAGATCATGGATCAGGTACAATCTGAGATGCAGGAGATCCAGGATAGGTTGGCCCAATTCATGCAGACTATGGAGGTTGTGGCTAAGCGTCAGGAACATCTTCAAACTCTGGTGCAACCGCTGCTGGCGCGAGCGGCTGGTAATACTGAATAAAACTCTGTTCATGTTGAGACCCCTCGCAGGGAGGAAGTGATACTAAATGCTGATGAGAATGGTACTGGCCATGGCAACGGCAATGTTGGTAACAGAAATGCTGATAATGGCAATGGGAACATGGAAACCAACAGGAATGTTGGTATCAATACTGGTTTCGGTGACAACGATCAGGGTCTTGGCTTTGGCAATCGGGATGGCAATGATTGCTTTAATAATCAGGGCTTCGGCAATGGAGGGTTTGGTGATAACAATCAAGGTTATGGCTACGACAATGCTGGGTTTGGCAATGTGAATACCAATGGTGCCAGGATGGGTCCTTTCAATACTGGCTTTGGGACAGCGGCTGCTAATCAAGAGCTTGGCAATCTGAGGTATGACCCTAGGTTTTTCCAAAGTGGTCATGGTCATGGTCGTAATGCTGCTTATGACGGATATGGTAATGAGGGTCCGTACTGGAATAGAGATCTTCAGGAAGATGCCTTATCTGGGCAAGGCATGGGTTTTGAGGGTCCCACTGATAATGATCGGAGGATTAAAATGCTGGAAGAACAGATAAGAGGTATAACCAATCAAAATTCTGCAGGTTTGGACATGGCTACCATGGGGCTGGTTCTTGGGTTGAGGGTGCCATTGAAGTTCAAAGCTCCCGCTTTCGATAAATATAAAGGGGATACATGCCCACGAGTTCATGTACGTTCATATTACAGGAGGATGTCTGCTTACTCTGATGATGAGAAGATGCTTATGCATTTTTTCCAAGATAGTTTGTCGGGACCACCGCTGGAATGGTACATGGGACTAGAGCCTGCACATATCAGAAGTTGGAAAGAATTGGCTGATGTTTTCGTCAGACACTACCAATACAATAGTGACCTTGCGCCAAATAGGGTCCAGCTTCAAAGTCTTTCACAAAAGAATGGGGAGAGTTTCAAGGAATATGCCCAGCGTTGGTGTGATCTGGCGGCAAGGGTACACCCACCTATGGTTGAAAGGGAATTGATTGACATTTTTGTTGGAACATTCTCGGGGATGTATTATGATAAATTGCTCAATTTCTTGATGGGTAGTCTCTCTGACATGATACTCATGGGAGAACGGATTGAAAATGGCATTAAAATTGGTAAAATTCAAGCCGGTGAATCGACCTCAGCGGGAGGTGCAAAAAAGGTCTTTGGTGGTAAAAGACAAGGAGACGCCAGCGCAGTGTATGGTGGTCGAGGATGAGGTAGAGGTAGGAATCAGTATGTTCAACAACAATTTGCTAGTGTGAGGATCCCTATACCACAACAATGACAACAACCACAACAACAAAGGCATAATCCTGCTCAGAAATGGATTCAGAATAGGAAGCCAAAGAGGGTATTTGATACACCTCCGTCAACATATGCAGAACTGCTTTAGACACTGTTATGTTTGAATCTGGTTGAAAAGAGAACGCCGGACCCGCCCACAGGAGCGCTTCCTTACGGGTATGATACTAGTAAGCATTGTGAATTTCATTCTGGGGCACCCCGACATGATATTGAGAGTTGTCATGCTTTTAAACACAAAGTCCAAGATTTGATTGATAGTAAAGTCATTAACTTCAGTCAGGATGGTCCCAATATTGTACAGCAACCAATGCCGAATCATGGAGCGAATGCTATTCTGACAGAAGAAGATTTGGATTTGGTTATGGACGTAAATGATCTGAAGACGCCTTTAAGCTATGTTAAAAGCAGATTGTTAAAAGGAGGGGTCTTCCCCGGATGTGATGAATCATGTTTGGATTGTTGGACCCGACCAGAGGGCTGCATTGATTTGAAGAGAGGTATTCAGGCCATGATTGATGTGGGAACTTTACAGTTTGACCGTACTGTTGTTGAGAAGCCTGTTGAGGCAATACTTGAAAAGCAGGGTGAGGTCACGACAATTACAATTCCATGAAAGACTATTACGATATCAGTGCCCGCCAAGCGGCCAACTATCACGATAACGAAAGCAGGGCCCATTCCTTATGAAAGTACGAAAGCCATTCCGTGGAATTATGGGTTGGAATCTTTTTGCAACAGGGAAAAGATTAAGGTGGATAGCCAGCCGGCAGGGGCAGTGGGAAATCTTGTTGGAGCGGGAGGCATGACCCGTAGTGGTAGAATTTTCACTTCACCCGAAATTAAGGCTGAGAGGATTGCTAAAGGCAAAGCCAAAGTGAATGAAGGAGGACCTTCCCAGTTGAAAGAGAAATAAACGTCAATCAAGGATGTAGAAGAGTTTATGAGGTTGATTCGCAAAAGCGATTATAAGATTATGGAGCACTTGCAGCAGACGCCCTCCAAAATTTCAATACTATCTTTGTTGCTTTGTTCCGAGGCTCATCGGAATGCCTTGTTAAAAATCTTGGATACATCTTTTGTACCTCAAGAAGTAACTGTTAATCAGCTTGAAGGGGTACTGGCGCATGTGAATGGCAGACACAGCCTGGGATTTACTGACTTTGATTTGACGCCTAGAGGTCGGGATCATAATATGGCTTTGCACATTTCAGTGGAATGCCGAGGCACTGTTATGTCGCACGTTCTTGTAGACACCGGATCATCTTTGAATGTATTGCCTAAGAAGGCTATGATGAAGCTATATATCCGAGGAATCATATGCACGCCAAGTGATTTGGTCGTGAGGGCTTTTGATGGGACCAGAAGGTCGGTGTTTGGGTCCATAACATTGCCACTCCAGGTCGGGCCGGAAGTGTTTAACACTGTGTTCTACATCATGGACATACATCCAGCTTACAACTGTTTACTTAGGCGACCATGGATACATTTTGCAGGGGTTGTGATGTCCATGCTGCATCAGAAGCTTAAATACATGGTCGGGGACAGTGTTGTTACTATTTGCGGAGAGGAGAACATTTTGGTTAGTCATCTTTCGTCATTCAAGTACGTCGAAGTGGATGGGGAGATCCATGAGACGTCATGCCAAGCCTTTAAAGGGTTGCAGATTAAGGACAAGTCTCAGGTCTCCAGCAAAGGGCCAGAGGTGGCCATGTCTTCGTACAAAGACGCTCAGACAGTGGTTCAGGCTGGAGAAACCAAAGGATGGGGCCAAGTCTTAGAAATTCCTGTCAAGATGGACAAGTTTGGGTTGGGGTATCGCCAGACGTCGTCATCTTCCGCATCTGGCGTGCCAAAGTTCAAAGGACCAGTGGTGATCACTCCAGGTGGAGTCTGTTATGAAACGATTAGTGATGTTTCCGATGCTGAAGGCGGAGATAGTGACTGCGATATGGACTCGTGGATCAAGCCCGGCGTGCCAGGACAGAGTCTGTGCAACTGGTCTATCTAGGAACTTGTCCAAGTGACTACAAAATAGTAATGATTTGTTTTCTCGATTATTGTATAATCCTGTGTCCTACCCGGGGCATAGTGATTCTATTTTTAGGGCTACCTGCTTATGTGTGTACTTTGTTTAATCATTAATAAAGGCGTTTTTCGCATGCAAATTTTGTGATCCTTGTTTTTCCTGTTTTTGCTTTAACAATAAAATGGCAACGTGGTTATGTGCTTTATTTGAAACATTTAACCATTCTCATTGCAGGATTCATATTTCAGATGACACCGATCACGAACTTCCTATGACTCGCTTCGACTTCGAGCACCCGATATTTCAAGCAGAAGAAGAGATTGTTGAGGATAATGACTTATAAGAAGAGTTGACTCGACTTTTGAAACAAAAAGAGAGAATCATTCTGCCTCATCAGGAGGAAATTAAAATTATCAACGTGGGGTCCGAAGAGGTTGTTAGGAATATCTGGATAGGGGCTGCACTGCAGGGTGATATCAAGCAAAGTTTGATTGAGATGCTTCGAGAGTACAGTGATATCTTTGCTTGGTCTTATGAAGACATGCCTGGGTTGGATACTGATATGGTGGTTAACCGTTTTCCATTGCGTGAGGAATGTCCGCCTGTTAAGCAAAAACTCAGAAGAACTCGACCAGATATGGCGGTGAAAATTAAAGAGGAAGTTCAGAAACAGTGGGGCGCCGGTTTTCTGGCTATCACAACTTATCCCTCATGGGTCGCCAATATAGTACCTGTACCAAAGAAGGATGGTAAGGTGCGGATGTGCGTAGATTATCGAGATTTGAATAGGGCGAGCCCAAAGGACGACTATTTGCTTCCTCATATTGATGTTTTGGTCGACAACACCGCTCAATTCTCTGTGTTTTCCTTCATGGACGGCTTTTCGGGCTAATCAGATAAAGATGGCGCCGGAGGATATGGAGAAAACAACTTTTATTACCCCGTGGGGAACGTTCTGCTACAAAGTGATGCCCTTTGGTTTGAAGAACGTCGGGGCAACATATCAGCGAGCTATGAGAACACTCTTTCATGACATGATGCATAAAGAGATCGAAGTCTATGTTGACGATATGATTGTCAAATCCCAGACGGAGGAAGAGCATCTGGTCAATCTTCTGAAATTGTTCAGGAGGCTTAGGAAATTCAGGCTGAGGCTGAATCCTAACAAGTGCACCTTCGGGGTGAGATCTGGTAAGCTATTGGGGTTTATTGTTAGCGAAAAAGGAATTGAGGTTGAACCTGCTAAGATAAAAGCAATACAAGAAATGCCAATGCCGAAAACAGAAAAAGAAGTTTGTGGCTTTTTAGGGAGATTGAATTACATTGCCCGGTTCATATCTCATCTAACGGCCACGTGTGAGCCATTATTCAAGTTATTGAAAAAAGATCAGGCTGTGACCTGGAATGAAGATTGTCAAAAGGCGTTTGAAAAAATAAAAGAATATTTGCAGGAACCTCCGATATTGATACCCCCAGTAGCAGGGAGACCATTGATTATGTATTTGACGGTTCTTGAGAAAAGTATGGGTTGTGTTCTCGGTCAACATGACGAGACTGGACGTAAAGAGCATGCGATTTACTACTTGAGTAAGAAGTTCACAGATTGTGAGTCCCGTTACTCAATGCTTGAAAAGACGTATTGTGCACTAGCCTGGGCTGCCAAACGTTTGAGGCAATACATGCTAAATCATACAACCATGCTAATTTCAAAGATGGATCCAATCAAATACGTGTTTGAAAAGCAAGCACTTTCCGGAAGAATTGCCCGATGGCAGATGGTATTGACAGAATACGATATTCAGTACGTTTCTCAAAAGGCTATTAAAGGTAGTGTTATGTCAGAGTACCTAGCTGAGCAACCAATTGATGATTACCAGCCGATGAGGTTTGATTTTCCTGACGAGGATATCATGTACTTAAAAATGAAAGACTGTGAGGAGCCGTTTCCTGATGAAGGTCTAGAGCTGGGATCCAAATGGCAATTGATATTTGACGGTGCCGTCAATTCATATGGAAGTGGAATAGGGGCAATCATTACTACTCCCCATGGGTCGCACATCCCATTCACTGCCAGATTGACCTTTCCGGTTACCAACAATGAGGCTGAATATGAAGCGTGCATTATGGGGCTTGAAGAAGCTATTGATCTGAGAATTAAAAATCTTGATGTGTACGGAGACTCTGCTCTAGTTGTGAACCAGAACAAGGGAGAGTGGGAGACTCGTCAGCCCAATCTGATACCCTATATGAATTATGCAAGGAGGTTGTTACGTTTCTTTGACAAGGTGGAATTGCACCATGTACCACAAGCAGAAAATCAAATGGCAGACGCTCTCGCGACGTTGTCTTCAATGTATAAGGTTAACTTCTGGAATGAGGCTCCCAGGATAGTTATCTCTCGCCTTGATAGGCCCGCTTTTATATTCGCCATTGAGGAAGCTTTCGATGGTAAACAATGGTATTATGATATCCAGAATTTCCTGAAGAACCAAGAGTATCCGGCGGGAGCATCCAGTCGTGATCAGAAGACTCTTAGGAGATTGGCTGGCAACTTCTATTTGAATCCGGATGGTGTTTTGTACAAGAGAAACCACGACTTGGTGTTGTTACGGTGTGTGGATGAGAAAGAGGCTAAGTTGCTCATGGAAGAAATCCACGAGGGTACATTTGGCACGCATCCCGACGAACATGCAATGACAAGAAAGTTATTATGAGCAGGGTACTATTGGCTGACAATGGAAATGGATTATTTCAAGTTTGCAAAGAAGTGTCATAAATGCCAGATTTATGCGGACAAAATTCATGTGCCTCCGAGCCCTCTGAACGCCATGTCGTCACCTTGGCCTTTTTCCATGTGGGGAATTGACGTGATTGGAAAAATTGAGCCCACGGCATCCAACGGGCATCGTTTTATCTTGGTAGCTATTGATTACTTCACCAATTCGGTTGAAGCGGCATCGTATGCTAATGTTACCAAGCAGGTGGTAGCTAGATTTATCAAGAAGGATATTATCTGTAGATATGGAATCCCGGAGCGGATTATCACTGAAAACGGTTCAAATTTAAATAATAAGATAATGAAGGATTTGTGCCAGAATTTCAAGATTGAACATCACAACTCTTCTCCTTATCGGCCCAAAATGAATGACGTTGTTGAAACGACCAATAAAAACATAAAGAAGATCGTTCAGAAGATGGTTGTGACCTACAAGGACTGGCATGAGATGTTGCCTTTTGCTTTGCACGGTTATCGTACGATGGTACGCACATCAACCGGGACAACTCCTTTTTCATTGGTATATGGTATGGAGGTTGTCCTACCATTAGAGGTTGAGATTCCTTCTTTGAGGGTTTTGCGTGATGTCCAACTTGATGAGGCAGAATGGGTGAAAGATAGACTGAATCAGCTCAGTTTAATGGATGAGAAGAGACTGGCTTCTCTAGCATATGGTCAGTTGTATTAGAGCCGGATGAAGAAAGCTTATGATAAAAAGGTGTACCCTCGAAGCTTCAGATGGGTGATCTTGTGCTGAAAAAGATGTTCCCACCATAATCAGATCACAAGGGCAAATGGACTCCCAACTATGAAGGTCCATATGTCATTAGAAAAGTTTTCTCTGGAAGAGCCTTATTATTATCCACCATGGATGGTGAGGATTTTACATCCCCTGTAAACTCGGACGCAGTTAAAAAATACTTTTCTTAAAGAGACCTGCTGGAAAGAAAAAGAATATCCAAGCAAAAATGGGGCATCCCGGCGAACCATAAAAAGAATAAAAGGTTCGGGAAAAAGTTAGGGATAAAATTGAAAAAATGAACACCCGCGAAGTTGAAAACCTGAAAAGGGCAACTTCGGCAAAAAAGGGTATCCCGGTGAATTGAAAACCCGCAAAGGGCGGTTCACGCAAAAGTTAGGGATTTGACAAAAAGCAAATGACTGCGGTCCGAGTTTGATACTGCGTTGCTTAGTGGTTTGGGAGTACCTGAGGGTCGTATATCTGAAACAATCTCTTCCGAAGATCGAGTATTGGGAAAGCGTTAGAGTCAGGCGAGTCATAGGAGGATCAGCTCATGGTGTTCGTCTGTACCACGTTGCCGACATGTATACAAATTTTCTTTGTACTTCTGTAATACTTGTATTTTGCTTGTGCGTAACTTCCTCTTTTCAGGAGTTGCATCCAGTGTACAAACTTTTTCCTATTTACAGGCCCGTTATCAATAAAACATATTATTTAGTATTTGATGCTTGTTCTTTACTGTTTTGTTTGTGAAAAACGCCGATGTTTTTGATGAACTTGCATGTGCATAAACTTGCTGGCCCTTGCCAATAATTGCTAAATCTTTGAATTGACTGAACAAATGTTATGGATACTAACCGGGATAGATCTTGTTGTATAGATTTGTTTGTCTCGTTTGTGTTTTGCAGGGTTCTCACCTCTGAAGCAAACAGTCAGGGAATTTGTGTTTCCCCAGCCAGAGTCCCGTGACCAAGTGGTTGTATCATTTCCCAGCAGATAAAAGTCACATCTTATCCCAGAGAGATTTGAAATGGCACTTATCCCTACTGGATGTGTGGTTGTCCTCCCCAGAAGAGTATTCCTCAGTAAAGCTGCCAAGAGAGTATCTTCAGTGGATCTTGATGTCCCCAACAGAAGGTGCATTCCCAGCAGTGAGTATGTACACACTCAATACCCAGTATGTGTAACTCCCGCAGAATATAACCAAGTCGTCTTTGGTTCAGAAGGATTATCCCCAATGCGGGACTGTTTTTCCTTCTCCCCAACAGGTTGTTTTTCCTCCGACAAGATGAACATCATTCGCAGAGTTCGTAATTTCAAGCTTGTGAGCCATTCCCCAACAGGATGGTTATACCCAACGGAGTTGGTTGCACCGGTCCAGCATTTATTTTGCTGGAATGCTTTGTGGTACCTGGTTATTCCCAGCGGATTTGGTTTTGTCTTCAGCATTTATTTTGCTGAAGCGCCTCTTGGCAGCTTTGCATTTTGCATATATCATCATATTTGCATCTACCCAAACGCGTAGCATTTCCATGCCATATGGAGCATTACGCCATTGTCAAACATACGCATTTTGAAACATAAGCCAGGTTGGTTACCTCTTTGTTCTCAGGTGTTATTCCCTGTAGAGGAGTGAGATTCTTGTTCGGAAGAATTTCTAGATATTCAAATTCTCAGCGTGAGATGGGTGATGATAACGTTCGTCCCCTAACAGAGTTTCTTGGTTAAGTTTCTCTTCGTCCCCAGCGGGATTCTTCTCAGGTTGCTGTTACGTCAGCATTAAAAGATTTCATGGCTTAAACTTTAGGAGTTGTCACTAGTGATTTCCCCGGTGAAATTTTTTCCCCACAGAGTGGTTTGGTTAAGTTTCTCGTATTCCCCAGCAAAGTATTCTTCAAACAGATCTGTGTTGACGGAATTGCTACCTGTGATTGACAGAGATCGTTATCCGTGTTGACGGAGTTGTACCTGTGATTGATAGTGATTGTTATCCGTGTTGACGGAATTGTACCTGTGATTGACAGATATTGTTATCCATGTTGACAGAGTTGTTGCCTGTGATTGACAGAGATTGTTATCCGTGTTGACGGAGTTGTTGCCTGTGATTGACAGAGATTGTTATCCGTGTTGACGGAGTTGTTTCCTATGATTGACAGAGATTGTTATCCGTGTTGACGGAATTGTTACCCGTGTGGACGGTGATTGTTACCCGTGTTGACGGAATCATTACCCATGATTGACGGAGTTGTCCCCAGTGAAGTCGCCAGTGATTATTATCCGTGTTGACGAAGTCATTACCTGTGACTGACAGAGATCGTTATTCCAGTTATGGACGGAGTTGTACCCATGGTGATGGAGTCTCTCCTCGTGTTGACGAATTTAATCCAGTTGTGGATGGAGTTGTTCCTTGCGAAGTTAATTCGATGCCTGTGGTGTCACACAGGGGGTTGATGTTGAAATCCAAAGTTTTATCAGATGATTGATCCGTTGTTGCTGTAACAACTGGGTTCAGTGTAATGGATGTTGTCCCCAAGAAGTTTTCGCAACTTACTTCCGTGGTTGGAAAATTTCCGAGTTTCTTGGTATTCAACCGTCTTCTACCTCGATTTTTTGAAGGTCGTTCGCTCTTCACCCAGTCGGGTCCAAGCCGTTTGAATAGGGGCAGCTGTTGCACCCCAAAATTTGCCCAACATCTTTTCTTATTTGGTTTATGTTTCATTGCATTAACATTTGCATAGTTATATCATTTGCATATCATGATATCATTCATATAACAGGGGATCAAGTGTGATTCTTATCAAGAGAAGCCTCGCAAGAGGTTTTATTCAAGATTGAGAAGTTATCAAAGTCATCAGGATGTGATTTGAGTGCCTAAGAGTTTAGATGCTTGCATGTGGATTTGCTCCTAACTTGAGGATCAATTGAGGACCATCAGAGGGATGTGAAGTGTTGAATATGAGAATAGGATGTGTATGGAGCTTATAGAATGCCTAGAGGGCAATGGGAGAGTTTAATCAAGTCATGGTGCCAAATACAAGAGCCATAGTTGAGGTGCAAGCAATTAAGGTTTCATCTGGGTCAATCCTAGGTCAACTGTGCAATTGAAGAGTATCAAAGCCTACTTTTAGGTCATGGAGTTCATGAAATGATATGATGAGACATTTGTGGTGTTCTTCCAAGATCAAGTCAAGAAGAGTCCAGAGTGTGGGAAGTTGCTAAATTAGGGTTTCAGTGTAAAATCCCCTATTTAGTGCCTAACTTCAAGACCACATAAGTCTAGATACAAGTTTCAAATGGATATTTGGCCAACATTAAACTTGTAGAAAATCTCAATACCTTTAATTTGAGTACTATAAGTCCTCAAGGGAATTTATAGAACTCATGTTATGAACCAGACAAGTTACAAGTCCTCAGATGCCTCTGAAATTTGTCTGTGAAAATCATCTGACTTCCAAGTTATTTTTGACCTAGAAGGAGGTTTCACCTGAACTTTTGGCCAACATGTAAGTTGTTCCTCATGATCTTAGCTTTCTAAATTGTACTAGAAGTATTCCATATGATTTGTAGAACTCAAGTTATGAGGTGTACAAGTCAGGGGTATTTTGGGAAAGTGAGATTATAGGCCATTTTCAATCATAGGTCAAAATCTCCAACTTGCACTTGTCAAATGGACTTTTGTTCAACATGAAACTTGTTCAAAATGTGGTTTTTAGGCTAACTAAGAAGTCATGATGGATTGATTGGGCTCATAGCAAGACTTGGTTTGAATTGGTTTGAAAAAGGGAGATTTTCAAAGGATTCACAGTTGAAAAATCCAAATTAATGGTTAAGTGATCAAAACATGTCAAATAAGTATTCATTTTGATTGGAAACTTCATTTTAAACACAATGACATTGGTGGATTTTTGAGTTTAGGAAAATTTTCTCAAGTTACAATGGTGTTGCTTCATGTGCAAGTTACATATCCAAAACATTCACCAAGGCATTTCAAGTGCTCCTTTTGATCTGAATGCATTCACAAGGCAATTTGAAATTGAAAGGGAAGTTTCTAGAACAATTTCCATGGCAAATTCGTGATTGTCACATGGAGATTTTGAAGAGAAAAACAGAAAATGGAAATGGCTGGATTGGGCTCCAATTGGATTCAAAAAGCCCATAGACATGTTCTATTTAAGTCCTTTGATGATTTTAGAATCATTGTGGTGCAATTTTCGTGGCTGAAGCAGAGATAGCAAGTTCATTTTCAAGAAAGCAAGTGCAGATCGGGTTTTGAGTTCCAAGCCAATTCACATCAAATTGAAGGTTTCAACATCTATTTCTTGCATCCTTGAATGATTCTGGAGAGTTTTGAAGCTTGATTCGTGCTCTAACTACATCTGTGCATAGATCTACACTAGGTATGCAACCTTCAAATTTCTCATAATTCTAGGGAGATTTAGATCAATTTGCATATGTGGTTAAGATCTAGTTAAGGAGTAGATCGTTTCTGGACAGAATTTTGGATAATTAGAGACAAACTTAGGTGATATGTGATTTGTATTTGAGCATGGTTTAACCTGATCTTAAGGCTAGAATACGATTTGGATAGATCAGAGTGATGTATGAAGCCTGAGGATCATTTCTATGGTTTTAGATTTTGATTTGGTGATGATTGTCGTACCTCGAAAAATACGATCCTCGCGATGGACGCGGAAAATATGTTCGAAACAGAGTCGCCACCGAACTTTATTCATTCCAAGAATGGAATAGAAAAATATCGATAAAACCTTTAAGGAGATAAGAACATGGTCATCGCAACCAATATTCTAGGTTCGGGAGTCGATTACATGAGTAATTCTAGATAAGAACCTTTATTAGCACCCCTCATGTCCGTTGTACTCAACGGGAACCTCTTGATTCGATTCATGAGTAAAGTTAGCTACGCTTGTTTGTTTTCTTCTAAGGTTTCTCCTATAGGGGAATGGGTGGTTTTAAAACAGGGTGCTCACCAAGGATTAGGGCCCTTGTGCCTACGTATCTTCACTTGTAAGAAGTGGAAAATCAGAGCATTCGTAGTTCGTGGGACTACGGGAAAAAGAGGGGAATGTGCTCGCCAAGATCATCGCAATCTTGTGCCTACGTATTCTCATTGGTAAATGAGAAATCAGAGAAGCCGTAGTTCGGCCAACTACGGGTAATGGGTTTGCAAAACGAACGAGTGTTTAGGTCGCATTCTAACTGCTAAACATTGGCTTGTCTGCTCGCTAGGGGAGGCTGAAGCACGAGTTCATATGCGCGGAAGAAAGGAATAAACAATGTTCTTTGGTAAAAGGTATGGGTACCTAAAGGTGGGAAAGAAAGAAAAGTGCTCGCTAGGATCATCGCAATCCTATGCCTACGTATTCTCAACGGATGTGAGAAATCAGAGCAGTTGTAGTTCGGCCAACTACGGTAAAAGGTTTGTGTTTAGAATGAACGAGAGTTTAGGTCGCATTCTAACTGCAAAACATTGGTTTGTCTGCTTGCTAGGGGAGGCTGAAGCACGAGTTTGTTATGCACGAAAGAAAGGTCTAAACAATGTTCTTTGGTAAGGGTTATCTAAGAGTCGAACGAGAGTTTAAGTCGCATTCTAACTGCTAAACATTTGCTTGTCTGCTTGCTAGGGGAGGCTAAAGCATTAGTTTGTTATGCACGGAAGAAGGGACTAAATAATGTTCTTAGAGAAAAGTTGTTTGAGTTGTAGGGATCGTGCGAGGGCGAGGAATCAGGTTTATTGTATTGGATGTTTAGGTTTGAGAAAGAGGATAGATTTGAATAGGTTTAAGGTTTCGATCGTAGTCACCGAAAAGCCAGAGATGACTCTCTCCTCATTCAAGGAAGCTCGGGCCGTTGTCCAAGCCGGATCTACCCCAGGCTGGGGGCGAATTTTGGAGATACCTAACAAGCAAGATAAGTTTGGGTTGGGATATTCTCCTGGAGCTGAAGCTTCTTCTTCTAGTAGTGCGTCTCGAGGTAAAGGGCCGATCCAGTTTACCAGTGGCAGGGTGATTTTTGAAAGTATCAACGCGGTGTCTGAAGACAGCGGAGATAGCGACTGTGACCTCGACTCTTGGATCCAGCCATGCAAGCCAGGCGAGGGCCTTACCAATTGGTCCGTCAAGGACATCATCCAGATGACAAGCGAAGAGTAATGATTTACTTTTTCCAATCATTGTACAACCCTATGTCCTACCCGGGGCATAGTGGTTTTATTGTCAGGGCCTTGTTGGATTATGTACTTGCATTTTGTTAATAAATCAAAGGCGTTTTTTTCGTATTCAAATATTGTGATCTATGTTATTCCTGTTTTATATTTGTTTTGAAAAACAATAAAATGGCAATGGGGTTTGTGCTAACCTACATATCCTTGTTTTAAGCTTAACCCTTGTTATTGCAGGATCCACATAACAGATGACATCGACTCTAGACCTTCTACGGCTCACTTCGACTTCGATTGCCCGATCTATCAAGCCGAAGAAGAGATTGATGAGGACGAAGACCTTCCTGAAGAGTTGGCCCGCTTGTTGAAACAAGAGGAGAAAGTTATTCTGCCTCATGAAGAGGAGATCGAGATTGTGAATCTGGGTTCTGAAGAACTCGTTAGGAACGTCAGGATAGGGGCTGCATTGCAGAGCGATGTCAAGCAGAGATTGGTCGAGATGCTGAGAGAGTATAGTGACGTCTTTGCTTGGTCATACGAAGATATGCCCGGACTTGACACTGACATCGTGGTCCACCACTTGCCGCTGCGAAAAGATTGTCCTCCCGTCAAGTAGAAGCTTAGGAGGACATGACCAGATATGGCCGTTAAAATCAAAGAAGAAGTGCAGAAACAACTTGATGCTGGCTTCTTAGCGGTCACTACTTACCCTCCGTGGGTCGCCAACATAGTGCTTGTGCCGAAGAAGGACGGTAAGGTACAAATGTGCGTCAATTATCGGGATTTGAATAGGGCGAGCCCTAAAGATGATTTCCCACTGCCTCATATTGATGTGTTGGTTGACAATACAACGCAGTTCTCCGTGTTTTCGTTCATGGATGGCTTCTCCAGTTACAACCAAACCAAGATGGCGCCGGAGGACATGGGGAAAACTACGTTTATCACTCCTTGGGGAACATTTTGCTACAAGGTAATGCCTTTCGGTCTAAAGAACGCAGGGGCCACTTACCAATGAGCAATGGTAACTTTGTTTCATGACATGATTCATCATGAGATTGAAGTCTATGTTGATGACATGATTGCGAAGTCCCAAACGGAGGAGGGACATCTGGTCAATTTGCTGAAGCTTTTTTAGAGACTTAGGAAATTCAGGTTGAGGCTGAATCCTAACAAGTGTACTTTCGGAGTACGGTCCAGAAAGTTACTAGGGTTTATCGTGAGCGAAAGAGGCATCGAGGTTGATCCTGCGAAGATTAAAGTGATACAAGAAATGCCAGTGCCGAAAACGAAAAAAGAAGTTCGTGGTTTCCTGGGCAGAATAAACTACATTGCAAGGTTTATTTCTCAGCTCACGGCCACGTGTGAACTGATGTTCAAGCTTTTAAAGAAAGATCAGGCGATTATCTGGAACGAGGATTGCCAGAAGGCATTCGACAAGATAAAACAGTATCTGCAGGAACCTCCAATCTTGATACCCCTAGTGGCTGGACGGCCATTAATCATGTACTTGACAGTTCTTGAGAATAGTATGGGGTGTGTTCTCGGTCAGCATGACGAGACGGGCAGAAAGGAGCATGCCATTTACTACTTGAGTAAAAAGTTCACAGACTGTGAATCTCGTTACTCGATGCTGGAGAAAACGTGTTGTGCACTAGCCTGGGCTACCAAACGTTTACGACAGTACATGCTCAATCACACCACCATGCTAATTTCAAAGATGGATCCGATCAAGTACGTCTTCGAGAAGCAAGCGCTTTCGGGCAAGATTGCTAGATGGCAAATGGTGTTGACGGAATATGACATTCAGTACGTTTCCCAGAAGGCCATCAAGGGAAGCGTATTGTCTGATTACCTTGCCGAACAGCCGATCGAGGATTACCAGCCGATGAAGTTTGAATTCCCTGATGAGGATATCATGTTTCTCAAAGCGAAGGATTGCGATGAGCCGTTGCCCGACGAGGGGCCAGATAGGAAGTCCCAGTGGAAGTTGATATTTGACGGGGCGGTTAATTCCTATGGAAGTGGCATCAGAGTGATCATCACGACTCCCCACGAATCCCATATCCCGCTTACTGCGAGACTGACGTTTCCAGTCACCAATAACGAAGCGGAGTACGAAGCATGCATTATGGGTCTAGAAGAGGCAATTGATTTGAGAATCAAGAACCTAGACGTATATGGTGACTCGGCGCTTGTGATCAACCAGATTAAAGGGGAGTGGGAGACTCGTCAATCGAATTTGGTGCCGTACATGAACTATGCCAGAAGGCTGCTTCCGTTCTTTGATCGAGTGGAACTCCATCATGTGCCCAGAGCAGAAAATCAGATGGCTGATGCCTTAGCCACGTTGGCTTCGATGTATAAAGTCAATTTTTAGAATGAAGCTCCAAGAATTGTCCTTTCTCGTCTTGATAGACCTGCATTTGTCTCTGCGATCGAGGAAGCCGCCGACGGCAAACCATGGTTCCATGACATCTAGACTTTCCTTATGACTAAGGAGTATCCTGCGGGAGCGTCAACCCAGGATAAGAAAACTCTGAGGAGGCTGTCTGGGAATTTTTATCTCAATCCTGATGGAGTTTTGTATAAAAGAAACCATGATCTCGTGCTACTCAGATGTGTAGATGAGAAAGAGGCGAGTATGCTCATGGAAAAAGTCCATGAAGGCACATTTGGTACGCACGCCGGCGGGCATGCTATGACGAGAAAGATCCTGAGAACAGGATATTACTGGCTGACGATGGAATCGGATTTCTTTAAATTCGCGAAGAGATATCATAAATGCCAGATTTATGCTGATAAAGTTCATGTGCCGACGTGCCCTTTGAATGTCATGTCCTCCCCGTGGCCGTTCTCCATGTGGGGCATCGACATGATAGGCAAGATCGAGCTCACTGCATCTAACGGTCATCGCTTCATTCTAGTAGCTATCGACTACTTCACCAAGTGGGTGGAGGCAGCCTCATACGCTAATGTGACCAAGCAAGTGGTGGCTAAATTCATAAAGAGGGATATCATCTGTCGTTACGGAGTTCCCGAGTGGATCATTACTGATAATGGTTCGAATCTGAATAGCAAGATGATGAAGGAGCTGTGCCAGAGTTTCAAGATTGAACACCACAACTCATCTCCTTACTGGCCGAAGATGAATGGCGCCGTTGAAGCGGCCAATAAGAACATCAAGAAGATTGTTTAGAAGATGGTTGTGACCTACAAAGATTGGCACGAGATGCTTCCATTTGCACTGCACGGTTATCGTACAACGGTACGTACATCAACCGGGGCAACTCCTTTCTCCTTGGTGTACGTAATGGAAGCTGTCCTACCGTTAGAAGTGGAGATCCCTTCTTTGCGAGTTTTAGTTGACGTGAAACTCGACGAGGCAGAATGGATTAAGAACCGACTGAACCAACTCAGCCTGATGGACGAGAAGAGGTTAGCATCGATTGCGTATGGTCGTTTGTAGCAAAGCCGAATGATGAAAGCTTATGACAAGAAGGTGCGTCCTAGAAGCTTTCAGACGGGTGATCTCGTCCTGAAGAAGATTCTTCCTCCACACTCCGATCACCGGGGCAAGTGGACTCCCAATTACGAAGGTCCGTACGTCGTCAGCAAGGTCTTCTCGGGAGGAGCTTTGTTGTTATCCACGATAGATGGTGAAGATTTTGCATCCCCGGTGAACGCGGACGCAGTTAAAAAATACTTTGCTTAAAAATGACCCGCTGGAAAGAAAAAGAATATCCAGGCAAAAACGGGGCATCCTGGCGAACCATAAAAAAGGAAAAAGGTTCGGGCAAAAATTAGGGATATAAATTGAAAAAATGTACACCCGCAAAGTCGAAAACCCGAAAGGGCGACTTTGGCAAAAAAGGGTATCCCGGTGAACTGAAAACCCGCAAAGGGCGGTTCACGCAAAAGTTAGGGATTTGAAAAAGTAAATGACTGCGTTCCGCGTGTGGACTTTCATTGTTTAGTGGTTTGGAAGACCTGAGGGCCGTTTATCTGAATCAATCTCTTCTGAAGCTGAAGCGTCGGAGAAGAATCGAAGTCGAGTGGGTCATAGAGGGATCAACTCATGGTGTTCGTCTACGCCCCGTTGCCGACATTTGTATATACTGATGTATATTTATGTTTTATTTTTTGCGCGGTTTCCTCATTCCAGGAGCTCGCCTCTGTTGTAAAACATTTTTACCCATTCAGGGGTTCGTATCAATAAAATGTATACTCTTCAGCAATTCTGTTTGTTTGTTTAGCATTTACCTGTTTGTTTGCGAAAAAGAACGCCAATGTTTTTGATAAAATGCGCATACATAAACTTACTGGCCTAGGCCGCTGATTGTTGAAACAATGAATTACTTGAACATTGTCACGAGATAATAACCTTGATAGGTCCCTTTGAGAAGGGTATCTTGTCTATTTGTTTATGTTGTTACAGGTGTAGCATGTACCAGACAGTACGCTGTGTGCGTCCCCAAGCAGGATGATTCCTTCTTCTCCAGCAAAGTTCAGCAATCTCGCCTCGCAGAGTCTGAACGTGAGATCGTAAGCATTGATATGTCTCCCCAAGCAGAGAAGATTCTCTCCCCAACCAGATGCATCCTGAAGGAACGACATCTCCCCAGCTGAGTCAGGCGCCGAAGCGTGTGTTCATCCCCTAGCACCGGGTCGCAAGTGCAGGTCTCGTAGGAGACCATTCACTGAAGTGTGCAACAATTGGTAGTTCCAGACTGAAGTCTCCAGCAGAATTGAGATTCCCCGCAAAGTTGTACTCTCCCCGGTAGGCAGGATGATTCCTTCCTTCTCCAGCCGAGTTTACAGAACCCTAAGAGAGCCGAGTCCTTGGAAGCCGTTCGGGCCATGATTGGTTTTCCCCAGTGAAGTGTTGAATAGCTGATGCCGTATTTCCCCACCGGAGTCGTTTTCTCCAGGAGGGCTAGCCGTGAAGGCCGTGCAGTTTATTTCCGCGATTGACATCGCTTTCCCCAGCAGTTCCAGGTTCTCGTAGAGCTTCGTTCCCCTGCAGCAGTCAACTGAAGTTTGCTTCCCCATGCGGATTCCAATTAAGATTGGTGTGCTTCTTCTCCCCGGCAGGATGATTCTTCCTCCACCAGAGTGGTTCTTTCTCCTTGACAGGAGGATTTTCTCGCTAGCATTTACTTTGCTGACGGGATCGCAACATGTTGCATGATTGCATAACATTTATCATAAATGCATAGCATTTCCACCGTGTGGAACATTGCGCCATTGTCAAAGCATATGCATAATAAGCATGAGCTAGGTCGTTACCGTTCTTGTTTTGCAGGTGTTCCTCCGCAGGGCGGTTGCCCCAGATGATTCTTGAATTTTCCCCAACGGAGTCGCTTGCTCAAGATGATTCTTGAATTCCCCAGCAAAGTCTTCGGCCCAAGATGATTCTTGAATTCTCCAGCGAAGGTGCTTGTTTAAGATGATTCTTAAAATCCCATGTGAAGTCGCCAGAGTTGGTTGCTCAAGTTGATACTTAGAGTCCCCGACGGAGCGTTTGCTCAGGATGATTCCTGAAATCTCCCGCAGAGTTATTGGTTCAGGATGATTTCTTGAAGGCCTCAGCAGAGTTGACTCACCCAGAATGATTTCTGGATCCCCAAAGCAGAGTTACTTGATAGTTCTCCAGAATCCCCGGCGGAGATGCGTCATCCCCAGCAGGTTTCTAAATAGCGAAGTTGAAACTTCCCTTGAAGACTTGATGATTGGAGTCCAACCGTATTGACAAAGCAGTTCTCTTAGCTGATGCGGAGTGCCCGAGGGCAAGAGTTTGGATATCCCTAATTAGTTCATGATTGACCGAGGATGCTATTCCCGACTTACCGACGAAGTCCGGCTGACACCCGAAAGTTCTTTGAATGCCCGATGGCATGATTAACTTGATTGTTGACCTGATGAGTCTCGAGGAATCTTGATGCCTGATGGCATGATCGACCCTGTATCACCGGTTACCGTGTGACCAATTCCCCAGCTAGTGCCGTGCAGCTAGTATTTCAGTTTTCGAAGATTTGTTCCCATCAGAGTACCGTGTACTTGTGCAGTTGGCAAATTTCCGGGTTTGTCGGTATTCAACCGTCTCGCACCTGGATTGGTTGAGAGTCGTTCACTTCTCACCCAGTTAGGTTTAAGCCGTTTGAATAGGGGCAGCTGTTGCACCCCAAAATTTGACCAACATTTCTTTATCTAGCTTAGGTTTCATTTCATTCACATTAGCATTATCATTTGCATTTCATTGATATGTATGCAGGAGATCAAGAGGTATGACTACCAATCAAGAGCTACACAAGACTATGAATATATCCAAGAAGGTTATTCAAGGGTTCAAGGGTTGATATCTTTGTCAGAGGAGTCAGAAGATTCTCAGAGAGAGTGGTTGAAAGCACAGTTGTGTGCCTCCTAACTTGAGAGTTGTGGGGGGCTCCTCAGATGATTCTAAAGCCATGAATGTAGGCTTGAGGTCTTGAGAGAGCTTATGAGATGTCTTGAAAGCCATCATGAAGCCTAGACAGGTCATGGTATAAGATTAAAGGGACCTAGCCATGAGTGGTATAATTAGGGTTTGACTGGGTCAACCCTAGGTCAACTGATGATTTGGAGAGGGTTGAGACCTAAACCAAGGGTCGTGTGATCACGTATTGATGCATTGAGATGTTATAAGGATGATTCCAAGGTCAACTCATCATGATTGAAGAGTTTGAGAAGTTTCAGGCTAGGGTTTCTACAGCTTGACAGTGTAAAATCCCCTAGTTTGACCCCTATCTTCAAGGCAGTTTAACTCAAGATGTGATTGTCATCTCATCTTACCCCCAACATGAATGTTGTAGAGCTTGTTCTTAGCTTTAATTTGAGTACTATAAGTCCTTGATAGGATTTATAGAACTCATGTTATGACTTTGACAAGTTACAGGTCATCTGAGGTATGTGAATCTGGGGCCTTGAAAGTCACCCAACTTGCATCAAACTTTTGCCCAAGAAGGATGATTCCTATGAACTTTTGGTCAACATGAATGTTGTTCCTTATCTTCTTATCTTTCTAGAGAGTACTAGAAGTCCTTGATAGGATTTGTAGAACTCAAGTTATGGCTTTGACAAGTCAAGGGCATTTTGGTCATTTGGAGATTACAGGTCATTTCAAGCATAAGGCCATAACTCCTATTTCCAAGCCTCAAATGGAAAAATATTCAACATAAAACTTGTTCAAAATGATGTTTTAAGGCTTGTAAGGAGGTAATGAGATGTTGAAAATGCTTGTAGCTCAAAGTTGCAAAAATGACCTAAAATAAAGGCATAAGTTAAATAAACCAAAGTTGGAAATTGATATTTTCAACCTACACATCCAAACCATGGCATGTAATATATCATTTTGACTCTAGAAAACATTTTAAAAACAATGGTTTAGCCACCTTTTTGATTTGAGGTCTAAATTGTGGACTTGCTTTGAAAAGCACTTGCTTGCATAATAAGTAACATGTGCATAACTCAAAATTAAGGCATGGGCAAGGAACTTTGCAAGCTAAACTCTTCCAAAATGTCACTAGGGGAGATTTTGAAAGAGATTGAGATGAATTTCAAGCTGCAAACAGAAATGTACATGTCATGGTAAGTGATTCAAAATCTCATGACATGAGAAGTGTAAAATCTCATTGGAAGGATCTAGAGGGTTCTAGATCATCCAAACTTCATCTATATATTGAGTAGAATGGATCCATGGCAGAGGTTGGTGATCATTGAAGGATTGAGCATAGTTTGAGATTGAGTTTTCATAGATTGCAATTGAAATCGGTTTCATCAAATTCCTCAACTTCCATTCATTTTCTTTATTGATACTCCTTCCATGAGTGTCAAGGAGTGATTTCAGATCATTTTCATGAAGAATTGGTGGCTAGATCGTGTGGGAGCAAGTGGTTTTCAGCACCTGCAACTCAGCATCGTGTTTCAAGATTGAAGCACTTTCTATTGAATCTTTTGCATACAAAAGCAAGGAGGAGGTTCAGTGATTGTGTCCAGAAGATTTGAGAGCTTGAAGTGAAGATTCCGTGCATCAGTTATTCAAGAATTTCCAGGTTGGTAACCTTCTTCCTATAGCATGATTTAGGTAGAATTAGGTTGAATTAAGGTGCTAGATTAGTTGTAGAATGGCCTAGGATGGATTTCAGATGGTTAATTGATGAATTAGAGACAAAATAGGAAGATCACCATTTTCGGTTGAGATTGGGAGATGTTGATTCTTGAGGTTTCAGAAGAAACTATGGGCATGGTTGAGTTCGTGGCAAGATTTGGAATGAATTTCATGTTTTGACCTCTTAGATTGGAGGCCTCTAGGAAGAACTAGGGTTGAAGGGGACGATCGGAGCTCCACCGGCGGTGGCCGGAGCTGGGCGCGAAGCTTAGAGGTTTGAAAGGTAGGAGATGAAGTTTACACCATTGGATGAGGGATTGACCATTGACTGGGAGAAGATCCAAGGGTCACGTTTTAATTCTGATTTGTGAAGGGTTTCTAATGAAACGATGCGTTTCATTTATTCAGGCGTTTGGGCTTAATAATCTGAATGTTATCCACACCCCCCAGCGAGCCCAACCCATGTTTTTAACTGAGAATGATTACTTCTTGCACCGTGTCTTTATTTATTTTAATTGGATTTTCATTTAATTTCCATTTAATTCATGATTCTTGTAAAAATCATAATAAATTGATTATTAATCCAATTAAACCCATTCTTTTTGCATATTAATCATGATTGAGTCTATTATGTTTTAGAGAAAAAATATTTTCATTTCATATAATTTCTTATTTAATTGGAATTTTGCATTTTAATTGATATTAAAATGATTATGTTTGATGCATATTTTTGTGGAATTTTGTTTGATCTCATGGTGATGATTTTGAGCCTAATTTTTTGTGTGTGATTAGGTTAGAAATGTATGATCCCATATAATTTTTCTCACATTTTTGTGATGAAAATAGGTGTGCTTTCTAGATTAATGTTTAGATGCTTCCTTTTAGGGTTTTAGGTTTGATACCTTAGAATGTAGAATTTAGTTCTAGGTCCAATTTGATGATTTGATCTTTGAAACTAATGTGGTAGAGTCATGATTGACCTAGGTTCCCATAGTAATTTTTGTAAGATTTTACAATTGATTTTAGTATCTTAGTTAGGACTAACTTTAGTGCTAGGTTTTGGGTGACCCTAAATTACTAATTCAACTAGTTTAACTTCCCTAGTTCCCTTAGATTAAGGTTTGTGCTTGGTTTGCCTTTGATTGAGATTGAAGACAAGT
The DNA here is from genome assembly GCA_963859935.3 of Lathyrus sativus. Taxonomy (NCBI): domain Eukaryota; kingdom Viridiplantae; phylum Streptophyta; class Magnoliopsida; order Fabales; family Fabaceae; genus Lathyrus; species Lathyrus sativus. The sequence continues at coordinate 49,809,053 of OZ012736.1, read as the reverse complement.
TGAAAAAAAGAGGAAGATGCTTGAGGTGGCTTGAAGTTGCTTGGAGCTTTGGATGTGGTGGTGCCTGAAGGTGTCTGATGAAGATTAGGAGATAGGACATAGGGAGAGCATTGTAGTTAGAATGATTTCTTTCACAAACATGGAAAGCCTCATGTGCTTCCATTCCTCCCAATGACTAAAAGTCCTTCTCAGATACTCACATCCCTCCTTTGGAGGGATGAGTGGCTTTATCTGGGAAGTAGAACTTTGAGGGAACCAGTCTCTCATAATGATAAACCCTTACAGGCTTCCTTTGGTTGTCAGTAAGTTGTTTATCATTTCCCCTCATCCTATTTAAATCAATTATCTTCTGGTTTGAGTATCTTGAGAGGTATAATACCCCAAATTTTACCCTTACATTTAGTCAGTCATTTTGCATAGCATTTCATTTTGAATCCATTAATCACTAACCAGTCATGGAGCATAATTTGTTTGCAGGAAGTGCCCCAGGGGCATTTTGGTCATTTTACATGGAGACCGCAAGTTTTGAAACATCATTCCTGAGGCATTTATTTGCCACTTGGGTCAAGGTGCCTGTATGTTTTGTCAGAAATATAATTGGACTCGGGGTCGTTCTTTGTTCGATTTTGAGACATTTTTAAACAGTCTGTTTCCTCTTAATAAGATGAAATTGGATTGAAAAGGAAGTGGATACTGTTAAGATTATTTTGAGAAGTTATGTGATCAACGGGATTTTAAGTTTGAATTCGTTCGGGTATAATCATGTTGCGGGATATCATTTATAAAATTGGTCAAGGAAAATGAGAAGTAAGTTTTAAATATTTTTGAACTTTTATTCATAAGTATTCATAAGTTACAACTCAAGGGTGAATTTAAATGGTTTTTGAATTATTATTCATGGATATTTTAAATTACAATTGAGAAAGTAAATATGAATATTTGTTGGATTTCATTTCATAAATATTTATAGTTTACAATTCGAAATAGATAAATGAATTTGAACTTTATCCAAGATATTCCATTGGTTTACAAAGAGGATTCATTTACAATGATTGGCTACTCTAAAAAAAATCCTAAAGTCCTAAGAATTATAGGTGTGCTTCATAATTTTCCTTTGAGTTTCTTCTCGATTGCCTGCACAACAAAAACAGAACACAAACAGAAGAGAAAGGGGATAGAAGTTGTTTGACACTCTCAGAACAATTGTCATCATCGAGTGTCGGGAGGGCACGACCGAAGTCGCATCCTACCTTACACAACAGGATACGCAATAATTCTCGCCAAGAGAAGCTTATCACAACATTTTACAATCGATCAACAACAGTTCTCACCAGAGAAGCTTATCACAACCTTACACAACAGGATACACGACAGTTCTCGGTTAAGAAGCTTATCGTAACATTCTTCTGCAACGGTATGCAACAGTTCTCCGCCGAGAAGCTTATCATCATTATTACTTGTTATCACCTCTACAAGCAGTTCTTACATGAGAAGCTTATTATTGCCACTCTTGCAGAAAAGCGACATTTCTCGCCTGAGAAGCTGATCCTATCTTCGTTATGACTCGCAGCAAATGGCCATCTCCATCGAGCAGTTGGGCTTCCATTTTCCTTGTCGTCTTGAAGTATGGGGAGGTTTGAACCGAATCATATTCAGGAGAGCATGAATCTTGAAGTATGAGGAAGTTCAGTTTACCCTTTAGTAAAAGAAGGAGCAGAATCATATTCAGGAGAGCATGAATCTTGAAGTATGAGGAAGTTCAGTTTACCCTTTAGTAAAAGAAGGAGCAGAATCATATTCAGGAGAGCATGAATCTTGAAGTATGAGGAAGTTCAGTTTACCCTTTAGCAAAAGAAGAAGCGGAATCATACCTTTAGTAAAAGAAGAATCTGAATCGTATTCCAGGCGCCGACCTTAAATATGAGAAGATTTATTTATCAGATAAGCAGCAGCCTCTTTTGAGTGCTTATCCGTTTTGGCATGTAAGTCCCTTCCAACGATAAGTGACAGTTCTCCCTCGAGAAGCTTATCAGGGCATTTCCCATCAAAGCCCATTTATTTTGGCATACAGCCGGTTTTTACCCTGTATATCTGATATGGATTTCTGAAAAGTCCATTCGATCCCATCACGAAGGATAGTTTATAGAAGCTTGGATGTTATTCTTTGCTCAATGCTCCAGCATTCTGTAATCGATCTTGCAGTCGTGTAGATCCAGTCTTATTGTTAGACATTCCCAAGTGGAGGCCATCTCATAGGCGCCATCACTATTAAGGATCTTGTTCTAACCACTCAAAGTCCATTTATTTTGGCATACAGCCGGTTCTTTTCACCCTGTATATTTGCTACGGAGTTCCGAAAGGCCCGTTTGATCCTGTCACGAGAGATAGTTTACAGAAGCTTGGATGTTATTCTTTGCTCAATGCTCCAGCATTCTGTAATCGATCTTGCAGTCGTACATGATCCAGTTTTAATTTTAGATTCCCCAGTGGAGGCCGCCTCATAGGTACCATCTCCATTTGAGGATCTCGTTCCAGTTCTAAAAAAGACAATTGGTCGTGTTCGCACCAGTCGACCATCATTTTTGGAATTCCCTAGTGTTGTGTTGTGTCTCAGCGCGTCGTTTTCCTCAGTGTGTTCTTCTCGTAGCGTCTGTCCCTGTGTCGTCGTATTCGTCAGCATTTTCGCATTCATCATTCCAGCATACGCATCATATCATATTCATGGCATTGTCAGCATTAGTTTGTTCTCGTTTTGTCCATAGCATCACATAGCGCCACATATAAGGGCAAAATTTTCGGTTATCTATATTTAAATCCCTCCACCATGATTTCTAGAGTCTCGGCCGCTCAATTCATCCGGTGTAGTTATTTAAATAGGGGCAACTGTAATACCCCAAATTTTACCCTTACATTTAGTTAGTCATTTTGCATAGCATTTCATTTTGAATCCATTAATCACTAACCAGTCATGGAGCATAATTTGTTTGCAGGAAGTGCCCCAGGGGCATTTTGGTCATTTTACATGGAGACCGCAAGTTTTGAGACATCATTCCTGAGGCATTTATTTGCCACTTGGGTCAAGGTGCCTGTATGTTTTGTCAGAAATATAATTGGACTCGGGGCCGTTCTTTGTTCGATTTTGAGACATTTTTAAACAGTCTGTTTCCTCTTAATAAGATGAAATTGGATTGAAAAGGAAGTGGATACTGTTAAGATTATTTTGAGAAGTTATGTGATCAACGGGATTTTAAGTTTGAATTCGTTCGGGTATAATCATGTTGCGGGATATCATTTATAAAATTGGTCAAGGCAAATGAGAAGTAAGTTTTAAATATTTTTGAACTTTTATTCATAAGTATTCATAAGTTACAACTCAAGGGTGAATTTAAATGGTTTTTGAATTATTATTCATGGATATTTTAAATTACAATTGAGAAAGTAAATATGAATATTTGTTGGATTTCATTTCATAAATATTTATAGTTTACAATTCGAAATAGATAAATGAATTTGAACTTTATCCAAGGTATTCCATTGGTTTACAAAGAGGATTCATTTACAATGATTGGCTACTCTAAAAAAAATCCTAAAGTCCTAAGAATTATAGGTGTGCTTCATAATTTTCCTTTGAGTTTCTTCTCGATTGCCTGCACAACAAAAACAGAACACAAACAGAAGAGAAAGGGGATAGAAGTTGTTTGACACTCTCAGAACAATTGTCATCATCGAGTGTCGGGAGGGCACGACCGAAGTCGCATCCTACCTTACACAACAGGATACGCAACAATTCTCGCCAAGAGAAGCTTATCACAACATTTTACAATCGATCAACAACAGTTCTCACCAGAGAAGCTTATCACAACCTTACACAACAGGATACACGACAGTTCTCGGTTAAGAAGCTTATCGTAACATTCTTCTGCAACGGTATGCAACAGTTCTCCGCCGAGAAGCTTATCATCATTATTACTTGTTATCACCTCTACAAGCAGTTCTTACATGAGAAGCTTATTATTGCCACTCTTGCAGAAAAGCGACATTTCTCGCCTGAGAAGCTGATCCTATCTTCGTTATGACTCGCAGCAAATGGCCATCTCCATCGAGCAGTTGGGCTTCCATTTTCCTTGTCGCCTTGAAGTATGGGGAGGTTTGAACCGAATCATATTCAGGAGAGCATGAATCTTGAAGTATGAGGAAGTTCAGTTTACCCTTTAGTAAAAGAAGGAGCAGAATCATATTCAGGAGAGCATGAATCTTGAAGTATGAGGAAGTTCAGTTTACCCTTTAGTAAAAGAAGGAGCAGAATCATATTCAGGAGAGCATGAATCTTGAAGTATGAGGAAGTTCAGTTTACCCTTTAGCAAAAGAAGAAGCGGAATCATACCTTTAGTAAAAGAAGAATCTGAATCGTATTCCAGGTGCCGACCTTAAATATGAGAAGATTTATTTATCAGATAAGCAGCAGCCTCTTTTGAGTGCTTATCCGTTTTGGCATGTAAGTCCCTTCCAACGATAAGTGACAGTTCTCCCTCGAGAAGCTTATCAGGGCATTTCCCATCAAAGCCCATTTATTTTGGCATACAGCCGGTTTTTACCCTGTATATCTGATATGGATTTCTGAAAAGTCCATTCGATCCCATCACGAAGGATAGTTTATAGAAGCTTGGATGTTATTCTTTGCTCAATGCTCCAGCATTCTGTAATCGATCTTGCAGTCGTGTAGATCCAGTCTTATTGTTAGACATTCCCAAGTGGAGGCCATCTCATAGGCGCCATCACTATTAAGGATCTTGTTCTAACCACTCAAAGTCCATTTATTTTGGCATACAGCCGGTTCTTTTCACCCTGTATATTTGCTACGGAGTTCCGAAAGGCCCGTTTGATCCTGTCACGAGAGATAGTTTACAGAAGCTTGGATGTTATTCTTTGCTCAATGCTCCAGCATTCTGTAATCGATCTTGCAGTCGTACATGATCCAGTTTTAATTTTAGATTCCCCAGTGGAGGCCGCCTCATAGGTACCATCTCCATTTGAGGATCTCGTTCCAGTTCTAAAAAAGACAATTGGTCGTGTTCGCACCAGTCGACCATCATTTTTGGAATTCCCTAGTGTTGTACTGTGTCCCAGCGCGTCGTTTTCCTCAGTGTGTTCTTCTCGTAGCGTCTGTCCCTGTGTCGTCGTATTCGTCAGCATTTTCGCATTCATCATTCCAGCATACGCATCATATCATATTCATGGCATTGTCAGCATTAGTTTGTTCTCGTTTTGTCCATAGCATCACATAGCGCCACATATAAGGGCAAAATTTTCGGTTATCTATATTTAAATCCCTCCACCATGATTTCTAGAGTCTCGGCCGCTCAATTCATCCGGTGTAGTTATTTAAATAGGGGCAACTGTAATACCCCAAATTTTACCCTTACATTTAGTCAGTCATTTTGCATAGCATTTCATTTTGAATCCATTAATCACTAACCAGTCATGGAGCATAATTTGTTTGCAGGAAGTGCCCCAGGGGCATTTTGGTCATTTTACATGGAGACCGCAAGTTTTGAGACATCATTCCTGAGGCATTTATTTGCCACTTGGGTCAAGGTGCCTGTATGTTTTGTCAGAAATATAATTGGACTCGGGGCCGTTCTTTGTTCGATTTTGAGACATTTTTAAACAGTCTGTTTCCTCTTAATAAGATGAAATTGGATTGAAAAGGAAGTGGATACTGTTAAGATTATTTTGAGAAGTTATGTGATCAACGGGATTTTAAGTTTGAATTCGTTCGGGTATAATCATGTTGCGGGATATCATTTATAAAATTGGTCAAGGCAAATGAGAAGTAAGTTTTAAATATTTTTGAACTTTTATTCATAAGTATTCATAAGTTACAACTCAAGGGTGAATTTAAATGGTTTTTGAATTATTATTCATGGATATTTTAAATTACAATTGAGAAAGTAAATATGAATATTTGTTGGATTTCATTTCATAAATATTTATAGTTTACAATTCGAAATAGATAAATGAATTTGAACTTTATCCAAGGTATTCCATTGGTTTACAAAGAGGATTCATTTACAATGATTGGCTACTCTAAAAAAAATCCTAAAGTCCTAAGAATTATAGGTGTGCTTCATAATTTTCCTTTGAGTTTCTTCTCGATTGCCTGCACAACAAAAACAGAACACAAACAGAAGAGAAAGGGGATGGAAGTTGTTTGACACTCTCAGAACAATTGTCATCATCGAGTGTCGGGAGGGCACGACCGAAGTCGCATCCTACCTTACACAACAGGATACGCAACAATTCTCGCCAAGAGAAGCTTATCACAACATTTTACAATCGATCAACAACAGTTCTCACCAGAGAAGCTTATCACAACCTTACACAACAGGATACACGACAGTTCTCGGTTAAGAAGCTTATCGTAACATTCTTCTGCAACGGTATGCAACAGTTCTCCGCCGAGAAGCTTATCATCATTATTACTTGTTATCACCTCTACAAGCAGTTCTTACATGAGAAGCTTATTATTGCCACTCTTGCAGAAAAGCGACATTTCTCGCCTGAGAAGCTGATCCTATCTTCGTTATGACTCGCAGCAAATGGCCATCTCCATCGAGCAGTTGGGCTTCCATTTTCCTTGTCGTCTTGAAGTATGGGGAGGTTTGAACCGAATCATATTCAGGAGAGCATGAATCTTGAAGTATGAGGAAGTTCAGTTTACCCTTTAGTAAAAGAAGGAGCAGAATCATATTCAGGAGAGCATGAATCTTGAAGTATGAGGAAGTTCAGTTTACCCTTTAGTAAAAGAAGGAGCAGAATCATATTCAGGAGAGCATGAATCTTGAAGTATGAGGAAGTTCAGTTTACCCTTTAGCAAAAGAAGAAGCGGAATCATACCTTTAGTAAAAGAAGAATCTGAATCGTATTCCAGGCGCCGACCTTAAATATGAGAAGATTTATTTATCAGATAAGCAACAGCCTCTTTTGAGTGCTTATCCGTTTTGGCATGTAAGTCCCTTCCAACGATAAGTGACAGTTCTCCCTCGAGAAGCTTATCAGGGCATTTCCCATCAAAGCCCATTTATTTTGGCATACAGCCGGTTTTTACCCTGTATATCTGATATGGATTTCTGAAAAGTCCATTCGATCCCATCACGAAGGATAGTTTATAGAAGCTTGGATGTTATTCTTTGCTCAATGCTCCAGCATTCTGTAATCGATCTTGCAGTCGTGTAGATCCAGTCTTATTGTTAGACATTCCCAAGTGGAGGCCATCTCATAGGCGCCATCACTATTAAGGATCTTGTTCTAACCACTCAAAGTCCATTTATTTTGGCATACAGCCGGTTCTTTTCACCCTGTATATTTGCTACGGAGTTCCGAAAGGCCCGTTTGATCCTGTCACGAGAGATAGTTTACAGAAGCTTGGATGTTATTCTTTGCTCAATGCTCCAGCATTCTGTAATCGATCTTGCAGTCGTACATGATCCAGTTTTAATTTTAGATTCCCCAGTGGAGGCCGCCTCATAGGTACCATCTCCATTTGAGGATCTCGTTCCAGTTCTAAAAAAGACAATTGGTCGTGTTCGCACCAGTCGACCATCATTTTTGGAATTCCCCAGTGTTGTGCTGTGTCCCAGCGCGTCGTTTTCCTCAGTGTGTTCTTCTCGTAGCGTCTGTCCCTGTGTCGTCGTATTCGTCAGCATTTTCGCATTCATCATTCCAGCATACGCATCATATCATATTCATGGCATTGTCAGCATTAGTTTGTTCTCGTTTTGTCCATAGCATCACATAGCGCCACATATAAGGGCAAAATTTTCGGTTATCTATATTTAAATCCCTCCACCATGATTTCTAGAGTCTCGGCCGCTCAATTCATCCGGTGTAGTTATTTAAATAGGGGCAACTGTAATACCCCAAATTTTACCCTTACATTTAGTCAGTCATTTTGCATAGCATTTCATTTTGAATCCATTAATCACTAACCAGTCATGGAGCATAATTTGTTTGCAGGAAGTGCCCCAGGGGCATTTTGGTCATTTTACATGGAGACCGCAAGTTTTGAGACATCATTCCTGAGGCATTTATTTGCCACTTGGGTCAAGGTGCCTGTATGTTTTGTCAGAAATATAATTGGACTCGGGGCCGTTCTTTGTTCGATTTTGAGACATTTTTAAACAGTCTGTTTCCTCTTAATAAGATGAAATTGGATTGAAAAGGAAGTGGATACTGTTAAGATTATTTTGAGAAGTTATGTGATCAACGGGATTTTAAGTTTGAATTCGTTCGGGTATAATCATGTTGCGGGATATCATTTATAAAATTGGTCAAGGCAAATGAGAAGTAAGTTTTAAATATTTTTGAACTTTTATTCATAAGTATTCATAAGTTACAACTCAAGGGTGAATTTAAATGGTTTTTGAATTATTATTCATGGATATTTTAAATTACAATTGAGAAAGTAAATATGAATATTTGTTGGATTTCATTTCATAAATATTTATAGTTTACAATTCGAAATAGATAAATGAATTTGAACTTTATCCAAGGTATTCCATTGGTTTACAAAGAGGATTCATTTACAATGATTGGCTACTCTAAAAAAAATCCTAAAGTCCTAAGAATTATAGGTGTGCTTCATAATTTTCCTTTGAGTTTCTTCTCGATTGCCTGCACAACAAAAACAGAACACAAACAGAAGAGAAAGGGGATAGAAGTTGTTTGACACTCTCAGAACAATTGTCATCATCGAGTGTCGGGAGGGCACGACCGAAGTCGCATCCTACCTTACACAACAGGATACGCAACAATTCTCGCCAAGAGAAGCTTATCACAACATTTTACAATCGATCAACAACAGTTCTCACCAGAGAAGCTTATCACAACCTTACACAACAGGATACACGACAGTTCTCGGTTAAGAAGCTTATCGTAACATTCTTCTGCAACGGTATGCAACAGTTCTCCGCCGAGAAGCTTATCATCATTATTACTTGTTATCACCTCTACAAGCAGTTCTTACATGAGAAGCTTATTATTGCCACTCTTGCAGAAAAGCGACATTTCTCGCCTGAGAAGCTGATCCTATCTTCGTTATGACTCGCAGCAAATGGCCATCTCCATCGAGCAGTTGGGCTTCCATTTTCCTTGTCGTCTTGAAGTATGGGGAGGTTTGAACCGAATCATATTCAGGAGAGCATGAATCTTGAAGTAAGAGGAAGTTCAGTTTACCCTTTAGTAAAAGAAGGAGCAGAATCATATTCAGGAGAGCATGAATCTTGAAGTATGAGGAAGTTCAGTTTACCCTTTAGTAAAAGAAGGAGCAGAATCATATTCAGGAGAGCATGAATCTTGAAGTATGAGGAAGTTCAGTTTACCCTTTAGCAAAAGAAGAAGCGGAATCATACCTTTAGTAAAAGAAGAATCTGAATCGTATTCCAGGCGCCGACCTTAAATATGAGAAGATTTATTTATCAGATAAGCAGCAGCCTCTTTTGAGTGCTTATCCGTTTTGGCATGTAAGTCCCTTCCAACGATAAGTGACAGTTCTCCCTCGAGAAGCTTATCAGGGCATTTCCCATCAAAGCCCATTTATTTTGGCATACAGCCGGTTTTTACCCTGTATATCTGATATGGATTTCTGAAAAGTCCATTCGATCCCATCACGAAGGATAGTTTATAGAAGCTTGGATGTTATTCTTTGCTCAATGCTCCAGCATTCTGTAATCGATCTTGCAGTCGTGTAGATCCAGTCTTATTGTTAGACATTCCCAAGTGGAGGCCATCTCATAGGCGCCATCACTATTAAGGATCTTGTTCTAACCACTCAAAGTCCATTTATTTTGGCATACAGCCGGTTCTTTTCACCCTGTATATTTGCTACGGAGTTCCGAAAGGCCCGTTTGATCCTGTCACGAGAGATAGTTTACAGAAGCTTGGATGTTATTCTTTGCTCAATGCTCCAGCATTCTGTAATCGATCTTGCAGTCGTACATGATCCAGTTTTAATTTTAGATTCCCCAGTGGAGGCCGCCTCATAGGTACCATCTCCATTTGAGGATCTCGTTCCAGTTCTAAAAAAGACAATTGGTCGTGTTCGCACCAGTCGACCATCATTTTTGGAATTCCCCAGTGTTGTGCTGTGTCCCAGCGCGTCGTTTTCCTCAGTGTGTTCTTCTCGTAGCGTCTGTCCCTGTGTCGTCGTATTCGTCAGCATTTTCGCATTCATCATTCCAGCATACGCATCATATCATATTCATGGCATTGTCAGCATTAGTTTGTTCTCGTTTTGTCCATAGCATCACATAGCGCCACATATAAGGGCAAAATTTTCGGTTATCTATATTTAAATCCCTCCACCATGATTTCTAGAGTCTCGGCCGCTCAATTCATCCGGTGTAGTTATTTAAATAGGGGCAACTGTAATACCCCAAATTTTACCCTTACATTTAGTCAGTCATTTTGCATAGCATTTCATTTTGAATCCATTAATCACTAACCAGTCATGGAGCATAATTTGTTTGCAGGAAGTGCCCCAGGGGCATTTTGGTCATTTTACATGGAGACCGCAAGTTTTGAGACATCATTCCTGAGGCATTTATTTGCCACTTGGGTCAAGGTGCCTGTATGTTTTGTCAGAAATATAATTGGACTCGGGGCCGTTCTTTGTTCGATTTTGAGACATTTTTAAACAGTCTGTTTCCTCTTAATAAGATGAAATTGGATTGAAAAGGAAGTGGATACTGTTAAGATTATTTTGAGAAGTTATGTGATCAACGGGATTTTAAGTTTGAATTCGTTCGGGTATAATCATGTTGCGGGATATCATTTATAAAATTGGTCAAGGCAAATGAGAAGTAAGTTTTAAATATTTTTGAACTTTTATTCATAAGTATTCATAAGTTACAACTCAAGGGTGAATTTAAATGGTTTTTGAATTATTATTCATGGATATTTTAAATTACAATTGAGAAAGTAAATATGAATATTTGTTGGATTTCATTTCATAAATATTTATAGTTTACAATTCGAAATAGATAAATGAACTTGAACTTTATCCAAGGTATTCCATTGGTTTACAAAGAGGATTCATTTACAATGATTGGCTACTCTAAAAAAAATCCTAAAGTCCTAAGAATTATAGGTGTGCTTCATAATTTTCCTTTGAGTTTCTTCTCGATTGCCTGCACAACAAAAACAGAACACAAACAGAAGAGAAAGGGGATAGAAGTTGTTTGACACTCTCAGAACAATTGTCATCATCGAGTGTCGGGAGGGCACGACCGAAGTCGCATCCTACCTTACACAACAGGATACGCAACAATTCTCGCCAAGAGAAGCTTATCACAACATTTTACAATCGATCAACAACAGTTCTCACCAGAGAAGCTTATCACAACCTTACACAACAGGATACACGACAGTTCTCGGTTAAGAAGCTTATCGTAACATTCTTCTGCAACGGTATGCAACAGTTCTCCGCCGAGAAGCTTATCATCATTATTACTTGTTATCACCTCTACAAGCAGTTCTTACATGAGAAGCTTATTATTGCCACTCTTGCAGAAAAGCGACATTTCTCGCCTGAGAAGCTGATCCTATCTTCGTTATGACTCGCAGCAAATGGCCATCTCCATCGAGCAGTTGGGCTTCCATTTTCCTTGTCGTCTTGAAGTATGGGGAGGTTTGAACCGAATCATATTCAGGAGAGCATGAATCTTGAAGTATGAGGAAGTTCAGTTTACCCTTTAGTAAAAGAAGGAGCAGAATCATATTCAGGAGAGCATGAATCTTGAAGTATGAGGAAGTTCAGTTTACCCTTTAGTAAAAGAAAGAGCAGAATCATATTCAGGAGAGCATGAATCTTGAAGTATGAGGAAGTTCAGTTTACCCTTTAGCAAAAGAAGAAGCGGAATCATACCTTTAGTAAAAGAAGAATCTGAATCGTATTCCAGGCGCCGACCTTAAATATGAGAAGATTTATTTATCAGATAAGCAGCAGCCTCTTTTGAGTGCTTATCCGTTTTGGCATGTAAGTCCCTTCCAACGATAAGTGACAGTTCTCCCTCGAGAAGCTTATCAGGGCATTTCCCATCAAAGCCCATTTATTTTGGCATACAGCCGGTTTTTACCCTGTATATCTGATATGGATTTCTGAAAAGTCCATTCGATCCCATCACGAAGGATAGTTTATAGAAGCTTGGATGTTATTCTTTGCTCAATGCTCCAGCATTCTGTAATCGATCTTGCAGTCGTGTAGATCCAGTCTTATTGTTAGACATTCCCAAGTGGAGGCCATCTCATAGGCGCCATCACTATTAAGGATCTTGTTCTAACCACTCAAAGTCCATTTATTTTGGCATACAGCCGGTTCTTTTCACCCTGTATATTTGCTACGGAGTTCCGAAAGGCCCGTTTGATCCTGTCACGAGAGATAGTTTACAGAAGCTTGGATGTTATTCTTTGCTCAATGCTCCAGCATTCTGTAATCGATCTTGCAGTCGTACATGATCCAGTTTTAATTTTAGATTCCCCAGTGGAGGCCGCCTCATAGGTACCATCTCCATTTGAGGATCTCGTTCCAGTTCTAAAAAAGACAATTGGTCGTGTTCGCACCAGTCGACCATCATTTTTGGAATTCCCCAGTGTTGTGCTGTGTCCCAGCGCGTCGTTTTCCTCAGTGTGTTCTTCTCGTAGCGTCTGTCCCTGTGTCGTCGTATTCGTCAGCATTTTCGCATTCATCATTCCAGCATACGCATCATATCATATTCATGGCATTGTCAGCATTAGTTTGTTCTCGTTTTGTCCATAGCATCACATAGCGCCACATATAAGGGCAAAATTTTCGGTTATCTATATTTAAATCCCTCCACCATGATTTCTAGAGTCTCGGCCGCTCAATTCATCCGGTGTAGTTATTTAAATAGGGGCAACTGTAATACCCCAAATTTTACCCTTACATTTAGTCAGTCATTTTGCATAGCATTTCATTTTGAATCCATTAATCACTAACCAGTCATGGAGCATAATTTGTTTGCAGGAAGTGCCCCAGGGGCATTTTGGTCATTTTACATGGAGACCGCAAGTTTTGAGACATCATTCCTGAGGCATTTATTTGCCACTTGGGTCAAGGTGCCTGTATGTTTTGTCAGAAATATAATTGGACTCGGGGCCGTTCTTTGTTCGATTTTGAGACATTTTTAAACAGTCTGTTTCCTCTTAATAAGATGAAATTGGATTGAAAAGGAAGTGGATACTGTTAAGATTATTTTGAGAAGTTATGTGATCAACGGGATTTTAAGTTTGAATTCGTTCGGGTATAATCATGTTGCGGGATATCATTTATAAAATTGGTCAAGGCAAATGAGAAGTAAGTTTTAAATATTTTTGAACTTTTATTCATAAGTATTCATAAGTTACAACTCAAGGGTGAATTTAAATGGTTTTTGAATTATTATTCATGGATATTTTAAATTACAATTGAGAAAGTAAATATGAATATTTGTTGGATTTCTTTCATAAATATTTATAGTTTACAATTCGAAATAGATAAATGAACTTGAACTTTATCCAAGGTATTCCATTGGTTTACAAAGAGGATTCATTTACAATGATTGGCTACTCTAAAAAAAATCCTAAAGTCCTAAGAATTATAGGTGTGCTTCATAATTTTCCTTTGAGTTTCTTCTCGATTGCCTGCACAACAAAAACAGAACACAAACAGAAGAGAAAGGGGATAGAAGTTGTTTGACACTCTCAGAACAATTGTCATCATCGAGTGTCGGGAGGGCACGACCGAAGTCGCATCCTACCTTACACAACAGGATACGCAACAATTCTCGCCAAGAGAAGCTTATCACAACATTTTACAATCGATCAACAACAGTTCTCACCAGAGAAGCTTATCACAACCTTACACAACAGGATACACGACAGTTCTCGGTTAAGAAGCTTATCGTAACATTCTTCTGCAACGGTATGCAACAGTTCTCCGCCGAGAAGCTTATCATCATTATTACTTGTTATCACCTCTACAAGCAGTTCTTACATGAGAAGCTTATTATTGCCACTCTTGCAGAAAAGCGACATTTCTCGCCTGAGAAGCTGATCCTATCTTCGTTATGACTCGCAGCAAATGGCCATCTCCATCGAGCAGTTGGGCTTCCATTTTCCTTGTCGTCTTGAAGTATGGGGAGGTTTGAACCGAATCATATTCAGGAGAGCATGAATCTTGAAGTATGAGGAAGTTCAGTTTACCCTTTAGTAAAAGAAGGAGCAGAATCATATTCAGGAGAGCATGAATCTTGAAGTATGAGGAAGTTCAGTTTACCCTTTAGTAAAAGAAAGAGCAGAATCATATTCAGGAGAGCATGAATCTTGAAGTATGAGGAAGTTCAGTTTACCCTTTAGCAAAAGAAGAAGCGGAATCATACCTTTAGTAAAAGAAGAATCTGAATCGTATTCCAGGCGCCGACCTTAAATATGAGAAGATTTATTTATCAGATAAGCAGCAGCCTCTTTTGAGTGCTTATCCGTTTTGGCATGTAAGTCCCTTCCAACGATAAGTGACAGTTCTCCCTCGAGAAGCTTATCAGGGCATTTCCCATCAAAGCCCATTTATTTTGGCATACAGCCGGTTTTTACCCTGTATATCTGATATGGATTTCTGAAAAGTCCATTCGATCCCATCACGAAGGATAGTTTATAGAAGCTTGGATGTTATTCTTTGCTCAATGCTCCAGCATTCTGTAATCGATCTTGCAGTCGTGTAGATCCAGTCTTATTGTTAGACATTCCCAAGTGGAGGCCATCTCATAGGCGCCATCACTATTAAGGATCTTGTTCTAACCACTCAAAGTCCATTTATTTTGGCATACAGCCGGTTCTTTTCACCCTGTATATTTGCTACGGAGTTCCGAAAGGCCCGTTTGATCCTGTCACGAGAGATAGTTTACAGAAGCTTGGATGTTATTCTTTGCTCAATGCTCCAGCATTCTGTAATCGATCTTGCAGTCGTACATGATCCAGTTTTAATTTTAGATTCCCCAGTGGAGGCCGCCTCATAGGTACCATCTCCATTTGAGGATCTCGTTCCAGTTCTAAAAAAGACAATTGGTCGTGTTCGCACCAGTCGACCATCATTTTTGGAATTCCCTAGTGTTGTGCTGTGTCCCAGCGCGTCGTTTTCCTCAGTGTGTTCTTCTCGTAGCGTCTGTCCCTGTGTCGTCGTATTCGTCAGCATTTTCGCATTCATCATTCCAGCATACGCATCATATCATATTCATGGCATTGTCAGCATTAGTTTGTTCTCGTTTTGTCCATAGCATCACATAGCGCCACATATAAGGGCAAAATTTTCGGTTATCTATATTTAAATCCCTCCACCATGATTTCTAGAGTCTCGGCCGCTCAATTCATCCGGTGTAGTTATTTAAATAGGGGCAACTGTAATACCCCAAATTTTACCCTTACATTTAGTCAGTCATTTTGCATAGCATTTCATTTTGAATCCATTAATCACTAACAAGTCATGGAGCATAATTTGTTTGCAGGAAGTGCCCCAGGGGCATTTTGGTCATTTTACATGGAGACCGCAAGTTTTGAGACATCATTCCTGAGGCATTTATTTGCCACTTGGGTCAAGGTGCCTGTATGTTTTGTCAGAAATATAATTGGACTCGGGGCCGTTCTTTGTTCGATTTTGAGACATTTTTAAACAGTCTGTTTCCTCTTAATAAGATGAAATTGGATTGAAAAGGAAGTGGATACTGTTAAGATTATTTTGAGAAGTTATGTGATCAACGGGATTTTAAGTTTGAATTTGTTCGGGTATAATCATGTTGCGGGATATCATTTATAAAATTGGTCAAGGCAAATGAGAAGTAAGTTTTAAATATTTTTGAACTTTTATTCATAAGTATTCATAAGTTACAACTCAAGGGTGAATTTAAATGGTTTTTGAATTATTATTCATGGATATTTTAAATTACAATTGAGAAAGTAAATATGAATATTTGTTGGATTTCATTTCATAAATATTTATAGTTTACAATTCGAAATAGATAAATGAATTTGAACTTTATCCAAGATATTCCATTGGTTTACAAAGAGGATTCATTTACAATGATTGGCTACTCTAAAAAAAATCCTAAAGTCCTAAGAATTATAGGTGTGCTTCATAATTTTCCTTTGAGTTTCTTCTCGATTGCCTGCACAACAAAAACAGAACACAAACAGAAGAGAAAGGGGATAGAAGTTGTTTGACACTCTCAGAACAATTGTCATCATCGAGTGTCGGGAGGGCACGACCGAAGTCGCATCCTACCCCCGTTACCGATCCACGCCATTGGCGTCAGATCAGGTAATATTTGTTCTTATCGTACGGGACAACCGAGAAAGATAAAGAGTAAAAGAAGTAGGGATTGAACTAATTTGCCAAAAGGATTCGCGCGACTTTGGATTCGAAACTAAAATACCATTTCATCAAGTAAACAGGTACCACTATCAAGTAAATTTCAAGTGAGTTCCACTGATACAAAGCTGAACAGCAAAGCCCGTACGAGTTCAGACCTAGATGCCAATAGGTCTGAACCGTTTTTTTGAAATTTCTCAATACCTGAAATACAAGAGTCAAAACAGCATCAGAAGTCCCCAAAGTCCATAACAGAATTAAGGCCAAAACAATTCACAAGCTGCACCAAAATTGAATAAGCACTTCAACTCACAAAGCAGTAAAACCACTCAATTCAGAAACAGAAAATCAGTTGCAACTCAGAGATGAACTCAGTTCAATCCAGAAAAATAAGAGACTGAGTGTAGTTCAGAAAAAATAATCAGAGCTAAGTTCAGAGTCAGCTCAAAAAAAGAAAAAATAGAGCATTTGAGTTTCAACACCTGCGAGCGAAATTACACCAGAAAGATCATCATGTATCAGTTCAAGGTGAGGCGCGGCCAAATGAGCAAAGCACATTGGAAAGGTAAAACACCAAGTGTAAGGGCTCAGTTCACACATCATAGCCCTAACATTCACAGTCAAACCAGTTTGAAATCAGGAGGCAAGCCAACAATTCAGAGAAAAACAGGTATCTGTGAAAGCAACATAATCGAAGGCAGCATAATCAAAAGCAAGGATTGTAGTATCTTTTCCAAACGGCTCAGACGAACTGTCATCATCGCCGCGCAACCCTTCCCGGCGGCGTCGACCCGGCAATATCCATTCTGAAAGAAGAAGAGGAAAAATAAGTGAATTCCAACTGATAACCAAACTGAACAAAACAAGTTCACAAAAAACCATATCAGTTCAGAATGCGAGTGAATCCACAAACTATCAAAACAGGTATCGATTCATTAAGGCTCAGCAATTGGATATCCACATTGTGAATAAGGGATCCCATTCCACATCTGAAAAATAAAATCCAAACATCAGAAGCAATCAATCT
The DNA here is from genome assembly GCA_963859935.3 of Lathyrus sativus. Taxonomy (NCBI): domain Eukaryota; kingdom Viridiplantae; phylum Streptophyta; class Magnoliopsida; order Fabales; family Fabaceae; genus Lathyrus; species Lathyrus sativus. Next base: position 49,791,612 of record OZ012736.1, on the reverse strand, counting down.
CACAAAAATCCAATCAAGCGGACCCTAAAAAGGAAAGTTACAATCAAATCCAATCATCGTAAAAGCGAATCAAATCAAGTCAGATTGGAAAGCAAAATTTCGAATGTGGATCAAATAAAACGTAAGCACAAAAGCCTATTCGAAAATCAGAAAGAAAGTATATAAAAAGAACAGTCTCACCGCGTCACAAACCCTAGAGGGAGAGAGGACAAATTGTGAACCCTAACGAATAACCATCGGCAGCCGCTAAACTCGAACGAAGGAAAGTTGTGAAGCAAAGACCGCCTTCGTCTTCGACGGGCAACCACGCTTTGAGGCTCAGCTTAGCTTCATCGCCACCATCATCGCCTCCTCATACGTTCATCACCAATCGCGAACGAAAACGTAAGCAAGAGATCCTGATAATTTCACATTTAACACGTTTGTTTTGTTTTCAGAAATGTTCATCACCAAGAAACGAAAGAATGAAGAGAAAACGGTGAAGATGGAACGGAGATGAAGAGAATGGATTGACGCCGTTCAAAAGGAGATTGGGGGTCTCAAACCCTAAATCTCAATACCTCTGGTTGCAATGAGTGGGGTTGGGTCCGGGTCTACGACCGACCCAACTGTCTTATGTTTTATTACATTTAGTTTATTTGTTTTAATATTTTACCATTTTGTTATTTATTTGTTTTGATTTTCCTTGCAAATATCATCACAATACTTTAATAAATAAATAAATAAAACCCTATTGTAGTTGGATAGATATTTATCATAAAATAAAAACCACAAAAACATGCATAGTTTCATAACCCCATCTCATTTTTCGTCTGGAAATTTATATATTTTTGTCTACTAACATAGTTTGTTCACTGTGCAGTTTATTATATTGCCCCCTTTGTTTTTACGTATTTTCAAATTAAATTATATCCTATTATTGTAACTGCTCCTCATATGTAACCTCGCGAACCTAATAATCGCGCTTTAAGTTCTGTCTTTAAATTTCCGCTTGTATGGTTTTAATTTCTGTCGTTAATTCTCTGTTTGTATGATCTCACCTCTTCATCAATATTTCTGTCACACTACACACATCCGAAGGTTTGGTCTAACCGTTTGGCCATCATGCCAATAGTCCTCAAACCCTCATACTTCACACATTCAATTTCAAACCCTCAAACTTCACACACTCAAACCCTCAAACCCTCAAAACTATAAACTTCAAACCCTAATTTTCACAAATGCCTCGCCGCAGGCTAAATTACAATTTTACCGCTAGCATTAGGTCAAAGAGCCGCCGCGCTCATTTTAGGGTTTCCCGCTGTGGAATCCCTAACTTAACCCTAATACAACTTAACAGTTCAACATAGAGATTTGGAGTTTCTACACTCCATGTAAGCGCGTCCTTAAGATGCGTTTATTCCCCTTGAGACCTTGACCACAGTCAAGAAGCCTCTAACCTCCCTTTTGAGGGGAACTACGATTGCTCTGATTCCACTCTCGTAAGGATACGTAGGCACAAGATGCAATGTCTTGCCGAGTAAACTTAGAATTAACCCCTTAGGTCTACTTTCTCACTTTTAATCCCTTTGTACATATACCTTAAGAATAATAAAGCAAAGTAGTAAACATCTGAACAAAAGGTTTCTGTAGAGTACTACAGAAGTTTAGGGTGCTAATACCTTCCCTAAATTTAACCAACCCCCGAACCCTAGATCTTTCCCCGCATTGTGTTTACGATGCAAAATAGGTTTTCCCTCTTTTGACCTTTTCCTTCGGATAAATCAAAGAGTAGTTGTGAATTGAATTGCGATTCGAACTCATTAATAGTTTGGGATCCTATTTCCACCGCAACAGAAAATGGCGACTTCACTGGGGACTCTAAAATTTTGAGGGTTATCCCTAATTTGTTCATATTTATTACTATTTGTTTTACTATTCATTTGCATGTATATATTGTACTTTGATTTTGGGACTGTTCCTTGTGTTGTGAGATAAGTCCTACGCCCGGACTAGTGACATTATTATAGGATGGGGATATATTCGATGAGGCTTATAGGGAGTGAGTCCCGACCAAGCTGATTCGAGAATCACCGCTCAGTTGAGACCCTTTCGAAAATGGTTCAGTTGATCGAGTATAGTCGTGAAAACATTTACCTTTATTGATTGGAGTCTGTGATATTGGGAACCGTAGTACCTTAACACCACCTTGGCCTTATTTAGGACGTAGTGCGGGAACTATGTGGGAGTAGTCCCACATTGGTTGCTACGCGATACTACACTCAAAAGAGGTTCTCTTGAGAATATTATTAACCCCCGAGTCAGTCAGAAAGTTGATAATATCCGAAAGATGGGTTGATGACTTTGGGCACTTTTTAGAACCTTGTTCTGCAGGTACGACTAACCTATAGTACACTCCTTTTTGGGATGGGTAGACCTTAACTCCGCTCACGTACCTTTAACCTAGGACTTTGTGTGTTTTCATGCATTGCATCCATAAAGCATCATATTACATTAAGACTTCATGGAATTCAAACTCTATTTATGAACATTGCAGGATACCATGGATCACCCTAGAAGGCATACTTTGAAATTTACTTTCAGGGGTTTTAATTTGGAAGTCTTAGAGAAGCTAAGAGATTTGGTTCAAGATCAAGAAAAGTTCCAAAACAGATATGGAAGGCTATTGTCTTTGTTGAAGATTCAAGTAAACGAAGGACTTCTTGCGACTTTGCTACAGTTTTATGATCCAGATTATCACTGCTTCACCTTTCCAGATTATCAGCTTTTACCTACTTTAGAAGGGTACTCTCAGTTGGTGGGATTACCTATCTTGGATAAGTCTCCATTCCCTTTCTTGGAGGAAGGCCCTAAAGAACGAGATATTGCTAAAGCCATTTGTCTAAGGATATCTGATGTCAAAAACAATATGATCACCAAAGGGGGGACCTCCGGTTTTCTCAGGGACTTCCTAATTAAGAAGGCCCAATCTTATGTCGATCATAAAGACATGTTTGCCTTTGAGACAATATTTGCTTTGCTTATTTATGGGTTGCTGCTTTTTCCTAGTTTTGAGGGGTTTGTGGACCTTAATGCAATCAAGACCTTCATGAGGAGAAATCCAGTTCCAACGCTATTGGGTAATACTTATCATTCAGTACATCTTCGAAACTTTCATGGTGGAGGAATGATTATATGTTGTGTGCCATTACTATACAAGTGGTTTATTTCTCACTTACCCAAGGCCGGTCCGTTCTGGAGACCTAATCAAGAACGTTGGTCGCAAAAAGTTATGGCTTTAACTCACTCTGATATTGATTGGTATAATCGCATGTACGATGGGATATCGATCATTGATAGTTGTGGAAACTTCAACAATGTGCCTTTGCTCAGTTTCAATGGAGGAATTAGCTACAATCCAGTCTTAGCTCGCCGACAGTTGGGATACCCCTTGAAGGAACCGCCTAAAGGTATTCATGTGGGGAAAATCTTTTTCGAAGACGACAAAAAGCTTCAAGATCAGATTCTATCTTCTTGGAATCATCTGCATAGGAAGGACAAAGAAAGTTTGGGAAGACCTAATTGTGTGTCCATGGAACCATACCTTCAATGGGTCCGAGGAAGAGCTATTGAGTTGAAGATGCCCTACTCTCGCCAAGATCCTTTACCTCAAAGAGAAGAACCTGTCCAGTATTTCATGACTGAAGCTGAGACTTTGAAGATCACTTTGAAGAGATCACAACGCGAAACAGAATCATGGAAGAACAAATACCATGTGATGGTCAGCGAGTACGAAGAACTTCAAAAGCAGATTCAGTCGAAGAATGATGAGATACAATCCTACAAGAAGAGAAGGCTCTACGAATATTTATTTTCCTCCGGATCTCCGTCTGCTTACTAAAGTTGTGGAAGATGCTTCTCTAGGATTTTCTAGGCTTTTATTTAGCTATTTTGGTTGCAAGAATATTATTTGTAATTTGTCTTCAATGAATTAAAAGTTTCCTTGGTATTCCGCAATATTCGTAAATATTCGAATTCCATGAAATCTTCATTTGCATTTGCATTCTAGCATCTTACTTTTGCATTGCATGTGTCTCCCGGTTTCTCATACGCGGTTTTCTCACCTTCCAGTTTTGTCACCCTAAGTTCTCTGCATCAATACGACCCTCCAAAAGGATGGAAGATCAAAACCAAGAGATCAACCGTGTCAACCATGAACTCGAAGATCTTCGAGGAAGTGTAGGGCAGATTTTGGAGATGCTACGAGCTCTTAGTGTGAAGGTGGATGCTCGGTCTACTGTTGTTTCTGAGACTACTAATACCGTTATGGAACCTCAACCAGCTGTTACTGTCGAGAATGTACCTCATCATGGTCTTCAATCCGGTTTGGTGCCTCCTAGTGCTCAACCAGTTCGACGAGCTACCCCTCCAAAGTGCAAAACTCCTAACTCCGACCATGGTAAAGGACCTGCACGTTCGAGGAACCGCAAAATGGCTACTCCTCAACCTTGGCAACATCAGCAGAGTTATGTTCAAGGTTATCCGTTTCCATATGTTCAACAACCCTATGTAGCTACTGTTGCACCTCCGTTCGATCAGCAGTTTCCTACATACCAGCCTGTGCAGTCAGCTCTGGTATATCAAGCACCGGTTTATCAACAACCTTCCGGTTATCCGCCCATGCAAGTTCCTGTCAACAGTCAACGAGTGCCCAACGCTCCTGTTCACCAACAATCACAGAATCAGGTTCCTTATCCCCGTAAGAGGCAGTATAAGCCTTGTCCTCCAATTCCGGTAACTTTCACTGAGTTATACCCCCATTTGGTACAACAAGGTCTGATTACCACCCGTGCTTTGGGTCCTCCGCCTAATCCGTTACCTGCAGATTACAACGCTGTCGCTCATTGCTTATTTCATGAGGGTGCGCCCGACCATGATCTAGAGAATTGCTACACTCTTAAGAACTTTGTCAGAAATTTGCTAGAAACGAAGAAGTTGTCTTTTAGCAATGCTCAGCCGAAGATCGAGACTCCTCTCGGGGTTCTCCGCTTGTCAAGCTTAAATTCTGCAAAGTATGTTGTCCCCTCAGCAAATCAGTCGAATCCAGTAATTATTCAAAGTCCTAGCTCGCTTCATTTCAGTAACCCTCAAGATGATATGACCGGGATCAACAAAGAATCTGGGAAAGTTATTTTGAAGCAACGACTGAAAACTGTTGAAGATGTGACCAGCATAACTGGGGCAAGCCATGACGACTCACAGTGATCGTAAACCAGACGTCCCTTCCATTGAGGCTCCGCCAAAGGAAACTGTTATTCTTGAATGCAAGATTTCATAAACATTTAGAAGGATTTTTCCGACAGTTCATTTGTTTATTTATATGTATTTCTCTTTGATTAAGCATATTTAGCATGTACGAACTTGTTTATCTTTGATTAATTAATGCAACGCATATGTTTGTTTTGAATAAATCCATTCGTTTCACTCATTCAAAAAAACGTTTTCATAAATCATAATGCCAACTTTACCCGATCTCTTGTTCTGATGGAGAATTGGGGGGAGGATGACGAACCCAAAACGTCAGGTTTCTTGTCGTATGCTTTCAATTAAAACCTGCTGATGATGTAAGGCATTGTTTCAAATCCCAAACACTGGAGATATAAGGATGTTAATCCCTCGTTAACCTCTTTGAGCCTTGAAGTAAGAGTTTTTTCTTTCTTTTTAAGAACCTTCATCCTAACCTGGGGCAGGGTAGGTTTTAGTTAAACCGATCGAGCACTTAGACTCTAAAAAAGGAAGAGCAAACCTTCGAGAATTTATCCTTAGCATCTTAAGAAGTCCAATACAATGACTATCCCTCGGTTACCTAAGGAGTGGGGCGGTCACGAGCCTTTCAAAAGATTTACACGACTTGTGCATAAAAGAATATTCAAAAAATAAGAGCCTGCTAAGTCAAAACCTACGAAGGAGACTTAGGCAAAACTGGGGCATCCCGCTGGACTCCAAAGTCAGATCAAAAGACGTTGTCCAGGCAAAAGTTAGGGAATAAAAGCAAAACAAGAGGGTACAATAAATAATCCCTAGTAAAGAACAAAATAGTGTGACAGATTGCCATTAGGAATAGGTGAGTGACTGCCATGTCCAAAGCCTTGATAAGTTCTCGACCATAGAAAATCCGCTTGAGATATGAGCGTTCGTATCCGATTAACTGAATTAGGATTGGAGAACATCACGAAGAAGGGGTGGGTACAAATATAACTCTGAGCCTTTCTCCTTTTGTTTCTTAAACCGTGAACCGAGCCACGATACAACCTTTAAAAGACCTAATTGAAGTAGGACTTCGGTTGAAAGCATACTCGACAAGATCACGTTTCCTGACTCCTACGAGCTATGCTCAGAAAAAATTCATGTTGGCATTATAATTAAAACTTATATCCTGACTAGTGATTTCGGTCACAAGTTATTGCGATATCTTTTTCAAAACAAAAATTCAAGACAAATATATGTGTACATTGACAAGCTCAGGATAGGCATTTCAGGCATGACGACTTTGCTTGATATCTTAGAGATTTACATATGGACATAACCCGTGGAACTTGAAGATCCTGCTAAACAGGGGCAGGCAGTTTCCCAGTTCGCTTACCAACACGAGTCTGACGCTCTTAAGGAGCTATTTCTCAAAGATTTCGTCATAACACGCTTAATTTGTGCCGGACCTGACGAATCTCTCAAAGAGTTTGAAAACAGTGGGGAAACCAGACTCCGTGTTCTCTATAAAATCCTCTTGAGATGACCATACCTCACAACGCAAATATCCTGGGGCACCGTGTTTTTTTTAAAAAAAAAAGGAAACAAATGGCGACTACTATAAGGTCCTTCAAGATCAAAACCATGTGGTTTCACAACTTTTCTTCATGCACCCGATGGATTTTACTCACGGCGGCCTTCATTCCCCAGTAAATCTCAGTGTTGCAACAGGCTCCCAAACTATTGCCTCATCACAGTCCCCAGAGAGACTATAAGCTGACAACCTTTTCTGGGGTAACTCGAAAGTGTCCCTCAGGTTTTCTTCTCCCCATGTGAAGACGTGATACTGTGCACCAAAGCAGATTACCTTCTCCCCAGAGAATTCAGAACTCTGAAACCAGATTTGGTTCTACCATTGATCTTTCTTACCCATGATTGACGTATTTGTTGCAGAGAACGCAGGATATCTCCGTCGAGATGTTTATTTCATCTCTCGTCCCGTCTCTAGTCTATTTCGTCAGCATATGCAGGGGCATAAGCATCACATGCCTATTTCATATGTTCATTTCACATACTCATTCCATTACATCCTGCATATTTAACTACATAGACATTAACATACATTCACATTAACATATGCAGTAACATATGCGTTAGCATTCACAGGTTCATTGTGTTTCACCATTATTGGTTGTTACCGCCGAGTAACTGGGTTTGTCCATTCTCTTCAAATAGATTGTCAGCCCTAAGCATAAAATACATATGTGTTTCCAAGTTTCCCTACAGAGCTCGTTCCTCGTGGATGACGGTTACTTCAGCTATCTTTCTTCGCCAGGATAAGATATTTACCCTTCGAGATCATTCCCTCGATGGAGTCTTGATTACCAGTCTTCTTTCTAGCTCGATCCTAGATTGAATCTCAGTCTTGTCGGTCTTCGAGCCCAACCGGACGTGCATTTATTTTGCACCGTTTAAAATTTTTCACCATACCTTGGCAGATATGCGACTGTTCTCGCCCGAGAAGCTTATCACTGTATCCGGATGTGCATTTATTTTGCACTATCTTTCAAGAAAACCAATCACAATCCTTTACAGATACACGCCAGTTCACGCCTGGAAAATCTATCAGTACATCCTACAACATCGGTATGCGACTGTTCTCGCCTGAGAAGCCTATCGATATAACAATCCTACATCTTACAACATCGGTATGCAACTGTTCTCGCCTGAGAAGCCTATCGATATAACAATCCTACATCCTACAACATCGGTATGCAACTGTTCTCGCCTGAGAAGCCTATCGATATAACAATCCTACATCTTACAGCATCGGTATGCGACTGTTCTCGCCTGAGAAGCCTATCGGCATGACACTTTACAATCCTAGATTTTACAGCAACAGTTCTCACCAGAGAAGCTTATCACAACCTTACACAACAGGATACGCAACAATTCTCGCCAAGAGAAGCTTATCACAACATTTTACAATCGATCAACAATAGTTCTCACCAGAGAAGCTTATCACAACCTTACACAACAGGATACGCGACAGTTCTCGGTTAAGAAGCTTATCGTAACATTCTTCTGCAACGGTATGCAACAGTTCTCCGCCGAGAAGCTTATCATCATTATTACTTGTTATCACCTCTACAAGCAGTTCTTACATGAGAAGCTTATTATTGCCACTCTTGCAGAAAAGCGACATTTCTCGCCTGAGAAGCTGATCCTATCTTCGTTATGACTCGCAGCAAATGGCCATCTCCATCGAGCAGTTGGGCTTCCATTTTCCTTGTCGTCTTGAAGTATGGGGAGGTTTGAACCGAATCATATTCAGGAGAGCATGAATCTTGAAGTATGAGGAAGTTCAGTTTACCCTTTAGTAAAAGAAGGAGCAGAATCATATTCAGGAGAGCATGAATCTTGAAGTATGAGGAAGTTCAGTTTACCCTTTAGTAAAAGAAGGAGCAGAATCATATTCAGGAGAGCATGAATCTTGAAGTATGAGGAAGTTCAGTTTACCCTTTAGCAAAAGAAGAAGCGGAATCATACCTTTAGTAAAAGAAGAATCTGAATCGTATTCCAGGCGCCGACCTTAAATATGAGAAGATTTATTTATCAGATAAGCAGCAGCCTCTTTTGAGTGCTTATCCGTTTTGGCATGTAAGTCCCTTCCAACGATAAGTGACAGTTCTCCCTCGAGAAGCTTATCAGGGCATTTCCCATCAAAGCCCATTTATTTTGGCATACAGCCGGTTTTTACCCTGTATATCTGATATGGATTTCTGAAAAGTCCATTCGATCCCATCACGAAGGATAGTTTATAGAAGCTTGGATGTTATTCTTTGCTCAATGCTCCAGCATTCTGTAATCGATCTTGCAGTCGTGTAGATCCAGTCTTATTGTTAGACATTCCCAAGTGGAGGCCATCTCATAGGCGCCATCACTATTAAGGATCTTGTTCTAACCACTCAAAGTCCATTTATTTTGGCATACAGCCGGTTCTTTTCACCCTGTATATTTGCTACGGAGTTCCGAAAGGCCCGTTTGATCCTGTCACGAGAGATAGTTTACAGAAGCTTGGATGTTATTCTTTGCTCAATGCTCCAGCATTCTGTAATCGATCTTGCAGTCGTACATGATCCAGTTTTAATTTTAGATTCCCCAGTGGAGGCCGCCTCATAGGTACCATCTCCATTTGAGGATCTCGTTCCAGTTCTAAAAAAGACAATTGGTCGTGTTCGCACCAGTCGACCATCATTTTTGGAATTCCCCAGTGTTGTGCTGTGTCCCAGCGCGTCGTTTTCCTCAGTGTGTTCTTCTCGTAGCGTCTGTCCCTGTGTCGTCGTATTCGTCAGCATTTTCGCATTCATCATTCCAGCATACGCATCATATCATATTCATGGCATTGTCAGCATTAGTTTGTTCTCGTTTTGTCCATAGCATCACATAGCGCCACATATAAGGGCAAAATTTTCGGTTATCTATATTTAAATCCCTCCACCATGATTTCTAGAGTCTCGGCCGCTCAATTCATCCGGTGTAGTTATTTAAATAGGGGCAACTGTAATACCCCAAATTTTACCCTTACATTTAGTCAGTCATTTTGCATAGCATTTCATTTTGAATCCATTAATCACTAACCAGTCATGGAGCATAATTTGTTTGCAGGAAGTGCCCCAGGGGCATTTTGGTCATTTTACATGGAGACCGCAAGTTTTGAGACATCATTCCTGAGGCATTTATTTGCCACTTGGGTCAAGGTGCCTGTATGTTTTGTCAGAAATATAATTGGACTCGGGGCCGTTCTTTGTTCGATTTTGAGACATTTTTAAACAGTCTGTTTCCTCTTAATAAGATGAAATTGGATTGAAAAGGAAGTGGATACTGTTAAGATTATTTTGAGAAGTTATGTGATCAACGGGATTTTAAGTTTGAATTTGTTCGGGTATAATCATGTTGCGGGATATCATTTATAAAATTGGTCAAGGCAAATGAGAAGTAAGTTTTAAATATTTTTGAACTTTTATTCATAAGTATTCATAAGTTACAACTCAAGGGTGAATTTAAATGGTTTTTGAATTATTATTCATGGATATTTTAAATTACAATTGAGAAAGTAAATATGAATATTTGTTGGATTTCATTTCATAAATATTTATAGTTTACAATTCGAAATAGATAAATGAATTTGAACTTTATCCAAGATATTCCATTGGTTTACAAAGAGGATTCATTTACAATGATTGGCTACTCTAAAAAAAATCCTAAAGTCCTAAGAATTATAGGTGTGCTTCATAATTTTCCTTTGAGTTTCTTCTCGATTGCCTGCACAACAAAAACAGAACACAAACAGAAGAGAAAGGGGATAGAAGTTGTTTGACACTCTCAGAACAATTGTCATCATCGAGTGTCGGGAGGGCACGACCGAAGTCGCATCCTACCCCCGTTACCGATCCACGCCATTGGCGTCAGATCAGGTAATATTTGTTCTTATCGTACGGGACAACCGAGAAAGATAAAGAGTAAAAGAAGTAGGGATTGAACTAATTTGCCAAAAGGATTCGCGCGACTTTGGATTCGAAACTAAAATACCATTTCATCAAGTAAACAGGTACCACTATCAAGTAAATTTCAAGTGAGTTCCACTGATACAAAGCTGAACAGCAAAGCCCGTACGAGTTCAGACCTAGATGCCAATAGGTCTGAACCGTTTTTTTGAAATTTCTCAATACCTGAAATACAAGAGTCAAAACAGCATCAGAAGTCCCCAAAGTCCATAACAGAATTAAGGCCAAAACAATTCACAAGCTGCACCAAAATTGAATAAGCACTTCAACTCACAAAGCAGCAAAACCACTCAATTCAGAAACAGAAAATCAGTTGCAACTCAGAGATGAACTCAGTTCAATCCAGAAAAATAAGAGACTGAGTGCAGTTCAGAAAAAATAATCAGAGCTAAGTTCAGAGTCAGCTCAAAAAAAGAAAAAACAGAGCATTTGAGTTTCAACACCTGCGAGCGAAATTACACCAGAAAGATCATCATGTATCAGTTCAAGGTGAGGCGCGGCCAAATGAGCAAAGCACATTGGAAAGGTAAAACACCAAGTGTAAGGGCTCAGTTCACACATCATAGCCCTAACATTCACAGTGAAACCAGTTTGAAATCAGGAGGCAAGCCAACAATTCAGAGAAAAACAGGTATCTGTGAAAGCAACATAATCGAAGGCAGCATAATCAAAAGCAAGGATTGTAGTATCTTTTCCAAACGGCTCAGACGAACTGTCATCATCGCCGCGCAACCCTTCCCGGCGGCGTCGACCCGGCAATATCCATTCTGAAAGAAGAAGAGGAAAAATAAGTGAATTCCAACTGATAACCAAACTGAACGAAACAAGTTCACAAAAAACCATATCAGTTCAGAATGCGAGTGAATCCACAAACTATCAAAACAGGTATCGATTCATTAAGGCTCAGCAATTGGATATCCACATTGTGAATAAGGGATCCCATTCCACATCTGAAAAATAAAATCCAAACATCAGAAGCAATCAATCTCACAAAAATCCAATCAAGCGGACCCTAAAAAGGAAAGTTACAATCAAATCCAATCATCGTAAAAGCGAATCAAATCAAGTCAGATTGGAAAGCAAAATTTCGAATGTGGATCAAATAAAACGTAAGCACAAAAGCCTATTCGAAAATCAGAAAGAAAGTATATAAAAAGAACAGTCTCACCGCGTCACAAACCCTAGAGGGAGAGAGGACAAATTGTGAACCCTAACGAATAACCATCGGCAGCCGCTAAACTCGAACGAAGGAAAGTTGTGAAGCAAAGACCGCCTTCGTCTTCGACGGGCAACCACGCTTTGAGGCTCAGCTTAGCTTCATCGCCACCATCATCGCCTCCTCATACGTTCATCACCAATCGCGAACGAAAACGTAAGCAAGAGATCCTGATAATTTCACATTTAACACGTTTGTTTTGTTTTCAGAAATGTTCATCACCAAGAAACGAAAGAATGAAGAGAAAACGGTGAAGATGGAACGGAGATGAAGAGAATGGATTGGCGCCGTTCAAAAGGAGATTGGGGGTCTCAAACCCTAAATCTCAATAACTCTGGTTGCAATGAGTGGGGTTGGGTCCGGGTCTACGACCGGCCCAACTGTCTTATGTTTTATTACATTTAGTTTATTTGTTTTAATATTTTACCATTTTGTTATTTATTTGTTTTGATTTTCCTTGCAAATATCATCACAATACTTTAATAAATAAATAAATAAAACCCTATTGTAGTTGGATAGATATTTATCATAAAATAAAAACCACAAAAACATGCATAGTTTCATAACCCCATCTCATTTTTCGTCTGGAAATTTATATATTTCTGTCTACTAACATAGTTTGTTCACTGTGCAGTTTATTATATTGCCCCCTTTGTTTTTACGTATTTTCAAATTAAATTATATCCTATTATTGTAACTGCTCCTCATATGTAACCTCGCGAACCTAATAATCGCGTTTTAAGTTCTGTCTTTAAATTTCCGCTTGTATGGTTTTAATTTCTGTCGTTAATTCTCTGTTTGTATGATCTCACCTCTTCATCAATATTTCTGTCACACTACACACATCCGAAGGTTAGGTCTAACTGTTTGGCCATCATGCCAATAGTCCTCAAACCCTCAAACTTCACACATTCAATTTCAAACCCTCAAACTTCACACACTCAAACCCTTAAACCCTCAAAACTATAAACTTCAAACCCTAATTTTCACAAATGCCTCGCCGCAGGCTAAATTACAATTTTACCCCTAGCATTAGGTCAAAGAGCCGCCGCGCTCATTTTAGGGTTTCCCGCCGTGGAATCCATAACTTAACCCTAATACAACTTAACAGTTCAACGTAGAGATTTGGAGTTTCTACACTCCACGTAAGCGCGTCCTTAAGATGCGTTTATTTCCCTTGAGACCTTGACCACATTTAAGAAGTCTCTAACCTCCCTTTTGAGGGGAACTACGATTGCTCTGATTCCACTCCCGTAAGGATACGTAGGCACAAGATGCGATGTCTTGCCGAGTAAACTTAGAATTAACCCCTTAGGTCTACTTTCTCACTTTTAATCCCTTTGTACATATACCTTAAGAATAATAAAGAAATGTAGTAAACATCTGAACAAAAGGTTCCTGTAGAGTACTACAGAAGTTTAGGGTGCTAATACCTTCCCTAAATTTAACCAACCCCCGAACCCTAGATCTTTCCCCGCATTGTGTTTACGATGCAAAATAGGTTTTCCCTCTTTTGACCTTTTCCTTCGGATAAATCAAAGAGCGGTTGTGAATTGAATTGCGATTCAAACTCATTAATAGTTTGTGATCCTATTTCCACCGCAACAAGAGGTGTTAGACTTGAGTTTGGAGATGAGAACTTCATTGAAGAGTGTGGAAGAGGATGATTCCTTGAGCATTACCATTGCAGTTGAAGCTTGAAGAGCAAGAAGAGCAAGTTGATGCTTGAAGACCCAATGGAGATTGAAGGAAGAGCTGAGGCTTGAGAAAGAATTGAAGGATGAAGTTGACACTCCTAAATGATTGAAGATTACTCTGAGAAGCTGAAACTTGTAGATGAAGAAGACCAAGTTGAGACTGGTAAAGCAAGAAGAGCTGAAGCTTGAAGACTAAGTTGATACTTGTGAAGGAGATTCAATTAAGATTGAGCGTAAAGCTGAAGCTGAGGAATAAAAGACAAGTTGATACTTGTACATTGAGACTTGAGAGCCTGAAGGAATCCAATTGATACTTGAGGTTAAGAGCAAAGCCTGAGGGTGGAGTCGACTGTAAAGCTGAAGCTTGGAGAAGTGAAGATAAGTTGAAACTTATGTTGAAGGGTTGAAACCTGGAGAAGAAAATTGATATTTGTCATGAAAGATGATAGCCTTGAAGGGTGGAGGAAGTCTGAAGACTGGATTGCTGTCAGAAGAGCTGAAGCTTGGAATTGAGAGAGGAGTTGATCTGCTTTCTTATCTGTTTTCTTTTCTGTATTGCTGATGTGCCTTGTTTGACTTGCTTGATGCATTAGAATAAGTTCATGACTAGACTAACTTTAATCTAGGAGCATGATTTCACTAGAGGTTGAGTTGCTCCTTCTGCTTGTATTGTTACTGTATGGCTTTGCTTGCGGGTATTCGGTAGAGCCCAGCTCCCTTGCCCATGTGGTTTATTTTGCTTTGCAATATTTCATTTTCTTCTGTATGATTGCAGTCTCTTATATTTTGCTTGATAGCATGTTTTATCTTTCTGTATGATTGATGTTATTCATTCTGGCTTGAGGTTGAGATGAGCTTGTGGAGGCTGCTGCCCCACACACATTTCCTCCCTCACTTGCATTGCATGCATTTTACAGTCGTTTACTGTATATCTGTTTACTGTTTAAGCTGATGCTTTATCTGTTTCTGTGTATCATTGACATGATCCCTTAGGACTCTCACTTCCTTTGATAAGGAAGTGACGATTAGAACTTTAGGTTGAAACCTATGCATGATAACTTCTAGGAGTTCCCTGTTCCAAACTTCGACCATAGGATGAATCCTTGGCATGACAACAGTAGGACTTGATAGTCTCCCTTTAGTTGAGCCTGTTCTCTCTTCTCATCTCAAAACAGATTAAGATACAGTAATCATGAATGACTTCTTTCGTACGTTACGAGCCTTAAGCTATCTGAGAAAGGATTGTTGGAGAGCTTCTTTTCAACAGTCTGGATGTTTAGTATGGCACCCTTTGGGCGACATGCGACGCATTCGTTCTCAGGTCATAGTCTTTAGTGCGATTGAAATTGCAAACACAATAAAAAACACTTCTTCCGTAAAAGACAGAAAACAAACTTCAAACCTTTTTTCCCAGTGGGCCCATAATTCAAAAGAAGCTTTTCTGAAGAAAAGAGTGTCGTTAACCCTCAGTTCTACTGCATACAGACTTTGTCCCTAACTGTTGGAACTGTTGTTTAACCCTACTCGATAAAACAGATGAATCTGAATCCCCGTAATCCGTATTATCCCGAACTACGTAAGCTCTGATCTCTCATACCTGTTGAGAGTACGTAGGCACAATACTGACGTATTGGCGAGCCACCTTCCCCATAATCCGTAGGTCGAACTACGTTGACTCTGATTTCTCATTCTCTGATGAGAATACGTAGGCATAAAGCGCGACGTTTTTCCGAGTCATTGTCTTTTCTATTTAGACCAGCCTTGATAGGTAGATAGATAAACCAACTCGTCCAGTAAACATAACAGCGTGGATCCCGTCGAGTACGACGGACGTGAGGGGTGCTAATACCTTCCCCTTGCGTAATCGACTCCCGAACCCAGACAACGGTTGCGAGGACCTTGTCTTATACCTTTTCGTCAGGTTTTTCCGATCGTTTCCTTTCCCGTTCCGAGGGATAAATAACGAAAGGTGGCGACTCTTCTGTTTTGCCTGCACCTTATTTTCGCGAAAGCGACACCGAGTTGGAGAAGATGAGTGTTCTTCACCCTGCATCCATGGCGCTTCTCTCTCCATTTTTAGGGTTTATGGTTGATACCTTTGGATTTAGGACTTAATTTTAGGACTTAATAGATGATTTAGTCCCTGGTTTTTGTATGAGGCATTATTAATTTAATTAGGATCCCTTAGGAATTTTTGTAGAAATTTATAATGTAGTTTACTATTTTTGATTGATTTTAGTTTAGGTGATAATTTTAGATGATTCTAATGCACTAACTCAACTAGATTAACATCTTTAGTTCCCTTAGATTAGGGTTTTGCTTTGCTTGTTCTTGGATGATGATGGAGGCAAGTTGAAGATGCATTGGATTGCTTGAAGAGGCTTGGATGTGAAGATCTTCCCTTCTTTTGGTGTAGTTTTGATTAGGTTAAGATTAGGGTTTTGTAGGCAGAGCTTCTAGATAGTTCTCTTCCTTCATAAACATGGATGATGTTGATCACTTCCATTCTTCCCTATGATGAAAGGTCCCTTTGTAAAGGCCTCATCCCTCCTTTGGTAGGATGTGTGGCTCTTTGCAAATTGGTAGAACCTTTGAGGGTCCCTTTCTCTGATGATAGGATGCTTAGTGGTGACCTTTGGTCTTCACTCTGCTACCAATCATCCCAACTTTGCTCTTGATAGATGCATCTTTCTCCCTTGTTAGAGGATGGAGTCCCTTGCTTGGAGAGTTTGAAGGATGGAGTTGATACCTCCATGTGATTGAGGATTACTCTGAGAAGCTGAAGCTTGTAGATGGAGAGGAACAAGTTGATACTGGTAAGCAGAGAGAGAGCTGAAGCTTGAAGACCAAGTTGAAACTTGTGAAGAAGATCCAATTGAGATTGAGTGAAGAGATGAGGCTTGAGGAATAAAGGATAAGTTGACACTTACATTGATACATTGAGAGACTGAAGGGGTCAATTTGATACTTGTAGTTAGGAGTGAAGCCTGAAGGTGGAATTGACTGGAGAGCTGAAGCTTGAAGAAGAAAGAATAGGTTGATACTTATGTTTGGTGTATTGAAAACTTGGAGAATCAAGTTGATACTTGCTATTAAAGATAATAGCCCTAAGGAGAAGTTGAAGTCTGAGGACTGGACTGCTGTCTGAGGAGGGCTTTATTGTGGAAGCTGTTGATTTGTTTACTGTATTGATGTGCCTTGTTTGATTTGCTTGATGCATTAGAATAAGTCCATATCTAGACTGCATGTGGTTTGTGTTTGCTTGATAGCATTTTATTTCCTCTGTATGATTGCAGTTACTTCTATTTTGCTTGATAGCATGTTATTTCCTCTGTATGATTGCAGTTATTCATATCTGGCTTGAGGTTGAGATGAGCTTGTGGAGGCTGATGCCCCACACACATTTCCTCCCTCACTTGCATTGCATGCATTTTATAGTCGTTTATCTGTTTACTGTTTAAGCTGATGCTTTATCTGTTTCTGCTTATCATTGATATGATCCCCTAGGAATCTCACTTCCGTTGATAAGGAAGTGATGATTAGAACTTTAGATTGAAACCTATGCATGATAACTTCTAGGAGTTCCCTGTTTCAAACCTCAACCATAGGATGAATCCTTGGCATGACAACATTAGGACTTGATAGTCTCCCCTTAGTTGAGCCTGTTCTCTCTTCTCATCTCAAAACAAATCAAAATACAGTAATAAAGGTTAACTGATGTCGTACGTTACGAGCCTTAAGCTATCTGAGAAAGGGCTGTCGAAGAGTTTCTTTTCGACAGCTTGGATGTTTAGTATGGTACCCTTTGGGTGACATACGACGCATTCACTCTCAGGTCATAGTCTCTAGTGCGATATTGGTTGCAAACATCCATAAAAAACAGTTCTTTCGTAAAAGACAGAAAACAAACTTCAAACGTTTTGCCCCGTGGGCCCATAATTCAAAGGAAGCTTTTCTGAAGAAAAGAGTGTCGTTAACTCCCAGTTCTACCGCAAACGGTAACGCTTAAGTCTCCAAGGGTCGAGCTGCGTACATCCAACTGCTGGAACTGTTTGTTAACCCTACTCGTAAAAACAGATGAATCTGAATCCCCGTAATCCGTATTATCCCGAACTACGTAAGGTCTGATCTCTCATACCTGTTAAGAGTACGTAGGCACAATACTGACGTATTGGCGAGCCACCTTCCCCGTAACCCGTAGTTATCCGAACTACGTTGACTCTGATTTCTCATTCTCTGATGAGAATACGTAGGCATAAAGTGCGACGCTTTGCCGAGTCATTTTCTTTTCTTTTTAAGCCAACCTTGATAGGTAGATAGATAAAACCAACTCGTCCGGTAAATACAACAAGCGTGGATCCCATCGAGTACGATGGACGTGAGGGGTGCTAATACCTTCCCCTTGCGTAACCGACTCCCGAACCCAGACAATGGTTGCGATGACCTTGTCTTATACCTTTTCGTCAGGTTTTTCCGATCGTTTCCTTTCCCGTTCTGAGGGATAAATAACGAAAGGTGGCGACTCTTCTGTTTTGGCGGCACCTTATTTTCGCGGAAGCGACAGGAGGCACCCACATCAAACCAAGAAATTACATGTTACGAATGTGGGAAGCAAGGTCACATAAAGCCAGATTGCCCGAAACTCGCAAATAAAGGAAAATTCAAAGGCAAGAAGGATTTCAAAACGAAGAAGGCTTATGTCACATGGGACGACAACGAAGTAAGTTCATCATCGGAATCAGAAAACGATGAATGTGCAAACATGGCGTTAATGGCCTCTCACCACTCCGATGAAGAAAATGAGGTTAGTAGTAATTTTTCTGTTTATGATAATGATGCACAAGAAGTTATAGATGAACTTCTAAAAGAGTGCAAGACTTTGCATAAAAACATCTCATCACAAAATAAAAGAATCTCATCTTTAGAAGAACAAAACTCTGTTTTTATGAAAAATATTGAAGATGAAAAACAGAAACTGATGGATGAAAAACAAAGTCTTGTATGTAAGAAGTGTGAGTCTTTATCCTTCCAAATTGTTCAACTCAAAAGAGTTTTAGAAAGATACGAAAAAGGTCAAATTGGCTTGGAAGAAATTCTGAAACATCAAAGATATCCTAATGATAAAAGTGGATTAGGATATTCTAAATTTTCAAAACCAAGCACCAATGAGACCGTTTTCGTAAGAGCAAGTGAACAAATTGTTAAAGAAAAGGCCAGCACTTCTAAAGTTCAGCATCAAAATCATAACAAGAAAAGCATTGCAAAGAAAAAGAATTATGTTCCTAGATATAGAAGTCATTTTCAACCTACATGTTCTTATTGTGGAATTAAAGGCCATACACCTAATGCTTGCTATGTGCGCAATATTGGTGTTGCTAAGGGGAATTATGTGTGGGTTGAAAAAGGTACTAACTATCAAGGACCCAAAGCAATTTGGGTACCTAACACTACCTAATTTTGTGTTGTAGGTATGCTTGAAGACAACCACTAATCAATGGTATCTTGATAGCGGTTGCTTGAAGCATGTGACGGGAGACATAAACAAATTTTCAAGTCTATCATTAAAGGCCAAAGGATACGTCACTTACGGTGATGATAATAAGGGAAAAATTCTTGGAGTTGGAACCATTGGTGCACCTCCATGTACAATCATCGAAGACGTTCTTTATGTGGAAGGCCTTAAACACAACCTACTTAGCATAAGTCAATTGTGTGACAAAGGGTTCCGAATCAACTTCACAAAGGAGGAATGCTTGATAGAACATGAAGTCACTCATGACATTTTGCTAAAAGGTAAAAGATATAATAACATTTTTATAATTTCTTTTGATGACTCTTCCTTGAAGGTAAAGTGTCTTATGGCAAACAACAACGAGGCATGGCTTTGGCATACAAGATTTGCTCACATTCACATGGAGCATCTAAACAAATTGATAAAGCATGATCTAGTTGTTGGACTCCCAAAGATAAAGTTCATCAAAGATAAGATATGTGATGCATTTCAAATCCAAGCAAGTGGTTTCTACATCAAGGCCACTTCAATTGTTGCATATGGATCTTTTTGGTCCATCAAGAACAAAAAGCTTCGGAGGTAATTTCTACGCCTTAGTTATTGTTGATGATTTCTCTCGATACACTTGGACATTGTTTTTAGTGCAGAAAAGTGATGCTTTTAAAGCATTCAAGAAATATGCAAAGCAAATTCAGAATGAGAAATCACTCACCATAGCCTCTATAAGAAGCGATCACGGTGGAGAATTCCAAAATTCAGACTTTGAAGAATTTTGCGAAGAGCATGGAATTTCTCATAATTTTTCAGCACCAAGGACGCCTCAATAAAACGGTGTCGTAGAACGGAAGAATAGATCACTGGTGGAGCTTGCAAGGACAATGCTCAGCGACACAAATCTTCCTAAATATTTTTGGGCAGATGCAGTTAGTACAACATGTTTCGTAAGCAACCGTGTCAATATTCGACCACTCCTCAAAAAGACTCGGTATGAGTTGTTCAAGGGTAGAAAACCAAATATAGCATTCTTCCACATATTCGGATGCAAATGCTTTGTTCTCAACAACAACAAAGATAATCTCGGTAAGTTTGATGAGAAATCCGACGAAGGTATATTTCTTGGTTACTCTCTTTATAGTAAAGCTTTTAGAATTTTTAATAAGAGAACACTTACTATTGAAGAATCCATTCATGTTTCGTTTGATGAGACTAACCCCTCGAAAGAGGATAATATTATTATGGATGATGATGATGATATAGTAGGTTCTTCACAACAACAAGAAGAGATTTCAAAGAATCAAGAAATACCACAAGAAGATGTCACTCAAATCATTGAAGAACATCAAGATCTTCCGAAGGAATGGAGAACGCATAGAGATCACCCGATAGATAAAGTTATTGGTGATATTAGCCAAGGCGTTGCAACTCGACTTAATCTAAAGGATGCTTGTCTCAACATGGCTTTTGTGTCTCAAATTGAACCAACCAAGATTGATGAAGCCTTAGGCGACGACCGATGGATTGTAGCAATGCAAGAAGAACTCAATCAATAAGGAATCAAGTTTGGAGTCTTGTACCAAGACCAGACCATAAGCACATCATAGGAACAAGATGGGTGTTCAAGAACAAACTTGACGAGAATGGGATCATAGTTCGTAACAAAGCAAGATTGGTCGCGCAAGGCTACAACCTGAAGGAAGGAATTGATTTTGATGAAACGTTCGCTCCGGTAGAAAGGTTAGAAGCAATTAGATTATTACTTGCTTACGATTGTTCTATAAATTTTCAATTGTTCCAGATGGATGTCAAAAGCGCTTTCCTGAATGGCTACATCAATGAGGAAGTCTACGTCAAACAACCTCCGGGTTTTGAAGACTTCAAGAATCCCTCACATGTTTACAAACTGAAAAAGGCACTCTACGGACTAAAACAAGCACCAAGAGCATGGTATGACCGCCTTAGCAATTTCTTATGTTAGAAGGGATTTACAAAAGGAAAGGTTGACAAGACATTGTTCATAAAGAAGATCAAGGGAAACACTTTATTGGTTCAAGTCTATGTCGACGACATCATCTTCGGATCAACAAACAAAGAGCTTTGCGAAGAATTTTCACTTATGATGCAAGGAGAATTCGAGATGTCCATGATGGGAAAATTGAATTATTTTCTTGGACTACAAATCAAGCAAACAAAGATGGGATCTTCCTCAACCAATCCAAGTATTGCAAGGAATTGTTGAAGAAATTCGATATGGATACTTGCAAGGTGATGTCCACTCCTATGGGATCCGGAACGTACGTTGATCAAGATGAATCTGGTACTCTAGTTAATATAACAAAATATCGAGGTATGATCGGTTCATTACTATATTTGAAGGCAAGCCGTCCTAACATTATGTTTAGCGTTTGTTTGTGTGCACGCTTTCAAGCAAGTCCGAAGGAATCGCATCTCACAGCCGTAAAGAGAATCATAAAGTATCTCAAAGGGATAATGAACGTCGGATTATGGTATCCTAAAGGTAGTATTTGTTCTTTAGTTGGTTACTCTGACGCTGACTATGCAGGATGTAAGATCGATAGAAAAAGCACAAGCGGTACATGTCACATTCTCGGAAATGCATTAGTGTCATGGGCCTGCAAGAAGCAAGCTTGTGTGGCACTCAGTACAGCCGAAGCGGAATATATTGCAGCAGGAAGTTGCTGTGCACAAATTCTGTGGCTCAAGCAATAACTTCTCGATTACGGTATAGACCTCGGCTGCATTCCTCTTCGATGTGATAATACAAGTGCCATCAACATTACAAAGAACCCGATCATGCATTCAAGAACAAAACATATAGATATCCGGCATCACTTCCTTCGAGATCACGTATTGAATGGAGATGTAGATGTTACTTTCGTCGACATGCACAATCAACTCGCCGACATTTTCATCAAACCTTTGGCGAAAGAACCATTCTACAAAATTCGGCGAGAACTTGGGATTCTTGATGAAGGTGACATCTGACCTTTTTCTCTAATATGTGTATGCATTATTTGTGTTATGTTTTTATGTGTATGCATTATGTTTTTAAGTATTTTTCAAAAATTCGAGTGTGTTAATCGATTAACCATATGGGTTAACCGATTAACACTGTTAAATTTTCAATTCTGACTCAATTTTTAATGTGTTAACCGATTAACCTATATGGTTAACCGATTAACACTGTTAAATTTTCTAAAAATCA
Source organism: Lathyrus sativus (assembly GCA_963859935.3). Classification (NCBI taxonomy): domain Eukaryota; kingdom Viridiplantae; phylum Streptophyta; class Magnoliopsida; order Fabales; family Fabaceae; genus Lathyrus; species Lathyrus sativus. The sequence goes on along the minus strand of OZ012736.1, from coordinate 49,769,171 downwards.
GAAACGAAAATTAATTAAATTTTTGAAAATATTATATATGATAAATGCATTTTTTATGTGGTCCATATTCTCTTAAGTGTCCAAAATCCATATCCAAAATCCTATTCCCTCTTAAAGAGTTTTTTGGAACTTCCCTCTTCAAACCCTAAGTTTTAAAAACCCACTACCTTTCTCCCACTCTCTAAAAGTTGGATAACTCCTCATAACCATCCCCACAACTTCTCAAACCCTAACTTCCTCAGAACCCACAACTTCAGGTCTCTCAAACTTTCATCCATGGCATCCTCACGCAAAAGAAAGGGAAAGCTTCCTGAGTATGCATCAGAATCTGATGACGACAGCATTCCAATGGAAACCACCAAAAAGAGGCGCATGGATTTCAAAGTTCGTGTTCGTCAACTCCTGCCGGTAAAGTACGTAAATCTTCGAGCTTTTCCTGCAATTTCTTTTGACTTCCCTACACTATTGGAATATCAGCGCATCGACAAGTTCGTCACCGACTCTGGTATTATTTATCCTGATCTTGTTAAAGCTTTTATGAGTAAGATGGCTGTATATCTGGACATTGACGAGAACCACATGATCCGTTCCACCATTAGAGACCATGAGTTTGTTGAAAAATTATCTACCCTTGCTAGACACCTTAAGATTCTATCAAAAGGCTGCTTCCTGAGGAAAGGTGTAAACCATGTGGATGGACCTTGGGCAAATTATGATAAAATGGAGTATTACTATCAGATTTGCAGGTTCCCGAAAGAAATAGTTATTGCAAACTCTCGCACCGCTCGTATGTTGTGCTATGCCAAGAATCTGACGATCTCTGATCGAATGCTTCATTACATTATCTGCTATGTCCTCATTCCAAAGGATTCCAACCACTCTCAGATTAATGACTTAGAAATGCAGCTTTTGTATGCAATCAAGAACCGCATAAGGGTCAATTGGATTCTGACCATCATGTATCATCTGCAGCAGCAACTTCAGTGCATCACACGGTTACCGTATGCTCGGTTGATTTCGAGAATTCTGGAATTAACCGAACTAGACCTCAACAGGGAACCGTCCTCCAAGATGAAACCTACAACTAATGAGATCAATGAGATTAACATTGTCAAAAATACTGGCATCATCAAAGCGGCTGACGGTACCTACAGGTATGCCGATGACGGTCCTGTCCATCACGCGTATCCAATTCCTGAAGGGGGTCTTATAAGTGAGTTTCTCTATACAACCATGATGAACCAGCATAGAGAGTCAATGAATATGCATAGAGAGACCTTCCGAACCATTGCCTCCCTCAGAAACCTTATTCTTAACCCTCCACATTCCAACACCCGAGTTGTGGACGAAGAGATTGAAGAAGAGGATGGTAGTGAAGAAGAGGAAGAAGATGATGAGGATATGGCGGATGAGGACATTTAGAAGAATATGTTGCTGTTGATGTCTTTTATTGCATTTTTTTCTAGTTTTTGATGTTTTATGCTTTCATTTATGTTTGAACTCTGTTTTTATTTTTGCATTGTAACTCGTACAATATTTGCAGCATTGCTGCCGCTTAATTTCATTATGCTTTGCTTCCATACTCTTATGATTGCTTGCATTATTGGTCTGTCTAGTTTTCTTTTTTGAAAGCTCCTTCCTTTTTGCTTATGACAAAGGGGGAGAAGAGCTTTGGCTTTCTAATGTCTATGTGTGCAGAATTTTTTCCTATGTATTCAATAGGGGGAGTTCATGGACACAGGGGGAGAAAACAAGATCATTGCTAATCATCGTCAAAAATTGCACAAGATCATTTTGGTTGTCATCATCAAAAAGGGGGAGATTGTAGAAGCAAGCTTCATCTCAAAGTTTTGATGACGTCAACATCAAGATTAAGAATATTTCATCTGTGAAAAAAAGGCAAACGCTTTCAAAAGACCAAGATCAAGTGGAATGGAAGTGATCAACATTCAAAGCTTCATGAACATTTGACTGATCAACTTTCAAGTTTGGGACACAAGCTATGGTATATCAAAATCCATTAATTTAATTGATATACAAGTGTTCAATATCTTTATCATTTGATCACATGCATAAGCATATTTTTTAAACTATTAGAATTGGTATAACATTCTTTGTATAAGCATTTTTCTGAAAAATAGCAGTGTTAACCGATTAACCATATAGGTTTACCGGTTAACCATTTCAAAATTTAAATATTCTGGTATAACGTTCCAGTGTTAACCGATTAACCATATAGGTTAACCGATTAACACTGAACGTATTTTGAAAAATGGCTTTGTTTCAAGTTCAAAAATGGTTTGAATATTATACCAGTTCATATTTTGAATTATACTCAAATATACCTTTTGGAAAAGGTGTGTTTACACATATAAATTCTGAGTTTTTCAAATTGGAAAACACCCTCCAATAATCAATTTCAAAATATTCTTTGAATCAAATTCACCACTTTAAAATACTTTTCAAATCTTTTCAAAAGTGTTCATATTGATCATATCTTGCATATGCATAGCATTGAACACTTGTGTTGAAATTAAAAGAGTGAATTTTGATCAGAAGGAGAAGATCGATCTCAGCATTGATATTACCATTATTACTCTCAAATCAAAGTATTCAGATTACTTGTTTTTTGACTTGTGATCCAGGATTGTTGGACACAAGGGTGAGTGTTTACAAGAGGATTGTTCTTGTACACTTGTTGATTTTTATTGTTTGATAGTAGGCCTCACCGGTTGATGGTGTGATAGGTTGTACTTTATTAAACAATAGTGAAAACTCTCTTTCGTGTTGAAAGGGGAGTGGAGTACTCTCGGATTGTGAGGGGAACCACTATAAATCTTGGTGTCCACTTTCCTTTTACTTTCTACTGCATTAATCACCAAGAACCTAACCAGTAAAATTTCAAGAATACCAAAAAACCGGAAAAAGTCCCTAAAGCCTAATTCACCCCCCCCCCCCCCCTCTTAGGCATACTCTGTACTTACACCAACAAACAACTATAAGTTGGGTTAATGTCCATGACTTGGAATGTAATATCGAACACCTGAGGTCCGATCATGATTGGCAATTCTACTTCTCCAACAACCGTTCTTCTTGAACCATCAAAAGCTTTTACAATCAAAGATGTTGGTCTCATTTCCTCCCCTGTATATGCTAACCTTGAGAGCGTTCTTGCGGGCAATACATTCAATGAGGATCCAGTATCGACCAAGACTCGTGCCATGGTGTCTTCTTGGCACTTGACAGATATGTGTAACGCATGGTTGTAATTGCGTCTTTTGTTCGGTAATTCTGCATCACTAAAGCTCAGGGTGTTACAGGCTGTAATGTTGGCCATTAATGAATCAAATTGTCCAAGAGTTATGTCTTTTGTCACATGTGCCTGTTTCAATACCTTCTGCAGAGCCTCTCTGTGAGCTGGAGAATTCATTAAGAGAGACAAGATCGATATCTTTGATGGGGTTTGGTGAAGCTGATCAATGATCCTGTAATCACTTTTTCGAATAATCCTTATGAATTCTTCGTCGTTTCCTTCAGTACCTGGTACCTCTCGTTCTTTTGTTGCAGTAGGGGTAACCTCTTTTGGAGCGGCTACTGTCATTTTTGGTTGATAGATGCCACCACTACGGGTCATTTTGCTTGTACCTGCAATGTTTGTCACGTCCACTTAGTTGTCTCTTACTATCTCTTTCTGACTAACCTTCCCAGATCCTCGGTCTATCACAGTCATGTCATAATTCCAGGGAACTGCCTTTGTTCTTTCAAAAGGAAACGGTCTTGGTTTCTGAATAATAACCGGTTGAGGTGGATTGATAGCTGACTTGTTGAAAATAGGCTTCATACCTTTGTTGGTCATTTTGAACACCATAACTTTCTCACTTTTCTTTGGTAAATTAAAAACGGGTTCAATTACTGAAACTTCTTCTTTTCTCACCTTACTACACACTTGTAACACTCCCTCATCAATCAATCTTTGTATACCTCTTCGTACCTCATCCCACCCTCTAGAATCACTAGAACATTTTTCACAATCATTATGGGTATCCTCTATCAATCCTGCTTTCAGTAGTTTCTCGTGAAGTAACCTCAACGGGGTTCTAATTTCTGATACACCTCAGATCATCCTTTCATCTGACATTTCTTTTACTGCATTGACCCCTCCATGGTTCGGCAATGGATTACTTTTGACATTTGGGGGTACATCGTCAAAAAACAAGATCTTCTTTTCCATCAACTCCCTGACAAGATGTTTTAAAGCAAGACAACCTTCTAAATCATGACCGGCAGCACCTTCGCGAAAGGCACAATGAGCATTTAGATTGTAGTGAGGAGATGTAGTGTCTGGATTTAATGGTCGTGTTGTTACCAATCCCTGCTGTACTAAGGAGGGGTACAACTCTGTGTACGTCATCGGTATCTGAGGAAGGGGAGGCTTCATTGTTGGTCTCCGATTCTGGTAGTTTTGTCTGGGTGCCTGAGCCCTAGGTTGATGATGTTGTTGATAGGGTGGAGCGTTGGGTGCTCGTTGATACCCTTGTTGAATTGACTGATATACAGGTGCCGGTTGCACTGTCTGATAACTGGGAACAGGGTGACTGAAAGCCGGAGTTACAGCTTCCACATAAGGTTGTTGGGCATACTGCAATGGATACATTGGTCGTTGATGCTGGGATTGTTGAACATAACTTGCTTGAGGCTGCTGAACAAAGCCTTGCTGAGGTTGTTGAACATAACTTTGCTGATACTGTTGGTAGGGCGGTCTCTAGGTGCGACTCTTTCTTCCCACAGTTACTGCATTTGTCTCCCCTTCCTTCTTTCTGTGAAAATTACTGCTGAGCTTTTTGACATTGTTATTACCAGAACTGCTGGAACTGCGAGCCACCTTCCCATTCTTCATTCCTAGCTCTACTCTCACCCCCACTGCTACTATATCAGAAAAACTTACGGTTACACTATTGATCATCTTCTCATGAAACTCTGGTCTTACTGTATCGACGAACCAATATGTCAACTCTTTTTCACTCAAAGGAGGTTCTACCTGAGAGGCAGTTTCCCTCCACCTTTGTGCATACTCTTTGAAAGATTTCGAACTCTTCTGTGACATACTCAGTAACTGTCTTCTATCAGGGGCTAAATCCATGTTGTACTTGTAATGTTTCATAAAAGCATCGGCCAAGTCTTGAAAATTATGGATACGAGACTGATCCAAACCTAAATACCATTTAGCAGGAGCTCCTTTCAAACTGTCCTGGAAACAGTGAATCATCAACTTGTCATCTTCTACATGAGCGGCCATTCTTTGATAATATATAATCAGATGTGTCCGAGGACAGGTAGCCCCAGAATACTGATCAAAATTGGGAACTTTGAATTTTGGTGAAATTACCAATCCAGACACTAAGCACATATCTCTGGCATCATACCAAAGATGTCATTTCCTTCCATTGCTCTGAATTTCCTGCCGATAGTTTCTACACTTTCTTTCAACTTATCATGTCGTCCGCTCTCTTCTTCATACCCATCAAGACCTTCGTACACTGGTGGAGGATTATGAAAAATAGGGCGCGCTTGAACCTGAACAGAAGGCTGAGTGTAAGTAGGAATAACTTGAGGAACTTCTGGCCCCAAAGGAACTTTTTGTTGATTGACGATTGGTGGAGGTACAAAACCAGACGATAACCCATATGGTGGAACATTTGCAACAGTGACTGTCGTTGGTATCGACTCTACAGCTATGCCAGTGATTTCAGAAACAACAGTGGCTTGAGCGTCCAACTTTGCACGAATGACTTGTAGGGCTTCCATGATCTGCCTCATGCCTCCTCTTAGCTCTTCGAGTTCATTATCAATCCGGTCCACATCCAAATTATGTCCTTCCATTCTTAGGCGAGCTTGGGCTCGGGTGTTGTATTGGTGTTGAGGATTCAGTGTGATTCTTTCTGGAGACAAGACAGCGAGATGAGACTCAATACAAGAACATGCACATGCAATGCTTATGAATGCAAAATGCAATAATGCAAAATTAATCATTCAAGGAATCCAAAGAAATATTTGCAAAAATTATAACAACGGGGAAAAAAGTCCTCATAGATTAATAACTGAGAGTTTTACAACAACGATTCTGAATCCAGAATCCATCCTGCAAAATAATCTTTAGTTCCTTGAATGATTAATTAATGCAAATGCAAATGCAAAAGGTTTCATGGAACTCAAATCAAAACATCATTTCATTTCATTGATTTTCAAGATTGCATTACAAAATATCTAGTACATTTTACAAAAGTCCTAAGGCTGGCAATATTCTAAATAAAAGTCCTCTTTTGCTTTGAGCTTCTTGATTTCTTCTTTCATCTGAGTCTTCTCAAGAATGAGTTTGTCCACGACTAGCTTCCATGGAGCTGGCTGAGAGCTGGAAGAAGAAAAACCTTCCTGTGTCTACGGAGTTCATCATTCTCTTCCATGGCCACTTGGTACTTGTATTTCCAGGCTACTTCAGTTTGTTGTGATTTCCTCAAAGCAATTTTTAACTTCTCCTCTTCAGACATAAAGATCATTGTGTGTTCCTCCTCTAAAGCCATGGGTTTCTGCTGAGGATAAGGCATCTTCAAATGAATAGCTCTCTTACGGACCCATTGGAGATAAGGCTCAAGAGAGATGCAGTTAGGTTTCCCTAAGGCTTCTTTTCCTTTCTTGTGTGCATGACCTTAAGCTTTTAGAATATCTTCCTTCAATTTTGAACTTCCTTTAAAGAAAATATTCTCCACATGAGCGCTGTTTGGTTTGTCCTTCAAAGGATATCCAAGCTGTCGGCGAGCGAGAATAGGGTTGTAAGTGATTCCTCCACTTGTACCCAGGAGAGGTACGTTACCAAAGCTTCCACAACTGTCAATGATTTTTATTCCATCGTAACTACGGCTGTACCAATCGATATCAGAGTGAGTAAGAGCCATAACCTTCTGAGACCACCAACCTTCCTTCCAAAAAGCATGAGCCTTAGGTAAGTGAGAAATAATACACTTATATAAAAAAGGGACACAGCAGATAAGCATTCCTCCTTTATGCAGATTTCTCAAGTGAACAGAATGATATGCGTCAACAAGTAAAGTAGGCACAGGGTTTTTCTTCAAGAAAATCTTAATGGCGTTGAGATCCACAAAATTATCAAAACTTGGAAACAATAAAATCCCATAAATGAGCAAGGCAAAGATAGCTTCAAATGCATCCATACTCAAATGATCAGCATAATATTGTGCTTTCCCAACCAAGAACTCGACAGTCAAACCAAAGACTCCTCCGTTAGTAACCATATTTTTCTGAATATCCATCAATCCCAAACGCGTAGCTTTAACAATTTCTTCTTCTTTAGGGTCTTTCTCCATGATTGGAAACAAAGAGTCTTCAAGAATAGGCAAACTAATCAAGCAAGAATATTCCTCAAGTGTAGGTACCAGCTGGTAATCAGGAAAAGTGAAACAATGATAGAGTGGATCATAAAACTGGAGAAGTGTGGAGAGAAGTTCCAAATCCATCTTCTTTTTTATCCTCAACAATGACAATAAGTTCCCATACCTGCTCTTGAATCCTTCTAGATCTGTTATCAAAGTGCTCAACCTTTCTATGTCATCCAAGTTAGGACTTTGTAAGTGTACTTCATAGTTTACTTTTTTCCACTGTCCATGATGACCCTAATGTTTACAAACACGAGATCTGAGTTCCATGAAACTTTTATGATATGATGTTCATGAATGCATGAATGCACAAACACAGGTAAGCACAGATATACACACTGATAAACAGATAAAGGTTTTTGTTTGGAGAACATGAGTATGGAGTCAAGGTCTACCCACCTCAAAGGTATGTACTAAGGCCTTCAAAACTGTAGAGCAAGGTTCTAAAATAGTTCCCAGAGTCCTCGACCCATCTTTCGGATATTATAAATTTCCCAAATACTTGGTGGTCGATAATATTTTCAATAGAGTCTCGTCCAAGTGTAGTATCGCGTATCAACTACTTTGGAATTACTTCCTTATAGTCATCGCACTACATCCTAATAAAGCCATAGTGGGGGAAAAGGTAATCTAAAGGTCCTACGTATCACGGGCTCCCATGTAGAAAGTAGCATTGTTTTCATGAATACTCGATCAACAATACTAACTCTCAAAAGGGCCTCTACTGAGCGGAGGTTTTCTCAAGTATACTTGGTCGGGAATCAACTCCCTATAAGTCTCCTTGAATATACCCCCATCCTATCATAAGTACACTGAAACACGGGTATAGTGTTGTCTCACCATTCCAAGTTCCCAAGATCCAACAGAGCACATATGTGCATATTTACAAGTATTCACAAATAAGCAAGTAATCAAACAAGATAGGCTAAACCCTGAAAGCAAGCGATTCCCCAGTGAAGTCGCCATTTCTGTTGCGGTGAAAATTGGATATCAAGTTATTAAATTAACTTGAATCTTAATTCTTTTTACAACCGAACTTTAATAAATCCAAAGGAAAGGTCTAAAGAAAGAAAAACCCTTTTCGCGATGTAACGACAATGCTAAGAGATTTGGAGATCGGGGGTTCGTTATACCTAGGGAAGGTGTTAGCACCCTAAGCATCTGTAGTACTCTACAGGAACCTTTTGTTTGATTGCTTGCTAAGTTTGTGAAAATGTATTATGGATTGTGAAAAGATATGAGTTGAAACCTAAAGTTATATACACTAAGTTTGCTCGCAAAGACGTCGCATCTTCTTCCTACGTATCCTAACTAGGATAGAATCAGAGCAATCGTAGTTCACCTCACAAGGGGAGAAGAACACTTGATTATGATCAAGGTTCAGGGGGGGAACAAACATGACAATGTTTGTGTGGAGTTTAACAAAACTCCCTAATCTAATTTGTAATATTCAAAAGGGGAAGTAAGAAATCATGGCAATGATTCTTACACAGAGTTGACAAACTCTTTCCTAGGGTTCTAGTTGAAGGACACTCCTAGTACAAGTGGGTTTCTTAGACTTGAATCAAAGTCTAATGGCTTATAATCTAGGGTTAAGGTGACTTAGCAAAGTCAAGAGAGGGATAAGGGATGTATCCATAACATGAGAGTCAAATGGACAGACTTTTCCTTTGGAAGTAGACAGGAGAGGCAACTGGAATGAGAGCTAACAAGCTTCATCATTTGGGGAAAGAAAACAACAAGAAAATTAACAACATAATAAAGATGCATCCATGGTGACAACCATTAAATAAACATGTGGAATGATAAGGATGAAGGTGCATTAATGACAATCAAAGCAGATGAATTAACAGGAACTGTGACGACAGATCGAGTTCATTTAAATTTAACAGAGGGGACAAAATAAACATGGTAACAACCAAAAATAAAATTCTAGCATGTTAACTAACATTTAAGGATATGAATACAAGCAAGTATCAAAAAAAATCACAAGTATATAAAGAGAAAATTTATCTGCATCTGTCAAAACGATCACAGAAAGTACACAACTTGCATATGGTCAAAAGGGATGAAATATTATGCAAACATGAAAATAAAAAATATGACATGAAAGTAGACATCAAGATGAACACAATGCAAAAAGAATGGGTGAAAAATGATTAAAATTGAGAGAGATGTGATTTTTCAAAGATTGGTAAAAAATGACAAAATTTAATAAAAGAGTTGCCCTCCTCAGGGGTCGAACTCAGGCTCGCTTGGTATAAGGCGTGTTTTGGCTTAATGGTCTTACCACTGGGGTGGCTATACATCCGTTTGTAAATGCCACCCCATTAAATTATAAGGGTGAAAATCATGTCATCTTGGGCAAAAATAAGAACACTCAAATGATTTACGTTTTCGATTGTAACTTTCTCAATTCTTAACCAAACAAGATGAAATTTATATCAATCTTGACCAGAAAAATACAAGGATCATGTTGGTGCAATTGGTTTTCTCAGAATATGCTCACATTTCAAAACTCGACTGAAGATGCATGTGGTGTTTTTGAAATGCAATTCTTGATCAACAAGCCATAACAGTTACAACTGGTGGTAGGAATTGGTTTGATCAAACCTTAAACATGCTAATGAAGGTGTCTCAGTAACCATTTTGTCTAAAAACCAACAGGACAAGAATTTGGTATGAAATGCAAATGGTAATGGATGCCTCCAAACATACTGTCAACAGAATTTGATGTTTTCCAATGATGAATTGCCAACAGTCTAAGTTCAACAATAAGTTAAAATGAGGCAACAAGCAAATCACACAAGAGAAATGTAAATAGATGCAATAATCACTAAGTCAAAACCTGCCTCAAACCTCAACTAAGACAACATCATGATCAACAAAAACCTCTAAGCTTGTCAAGGATCGAGTATGCCAAGTTGTCAACACTAGGCCCCAAAGACAGTTGTGGTCATTATAAAAGAATCCTATCATGATAGTGCCTACTACTAAACAAAAGTTCAAAAATGAGTCAACTGCAACTCACAAATCTAGGACACAACCATTATGCACAAGAATCTCCAAAATAGTCAACAAGCTGATCAAGAATGTCCTCACAGCAGAACAATGCTTCAAAAACAGCAATCTTATGATTCAAAATCCAAATGCAATAGGCTGAGAGTTCTTACATTCAAATCAGCAACCTTTTTTCAAAACAGGAAAGGTAGTAGGGCCACTATCCTACATATGCAACAGCAGACTGTGGATTAATCTCATGGACTTGTCAATTTGTTTTGATGAGTTTTCAACAAAAGATGTTATTCAAAAACCAAGTGAGCAAAATAGTGTATGTGAGTTGAAGCTAGCAAGGTTTGACTATGGTTTTGTGATGACCAAGACATTAGGTCTAGGAAATTCTAAGCATGTCCCACAGACTCACACACAAATCCAACAGCTAGCAGTACATATTTGAAAGTAGCACAGCTAGAATCTTGATCATAAGGACTCAAAAAAGGTGGTCTAAAAACAAATACACACACAGCCCTCAGTGCACAAAATCAGTTCTAAGGACATAAATCCAACTGGTCCTTAACAATCACAATTGTCCTAAAGTTGTACTATTGATTGAGGCCTTTAGGAAATGGGGCAGTGCTCAAGTTAAAAATCAAATCTACAGGCAGCAGTGTGGTATTTGGTACCTCAACCAACATCTAATAATTACCCTCATGCCTACAATTCTCAAATATCCTACTGTATAAAAGTGGAAAACTCCACTTGTCAAAACATGCTCATGATGGCATGCTTCAACTTGGCCACAAACTGATTATGTATTTCAGCAGCCATGATTCTCATTACAAACTGGTATGGATTTGAAACAACCTACCACTAACAGCATCATCATAAAACCACACTAACCCCTGCTTCCCATCTTCAACAGCATGACCAAAATTTAATCATTAAACCTGATAACAATCAGGTATGCTAAGCTGACAAAATCAGGCCTCAAAGATAGCCATCAATGCAGACACAAAAGTTGGTTAGATTTACAACTGAAACCCCTCAAATAATGATGAAACTCTAATTATCACCAACCTGAATATTAACACTAAATTCTATGATAGTTTCCAAACTTCAAACCTGACAAAGTTCAAAATAAAAAATAGCCTAAACCTCCTCAAGTGACAGTCACTGCTATCACAAAGCAATCTTCAGTTCAAAAAAATCCAACTGTTATTAAGAATCACAAACTGCCATAAAGCTAACACTAATGTCTAGGGTTTTGATAAATGGTATAGTAGGGTGATTCCAAAATAACCTGATTCACACCATAACAGAGATACACACCTACCATACATATGTTGAGGGATGTTTCTTAGGTCAAGCTGCAGTCCTAATGCTTTCAAATAAAAATGTCATAAATGAAGGCATCTTGATGCCAGTAGTGCACATCACACATGGAAAAAACCACAACAGGCCCAAACTACTTAAACCAAACATTCAAACACTTTACAAGCATGAATTTGAGCATGTTCATATTCAGAAGTTAAGCACAAGCACATTGTGGCAAAGTTTGGCATGTGAACACAAAAGAGTAAAGCAAGCTTTGTGTCAAAACTTCAAAAATTATCCTTATGGTATAATGATGAATGAGATGAATTCAATGCATATACCTCTTGTAGACAACTTCAAGCAAGCAAAGGGAACAAGAAAACCAGAGAATCTTCAATCACCTCCTTGTTTTGAACCTTTCTTCCTTTTGAAGCAAAATACCAACCTTGTGACAGTTTGAGAAATAGGCATCACCAATGATTCTCAATGCTTTGGACAGTTGAGATATGATATTTATGAGGTGTTTGAATGGTTAGAACATTAGGAGAATGCCTAGAACAAGTTTTGACTGATTTTGTACATTGTGGTCAAAGTTACTTGGTATGGAAGTTGACTTTTTGAATGGTGAGGTTTTTGAGTGGTCTAAGGTCTTGGACACCTTCTATATCATATTTAGAGATTGTGTGGATGATTGTTGGGGAGTTTGAATGTATAGAAATTGATTTGGCAGCAAATCTCCCAAGGCAGATTTTGAAGGTTTTTTGTGAAAATGAGATTTTGAGATTTTGAGGCAAAGTGCACAAGGATGGAAGCTTGAGCTTTTTTATGGTTTTTAGAATGGATGTTGTGTATAAAATGAGGTGGTGAGGACTTCCTTTTATAGGCAAATGAAGAGAGGGGGCATATTTGGAGGTTTCTTCACTTTGAAGAAAGGTTTTGGATTTTTTGATTAAACCTCCACAAGAGGGTTTCCTTGGTTGCAAGGCAGACCTCAATAGTCAAGAAAAATGATGGTTTAGTGTGGCTAATTGCAGGATAGAAGCATAGGCTTGTGGCTGGTTCAGAATTAGCTTTTACACCTCATGCTTGTTTTTCACTTTTTGGTGCAAGTTGCAAACCAAATTGCAAGGCAACTTGCAGGCTTGGGGAATTCACCACCTCTGCATAATTCTCATATTTTCAAGCTATAAACTCCTCACATATAAGATACAACATGATTCACCAGTTGAGTTTGGTCAATTTTGATGAAAGAATGAATTCTTGAATTTTGACAATGTGGGACTAAAGTGAAAAACCACCAACTTGCCATGACCATAACTTTCAGCTCACAAATCCTTTTGAGATGTGCTAGTACTTTTTAGAAAGCCCTCAAATAGATCTAAAACATTCATGCTTTCATGAGTTTCAATTTCCCAGAGGAACTTGGCCAAAAAGTCTCCCAAAGTTGCTAAAAAATGAACTTAAAAGTGAAATTTCTCTAAGTCTTTTTCCCCTCTAGAAATGAATTTGATCATAACTCCAAATCTATGCATTTTCTGATCATGGACCACTTAGGGACTTTTGTAGGACTTGTCAAGAGCTTCCAAATGAGATTTGAACCAACTCAATTGGATGTGTGGTTATGGAGTTATGGTTTAGCGCCTTTCAAAACCCTAATTTCCCGATTTTTCGATTAAATGGTCATGAAAATTGATATGCAAGTCCAATATGACATAAGGAACAATTTTGTTTTGCAACTTGAAGTCCAATTCCTAAAATTTGGAGAGTTGACTTTTCAGTCAACCGTACGACCGATCGGTGACTACCGAGTCGCCTGTCGACATTCTGGACCTCCGGAGACTTTGAAACTTCTTGAATGAACTTTATTAAGCTATATGAACTTCATGGATCATAATCTCACCATTAAAACACCTTCCAAAATCAAAGTCAAACTACAGTTGACTTTTACTGGTCAAAAACCCTAATTGGGTGCCCTGAAATACACTGTTCTTGATGCTGGGGTAACAACCTCAAATTGGATTCTCAATTGACATTATATGATACCCTTGACCTTGTTTCATACATTAATGAGCCCAAAACATTGACTAATCACACCCTTGAAGTTTTGATATTGACTGCACGAAACCCTGATTCATCTGTAATTTGACAAAGACAAACTTGCACTGGGTTAAGGTTAGACAATTCATGAGTATGCTCCTAAAATGATAATGGGAATCTAAGGGGCCAAAATTTGGGGTGCAACAACCTGCTTCAATAATGAAGTCAAGTATGAAGCGTGCATTATGGGATTAGAAGAGGTCATTAATCTAAGGATCATGAATTTGGACGTGTATGGTGATTCAGCGCTGATCGTTAACCAAATCAAGGGAGAGTGGGAAACTCGTTAGGCCAACCTGGTGCCTTATAAAGATTATGCAAGGAGACTATTGCCATTCTTTGATAGAATCGATTTCCATCATGTGCCAAGGGTTAAGAATTAGATGGCGGATGCCTTGGTCACGCTATCCTCGATGTACAAAGTGAATTACTGGAATGAAGCTCCAGCTATCACCATCATGCGTCTTGATAGACCTGCTTTTGTGTTTGCAATTGAGAACACATTAGATGGAAAACCTTGGTATTTTGATATCAAGCATTTTCTCAAGACTCAGGAATACCCATCTGGGGCATCCAACAAAGTTAAGAAGACTCTAAGGAGGTTAGCCGGTAATTTTTATCTGAACAAGGATGATGTGTTCTACAAGAGAAACTTTGACGTGGTCTTGCTATGCTGTGTTGATGACCTTGAACCAAACCTGTTGATGGAGCAAGTCCACGAGGGTTACTTTAGCACTCATGCCAATGGACATGCAATGGCTAGAAAATTGTTTAGAGCTGGGTATTATTGGATGACTATGGAATCTGATTGCCTCAAATACGCTAGAAAATGCCATAAATGCCAGACTTATGCTGATAAGGTGCATGTGCCACCAACTCCTTTGAATATGTTGACATCTCCTTGGCCTTTTTCTATGTGGGGAATCGATATGATCGGAAATATTGAGCCGAATACTTCCAATGGACATCGCTTCATTTTGGTCGCGATTGATTACTTTACGAAGTTTGTAGAAGCAGCTTCCTTTGCCAATTTCACGAGAAAGGTGGTCGCCCGATTCATAAAGAAGGACATCATTTGTCGTTATGGAATTCCATAAAGGATCATTACTGGTAATGGCTCAAATTTGAATAATAAAATGATGAAGGAACTATGCCAGAGTTTCAAGATTGAGCATCACAACTCTTCTCCATATCGTCTGAAGATGAATGGCGTTGTTGAGGTAGCTAACAAGAATATCAAGAAGATTGTGCAGAAGATGGTTGTAACCTATAAGGACTGGCACAAGATGTTGCCCTTTGCTCTTCACGATTATCATACTTCGGTGCATACATTAACTGGGGCAACTCGTTTCTCACAAATGTATGGTTCAGAAACAGCCCTACCATTAGAAGTAGAGATTCCTTCTTTAAGGGTATTGTCGGATGTGAAGCTTAACGAAGCTTAATGGGTACGAACCAGGTCGAATTAGCTGAGCTTGATTGACGAGAAGAGATTAGTAGCCATTGTGTATGGCCGGTTATACCAGAGTAGGATGAAGAAAGCCTTTGATCAGAAAGTGTGTCCTCGGTGCTTCTAGACGGGTAGTGGTGGTTGTCTGTTTCCACATTGCCGACATTTATATATTTTCTTATTTTGAGCAATTACCTCTTTTCAAGAATTGCATCTGAATTGTAATTCACCTATTTACAGGCCTTTCTTCAATAAAGTGTTCACTTCAGTCAAATAGCTTTCTTTTTCTTGTTTGTTTTACTGTTTTGTTTGCGAAAACGTAAGTTATTTTGGTAAACATTGCAACTAAAAACAAGAGGCTTTACAGAGCATGACGAAAGCGTTGACTTTGCTTGAGTGGCAAGTATCATGAATGGAAATTGAGGTAACCATTTCGCGTATAGGGCATTCCTGGTGTTTTTCTTTGTTGAAGGTCAGTAGGGTTATCCCCAGCAGGTTGAGATTGCCCTTAGCAGTTCAAGATCGCAGCAAGTGGCGGTTATGGTCAGCCGGGTTATTCTCAGCAGGTCCAGATTGATATCTCCGACTGAGTAAACTCATTCCCAACAGGTGGAATGCAGTCAGGCATCTTGTTCAACGAAGATTTTGCTTCCCCAGTGAAGTCGCCACAGGATCTCTTTATCGAGTACGAAATGTTGTAGCCAGCGGAGATGTGTTGTATCTCCAGCAGAACGAAGCTTTGTCTCTCTAAAAAGTTAATCCCCAGCCGAGTGGATTTGTTCTCAACAATGCAAGGTGTAAGGATATTCCCTCGGCGGAAGGGTAGTTTGCAACCCAGTATTCTTCTCCAGCGGAGGAAACGTCTGTGACGCCCTTTCCCCAACGGAGTCGAAGTTCAGGTGTCTTCCCGATAATATCGGTATTCAGGATTTTCTTCTTCTAGTAGAGTTCAGTGCTAATTCCCTCGACAGAGCAAGTGTTAGAGAAAAAGCGTGGGGTTTCCCTAGTAGAGTGGAGTTCCCAGTGGGAGTATTTGATATTCCTCAGCAGGACAGGTTGTTACCTGATGTAATCCTAAGTAGAGTGGATTCTTTCCTAGCAGGGTGAAGTTTTCAAGGATAGCCGTTTGGAGCCAGTTTCCCCAGCCGAGTCTTTTAACCGCCAGAAGAGTGTATTCTGGTATACTATCCAGGGCACTTTTCTCAGCAGAATGTAATTTGATCCCCAGCGGAGTGGACTTTTGTTCTCGTAAAAGCAGTACTACCCAGGGATGTTTTGTTCCAGGGATCCATCCAAGGCTTGTTTTCCCGGTATAAGTCCAATTGTACTTGGCACGCGATATCTCTCCCCGACGGATTTGGTATCTTCTTTCTATCATTTATTTTGCTGGGGTAGTTCCTTTGCATTGGCATTTTGCATAGCATCCTCCCCAAATGCATAGCATTTCCATTGCATATGGAACATTACGTCATTTTCAAACATATACATCATAAGCATAAGCCAGGTTTGTTACCTTTGAGGCCGATTATCTTTTCCAACAAAAGGTGTTTGATTCAGGAGATTTTTGTGCTATCGCCAGCAGGGTGGATCTTTGAAGTTCAGTGTTATGTGATTTCTTACCAGTTAGTTGTTTGGTTAAACGTCTTTCTTTCCTCAGCTGAGTCGTTGGTTGAGTGTCTTCATTCTTCCCAGTTGATTTGTTTTTCCCCAACGGAGCTATTTGGTGAACTGATGTTTGTAACACCCCACTTCCCAAAATTAAAATAAAATACGATTAATCCAAACAAACATCAGAGTCTCCCCTCAATAAGTGGGATATCACATCACATCATCCATAATACTCTTCATTAGAAGGTTTTCAAACCAAACAGCGGAATAATTTTTAATTCATCATCCTCGGCCATCCGCCGAATTACATAAAAAGATTTCATTAAAATGTTCATCAACATGATACGTCACAGGAAATAAAACAAGTTCAACATAAAAACAAATAAACACCCAAGTTCCGTGCTACGTATCAGAGCATCCTGAGACTCGACTCGCACACCACTATCCAAGCTAGCTAAGTACCTAGATTATGTGTACTTCCGAAGAAGCACAGAGCATAACAACAACAAAGGGGTGAGAAAACATGATCAAAATTATCGGTAATACAATACATGAAGTAAAGGTAGCAATCATAAACACTTCACCCAACATTCAACAAAAACGACCTACTGTCCAACAACAACACAACGCACCATAATGCAAATATGCAACTCAACACCATGCATGCGGTACCGACTCATTGGTTCATTCAATCGAACCCCAGATAGATCACATACACCCGTCCTTGGCCATGATCTATCCCCACCATACTCCGTAATAGAGTACGGATGAATCACTTACACTCCTCTTGAGCAATGATTCGTCCCACTAACACCATGATATGCACAACAAATGAACTCAAGCACACAAGGTGCACACGATCCCCTGATCACATCACCATACATCATACATACACATTTCACATCAATTAACTACTTTAATTAAAGTCACTCGATCCCGCATGATCACCTCACCATACCCCATACACATCTCACACATCAATTCAATTATTTTGATTAAATTCATTACTACATAATTCCTCCTATCAACACTAAGTTTACACTCTCCACCACTAATCACCATATCTATACTGGTTACAACTCAATGGATACTACCGAACAAGGTCACCAGGCAAAACAACACAACATCACTTTCTATCACGCTCGTTGGCTCGTTCGCTTAGCGAAACCCTATCGAACGCTCGCTAGCTGCTCGCCTAGCGAACTCCCTAGCGATGGTAGACAGTGGCTACTGGAAGCCTTCGCTACCCATCTCGCCTAGCGAAGCCATATCGAAAACTCGCTACTAGCTCTCCTAGAGAATCACTCGCTTGCTCTCTCGCTAGCTACTCGCTTAGCGAGTTCTGCGATCTCTCAAAACACTCACAGTACAGAACTTTCATCTTGCTTAAATTCAAGCCTATCACTCTACTCCTATCTTCAGTCCTATCAATACTACAACCAATGAACACTACTCTGTTATTTTCTAACAATTTTAACACCAGAACAAACACCTAAGTTCATCATCAGAACCACAGAAGTTACTCAAAACCTCACCAATCTCCCAACAACATATACCCAAGGTCATCAATGGCAACAACAATCACAAACACATCAATATGCCCACCAATTCATCATAACAACAGCTACCATCATCAACATTTCAGTATATCATTCATATTCACCAAACTCCTACGGGGTTAAGGAATCCCCTCTACCCTATTCATGCAATTTATCAATCTTAACTCGTTTATCCCCCCTTACCTCGATTAATGCTCCGATTGACGAAGAACTCTGAAGACTGTTAGCCCTAACCTTCTTCTCTTCCTCATTGTTCTTCCTCTTTCCTCTTCTCTCTAAAACTGACTTATCGTGTTCTAACTCTCTCCCTTCCCTCAACCTCTTCTAATACCCCTTTAATCCTTATTTTATTAATAATAATAATAATACAAATAATAATAATAATAATCATATTAATAATAATAATAATAATAATACTAATAATAATAATAACTATAATTATTATTATTAGATTATCATCATTATTGATTATATTATATTATTATTAACTCTACATTTTATTAAATAACTCCTATAACTCAAGGACACCCACCTACGCGCCCAGATACACTCCCTCCCAAAGGACACACCAAAAAGAAAATAACACCAAAAGACTAAATAATTAAAAATGGGTGTTACAACTCTCCCCCACTTTAATTATTTTCATCCTCGAAAATTACCTGATGGAAACAATTTCGGATACGCTTCCCGCATCCTGCTTTCCAATTCCCAGGTTACACTGCCTTCTGCTGCACCTCCCCAAGCTACTTTCACCAAAGATATCTCCTTTCCTCGGGGTTGTTTCATTTTACGATCTTCGATCCTCAACGACATCGTCTCAACATTAAGATTCTCACGGACTTGAACTTCATCTCTCGGAATCACATGAGATGGGTCCGAGACATACTTTCAAAGTTGCGACACATGAAAAATGTCATGCAAATTCGACAATTCAAGCGGTAACGCCACTCTATAAGCTACAACACCAATTCTCTGCAAAATCTAATACGGTCCAATAAACATAGGATCCAGCTTCTTGGACTTCAACGCACGACCCACACCCGTCCCTGGGATAACCCTTAGGAACACGTGATCACCTTCACTAAATTCCAATTCTTTCCTTCGGTTATCATGATAACTTTTCTGCCTACTGTGAGATGCTTTCATTTTCTCACGAATCATTTGAATGGTCTCAATACTCTGCTGCACCATCTCTGGTCCTAATACCACATTTTCACCTGCCTGATACCAACACAGAGGAATTCTGCACCTCCTACCGTATAAAGTCTCAAACGGTGCCATTCCAATACTAGAATGGTAACTGTTGTTGTACGTGAACTCTATCAACAGTAAATGAGTATCCTACGTACCACCCTTTTCCAACACACAAGCTCTCAACAAATCTTCCAGTGATTGAATGTTCCTCTCTGACTGACCATCAGTTTGTGGATCGTAAGCTGAACTCAACTTCAACTTCGTACCCAAAGCTTCCTGTAAACTCGTCCAAAATTCTGAAGTAAACCTCGGATCTCTATCTGACACTATACTCGATGGAACACCATGTAGCTTCAAAATTACACAAATATAAATCTCTGCTAGCTTCACCAACGGAAAGCTGATATTAATCGACACAAAATGTGCAGACTTTGTAAGTCGATCCACAATTACCCAAATAGCATCAAATCCTCTCGCCGTGTTCGGCAAACCCGTAACAAAATCCATAGTGATACAATCCTATTTCCAAACTTGAACTTCCAACGGTTGCATAAATCCAGAAGGTCTCTGATGCTCTACCTTCGACTTCTGACATGTCAAACAGGCATAAACAAATTGAGCTATATCTCTTTTCATACCGGACCACCAAAATAACTTCCTCAAATCATGGTACATCTCCATAGCTCTCGGATGGATACTCAGACTACTACTGTAACACCCCCTTCTATACCCCAAATAAATGCATATAAAACAATTAAGCACATACAAATTATCAGAGTAAAAAGGTTTTATAATAAGGTATAAAAGAAGAATGCCACAATTTCACCAATAAAACACTTTCACATTTTTCTCCATAAGATATGTAACATTTTCAAAATTTAGCGGAAGATCAAATCATTTAATTGTTTTCAAAATATTAATCCACGTACACACAGGTTAATCCAAATTAATACATCATATCAGTTAGATTACACAATCACATCAACTGATACATCGCAATGTATCATAAAAGAATGACTATACTAGTCTAACTACCCAGTGTTACATATCAGAGCAGCAGACTCAAAAGAATGAAGAATACTTCACAAAAGGACTCCAGCATCCTAATCTGCAATGCCTCATAGAGCATTATAAAACAGCAGAAGGGTGAGAAATATAACCATAATAATCAAGGCATCAGATTACGTATATATAGGTATCATATAACACATATTCACATTTCTCACCACACTTCATTCTCATAATCATAATCATATCACGTTCACATATATCAACATTATGAACATCCACAAGCACATCCCTTCATGCTTGACTTCACAATCATTCACAAGCACATTAGTACCACAACAATATTATGCAATGTGACTCAACATATTCAATGCAACTCAATGCTATGCGGTACCGACTCTCGTTATCTTTTTTCGGTTTTCACTCTAAACCGGGTCCACCCTTCTAGACCGATAACTTGTTATCATTTTTCGGTTTTTACTTTAAACCGGGTCCACCCTTCTAGACCGATAACAACGAAGCCCGTCCCCTAGGCTTCAAACCCACCCTTCTAGGTTTGGGACAAGCCACTAGTTTCCACGAAACTAACAGACATTGCCTCTTGACTGAATGATGCATGTACAATCAACCAATCACAATAAATGCACTTAAGACCGTTCCCGCGTCTTAATCCCATGCATTCGAATAATTCACCCCTTCGAGAATTTCATCATGATTGCACATACAACATATATCAAACATTTATCAATGTATTCATTTCACACATCATCATATTCAACAACAATGCACACATATCACATATGTTCCCATGCATTCACACAACAATCCCATACATATACGCACTCACAATTCATTAGACGATACACATACATTCCTCATTGTATTCCCATGTATCTCTAATTATCACAACAATCAAGGTATTCACATCGCAATACCAATCATACAATTATAAGTTATGCACACATATTCAAAATGTTCTCATGCATACTCATTACATAATTGTATACACATCGAGCATTCGCAAATTCATTAAATAATACACACATAATCACTTATTATGTTCACATGTATTTATACTTGATGCAATTAACCTTTGAATCACAATTCTAGGATTCACGCCCGTAGGCTACCCACAGCACACATTATCATAATAGATCATATCTATATTCATATCATAAGGTATCCACCTATGTGAAACAACCAAACCATCTCCACATGATCAACACAGCAAAAGAAAAATGCTGTCAAACTCGCCCACATTCGCCTGGCGAGACCCCGCAACGAACCTTCGCTGGGCCTTCGCTTGGCGAACTCTCTCAGCGAACACTCGCTAGGCTTCGCCTGGCGAGACTTCCCAGCGAGCCCAAGTCAGTAGCTACTGACTTAATTCGCCACCATTCGCCAGCACCTTCGCTGGGCGAACCTTCGCTATCCAACTTCGCATGGCGAGCTCGCCAGCAAAGTCCACTGGAAATTAATCATAATTACTCGCCAGCATTCGCTAGGCTTCGCCTGGCGAAGCTTCGCCTTCGCTCGCCTGGCGAGAGCCAGCAAACCTGCGCAGAACAGAACCCTATTCTGCCTCTCCTTAATCAATCCATCATCAACCAAACCTCAAACATCCAAATCAGTACAAATAGCATCAATACATGTTACCCGACTATTCTATGGCATTATTACTCAGTTTCAACCGATTAAATCATCAATCTACCGATTAATCTAACATTTGCCCTAATTGGAAAGTGATGAAAACTCTACCAAAACCCCAACCCAACATACATAACATCATGCAATGATCAAATAGAAACATTTCTCACCCTTACCTCTATTAATCGGAGCTTTGATGTTGGTTCTTGATGATTTCCACTTTTCCTCTTCTTCTCTTCTCTTTCTCTCCTTTCTTCTTCTTTCCTCTTTCTTTCCAAATGTTTTCTATCTCTCTTTTCTTTTCTTTCTCTCTTATATATTTCCTTCATTTTCCTTCCTCTCCAATTCCTTCTTAATTTTCTATCCATACCAATTAATAAAATTAATTCCAATATTAACATAAAATCCCACTAAATCAATTAATTACTACAATTAATTATTTAATGAAATTCGGGCTGTTACAACCCTCCCCCACTTTAGGAATTTTCGTCCTCGAAAATGTTACCTGATTCAAACAGCTCTGGATAAGACTCTTTCATCTGACTCTCAAGCTCCCAAGTAACATTTCCACCAGCCGGTCCTCCCCAAGCGACCTTCACTAAAGCAATCTCTTTACCTCGAAGCTGTTTCAATTTCCGATCCTCAATCCGCATAGGTAATGTCTCAACAGTCAGGTTATCTCTCACCTGCACATCATCTATTTGGACTACATGAGACGGATCCGCAATGTATTTCCTCAACTGAGATACATGGAACACGTCATGAAGATTAGCAAGCGACGGTGGTAAAGCCACACGATAGGCCACTTCTCTTACCTTCTGCAAAATCTGATAAGGACCAATGAAACGCGGTGACAACTTGCGCGACTTCAGTGCCCTACCAACACCTGTCATCGGAGTGACTCGAAGAAACACATGATCTCCCTCTTGAAATTCAAGTGCCTTCCTCCTCTTGTCATAATAACTCTTCTGACGACTCTGAGCAACTCTCATCTTCTCTTGAATCATCTTGATCTTATCAGTGGTCTGTTGAACTAACTCGGGTCCAACAACCGAACTCTCTCCGGACTCAAACCAACACAATGGTGTCCTACACCGCCTACCATACAACGCCTCAAATGGTGCCATACCGATACTCGAATGAAAACTATTGTTGTAGGTAAACTCAATCAAAGGCAAGTAGTTATCCCAAGCTCCTCCTTTTTCCAATACACAAGCTCTCAAAAGATCTTCAAGCGACTGAATCGTCCTCTCCGTCTGACCATCAGTCTGAGGATGATACGCTGAACTCAAACGCAACTTAGTACCCAAAACACTCTGCAGGCTCTCCCAAAATCTCGAAGTAAACCTCGGATCTCTATCCGAAACAATACTTGACGGAATACCATGCAAACACACAATCCTCTCAATATACAACTTAGCCAACTTCTCCAAAGGGTAATCCATACGCATAGGAATAAAGTGAGCAGATTTAGTCAACCTATCCACGATAACCCAAATAGCCTCAAAATTACTCGGCGTCCTCGGCAAACCCGATACAAAATCCATGGAGATACTATCCCATTTCCACTCAGGAATAAACAACGGCTTCATCAAACCCGATGGATTCTGATGCTCAATCTTTGACTTCTGGCAAGTCAAACAAGAATATACAAATTCTGCGATATCCTTCTTCATACTAGGCCACCAAAATACTTTCCTCAAATCCTGATACATCTTAGTAGCACCCGGATGAATACTCAATCCGCTACGATGTTCTTCCTCAAGGATGCTCTTCTTAAGCTCAACCATGTTCGGAACACAAACTCGATCCCGACATCTCATAATACCATTCTCATCAATCCGAAAATCACCACCTTGGCCTTGGTTGATTAAAGTCAACCGATCAGCTAAGCTCAAATCCGATTTCTGTCCTTCTCGAATTTCATCCAAAATACCACTTGTAAGCTTTAACATACCCAACTTAAATCCAAAAGAAGTTCTCTCGCATACCAAACTCAAATCTCGAAATTGCTCGACCAATTCTAACTCTTTCACCATCAACGCCGACATATGCAATGATTTCCGACTCAATGCATCCGCTACTACACAAATCCTGCCTCTGAATCTCAACACACCTGCACTATCCAACTTAAAATCACTATCGGGGTCGTTTCCTACCCCAGGCATCAAATCTACTAACTTCACATCTAGCTTTTGGCTTTCCTTAATCAAATCCAAGAAATCATTATTCACCTGCAACTTGCCAAATATCACACCATCGACCGTAGTCTCACAAACCATGCTCAGATCTCTGAACTGCTCAATTAGGTCCATCTCTTTCACCATTAAAGTCAACATATGAATTGCTTTCCTGCTCAAGGCATCAGCTACCCCATTCGCTTTTCCTGGATGATAACTCAAGTTGAAATCATAATCTTTCAAGAATTCCAACCATCTTCTCTGTCTCATATTTAACTCTTTCTGATCAAACAGATATTTCAGGCTCTTATGGTCACTAAACACCTCAAACCTCGAACCATACAAATAGTGCCTCCAGATCTTCTACACAAAAACTACCGCAGCCAACTCAAGGTCATGAGTAGGGTAATTCCTTTCATGCACCCTCAGTTTTCGCGAAGCATACGCTACCACCTTACCATCTTGCATAAGAACTCCGCCCAATCCCATCTTAGACGCATCACAGTACACCACAAAAGGCTCACTCGAAGTTGGCAACACTAACACCGGTGTCGTAGTCAATTTCTTCTTCAGTTCCGCAAAGCTCTCTTCACAAGCAGCATCCCATACGAAAACTTGATTCTTTCTCTTCAACTGCGTCAATGGCAACGCCAAATTAGAGAATCCTTCAATAAATCTTCGGTAATAACCTACAAAACCCAAAAAGCTTCTAATTCCCGTCGCTGTCTTCGGCGGTTCCCATTGCAACATTACACTCACCTTTGATGGGTCCACGGATATACCATCACCAGATATTACATGCCCCAAGAAACTCACTGTTTTCAACCAGAACTCACACTTTGATAGTTTAGCAAATAGCTTATTATCTTTCAGTACCTGCAACGCAATTCTCAAATGTCCTGCATGCTCTTCCTCAGACTTAGAATAAATCAATATGTCGTCAATAAACACAACAATGAACTGATCCAAGTAAGAATGGAAAATTCGGTTCATATACTCCATAAACACTCCCGACGCATTAGACACCCCAAAAGGCATTACAACATATTCTCAATGTCCATATCGAGTTCTAAATGCCGTCTTCTGAATATCACCTTCTTTCACTCTAATCTGATGGTAACCCGATCTCAAGTCAATTTTAATGAACACCCTAGCTCCCACCAACTGATCCATCAAATCGTCAATCCTTGGAAGAGGATACTTGTTCTTAATGGTCACTTTATTCAATTGACGGTAATCGATACACAGACGCATACTACCATCCTTCTTCTTTACCAACAGCACTGGAGCTCCCCACGGCGACACACTCGGTCTGATAAACTTTCTATCCAACAATTCTACAATCTGAGATTTCAATTCAGCCAATTCCACTGCCGACATCCTGTACGGCGCCATAGATATAGGTATTGTACCAGGAACAAGGTCAATAATGAATTCAACTTCTCTCGTCGGAGGTAATTTCGTAATGTCATCAGGAAACACTTTAAGAAATTCATTCACCACAGCCAACTCTTTCACTGATGTCTTGCTGTCAACAGACAATGACGCAAATAAAGCAAACATCTTAGCTTCGTCCTCCAACAGGGTCCTCAATTCCTTATTAGACAAGGAATCCGCCAATGCTTCCTCTTCTGGAGTAAGGAACAATAACACCTTTCGAAAACAATCGATGTAGACTCGGTTGAACTCCAACCAGTTCATACACAGAATAACATCCAAATTACCAAGTGGTAGACAAATCATATCTACCCCAAAGTCTCTACTGAAAATAGTTAGTGGACACTTCAAGCACACTAAAGAAGTAGTCACTGAACCAATAGAGGGAGTTCCAATAGTCATCCATCGATCAAGAGGAGACGACACCAATCCTAACCTCTTCACACAATCAACAAAAATGAACGAGTGGGTCGCACCCATATCAACAATAGCAGTCAAATTAATATTATTGATGAAACAAGTACCTTTGATAGAACGCTCTTCACTCGCAGCTTGAGTTCCCACTACAGCAAACACTTTACCACTGGCCTGAGATGCCTGAGACTTCTTCAGCTTCTCGCAATGTGTACTGATATGACCTTTCTCACCATAGTTATAACAGGTAGGCATAGGGGCTCTGCAATTGGCTATTACATGGCCTGGCTTACCACACCTGAAGCACTTCTTCACCTCCTTAGGACATTCATTAGCATGGTGACCCGCGCCACCGCACCGGAAACATTTCAAATCAGCAGATGGCTTCCCTTCTCTAGACTTCTTATCAGAAGCAGCCTTATGCTTTCCCTTATCAGCAGGAACACTGTAAGGAGTACCACCAAATCTCTGCTTACCTTTACGATCATTCACAGTCTTATAATGCGCAATCCTGGTTGGGTTATCATTATCATAGATCCTGCTTCTGCTTACCAGCTCAGGATAATTCCTGGTCTTCTGACAAGCAATCCCAAACTTAACTTCCGGACGCAGCCCATTCTCAAATTTCAAACACTTAGATGTCATTGCATCTTCAGTATTGTAATGAGGACAATACTGCACCAGCGATTCAAATTTCGCAGCATACTTCGCTACGGCCAGATCACCCTGCTTCAGCTCTAGGAACTCTATCTCCTTAGCACTTCGTATGTCTTCCGGAAAGTACTTCTCCAGAAAACCCTTTCTAACTACATCCCAAGTGATCGCAGTTCCTGCAGTCACACATCTCTGGCGACTGTTGTCCCACCAAGCCTCAGCTTCACCTTCCAGCATGTGAGTACCAAACCTCACCTTTTGCTCATCGCTACAACCCATCGTCCTGAAAATTTTCTCAATCGCCTTCAGCCACTTCTGCGCAGCTTTAGGATCCAAAACTCCTCCTTCGAATTTCGGCGGCTTCTTACTCCGAAACTGTACCAAATCCCCAAATTGCGCACCCGCAGCTTGGTTCTGATTAGCAACCACCTGCGCCATCGCTTGCATAGCAGCACCAAAGCAACATTGTTCCTTCCTGCCATACTACTCAACAATAACAACACCAGGTTAAAAGATACACAATCTCTATCATAAGGACAGACTCAACAACTACACTGGCCGGACGGACCGACCTGCTCTGATAGCAATTGTAACACCCCACTTCCCAAAATTAAAATAAAATACGATTAATCCAAATAAACATCAGAGTATCCCCTCAACAAGTGGGATATCACATCATATCATCCATAATACTCTTCATTAGCAATCATAAACATTTCACCCAACATTCAACAAAAATGACCTACTGTCCAACAACAACACAACACACCATAATGCAAATATGCAACTCAACACCATGCATGCAGTCTTGACTCATTGGTTCATTCAATCGAACCCCGGATAGATCACATACATCCATCCTTGGCCATGATCTATCCCCACCATTCTCCGTAATGGAGTACGGATGAATCACTTACACTCCTCTTGAGCAATGATTCGTCCCACCAATACCATGATATGCACAAGACCAAATGCACAACAAATGAACTCAAGCATACAAGGTGCACACGATCCCCTGATCACATCCCCATACATCATACATACACATTGTTCATCAATTAACTACTTTAATTAAAGTCACCCGATCCCCCTTGATCACCTCACCATACCCAATACACATCTCACACATCAATTTAATTATTTTGATTAAATTCATTACTACATAATTCCGCCTATTAACACCAAGTTTACACTCTCCACCACTAATCACCACATCTATACTGGTTACAACTCAAGGGATACTACCGAACAAGGTCACCAGGAAAAACAGCACAACATCACATTCTGTCACGCTCGCTGGCTCGTTCACTTAGCGAAGCCCTAGCGAACGCTCGCTAGCTGCTCGCCTAGAGAACTCCCTAATGAAGGTAGACAGTGGCTACTGGAAAGTGTCGCTACCCATCTCGCCTAGCGAAGCCATAGCGAACACTCGCTACTAGCTCGCCTAGAAAACTACCTAGCGAATCGGTCGCTAGCTCTCCCACTAGCTACTCGCTTACCGAGTTCTACGATCTCTCAAAACCCTCACAGTCCAGAACTGTCATCTTGCTCAAATTCAAGCCTATCACTCTACTCCTATCTTCAGTCCTATCAATACTACAACCAATAAACACTACTCTGTCATTTTCTAACAATTTTAACACCAGAACCCACACCTAAGTTCATCATCAGAACCACAGAAGTTACTCAGAACCTCACGAATCTCCCAACAGCACATACCCAAGGTCATCAATGGCAACAACAATCACAAACACATCAATATGCCCACCAATTCATCATAACAACAACAACCATCATCAACATTTCAGTATATCATTCATATTCACCAAACTCCTACGGGGTTAAGGAATCCCCTCTACCCTATTCATGCAATTTACCAATCTTAACCCGTTTCTCCCCCTTACCTCGATTAATGCTTCGATTGACGAAGAACTCTGAAGATTTGTTAGCCCTAGCCTTCTTCTCTTCCTCCTTGTTCTTCCTCTTTCCTCTTCTCTCTGAAACTGACTTATCGTGTTCTAACTCTCTCCCTTCCCTCAACCTCTTCTAATACCCCTTTAATCCTTATTTTATTAATAATAATAATAATACAAATAATAATAATAATAATCATAATAATAATACAACTACTAATATTAATAATAATAATAATAATAATTATTATTATTATTATTATTATTATTAGATTATCATTATTATTGATTATATTATATTATTATTAACTCTACATTTTATTAAATAACTCCTATAACTCAAGGACACCCACCTACGCGTCCAGATACTTTCCCTCCCAAAGGACACACCAAAAATAAAATAACACCAAAAGACTAGATAATTAAAATTGGGTGTTACAATGTTCCTTGGTCGAGTCGTTTGTTTAAATATCTCTCTTTTCAAATCGGAGCTATCTTTGCAAGTTGTGAGTCGGTTGATTCTGTTGCCTGCTTATCCTGGGCGTGTTGTCCCAACTTTTGGTTGGCACTCCCCAGCGTAATCCATGTTATTGTGTGTGGCATCCCAACTTTTGGTTGGTAACCTCTGGTTCCCCCTCGCAGAGTCTTTATTCCATCTTTTGGTTGGTGATCTTTGTTCCATTCCAACTTTTGGTTGGTGAGTTATGGACGTCTGGATGGTATTCCAACTCTTGGTTGGCGATCCTTGTTCGGATATTCCAACTTTTGGTTGGTAACCTTTGTTGTGGCCAGCTAATGCTCTGATCCTAACTTTTGGTTAGTAACTTTGTGACTCCAACTTTTGGTTGGTGGTTTCGGATGATCATCCCAACTTTTGGTTTGTAGTCTTTAGTGGTGGAGTCATCTTTGTTCAGCGTCCCCGGCGATCCTAACTCTTGGTTAGTAGCTTGTGTTCTGACTTTTGGTTGATGATGATATTTCCTAGCGATTCTAAATTTTGGTTGGTAGCTTGTGTGCCGACTTTTGGTCGACGGTAACCCTTTTCATGGTAATCCTAACTTTTGGTTAGTAGCTTTGTTTCCCAACTCTTGGTTTGATTTTTATCCCCTACAATTGTTATTCCAACTTTTGGTTGGTAATCCCCAGCTAAGTCCAAAGTTAAGTTGACGGTGTTCCAACTTTTGGCTGTTAGTCTTCCTTTCCTGGATTTGTTATTCCAACTCCTGGTTGGTAACCCTTTGGTGGTGGTATGTTGTTCCAACTCTTGGTTGGTAATTCTCCTCCATTCCCTGGCAGAGTGGTTATTCCAACTTTTGGTTTGTAATCTTTGTTTCAATCTCAACTTTTGGTTTGCAGCTTTAGTTTTGGGTGGATGGTTCCATTTTTTAGTTTTCAGCTATTAGGGGGGTTGACACTTTTCCCCGCAGAGTTCCCCTTTGGTCGACGTCTCGGTTATCTTAACTTTTGGTCGGTAGCTTATGGTTATTATTTTGGTTCGATCCCGACTTTTGGTTGGTAGGCTCCTCAGCAAGGTCGTTGTTTGATACTTCAATTTCCTGTCATTTTGCCTTCGGTCGACATTGTAGAGATTCCAACTCTTGGTTGGTAGCTGGTGTTTGGTTTTGTCTCATATGATGATTCCGACTTTTGGTTTGTAGTGTGTGCTTTGTATCCCTAGAGAGTAGTCGTTATCCCATCTTTTGGATGGTATCTTTTTGATTGCTTTGGTGGATGTTGGTACCCCACAGAGTTGTATGGGTATTCTACTATTCCCTTAGTGGAATTCCCCTCAGGTCACAGGTCTAGTGATTGTGTGTCATACAGATGCTGGATTTGAGTGCATCCCCAGGAGGTCACCTTTGGCTGGCGATCTCGCTTTATCCCAACTATTGGTTGGTGTTCTGTCGGTTGTTATCCCAACTCTTGGTCGGTATCTGTTGGTTTTTATCTCAAGTCTTGGTTGATATCCGATATTTGTTATCCCAACTCTTGGTTGGTATCCTCTTTCGTTATTCCAACTCTTGGTTGGTTTGCTTTGGTTGTATCCCAACTCTTGGTTGGTATCTTTTGGATGAAGTTTTGTATCATGTTGGATTGTTATCCTCAGCTTGTCGCATCCCAACTCTTGGATGGTATTCGCTATTTTGCATCCTTGCAGGTTGCAAATTTTCGGGTTCTTGTTGTATTCAATCACCTCTGTTGCGGTAAAATTTTGATGTCAAGCTATTGATTAACTTGAATCTTAATTCATTTGCAACCGGTCTTTGATTTATCCGAAGGAAAGGTTAAAGAAAAAGGAAAACCTATTTTGCGTTGTAAACACAACGCGGGGGGAGATCTAAGGTTCGGGGATTGGTTAAGTTTAGGGAAGGTATTAGCACCCTAAACCTCTGTAGTACTCTACAGGAACCTCTTGTTTTAAATGTTATTGCTATAGTTATCTGCTTAAGGGTATTGCTAAGGGTAAGAGTGAAAAGAAGGACCTAAGGGGGTTAGTCCTAAGTATACTCGCCAAGACTCACATCTTGTGCCTACGTATCCTGGGTAGGGGATGGAATCATAGTATTCGTAGTTCCCCTCACAGAGGGAGATGGGGAACTTCTTGACTATGGTCAAGGTTCCTGGGGGAAAGTAAGTGTTCATAAGGAAGCACTTACTTTGGAGTACAGCAACTCCTATTTCTATGTTAAAGCTCGAATTAAAAGGGTGTAGGATAAGTATTCCGCGACGGGAAACTTATATGGAGTGCGGCGACTCCTAATCCTAAGGCTAGGATAAAAGGTTGAATGTCCCCGACGGGATGCTCAAGTACGGCGACTCAATGTCTTAAGGTGACAATGACTTGTTGTTAGACATAATAGGGATAAACTTCTCAGGCGAGAACTGTTGCATATCTGTGAAGGTTGTAAAATGGCTCTTCTTGATAGATAGTGCAAAATAAATGCACGTCCCGGTAGATTCGGCGACCGACAGGGACCGGAGTTCAATCTAGGATCGAGCTAGAAAGAAACTGTCAAACAAGACTCCATTGAGGGAATGAACCTAAATGGGAACTATCTATTCCTGACGCGGAAAAGATAACTGAAATTACCATCATCCGCGAGGATTGAACTCCGTGGGGAAACTGAACGTAGTAGGTATTTTATGCTTAAGGTTGACGATCTACTTGGAGAGAACGGGAAAACCCAGTTACTTGGTGGCAAACACAACTAAAGTGACGACAAAAGACAGTGAGGATAGGAAACATGCAGATGCTAATGCGTATGCAACCTGAAAATGCAATGTGAATGCAATGAGTATGCAAAATGTTCATGCTTATAATCGTGCACATGCTGACAAAACAAACAAGCGGAGGAGTAAACAAGAGATGAAATAAACATCCTGACGGGGATGCCCGACAACCTCTGCAACATTACATCTATCAAGGGATAGGAAGTTGATGGCAGAACTAAATCTTGCTTCAAAGTTCCAAATTCTCTGGGGAGAACAAACTTTCACTTGGAGGATAAGATATCATGACTTCACTGGAGGGATTCACCTTAGCATTGGAGACTCCCGAGGATAAAATAAGCATCTACTTCATTGGGGAAATGTGGAGCTAGGCAGCTTCATGGAGAAAGTAGAGACCTCTTGGAAAAGTACAACAACTCTCTGGGGAACATAACTCAAACTTCTTGGGGAGAGCATGGCAATCTCTTGGGGAATACTTTTCGGATCTGTCCGAAAGTGTTGTCAGCTTATAGTCTCTCTGGGGACTGCTCTGAGGCAATGGTTTAAAAGTGCTTCTACAACAATGAGACTTACCAGGGAAAGGAAGATATCCTTCGGAGATTTCCACAAGTCAAAGCAACTTTATATGTTCCAAAATCGTCTTCAAAAACAGTTTTATGTTTAGAAAACTTTTCACCTTCAAAATTATTATCAACAAAAAGCATTTTGCATAACAAAAGGGAAAACAAGGATGTTATAATAGACAAAATTGAATCGCAAAGAGTTTTAATTTATTAAAGAATGGTAGCTTGCTAAGGGCAGAGCTCCATGGAAAATTACAATTGAAATGGGCAAGTATGGAAAGGCTACATTGAATCCAACGACCTCTACTGACCCTGATAAATGAGACTACCCAAAATCCTGCTTCTGACAAGAGCGATTGGATTGGAATTCATCTTCTGTAAAATGTTCTTTGATGCTCGGCGTCATCTAATGCAGTGAAATGCCTTTGTCCCTAAATTTTTCCTGGATCACTCTTTCGGGTTTTCAATCCACCGGGACGCTCATTTTTGCCTAAACCGCCCTTTCAGGTTTTCAGCTTAGCGAGCTATGTATTCTTTTTGTACTTTTATCCCTTATTTTTGCCTGGATCTCCTTCATAGGTTAAGATCCACCGGGATACCCATTGTTGCCTAAGTCTCCTTTTCAGGTTTTCGACTTAAAGGGTTATTTTAGGTATAATATTTTTTGACTGCATCTGAGTTCACGGGATGTGCGAGCTCTTCACCATCCATAGTTGTAAGAATTAATGATCCTCCAGAGAAGACTGTCTTCACAACAAATGGGCCTTCATAGTTGGGCATCCACTTCCCACGCATGTCTTTATGAACTGGCAATATTTTCTTGAGTACGAGCTCTTCCTGACAGAACTCACGGATTCGAACTTTCTTGTCAAAGACTCTCTTCATCCGTTTCTGGTATAACTGACCATGGCACATAACTGTCATGCGCTTCTCGTCGATAAGATTTAGCTGGTCAAATCTGTCTTGAATCCATTCGGCTTCATCAAGCTTGGTTTCCCTCAATACCCGTAAGGAAGGTAACTCAACTTCGATGGGGAAGACAACATCCATTCCTTACACCAAGGAGAAAGGGGTTGCCCCTGTTAAAGTTCGCACTGAAGTTCTGTATCCGTGCAAAGCAAATGGTAACATTTCATGCCAATCTTTGTAAGTCTTGACCATCTTTTGCAGAATTTTCTTGATGTTCTTGTTCGCAGCTTCAACAACTCCATTCATCTTAGGACGATAAGGAGAAGAATTGTGATGTGCAATCTTGAAACTTTCGCACAACTCCTTCATAGTCTTATTGTTCAAATTGGTATCATTGTCTGTTATGATCCGACTTGGAATTCCATAACGGCAAATAATCTCTTTTCTGATGAAGCGGGCAACCACTTGCTTGGTCACGTTGGCGTAGGAAGCAGCTTCTACCCATTTGGTGAAGTAGTTAATAGCGACTATAATGAAATGGTGGTCGTTGGAAGCTTTTGGCTCAATTGCCCCAATCATGTCAATGCCCCACATTGAGAAAGGCCACGGTGAAGATAAAACATTCAACGGTGTTGGAGGTACGTGGAACATGTCAGCATAGATTTGGCACTTATGGCATTTCCTGGCATATTGGATGCAATCAGATTCCATGGTTAACCAGTAATATCCAGCTCTCAGAATCTTCTTAGACATAGCATAATCGTTGGCGTGAGTTCCAAAGGTTCCTTCATGAATCTCTTGAAGTAACATGTCTGCTTCACGTTTGTCAACACATCTAAGCAGGACCATGTCGTAGTTTCTCTTGTATAGCACATCATTGATGATGAAGAACTTGGATGCTAGTCTTTTCAAAGTCTTCCTTTCGAGATTAGTGGCATCGGTTGGATATTCTTGTTTGAGCAGGTAGTTCTTAAGGTCATAAAACCATGGCTTATCATCAGATTCTTCTTCAACCATCTGACAGTAGGCAGGCTTAGTCTTGCGTTCAATTCGAATGAGAGTAGCATCATTAACGAATCGGACTTTCCACATTGAGGCTAACATGGCTAGAGCATTAGCAATATGGTTTTCAGATCTGGGAACATGCTTGAAAGTGATCTTATCAAAGTACTCGATCATTTCAACAATGTAGGCTTTGTATGGGATTAACTTCTCATGTCTGGTTTCCCATTCACCTGTAACTTGATAGATGACTAAAGCTGAATCTCCATTCACTTCAAGAATTTTGATTCTGAGGTCAATTGCTGCTTCAAGGCAAAGAATGCATGCTTCATATTCGGCGATATTGTTGGTAAATTCAAAGTCTAACCTTGGTGTAAATGGGGTATAACCACCTTCTAGATTCATCAACACGACACTTATGCCATGCCCACTGTAATTAGAGGAACCATCAAACATCATCTTCCAAAAGGGACCCGGCTCGGGGCCCTCATCAGGACTTGGCTCTTTATAATCCTTTACTAACATAATGTCTTCATCAGGAAATTCAAACTTGAGAGGCTCATAGTCTTCAACGGGTTGATCTGCAAGATATTCTGACAAGATACTACC
Organism: Lathyrus sativus; assembly: GCA_963859935.3. Classification (NCBI taxonomy): domain Eukaryota; kingdom Viridiplantae; phylum Streptophyta; class Magnoliopsida; order Fabales; family Fabaceae; genus Lathyrus; species Lathyrus sativus. The sequence goes on along the minus strand of OZ012736.1, from coordinate 49,733,934 downwards.
TTTGATAGCTTTCTGAGTCACATACTGGATGTCGTATTCTGATAACAACATGTGCCAACGGGCAAGTCTTCCAGTCTGAGCAGGCGTTTCAAAAATGTACTTTATTGGATCCATTTTTGAGATCAACAAAGTGGTGTGACAAATCATGTATTGCCTGAGACGTCTAGCAGCCCATGTTAATGCACAACAAGTCTTCTCTAGAAGTGAATATCTGCTCTCACAATCAGTAAACTTCTTGCTCAAGTAGTAAATGGCATGTTCCTTTCGTCCAGTCTCATTGTGTTGACCCAATACGCAACCCATAGACTTCTCAAGAACAGTAAGGTACATGAACAGTGGTATTCCAAGAACAGGAGGAATCAAGATAGGAGGTTCTTGCAGATAACCCTTGATCTTTTCAAAAGCTTGCTGACAATCAGAATTCCAATCAATAGCCTACCCCTTGCAGAGTAATTTGAAGATCGGCTCACAGGTAGCAGTCATATTAGAAATGAATCTGGAGATATAGTTCATTCATCCAAGAAAACATCTCACTTGTGTTTCAGTCTGCGGAGTAGACATATCTTGAATGGCTCGAACTTTATCGGGATCTACTTCAATTCCTCGTTGGCTTACGATGAAACCAAGTAGTTTTCCAGATCTAACACCAAAGGTGCACTTAGCAGGATTCAATTTCAACTGGTACTTCCTGAGTCGTTCAAACAGTTTCAACAAATGATCCAAATGGTCCTCTTCATTTTGGGATTTGGCAATCATATCATCAACATAAACTTTGATCTCTTTATGCATCATGTCATGAAAGAGAGCGACCATAGCTCTTTGATATGTTGCCCCTGCGTTCTTCAAACCGAAGGGCATAACTTTGTAGCAGTAGGTTCCCAAGGAGTAATGAATGTGGTCTTTTCTCTGTCGGCAGGATCCATCTTGATCTGATTATAACCGGAGAAACCATCCATAAAAGAGAAAACTTTAAAACTGGTTGTATTATCAACAAGTGTATCAATATGCGGCAGAGGGAAATCATCTTTTGGGCTTGCCTTGTTCAGATCTCTGTAGTCTACACACACTCTGACTCTACCGTCCTTTTTGAGCACTGGAACAATGTTGGCTACCCAATCAGGATACTTTGCAACTGTAAGGAAACCTGCATCAAGTTGTTTCTTAACCTCATCTCGAATTTTCAAAGCCATGTCAGGTCTTGTTCTTTGAAGTTTCTGCTTGATAGGTGAACATTCCGGCTTAAGTGGCAGCTTGTGAACAACAATATCAGTGTCTAAAACAGGCATATCTTGATACGACCATGCAAACACATCAGCATATTCTTCTAGAAGCTTTACCAATATCTGCTTGACCTCAGCCCCAAGTGTTGTACCAACCTTGACCTCTTTCTTATCTTCATCAGTGCCAAGATTAATCAAATCTACCTGCTCTTTGTACGGTTGAAGCTCAGTGTACTCATACTCAACCAATTTTGCCAGTTCAGCGGGTACTTCAAAATCTTCATCACCCTCATCCTCAGCTTGATAAATAGGTGAATCCCAGTCAAGAGTGAAAGCAGGACCGTCAGATTCAACAAGGTTTTGGATATCACTACAATGTTTGGGCTTATTTTATTAAATGCACAAGGAAAATGCGGAAGAAAATCCTTTTAAATTTATAATTTTGTAGTTTTTGAAAAGGTTTGCCAATTTCATTAAAAAGTGAAAGCAAAAAAATGCCAGTGAAACAAATAGAATTTTAACAAAATGCGTTTATTATATATCATTTTAGAAAGTGAAAAGGTGGCCCTACAAATTATCCAATAGCTTCAGGCGTAGCTATGGAATTTTGAAAACAGCAAATGAAAACATTAAATTACTTTGAAATGGGAAAAATCACGGGGATCTCTATAGCTTCCCAGTTGCTCAAAGTTGTATCGCTCTTGAATACCAAGTTGCTCAGGTCTTCATCATCATCATCATCGTTGATAGCATTGACTTGGAAACCTCCGCTGACAAACACTTCTTGGACAGTCTTCGAACGCCCTTTGACGGTTGCAGAAGCTTTATCATGAGTTGGTTTGTAACCCAACCTGTGGAGATTAGTCTTGGTCTTGATGTCGATCACTTCTCCCCAACCTTCAGGAATGCCCCTGTCGATTGTTGATTTGGTGTTCTTGAAAGATGCAAAAGATGGATTACTCTTGCCCACTGTTTCCTCAACTTCCAATAGGACAGCATTGGCGATCTCAAGTGCCTGGAAAGAAGTTTCCAAAGTGTCTTCATCAGCCTCAATGTAGCGGAAAGAAGATAGGTTACTGACCATCAGAACTTCCTCACCATGTATGATAACCAGCTTTTCATCTACCACAAACTTCATCTTCTGATGCAGAGTCGAAGTTACTGCCCCAGCAGCGTGGATCCAAGGTCATCCAAGTAGACAGCTGTAATTGGGATTGATGTCCATTACCTGGAAAGTGATGTTGAATACATGTGGTCCAATCAAGATCGGAAGCTCCACTTCTCCGATCACGGATCTACGAGAACCATCAAAGGCTTTGACAATCAAGGAAGTAGGCTTCATCACAGTCTTTTTATAAACCAACTTAGCAAGAAGTCTCTTGGGTAGAACATTCAGAGATGAACCGGTATCCACAAGCACCCTTGATAAGTTATCCTCCAAACATTTTACTGATATATGTAAGGCACGATTATGATTCTGACCTTCTCTCAGTAATTCTTCGTTACTAAAGCTGAGAGTGTTGCAGGCAGTAATGTTGGCAATCACACTATCAAATTGTCCGGTGGTAATGTCCTGGGAGACATGAGCTTGAGCCAATAATTTCTGCAAAGCAATTCTGTGAGCAGGTGAATTCATCAGCAGAGATAAGATTGAGATCTTGGAAGGAGTCTGATGAAGCTAGTCAATAACTTTGTAGTCGCTCTTTTTGATGATCCTCAAAAACTCAACATCTTCATCATTAGTAATTGCTTCTTTATCCTTGTCTTTGGCAGGCATAGTGGCAGTAGTGGTTTCTTTTGGCTGAGCCTCATTGAATTGGGGAGTATAGATACGACCGCTGCGAGTCATCCTGCTTGCCCCAACTATATTTGTCACGTTTTCAATATCAGTCTTCAATTCTTCCTTCGGAATAACTTTCCCAGATTCTTTGTCAATCATGATCACATCGTATTTCTAGGGTACAACTTTAGGATCGCTAAAATGAAACAGACTTGGCTTCTGAATAATCACCGGCTTTGGCTGATTCACCGTAGGAGTCACAGGCTTTGGTAAGTTAAACACGGGCTTTGCAGCACTCGACCTTGGCAGATTAAACACTGGCACTTTAATATCTGGCTTTGGTAAATTGAAGACGGGCTCAATCACAAAAACTTCATCCTTCTTTACCTTACCAACCACTTGTAAGAAACCATCATTATCAATTTCTGAATATCATTTCGAACCCACAAACAGCCCTTGATACTGACATCACAACTTGTACAAACAACATGAGAAGTAGACACTAAACCGGCTTCAAACAGCTTAGAATGGAAAACCCGAAGAGGAGTCTTGATCTGAGCAACATCAAGTATAAGGCTTTCATCAGAGGAATTGTCAATAGCATTAATAACTCCATGGTTAGGCAGAGGATTGCTCTTGACATTCGGCTGAGGATCGTCAAAAGAAAGGATCTTTTATTCCATTAGCTATCTGACAAGATAATTAAGAGCGTAACAACCTTCTAGATCATGACCTGGCGCACCCTCATGAAATAAACAATGAGTGGCAGCATTGTAATTAGCTGGTAGCGGATTAGGAGGTGGACCCAAAGCTCTAGTAGTAATCAAACCTTGTTGTACTAGTGAGGGGTACAACTCGGTGTAAGTCATCAGAATGGGAGGACACTGCTTGTATTGTCTCTTGTTGGGACCATTTTGGTGAGGATCCTGATTCTTTGACTGATATGCTGGAGCGTTGGGCGCTTATTGATAGTTGGCAAGAGCTTGTGCAGGTTGATAACCAGGAGGTTGTTGATATATCGGAGGCAGATAAATAGGAGCTGGTTGCACAGGCTGATAAGCAGGCATTTGCTGGTTGAATGCGGGAGTAACAACGGCCACATAAGGTTGTTGAGCATACTGCACAGGATAACCTTGTTATTGAACATAATAAGGTTGGTTTCTTCGTCTGCCTGCAGATACAACATTAGTTTCACCCTCTTTCTTCTTCTGAGAACTGAACGAAGGCTTCTTGGTTTGATCTTTGGAGCTTGAACTACCAGCAACACTTGACATCTTACCACTTTTCAGACCCAATTCCACTTAGAATTCTCTCGTAGAATTCTGGACGCACTGTGTCAACAAACCAATCGGCTAATTCCTTCTCGGTCAGAGGGGGTTCCACTTGTGAAGCAATTTCTCTCCTCCTTTGAGCGTACTGTTTGAATGATTCTTAGTTCTTCTGGGACATACTGTAACACGGTGGGAGAACTGACTTTAAACAATGTTGCGGATAGCAAGAGTCGCCACCGACTTTTATTTTATCCATAAGGAAAGGTTATAAAAGAACAGGAAAGACCTTAGAGAATATTTTGGGTCCGGGGGGTAGGTTATGAAAAGGGAAGGTGTTAGCACCCTTTTCATCCATGGTTATCCATGGGCTCTTAGGTACTTAAACTCACTTTTGAATTGTTTTGAAAGTGTAGTGTGTGAATAGCAAAAAATTTCAGAATAGTTTAATAATAATCCGTGTATGGATGTGAAAAAAACTTGTTTGAAAATTTTGTTGGAAATTGGTTTAAGTGTGAAAAAGTTTTGAAGTGAGCAAGTATCTAGGAATAGCCTACCCTAATGTTTAAAGGTCTTTCTTATTCTTCATTCTTTCCTTTAGTAAGACTATCCCTACTATAATGGAGTAGGTAGTCCTTACTTTGGATGTTAAGGGACGTGTGAGGGACAATTGGATTTTTGAAGGCCATTGTGGGGTGTAATAAGCAAACTGGAGGGACCATCATCATTTTTCGAAAGGGACTCGATTCGTAAAGGCAACCATAAGGGACTTTGATGATTTTTCTATTTGAGGGACTTGCTTTATACACCCCACTTAACCATTATTCGTAGGCAACTTGAGGGATATCCTTAGGAAGTGAGACGGCGATTAAAATCGACTTACGTGTGTGACGTGTTTATTTTTAATTATCTTTATTTAAAAGTGATCTAAATTTATTTTAATATTACATACATGTTGTTACACTCCCTAATTACTAACCATAATAATAATTAAATAATTAAACAACTTTACATCCAAGAAACAATTACAAAATAATAAGCAAAATAATTAAATAGCAAAGATAAATAAAATATAAATAAGCAATAATAAATAATAAAGGGGGTTAATTCTAAGTTTACTCGGCAAGACATCGCATCTTGTGCCTACGTATCCTTACGGGAGTGGAATCAGAGTAATCGTAGTTCCCCTCAATAGGGAGGTTAGAAACTTCTTGACTGTGGTCAAGGTCTCAAGGGGAATAAACGCATCTTAAGGACACGCTTACGTGGAGTGTAGAAACTCCAAATCTCTACGTTGAAATGTTAAGTTGTAATTAGGGTTAAATTAGGGATTCCACGGCGGGAAACCCTAAAAATGAGCGCGGCGGCTCTTTGACCTAATGCTAAGGGTAAAATTGTAATTTTGCCTGCGGCGAGGCATTTGTGAAAATTAGGGTTTGTAGTTTGTAGTTTTGAGGATTTGAAATTGAATGTGTGAAGTTTTACGGACTATTGGCGCGGCGGCCAAACAGTTAGACCTAACCTTCGGATGTGTGCAATGTGACAGAAATAATAGTAAACGCGTGAGATAATTGAATCATGCAAACAGAGAGATAATGTCATAATTTAAACCATGCAAGCAGAAATTTAAAGGCAGAATTTAAAGAGCGATTGTTAAGTTCGCGAGGTTACATGAGAGGAGCAGATACAATATGATAATGAAATTTGAATTGAACAATAATAAAATAAAATAAATAACGGTTCTAGTTATTATAAAAAAAAAAATTTAGTTATTATTTTAAATTTATCTAAAAAAAAGTTTTTCTTAAAAATAATAGGTTTTCATATTAATTTGGAAAAGATGTTAATGTTATTTATTTTAAAAAAACAGATTTTTATATTATAACAAGTTTTAATAAATTAATGATAACAATAATAATAATAATGGTAATAATAATGATAATAATGATAATAATAATAAATAATGATAATAATAATAATAATAATAATAATAATAATAATAATAATAAAGCAATAATGAATTTTAAATGTGCCAAATAACCCAACAATGTTGCTAACGCAGAAATGCGCTCATCGCAACCAGATCTAAATCGGACGAAACAAAATTTATCGCAAAGAAAAAGAAATTAAGCAAAAAATAGTATTATTGCTCACACAAAAATGCGATCATCGCAACCAGATCGAACTAACACAAATGTCACGCGTCATGCACACAAATGTGCAAACATCGTATCGACATAATTCGATCAAAAATTAATCTTATATATATAAACTCTAACAATTTAAAAATTATATATATATAAACGTAACAGTAATAGATAAAGAAAAAGAAATAACGGTAATAGATGAAGAAAAAGAAATAACGGTAAAAGATGAAGAAAAAGAAATAACGGTAAAAGATGAAGAAAATGAAACAAGAGTAATAGATGAAGGAAAAGAAATAACGGTAAACGATGAAGAAAAAGAAACAATAGTAATGGATGAAGAAGAAAACTAAATAACGGCAAACGGCACTCACTCCTCTTAGGTTTTTTTCATTCTCCCCCTTTTTTCTAACAAGGCAACACATGTATATATAGGGAACAAATTAGGGTTAACACCAAATTGTCAATAATGTCCCTAAAGCCCATTTTAAAGCCCAAACTAAATAATTAGTTAAGAAAAAATAAAATTTAAATAATTTAAAATAATTAAAATAAACTTAAAATAAAAACTAATAATCCTATTGATTCCTAAAATAAAAAATATTATAAAAAGAACAAAATTTTTTTCAATATTTTTTATTTTATGATTTTTTGGATATTTTTATGAATAATTTGGAAAAAAGTGAAAAAAATAATATTTTAAAAAATGATTTAATTAAAATACGAAAATAATAATTAAATAATAATAAAAAACTATTTTTGTTATTTTTTTAATGAAAGATAGAAAAATTTAGAGTAAAAATAATAAAAAACAAAAAAAAAGTGACAAAGGTGAGATTCGAACTCTCAACCTCTCACACTCATAACTCCTTACACATGTCCTCCTGCCAATTGTGCCATTTTTACTTTTTAGAGAAAAAAATGCATGCCATATGATATTTACCTGCAAAAAGTCAAACGACTACACAAATTTGTTAGTAATTGATTAAATGCAATGAAATACGACGACAAATCTTAGGGCAAAATTTGGGGTATTACAGTTATTATGATAATATTTCTCACCCAACCTCTCTTTGATGTTGGCAAAAAAAAATCATGAAGTTTGACTTTGGTTTGACCACAGTTGACCTCAGTTTGACCTTTTAACTGCATTGACTGCTTTTGACTTATCTGATCATCTGACTGAGCAAACTTTTGAGAAAAGTCTTGAAATTTGACATGGGGGTTCTTATATAAGATGTTATGAAGCTCACTTGAAGTCTTGGAAGTCCATTTAGCCTGATTAAAGTCAAAACCCTAGTTTTGGATGCACTGCTTAGGAGGTGCATTGTCTGAGGGAATTGTCAACTCTTCTGACCAATTGTGAATTTTGTGAACCTTGTGAACCTTCTTGGAACACAAAGTCTTGTATTGTGAGGGCAAATTTTGGGGTGCAACAGCTGCCCCTGTTCAATTTTCTGAAACCTGAGGGGTTAGATTGGTATATTCGCCAGTCGTAACCTGGAAGGTTGAAGGGGATTGAACACAAAAGCCCAAAAATTTGCACTCACCAGCGCATGGAGTGATATTGATGGTTGGTTGAACATGATTGAGTGGGCTTAAAGATGCCACTAGGGGAAAGTTCTTCAGTAGTATAATGAGAACTGTCAGGAGTCTGGAGTAATACTGATGTAACAGCATGTCTTCATGAGGATAGAGCAATCAATAATGATAACCCTAAAGCAGTCTTGAAGTGATAAATCTGACCTCAGAAGGATAGAGCAATCAATAGCTCTAAAGCAGTCTTGAAGTAATAATGGCTTCAGGAGGATAGAGCAATCAATAGCTCTAAAGCAGTCTTGAAGTAATAGAATGGCTTCAGTAGGATAGAGCAATCAACAGCTCTAAAGCAGTCTTGAAATAATAATGTGATATGTCTTCAGGAGGATAGAGCAATCAATAACTCTAAAGCAGTCTTGAAGTAATGATTTCAGGAGGATAGAGCAATGGATAGCTCTAAAGCAGTCTTGAAATAATAATGTAATTTCAGGAGGATAGAGCAATGGATAACTCTAAAGCAGTCTTGAAATAATTAGATGGCTTCAGGAGGATAGAGCAATGAATAGCTCTAAAGCAGTCTTGAAGTAGTAATATGACCTCATGAGGATAGAGCAATGAATAGCTCTAAAGCAGTCTTGAAGTAATAGGATGATTTCAGGAGGATAGAGCAATCAGTAGCTCTAAAGCAGTCTTGAAGTCATGAGAGGCTATCAGGAGGATAAAATAACCCTGAGGTTACAATAAAGCAGTCCCAAAGTAATAAGAAGCTCATCAGGAGGATAAAGTAACCCTGAGGTTACAATAAAGCAGTCCCAAAGATCATAAGATTGTTTGTTGGATAATTAACCTGAAAACAAGGTAGCATTCTGTATAATAACATTAGTTTATGCTTTATGTATGCATGTATGACATGATGCACTTAGGTAATGTACTATAGACATATATGTTATGGTATGATGTAAATGATGTATGTATGCTATGACACTGCTGGAAGTGTCTGGATATCCTTGTATAACAACTGCTGGCCAAGGAAAATAAATCCCGATTCGTTGTTGAAGAATATATAACCCTCCGTCTGCTGGGGATAACAAGGTATAGATAACCTCCCGTTGTTGGGGATAACAAGGTATAGATAACCTCCCGTTGTTGGGGATAGTAGGGTATAGATAACCTTCGTTTTCGTTTGATAGTAGGATAAGTATAACATCCCGTCTTCGTTCATCGTGCCCTTATTGGAAAGTAATTTCCCGTATATCCGTATGAGGATAAAAGAGATGGATATAAATTCCAGGGGAGATTAGACTTTGTGAAAATGGATTAGTCCTACTGATGGTTTGTAACTGTCTTGTAAAGATGAACCGGCGAAGCTTCGTTGAAATCCTTCCCTCGTTCGTCCTTAGTAAATACTATTACTGCATTTTCATGCATTTCTGGTAAACATCAATCATATTAAAAGGCATACATACATTCAAACACAACCAATGGACGTTTCGCTTATGTAAATAGGGTAAAAGTAAATCTGGATTCAAAAGATGGAATTTATTTATATCAAAAGTGACCCATACACGGGTAAGTTTGTACAAGGAGACATAAACCCTAGTAAGAGAATTTTGTCATGAAGTTTTACAAAAAGAATCAGCTATGTGGGAAATAATCCTATTGAGTTTCAATTCTACTATTGCCACTCAAGTATCTCATCTTCTTGCTGTTGAGACGGAAACGATTGGATTGAGCTTTATCTGTTTGAGCTTGAGTAAGTAGTACAACTGGTTGCAGTTTCATGAGTGATCCAAACGAGACATAGTCATACGCTTTAATCCCTAACTTTTGCCTGGATTGCCCTTTCAGGTTTTCAATCCACCGGGATACCCTTTTTTGCCCAAGCCGCCTTTTCAGGTTTTCGACTTGCCGGGTGTACATCTTTTTATATATATATCCCTAATTTTTGCCCAAACCCTTTTGGTTTGCCGGGATGCCCTTATTTTTGCCTAGGCCTGTCAACCTAGCGGGTCTCTTTTTATGCATAGTATTTTTTAACTATGTCTGCGTTTACAGGTTGTGGGAAGTCTTCACCATCCCAGCTGATCTCACACATAGATGCCATGGTGGCCAATGCGTCTGCCAACTGATTCTCTCTTCGTGGAATATGTCCAAAAGTAATCTCTTTGAAATGTGGGATCAAAGACAACACATGTTCTCTGTAAGGAATGAGATTATCATGCTTTGTATCCCAATCTCCTTTAATCTGACTTACTACCAGAGCTGAATCTCCATACACCTCAAGGCACTGAATCTTCATATCAATAGCAACTTGCATACCCATGATACATGCCTCATACTCAGCCATGTTATTGGTACAATAGAAACAAAGTCTGGCAGTAATCGGGGTATGACAACCTTCAGGGGAACTAATCACAACACCAACACCATTACCATGTGCATTGGAGGCACCATCAAAAACCATAGTCCATCGGGATCCTTGTTCAGGTCCGTCATATTGTCCAGGTTCTTTGGTAACAGACATAATGTCTTCATCAGGGAACTCAAAATTCATTGACTGGTAATCACCTACTGCTTGATGAGCCAAATGATCAGCAACAACACTCCCCTTAATGGCCTTCTGAGTAGTATACTGTATATCATATTCCGTCAAGATCATTTGCCATCTTGCAATTCTTCCGGAGAGAGCAGGTTTCTCAAATATGTACTTGATTGGATCCATCTTCGAAATCAACAAGGTAGTATGGGTCAACATATACTGTCTTAGTCGGCGAGCAGCCCATGCCAAAGCGCAGCAAGTTTTCTCGAGCAGTGAGTATCTTGTTTCACAGTCGGTAAACTTTTTGCTAAGGTAGTATATTGCCTGCTCTTTTCGACCAGACTCGTCATGTTGCCCCAATACACACCCCATTGAGTTGTCTAATACTGTTAAATACATAATCAAGGGTCTTCCATCAACTGGTGGCATTAAAATTGGAGGTTCTAGCAAATATCTCTTGATTTCATCAAAGGCAGTCTGGCACTCATCATTCCATTCCATCACCTGATCTTTCTTCAACAACTTGAAGATTGGCTCACAGATGGTAGTTAATTGGGAAATAAATCTTGCAATGTAGTTCAATCGTCCCAAGAAACCTCTAACCTCCTTCTCAGTACGGGGAGCTGGCATCTCTCGTATAGCTTTCACTTTTGCAGGATCCACTTCAATACCTTTTCCACTGAGAATGAAACCCAAGAGCTTTCCAGATCTAACTCCAAAAGTACACTTGTTTGGATTTAATCTCAACCTGTATTTCTTCAACCTCTCAAACAACTTGTGCAGATGATCAAGATGTTGTTCTTCATTCTGAGACCTGGCTATCATATCATCCACATATACCTCTATCTCATGATGAATCATATCATGAAACAAAGCCACCATAGCACGCTGATATGTTGCCCCTGCATTCTTCAAACCAAATGGCATTACCTTATAGCAAAAGGTGCCCCACTGTGTCACAAATGTAGTCTTCTCCATATCTTCAGGTGCCATCTTGATTTGATTGTAACCAGAGAAACCATCCATAAAAGAGAATACCTTATGCTGAGCAGTGTTGTCTACCAGAATATCAATATGAGGAAGTGGAAAGTCATCTTTAGGGCTAGCCTTGTTCAGATCTCTGTAGTCTACACACATACGTACCTTACCATCTTTCTTAGGAACTGGTACCACATTTGCAACCCACTGAGGATAAGAAGTTACGGCCAAGAACCCTGCATTGAACTGTTTCATTACCTCTGCTTTGATCTTTTCTGACATTTCAGGACGCATACGACGAACCTTCTGCTTCTTTGGACGACAATCTTCTTTCACTGGCAAACGGTGAACCACAATGTCTGTATCCAACCCTGGCATATCTTCATAAGACCAAGCAAAGATCTCCACATAGTCACGTAGCATCTGAATCAACCTGCTCTTGACACTGTCCTCTAAATCAGCCCCTATCTTGACCTCTTTTCTGTTTTCTTCAGTTCCCAGATTCACAACTTCGACTGGCTCTTCATGTGGCTGTATAGCTTTCTCTTCTTGTTGTAACAACCTAGCAAGCTCTACAGGTATTTCACAATCGTCCTCGTTTCCGTCTTCAGTTTGATAGATCGGATTCTCAAAATTGTAATTGGCAATAGTAGAACTGTTATCAACTGGATCCAGAGTGGATGAGGATCTGCATTTTAGTGACGTGGGTGTGTGTAAGAACACATAGCTGATAAAGCAAAAATAAGAGAAAAAGAAAGACAAGGAACACAATATTTACGAAAACGAAACGTCCACTGATTTTATTGAATGAAGTATGCAAATGAAATGACAACCCGTAACAAGCACACCATTGTGCCCCGGGTAAGGCACATGGCTTGAAAGTTTTAATTGTTCTAGAAATTATAAATTTAAAAACATAACACAGTAATAGTATTTACTCCTGACTAAAGGAGATAGGGATAACATCTTCAGCTGTCCAATTATTGAGTCCAGCACCCACACTAGGAAAAATCCATGCCTCCAAGTTGTGGTCTTCATCTTGATCTGCCACAGCATTGATAACCCCTTGATTGGTGATACGAACAGCACGAGCACGACGAACAGCCTTCTGGGACTCTGCAGTGAAACCCAAACCAAACTTGTCAGACTTGTATGGAATATCAGGAAGCTGACCCCAAATAGTACAACCACCTTCTTCCATCACAGCTTTTGCATCGTTGAGGGAGGCCATTGCCATTGTTGGAGGGTTTCTGATGACCACAGGAACCTTCTTCACAGCAGGAGGAGTCACACAATCCTTAACAGCCCAGGGAACCACTTCAAATGACTGACATGGAGTTTCAATGTATTCACCTTCTACTTCCAGATACTTGAAAGTGTTTACATGGCTGACAAAGTATTCTTCCTCTCCAAAGACAGTAACAACTTTTCCATTCACCGGATATCTCAACTTTTGATGTAATGTGGAGGTCACAGCACCTGCCCCATGGATCCAGGGACGACCGAGCAGACATGAGTACGAAGGACGAATATCCATCACATAGAATGTAGCAGTGAACACCTGAGAGCCAACCTTGATTGGAAGATCAATTTCCCCATGCACTACTCTTCTAGAACCATCAAAAGCCTTTACCACAATATTACTGGGCTTCAATACCGTATCTTCAGGACTCAACTTGTTCAGGACTTCCTTAGGCAACACATTCAGAGAGGAACCATTGTCTATCAGCACATGAGACAGGGTAGTGCCCCTGCATTCAATTGAAATATGCAAGGCCCTGTTATGATCCCTCTTGGCAGGGGTCAAGTCAGCATCAGAAAATCCTAACCCGTTGTCATAGGTCAGGTGCGCAACACAATTCTCAAACTGGTCCACAGAAATTGCACTGGGTACATGAGCCATCTTTAGAAACTTGATCAATGACTTGGCATGAGCCTCAGAACATAATAACAGGGAGAGCATAGAAATCTTTGAGGGAGTATGCCCCAGCTGATCAACAATATCATAATCACTCTTGCGAATGATTTTCAATACTTCTTCCATCTGCTTAGAGAGGTCATCAGCAGCTGGCACATCGGTAGATACAGGCTCAATAACGGGACCCTTGCCCCGAGCATCAGTGGTGGAAGTAACAGCAGGAGTAACTGCACTCTTAGAAGCAACTGGAGGAGAGAAGACTCTTTCACTACGAGTGATCTTGCTAGATCCAGCAATATTATCAATGTCAACAGGCATATCGGGTAAGGGCTCCTGCTTGACACCATGGATGTAAACATCAGACCCATAGTGCCAAGGCACAGCTTTGTCAGATGTATAAGGAATAGGACCAGGAGTGGTAATGATCAGAGGAGCTACTCTGGCTTCAGCAACAACTTTCACAGGACCTTCAGCAGTAATCTTGATTGGGCCCTGATGAGTGATTTTAATGGGACCCTTTGAAGTGATTCTTAGTGGTACTTTGTCAACCATGTCAACCTCTTCAATCTTCTTACCCTGAGTCAGATGATCCACCATACTTTCTACAGATGCTGGTCTTCTTTCAAACACTATAGTATATTTATCCATGAGACGTTGAATCCCATCTCTCAAAATGAAGCAACTATCCGGCTTATAGGTACAATATAGACAATCTTCATGACAACCTGGAAAGATCCCAGCTTGTACTAACCTCTTTTTGATAACAGACAATGGTGTGCTCAACTCCATAACTGAATAGACATGCAGATCTTCATCAATATCTTCATCAATGGCGTTGACAGTCTTCTCGTGATTTGGCATTGGAGCTGTAATCACATTTGGAGTACCTGGTGGATCAAACTCAATTTTTCCAGCATCAATCATATCCTGAATTTTGTTCTTCAAGACCCAGCAATTATTAGTATCATGTCCTGGACAGTTTGAATGATATGCACATCGTGCATTGGGATTGTACTTGGGAGAGGTAACATTGGGATTCTGAGGGGCCTCCCTCAGGGTAATAAGTTCAGCTTTCAACAAGTGTTGCAATGCCTGAGCCATTGACATGTTGATCTTCATGAACTGTCTTCTAGCCCTCTGTTGGTTGCCTTGAGGCTGCTCTGTTGTTGCAGGAGTTGGATTTGAAATATGAACTGCACTAACAGACTGATGCCTTCTGTTACGATCAGGCTGACCATACACAGCATTAGATTCTTTCTTCCCAGTGGGAGGCTTCTTTGCAGTACCAGATGAAGAAGTGCCCATTTGGATCTTACCACTCTTGATGCCATTCTCTACTCGCTCTCCTGTCATGATCAACTCAGTGAAGCCAGATGATGAGCTTCCAATGAGATGACTGTAAAACGGACCATTCAGCGTACACATGAACATATCAACCAATTCCCTATCAGTCAAAGGGGGTTGAACTCTTCCAGCTAAGTCTCTCCACTTCTGAGCATACTCTTTAAAGCTTTCTTTGGCACCCATAGACATGCTTTGAAGCTGCATGCGAGTGGGGGCTAAGTCAGCATTGTATTGGTACTGTCTATAAAACGCTTCAGCAAGATCATTCCAGTCTCTGATGTTGACACTCTCCAACTGATAATACCACTCTAACTGAGCTCCAGATAAACTCTCTTGAAAGAAATGGATCCACAACTTTTTATCAGCAGTGTGAGGTTGAATTCTTCTGACATAAGACCTCAGATGCAATTTGGGACAAGAGACCCCATCATAGACAACAAATGTAGGAACTTTGAAACCAATGGGTATCACAACCCCAGATATCAAACTCAAATCCTCAAAATCCAGCCCAGATGATTTCTGTAATTCCATAGCATCCATTCTATCCACCAGCATCTTGAATTTGTCTTCATTATGCTCATGGTAATAATTAGCCTCAGAATCAGAGTCCCCCATAGTGTTGTGGAGACTGCCTCTCTCTTTCTCAGATTCCTCAGATTCATAGTCTTCAACCTCTTCCTTGGTCTTGACAGGACCTTTGAACCTTCTTCCCATGTTGAGCAACCCAGCAGACCTTCTAGTCTTCTTTGTCTTCTTGGCCAGCAGTGCCTTCAATTCATCCTGCCCCTTGGATAGGTTCAGGATCAGCTCTTGGAACTGTGCATTCTGTGCCTGGAGATCCTTAACTGATTGTTCAAGAGCCATTGCTGAAATAAACAGCGAGAAGATGAGAAACCTGTACACAATTATAAACCTGTGATGCAATGATATGGGAATGCATATGCAATGTTTTCAAGGACCGCAGGATTTAAATTTGCTTAAACAAACAAGAAAGTAACTTTTTATTATTAATAACTTGTTTTGCCTTTTAGGCTTACAAAAAAATGAAAACGAAATAAGTACAAAAGATGGGGTTTTAAGTCTCCCATGGACGTTTCCTCTTTGTGTTGAGGTATGAGTTGAGGTTTCGTTCCTCATGAAGTAGCTTTGTTAGCTCTAGGATCCTTGCTTGGCTTGCTTTGTAATGAGCCTCGAAAGTATCCCTTTGCTCTTTCAGTTGGATCCATGATCTCTGCAAGTCTTCCATATCAGTAGGCATGTCTGGGTGAAGGATGGTATAAGCTGTGTCTCCTTCAGCAACAGGTTCCATGGTAACTGGTAGGACGGCAGGATATGGCATCATGAGTGTCTGAGCACGAGATCATACCCATCTGAGATAAGCCTCCATAGGAATAGTGTGCTTAGGCTCCAGTGTCTTGCTGTCAATCCTGCTTACCTTTCCCCAAGCTCGGATGAATCTCTGACAGTAACCCTGAAGATCGTTGTCGTAATCAAACACAATGCCCTGAATCAACATGTCATGTGGACCATCGCTCCGAGCGTAACCAAACTGTCGTAAAGCTAGAGATGGGTTGTAGGTGATGCCTCCTCTTATGCCTAGAAGTGGCACATTAGGAAACTCCCCACAACGGTCAATGATGGTGACATTCTCCATAGATCTGGAGCACCAATGGATGTCTGAGTGAGAAAGTGACATGATCCTCTTGGACCATCTGAACCCTTGCTCATTCTTCATTACTGAGCGAGGAAGGTGAGAAATAAACCACCTAGAAAGTAAAGGTATGCAGCACATCAAAGTTCCTCTTGCCCTTGTAGTACGGGTGTGAAGAGAATGTAGGATGTCTCCAAGTAAGGTAGGCACTGGATTGTGACTCAGGAAAATGTTAATGGCATGAACGTCTATGAACTGATCAGGATTGGGGAACAACACTAAGCCATAAATCAATAAGGCTAAGATCTCCTCAACAGCATCGTAGCTCATAACCTTCAAGAACATTTGAGCTTTATCCACTAATACCTTGGCAAGAATACCTTTAACTCCACTTCTCGTCTCTAGAACAATGTCAGACTTCTTCAGATGTAGAGCTGCAGCAATAACTTCTGGTTTAAGCTCCTTCTCTAAGCCTGTGAATGGCTTCTGATCAAGAACAGGTATACCCAGAAGTTTAGAGAACTCCTCCATGGTTGGAACCAGCTGATAATCAGGAAATGTAAAGCAATGGTGCTTAGGGTCAAAGAACTGAAACAGCACACTCATCATGTCTTCACTGAACCCTGAAGTAACTAGATCCAATAAGTGACCATGTCTCTTGTTGAACTGGGAATGATCAGGCACTAGGGAAACCAACTCCTTGAGTTTAGCAGGTATCCCTACAAAGTTGATCCTGATGGTGTTTCTACGAGCAGAAGCCATGACCTGCAACAAAGAACAAAGATAAATCCTTTGGTCCTTGAAATGGTTAGGGAAAATGATATGCTTATGATGCATGATGATGTCATGATGTCATGCTCAATCACAAACATGTGGCACACACAAACAAGTCACACCATAGCCCTAGGTTTAAAGGCTTGCATGAGGTTCAAAGGCAAGTACCCTCCCCTGAAGTTAGATGGTTCATCCTGTCCTACAAAAGTAACCAGGTTCTAAGGGATCTCAATATCATTGATCCTTCACAAGGGTGGTTGTTCAGAAGGCAACTTACTTGCCAACCAAAACCCTCCAAGTTTAAGATCTCAATGAGCGTAGTATCGAGTGTCAACCAACTTCAGTCTGCACCAAAGCCGGTTACCTCACTACTTTCTAAAGGCCAAGATGAGTTAACTAGGGTTCTAAAAGTCAGTTAGTGCATTGACAACATATGGCAGCCTCAATATTATCCTCAACTTGACTTAAGGAATATAAGCACCAACCAAGAAGTCGCACTAACTATGGCCACCAGATCAACCGTATCGATATACGTCGTACAGTTTCCTTGGTCTATTACCATTTACCTAAGGTACACTAGATCCGGGTTAGGACCTTTCACACATAAGAGCACCCCAACAATATAATAATAAAGCAAACAAGGCAAACAATTTAAAGTGATCTTAATTCCTAAGGGTACCCCTCTTAAATAAATCCCCAGCAGAGTCGCCAGTTCTGTAACACGGTGGGAGAACTGACTTTAAACAATGTTGCGGATAGCAAGAGTCGCCACCGACTTTTATTTTATCCATAAGGAAAGGTTATAAAAGAACAGGAAAGACCTTAGAGAATATTTTGGGTCCGGGGGGTAGGTTATGAAAAGGGAAGGTGTTAGCACCCTTTTCATCCATGGTTATCCATGGGCTCTTAGGTACTTAAACTCACTTTTGAATTGTTTTGAAAGTGTAGTGTGTGAATAGCAAAAAATTTCAGAATAGTTTAATAATAATCCGTGTATGGATGTGAAAAAAACTTGTTTGAAAATTTTGTTGGAAATTGGTTTAAGTGTGAAAAAGTTTTGAAGTGAGCAAGTATCTAGGAATAGCCTACCCTAATGTTTAAAGGTCTTTCTTATTCTTCATTCTTTCCTTTAGTAAGACTATCCCTACTATAATGGAGTAGGTAGTCCTTACTTTGGATGTTAAGGGACGTGTGAGGGACAATTGGATTTTTGAAGGCCATTGTGGGGTGTAATAAGCAAACTGGAGGGACCATCATCATTTTTCGAAAGGGACTCGATTCGTAAAGGCAACCATAAGGGACTTTGATGATTTTTCTATTTGAGGGACTTGCTTTATACACCCCACTTAACCATTATTCGTAGGCAACTTGAGGGATATCCTTAGGAAGTGAGACGGCGATTAAAATCGACTTACGTGTGTGACGTGTTTATTTTTAATTATCTTTATTTAAAAGTGATCTAAATTTATTTTAATATTACATACATGTTGTTACACTCCCTAATTACTAACCATAATAATAATTAAATAATTAAACAACTTTACATCCAAGAAACAATTACAAAATAATAAGCAAAATAATTAAATAGCAAAGATAAATAAAATATAAATAAGCAATAATAAATAATAAAGGGGGTTAATTCTAAGTTTACTCGGCAAGACATCGCATCTTGTGCCTACGTATCCTTACGGGAGTGGAATCAGAGTAATCGTAGTTCCCCTCAATAGGGAGGTTAGAAACTTCTTGACTGTGGTCAAGGTCTCAAGGGGAATAAACGCATCTTAAGGACACGCTTACGTGGAGTGTAGAAACTCCAAATCTCTACGTTGAAATGTTAAGTTGTAATTAGGGTTAAATTAGGGATTCCACGGCGGGAAACCCTAAAAATGAGCGCGGCGGCTCTTTGACCTAATGCTAAGGGTAAAATTGTAATTTTGCCTGCGGCGAGGCATTTGTGAAAATTAGGGTTTGTAGTTTGTAGTTTTGAGGATTTGAAATTGAATGTGTGAAGTTTTACGGACTATTGGCGCGGCGGCCAAACAGTTAGACCTAACCTTCGGATGTGTGCAATGTGACAGAAATAATAGTAAACGCGTGAGATAATTGAATCATGCAAACAGAGAGATAATGTCATAATTTAAACCATGCAAGCAGAAATTTAAAGGCAGAATTTAAAGAGCGATTGTTAAGTTCGCGAGGTTACATGAGAGGAGCAGATACAATATGATAATGAAATTTGAATTGAACAATAATAAAATAAAATAAATAACGGTTCTAGTTATTATAAAAAAAAAATTTTAGTTATTATTTTAAATTTATCTAAAAAAAAGTTTTTCTTAAAAATAATAGGTTTTCATATTAATTTGGAAAAGATGTTAATGTTATTTATTTTAAAAAAACAGATTTTTATATTATAACAAGTTTTAATAAATTAATGATAACAATAATAATAATAATGGTAATAATAATGATAATAATGATAATAATAATAAATAATGATAATAATAATAATAATAATAATAATAATAATAATAATAATAATAATAATAATAATAAAGCAATAATGAATTTTAAATGTGCCAAATAACCCAACAATGTTGCTAACGCAGAAATGCGCTCATCGCAACCAGATCTAAATCGGACGAAACAAAATTTATCGCAAAGAAAAAGAAATTAAGCAAAAAATAGTATTATTGCTCACACAAAAATGCGATCATCGCAACCAGATCGAACTAACACAAATGTCACGCGTCATGCACACAAATGTGCAAACATCGTATCGACATAATTCGATCAAAAATTAATCTTATATATATAAACTCTAACAATTTAAAAATTATATATATATAAACGTAACAGTAATAGATAAAGAAAAAGAAATAACGGTAATAGATGAAGAAAAAGAAATAACGGTAAAAGATGAAGAAAAAGAAATAACGGTAAAAGATGAAGAAAAAGAAACAACAGTAATAGATGAAGGAAAAGAAATAACGGTAAACGATGAAGAAAAAGAAACAATAGTAATGGATGAAGAAGAAAACTAAATAACGGCAAACGACACTCACTCCTCTTAGGTTTTTTTCATTCTCCCCCTTTTTTCCAACAAGGCAACACATGTATATATAGGGAACAAATTAGGGTTAACACCAAATTGTCAATAATGTCCCTAAAGCCCATTTTAAAGCCCAAACTAAATAATTAGTTAAGAAAAAATAAAATTTAAATAATTTAAAATAATTAAAATAAACTTAAAATAAAAACTAATAATCCTATTGATTCCTAAAATAAAAAATATTATAAAAAGAACAAAATTTTTTTCAATATTTTTTATTTTATGATTTTTTGGATATTTTTATGAATAATTTGGAAAAAAGTGAAAAAAATAATATTTTAAAAAATGATTTAATTAAAATACGAAAATAATAATTAAATAATAATAAAAAACTATTTTTGTTATTTTTTTAATGAAAGATAGAAAAATTTAGAGTAAAAATAATAAAAAACAAAAAAAAAGTGACAAAGGTGAGATTCGAACTCTCAACCTCTCACACTCATAACTCCTTACACATGTCCTCCTGCCAATTGTGCCATTTTTACTTTTTAGAGAAAAAAATGCATGCCATCTGATATTTACCTGCAAAAAGTCAAACGACTACACAAATTTGTTAGTAATTGATTAAATGCAATGAAATACGACGACAAATCTTAGGGCAAAATTTGGGGTATTACAGTTATTATGATAATATTTCTCACCCAACCTCTCTTTGATGTTGGCAAAAAAAAATCATGAAGTTTGACTTTGGTTTGACCACAGTTGACCTCAGTTTGACCTTTTAACTGCATTGACTGCTTTTGACTTATCTGATCATCTGACTGAGCAAACTTTTGAGAAAAGTCTTGAAATTTGACATGGGGGTTCTTATATAAGATGTTATGAAGCTCACTTGAAGTCTTGGAAGTCCATTTAGCCTGATTAAAGTCAAAACCCTAGTTTTGGATGCACTGCTTAGGAGGTGCATTGTCTGAGGGAATTGTCAACTCTTCTGACCAATTGTGAATTTTGTGAACCTTGTGAACCTTCTTGGAACACAAAGTCTTGTATTGTGAGGGCAAATTTTGGGGTGCAACACATACTAAGTAGTTTTTTTCGATCAGGAGCCAGATCCATATTATACTTGTAGTGTTTAATGAAGGCATCAGACAGAACTTGAAAACATTTGATACGGGTCTGATCAAAAGTTAGGTACCATTTTGAGGCAGCACCTTTCAAACTATCCTGGAAAAAATGTATCATTAGCTTGTCGTTCTCAACGTGAGCTGCCATTTTACGGTAATACATTATCAAATGCCTTTTCGGGTAAGTAGCACCTTCATATTGGTCAAAGCTCGGAGTTTTGAACTTTGGGGGAATAGTCAATCCAGATACCAAACAGACATCTCTGGCAGCAGCACCAAAGATTTGATCACCTTCCATCATTCTCAGCCTTTTGTCAATGATTTCAACATTCTCACGCAACCTTTCATGTCGCTCATCTTCATTGTCCTTCATGTCAGGAATATCATAAACTGGCTCATTAAAGTAAGGCTGCACACGAGTATGAACAACAGCTAGTGTAAAGGTTGGAATCACTTGAGGAGCTTCAGAAACCAGAGGAACAGCTTGAGGAACTGATTGAGCGATAGAAACCACAGAAGGAGGAGGCACAAAACCAAATGGAGGACCATAGGGAGGTACACTTGCACTAGTAACAGGAGGTTGAGGATCCACAACAGTATTAGTAATCTCGGACACAACAGTAGGTTGAGTATCCATGTTCGCATTAATGATCTGAAGCATCTCCATTATCTGCCCAACACTTCCCCAAAGGTCTTCGAGTTCGTTGCTAACACGATCAAGTTCTTGATTCTGTTCCGCCATCTTTTTCCGAGATCGAGCCCTGGTGTTGTACTGGTGCAGAGGACTCAGGGTGACAGAACTGGAAGCGAGAGAACCAAGGATGAGAAACTGGACGAAAAATGCAAATGCAAAAAATATGATGCAATGAAATGCATTAGTTTCAAGGATTTCAACGGTCGATTGCAAGTATTTTCGAGGAAATCTTGAAAAAGTTTTAGACTTTGAAATGTAGGATTTTTTTTTTTAATTTGCAAAGGACAAATTGAATTCCTTGAAACCAGGAATGGCATGATCCTGGATGCAATGCACAAACACACAAAGCACACAAAGGTCCTAGGTTAGAGGAACATGACCAGAGCCAAGGGCTACCCAATCTGAATGGTAAGTACTATGGGTTAATTGTACCTGCAGAACAGAGTTCTAAAGAGGTCCCCAAAGTCATTAGCCCATCCTTCGGATATTATTAACTTCCCAACTAACTCGGGGGTTAATAATATTCTCTAGAGAACTTCTTTTGAGTGTAGTATCGCGTAGCACTATTTCGGGACTACTCCCTCATAGTCTCGCACTGCGTCCTAATCAAGGCCAAAGTGGGGTTAAAGGTAACTACGGTTCTCAATATCATGGACTCCAATCCAAAATAGTAAAAGTTTTCACGACTATACTCGTTCAACCGAACTATTTTTAGAAAGGGTCTCAACTGAGCGGTGATTCTCGAGTCAACTTGGTCGGGAATCACTCCCTATAAGCCTCGTCGAATATATCACCATCTTATCTTAAGTTCACTCAAGTCCGAGTGTAGGACTTTGTCACACCACTCAAGGATCCAAAGCAATAAAATAAACAGATAAGCAAATAAACAAGTATATAACAAAAATAATAACAAGTTAGGGGAACCCACTGAAGAATCTCCCTAGTGAAGTCGCCATTTTCTGTTGCGGTGAAATTTTGATATCAAGCTATTGATTAACTTGAATCTTATTCATTTACAACCAGTCTTTGATTTATCCGAAGGAAAGGTTAAAGAAACGGGAAAACCTATTTTGCATTGTAAACACAACGCGGGGGGAGATCTATGGTTCGGGGGTTGGTTAAGTTTAGGGAAGGTATTAGCACCCTAAACCTCTGTAGTACTCTACAGGAACCTCTTGTTTTAAATGTTATTGCTATAGTTATCTTCTTAAGGGTATTGCTAAGGGTAAGAGTGAAAAGAAGGACCTAAGGGGGTTAGTCCTAAGTATACTCGCCAAGACTCGCATCTTGTGCCTACGTATCCTGGGTAGGGGATGGAATCAGAGTATTCGTAGTTCCCCTCACAGAGGGAGATGAGGAACTTCTTGACTGTGGTCAAGGTTCCTGGGGGAAAGTAAGTGTTCATAAGGAAGCACTTACTTTGGAATACAAAAACTCCTATTTCTATGTTAAAGCTCGAATTAAAAGGGTGTAGGATAAGTATTCCGCGGCGGGAAACTTGTATGGAGTGCGGCGACTCCTAATCCTAAGGCTAGGATAAAAGGTTGAATGTCCACGGCGGGATGCCTAAGCATGAGTGCGGCGAATCGGGTCCTAAGGCTAGGATAGGGTGTAGGTCGCTGAGGTGGTGAGATAAGGAGGAATTGTTTTGATTTAGTTGACTTTGAAGTTAAATATTCTTTGAGAATTTTGTGGCTAAGTTGAACATATGCCTAGAGATTAAATTTAATTTGCAAAGATGAGTTAGTTAATCAAAGATTAAAGAGTTTGTTTTTTATTTTTTATTTTATTTTTGTGAGTTATGTAATTTAGAACTTTTTAAGTTAAATAAAGTGCTGAAGTTAATGGTTGGAAAAAGTTGTTTACTTTTAAGAGAAAGATTAATAAATTCTAAACAAGGCTAATCCCCTTAAGCTAAATTAATTAGTTAATTAGAAATTTGGAATAAGTTCTTTTGATTTTATTTGTTATATATATTTTTGGCTTTCATAATTATAAAAAAGAAAATAAATTAACTTTAAGAAAGAATTTTCATTATTGAATTAATGTTTAAAACGAACTAACTAAAGTAAATTATTTATTCTTGTTTTTACTACAAAATAAACCAGATTAATATTAAATCTAAAAATTATTTATAACCTCGTTTTCTTTTTAATAAAATGAAATATTTTCTAGATTTTTGGAGTTTTTATTTATTATGAAAAGAAAGAGAAGTGAGAATTAAAATTAAGGGTTGCTATTTTATTAAAAAACTTTCTTTTGGAAGTAATCCTAAATTAAATTAGCACTAAAGGTTATTATCTTATTTTCATGATTTTGTGTTTGGAAATGTGGGAATTTCTGTGTGATGTCATGAATATGTGTTGATCTCCCCCCCACCCTTCTCTTTGAATGTGTTGTTTTTATAGTCCCTTTATAATGTTTTTCAGGAATCTTCAAATTGAATGTGGTTAATGATGTCAGATATGGTTTGTAAGGAGACACCGTTTTCAATTTTAATGAATTCCCATTTTTAAACAAAAATGTTTGTTGCGTTTTTGGGATGAACTTCATATCACCTCCTTTTGGGAAGGAAATAAACATGTTTGATGAGTTCTTGATCAGAATGTCTTAAATCTCTTTCCATTTTCAAACCATTGATGTCTGGAACCTGTTTTCGAATTCTTCAACTCTCTCTTTAAGCACAATGACTACCTTGAGATTGTGTCTGATTTAATTCTGATTGTATTTGAAAGCTATTAAAATTTCCTTTTTTAATATGATTGTGTTGGATCATTGTTTTTGACAGAACTTTACGTGTTTGATTTGGTTTTGGAAGTGTTTTTCTTGTCATTAATCTTGCTGTTTTTCTTCTTTTGCAGTCAAAACAAGATTGTCGTTACTACAACGACTTAATAATTTTTAAGCAGTGATACAACAACAACCAGCGAATCAAGCTTGCTTAGAGAATATTTATTTCCTAGTTAAAACACAACAGCCTCCAATCTGAGAATCATAGGCAATGCTCTTTGGTTCTGTCTTGGTGAGTGAATCTGAGTTCTCTTAATGTCTTTATGACGCCGGCAGCTCTTGTCATCACTTCTACTTGAAACACTTACTTCCTCTTTTTTTTCATGAATTTCCAGGACTGGCTCTACACAAATCAACACATCTCTAAATCTTGCGATACCTCGACAATGGAGTTTTAGGGAAGCCTTAGATCCCTCTGCTTCGGTCAAAACGAAGGTAAGATGGTGATATGGTGGTCCTCGCTTTGGAGTCGAACTGTTGGGGTCGACTCCTTGCTTGCCATTTTGAGCATGGCGTTCTGAATGTGGGTATGGGAGCATTCCCCTCTGGACCTGTGATTGAGTTAGATGAGGGTAACCGCCGTTGTAGTTTGGAATGGAAGGCCTGCTATCTTCTTTTTTCCAGCTGTCCTGCACTGGCTGATCTTGCTGAATTTTCCGGTCGAGTTGTTGATTTTATGTGCGTTGTCGCTAGCAGTGTCAGGTGCGTTTGAGTTATCGATTCCCTTGTAACAATAGGATCCAGTCGAGTCATTTCCGTCCAGATTTGCGACCTTGTATGCAGTATGGTTCCTCTTATGATTGGAAACTTCGGTAGGAGTTAAATTTTCCTCAGTCATGCTTGGATATCTTCTTCTGTTCTACCTCATGAATGCCGTCATATTTGGAGGCTAATTAATTGTGTGTTGTGTTTTGGTTTGTAGGAAATGACGACGCGGAAACATGCACCAAGATGGTGTGCAGGTGACTGCGTTCTTCAGCGTGGGATTAGGTTCTTTGTCGACAGGGAACGTGTTGTTTTGGTGAAGCCGTATTGAAGTAGCAAAGTGATTATAATGCTGGCGTGATGAAATATTGTCTTGCAGGCATGTGATGGTGATATCTGGTGAAGCAATGTAAGCCTTCGCGGGGTTATGATGAAACGAATTACTTTCGGCATCCCCTGAGTGGAGATTCTAGTCTATTAAGACTCATCTGGAGAACTAAGTGTATTTTAACAATGTTGTATTCTAATTAATGTTTTTCACAAATTAGTCTCGATAATCCCTTTTTTAAAACATCAATAAAGTGATAATTTCCCCACCAAGAGAACACTGCTGAATAGCCTGAATATTCTTTGACAGTAGGATGAGTATTGAAGTTGTAATGAGGAAAAATGAAACAGTGTGATGCATTGAACTTCTGGATTTAACCTTAAGAATTGGTTTTTCGAGACAACTTGAGTCATTGGGTCTTGCACCTTTGGATTAAAACTCTTGAGACCAAATAAAGGTGTAAAACAACCGTGATGTTTTGAAATTGCAGCTTGGATAAGGAAATCATTCCATGACTTTGAATATGAATATTAAAACTTTTAAGAATTCTAAACCAAAATTTGCAACAAGGTTTCGTATCTGTGAGCACAGTAACAACTTCTTTGAGTTTGGGAAAAGAAATGGTTATTAATGTGATGCCTCTTGTGTTGAAGTTATGAATTAGGAAATGAATCTACTTAAATTCTCTTGACTTTTGTAGACTTTGGGATTCTTATATCTTCGAAACCTTGTGCAAATCACATAGAAACTTGAATGATGCACTTTTTCACCGTAGACAAATTAGTAACAACTTTTGAACCTTCGAGAATCACTCCGATACCATAACTCAGGTCTGGTGTAAAACTCTTTCTAAGCACCCCCATATAAATAGATTTTTGAGATACCATAAACAAAAGTCCTAACATATAACAATTCTAAAGTCCCACAATTCCGAATTGAAGTTCATGCTCAAAACTACGTTAATACTCTGAACCAAAAATATTAAATCTTGGCCCTGTCTTCACAAAACAAAACAAACAAACTGGTTAAGATGGTTAGTCATGCGTGGATGATAACTTAAATGATATGCGAATGATTAATGAATCTAAGGGTAAAATTTGGGGTACAACAACCTCATACCTTGAATGTTTGAAAGCTGATGCTTTCACCCCTTCAGATCCGAGTTGTTTGAATAGGAGCAACTGTAGCACCCTAAAATCTGCCCTTTCATTTAAACCTTAACTGGCTTTTGTTTCTTTGCATTTTGCATTTTTCGCATATCATAGCATTTGCTCTCGAGGCATGGGATCAAGGCATTCCTGTGGCTCAGGTTTATTTTTAGTGCAAGCATCCGAAGCTCTGGCATTTATTTTACCCAGCGGTCATGTGACCAATTTTATTTTATTTTGCAGTGTATTTTTAGCTCAAAAAGCAGCGTTCAGGATATCTCAAGCATTTTCATGGTTATGATATTCAAGAGCAAGTTTCAGAAGCTGAACAGAGCTCAAAACGGCTGAAAACAGGTAAATGTGCAGATTTCCCTCCAAAAGGTGCCAAATTCAAAATTTTTAAGGTGTTAATCGATTAACCAAATGTGTTAATCGATTAATTAAGTCAAAATCAATTCAAATTGGAATTTTTGACAGTGTTAATCGATTAACCAGTGCAGATTTTGCCTCTGCACGTGAATTTTCAAAGGGGGTCAATTTGGGGTCCAATTTTGATCACTTGGAAGTTCAATTTTACACATGGGAAGGATCTAGAACCAGCTTGAATTTTGGTTAATTTCATTTTCCCTCCAAACTCTCATTCCTAATTCCATTCCAAATTTCACAAACCATATTCCAAACCTCTCATTTGGATCCAAACCTACGGGGTATTTAATTGATTTACTTTAAACCTCACACATCTAATCTTCATAATTTCATTCTCATTTTCAGAATTCATTTCAATTCTCTCAAGTTTCTCTCAACTTTTCCATTTTCTAAAACCTTCACCAAAGCTCTTCATCCATTGAATTCTTTGATTTTCCATTGGAGTAAATGAATTCTTGAGCTAAAACCTTCATCCATCATCCTCATTGAATCAATTTCTTCATTCAATTTTTGTGCAAACTTGGATATGAATTTTGAAGTGGTTTTGGAAGAGCTTATTTGAATAATTCATGCTTGATTTTGGTGGATCGTCACTTCTATTTCAAGGATTAGCTTGGATCTTGAAGGAATTTTGGATTTCTTGCTTAGATCTACACGTTTGAAGTGAATCAACATTAACCGAAGCAATTCTCCGCTTCGAAGGTTGGAATTCTAGATCCATTGCATTTTTGAGCTTATTTTGCATAATCATGTTGATCTTCATTTTTAATTGATTTGGTTGATTTTTGATTCATGTGAATTGTGATTATGCTGTTTAGATGTGTTTACATCTTGTTTAGATCATTGTTATCTGGTTTAATTTCATGCACAATTGTTTATGAGATCATGTGGATGTTTGCTTAAGCGATATGTTGCTGAAAAGTGTTTTTCTGTTGGAGCAATGTTAATCGATTAACCTCTGCTGTTAATCGATTAACCAGATAAAACATTCAATTTTTCAAGCGTTTTTCAGTGGTTAATCGATTAACCCCTGGTGTTAATCGATTAACATTGTTCCAGCAGGTCTGTTTTTGTTGTTTTTCATGCATGTTTCGGTATCGTTTCACTTCGAATCATCATGGATCAGTGTGATGCATTAGGAGTGATATATTTTGGATATATGTCGCTGTTCTTGATTGTTTAATCATGATTTCTTCGACACGCGTACTTGCTTTCCACTTGAATGCATACTCTTGTATATGTTGTTTAAAATGATGTGAGTTGTTTCTTTTGTTTTGCTTGAGTGTGAGAATCGAGTGGTCAAGATGCGCTTGTGGCGGCTGCTGCCCCGCACTTCTTTTCCTCCCACTTTTCTCCGATGATTGATGGTCGATGGTCGTAGGAGTCCGCTTCTCCCATTTCATCCCATCCACTATCTTTTGTGCTTGTATTTCCGTATTTGCTTGCTGTTGCGGTGGAAATAGGATATCAAACTATTAATGAGTTTGAATCGCAATTCAATTCACAACCGCTCTTTGATTTATCCGAAGGAAAAGGTCAAAAGAGGGAAAACCTATTTTTGCATCGTAAACACAATGCGGGGAAAGATCTAGGGTTCGGGGGTTGGTTAAATTTAGGGAAGGTATTAACACCCTAAACTTCTGTAGTACTCTACAGGAACCTTTTGTTCAGATGTTTACTATTTGCTTTATTTATTTGCTTAAGGTATATGTACATAAGGATTAAAAGAGAGAAAAGAGACCTAAGGGGTTAATTCTAAGTTTACTCGGCAAGACATCGCATCTTGTGCCTACGTATCCTTACGGGAATGGAATCAGAGTAATCGTAGTTCCCCTCAAAAGGGAGGTTAGAGACTTCTTGACTGTGGTCAAGGTCTCAAGGGGAATAAACGCATCTTAAGGACACGCTTACGTGGAGTGTAGGAACTCCAAATCTCTACGTTGAATTGTTAAGTTGTAATTAGGGTTAGGTTAGGTTAGGGATTCCACGGCGGGAAACCCTAAAATGAGCGCGGCGGCTCTTTGACCTAATGCTAGGGGTAAAATTGTAATTTTTGCCTGCAACGAGGCATTTGTGAAAATTAGGGTTTGTAAGAGTTGTAAGGGTTTGAAATTGAATGTGTGAAGTTTTACGGACTATTGGCGCGGCGGCCAAACAGTTAGACCTAACCTTCGGATGTGTGCAATGTGACAGAAATAATGGTAAACGTGTGAGATAATTGAATCGTGCAAGCAGAAAATAAGACAGAAGTTAAAGCCATGCAAACAGAAATTTAAAAGCAGAAACTTAAAGCGCGATTATTGGTTCGCGGGGTTACATGATAGGAGCAGATACAATATGATAATGAAAAATTTAATCAATGATAAACGAATTTAAAACAATCAGTTGAACAACAGAAAACAAAAGGATGTTAGTAGGGTTAGGCATAAATACAGTGGATAATGAGATAGCGCAGAAGAAGATGTAAATTTAGAGTTTTTATTGTTTTGAAAAAAAGATTTTAATTTAATTTATAAAAGAAAGAACAATGTTAGTTTTTTTTAAAAAAACACTTTAATTTTAACCTTAAAAAAAGTTTTAATTTGTATTAAGAAAAAGTTTTAATTTTTATTTTAAAAAAAGAAATTTTAAGTTATTTATTTTAAAAATAAAAAAAGTCTTTATTTATTATTATAAAAAAGTTTAATTTAATTAAAAGCTGTATTTTATTTTATTTTTAAATAAATAACCTAATAAGATTTTAAAAATAATAAAATTAAAATATAATAAGAAAAACTGTAAAAATAAATAAAGAGGAATTGGGCCGGTGATCAACCCGGACCCAACCCCAATCGTGGCAATCAGAAACATTGAGATTTAGGGTTTGAGACCCCCAATCTCCTTGCGAACGGCGCCGATCCACTCTCTTCATCTCCTTTGCTTCGTTTTGCTGCGATCTGATTCCCTAAAAACCTGAAAACACGCAAACTTAAACCGTCAAATGTGAAAGGCGATGCACTCGTCGCTTACGTTTTGAACGATGATGATTTTACGGTGAGTCTCTGAGGTTTCGATGGTCGGTGATGAGTCCTCTGAGGCCGGGAGGTGATCGCCGCTGATTACCCACCATCGGTGAAGGCAGTCGCGGTGATCACGGGAGCTTTGCGCGAGGGTTTCGTTGTTCTTCTTCTTTTCTTCAATCGCGCGGTCACTAGGGTTTGCGATCTTCGTTCCTCTTTCTTACGAAGACGATGACGAGGATATTGGTTCCTCTGAGTCTCGGCTGTGCTCCTTGTTTGCGCCGCCTAGGGTTTGTTCGCGATTGGTCCGTTAGGGTTTTCTTTTTTTCAAAGGTGACTTCGTTCCCTTTTATATCTTTATGAATCCATTTGTATTGGGCCTTCCACTGATAAGATTTGATTCTCGTTATTATTGAGATTGATTTCTGATTGAAAAATCTTTCCTTTTTCAGATCTGACTTGATTTTGTTTCAATCTTTCCGTATCTTTGCCTTCTGTTTACTTAACAAAGGATTTGATTTTTTATTTCTGATGCAGATTTGATTAAATGATGGATTCTCGAATTTTATCAGATGTGGACCCTTGTGATTTGTCTGATATTTGTTACCCCTGATACGGTTCACTTTCTGATATCTGTTGGATTCGCTCATGATTTTCATTTGATTTTGATAATTGAATGGCTTTGTCTTGATTTGTGGATATCCAGTTTCTTCGTTTCCTTGATTGGATCGAATTGGGTTTTCATTTTTCTGATGATATTCGGATCTTTCTCTTTTCAGAATTCCTTGATTGAACGTCACTTGACCCTATTCGATTTGTTTGATGATCTGAACTGATCTGTTTTGATTTCATTTGGACATTGATTTGGATTCTGATATCTGAACCGGTTTGGTTTTGTTTCGAACCAAATTGAACTATTTTTGGTGCGGTCTGGGCTGGATTTCTGATTTTCTGGATTCCGGTTTTGAAACATACATTAATTTTTCCTCTTCTTCTTTCAGGGAATTGAAGCTGATGCTTCGGTCGGGTCAAAATTGCCGTGAACGGTAGGCGGTGATGATGACTTTAGGGTCTGAACTGCTATTGTGTGGTTGCTTTCGATTATGGTTGACGGCTTCGTCTGAATCCTGTGTTAAATGCCATTGCCAAGTGGTTTTGGTTGCGTTGCCTTAGCGATGATGACCTTCGGGTCTGAGCTGATATTTTTGGGTTGATAGTTCGCACGAAATTTGCAGTTCGAAGTTCGGTAGGGAGTTGGTAACGGCTCCGGCCGTGGCTCTCCCGGCCACTCGAATTCTCACGCCCAATGATGGTTAAACTGAGGGCTGAATCCCTGTTCCATCCATTTTGATACCTCGATTCTTCTTTGTCTGAACTGAAACTCATATCTCCTTTTTCCTGAACTGATAGGTGGCTGCGACCTTTGGGCTATGGCTTTCACTGCTTTGAGCTTTTTAGCTTTCCCATAGTGACCCACACATTCGGTTGGAATCATCATGACTGATGCAGCTTGAATATCCCTTCTGTTTTAATGGGCTGCTTATACTTTGGTTTGTTTCTTGTCGGGCGATGATGTTTGAGCTAAGCCTGCGTCCCGTACCTTCGGTTTTCCGCTCATACAATTTGTGGACTGGCTTGAATCTTTTAACACGACTGTGGTGTGTTATGCAGGTTCCAGTAACATGGACTTCCTCCTCATCTTTGAGTTGAACTGGTATGAATCTTCCTTGTTTTTCAAGTTGACTTTGAGCTCGATTTCTTGTTTGAATTGAACTTAACGGGCAGTTTGTATTTTCGTGAATTGTATCTGTTCCTCAGACTTTGTAGCCTTTTGTGGGTTGTTCTTGTAGCTTCTGGTTCGTTTTTCGGCTTTGAGTTTGGTCAATCGCTTTGTGACATTCAATTTGTCATTTGTTTTTACCATTTCTTTCTGAACTGTAATCTGATTATGAGGTTTACGCCCCTTTTTGTGCAGTTGCCGTCTGATCTCAGTTGTTATGAGCTGCTTATGCTTTGCATTATTGGATCTTCCTACTTGATAGGCTCAAAAGTGCCGCAACTTTGACATTCAGTTGGTATTAGTTTGGAGAAAGAGTAAAAATTTACTTGATAGTGGCCATATTTACTTGATGGGTGGCATTTTATTTTGGCTTTGAAACAGAAATCGATCTCGGCAAATCAATTCAGCCCCACTTATTTTTATTCTTTATCTTTCTCGGCCCGTATCTGATAAGAACAGGAAATGCTTGATCCGACGCTGCTGGCGCGGATTGGTAACGGGGGTAGGATGCAACTTCGGTTGTGCCACTCCCGGCACTCGATGATGACATTGTTCTGAGAGTGCCGAAAAACTTCTAACCTTTTTCTGTACTGTCTGTTCTCTTTGATGTGCAGGTTAGCCGAGGATTCATGGAGAAGTTCAAACATGAAGACAATTTAGATACTCTTAGGATGTAGGATAGATGCTTTTTGAGAATTTTAATGTACTTCCTTGTAACAGTACTTTGTAAAGCAACACCACTTTCTTGTATGATGACATTATTTATGAAATGAAATTCTCAAAGTTTTGAATTTATTTATATTTTATTCTTAGTTAAAAATATAAACAATTGTGAATAAATCCACAAGTATTTAGATTCATTAACAATAGGCATAAAACATAAATAACCCCAAGTGGTATTTGTGATTCTGATCTCATCATCCGATTAAAATGTTAACCAATTGTTTCATACCCAACACATATGGGCACCGTAATCACAACACTTTCAGCATCAACAGCAAAACTAAATCGTAATTAAATTCCACTGACCAAACCGCTAAAATCTCAATATGATCAGAACTGGCGATAGATAAATGCCTCAAAACCAATATGTATCAAATGCCTCAGAATTTTAATAACAGCCCGTCTTCAAGGAATTGGTAGAATTTGCGTAAAGTGACCAAAATACCCCTGGGACCAAATCTGCAAAACAAAACCCCTTCATAGCTTGTTAGTGGTTAGCAAATGTACATATGCTATGCGAAATGACCGACTAAATATAAGGGTAAAATTTGGGGTATTACAGTTGCCCCTATTTAAATAGCTACACCAGACGATTTGAGTGACAGAGACTCGAGGAATCGTGGTGGAGAGATTTAAATATAGATAACCGAAAATTTTGCCCTTATATGCGACGATATGCAATGCTGTGGACAAGACAGGAACAGCTTAATGCAGATGATGCCATGAATATGATATGATGCGTATGAATGCGAAAATGCTGACGAACACGACGATACCGGTATAGACACCATGAGAAGAACTCACTGGGGGAAATGACGCGCTGAGACACAGTACAACACTGGGGAAATCTAAAAATGATAGTCAACTGGTGCGAATGACCAATTGTCACTTTGGGGACGAGATTCGCAAATGGAAATGACATCTGTGAGACGGCCCCCACTGGGGAATCTAAAGGATAAAAACTGAATCGCGTACGATTGCAAGATCGCTTACAGAATGCTGGAGCATTGAGCAAAGAATAACATCCAAGCTTCTGTAAACTATCTCTCGTGACAGGATCAAACGGACTTTTCGGAAATCCGTATCAAATGTACAGGGTAAAGACCGACTGTATGCCAAAATAAATGGACTTTGAGGGGAACTGCCCGGATAAGCTTCTCGAGGGAGAATGGTCACTCATCGTTGGAAAGGGGCTTTATATGCCAAAATGGATAAGCACTCAAATAAAGAGGCTGCTGCTTATCTGATAAATAAATCTTCTCGCATTTAAGGTCGGCGCCTGGAATACGATTCTGATTCTTCTCTTACTGAAGGATAAATAAACTGCTTCAAGATCGTGCTCTCTTGAACATGAAAAGGGTAAACTGAACTTCCTCATACGTCAGAATCGTGCTCTCCTGAATATGAAACTGGATGACTGAATATACTCATACTTCAGAATCGTGCTCTCCTGAATATGAAACTGGATGACTGAATATGCTCATACTTCAGAATCGTGTTCTCCTGAATATGAAACTGGATGACTGAATATGCTCATACTTCAGAATCGTGTTCTCCTGAATATGAACATGGCTGATCGAACTTCCTCATACCTCAGAATCGTGCTCTCCTGAATATGATTCGGCTCTTGAAATTTCCTCATTTTTCAGAATCGTGCACTCCTGAAAAACGGCCAACTGAACTTCCTCATAACTCAGAATCGTGCTCTCCTGAATATGATTCCGCTCCTTCTTTTACTAAAGGATAAATGAACTTCTTCATAACTTCAGAATCGTGCTCTCCTGAATATGATTCCGCTCAAACCTCCCCGTAACTCAGGATCGTACTCTCCTGAATACGATTTGGTTCATACCCCAAGACGGCAGGTAAATGGAAGCCCAACTGCTCCATGGAGATGGCCATTTGCTGCGAGTCATAACGAGGATAGTATCGACTTCTTAGGTGAGAAATGTCGTATGCTGATGCTGTAAAATGTAAAGTGTAAAGGGTTGTAACATGTAGGATTGTAAAGTGTTGTACTGATAGATTTTCCAGGCGTGAACTGTCGTGTATCTGTAAAGGATTGTAGTTGATTTTCTTGAAAGATAGTGCAAAATAAATGCACGTCCGGTTGGGATTGACGACCGACAAGACTGAGATTCAATCTAGGATCGAGCTAGGAAGAAGACTAGTAATCAAGACTCCATCGAGGGAATGATCTCGAAGGGTAAATATCTTATCCTGGCGAGGAAAAATAGCTGAAGTAACCGTCATCCACGAGGATCGAGCTCCGTGGGGAAGCTGGAACCACATATGTATTTTATGCTTAGGGCTGACAATCTATTTGGAGAGAATGGACAAACCCCAGTTACTCGGTGGTAACGACCAATGATGGAGACTCATAATGAACATGTGAATGCTAACGCATATGTTGATGCATATGTTAATGTGAATGTATGTTAATGTCTATGTATGTTAATATTTATGTATGCAAGATGTTATGAAATGAGTATGTAATGAGTATGTAATGAGATAGGCATGTGATGCTTATGCCCTTGCGTATGCTGACAAAACAGACTAGAGACGGGACGAGAGATGAAATAAACATCTCGACGGAAATACCCTGCGTTCTCCGCAACCAATACGTCAATCCTGGGAGGGAATGGTAGGACCAAATCTGGTTTCAAAATTTTGAATTCTCTGGGGAGGAAGTAAATTGCTTAGGGGCACAGTATTATGTCTTCCCATGGGGAGAAGAACACCTGAGGGATACTTTCGAGTTACCCAAGAAGAAGTTGTCAGCTTATAGTCTCGCTGGGGACTATGTTAGAGCAATGGTTTGAAAGTGTTTCTGCAATAATGATATTTCCGGGGGATGAAGAGATCCTTTCGGAATTTCCACTAGTCAAAGTAATTTATTACATTTCAAATTTGTTTTGTTTTTGAAACACAGTTTTGAAAAATCTACAATGCACCTTTCATTTTCAAATTTTAGGAATAAACGCATTTTGCATAACAAATGGGAAACAAAGAGCAATGCACCAAAGAATGTAAGTAACGAGATGGTTTCTTTTATTTAAAGGGCGGTAGCTCGCTGAAGGCATAGCTCCACAGATGATTATGTTTTGAAATTGGCGACATGGGAAAGGTTACATCGAATCCAATGACACCTACTGACACTAATAACTAAGACTAATCCAGAATCCTGCTTTGGGCAAGGATGAAAGAACTGAAACATGGCTCTCATGCGGAAAGTGTGTTCGAGATGATCAGTGTCTTCTGATGCAATGAAATGCCTTTGTCCCTAACTTTTGCCTGGACCGCCCTTTCGGGTTTTCAATCCACCGGGACGCTCTTTTTTGCCTAAGCCGCCCTTTCGGGTTTTCAACTTAGCGAGCTTTTTATTTTTATTTCTTTTTTCTCAACCCTTACTTCTGCCTAAGTCGCCTTTTGCAGGTTTTCGACTTAGCGGGTTTTTAGGCATAATATTTTCGGACTGCATCAGAATTCACGGGATGTGCTAGTTCTTCACCGTCCATTGTCGTAAGTATCAGAGACCCTCCAGAGAAAACGGTCTTTACAACGAATGGGCCTTCATAATTGGGCATCCACTTTCCACGCATATCTTTATGTACTGGCAAGATCTTTTTGAGTACGAGCTCTCCTTGACGGAACTCGCGGATACGGACCTTCTTATCAAACGCTCTTTTCATCCGTTTCTGATATAATTGTCCATGGCACATGGCTGTCAAACGCTTCTCGTCAATGAGGTTCAACTGATCCAATCTGTCTTGAACCCACTCAGCTTCCTCAAGTTCAGCCTCCATTAACACTCTTAGCGAAGGTATCTCTACTTTGATGGGGAGCACGGCGTCCATTCCATATACCAGTGAGAAAGGTGTTGCCCCTGTCGAAGTTCTCACCGAGGTTCTGTATCCATGTAAAGCAAACGGTAACATGTCATGCCAATCTTTGTAAGTCACTACCATCTTTTGCAGGATCTTCTTGATATTCTTATTTGCAGCTTCAACAGCTCCATTCATCTTAGGGCGGTACGGAGAAGAATTATGATGAGTGATCTTGAAATTATCACACAGCTCTTTCATAGTCTTATTATTCAGATTGGTGCCATTGTCAGTTATTATCCGGCTTGGGACTCCATAATGGCAGATGATCTCTTTCCTGATGAATCGGGTAACCACTTGCTTGGTCACGTTGGTGTAGGAGGCAGCCTCTACCCATTTGGTGAAATAATCAATGGCAACAAGGATAAAACGATGTCCATTAGAAGCTTTTGGCTCGATTGCCCCAATCATGTCAATGCCCCACATAGAGAACGGCCATGGTGAAGACAAAACATTCAATGGTGACGGAGGTACGTGCATCTTATCAGCATAAATTTGGCACTTATGGCATTTCCTAGCGTATTGGATGCAGTCGGCTTCCATGGTTAACCAGTAATACCCAGCCCTTAACATCTTCTTGGACATGGCATAACCATTGGCGTGAGTTCCGAAGGTCCCCTCATGAATTTCTTGTAGTAACATGTCCGCTTCCCGTTTATCAACACATCTGAGCAGGACCATGTCGTGATTTCTCTTGTACAACACACCATTACTGATAAAGAATTTGGACGCCAATCTTCTCAATGTCTTTTTGTCCAGACCAGTAGCACCATCGGGATATTCCTGCTTGACGAGATAGTTCTTGATATCATGAAACCAAGGCTTTTCATCCACCTCAACTTCTTCGACCATCTGACAATAAGCGGGCTCAACCTTGCGCTCAATATGGATAAGAGGTGCTTCATTAACGAATTTAACTTTCCACATGGATGCTAACATGGCTAAAGCATCAGCTACGTGATTCTCGGATCTAGGAACATGCTCGAACTCTATCTCGTCGAAATACTTGATCAGCTCAATAATATAGTCCTTATAAGGGATCAGCTTCTCATTCTTCGTTTCCCATTTGCCTTGTACCTGGTAAATAACCAAGGCTGAGTCGCCGCTTACTTTAAGAAGTTTGATTCGGAGGTGAATCGCCGCTTCGAGGCCAAGAATACATGCTTCATATTCTGCGACGTTGTTAGTACACTCAAAGTCCAACCTCGCTGTAAATGGAGTGAATCCACCCTTTGGGTTCATCAAAACGGCACCTATACCATGCCCATTGAAATTCGAGGAGCCATCAAACATCATCTTCCACCAAAGACCTGGTTCTGGACCTTCGCTCGGATCTGGCTCTTCACAATCTCTTTTAATCAACAAAATATCCTCATCAGGAAAATCGAGCTTAAGAGGTTCATAATCTTCAACTGGCTGGTCTGCGAGATAATCAGATAAGATACTACCCTTAATCGCCTTCTGGGGTACATACTGGATGTCATATTCGGATAACAACATGTGCCAACGGGCTAGCCTCCCGGTTTGAGCAGGTTTTTCAAAAATATACTTGATCGGATCCATTTTAGAAATCAATAACGTGGTATGACAGACCATATATTGTCGAAGGCGCTTAGCGGCCCATGCCAATGCACAACAAGTTTTCTCTAATGGTGAGTATCTGTTTTCGCAGTCGGTGAACTTCTTGCTTAGGTAATAAATCGCATGTTCCTTTTTCCCAGTCTCATCATGTTGCCCAAGCACACAACCCATAGACTTCTCGAGAACAGTGAGGTACATAAACAACGGTCTTCCAGGTACGAGAGGGATCAGAATAGGGGGATCTTGCAAATAACCCTTAATCTTCTCAAACGCTTTCTGACAATCAGGGTTCCACTCAACTGTCTGCCCCTTGCAAAGCAACTTGAATATCGGCTCACAAGTAGCGGTCATATTAAAGATAAACCTGGAAATATAATTCAAACGTCCCAGAAAACCCCTAACTTGCGTCTCGGTTCGCGGAGCCGACATATCTTGAATGGCTCGGACTTTGTCAGGATCCACCTCAATTCCTCGCTGGCTAACAATGAAACCAAGCAGTTTTCCAGATCTGACACCGAAGGTACATTTAGCAGGGTTCAATTTCAACTGATATTTCCTGAGTCGTTCAAACAATTTCACCAAATGGTCTAGGTGCTCCTCTTCACTCTGAGATTTGGCTATCATATCGTCCACATACACCTCAATCTCTTTGTGCATCATATCATGAAAAAGAGTGGTCATAGCGCGTTGGTAAGTTGCTCCTGCATTCTTCAAGCCGAAGGGCATGACTTTGTAGCAAAAGGTTCCCCAAGGAGTAATGAAAGTAGTCTTCTCTCGATCATCGGGATCCATCTTGATCTGATTATAGCCAGAGAAACCATCCATAAATGAGAACAACGTAAAACTGGCCGTATTGTCTACCAGTGTGTCAATATGTGGCAGTGGGAAGTCGTCTTTTGGACTTGCATTGTTCAGATCCCTGTAGTCTACACACATCCTAACTTTACCGTCCTTCTTAGGCACTGGCACGATGTTGGCAACCCAATCTGGATATTTTGCGACTGCCAAGAAACCTGCATCTAACTGCTTTTTAACCTCATCTCGAATCTTCAGAGCCATGTCGGGTCTCGTTCTTCGGAGTTTCTGCTTGATAGGTGGACAATCTGGCTTAAGTGGCAACTTGTGAACAACAATATCTGTGTTCAGGCCCGGCATATCTTGATACGACCATGCAAACACATCAATATACTCTTTTAACAACTCAATCAACCTCGGCCTAATCTCCGTCCCAAGCATTGCACCAATCTTGACCTCTTTCTTGCTCTCATCTGTACCGAGATTAATTAGGTCCAACTGCTCTTTATGCGGTTGAAGCTCCGTGTACTCGTACTCAATCAATCTTGTCAGTTTAGCGGGTACTTCAAAATCTTCTTCACCCTCGTCCTCAGCTTGATTGATGGGTGCATCCCAGTCAGGAGTGTCAGTAAGGTCATCGGATCCAACAAGGTTTATGATGTCTCTGCATGATGGAAGGCTTACTTAATTAAAATGCTCGAAGATATGTAAGAATGAAATGCTGTGTTTTTTTTTTTTTTTTTTTTTTATTATTTTTTGAAAAAGGTTGCCAATTTCATTTTTAAAGGTGAAAACGAAAAACGCAGATGAACAAAGTGGAATCGAACAAAATGCTTTTATTAATATCTTTTTAGAAATGAAAGGTGGCCCAATAAAAGACCCTATAGCCTTGGGCAGAGCTACGGATTTTTATTTGAAAATGTAAATGAAACTTTAAAAAAAACAATTACTTTGACAAGGGAAAGATAACAGGGATCTCTACGGCCTCCCAGTTGTTCAAAACTGCATCACCCTTAAACACCAGGGTGCTCAGCTCTTCATTTTCCTCACAGTCGATGATGGCATTGACTTGGAAACCTCCGCTGACAAATACCTCTTGGATAACCTTAGGACGCCCTTTGATAGTTATGGCAGCTCCATCCTGAGTTGGTTTGTAACCCAACCCAGAGCGATCAGTCTTGGTCTTGACATCGATTACCTCTCCCCAACCTTCAGGAATGCCCCTGTCAATTGTTGCCCTGGTACTCTTCAGAGATGCAAAAGATGGATTACCCTGACCCACTGTCTCTTCGACTTCCAGTAGAACAGCATTGGCGATCTCAAGTGCTTGAAAGGAGATGTCTAAAGCATTCTCATCGGCCTCGATGTAACGGAAAGAGGACAGGTTACTGACCATCAGATCCTCCTCACCGTGTATAATAACCAACTTTCCATCGATCACGAATTTCATCTTTTGATGTAACGTTGAGGTCACTGCCCCAGCGGCATGGATCCACGGCCTTCCAAGTAAACAACTGTAATTGGGATTAATGTCCATGACTTGAAACATGATATTAAAAACTTGCGGACCGATCAGGATAGGTAACTCAACCTCCCCCATTACCGATCGACGAGAGCCATCGAAAGCCTTGACAACCAAAGGTGTAGGTTTCAGCGCAGTCTCTTTACAAGCCAACCTATCAAGAACCCTCTTGGGTAGAACATTCAGAGAAGAGCCGGTGTCTACTAACACTCTCGCTAAATGGTCCTCCTGACATTTTACCGATATATGTAAAGCACGATTATGGTTCGGGCCCTCCTTCGGTAACTCTTCATTGCTGAAACTGAGGGTGTTACAAGCGGTTAAATTGGCAATCACACTATCAAACCGACTGGTGCTAATATCTTGATCCACATGTGCTTGAGTCAAAACCTTCTGCAAGGCCATCCTATGAGCGGGTGAACTCATTAACAAAGATAGAATTAAGATCTTGGAAGGAGTCAGATGAAGTTGATCGATAACTTTATAGTCACTTTTCTTGATGATCCTCAAAAATTCGGCATCTTCATCATTCGTGACGGCTCCTTTACCTTTGTCTTTGGCAGGCACCGGGGTACTAGTCGTTTCCTTAGGTGGGACCTCATTGGAATGGGGAGTATACACACGGCCACTGCGAGTCATCCTGCTTACCTCCGCGATATTGGTCACCGTGCCCTTAGCCTCTTCATTTGGAATAACCTTCCCAGACTCCTTGTCAATCATTGTCACGTCATATTTCCAAGGCACAGCTTTAGGATCACTGAAAGGAAACGGACTCGGTCTTCGAATAACTATAGGCTTAGGCTGATTCACCTCAGGGATATACGACCTCGGTATATCGAACACGAGATTGGCGGAGCCTGCCCCCGATAGATTAAACACTGGTACCTTACCCTTTGATTCAGGCTGATGGAAGACAGGCTCAACCACAGCGACTACATCCTTCTTGGCTTGGCTTGTCACTTGTAATACACCCTCATTAATCAACCTCTGAACATCATTCTGAACCAACACACAACCCTTAGTACTGGCTTCACAACTTACGCATGCAACGTGGGAAGTATCTACCAAACCAGCTTCAAACAGTTTCGAATGGAACATCTTGAGAGGAGTCTTAATCTGTTCAACGTCAAGGGCATAACCATCCCCCGAATCAACACTAACGGCATTGACACTCTCATGGTTAGGAAAAGGGTTCTTCTTAACATTTGGTTGAGGATCTTCAAATGACAAAATCTTCTTTTCCAATAGGTCCCTGACAATATTTTTGAGAGCATAACAATTCTCCAGATCATGACCAGGCGCACCCTCATGAAATAAACAATGAGCGGCGGCGTTGTAATTGGCGGGTAGAGGATTAGGAGGCGGACCCAAAGCCCGAGTGGTGATGAGCCCCTGCTTGACCAAAGAAGGATACAACTCGGTAAAAGTCATTGGAATCGGCGGACAAGGTTTATACGTTCTTCTGTTCGGCATATTCTGGCGAGGAGCCGGACTCTTTGGCTGTTGAGGAGCAGGAGTATTGGGTGCCTGTAGGTAGTTGACAGGAGGCGGATAAACAGGAGGTTGTTGCATAGGTTGATACATGGGGACCTGTTGATTGAAAGAAGGTGTAATGGCTGCCACATAGGGTTGTTGAGCATATTGGACCGGGTACCCTTGAGGTTGAGCATAATCTTGCGGGTGTCGATAAAAACGTCCTCTTGGTCTACCAGAGGATATAGCATTGGTCTCACCTTCCTTCTTTTTCTGGGAGCTATACGGAGGTTTCTTCGGCTGATCCTTAGAAGTACCATGATTATTTGTCATTTTACCACTTTTCATACCCAATTCAATCTTGACACCCACAGCAACGATGTCGGAGAAATTTGAAGTCACACTACCCACCATTCTCTCGTAAAATTCTGGACGAACCGTGTCGACAAACCAATCAGCTAATTCTTTCTCGGTCAAAGGAGGTTCTACCTGCGAAGCAATCTCTCTCCACCTTTGGGC
The DNA here is from genome assembly GCA_963859935.3 of Lathyrus sativus. Lineage (NCBI taxonomy): Eukaryota > Viridiplantae > Streptophyta > Magnoliopsida > Fabales > Fabaceae > Lathyrus > Lathyrus sativus. The sequence goes on along the minus strand of OZ012736.1, from coordinate 49,691,236 downwards.
ATATTCTTTGAATGACTCGGAATTCTTTTGTGACATACTCAACAACTGTCTTCTGTCAGGAGCCAGGTCCATATTGTACTTGTAGTGTTTGATGAAAGCGTCAGATAAATCTTGGAAACTCTTAACGCGAGACTGGTCCAAAGTTAAATACCACTTGGAGGAAGCACCCTTCAAGCTATCTTGGAAGCAATGAATCATCAGTTTATCATTCTCAACATGGGCCGCCATTTTGCGATAGTACATGATCAGATGACTCTTAGGACAGGTGGCACCTTCATAGCGATCGAAGTTCGGAGTTTTGAACTTCGGGGGAATAACCAAACCCGAGACCAAACAAACATCCCTTGCAGCAGTCCCAAAAATTTGATCACCCTCTACCTTTTTCAATCTCTGGACGATGGTGTCTACTTCCTCACGAAGCTTATCATGTTTCTCATAACCCTCAACATTCTCATCAGGATTATCAAAAATTGTCTCATTGAAATACGGTTGCGCACGAGTGTGTACAACAGGTGGTGCAAAGATAGGAGCCCCCCTAGAAACTTCAGAAAACAAGGGCACGGCTTGCTGAACAGGTTGATTAATCGGAACAGTGGCTTGAGGAGGCACAAAACCTGGAGCAAGACCATAAGGTGGGTCCCTTGCTATGGTCACACTTGGTGGAGGGTCCACAGTAACGCCGGTAATCTCAGAAACAACAGTGGGCTGGGTATCCATCTTAGCATTCATGACATGTAACAATTCCATCATACGCCCCATACCCCCTCGAAGGTCTTCAAGTTCATTGCTAAGGCGATCAATCTCTTTTGCCTGATCCTCCATTCTCTTCCGAGTTTGAGCTCTGGTGTTGTATTGGTGCCGAGAACTCAGGGTGACGAAACTGGAAGGTGAGAGAACCGAGTGTGAGAAATCGGGAGACACATGCAATGCAAAAAAGTAAATGATGCTAAAATGTGGGTGAAGATTTCATGGAATTCAAACATTTACGAATGTCGTGGGGTACCAAGAAAATCTTTTTCTTTTTTTCATTTTATCTTTTATTTATGGTATCCCGCGATATCCATGAATGGTATTTGGACTCCATGAAATACAATGCAATGAGATGCTTTATGGATGCAATGCATGAAAACACACAAAGTCCTAGGTTAAAGGAACGTGAGCGGAGTCAAGGTCTACCCATCCCAAAAGGAGTGTACTATAGGTTAGTTGTACCTGCCGAACAAGGTTCTACAAAGTGCCCAAAGTCATCAGCCCATCTTTCGGATATTATCAACCTTCTGATTGACTCAGGGGTTAATAATATTCTCAAGAGAACCTCTTTTGAGTGTAGTATCGCGTAGCAGCCATTGTAAGATTACTCCTACATAGCTCCCGCACTACGTCCTAAATAAGGCCAAGGTGGTGTTGAGGTACTACGGTCCCCAATATCACAGACTCCAATCGACCATGGAAAAAGTTTTTACGATTACTCGTTCAACCGAACCATTTTCGAAAAGGTCTCAACTGAGCGGAGATTCTCGAATTAGCTTGGTCGGGATTCAACTCCCTATAAGCCTCGTCGAATATATCCCCATCCTATAATAATGTCACTAGTCCGGGCGTAGGACTTATCTCACAACACAAGGAACTGTCCCACAATCAAAGCACAAATATATACATGCAAATGAATAACAAGACAAATAATAATGAATATGAACAAATTAGGGATAACCCTCAAAATTTTAGGATTCCCCAGTGAAGTCGCCATTTTCTGTTGCGGTGGAAATAGGATATCAAACTATTAATGAGTTTGAATCGCAATTCAATTCACAACCGCTCTTTGATTTATCCGAAGGAAAAGGTCAAAAGAGGGAAAACCTATTTTTGCATCGTAAACACAATGCGGGGAAAGATCTAGGGTTCGGGGGTTGGTTAAATTTAGGGAAGGTATTAACACCCTAAACTTCTGTAGTACTCTACAGGAACCTTTTGTTCAGATGTTTACTATTTGCTTTATTTATTTGCTTAAGGTATATGTACATAAGGATTAAAAGAGAGAAAAGAGACCTAAGGGGTTAATTCTAAGTTTACTCGGCAAGACATCGCATCTTGTGCCTACGTATCCTTACGGGAATGGAATCAGAGTAATCGTAGTTCCCCTCAAAAGGGAGGTTAGAGACTTCTTGACTGTGGTCAAGGTCTCAAGGGGAATAAACGCATCTTAAGGACACGCTTACGTGGAGTGTAGGAACTCCAAATCTCTACGTTGAATTGTTAAGTTGTAATTAGGGTTAGGTTAGGTTAGGGATTCCACGGCGGGAAACCCTAAAATGAGCGCGGCGGCTCTTTGACCTAATGCTAGGGGTAAAATTGTAATTTTTGCCTGCAACGAGGCATTTGTGAAAATTAGGGTTTGTAAGAGTTGTAAGGGTTTGAAATTGAATGTGTGAAGTTTTACGGACTATTGGCGCGGCGGCCAAACAGTTAGACCTAACCTTCGGATGTGTGCAATGTGACAGAAGTAATGGTAAACGTGTGAGATAATTGAATCATGCAAGCAGAAAATAAGACAGAAGTTAAAGCCATGCAAACAGAAATTTAAAAGCAGAAACTTAAAGCGCGATTATTGGTTCGCGGGGTTACATGATAGGAGCAGATACAATATGATAATGAAAAATTTAATCAATGATAAACGAATTTAAAACAATCAGTTGAACAACAGAAAACAAAAGGATGTTAGTAGGGTTAGGCATAAATACAGTGGATAATGAGATAGCGCAGAAGAAGATGTAAATTTAGAGTTTTTATTGTTTTGAAAAAAAGATTTCAATTTAATTTATAAAAGAAAGAACAATGTTAGTTTTTTTTAAAAAAACACTTTAATTTTAACCTTAAAAAAAGTTTTAATTTGTATTAAGAAAAAGTTTTAATTTTTATATTAAAAAAAGAAATTTTAAGTTATTTATTTTAAAAATAAAAAAAGTCTTTATTTATTATTATAAAAAAGTTTAATTTAATTAAAAGCTGTATTTTATTTTATTTTTAAATAAATAACCTAATAAGATTTTAAAAATAATAAAATTAAAATATAATAAGAAAAACTGTAAAAATAAATAAAGAGGAATTGGGCCGGTGATCAACCCGGACCCAACCCCAATCGTGGCAATCAGAAACATTGAGATTTAGGGTTTGAGACCCCCAATCTCCTTGCGAACGGCGCCGATCCACTCTCTTCATCTCCTTTGCTTCGTTTTGCTGCGATCTGATTCCCTAAAAACCTGAAAACACGCAAACTTAAACCGTCAAATGTGAAAGGCGATGCACTCGTCGCTTACGTTTTGAACGATGATGATTTTACGGTGAGTCTCTGAGGTTTCGATGGTCGGTGATGAGTCCTCTGAGGCCGGGAGGTGATCGCCGCTGATTACCCACCGTCGGTGAAGGCAGTCGCGGTGATCACGGGAGCTTTGCGCGAGGGTTTCGTTGTTCTTCTTCTTTTCTTCAATCGCGCGGTCACTAGGGTCTGCGATCTTCGTTCCTCTTTCTTACGAAGACGATGACGAGGATATTGGTTCCTCTGAGTCTCGGCTGTGCTCCTTGTTTGCGCCGCCTAGGGTTTGTTCGCGATTGGTCCGTTAGGGTTTTCTTTTTTTCAAAGGTGACTTCGTTCCCTTTTATATCTTTATGAATCCATTTGTATTGGGCCTTCCACTGATAAGATTTGATTCTCGTTATTATTGAGATTGATTTCTGATTGAAAAATCTTTCCTTTTTCAGATCTGACTTGATTTTGTTTCAATCTTTCCGTATCTTTGCCTTCTGTTTACTTAACAAAGGATTTGATTTTTTATTTCTGATGCAGATTTGATTAAATGATGGATTCTCGAATTTTATCAGATGTGGACCCTCGTGATTTGTCTGATATTTGTTACCCCTGATACGGTTCACTTTCTGATATCTGTTGGATTCGCTCATGATTTTCATTTGATTTTGATAATTGAATGGCTTTGTCTTGATTTGTGGATATCCAGTTTCTTCGTTTCCTTGATTGGATCGAATTGGGTTTTCATTTTTCTGATGATATTCGGATCTTTCTCTTTTCAGAATTCCTTGATTGAACGTCACTTGACCCTATTCGATTTGTTTGATAATCTGAACTGATCTGTTTTGATTTCATTTGGACATTGATTTGGATTCTGATATCTGAACCGGCTTGGTTTTGTTTCGAACCAAATTGAACTATTTTTGGTGCGGTCTGGGCTGGATTTCTGATTTTCTGGATTCCGGTTTTGAAACATACATTAATTTTTCCTCTTCTTCTTTCAGGGAATTGAAGCTGATGCTTCGGTCGGGTCAAAATTGCCGTGAACGGTAGGCGGTGATGATGACTTTAGGGTCTGAACTGCTATTGTGTGGTTGCTTTCGATTATGGTTGACGGCTTCGTCTGAATCCTGTGTTAAATGCCATTGCCAAGTGGTTTTGGTTGCGTTGCCTTAGCGATGATGACCTTCGGGTCTGAGCTGATATTTTTGGGTTGATAGTTCGCACGAAATTTGCAGTTCGAAGTTCGGTAGGGAGTTGGTAACGGCTCCGGCCGTGGCTCTCCCGGCCACTCGAATTCTCACGCCCAATGATGGTTAAACTGAGGGCTGAATCCCTGTTCCATCCATTTTGATACCTCGATTCTTCTTTGTCTGAACTGAAACTCATATCTCCTTTTTCCTGAACTGATAGGTGGCTGCGACCTTTGGGCTATGGCTTTCACTGCTTTGAGCTTTTTAGCTTTCCCATAGTGACCCACACATTCGGTTGGAATCATCATGACTGATGCAGCTTGAATATCCCTTCTGTTTTAATGGGCTGCTTATACTTTGGTTTGTTTCTTGTCGGGCGATGATGTTTGAGCTAAGCCTGCGTCCCGTACCTTCGGTTTTCCGCTCATACAATTTGTGGACTGGCTTGAATCTTTTAACACGACTGTGGTGTGTTATGCAGGTTCCAGTAACATGGACTTCCTCCTCATCTTTGAGTTGAACTGGTATGAATCTTCCTTGTTTTTCAAGTTGACTTTGAGCTTGATTTCTTGTTTGAATTGAACTTAACGGGCAGTTTGTATTTTCGTGAATTGTATCTGTTCCTCAGACTTTGTAGCCTTTTGTGGGTTGTTCTTGTAGCTTCTGGTTCATTTTTCGGCTTTGAGTTTGGTCAATCGCTTTGTGACATTCAATTTGTCATTTGTTTTTACCATTTCTTTCTGAACTGTAATCTGATTATGAGGTTTACGCCCCTTTTTGTGCAGTTGCCGTCTGATCTCAGTTGTTATGAGCTGCTTATGCTTTGCATTATTGGATCTTCCTACTTGATAGGCTCAAAAGTGCCGCAACTTTGACATTCAGTTGGTATTAGTTTGGAGAAAGAGTAAAAATTTACTTGATAGTGGCCATATTTACTTGATGGGTGGCATTTTATTTTGGCTTTGAAACAGAAATCGATCTCGGCAAATCAATTCAGCCCCACTTATTTTTATTCTTTATCTTTCTCGGCCCGTATCTGATAAGAACAGGAAATGCTTGATCCGACGCTGCTGGCGCGGATTGGTAACGGGGGTAGGATGCAACTTCGGTTGTGCCACTCCCGGCACTCGATGATGACATTGTTCTGAGAGTGCCGAAAAACTTCTAACCTTTTTCTGTACTGTCTGTTCTCTTTGATGTGCAGGTTAGCCGAGGATTCATGGAGAAGTTCAAACATGAAGACAATTTAGATACTCTTAGGATGTAGGATAGATGCTTTTTGAGAATTTTAATGTACTTCCTTGTAACAGTACTTTGTAAAGCAACACCACTTTCTTGTATGATGACATTATTTATGAAATGAAATTCTCAAAGTTTTGAATTTATTTATATTTTATTCTTAGTTAAAAATATAAACAATTGTGAATAAATCCACAAGTATTTAGATTCATTAACAATAGGCATAAAACATAAATAACCCCAAGTGGTATTTGTGATTCTGATCTCATCATCCGATTAAAATGTTAACCAATTGTTTCATACCCAACACATATGGGCACCGTAACCACAACACTTTCAGCATCAACAGCAAAACTAAATCGTAATTAAATTCCACTGACCAAACCGCTAAAATCTCAATATGATCAGAACTGGCGATAGATAAATGCCTCAAAACCAATATGTATCAAATGCCTCAGAATTTTAATAACAGCCCGTCTTCAAGGAATTGGTAGAATTTGCGTAAAGTGACCAAAATACCCCTGGGACCAAATCTGCAAAACAAAACCCCTTCATAGCTTGTTAGTGGTTAGCAAATGTACATATGCTATGCGAAATGACCGACTAAATATAAGGGTAAAATTTGGGGTATTACACTTGCCTTCTTGCATTTCTCTTTTTCATTGCATTCTTTGCTTGCTTTCAAGAGGTCGAGACGCGCTTGTGGCGGCTGCTGCCCCACACTACTTTCCTCCCTCTTTGCATGTTTATTTTCCATGTTTGCATCTCTCACTTGTGATTAAATTTATCTTGTGCTTTCTTGGTCTTTTGCCATGATCCCCCTAGGGTTCCTAGTACCTCCTGTTGCACCCTAAAATTTGCTCAACCTATTTCATCTGGTTTATGTTTAATTGCATTATCATTTGCATAGTTGCATCATGTACATAATCTAATCATTTTCATAGCATAGCATAGCAAGGCATAACAAGGGATCAAGTGTCATTCTTATCTAAAGAAGCACATCAAGGGGCCTTATTCAAGTTGAAGAGTATCCAAGTCATCAAGAAACGATTGAAGCTTTGAGGAGATTTGAGTGTCAATAGGTGGATTTCTCTCCTAATTTGAGGTGTATTAAGGGTCATCAATAGGGGTATGAGCTATGAATTGAGGGTGTGGAATGGGTAAAAAGCTTATGAAAAGCCTAGAGGGTCATATTGAAGATGAGACAAGTCATTGATTCAAGTACAAGAGCCACAGTTGAAGTGCAGTCAACTAGGGTTTCATCTGGGTCAACCCTAGGTCAACCCTGGGTCAACTGAGTGATTGAAAAGCATCAAGGCTTAAGTGGAGGTTGTGGGATTCATGAATTGATATGTTGATACATGTGTAGTGTTGTGCCAAGGATATATCAAAGAGAATCAAGAGAGGGAGGAGTTGCCAAATTAGGGTTTCAGTGTAAAATCCCCTAATTTAGGCCTAACTTCCAAGCCAGATAAGTCAAAATTAAAGTTTCAAATGGATTCATGGACAACATGAAACTTGTAGAGCTTCTCAATAGATTTAATTTGAGTACTAGAAGTCTTCAAGGAGATTTGTAGAACTCAAGTTATGGTTCTTGCAAGTTATGGGTCATCAGAGGACACTGAAATTTATCTGTGAAAGTCACTTGACTTCCAAGCAACTTTTGCCCATCAAGGAGTTTTCAAATGGATTCTTGGCCAACCTAAGAATTGTAGGGTTTGATCTTAGATTTAATTTTAGTACTAGAAGTCCTCAAGAGGATTTGTGGAACACAAGTTATGGTCTTGGTAATCCAGGGGTATTTTGGGTATTGATGATTATAGGTCATTTTTCAACATAGGTCAAAATCTCCATCTTCCACTCCTCAAATGGAAAAATGTTCAACATGAGATGTGCTTAAAATGATGTTTTTGGGCTAGGAAAGAAGTCATGAGAGATTGAAATGGCTTGCTTCACAAAATTACAAAAATGGCCTAAAATAAAGGTGAATTTTAAATGAACCAAAGAGGAAAATTGGGATTTTTGAGCTATGGTGCCAAACCAAGCCATATGACATACCAAATTGATTGGAAAACATATTTTGAAAACAATGACATTTCCAAATTTTTGATTTGAGGGATAATTCCATGACTTCCTTTGTAAAGTGGTTACTTACATTATGAGTCACATATGCAAAACCACTCTTTAGAGCATAACCAAGGCCTTAACCCTTGCCAATTCATTCAAAATGTCATCTAAGGAGAATTTGTATCAGAATCAAGGCATTGAAGCAAGCTAGAACTCAGCTGCCATGTATGAAACTTCTCATGACATTTTCAAATGCAAGAGATATTGAACTTCTCATTGGATCAATCTAGAAGTTTCTAGATCATTCATACACCTTCTATATAAGGATTAGAAGAGGTTCAAGGCATTGGTTGGTGGAAATTGAGAGAGAAGTGAGAGATAGCACATTGAGTTTTCAGTTTGCAAAACAGAATCGATTACAGCCATTTGATCCATTTCAATCCAAATCCAGGATTTCAACAACTTCCTCTGGTGTTGGTGAGTGATTCCAGATACAATTCAAGGCAAGATCATTGCAAAATCGTGAGAGAGCACTTTGAATTCATAGCTTGCAAGTCAGAATCGAGTTTGGTGATTCAAGAAGATTCAATCCAATTTGATGCATACAGAAGCTTGATAATTGATCATAGAACGTGTATGGAAGATCTTGGAGCTTGATTTGAAGATTTGCTTGCTCTGTTCATCCAAGATTTGCAGGTATGTAAACTTTCTTCTATGGCTTGATTCATGTAGAATTACTAGGTTTTAATAGGTTAGATGTGATGTAGAACATGGCTAGGTGGATTTTGGTAACAATTGGCACGATTTAGAGACAAAATTAGGTTGAGCACCATTTCTGTTCATGATCGTATCTTGCAGTTCTTGGAGGTTTAAACCTAGTTTGATAGTGGATTTTGATCAGTGTAGCATGGTGATGATGTTAGGTTTCTCAATTTTTAGTTTGGTGAGGATTTATGTTTGAGCATTTTCTGAGCTCCCATTCGTGTTTTGAGAAAGAGGAGGATTCAATACAATTGGTTGGCATGGTTGGATTCCTGGTGGAAAAGCGAGCAGGATGATGTATTTAGTGTTGAGCTTTGGGTGAGAATCAATGGAGTTGCGTTTGGAAAAGATGAAGGTCGTGACTCTGTTCATCCATGGCTTCTTTCTCCCTCCAAAATTCAAAGGTAGAAGAAGGTGTCATCACCCTTGGATCAGTAGTGGACTTTTGACCAAACAATCATCCAACGGCCCAGATGCGTGGAAAACATGTGAAGGATTCTGAGAGGAGGGTGAAACGCACCGTTTCACTTAATGAACGGTAGTGGGCTTAAGTCATTTGTTACTAACCACACCCCAGCTTGGAGGCCCATTTGAAAACACACAGGATTTAGTTGCTATTCACACCAAGAATTTTCCATTTTTTCTTTGTTTTTTCAATTAATTTCTGAACTGGTGTTGGGCCTAGTGCACGCTTCCTATACGCACCCCCCTCTGAGCACAATTGATATTATGAACGTGTATTGCTTGCTATTTGTAACGCCTTTTTTCAATTTTCTTTTATTTTCCTTTTATTTCCATATTTCATTTAGGCTAATTAGAAAATTCATAATAAATTGAAAAAAGATCATTTTTGGGTGAGGATTTTTTCCTTGTTTTTCTTAGGGTTTCTTGAATTTAATAAAACAATAAAAACATTATTTCATGCATTTTATATTTTTTGGTATATTTTACAATTTTATTGATTTTATTTGGCATTTGTTTGATACCTCATTTTTCTGAATTTAGTATGAGAGATTGGTGCATGATTTTGGAGTGATTCTTGTGAGGTTGATTAAATTAGGGAAGCATGTACCCTTAAAATTTTATCAGATTTTTGTGAATATAAATTTAGGTTAGTTTTGAATAATGAACTTTAGGGTGCTAGGATTAGGGTTTTACAACACTTAGGTGTAGTTTAGGGCATAGTTTGGAGACTTAGGGTTTGATTTAGGCCTTGGGGTTTATGTGGGGTGTAGGGTATATAGCTAGGTTCCCTTAGAAATTAATCTAGGATTTTATGATGAGTACTACTATTTTCTTTGATTTTTGCAAATTGGGTGAGGTTTGTGTGTTTCCCCTTTGGGCATTTGGCTTGTTTGCTTGGTTTGGGGTATTCTAATTGGGCTTGGGGCTTGAGTGTTGCTTGTTGGAGCTCATGAAGACCTTGGAGATGATTGGAGACAAAGGATGGAGCTTGGAGCATGAAGATTCTTATCCTTGAAGGTTGCTTTTGAAGACTTAGGAGATAGAAGATATAGGGAGAGCTTTAGACTAGACTGATTTCTTCTTTCAAACATAGAGAGCTTCCTGTGCCTCTATTCTATCCCATGACACAAGGTCCCCAAAAGAAGTTCCATCTCTCCTTAGGAGGGATGTAGAGCATGCTTTGGTTGGGTAGAACCTTGAGGATACATTTCACTTGCTATGTTAAGATCTTAGTGATTTCCCTGGGTTGTCACTGAGCCTCTTAGCATTTCAACTTCATCTATTGACTGATTCTCTTCTGGAGTGGTTGCATTGAAGATGGAAGCTTATTGAAGTTGAAGTTCATTGAAGAGTGGTGAAGATGAAGCTTGTGCCTGTCAAAGCTGGGTATCTGTTGAAGACTAGGGTTTTGCTGCTGATTGAAGCTGTCTATTGATTGAGGTTCAGGATTGCTAGATCTAGGGCTTATTGAAGATAGGAGCTTATCTAAAGCTTGGAGATGGTTGAAGATTGAAAATGGGGTCTTGCCGGGAGAAGTTGTTACTGTCAACCTTTTGTTGTTAATCAACTGTAGCCGTCAGAGCTGTTGCTGTTTGAGCTGTTACTGTAGGAGCTGGTGTTGCTGTCAGAGCTGGTGTTGGATGTTATTTCTTTTTCTGTATTGTTTGTTGGCTTGTTCAGCTTGCCCCTTAGGTTTGAAGTGAAGCTGTTTCACTTTGCCTATTGTTTTCCCAGGTTCGAGGTTGAGTGGGACTCCCTTGCCTCGCTTGTATTGCTGCATCTCATGCATTTTACTGTTTACTGTATATATGCTGTTTCTTTTCCATTTATCCCCTATAATCTCTGTTTTTCTCTGTGCAAGAGAGAAACATGACAGACATTAGGTTGTAATCCATGCATGACAACTTTAGGGTAGTTTTGATTCCCATTTCAAACCCTAGGTTTTTAGAGTTCTTTCTCTTCTATCTCAGAACAATTCAAAACACAGTATTAAGGATAATCGATGTCGTACGCTACGAGCCTTAAGCAATTTGGGAGAAGGTTGCTGGGGGGTCACTCTTCAGTAACCTGATTGCTTAGTGTGTTACCCTTAGGGTGACATACGACGTAGTCACTCTCAAATCATAGTCTCTAGTGCGTCAGAGATTGCGAACATCATAAAAAACAGTTCTTGCATAAAAGACTGAAAACAAACATCAAAATGTCATTTTTGTCCACTTGGACCCATAATCAGAAGAAACCTCTTTTCAGAAAGATAAAAAACAGTCAGGCAAATCTGTGTCTTCCATGGCCCGAACTACGTTTGCTCTGATCTTTCATGCTGTATGAAAGTACGTAGGCATAGGATGCCGTATCCTAGCGAGCAACCTTCCCGTCCTTTCCCGTAGGTAAGCGAACTACGTTGACTCTGATTTCTCGATCCATACGGGAATACGTAGGCATAAAGTGCGATATTTTGCCGAGTCATTTTATTTTCTTTTTAACCCAGACCTGTAGAGTGGATAGAATAACACACCCTTAGATAGAAAACAAGCATGGATCCCGTCGAGTACGACGGACGTGAGGGGTGCTAATACCTTCCCTTCGCGTAACCGACTCCCGAATCCAGGATTTGGTTGCGATGACCATTCCTTTCCCGTCTTTGTGTTAGGTTTACTTCGAGCGTTTCCTTTCCCTCCTTTGGGATAAATAACGCACGGTGGCGACTCTTCTGTCATAGTCGGCGCCGATTTTCGCAGTAGCGACACCTCCGTTTAAGATGGGAGTAGGAGATACATTAGGTGTTCAATCCAAGCATGCTAACACAAGGATAGATTTTCCCCTCTTTAATCCAAACATTAGGTCCACTTTGCATGACAATATTAGGACCAAGTTTCCCTTAGACCTTCCGTGCGTCTTTCTTCTCATCTCAAAACATGCTAATTCATCAAATAAATACGATGAACGTTATACGCTATGATCCTTAAGCACATGGGGAATGATGAGTGAGGGGTCTCCTCTCGCCTGTCTAGAGTGTTTAGTGTACATCCCGTTTAGGGGCGATATGCGACACATTCGTTCCTATGTCATAGTCTTTAGTGCAACGTGAATCACAAACCGAATTCATTCACTTCACTAAAAAACACAAACAAAACATCAAATCTTTTATCCTTCGGGACCTTAATCGGAAAATCTTTTTCATAAAAAGAGTGTTGTTAAGCTTTGGTTCTATCGCAAATAGGCATCGTCCCTAACTGCTAGAATGAAGGTTTAACCCTACTCGGTTTAAAACACTTAACCAACCGGTGTTCTTGTTAGCCCGAACTACGTTCGCTCTGATTTCTCGTACCAGATGAGAATACGTAGGCACAAGACGGCGATGTCTTGGCAAGAAACCTTTCCCATCCTTCACCCGTAGTTTTCCGAACTACGTTGACTCTGACTTTCCTACTGTACGAGGGAATACGTAGGCATGGAGCGGCGATGCTCTATCGAGTCCTTTTCTTTTTTCTTTTTGTCTTGTGAGCCTGTAGCTTAGATAGATAAACACACCCTTAGATAGATAACAAGCGTGGATCCCGTCGAGTACGAAGGACGTGAGGGGTGCTAATACCTTCCCCTTGCGTGACCGATTCCCGAACCCGAGGTTTGGTTGCGATGACCAATCTTATCCCGTTTTGTAGGTTTTCTTAGATCGTTTGATTTCCCTCTCTTTGGGATAAATAACGAACGGTGGAGACTCTTCTATTTTCCGCCGGGTGTTTTTCGCAATTGCGACACCATGCCAGTAACTACTGGACTTTCTGGGAATATAAGTATTTATCACAATAATACTTAAGCCAAATAACTTGACAAAGTTAAGGTAACAATCGAGGAGTAAACCCGTGACAACAGGTCTGAAGCAAAGGAGTTTGGTAACAACCAAAGGATCTCAAGATGATATTGAGTAACTACTAGGGAAGGAACGTCGGATCTATTCTTGACAAGGAAAACCGTCTAACTGGATCATGAAGGCTACAGCCAGAATAGACCAAAACGAGAGGTATGTTGAAATATGCATGTGCTAATGGTATGATGCAAATGCAATGCCGAACGACTCGCAGGGGAAAGCAGTGAAAGATAGATAATAATCTATTACACCGGAGGCAAAAGAACCACACTGAATCCCAATGTCGGAGGATGATCCTAATCCTCTGGAGAGGAAACGATTCTGTTCTTGCAAACTTGCTGGAGAGGGGTTACAACTTCAATACAACTAGCAAAATAACTATTCAGAGATGTCAAAACTTCGTAGCACGGCGGTATTGGGAAAGAAATCCCTATAGGATCTCATATATCTGAAATGATGGTATCAAGGTTTCAACCATTATGTCCTCATGAGAGGGGTTTAAATTTACACCGTCATGTCGCGATCAAATTTAAGTTTTGCTTGTTAATTAAGTTTCTCCAAAACAATTTTTATTTCAAAAAATTTTGCTTTCAAAAATCATTATTAACGAATAAGTGATATTTTTCATAACATAAAAGGTAGAGCATGAACAAAGATTGGTCCAAATATGACTTTATTCAAAGATGGAAACTTGCGAAAGGCAGAGTCCCATCGAACAATTATAATTTGGAAAAATGGAAATATAATTAAAGGTTTACAAAAACCCAACAATAATCCAGTCCTAATTAGCTAAGAGTCGGTCTGAAATGCTGCCTCTGACGAGAGTAATGGAAAGTGATCCTTTTTTGACGAATTTTTGCAGTAGTTACAACTCTTGATGTAGTGAAATGCCTTTGTTGCTCATTTTTGTCTAAGCCGCCTTTCCAGGTTTTCGTCTTAGCGAGCTTTTCTCTTCTTTTTTTTTATCCCTAATTTTTTCCTGGATCTCCTTCATAGGTTGTGATCCACCGGGATGCCCCCTTTTGCCTAAGTTTCCTTTCCAGGTTTTCAACATAGCGAGTGTCGCTACTGCGAAAAACGAGGCCGGCAAGACAGAAGAGTCGCCACCTTTCGTTATTTATCCCTCAGAACGGGAAAGGAAACGATCGTAAAAAACCTGACGAAAAGATATAAGACAAGGTCATCGCAACCATTGTCTGGATTCGGGAGTCGGTAACGCAAGGGGAAGGTATTAGCACCCCTCACGTCCATCGTACTCGATGGGATCCATGCTTGTTGTGTTTATTTGACGGGTTTGTTACATCTATCTACACTAAAGGTTTGGTCTGAAAAGAAAAGAAAATGACTCGGCAAAGCGTCGCGCTCTATGCCTACGTATTCCCGTCTGAAACGAGAAATCAGAGTCAACGTAGTTCGCCTAACTACGGGGAAAGGTTGCTCGCAAAGATATCGCATCTTGTGCCTACGTACTTTCATACGGCATGAAAGATCAGAGCAAACGTAGTTAGGGACACGACTGACACAGGTTTGCCTTTTTTATCCGAGTAGGGTTAACAGACGGTTCCAGCAGTTTGGTGTATGCAGCTCGACCTTTGGAGACTTAGGCGTTTATCGTTTGTGGTAGAACTGGGAGTTAACAGAACTCTCCATCTGAAAAAGGCTTTCAAGGGATTAAAGGTCCAAGAGGACAAAAAGAGTTTGATCTTTGTTTTCTGTTTTTTAGAGAAGTATCTTTTATGGATGTTTGCAACTGATATCGCACTAGAGACTATGACCTAAGAATGAATGTGTCGCATGTCACCCAAAGGGTGCCATTCTAAACATCTAGACTGTTGAAAAGAAACTCTCCAACAATCCTTTCTCACATAGCTTAAGGCTCGTAACGTACGACATCAATTAACCTTTATTACTGTATTTTGATTTTGTTTGAAGATGAGAAGAGAAAAGACGCACTAAAGGGGAACTGATCCAATCCTAAAGTTGTCATGCAAAATGATCCTATGGTTGAGGTTAGAAGGGAACTACATAATGTTATCATGCATGGTTAGGACCCTAATGTCTGTCATAACTTCTCTTGAACAAGAGAAGTCAGAGTTCATAGGGGAACTTGGCAAAGGAAACAAACAGCAAAAGAAATAACTGTAAAGAAAATACTGTAAATAAAATGCATGCAATGCATCACACAAGCAGAAAGAGTCGCACTTAACTTCTAAACAAATAAGGCACAAAGGCCACATACCATACAGGCAAGGGAGCTGAGTTGTACCAAATACCAGCAAGCAAAGCCACACAGTAAAAATACAAGCAGAGGGAGAAACTCAACCTCTAATGCAATACAAGCAAGGGGAGAAGCTCAACCCTTAGGATGCTCATAGGCCTATGATCATCTACATGAAGCCTAAATCTAATGCAACACTCCAAGCAAGTCAAATCAATACAGTAGAACAAGAAGAAAACAGACAAACAGGGAAAACAAGCCAGCAATCTCCACAGTAGAGCAATCTTCTAACAACAATCCAATCCAAAGTCTGTAACTGCTCTTCAAGTCCACACCATCTTCAAGAGAAGGAAAGGGATGCTCCATCTTCAAACTTTACCAATCCACTCCACCAAGAATGAAGAGAATCAACAAGATGATTATTTGATGATGGGAAGCAGGAAGGAAACCAAAGGAATCCCACCTGACACTCAACCAGTCATCTGAGAAAAGGCATCCTCAAAAGTTCTACTCATTGTAAAATGTCACACATCCCTCCAAAGGAGAGATGAGACTTTCACATGAGGAATTTGAATCATAGGATGAGAA
Organism: Lathyrus sativus; assembly: GCA_963859935.3. Lineage (NCBI taxonomy): Eukaryota > Viridiplantae > Streptophyta > Magnoliopsida > Fabales > Fabaceae > Lathyrus > Lathyrus sativus. The sequence goes on along the minus strand of OZ012736.1, from coordinate 49,675,535 downwards.
TGGAAAGCAATCAAAGCAATCCATGTTTGAAGAAGAAAGAAAGCTACTTCTAAGCTCTCTCCTAATTCCTAATTCCTATAAGCTACACAAAAAGATACCAAAAGGAAAAGAAAACTCCAAGCCAAGCTCCACAATCAACTCCACAGAAGCTACAACATGCCCATAACATCATCCAAGAAGAAGCACAAGCTCATCATGCACCAAAAGCCACCATTGAAAGCAAAACAAAACAAACACCAACTTAGGAACACCAAATGAACAACCTAATTGCAAATTCTATTTAAAATAGCAAACTAGATTCTAAAAATCTATAAATTTTCCTAAGGGAACATGCAAGTGTTAGGAACCTATAGTTCAAATATCATAGCCTAATTCAATTTCTAAGGCAACTAATAAAATCCTAAGTTGTAAAGTGTCAAAGGGAAACCATGAAAGAGGAAGCTCTAAAACCCTAATCTAAGACATAACCTATGATTATCTAAAAATCAATAGAAAATTCCTGAGGGAACATACATCTCTAATCTACAATCTAGCAAAAAATTAGGTCAAGTTCAATACCAATTGCAAGAACAAAAATCAACAAACAAATGTGTCAAATATGCAAAAATAAAGAAATATCAAAAATGAGAAAAATCAAATTAAATTGTAAAATCATCAAAAATTAAATCTAACAGCATAGAAAAATCACAAACTAAAAGAGGAGGATGGGCATATTTTTGGATTATTTTTCTGATCAAAAAAATTAAATTAAAATGAATTAAAGTAAGAAAATGCAATTAAAATAATATGAAAATGAATTAAGAAAATCCAATAAACCAAAAAATATCACACGCGTTGGATGGATTGACTTAGTAACCTAATCTGAAGGCTCTCACGCTGTCCACCTCACATGCCACGTAGCTGCCAGGTCAAAAAATGAAACGCAACGTTTCATGTTCAAAACTCAAATCCTCAAATTAAAATACAGCCACACGATGAGCATACAAAGTCAGATTCTCAGATGGAGGGAAGCTCGCAGACGGCGGCCGGAGATGACCTCCGGTCATCTTCTCCGGTGAGCACACACTTACAGGTCATAAAAACTCAACAAACTTAACATCATCTCACTCCAAATTTCATCCTAATCTCAAATATCACCTTCAAATCCTCTAAATCCTACTAGATTTTAAAACACGAAGAAGATCTCAAAATTCACTTCAATCTGAACTCTCACCAATCCTTAATTCAAGACCACAAATCTATTCCTCCTGTTACACTGATTATCCTCAACTAATTATATCGTGCTAAATCCTCAAGATCAGATCAAACTATCTCTCAACAGAAATTACGTCACATCCTATTTTGTCTCTAAACAAACAAATTTTTATCCAGAATCCATCTAAACTTTAACCTAATGCTTAACCACATACTAAACCATGCTAGATCATGCTAGAATCAGTGGAAATTTGGAAGTTACATACCTGACTTTGAGCTTCAAATTGAGGTATCTAGAACACGATTTTCAACTTCAAATTGTGCAACTCTACTCAATGCTTGATGATGAATGTGTTTGTAACTTCAATTTGCTTTGAAATGGCTTGAAATGGAAATCACGATTTTCAACTCTCCTCTTGAAACTCCAACTTCAATCCTTGGTTCTGGTACAAAATGATCACTAAAAACGTTCCAAATCATTCACAGAACTTAAATAGAACAAGTTTGTGGGCTTTTTTGATCCAATGGAGGCCCAAAATAGAAAAACCAATTTTCAAATTTCCTTCCAAAAACAAACATGGTGGATGCGTGTTCTGACTTGAAACTTCCCTTGGAAGCTTGCAATCAACTCCTTGTGGTCTGGTGAGGGTATTTGGAGTGATTTGAGTGCTCGAACTTATCACAAATGCAAATTATGAAGTGTAACTTACTTGTGAAGTAACAAACTATATCACCATGAAAATGACCTCAAATGAAAAATCCAATATTTCCAATGTGTTTAGAATGTTTTTGCTGATCAAAATGAGTATTCATATGGCCTTTTTTGAACACAAAGGAATTAATCATGAATTTTTCAATCAAATGCCTTTAAATTCCTCCTTTTGCAAAATTTCTCAAACCAAGTCACTTCCTAAGCCAAATCAAATCATCATGAGTATATGGTTGACCTAAAAACATAATTTTGAGAAACTTTTGTGTTGAACAAAATTGCATTTGAAGCTTGCAAGATGGAGAAAAAGACCTATAATGCCAAATGACCTATAATCTTACTTTCCCAAAATACCCCTAACTTGTAAACCTCATAACTTGAGTTCTACAAATCAAATGGAAGACTTCTAGTACAATTTGGAAAGCTACGATCAAGATCTAAAACTTTCATGTTGGCCAAAAGTTCAAGAGAAATACTCTTCTAGGCCAAAAGTTCCTTGGAAGTTGGTGAACTTTCACAGACAAATTTCACATTCCTCAGATGACCTGTAACTTGTCTGGGTCATAACTTGAGTTCTATAAATCCAATGGAGGACTTCTAGTACTCAAATTAAAGCTAAGAAAATGATCTAAAAGTTTCATGTTGGCCAAAAGTGGAGATGAAATTCGCATCTTGAGATAAGTGGTCTTGGAGTTAGGCATTAAATAGGGGATTTTACCCTGAGAACCCTAATTTAGCAACTCCTCACACCTTGAACTTTTCTTGAATTGATCTTGGAACATCATCTCATATACTTCAAAACAACTATCCATGATCACAAAGACCTCGAATTAAGCTTTGACCCTCTTCAATTGGTCAGTTGACTTAGGATTACTCAGATGAAAACCCTACTTGCAACACCTTCAACTGAGGCTCTTCATACTTGACACAATGACTTGATTGAGCTCCACCATGACCCTCAAGGAACTCATGAGCTCTATCCACACCTCCTCTCCTTGATCAAGACTCACAATGCACTGATGATCTTCAATTGGTCCTCAGATTATAAAATTAACCACAATTGAACTTCTCTAGAGCTCAACCCTCTTCCTGATTACTATGGTGACTTCTCAAGCTTGAACAAGTCCACACTTGATCCCCTGTTAAATGAACAATGCTATGCTATGAAAATGTTAAATCAATGATATGCTAATGCAATAAAACATAAACCAAGTAAGAAAAGGTTAGGCAAATTTTGGGGTGCAACAACGAGCTTTTCTCTTCTTTTTTTTGTTTTATCCCTTATTTTTAACTGGATCTCCTTCATAGGTTGTGATCCACCAGGATGCCCCATTTTTTCCTAAGTTGCCTTTCTATGGTTTCAACTTAGCGGGTTTTTTAGGCATAATATTTTCTTACTGCATTTGAGTTCACGGGATGAGGGATCTGTTCACAATCCATCGTTGCAAGGATCAAAGAGCCACCAGAAAAGATCGTCTTCACAATGAATAAGCCGTCGTAGTTTGGCATCCACTTTCTGTGCATGTCTCGATGTACATGCAGGATCTTTCTAAGTACCAGCTCACCCTCTTTATATTCTTTGACCTGGACTCTTTTGTTGAAGGCTCTCTTCTTTCTCTTTTGGTAGAGCTAAATGTGGCACATTGTAGTCATCCTCTTCTCGTCAATGAGATTCAGAGTGTCGAACCACTCTTTCATCCATTTGGCTTCTTCGAGCTTGGCTTCCATCAAGACCCTTAACAAAGGTATCTCAACCTCAATAGGTAATATTGCGTCCATCCCGTAGACTAGGGAGAAAGGGGTTGCCGCTGTTGAAGTGTGAATGGATGTTTTATATCCGTGTAAAGCGAATGGTAGCATTTCATGCCACTCTTTATAGGTTAAAACCATCTTCTACATAATCTTTTTAATGTTTTATTTGCAGCTTCAATAACGTCATTCATCTTGGGCCGGTAAGGAGAAGTGTTGTGATGTTTAATTTTGAAATTGTCACAGAGCTCCTTCATTCTTTTGTTGTTCAGATTTGTCCCATTATCTGTAATGATTTGGTCAGGGATTTCATAACGGCAGATAATATCCTTTTTGATGAACTGGGTAACCACCTGCTTTGTTACTTTTACATAAGATGCAGCTTCTGTAACACCCTTTTTCTACCCCAAAATTATTAAGGCAAAATAACACAAAAATCAGAGTGAATAGATAAATCTCATTAAAAAGCCACTAAAAGGGCATACATTTCTCAAAGTCATCAAAATAGGTCCATACTCCGTAACTACGGGTTTTCCCCAAAACACATCAAAACATCATAAAACAGCGGAACTCAAAGCAATAAAGTCAAGGTTTCCTCAAAAGGGAAAAATAAGTAAAATAACCTATTGATATATAGTTTAGCTCAAGGAACCCAACCCGGTGTTACATATCAGAGCAAGACCCTCTAAGCTAACCAAAAGGCTAAAACACTCAAAAACTCCAAAAATACTCCTCGACGGCGTCCACGGCTAAACTAGGTCATCTGCATGTTATCCATGTAGAGGTAACATTCAAACAGGCAGGGTGTGTAAAACAATTCCTAATAATCAATGTATAACAATTAATGCATAAACGACATCATAATTACATTCAACACACTTATATCCTTCATTTGGCCTCAAAGGCCACAACATCATAATTTATACAAAAAGACTCATAAATGCAATGCAACAAGACTCAATGCATGTGGTACCAATCATCACAGCACGATGGACACTAGGCCATCAACCCTTCATAGACCCCCATCAATAGAATCGATTCTACTAGAGAACCGGAGCATATCAAAATACTTCACATCCACACAATGGGATTGAAGCCAAAGCTATCGAGGTCCTGAATCGATGTCTAGATGCACATGAATGCATGATGCACGCGTCACAACGATAATCCTCATGATACATCATATGGTGGATCATGATTCATATTCATCATCATCAAATAAATCATCATATCTCATGTTATCACATAATTAATCAAATGATGGTAATTTCATCATATTAATTCAATCAACACATCATAGAACCATCATGTAATCATGTACATATCACCTAAAACACACTGTCATACTCATGGTAACTCATCACAGAAATCACAGATTCAAACCTCACGGCATCGTTGCACACGATCAAATTTCGCGAAACTCTGCTACATTCGCTGGCATGCTCGCTAGGCGAGTATGGGGCGAGTCCTTCGCTAGGCGAGTCTGGGAAAAACATGGTTCGCTAGGCGAACAACGTGATGACAGCAAAATCTGCTACGCACCAGAACTGATTTTCACCCAAATACTCATACGATTCACTTACCCAATGCCCCTAAAACATCCCTAACTCATCCCTAAGGTCGTACGACGATAAAGGCACAAAACCTACGGTTCATTAGGCCAATTCCGAGACATATTCACATCCTAAACCATAATTTCCCTACAGCTACCCAAGGCATCATAATTTCCCATATCAAATCCCTTCAGGGCCAGACTTATAATATTGCAAGGCTTTGGCCACAAAGGCCTAAGGTTTTCCTAATCCTCATATCAATATTCAGTGATACATACCATTAGCCATAATCTCAGAATCTTATCATCAATTTCCCTAATTCCTTAATTAATTCACGGTTAGATTTGCACTTACAGGTCTAGGCCACGAAGGCCAGATCTCACTATTTCCCATCTCTACCCTTATAATCCTTACGGTTACCACCTCCATGATATATCTAGGCCACGAATGCCATAGATCACTTGTTCTCAAAACCTTCTAATCTTCTCACGGTCAAAATCTCAATTATAGATTTTGGCCACGAAGGCCAAAATCCCTTTTCCCATAATTCTCCCTAAAACCCCCAAACCAACCATAAACACATCGAAATGCATACATAGAAAATCATGAAAAGCGATACTCCTCATACCTTAGTCAATTCGCAGCTTTCACGATTAACTTTTGGGATCTTCTGCCTCCAACCTTTCCTTTAGAGCTCTGGCCACCAAACTTTCACGGTTAACACAAATGAATTCAAATTTCCCTTCAGAACTCAATTTTGTCCAACCTAGTCTTGGGCCTCACAAATTGGGCTTTTCCCTCATTACCCTTACTAACTCCCTCAAATGCCCAAATTACCCTTATTTCACTTATATTCATTTTAATTAATAATAATACTAATAAATTAATATTATATGCTATTAATCAAATAACTACCTGGAAATGCAAATTTTTCCAATACTTCTCAAAACTACTGAAAATTCACTGAAACATGAATATTCTCAATTAAATAAGTAATTAAAATGTTCTGATTAAATTTGGGGTGTTACAACTCTCCCCAACTTAAAAGAATTTTCGTCCTCGAAAATTACCTTAAGAAAACAGAGTCAGATACGACTCCTTCATCTGATATTCACGTTCTCAAGTCCAACTTTCTCCAGCTGGTCCTCCCCATAATACCCTCACTAAGGCAATTTATTTACCTCGCAACCGCTTCACTTCTCATTCATCAATCCGAACAGGCAACGCCTCAAAAGTCAAATCATCTCGCACTTGTATATAATCCATCTGAATCACATGCGACGGATCTGAAATGTACTTCCTCAACTGAGATACATGAAACACATCATGCAAATTCGCAAGCGACGGCGGTAAAGCAATCTGATAGGCTACTTCCCCCACCCTTTATGATATCTGATACGGACCAACAAAGCGTGATGTGAGCTTTCGATACTTCAAAGCTCGGCCAACACCAATTACCGACGTAACTCTCAGAAACATGTGATCTCCCTCTGGGAACTCAAGTGCTTTCTTCCTCTTATCATGATAAATCTTCTGACGACTCTGCGACACTTTCATCCTTTATTGGATCATCTTGATCTTTTCGGTTGTCTCTTGCACAATTTCATGTCCGAGCACAATACACTTGCCTGAATCATACCAACACAACGAAGTCCTACACCTCCTACCATACAGAGCCTCATACGGTGCCATTCCAATACTAGAATGGTAACTGTTATTGTAGGTGAACTCAATCAACAAAAAATAACTATCCCAAAATCCACCTTGATCTAATACACAAGCTCTCAAAAAATCCTCTAAAGACTAGATAATTCTCTCTCTCTGTCCATCCGTCTGAGGATGATAGGCAGAACTCAACCTCAACTTAGTACCCAACGCTGTCTGCAAACTTTCCCAGAATCTCGACGAAAATCTCAGATCTCTATCGATACAATACTCAACGGAACACCATGCAACTTCACAATATGCTTAATATATAATTCAGCAAGCTTCTGCAATGAGTAATTCATCATCATCGGTACAAAATGAGCTGATTTAGTCAATCTATCCACAATCACCCAAATCGAATCATATCCCTTCAAGGTCTTCGGTATACTTGTCACAAAATCCATAGAAATGCTATCCCATTTCCATTCTGGAATACTCAACAGTTGCATCAGACCCGACGGTCTCTGATGTTTAATCTTCGACTTCTGACAAGTCAAACAAGCATACACAAATTCTGTAATTTCCTTCTTCATACTCGGCCACCAAAACAACTTCTTCAAATCTTGATACATCTTTGTGGGACCAGGATGAATACTCAACCCGCTTCTATGACCTTCTTCAAGAATGCTCTTCTTGATTTCTGGCACATTGGGAACACATACTCTATCTCCGAACCTCATCTTACCATTCTCATCGATCTGAAAATCACCTCCGTTACCCTGATTAATTAACGCGAGACGATCCACCAAACTCAAATTAGATTTCTAACTTTCTCCGATCTCTTGGAGAATACTACTAGTCAACTTCAGCATACCCAACTTCACACTATTATGAGTCTCTTCGCAAACCAAACTCAAATCTCTGAATTGCTCAATCAGTTCTAACTCTCGAACCATAAGCATCGACATATGCAAGGACTTTCTACTCAACGCATCAACTACAACATTAGCCTTACCTGGATGGTAACTCAACTCAAAATCATAATCCTTCAGAAGTTCGAGCCATCTTCTCTGCCTCATGTTCAACTCCTTTTGATCAAATAAATACTTCAGACTCTTGTGATCACTGAACACTTTGAATCTGGATCCAAAAAGATAATGCCGCCAAATTTTCAGCACAAACACCTGACCATAAGCAACCACCTGACTATTCTGCATCAGTACGCCTCCAAGACCCATCTTCGATGCATCACAAAACACAACAAAAGACTCACTCAGATTCGGAAAAATCAACATTGGAGCAGTCGTCAACTTCTTCTTGAGTTCTACAAAACTCTGCTTACAAGCTACATCCCACACATATGTTTTGCACCCCAAAATTTTCCCATTGTAGCATTAGCATATGCATTGCATTGTCATTTGTGCAGGGGATCAAGAGATGTGCCTATTAAGAAGAGGCTACCAAAGGTTCTAGGGCCAATCAAGAAGCTATAGTCAAGTTATCATCCTCAACAAGCCTTCATGAAGAAGTCAAAGCCCATTGGGAAAAGGGATGGATACAAGTGTGCCTACCTCCTATCTTGGGGGTCATTGAAGACTGTCAGATGATATTGAGTCCATGATTATGGATGGAGAAGATTATGAGAGCTCATGAAATACCTTGGGGGTCATTAAGGAGCTTGTGCAAGTCATTATTCAAAGTGCAAGAAGCCACATCCAAAGGTGGTGCAGTTAGAGTTTTCATCTGGTCAACCCTAAGTCAACTGTGTAATTGGAGGAGATTAAGACTCAATTTCAAGCAACTATGATCATGGAATGTTGTGTTGAGACACCTAAGAGATTATTCCAAGATCAATTCATTAATAAACAAGAGTGTGAGAAGTTCCTAAGCTAGGGTTTCTAAGCTTTGTCAGTGTAAAATCCCCTATTTAGTGCCCAACATCAAGACCACATAACTCAAGATGAAAGTTTCATATCATCTTGACACCAACATGAATATTGTATGGATTGTTTCTAGCTTTCTTTTGAGTACTAGAAGTCATTCATCTGATTCCTAGAACTCAAGATATGAAGCAGACATGTTACAGGTCATTAGATGAATGTGATTTTGGTCCATGAAAGTCAACCAACTTCCAAGACATTTTTGACCTAGAAGGATGTTTCTTCTCATCTTGACCCAAACATGGAAGTTGTTCCTTATGACCTTAGCTTTCCAAAAAGTTCTAGAAGTCCTCATTTGGATTTGTAGAGCTCAAGATATGAAGCTTGCAAGACAGGGGCATTTTGGGAAACTTTGATTATAGGCCACTTTTCATTATAGGTCAATTTCACCACTTTGCATAACTCAAATGGAAATCTTTCCAACTTGAAAGTTGCTCCAAACAGGGTCATTTGCATAATCAATCATCAAGGTACCATGGAATTGGCTTGGGTTGAAGATTCGATGAAGGAATTTCCATGGAAAAGTCATTAAAAGCACAAAAATAAATCATAATGGACCAACTTTGTGCAAATTTGTGCATATTTTGAGTGCATTACATACTCTAAATACAATGGAATTTTCAGAATTGCAAGTTAGGGTTCAAAATCATGGCATTTCACATGTTTCTTCAAGTGTAAGTTACATATCAAATTCACTCCATTAAGATCCAAACAAGGCAGAAATCTCCACCATTGGATCACACTCATCCCCAGCAACATGAATGGAACAAGTTCAAGGCATTGCAAGCTCTGTTTTCACAAGTTGCAAGTTCACCACAACCTTGAAATTGGATTTTTTCAATTGGGCTTATTCAGGCAATAATTGGGCTTTCTATCCATCTATATCCAAAATATATAAACTCTTGATAATGTACAATCATTCACAATGGAATTGGGAGCCAAAACAGTTAGAAATCAGTTGAGAAAAGTGAGAGAGAAGTGAGATTCAAATTTTCAGTTTCATCAAGATTCAAGCCAAATTGCTCATCCTAACAGCTCTAGGAAGGTTCACTTATCGTTTCTGGATCAAAAGCATAAAAAATTCACCATATTTGAAGGCTCAGTGGAAACTCTCGACTAGGTAAATCATCTTTCAACTTTTCTCTCAATTCATGATGAATTAGCATGCCATTTCCATGTATTTATGATCCTCGTATGCCATAGATGAATTTAGGATTGATTTGAAGTCTGATTATGACAAATCTTGAAACACCATAGAAATTTGTAGATTTCGGTAAGGGCGTTTTAGAGACATTTAGGTCAAGAAAACCATGGATTGGTGTTGTATTAAGCAGGACAAATTGATTAGTGTAGGAAATTTTAAGTTTTGATACATTGTTCATGAGTGCTACAGTGCAAGCTAGAGGTTGAAGATAACCGGAATCCCTCCGGCCACCGTCTGGTTCTTCCCTCTCTTTTTCCCTTTTAAATCCTCAGATGAGACGTGGCTTCATCATCACCCTTAGATCCGTGCTTGACCTTTGACTCAGATTGGATCACACGGCCTTGATTTAATTCCATTTTGTACTGAGTTCTAGTTGCTTTCCTGGCATTATGACATCCCAAGGATTACATGACTTGATCCGTATCCCGTAGCCACGATTGCATTTCAGGGATTGACTTCCCTTTTAATGAAACGGTGCATTTCATTGGCGTGCACCACAACCATTAGATTGCATGACTAGTCTTTGGAATGTAAGGCTGAGATTTATTTTCGTTTTATGTTTTGAGGCTGCTGTATGCGTGTCAGTGTGGTGACCATTGGATGCTTGACTGGTCTCGAGATTGTGGGGCTGAGATTGAATCTTGTTTAGTTGACAGAAGTTAATTGACCTGGGCCTAAATTCTATTTGCACCTCCTAAGTCTGAGCCCAACCAAATTGCACGTTGTTGGGCTGCTATTCACACCAACATTTTCCATTTTAATTTATTTTCTTTCATTTTCCTTTTATCGCATCTGTTTACATTTTAATTCATTTAAAATACTTAATGCATCCTAAAAATCATGAAAAAATATATTTTGCATACTTTGACATGTAATGTAATTTTACATATTTTTGGATTAAGTTTCCATTCTTTTTTTTCATTTAATTTGGCATTTTATTTTAATGTGTTCATTGTAAATAGCAAAGTTGCCTATCACTACTTATTGATTTTATTTCATGATCAAAACATCAAATAAAGACTTGATTATTCTTGTGCACATTCTGGACATCTTGAGTGATTTTTGTGCATTCTTGTTTTTTTATTTTAGATACCTTTTGACTAGGTTTTTGATTAAATCTTTAGAACCCTCTCTTTTGGCCTAGCGCCTAGGGTACCTCATGATTTTTCATTCTGTTGGAATACCTAGACTTAGAATAGCTTTCCCAAATTTTGAACCCTGGTTCCTAAGACAAGAGGGGTCTCTTAGGAATTTTCTTAGAATTTTTAGGTTTGTTTTACTATTTTTGGTAGATTTTACATTCTGACCCATCCTTGTGTGATTTCAACCCTATCTTTTGCCTAATTTGCATTTTGTTTGCTCTTTTTGCAATGCTTGTGCATCTAACTCTCCCATATTAATATCCTAGACATCTTAAGGCACTTGTGTGTGCATTTTCAAGTCTAAATCATGTTCACACCTTGCTGCTAACTAGTTCCTAACCTAGGCTTCTTTTAGGACCTTTTCTTTAGTCTTTCCTTTGTGAGTATCCCTTGAATGACTTCCATCTTTGCATGATTCTTCATCCACATTTTCCTCTTCTAATTATTCCAAGTCCTCTGATATTAGGATCCTTCTTGTGAGAGCTTAATTCCTCCTTAGGAGGAACCAAGTGCATTCCATGAGAAGTCTGAGCCTTTGATGGACTCTTGTGTTGATACACATTGAACATAGTGGGTTCCCTTGGTTTACATTATGCTCATTTTCTCCTCCAAGTCCTACCATCTTAGGATCCTTCTTGTGAGAGCCTAATTCCTCATTAGGAGGAACCAAGTGCATTCCATGAGAAGTTTGAGCCTTTGAAGACTCAAGTGCTTTGTACACACCTTCTCCTTTCTTTAAGTCATACAATCTTAGGATACTTCTTGTGAGAGCCTAATTCCTCCTTAGGAGGACCAAGTGCATTCCATGAGAAGTCTGAGCCTTTGATGGATTCTTGTGTTGATACACATTGAACATATTGGGTTCCCTTGGTTCACACTGCGCTTCTTCTCATTCCTTCCCTTAGTCCTATGACTTAAGGATCCCACTTGTGAGAGCCTAGTTCTTCCCTAGGAAGAACTCTGTGCATTCCATGAGTGGTAGATTCTTTGAGGACTATTCCTGTGTGATGAATTTGGTTGAGTGCCATAGTGAATTCCTTAGGTTTTCACTCTGCTTCCCATCATCATTCCCTTCTTTCTCCACAATGATTGTGTGATGTTGTGCATTAGGATACAGATAGGCATATGATAACTTTCTCTTTTCACTTTCTATTTGCATCTAAAGGTTGAGGTCCTCTCCCTTTGCTTGTGTGCTTTCTCTGCGCATCTCTTATTTTCATTTAAAGGTTGAGGTGTCCTCCCTTTGCTTGTACTGTTGCATTGCATGAGCATTCATTCACATTTTACATTTCAGTTGAATAATCATGATGATTTCCTGTTGTTTTCCTTTCCATTGACATGTTCCCTTAGGTTCTCACTTCTTTGTTAAGGATAGCGATGATAGACACTAGGTTCTAACCCTTATGATAACAGATAAGATAGAATTCCCTTTCTGAACTCAACCTTAGGAACATCTTGCATGACAACATTAGGGTTTTGATTAGTTCCCCTTTAGAGTCCTCTTTCTCTTTCTCATCTCAAAACAACTTCAAAGTACACAATAAAGGCTAATGAGTATTGTACGTTACAAGCCATAAGCTACTTGGGAAATGGTGATTGGGGGGCTTCTCCTCAATTACCTAGAGTGTTTAGCATACGCCCTTAGGACGATATGTGACGCATTCGCTCCTAGGTCATAGTCTCTAGTGCGATATGAATTACAAACATTCATTCAAAACACTTCTCATAAAAGACTAAAAACAAACATCAAACTTTCTTTTGCCCTGTGGAGTTTCTTTAACCAGGAAAATCTTTTCAGATAAAAGAGTACTGCTAAGCTTCGGTTCTACCGCAAACAGGCGTTGTCCCTAATTGCTAGAACTGTAGTTTAACCTTACTCGGATAAAACAGTCGAACAAACCTGTGTTCTTTTTATCCTGAACTACATAAGCTCTTATCTCTCATACCTGTTGAGACTACGTAGGCACAAGATGCGATGTCTTGGAGAGCAAACTTTCCCCTTTCACCCGTAGTCAGCCAAACTATGTTGACTCTGACTTTCCCATTGCACGAGGGAATACGTAGGCCCAGAGCTACGACGCTCTATTGAGTCCCTTTTTTGTTTTATCCCAGACCATTAGCTAGATAGATAAACAACCTTTTAGATAAGCGAACAAGCTTGGATCCCGTTGAGTACAACGGACGTGAGGGGTGCTAATACCTTCCCCTTGCGTAACCGACTCCCGAACCCGAGATTTGGTTGCGATGACCGATCTTATCCCTTTTCGTTAGGTTTCTCCTGATCGTTTCCTTTCCCTCCTATGGGATAAATAATGATAGGTGGCGACTCTCTGTCATTGCCGGCACCTTTTTTTGCAGTAGCGACAGCTGGCGACTCTGCTAGGGTTGTCTTTTGCAGTCTCGCCCTGTTTTTCCTGGTTGTCTGGGTCTTTTCCAGCAGCTGGCGACTCTGCTGGGGACCAGGATATCCCTTATGCGAGTCAATCATAGCGCTTGTTTGCTTATATTTTGGGTTTTATACATACTTTTTGTACCTTTATCTTTATTTTCCCACATTTTATTTTCAACATTTATATATCATTATTATTGTGCTGTTGTAGGGAGGGAAGTTCTGATGAGTGAAAAGCCAAACCCAGGCTTGAGCATATACATAACACTAGAGGTGGAGATTAGTGGCGGACCTGCATGCGTAGCATGCACAAGTCCCCATGAAATTCACACTCAGACGAGATTGTCTTTGACGATTTATTTTCTGATCCGTACGATTGGAGATGATTTTGGATCTGAGGATTGTCGACTCTGGGAACCGGTCATTTGTGATTCATCTAAGTGAGGCCTCTTCAGGAGATGATGATGTCAAACCAGAAATGGTGAACGTATCATCATTTCTCGAAAGTCTGTGACGCTGATGAACGCATAAGATGCCGAACCTTATCAGTGGATAGGTCCATACCTGTGAGACAGACTGGGGTTATGTAGGAAACCTTGACCTTCAGATTACCTGGTTTTCTCTACAGTATGAATCCGAGTTATTGGTATTAGTTGGTTCCTATTATCAGAGCAGTGCTATGTTCTTGTCAAGGTAGAATTTTGATTGTTCTTAGTCAACAAGCACAACAGTCTTGATCTCCTGCTGCATCTTTGCATTTGCATCATCATAACACGTTTTCATTTTGACATACATGTTCTTGTATTTCCAAGGATCTTAACTTCGAGACTCGTTGTAGAGCATTAAATCTTTTCCCGGTGGTTCACCTGTGTAAAACATGAATCAGAGTAGACAAGTTCCTTGGAAATGCGCGAACATGACATTCGTATTTCATTTGTATAACAGGTGTTCGAGGCTGGGTTGCGTTATCCTGATCCGGTTTTCTCTTCATAATTTCAGACATCAAGAAGCTAGACATGGATTAGGTTCAAGCAGAGCTAAGAGAGGTATGAGGCCAGATATGGCAGTTTATGGAGGACATGCAAGCACTACGTATGGATCAGGAGATGCTCAGAGATGAGAACCAGCAGTTCAAGACTCAGGTAGGCTTGATCATGGAAGTGATAAGGAATGTGCTTAGAAAAGAAGGTGACCAGGTGCCTAAAGCTGTAGTGGAGATGCTCGTTCCACTTTTATCCATGGAACCTATCCCAAGGTGTGATGTGCCTCGAAAACCTGATGCACGATATGAGATCCCAGATTTGCCACGTCAGCAGCTAACTCTTTCTCCCTAAGGCAATCTTAGGACTAGGAGGTATGCTTCGAGGCTGAAGCAGCCCGAAATAATCTTTGACCAGGTCCCTATGACTTATACTCAGTTGTTGCAAGTCTTGCTTCAGCTTCGGTTGGTCGAACTACGAAAGTTATCTCCACTAACTGGTGAGCCACCACTAGGATTTGATGAAAGGGCCCATTGTGATATCCATGTTGGGGCACCCGGGCACCATGTTGAGAACTGCAAAGCTTTTAAGCACGTAGTTCAGGATTTGATTAATTCAAAGGTCGTTAAGTTTGCGCCGGGCGGCACGAGTATGGCAGATGATCTCATTCCAGGCATTACAGAAAAGGTGGACACTCATGCTTTCATCCCAAAAATTGTATTAGACCCAGAGGATGCCTTGCCATTTATGACCTCTAAATCTCTGTGCCCACAGCTATTGCCGATCCCGGGGCTAAACCTGAGGACGAGGGCATCTGAACCAAAGTAGTCCTTGGCACCTCAGACTCAATCTTCGGATGTTTCGACCGTTCAGAGTCAACAACCCATGGGGTCCATGCATCAGACATCGTTTCCCTTCCGGAGTAAAAGGCCATACCGTCCTCCGTTGCATCATCATGCCGGTCAAAGACCAAAGAAGCCAGAAAGGCACTTTGCTCGGTTGCCCATGTTACACAGTCAGATATTGCCATATTTGATCAAGGGTGGTCTGGAAGTGCCAAAGGAGATTAGCCCGGTGATTCCGCCGTATCCTCCAGGTTTTAACGTCAAATCCCACTGTGAGTACCACGCTGGGGCACATGGGCATTCAACTGAAAAATGCAAGGTGCTTAAGAGCCAGGTTCAGACTCTATTTGACGCCAACCGGTTCTCGATCACACCTCAGGGTATTCAGATTAACGACCTTACTTCATCCAGCCAGGTGGGTGTATTAGTTCATGCTATGGAAGAGTTCACTGAGAACGAAGGTTCAAAAGCATTTCAGACCGACGTCGACGAGTAATTCTGAAGATGGCTGCCTCAGTTGCAAATAAGTGTGAAAGCCCAGTTCCGAGAAGCTGGAATTTTCAATTTCATCCTGTCATTTCTTAGCATCTGTAAATTCTTTCCTGTCTATACGCAAATCTCGTTTGTAAAACTTGTTGTTTTTCAATTGATATTGATAATGAAATAAATATGCATGTTTTGAATTAATCCATTTGTGTTCACTCTATTGCTTTCATTTATTTTAAACGCTTGTCTAAGTGGAATCCGGGGAGGATGACGAAATCGAAATACGTGTAAGCTTTCGATTGTATGCTTTTAGATAAAAACCTGTTGATGATGTACATGCATTGTTTCAAATCCATAAACACCAAAGATATAAGGAAGATAATCCCTTGTCAACCCCTTTGAGCCTAGTAGTAGAAGTTCTTTCTGAAAACGAAAAACCCTCAATCTTAACCTGGGGCAGGGTAGGTGTTGGCTAATTTGACCGAGCGTTCAAATTGCAAAAGGAGTGTTCCCGTTCGAGGATAATTCACACCTGTATAGGCCGTACCTAAAAAATCGCGATGGTTAAACCTTGCTGACAAGGAGTGAAACAGTCACAATCTCTTTTAACAAGTCGAACAAGCCGGTGTCACACGATTTGTTCAAAAAAGAAAGAAAGAAGGAGAAATCATAAGGAAAAGCCTGCTAAGTCGAATCTTGAAAACAATCGACTTAGGCAAAAATTAGGGCATCCCGCTGGACTTCGAAATCAAAAATCGAAGAGAACTCAAAAGAGTTAGTCCAGGAAAAAATTAGGGAATGAAAAGCGAAAAGCGAAAAGGATAACAAAAGAAAAATCCTCAAAAGCGAAATCGTGTGATTTCAGGCACCCAAAGACGAAAAGCGAGTGATTGTCACTCCAAAAAGCGTGTGATTTCCTGAACTATCACTCCTGCCATCCAACCTTTGAAAGGTAAACACTAAGGTCGAATTAGCTGAACATAGGATTGGAGAACATCAAGGAGAACGGGTGGGTTAAAATGAATTTTGAGCCTTATATCCTTCCTTGTTAACCGTGAACCTGACCACGTTACAACCTGAAAAACTCCTAATTGAAACAGGTTTATTTTGAAAGCATACTTCGGTAAAGATCGCATCAAAACTCACTCATAAAAGGGATTCCTCTTACAACGTTGTATTAATGTTGACATTTTGATAAGTGATTCGTTCATTATATGTCATAAACTTTTTCCAGTGAACAGAATTGGATTTCAAAACTGTCATATGCATTGCATTTAATATATCTTTTATGCAGAACAATTGGTTTTACTTGCGAGTAAGCGCTTGACAGCAGGAAAGTTTCCACAATGGAAGGTTTGATCAGGACAGAATGCAGAATGCCTGAACACTCTGGTAAACCGGAGCAAGCTATATAAGATGATCAGAGCATGGGAGTCAGCCATCCAAAAGTCAGTTAATTCGGGGCAATCAGGTCGAGATTTGATGAATCTCTCGCTGCCAAGGGTACTGCTCCCCAAATCTTCCAATAAGGGGAAAAGTCATCGCAAGGCTAGGGCAGACCACCCCAGGAGCACAAAAGGCAATCTCGACCAGAGAGCAATTAATGCAGAGCACCTCTGTGAGGTTCAAAATGCTGAGGTCGTTCATATCAAACCGCCAGAGTACAGAGATTTTAGATATCCTTTCAAGGAATATGTGACAAAGATCCCACAGGATGGGGAAAAATTGAAAGCGAAGGAATCTTTCCTCTCCATATCTACAGAGTTTATCAAAAGCTGTTACGAATTCTGGGGCAAGCCATCTTGAGTTCGTTTCATGACAAACTTTTTCAATTCAGGATAAAAAGTCCCAGAGATCATTTTTGCAAGGTCATTTCCCTTGAGGCATTTGACAAAAGTGCATCCTCTTCATATCCTCAGTAGAAGCATATGTAGAGTATTAGGCCCACTTCCCAGCAAGTCAAGGTCAGATTTCTTTCCACCAAGCAGAAGTAGAGACTCCTCAGCAAGTTCAGTTGTGTTTCCCCACAGAGTCTGAACATTGGACTGTGAGCATTGGTTTGTCTCCCCAAGCGGAGATAGATTCTCCCCAACCAGAGTCCATCCCCCAACAATTGGAGTTGGCATCTCTATCCCCAGTAGAGTGGTATGTGTCGCTTGCGCGAAAATAAGGTGCCGGCATGACAGAAGAGTCGCCACCTTTCGTTATTTATCCCTCAGAGCGGGAAAGGAAACGATCGGAAAAAACCTGACGAATAAGGGTAAGACAAGGTCATCGCAACCATTGTCTGGGTTCGGGAGTCGGTTACGCAAGGGGAAGGTATTAGCACCCCTCACGTCCGTCGTACTCGACGGGATCCTCGCTTGTTTGTTTACTTGGACGGGTTGGTTATAGTCTATCTACCTATCAAGGCTGGCTGAAAAAGAAAAGAAAAATGACTCGGCAAAGCGTCGCACTTTATGCCTACGTATTCTCATCAGAGAATGAGAAATCAGAGTCAACGTAGTTCGGCCTACGAAAGGTTATGGGGGAAGGTAGCTCGCCAAGACTTCGCCATCTTGTGCCGACGTACTCTCAACAGGCATGAGAGATCAGAGCTCACGTAGTTCGGGAAACTACGGTTTATTTCCTGTCTTTTACGAAAGAAGTGTTTTTTATTGTGTTTGCGATTTCAACCGCACTAGAGACTATGACCTGAGAGTGAATGCGTCGCATGTCACCCAAAGGGTACCATACTAAACATCCAGATTATGGAAAAGAAACTCTCCCACAATCCTTTCTCAGATAGCTTAAGGCTCGTAACGTACGAAAGAAATCATTCATGATTACTGTATCTTAAGCTGTTTTGAGATGAGAAGAGAACAGGCCCAACTAGGAGGGAGACTATCAAGTCCTACTGTTATCATGCCATGGATTCATCCTATGGTTGAGGTTTGAATAGGGAACTCCTAGATGTTGTCACGCATAGGTTTCAACCTAAAAGTCTATCATCAAATCCTTATCAAAGGAAATGAGAGTCCTAAGGGATCATGCCAATGATACACCAACAGACAAAGCATCAGCTTAACAATAAAATGCATGCAATGCAAGTGAGGGAGGAAACGTGTGTGGGGCTTCAGCCTCCACAAGCTCATCTCAACCTCAAGCCAGTCATGAAATAACAGTAATCATACTGAAAAATAAACAACATGCTATCAAGCAATAAACAGTAAACTGCAATCATACAGATAAAAGAAATGAAGTGCCATCAGGCAAACAAACCACATGACCAAGGGAGCTGGGCTCTACCGACTACCCGCAAGCAAAGCCACGCAATAACAATACAAGCAGAGGGAGAGACTCAACCTCTAATGCAACCATGCTCCTAGACTGAACTTATTCTAGATGGACTTAATCTAATGCAACAGACAAATCAAGCGAAACACACAATACAGAAAAGAAAAACAGAAGAAAGCCTCAGCTCCTCCAGCAGCAACTCAGTCTTCAGACTTCAATCATCAACGGCTTTCCAGGTTTCAACCTTACAACATGAGTATCAACTCATCTTCTCCCTTAAGCTTCAGCTTCTTTGATCAGCTCCGCCTTCAGGCTTCACCATCTTCAGGGATCTTCAAGTATCAACTTGATCTTCATACTCTTCAAGCTTCAGCTGGAATGGCAGTCTTCAAGGATTCATCCTCTTCAACAATCTTCAAATAAGTCTTCATCTTCCTGCTCAGGCTCTGACAGCTCTCAAGAATAATCAAAACCAGAGAAAAATTACTACTGGATAAGCTGGGGGATATTGAACTGCTTATTTGATCACCAAAGGTGACCTATAAGGGTTCAATATCAAATGAAGGGTTCCCTCAAAAGTTCTACCTCCTAGGTATAGCACTAATCCCTCCAAAGGAGAGAGTGTATACCCTGGAAGGACTTTGAATCACAGGGAGGAATGGATGTGAAGAATGCTATCCATGTTTGAGAAAGAAATTATCTATCTAAGCTCTTCCTAATCCTATCCCTAAAACAAAACAAAAAGAAGAAGAACAAGCTCCTCAAGCTCCTCCAATCTTCTAGTATGCTCCATCAAGCTCCTCAAAGAGATACCCTGCTCCTCAAGCCAAAGGAAACTCCAAACCAACACAAACTAAACAACACTAGCCCTAAAGGCCACACAATCAATCATTCAATTCAAAAATCAACCAAAAATAGTATATTATTCTATTAAATCCTAATATAAATGCTAGGAGATCCTAAATGTCTACCCTTAAGTCCCATATATTCCCCATACACTAATTTAGCCTATAAAACCCCAAAACAAAATTGTTCAAATTCAACCATGCTTCATGACCCAAAATTTTGTTATGCTAATGCTAGCCTAAACAAACTAATCAAATCTTAACCTAAAAATCATGAAATAAATCTAGAGGGAACTAAGGCTCAATATCTAATCATATTAAAAAGAATGGACTAAAAAACCTAAGGGAAAGTCCTAAAATAAATTCTACAAAATTAAGTATACACCTAAACTTCTAAAAAAAAAGCTATTTACATGGAAAATATACTAAAAATAATAAAAAATATAAAATGCCAATTTTATTTATTGATATTTTTCTAGACATGATTATCAACCTATTGCAAAAACAAGCAATTGAAAATGTTAATTTTCCTATTATTTATGGATTTTTAAAGATGCTAAAAAAAATTAAGGAAAACAAAATCACAAAATTGAAATAAAAGGGGAGAGGGTGTGATTAGAAGCTGCGCCCAGTTCATTATTATGATGGGCTGAGACAGGGGAGGTTCAGTTAGCAAGCGTGCACCAGGCCCAAGATCCATCAGAAAAGCCAAAAAGAAAATTAAGGGAAAATAATAAACTGGCGGTGCAAGAAGTAACAACTTACAGTTTATTTTGTTCATGGGCCCTGGACGGGGGTGTCTACAGCAATATTACCTCAGGCCCATGGTCAATCGGGAATTAAAAGATAAATCCAAAGAAAAAAAGAAAATTCAGTGGTGCGAATAGTAACAATATTTAGTTCATTTTGATATGTGGGCCTTGATGGGAGTGTCAACAGCATTTGGAACCCTAAGCCCAAAAGAGGCTTTTAATGAAACGCTGAGTTTCATCCTCAGCTTCCCTCCCAATTCTCACTTTTAAACCTGAGCCGTTAGATTCGCGTTCCAGTCAACAGTCAATGGGTGATCCAACGAGCGTGATGTTTTCTTCAACCTCTCACTCTAGGGTTTGTACAAGCAATGCCATGAACGCAGCTTCACACGTACAATTTCCTCTCCCTCGTATCAACTCATAACAGCACCAAATTTAATTCTTTAAGACCCTAAATTGATCTACTCATCAAGCTTAACAAACTACAGTCCTAGTTTTCATTGAAATGGCCTACAACTGGAAACCCGATGGGATCAACTTCCATAATTACTCAAACATCAACCTTCGTGTTTCTTCATTTTCTTGATACTATCATGCTCAGTACGTATCAATGATCACTCTAAGCCATTTATCTTGAATTAAGATCCACTATACAATGAGTTCTTGTTCCATAAAGCAAGCATGTCAAACTTTCGAACCTCACCAAATGCTCTCTAAACTTCCAGCATCAATCCTTAATGGTCTCTAATAAGTTCTATACTAACCACCTAGCCTAATGATGCATAAATAAAGAGATGGAGGTGCTTTTGCAAACCTGAAAAATGGTGATGGCAAGTGCAGTTACACTCCAATCCAATGCTTGAAACTTGTCACAAATGATCTTCAATGGATGAGAACCTTTCTGTTTGCAAGATCTTGGATGGACAGTGCTTAGATTGTGAGTTTGGATCCAACTTGCTTCACTTGCAATTTTGAAGCCACACCTTCAAACATTCATCAATGGCCACTCCAATCTGTGTGTATGTATTCAGTATGATCCAGAGAATTGATTTGGGGAGAGGAATTCAATGGAGATGAAGAAGAAAATGGAGTTTGATCTTGAATTGCAAAAATGGAAGAAATGGTATATCACTCTCTCTTTTCTCTCTTTTCACCAACCTTTTGCACTAATGGATTCCATTCAATATATAGAGGATGATGGACAGATCTAGAAGTTTCTGGATGGATCTTAGAAGATTCTAGAATGAGGTGGAAAGTTCATGAAAATCTCACTTAATGACACTTTGAAAATATCACTCATCTCATGCATACACCTCCAAACTTGTGTTAAAATCTCTCCTCATGAGATATTGAAATGGTATGTGTGAAAAACAAGCTCTTCCTTGCCTTGTGTGGAGTTTTGTCAAGTTGCCTTATGATGCAAGAAACAACATTACAAAGCAAGTCCCATTTTTAAACCCTAACTCAAAAGAGTGGCTAAACCAATTTCTTTAAAAAGATGTTTGGAATCAATTTGGTATATTGGATGACCCGTTTTGGATTTGTAGATCTCTCAAACCAATTTTTTATTTCAACTTTTTCAACTTATATGCCTTTTTTAGGTCATTTTCCACCAACTTTGGTCAAGTCTTGTTCTATGCATTTCCAAACTTTCATGACTTCTTTTCTAGACTTAAAATGACATTTTGAGCAACTTTTATGTTTTGAGTTTTTTCATTTGAGGCTTGGAAATAGGAGATATGGCCTTTGCTTAAAATGACCTATAATCACCAAATGACCAAAATACCCTTGTCTTGTACAAACCATAAGTTGAGTTCTACAAATCCTATCAAGGACTTATAGTACTCTCTAGAAAGCTAAGAATATGCTCTTCAACATTCATGTTGACCAAGAGATCATAGGAATCATCCTACTAGGGCAAAAGTTGTCTGCAAGTTGGGTGACTTTCAAGGACCCAGATTCACACACCTCAGATGACCTGTAATTTGTCCAAACCATAACTTGAGCTCTTCACATCCTATCAAGGACTTCTACCACTCAAATTAAAGCTAAGAACAAGCTCTACAACATTCATGTTGTGGGGAAGATGAGATATCAATCACATCTTGAGCTAAAACTGCCTGGAAGATAGGGATCAAACTAGGGGATTTTACACTGCCAATCCTTAGAAACCCTAGCTTAAACTTCTCAAACTCCTCAATCATGATGAGTTGGTCTAAGAATCATATTTATAACATCTCCATACATCATTCCATGATCTCATGGCTCTTGGATTAGGTCTCAACCTTCTCCAAATCTTCAGTTGACCTAGGGTTGACCCAGTCAAAACCCTAATTCTACCATTCATGGTTGAATCTTCTGAATTCTTGCATAATGACCTCTCTGGGATTCATGATGGCTTTCAAGACATCTCATAGGCTTTCTCAAAGCTTCAAGTTCATTCTCATAGTCTCAGAATCATCTGAGGAGCACCCACAACTCTCAAGTTATGAGGCACACAACTCTGGTTTCAACCAATTCTTCTGAGGATCTCTTGAACTTCCTGATGAAGGTATCAACCTCCAAACACTTGATGGATAAATAAATGTTGGTCAAATTTTGGGGTGCAACAGCTGCCCCTATTCAAACGGCTTGAACCTGACTGGGTGAGAAGCGAACGGCTCTCAGCCAATCAAGGTGCGAGACAGTTGAATACCGGTAAACCCGAAAATTTGCCAACTGCACGAGCACACGATACTCTGCGGGGAACAAATCTTCGAATACTGCAATACTAGCTGCACGACAACTAGCTGGAGAGATACTGATCTGACATCGCCGTCAGTCATCCACATTAAATTCTTCTGACATTGTCATCAAACAACCAAAACACCCAACATCGCCGCTGGAAGACTAAACCACCTGACATCACCGTCAGAAGCAGACAAAATTCTGAGGAACACCCAACATCGCCACTGGGAGACTAAACCACCTGACATCACCGTCAGGAACAACCATAACTCGGGGAAACAAACATCCTACATCACCGCCGGAGAACTAAATCTGACATCCCCGTCGATCAACCAAAATACCCAACCTCACCGCTGGAGAACTAAATCTGACATCGCCGTCGGACAATCAAAATACCCTGCATCACCACTGGAGAACTAAATCTGACATCGCCGTCGGACAATCAAAATACCCCGCATCACCGCTGGAGAAAATCTGACATCGCCGTCGGACAATCAAAATACCCCGCATCACCGCTGGAGAACTAAATCTGACATCGCCGTCGGACAATCAAAATACCCCGCATCACCGCTGGAGAACTAAATCTGACATCGCCGTCGGACAATCGAAATACCCCGCATCACCGCTGGAGAACTAAATCTGACATCACCGTCGGACAATCAAAATACCCCGCATCGCCGCTGGAGAAAATACAACACTGAACAATTCTGACCTGGGGTTCACCCCTGGTAAATGGAACAAAAGGTACACTTGCGTATTTGAAACTACTCCGCTGGGAATGAGAGACTTAACCAAACACTCTCTGATCTGGGGTTCTCCCTCAGAACCATAACGTACATCCAAATACTACTGCATACTGAGTTCACCGTAGAACTTCAACATCAAAGATATATGAAACCCTGGCCCCTGGCCACTTCCAGCTTCAGCTAGAAAAGATCTTCAAGTACTTCTGAAGATGGGATCCTTGGCCTTCAAGGATATAAACCTTGCCCGTCGGCAATTCCAGCTTCAGCTAGAAAAGATCTTCAAGTACTTCTGAAGATAATCATCCTTGGCCTTCAAGGATGTAAACTTTGCCCGTCGGCAACTCTGCAGGAGGTATCTTCGACTTCAGTCTGAAGAAAATGGTCCTTGGCCTTCAAGGATACATGGATCTGCCTTCAGGCAGCTCCACCTTTGCTATAGAGTATCCTGTGACTTCAGCCAGGGATATACTTCGGCCTTCAGTCCGAAAAATGAATCCTAAGTCATTCATGACTTTGGGGATAACCTTGCCTTCAGGCACCTTCGCTTCAGCTTGGGAAATCTGTGACTTCAGTCAGAGAAGTGGTATCCTGAGCCATTCATGACTCTACGGGGATTCAAACACTTTGCCTTCAGGCAAACTCCGCTTCAGCTGGAGAAACATCTTCGACTTCAGTCAGAAGAAACACTATTCACTTGATCGCAATCAATCATCATCTCAGGACAACTGACTTGATCTTCAGGCCAACACGGATCACCCTGCATACAAAAGTTGTATCTACAAACTTTTGAACCTTGTCTTCAGACAAACGTTGATTCATCAACAAGGAAATCTGAATCCACAAGAACCTTCTGATATCGCCTTCAGGCGTTTACGAAGTCAATCTTCAGATTAGACATCACTGTTGGAGCAAACATATCACGCTGCTATTCTCTTGACATCCTGTCAAGTCGTTGCTAAATAAAAGCAAACATGCCGGGTCACCGGAAATAATCATCAGGTTAACAACTCTGTTGAGGAGAGAGGAATGAGGGCTCACCCGAACAATCCTGACGACTCACTGGGGGAAAGGAAGAAGGGTTCACCCAAACAACCTTGTAGACTTTGCTGCAGAAAAACGAGAGAGTTCACTCAAACAACTTCAACAACTGCTGGGGAATAACGAAAGAGCTCACTCATACGTTTCCTGTAAACTTTACTGGGGAGCAAGTACTTCTCCTCGAGAGCAAGGTAACCACCTGGTTCATGCTTCATATGCAAATGCTGGAAAAATGGGCGTAATGCTCCGCGCGAAACGGAATGCTACGCTTTTGAGTAAATGTTATGCGATCATGCAAGGAAATGCCCCCAGCAAAATAAATGCTGGGAAGAGGAATCATCCTCTCGGGGAGAGTAACCATTATGCTGAGGAAGAGCTACCCTTCAAGGGAACTGCATTTTCTGCCTGTCTCAACTGGACTTACACTTGAGGATGACAGACTCCTCCGGCGAACACAACACATCAGGCTGATCAACACACTATCCTCTGCTATACTCTGCATGGGGAAAGCGATAAATGCCCTGAACGGCTCTCTGGGAAACGAACCTTCTGGGGAACATAGCCTTCAGGCTACCAGACACTCATGTCATTAAGTCCTCAAACTCACGGGGATAAACAAACTTCTGCTTGCTGGACAATCCTTCAGGATCTGCTTGGGGAAACATTTCATCTACCACTCATGGCTGTGCTCGGCTGGGGATATCAATCTACCTGCCTGCTGCTGGGGAAGTGCCAACCACCTGTTGGGGAAAAGACCTCCACTTCGTTGGGGATTCCAGAAATCATCCTGGGCAACTCTTGTTAGGGACAAACCGATCGCGGCTTGAGCAGCTTCCAAGGACTCGGCTCTCTTGGGGCTTCAGGAACCATCCTGGGCGATCTTAGCTGGAGACTCCAAATATCAATTTGAGCGACCAACCCTGGAGACTGCACTGGGGTCTTAAGAATCATCTTAAGCAAACGACCCTGCTGAGGAATTCAAGAATCGTTTTGAACTGAAGACTTTGCTGGGGAGAATATCAGGAATCATCCTGAATCACTGATCCTTCGGTGGAACACCTGCAAAACAAGAATGGTAACAACCTAGATCATGATTATTATGCATATGCTTCGGCTATGCTCCACATGGTGGAAATGCTATGTTATGCTAAATGCTATGCAATCATGCACAGTGATGCGATCCCGTCAGCAAAATAAATGCCGAGGGGGAAATCCTCCTATCAAGGAGAAAGGACTACTCAGATAGAGGAATCATCCTGCTGAGGAGAACGTGGACATGTCAATCTCAATTGGACTCCATCTGGGGAAAAGATCTTCCGTGGACTGCTGCAGGGAAACAACTTCAACTGATTACTGCAGGGAACGAAGCTTCACGAGAACCTGGACTTACTGAAGGAAAGCGATACCAATCGCGAGAATAAACTGTGTGGCCGTCCCGACTACTCTTATGGGGATAACAACTCTGTGGGGAAACAACTTCAGCTACTCAACACTCCACTGGGGAAACAACTAAACATGGTCTGATCAACTTCCAAGGATTCGGCTCTCTTGGACATCTGCAAACTCGGCTGAGGAAGGAGAAGTCATTCTGCTTCGCTGGAGAGAGTGCGACTCTGGAGAAATACCGCATCGACTGTTCAATACTCTGCTAGGGAAAATCCACTCATGGTCCCAACTTCTTCCAAGGATTCGGCTCACTTGGGGGTTTGCGGACTCAGCCGGGGAGAGAGAAATCATTCTACTTCACTGACTCTGATGAGGAATTTCAATTCCGCCGGGGGAGAAGGAAACATCCACCTTCAGGGGAGAGTACAACTCTGCAGAGGGATACAGCATCAGCTATCCCAACGCTCTACTAGGGAAGAGGGAATCATCCGACTTCAGGAATATCAATCCTGGTCTGCTGAGGGTAATCTTGACCCTAATCTGATAAGGGATAAACGCCATCTCAATTTGCCGCAGTCTCAAACTGCACAGGGGAAACCATCTCAAACTGTACACCTCTGCTGAGAAACAATCCTGGTTCAACAACGTCAACACAGGGAATGCAGGCTACCAATCATGGAGCCAAGTAATAGGTTAGGCTGTAGGATAACAATCCAATGACCGCAAGGCTTCTTCAGAAGGTTCAGGTTTTGGCAGGATAATGACATGATTCCCTGATACTCAATTCTTGCTAGGGTGAACAAACTCATTTGAACAAATTTCCCCAGTACAATTCAACTTGTCCCAATCCGACTTTTGGGAATAATTATCCTGAACAGAAAGCAGCTGGCAACAAGACAATCTTCAGATGGCTTGCCCCAATATCTGTACAACGGAAGGATTCATCCTCCACTAATCAACTCTCAGCATGGTCAGCTTCAATATCTCTAAAGTAGTTTGCCGATGAGCGACTCAACATGCTCTGATTGAACACTGGAGGGATCTGCCCTCAAATCGTAAGAATTCTGGATAACTGCCCCTGATTGGGTCTCGAGAAGATTCACTTCCGACCAACCGCTTCTTGCATAAACTGTCCCATAATCAACTGATGCTCCGGGACTTGTCCTCAGACAAACTGATTCCAAACTCACAAGAAGTCAATGCCCCAAATTCACAGGGCTTCGCAGCATACCATTCTGATCCAGACCTCTGACGATTCAGTCCTGATTGACTATTCCCTGTTGAAGTTCCTCCGCATCAGCTACTGACCTGCAATTAAAATTGTTTATTCACGAATGGTAATTTTAATGCAGTGTTCATGCAAATTTTGAAAAAAATGTTGTACTGTCACTCATTTACGTGTCATGCTAGTGAGTGACGAATGATCCAAAGAGTTCAAACGTAGTGCTGATATGATCAGTGAAAAATACAATAAGGATATGATTAGTAAATCATAAAGGAGTCAGGTTACTCAACCTTATCATAATGCGCTTTCAGAATAAACCCTGCCTCAATTAGGTCTTTTAAGGGTTGTATCGTGGTCGGGTTCACGGTTCGTGAAACAAAGGATATTTGGCTCAAATTATGATTTGTACCCACCCCTTCTACGTGATGTTCTCCGATCCTAAAGTTCAGTTAACTTAGCTCGAGCGCTCGCCTCTTCGAGAGATATGTTGTATATTGGGAACACTGGTTAAAGAATTCACAAGGTGTTTCGGAGTGACAGTTACTCCTTTTTCGTTTTCGGCATCTGTGTCTACACGACTTCGTCCTTGTTCGAGGTTTTTTCTTTTTTATATCCTTTCTTTTTCATTCTTTTGATTCCCTAATTTTTGCCTGGACTGACTCCTTTTGAGTTCTTTTCGATTTTTTCTTTTGAAGTCCAGCGGGATGCCCTGATTTTTGCCTAAGTATTTGCTTTCTAGCTTTTCCTTTTTTACTTAGCGGGCTTTCTTATTTCTTTTTCTTTTTCTTGGAACAAGTCGTGTGACACTGGCTGTCTTGATTGCTCCGAAAGGATTATAACCGTCCCACTCCTGATTGGTGAGGTTTAACCATTGTGGTTGACGAGGTACGACCTCTGGTGAGGAATATGATGTGATTGGTCCTCGAAGGACAACACTCCTCTATAAGACTTGAACGCTTGATCAAGCTAACTGACGACTACCCTGCCTCGGGTTAAGATGTGAGGGTTTAAAAGTCTGAAAGAAACTCCTACTTCTCGGCTCGAAGTGGTTAACAAGAGATTCTCTTCCTTATCTCTCCGGTGTTTAGGGATTTGAAACAATGCCTTATACGTCATGGGCAAAGTTTTATCTGAAAGCAATACGATCATCGGTTATGAGTATTCAGTTTTATCATCCTCCCTCCACTCATTGCTAATCATAGCGATAAAGTGGAGTGAATAAAATGCAAGTGTCAGTGCAATGCAGTAAATGAGTGACAACGACATAACTAATTCAGAAAAATGCATAGTCACTTTATTAATATTGCCATTCGAAACATACAATGTTTAACAGCAAGTAGTAACTGACAGAAAAGAAACTACAAATGCAAATGGTAAAAA
The DNA here is from genome assembly GCA_963859935.3 of Lathyrus sativus. Lineage (NCBI taxonomy): Eukaryota > Viridiplantae > Streptophyta > Magnoliopsida > Fabales > Fabaceae > Lathyrus > Lathyrus sativus. The sequence continues at coordinate 49,646,322 of OZ012736.1, read as the reverse complement.
AATCTGAGGACTGCCAATGCTGAGGACGTCTGCCTGTCTGGACCACTGGCTTCTGGAAATAACCCTCTGAATCTGCGAGCTCAGACAGCTGAGAGGTTGTCACGTACAACCAAAACTCCGTCTGGAAAGGAAATACACCCTTTGTCGATCAATTGTTGCACTTTCGCCTGGAAAGCCTTGCAATCTTCAGTTGAATGCCCCGGAGATCCACCATGGTAACCACACTGAGCATGAGGATTGTATCCTGGAGGGTAAGGCTCTGGCACGGGCTTGAGAGCTTTCGGTTCCACCAAAGAATTCTGAATCAACTGTGGAAGAATCTGGCTATACGGCACAGGCACTGGGTGGAAAGAAGCATTCCTTCGTTCTAAGTGGTTGCGAGGCCTCTTTTGATCCTAGTGTTGGTATTCTTTCCGCCAAGGAGTAAGAGGTCGTCGTTTCTGAGTGGCAATGATCCCTTGTTTAGGCGCTTGCGTCCTTGAACTTGATCCAGGTAGAAACTGCGAGCGAGGCGATTCAGTCACCAAAGGTCGCGGGACATATTCAGCTTCAGGCAACAGAGTGGAATCATTCACCTCTTCTGCAGGGTACGGGATGAATTTTCCCGATGCTCTCATGCCGCCCGGCACAAGCCTAATTGTCCTTGAATCAATAAGGTTCTGGATCTTATTCTTGAGAGCCCTACATGTTTCAACATGGTGCCCCGGTGCTCCTGAGTGGAAATCACAATGTGTGTTGAGATCAACGTCTGGTGACACGTCATTCGGTGGATCCGAAGTCCGAAGCTTGAGAACATGATTCTGAACCAACAGTGGCAACAGCTGGGCATAACTCACAGGTATTGGGTCCACAACTCTATCAAGTAACTTCTTCTTTTGATTATAACCTTCAGGGTTATTCTGAGATGCCCGGCGTGGCTGCTGACGAGACAGGTCTTGAGCTTCATGCTGTGTAGAGGATCTATGAAGTCCACTTGGCTTCAGCACAGGTGGCACTGACGGCAATGGAGGAAGCACTTTGGTCTCCACCTTGGGTGCTTGATCACTCTCCTTTTTTAGCATACTTCTCACCACTCCCATAAGAAAGCTCAACTGATTCTGCAGCTGTTGATTCTCTTCTCTGAGTACTTGCTGGTCCAAGCGCACTACCTGTACGTCATTCATGACCTGCCCCAACTGGCTTTGGATTTTCCCCAACTCAGCTTGTACTTGCTCCATTAGTCTAAGTTGCTCGATTCTGGCTCAAACCTGCAAACACAAGGGTTAGAAGACGAGCCCCCGGCTTCTGTCATGCAAGATGAATAATGCCAATGCCATGGGTGTCTGTACGTTTAGGAGATCACCCCTAATTCTGGTGTCAACGTGCCAACATAGTGTCAATGCAGTGATAAGACTGGATCCATTCATGGAAGAAAATATCTCATATTGCTCGGGACACCAGAATCAGGGTACGAAATGCGCCTGCAGCACAGACACATGCTAATGGAATGCAAACGTGAATATGCGAGCTAATGCAAAATGCAGTCATGCAATAATATATCCAGGTAGCTGCTGTTGTGGAGATTTTGTATCAACAATCACTGACAAGAAGAAAACCCCGGTGTAAGACCACTAATCTGATCTGCTAAGAACGACCTTCTGATAGGACCATATACATAAGATCAAAATTCTGCTCTGTCGAGAACAAATGTCTGATAATAAGGACTCCGGTTGTATGATCAAGAAATATCTGCTGACGAAGTCTTCAGACCCCAAATCAAAAATCTGCCCTATCAAGAACAAACATACAGCTGCTGATGAGATCTTCAGACCCCACTCAAAATCTGCTCTATCAAGAACAAACAACATCTGCTGATGAGATCTTCAGACCCCACTCAAAATCTGCTCTATCAAGAACAAACCACTGATGGCAATACTCTGATCAAACCTGCTCTATCAAGAACAGACCTACACCTGATGATAAGATCCCCTGATCAAAACCTGCTCTATCAAGAACAGACAAATCTCCAACTGAGAAACCCTGGTACCAACATAACTGATTCACTGTCAAGAAAACCAGGTAGTCTGAAGGTCAAAGTTTCCTGCAATAAACCCAATCCCTCTCACAGGTATGGACCTAAACTGACTCACGGTACGACATCCTATGCGTTCATCAGCGTCACAGACTTTCAAAACTGACGATACGATTCCCAGAAGGAGTGGCATCATCAAGTCTTGAAGAGGCCTCACTTAGCTGAATCACAAATGATCGGTTCCCAGAGTCGACAATCCACCAAACCAGCAACCGTCTCAACCCAAAGGGTTGAAAGTGAAGCCAACCGGATGAACCTCGTCTAAGCGTGGATTTCATGAGACACTAGTGCCTGCAAAGCAAGCACGCACCCACTAATTTCCACTCTAAGTCTATAGTGCACTCAAGCCTGGGTCTGGCTTCTCAATCATCAGAACTCCCATCCCACAACAGCACAAATAATCATATTATACTGAAAATAAAATGCGGGAAATAAAGTGCGAGAAGTAAATTGCGATAAATAAACGCAACCCAACGAGTAAACACACAAACGGTAGGATTGACTCGCAGGGAACCGTTGGAGTCCCCAGCAGAGTCGCCAGCTGCTGGGGACGGTCCCAGGCAGCTAGGAAGAAAATCCAAGGCGAGACTCGCATAGGGAAGCACCTTCATCCCCAGCAGAGTCGCCAGCTGTCGCTTGCGCGAAAATAAGGTGTCGGCATGTGTAACACGGTGGGAGAACTGACTTTAAACAATGTTGCGGATAGCAAGAGTCGCCACCGACTTTTATTTTATCCATAAGGAAAGGTTATAAAAGAACAGGAAAGACCTTAGAGAATATTTTGGGTCCGGGGGGTAGGTTATGAAAAGGGAAGGTGTTAGCACCCTTTTCATCCATGGTTATCCATGGGCTCTTAGGTACTTAAGCTCACTTTTGAATTGTTTTGAAAGTGTAGTGTGTGAATAGCAAAAAATTTCAGAATAGTTTAATAATAATCCGTGTATGGATGTGAAAAAAACTTGTTTGAAAATTTTGTTGGAAATTTGTTTAAGTGTGAAAAAGTTTTGAAGTGAGCAAGTATCTAGGAGTAGCCTACCCTAATGTTTTAAGGTCTTTCTTATTCTTTATCCTTTCCTTAGTAAGACTATCCCTACTATAATGGAGTAGGTAGTCCTTACTTTGGATGTTAAGGGACATGTGAGGGACAATTGGATTTTTGAAGGCCATTGTGGGGTGTAATAAGCAAACTGGAGGGACTATCATCATTTTTCGAAAGGGACTCGATTCGTAAAGGCAACCATAAGGGACTTTGATGATTTTCTTTTTGAGGGACTTGCTTTATACACCCCACTTAACCAATATTCATAGGCAACTTGAGGGATATCCCTAGGAAGTGAGACGGCGATTAAAATCGACTTACGTGTGTGAAATGTTTAATCTAATTATCTTATATTAAAATGATCTAATTTTATTTTAATATTACATACATGTTATTACACTCCCTAATTACTAACCATAATAATAATTAAATAATTAAACAACTTTACATCCAAGAAACAATTACAAAATAATAAGCAAAATAATTAAATAGCAAAGATAAATAAAATATAAATAAGCAATAATAAATAATAAAGGGGGTTAATTCTAAGTTTACTCGGCAAGACATCGCATCTTGTGCCTACGTATCCTTACGGGAGTGGAATCAGAGTAATCGTAGTTCCCCTCAATAGGGAGGTTAGAAACTTCTTGACTGTGGTCAAGGTCTCAAGGGGAATAAACGCATCTTAAGGACACGCTTACGTGGAGTGTAGAAACTCCAAATCTCTATGTTGAAATGTTAAGTTGTAATTAGGGTTAAATTAGGGATTCCACGGCGGGAAACCCTAAAATGAGCGCGGCGGCTCTTTGACCTAATGCTAAGGGTAAAATTGTAATTTTGCCTGCGGCGAGGCATTTGTGAAAATTAGGGTTTGTAGTTTGTAGTTTTGAGGATTTGAAATTGAATGTGTGAAGTTTTACGGACTATTGGCGCGGCGGCCAAACAGTTAGACCTAACCTTCGGATGTGTGCAATGTGACAGAAATAATAGTAAACGCGTGAGATAATTGAATCATGCAAACAGAGAGATAATGTCATAATTTAAACCATGCAAGCAGAAATTTAAAGGCAGAATTTAAAGAGCGATTGTTAAGTTCGCGAGGTTACATGAGAGGAGCAGATACAATATGATAATGAAATTTGAATTGAACAATAATAAAATAAAATAAATAACGGTTCTAGTTATTATTTTAAAAAAAGATTTTAGTTATTATTTTAAATTTATCTAAAAAAAAGTTTTTCTTAAAAATAATAGGTTTTCATATTAATTTGGAAAAGATGTTAATGTTATTTATTTTAAAAAACAGATTTTTATATTATAACAAATTTTAATAAATTAATGATAACAATAATAATAATAATGGTAATAATAATGATAATAATGATAATAATAATAAATAATGATAATAATAATAATAATAATAATAATAATAATAATAATAATAATAATAATAATAATAATAATAATAATAAAGCAATAATGAATTTTAAATGTGCCAAATAACCCAACAATGTTGCTAACGCAGAAATGCGCTCATCGCAACCAGATCTAAATCGGACGAAACAAAATTTATCGCAAAGAAAAAGAAATTAAGCAAAAAATAGTATTATTGCTCACACAAAAATGCGATCATCGCAACCAGATCGAACTAACACAAATGTCACGCGTCATGCACACAAATGTGCAAACATCGTATCGACATAATTCGATCAAAAATCTTATATATATATAAACTCTAACAATTTAAAAATTATATATATACAAACGTAACAGTAATAGATAAAGAAAAAGAAATGACGGTAATAGATGAAGAAAAAGAAATAACGGTAAAAGATGAAGAAAAAGAAACAACAGTAATAGATGAAGGAAAAGAAATAACGGTAAAAGATGAAGAAAAAGAAATAACGGTAAAAGATGAAGAAAAAGAAACAACAGTAATAGATGAAGGAAAAGAAATAACGGTAAACGATGAAGAAAAAGAAACAATAGTAATGGATGAAGAAGAAAACTAAATAACGGCAAACGGCACTCACTCCTCTTAGGTTTTTTTCATTCTCCCCTCTTTTCCAACAAGGCAACACATGTATATATAGGGAACAAATTAGGGTTAACACCAAATTGTCAATAATGTCCCTAAAGCCCAAACTAAATAATTAGTTAAGAAAAAATAAAATTTAAATAATTTAAAATAATTAAAATAAACTTAAAATAAAAACTAATAATCCTATTGATTCCTAAAATAAAAAATATTATAAAAAGAACAAAATTTTTTTCAATATTTTTTATTTTATGATTTTTTGGATATTTTTATGAATAATTTAGAAAAAAGTGAAAAAAATAATATTTTAAAAAATGATTTAATTAAAATACGAAAATAATAATTAAATAATAATAAAAAACTATTTTTGTTATTTTTTTAATGAAAGATAGAAAAATTTAGAGTAAAAATAATAAAAAACAAAAAAAAGTGACAAAGGTGAGATTCGAACTCTCAACCTCTCACACTCATAACTCCTTACACATGTCCTCCTGCCAATTGTGCCATTTTTACTTTTTAGAAAAAAAATGCATGCCATATGATATTTACCCAACCTCTCTTTGATGTTGGCAAAAAAAAAATCATGAAGTTTGACTTTGGTTTGACCACAGTTGACCTCAGTTTGACCTTTTAACTGCATTGACTGCTTTTGACTTATCTGATCATCTGACTGAGCAAACTTTTGAGAAAAGTCTTGAAACTTGACATGGGGGTTCTTATACACATATAAGATGTTATGAAGCTCACTTGAAGTCTTGGAAGTCCATTTAGCCTGATTAAAGTCAAAACCCTAATTTTGGATGCACTGCCTAGGAGGTGCATTGTCTGAGGGAATTGTCAACTCTTCTGACCAATTGTGAATTTTGTGAACCTTGTGAATCTTCATAAGATATCTTGTGATACTCATGGGAGGTATTGTGAAGCTTGTGAACCTTCAAGAAGCAACCTACGGACTTCATGAACCTCATGAAAGGTATTGAAAGCACTGTGGGACTTGTGAACCTTGTGAACCTTCATAAAGTAGCTCGTGGACTTTATGAACTTCATGAAAGGTTATGCAAGTTGTTGGAGAACTTGTGAATCTTGTGAACCTTCTTAGAACACAAAGTCTTGTATTGTGAGGGCAAATTTTGGGGTGCAACAGCTGCCCCTGTTCAATTTTCTGAAACCTGAGGGGTTAGATTGGTATATTTGCCAGTCGTAACCTGGAAGGTTGAAGGGGATTGAACACAAAAGCCCAAAAATTTGCACTCACCCGTGCACTAGAGTGGTACAGATGGCTAGTTGAATATGATTGAGTGGGCTTAAAGATGCCACTAGGGGGGGAGCAGTTCAAAATATGGGTGTAGGATGAAAGCTGTCAGGAGTCTGGAATAATAATGATGTAGCAGCATGTCTTCATGAGGATAGAGCAATCAATAGTGATAACCCTAAAGCAGTCTTGAAGCAATGATATGATTTCAGGAGGATAGAACAATGAATGGCTCTAAAGCAGTCTTGAAATAATAATGTGATATGTCTTCAGGAGGATAGAGCAATCAATAGCTCTAAAGCAGTCTTGAAGTAATAATGTGATATGTCTTCAGGAGGATAGAGCAATCAATAGCTCTAAAGCAGTCTTGAAGTAATGATTTCAGGAGGATAGATCAATGGATAGCTCTAAAGCAGTCTCGAAATAATTAGATGGCTTCAGGAGGATAGAGCAATGAATAGCTCTAAAGCAGTCTTGAAGTAGTAATATGACCTCATGAGGATAGAGCAATGAATAGCTCTAAAGCAGTCTTGAAGTAATAGGATGATTTCAGGAGGATAGAGCAATCAGTAGCTCTAAAGCAGTCTTGAAGTCATGAGAGGCTATCAGGAGGATAAAATAACCCTGAGGTTACAATAAAGCAGTCCCAAAGTAATAAGAAGCTCATCAGGAGGATAAAGTAACCCTGAGGTTACAATAAAGCAGTCCCAAAGATCATAAGCTTGTTTGTTGGATAATTAACCTGAAAACAAGGTAGCATTCTGTATAACAACATTAGTTTATGCTTTATGTATGCATGTATGACATGATGCACTTAGGTAATGTACTATAGACATATATGTTATGGTATGATGTAAATGATGTATGTATGCTATGACACTGTTGGAAGTGTCTGGATATCCTTGTATAACAACTGCTGGCCAAGGAAAATAAATCCCGATTCGTTGTTGAAGAATATATAACCCTCCGTCTGCTGGGGATAACAAGGTATAGATAACCTCCCGTTGTTGGGGATAACAAGGTATAGATAACCTCCTGTTGTTGGGGATAGTAGGGTATAGATAAACTTCGTTTTCGTTTGATAGTAGGACAAGTATAACATCCCGTCTTCGTTCATCGTGCCCTTATTGGAAAGTAATTTCCCGTATATCCGTATGAGGATAAAAGAGATGGATATAAATTCCAGGGGAGATTAGACTTTGTGAAAATGGATTAGTCCTACTGATGGTTTGTAACTGTCTTGTAAAGATGAACCGACGAAGCTTCGTTGAGATCCTTCCCTCGTTCGTCCTTAGTAAATACTATTACTGCATTTTCATGCATTTCTGGTAAACATCAATCATATTAAAAGCATACATGCATTTCTGGTAAACATCAATCATATTCAAAGGCATACATACATTCAAACACAACCAATGGAAGTTTCGCTTATGTAAATAGGGTAAAAGTAAATCTGGATTCAAAAGATGGAGTTTATTTATATCAAAAGTGACCCATACACGGGTAAGTTTGTACAAGGAGACATAAACCCTAGTAAGAGAATTTTGTCATGAAGTTTTACAAAAAGAATCAGCTATGTTATTTCCTATTGAGTTTCAATTCTACTATTGCCACTCAAGTATCTCATCTTCTTGCTGTTGAGACGGAAACGATTGGATTGAGCTTTATCTGTTTGAGCTTGAGTAAGTAGTACAACTGGTTGCAGTTTCATGAGTGATCCAAACGAGACATAGTCATACGCTTTAATCCCTAACTTTTGCCTGGATTGCCCTTTCAGGTTTTCAATCCACCGGGATACCCTTTTTTGCCCAAGCCGCCTTTTCAGGTTTTCGACTTGCCGGGTGTACATCTTTTTATATATATCCCTAATTTTTGCCCAAACCCTTTTGGTTTGCCGGGATGCCCTTATTTTTGCCTAGGCCTGTCAACCTAGCGGGTCTCTTTTTATGCGTAGTATTTTTTAACTATGTCTGCGTTTACAGGTTGCGGGAAGTCTTCACCATCCATTGTAGTCAGTATCATGGCACCTCCTGAGAACACTGTCTTGACTACAAATGGTCCCTCATATGTTGGAGTCCACTTTCCCCTAGGATCACCCTGTGGTAATATGATACGCTTGATTACCAAGTCACCAGCCTGATATACCTTTGGCTTAACCTTCTTGTTAAAAGCTTTGATCATCCGTTTCTGGTACATCTGGCCATGACAAACTGCTGCTAACCTTTTCTCATCAATCAAATTTATCTGGTCAAGTCGAGTCTGAATCCACTCATCTTCATCCAAGCCTGCATCCTTCATAATTCTCAAGGAGGGGATCTGAACTTCAATAGGCAGAACTGCTTCCATACCATAGACTAAGGAGAATGGGGTTGCCCCTGTTGAAGTACGTATTGTAGTACGATAACCATGCAGAGCAAATGGTAACATCTCGTGCCAATCCTTGTAAGTAACAGTCATCTTCTGTACAATCTTCTTAATGTTCTTATTAGCAGCTTCAACTGCCCCATTCATCTTTGGACGATACGGAGAAGAGTTGTGATGCTTAATCTTGAACTGCGTACAGAGATCAGTAATCATAGTGTTGTTCAGATTAGAGCCATTGTCAGTGATAATCCTTTCAGGGATACCATACCTACATATGAGATTATTCTTAATGAACCGAGCCACAACATTCTTAGTCACAGATGCAAATGAAGCTGCCTCTACCCACTTCGTGAAGTAATCAATAGCAACCAGGATGAAACGATGCCCATTAGAAGCAGTAGGCTTGATCTCACCAATCATATCAATGCCCCATATGGCAAAGGGCCAAGGAGCAGTCAACACATTCAATGGAGATGGAGGTACATGTACTTTATCAGCATAGATTTGACATTTGTGACATGTTCTGGAGTGTTGATAGCAATCAGCTTCCATGGTAGACCAATAGTAACCTGCTCTCAAAATCTTCTTTGCCATGGTATGACCACTAGAATGAGTGCCAAAGGTCCCATCATGCATCTCTTCCATAATTTCTGTAGCTTCCTTCTTATCCACACAACGAAGCATAGTTGAATCATGATTACGCTTATACAGAATGCCATTACTCAGAAAGAACTTAGCAGAAAACCTTCTCAGGAACTTCCTATCTTTGACAGATGCCCCTTCAGGGAACTCCTGAGCTTCAAGATAGTTTTTCACTTCATAGAACCAAGGCTTCTCCTTTGCCCCTTCAGTGTCAATCTCATTGCAGTATGCAGGCTTCTCAAATCTATCAATGGTAATCTTGGGAGCTTCATCATCCCAGCTGATCTCAAACATAGATGCCATGGTGGCCAATGCGTCTGCCAACTGATTCTCTCTTCGTGGAATATGTCCAAAAGTAATCTCTTTGAAATGTGGGATCAAAGACAACACATGTTCTCTGTAAGGAATGAGATTATCATGCTTTGTATCCCAATCTCCTTTAATCTGACTTACTACCAGAGCTGAATCTCCATACACCTCAAGGAACTGAATCTTCATATCAATAGCAACTTGCATACCCATGATACATGCCTCATACTCAGCCATGTTATTGGTACAATAAAAACAAAGTCTGGCAGTAATCGGGGTATGACAACCTTCAGGGGAACTAATCACAACACCAACACCATTACCATGTGCATTGGAGGCACCATCAAAAACCATAGTCCATCGGGATCCTTGTTCAGGTCCGTCATATTGTCCAGGTTCTTTGGTAACAGACATAATGTCTTCATCAGGGAACTCAAAATTCATTGACTGGTAATCATCTACTGCTTGATGAGCCAAATGATCAGCAACAACACTCCCCTTAATGGCCTTCTGAGTAGTATACTGTATATCATATTCCGTCAAGATCATTTGCCATCTTGCAATTCTTCCGGAGAGAGCAGGTTTCTCAAATATGTACTTGATTGGATCCATCTTCGAAATCAACAAGGTAGTATGGGTCAACATATACTGTCTTAGTCGGCGAGCAGCCCATGCCAAAGCGCAGCAAGTTTTCTCGAGCAGTGAGTATCTTGTTTCACAGTCGGTAAACTTTTTGCTAAGGTAGTATATTGCCTGCTCTTTTCGACCAGACTCGTCATGTTGCCCCAATACACACCCCATTGAGTTGTCTAATACTGTTAAATACATAATCAAGGGTCTTCCATCGAATGGTGGCATTAAAATTGGAGGTTCTAGCAAATATCTCTTGATTTCATCAAAGGCAGTCTGGCACTCATCATTCCATTCCATCACCTGATCTTTCTTCAACAACTTGAAGATTGGCTCACAGATGGTAGTTAATTGGGAAATAAATCTTGCAATGTAGTTCAATCGTCCCAAGAAACCTCTAACCTCCTTCTCAGTACGGGGAGCTGGCATCTCTCGTATAGCTTTCACTTTTGCAGGATCCACTTCAATACCTTTTCCACTGACAATGAAACCCAGGAGCTTTCCAGATCTAACTCCAAAAGTACACTTGTTTGGATTTAATCTCAACCTGTATTTCTTCAACCTCTCAAACAACTTGTGCAGATGATCAAGATGTTGTTCTTCATTCTGAGACCTGGCTATCATATCATCCACATATACCTCTATCTCATGATGAATCATATCATGAAACAAAGCCACCATAGCACGCTGATATGTTGCCCCTGCATTCTTCAAACCAAATGGCATTACCTTATAGCAAAAGGTGCCCCACTGTGTCACAAATGTAGTCTTCTCCATATCTTCAGGTGCCATCTTGATTTGATTGTAACCAGAGAAACCATCCATAAAAGAGAATACCTTATGCTGAGCAGTGTTGTCTACCAGAATATCAATATGAGGAAGTGGAAAGTCATCTTTAGGGCTAGCCTTGTTCAGATCTCTGTAGTCTACACACATACGTACCTTACCATCTTTCTTAGGAACTGGTACCACATTTGCAACCCACTGAGGATAAGAAGTTACGGCCAAGAACCCTGCATTGAACTGTTTCATTACCTCTGCTTTGATCTTTTCTGACATTTCAGGACGCATACGACGAACCTTCTGCTTCTTTGGACGACAATCTTCTTTCACTGGCAAACGGTGAACCACAATGTCTGTATCCAACCCTGGCATATCTTCATAAGACCAAGCAAAGATCTCCACATAGTCACGTAGCATCTGAATCAACCTGCTCTTGACACTGTCCTCTAAATCAGCCCCTATCTTGACCTCTTTTCTGTTTTCTTCAGTTCCTAGATTCACAACTTCGACTGGCTCTTCATGTGGCTGTATAGCTTTCTCTTCTTGTTGTAACAACCTAGCAAGCTCTACAGTTATTTCACAATCGTCCTCGTTTCCGACTTCAGTTTGATAGATCGGATTCTCGAAATTGTAATTGGCAATAGTAGAACTGTTATCAACTGGATCCAGAGTGGATGAGGATCTGCATTTTAGTGACGTGGGTGTGTGTAAGAACACATAGCTGATAAAGCAAAAATAAAAGAAAAAGAAAGACAAGGAACACAATATTTACGAAAACGAAACGTCCACTGATTTTATTGAATGAAGTATGCAAATGAAATGATGACCCGTAACAAGCACACCATTGTGCCCCGGGTAAAGCACATGGCTTGAAAGTTTTAATTGTTCCAGAAATTACAAATTTAAAAACATAACACAGTAATAGTATTTACTCCTGACTAAAGGAGATAGGGATAACATCTTTAGCTTTCCAATTATTGAGTCCAGCACCCACAGTAGGAAAAATCCATGCCTCCAAGTTGTAGTCTTCATCTTGATCTCCCACAGCATTGATAACCCCTTGATTGGTGATACGAACAGCACGAGCACGACGGACAGCCTTCTGGGACTCTGCAGTGAAACCCAAACCAAACTTGTCAGGCTTGTATGGAATATCAGGAAGCTGACCCCAAATAGTACAACCACCTTCTTCCACCACAGCTTTTGCATCATTGAGGGAGGCCATTGCCATTGTTGGAGGGTTTCTGATGACCACAGGAACCTTCTTCACAGCAGGAGGAGTCACACAATCCTTAACAGCCCAGGGGACCACTTCAAATGACTGACATGGAGTTTCAATGTATTCACCTTCTACTTCCAGATACTTGAAAGTGTTTACATGGCTGACAAAGTATTCTTCCTCTCCAAAGACAGTAACAACTTTTCCATTCACCGGATATCTCAACTTTTGATGTAATGTGGAGGTCACAGCACCTGCCCCATGGATCCAGGGACGACCAAGCAGACATGAGTACGAAGGACGAATATCCATCACATAGAATGCAGCAGTAAACACCTGAGAGCCAACCTTGATTGGAAGATCAATTTCCCCATGCACTACTCTTCTAGAACCATCAAAAGCCTTTACCACAATATTACTGGGCTTCAATACCGTATCTTCAGGACTCAGCTTGTTCAGGACTTCCTTAGGTAACACATTCAGAGAGGAACCATTGTCTATCAGCACATGAGACAGGGTAGTGCCCCTGCATTCAATTGAAATATGCAAGGCCCTGTTATGATCCCTCTTGGCAGGGGTCAAGTCAGCATCAAAAAATCCTAACCCGTTGTCATAGGTCAGGTGAGCAACACAATTCTCAAACTGGTCCACAGAAATTGCACTGGGTACATGAGCCATCTTTAGAAACTTGATCAATGACTTGGCATGAGCCTCAGAACATAATAACAGGGAGAGCATAGAAATCTTTGAGGGAGTATGCCCCAGCTGATCAACAATATCATAATCACTCTTGCGAATGATTTTCAATACTTCTTCCATCTGCTTAGAGAGGTCATCAGCAGCTGGCACATCAGTAGATACAGGCTCAATAACAGGACCCTTGCCCCGAGCATCAGTGGTGGAAGTAACAGCAGGAGTAACCGCACTCTTAGAAGCAACTGGAGGAGAGAAGACTCTTCCACTACGAGTGATCTTGCTAGATCCGGCAATATTATCAATGTCAACAGGCATATCAGGTAAAGGCTCCTGTTTGACACCATGGATGTAAACATCAGATCCATAGTGCCGAGGCACAGCTTTGTCAGATGTATAAGGAATAGGACCAGGAGTGGTAATGATCAGAGGAGCTACTCTGGCTTCAGTGACAACTTTCACAGGACCTTCAGCAGTAATCTTGATTGGGCCCTGATGAGTGATTTTAATGGGACCCTTTGAAGTGATTCTTAGTGGTACTTTGTCAACCATATCAACCTCTTCAATCTTCTTACCCTGAGTCAGATGATCTACCATACTTTCTACAGATGCTGGTCTTCTTTCAAACACTATAGTATACTTATCCATGAGACGTTGAATCCCATCTCTCAAAATGAAGCAACTATCCGGCTTATAGGTACAATACAAACAATCTTCACGACAACCTGGAAAGATCCCAGCTTGTACTAACCTCTTTTTGATAACAGACAATGGTGTGCTCAACTCCATAACCGAATAGACATGCAGATCTTCATCAATATCTTCATCAATTGCGTTGACAGTCTTCTCGTGATTTGGCATTGGAGCTGTAATCACATTTGGAGTACCTGGTGGATCAAACTCAATTTCTCCAGCATCAATCATATCTTGAATTTTGTTCTTCAAGACCCAGCAGTTATTAGTATCATGTCCTGGACAGTTTGAATGATATGCACATCGTGCATTGGGATTGTACTTGGGAGAGGTAACATTGGGATTCTGAGGGGCCTCCCTCAGGGTAATAAGTTCAGCTTTCAACAAGTGTTGCAATGCCTGAGCCATTGACATGTTGATCTTCGTGAACTGTCTTCTAGCCCTCTGTTGGTTGCCTTGAGGCTGCTCTGTTGTTGCAGGAGTTGGATTTGAAATATGAACTGCACTAACAGACTGATGCCTTCTGTTACGATCAGGCTGACCATACACAGCATTAGATTCTTTCTTCCCACTGAGAGGCTTCTTTGCAGCACCTGATGAAGAAGTGCCCACTTGGATCTTACCACTCTTGATACCATTCTCTACTCGCTCTCCTGTCATGATCAACTCAGTGAAGCTAGATGATGAGCTTCCAATGAGATGACTGTAAAACGGACCATTCAGCGTACACATGAACATATCAACCAACTCCCTATCAGTCAAAGGGGGTTGAACTCTTCCAGCTAAGTCTCTCCATTTCTGAGCATACTCCTTAAAGCTTTCTTTGGCACCCATAGACATGCTTTGAAGCTGCATGCGAGTGGGGGCTAAGTCAGCATTGTATTGATACTGCTTGTAGAAAGCTTCAGCAAGGTCATTCCAATCTCTGATGTTGACACTCTCCAACTGATAATACCACTCTAGCTGAGCTCCAGATAAACTCTCTTGAAAGAAATGGATCCACAACTTTTTATCAGCAGTGTGGGGTTGAATTCTTCTGACATAAGACCTCAGATGCAATATGGGACAAAAGACCCCATCATAGAAAACAAATGTAGGAACTTTGAATCCAATGGGTATGACCACCCCAGATATCAAGCTCAAATCCTCAAAATCCAGCCCAGATGATTTCTGTAATTCCATAGCATCCATTCTATCCACCAGCATCTTGAATTTGTCTTCGTTAGGCTCATGGTAGTAGTTAGCCTCAGAATCAGAGTCCCCCATAGTGTTGTGGAGACTGCCTCTCTCCTGCTCAGATTCTTCAGATTCATAGTCTTCAACATGTTCCTTGGTCTTGACAGGACCTTTGAACCTTCTTCCCATGTTGAGCAGCCCAGCAGACCTTCTAGCCTTCTTAGTCTTCTTGGCCAGCAGTGTCTTCAATTCATCCCGCCCCTTAGATAGGTTCAGGATCAGCTCTTGGAACTGTGCATTCTGTGCCTGGAGATCCTTAACTGATTGTTCAAGAGCCATTGCTGAAATAAACAGCGAGGAGATGATAAACCTGTGCACAATTATAAACCTGTGATGCAATGATATGGGAATGCATATGCAATGTTTTCAAGGACCGCAGGATTTAAATTTGCTTAAACAAACAAGAAAGTAACTTTTTATTAGTAATAACTTGTTTTGCCTTTTAGGCTTAAAAAATGAAAACGAAATAAGTACAAAAGATGGGGTTTTAAGTCTCCCATGGACGTTTCCTCTTTGTGTTGAGGTATGAGTTGAGGTTTCGTTCCTCATGAAGTAGCTTTGTTAGCTCTAGGATCCTTGCTTGGCTTGCTTTGTAATGAGCCTCGAAAGTATCCCTTTGCTCTTTCAGTTGGATCCATGATCTCTGCAAGTCTTCCATATCAGTAGGCATGTCTGGGTGAAGGATGGTATAAGCTGTGTCTCCTTCAGCAACAAGTTCCATGGTAACTGGTAGGATGGCAGGATATGGCATCATGAGTGTCTGAGCACGAAATCGTACCCATCTGAGATAAGCCTCCATAGGAATGGTGTATTTAGGCTCCAGTGTCTTGCTGTCAATCCTGTTTACCTTTCCCCAAGCTCGGATGAATCTCTGACGGTAACCCTGAAGATCGTTGTCGTAATCAAACACAATGCCCTGAATCAACATGTCATGTGGACCATCGCTCCGGGCGTAACCAAACTGTCGTAAAGCTAGAGATGGGTTGTAGGTGATGCCTCCTCTTATGCCTAGAAGTGGCACATTAGGAAACTCCCCACAACGGTCAATGATGGTGACATTCTCCATAGATCTGGAGCACCAATGGATGTCTGAGTGAGAAAGTGACATGATCCTCTTGGACCATCTGAACCCTTGCTCATTCTTCATTACTGAGCGAGGAAGGTGAGAAATAAACCACCTAGAGAGCAAAGGTATGCAGCACATCAAAGTTCCTCTTGCCCTTGTAGTACGGGTGTGAAGAGAATGTAGGATGTCTCCAAGTAAGGTAGGCACTGGATTGTGACTCAGGAATATGTTGATGGCATGAACGTCTATGAACTGATCAGGATTGGGGAACAACACTAAGCCATAAATCAATAAGGCTAAGATCTCCTCAAAAGCATCGTAGCTCATAGCCTTCAAGAACATTTGAGCTTTATCCACTAATACCTTGGCAAGAATACCTTTAACTCCACTTCTCGTCTCTTAGAACAATGTCAGACTTCTTCAGATGTAGAGCTGCAGCAATAACTTCTGGTTTAAGCTCCTTCTCTAAGCCTGTGAATGGCTTCTGATCAAGAACAGGTATACCCAGAAGTTTAGAGAACTCCTCCATGGTTGGAACCAGCTGATAATCAGGAAATGTAAAGCAATGGTGCTTAGGGTCAAAGAACTGAAACAGCACACTCATCATGTCTTCACTGAACCCTGAAGTAACTAGATCCAATAAGTGACCATGTCTCTTGTTGCACTGGGAATGATCAGGCACTAGGGAAACCAACTCCTTGAGCTTAGCAGGTATCCCTACAAAGTTGATCCTGATGGTGTTTCTACGAGCAGAAGCCATGACCTGCAACAAAGAACAAAGATACATCCTTTGGTCCTTGAAATGGTTAGGGAAAATGATATGCTTATGATGCATGATGATGTCATGATGTCATGCTCAATCACAAACATGTGGCACACACAAACAAGTCACACCATAGCCCTAGGTTTAAAGGCTTGCATGAGGTTCAAAGGCAAGTACCCTCCCCTGAAGTTAGATGGTTCATCCTGTCCTACAAAAGTAACCAGGTTCTAAGGGATCTCAATATCATTGATCCTTCACAAGGGTGGTTGTTCAGAAGGCAACTTACTTGCCAACCAAAACCCTCCAAGTTTAAGATCTCAATGAGCGTAGTATCGAGTGTCAACCAACTTCAGTCTGCACCAAAGCCGGTTACCTCACTACTTTCTAAAGGCCAAGATGAGTTAACTAGGGTTCTAAAAGTCAGTTAGTGCATTGACAACATATGGCAGCCTCAATATTATCCTCAACTTGACTTAAGGAATATAAGCACCAACCAAGAAGTCGCACTAACTATGGCCACCAGATCAACCGTATCGATATACGTCGTACAGTTTCCTTGGTCTATTGCCATTTACCTAAGGTACACTAGATCCGGGTTAGGACCTTTCACACATAAGAGCACCCCAACAATATAATAATAAAGCAAACAAGGCAAACAATTTAAAGTGATCTTAATTCCTAAGGGTACCCCTCTTAAATAGATTCCCAGCAGAGTCGCCAGTTCTGTAACACGGTGGGAGAACTGACTTTAAACAATGTTGCGGATAGCAAGAGTCGCCACCGACTTTTATTTTATCCATAAGGAAAGGTTATAAAAGAACAGGAAAGACCTTAGAGAATATTTTGGGTCCGGGGGGTAGGTTATGAAAAGGGAAGGTGTTAGCACCCTTTTCATCCATGGTTATCCATGGGCTCTTAGGTACTTAAGCTCACTTTTGAATTGTTTTGAAAGTGTAGTGTGTGAATAGCAAAAAATTTCAGAATAGTTTAATAATAATCCGTGTATGGATGTGAAAAAAACTTGTTTGAAAATTTTGTTGGAAATTTGTTTAAGTGTGAAAAAGTTTTGAAGTGAGCAAGTATCTAGGAGTAGCCTACCCTAATGTTTTAAGGTCTTTCTTATTCTTTATCCTTTCCTTAGTAAGACTATCCCTACTATAATGGAGTAGGTAGTCCTTACTTTGGATGTTAAGGGACATGTGAGGGACAATTGGATTTTTGAAGGCCATTGTGGGGTGTAATAAGCAAACTGGAGGGACTATCATCATTTTTCGAAAGGGACTCGATTCGTAAAGGCAACCATAAGGGACTTTGATGATTTTCTTTTTGAGGGACTTGCTTTATACACCCCACTTAACCAATATTCATAGGCAACTTGAGAGATATCCCTAGGAAGTGAGACGGCGATTAAAATCGACTTACGTGTGTGAAATGTTTAATCTAATTATCTTATATTAAAATGATCTAATTTTATTTTAATATTACATACATGTTATTACACTCCCTAATTACTAACCATAATAATAATTAAATAATTAAACAACTTTACATCCAAGAAACAATTACAAAATAATAAGCAAAATAATTAAATAGCAAAGATAAATAAAATATAAATAAGCAATAATAAATAATAAAGGGGGTTAATTCTAAGTTTACTCGGCAAGACATCGCATCTTGTGCCTACGTATCCTTACGGGAGTGGAATCAGAGTAATCGTAGTTCCCCTCAATAGGGAGGTTAGAAACTTCTTGACTGTGGTCAAGGTCTCAAGGGGAATAAACGCATCTTAAGGACACGCTTACGTGGAGTGTAGAAACTCCAAATCTCTACGTTGAAATGTTAAGTTGTAATTAGGGTTAAATTAGGGATTCCACGGCGGGAAACCCTAAAATGAGCGCGGCGGCTCTTTGACCTAATGCTAAGGGTAAAATTGTAATTTTGCCTGCGGCGAGGCATTTGTGAAAATTAGGGTTTGTAGTTTGTAGTTTTGAGGATTTGAAATTGAATGTGTGAAGTTTTACGGACTATTGGCGCGGCGGCCAAACAGTTAGACCTAACCTTCGGATGTGTGCAATGTGACAGAAATAATAGTAAACGCGTGAGATAATTGAATCATGCAAACAGAGAGATAATGTCATAATTTAAACCATGCAAGCAGAAATTTAAAGGCAGAATTTAAAGAGCGATTGTTAAGTTCGCGAGGTTACATGAGAGGAGCAGATACAATATGATAATGAAATTTGAATTGAACAATAATAAAATAAAATAAATAACGGTTCTAGTTATTATTTTAAAAAAAGATTTTAGTTATTATTTTAAATTTATCTAAAAAAAAGTTTTTCTTAAAAATAATAGGTTTTCATATTAATTTGGAAAAGATGTTAATGTTATTTATTTTAAAAAACAGATTTTTATATTATAACAAATTTTAATAAATTAATGATAACAATAATAATAATAATGGTAATAATAATGATAATAATGATAATAATAATAAATAATGATAATAATAATAATAATAATAATAATAATAATAATAATAATAATAATAATAATAATAATAATAATAATAATAATAATAATAATAATAATAATAATAATAATAATAATAATAATAATAAAGCAATAATGAATTTTAAATGTGCCAAATAACCCAACAATGTTGCTAACGCAGAAATGCGCTCATCGCAACCAGATCTAAATCGGACGAAACAAAATTTATCACAAAGAAAAAGAAATTAAGCAAAAAATAGTATTATTGCTCACACAAAAATGCGATCATCGCAACCAGATCGAACTAACACAAATGTCACGCGTCATGCACACAAATGTGCAAACATCGTATCGACATAATTCGATCAAAAATCTTATATATATATAAACTCTAACAATTTAAAAATTATATATATACAAACGTAACAGTAATAGATAAAGAAAAAGAAATGACGGTAATAGATGAAGAAAAAGAAATAACGGTAAAAGATGAAGAAAAAGAAACAACAGTAATAGATGAAGGAAAAGAAATAACGGTAAAAGATGAAGAAAAAGAAATAACGGTAAAAGATGAAGAAAAAGAAACAACAGTAATAGATGAAGGAAAAGAAATAACGGTAAACGATGAAGAAAAAGAAACAATAGTAATGGATGAAGAAGAAAACTAAATAACGGCAAACGGCACTCACTCCTCTTAGGTTTTTTTCATTCTCCCCTCTTTTCCAACAAGGCAACACATGTATATATAGGGAACAAATTAGGGTTAACACCAAATTGTCAATAATGTCCCTAAAGCCCAAACTAAATAATTAGTTAAGAAAAAATAAAATTTAAATAATTTAAAATAATTAAAATAAACTTAAAATAAAAACTAATAATCCTATTGATTCCTAAAATAAAAAATATTATAAAAAGAACAAAATTTTTTTCAATATTTTTTATTTTATGATTTTTTGGATATTTTTATGAATAATTTAGAAAAAAGTGAAAAAAATAATATTTTAAAAAATGATTTAATTAAAATACGAAAATAATAATTAAATAATAATAAAAAACTATTTTTGTTATTTTTTTAATGAAAGATAGAAAAATTTAGAGTAAAAATAATAAAAAACAAAAAAAAGTGACAAAGGTGAGATTCGAACTCTCAACCTCTCACACTCATAACTCCTTACACATGTCCTCCTGCCAATTGTGCCATTTTTACTTTTTAGAAAAAAAATGCATGCCATATGATATTTACCCAACCTCTCTTTGATGTTGGCAAAAAAAAAATCATGAAGTTTGACTTTGGTTTGACCACAGTTGACCTCAGTTTGACCTTTTAACTGCATTGACTGCTTTTGACTTATCTGATCATCTGACTGAGCAAACTTTTGAGAAAAGTCTTGAAACTTGACATGGGGGTTCTTATACACATATAAGATGTTATGAAGCTCACTTGAAGTCTTGGAAGTCCATTTAGCCTGATTAAAGTCAAAACCCTAATTTTGGATGCACTGCCTAGGAGGTGCATTGTCTGAGGGAATTGTCAACTCTTCTGACCAATTGTGAATTTTGTGAACCTTGTGAATCTTCATAAGATATCTTGTGATACTCATGGGAGGTATTGTGAAGCTTGTGAACCTTCAAGAAGCAACCTACGGACTTCATGAACCTCATGAAAGGTATTGAAAGCACTGTGGGACTTGTGAACCTTGTGAACCTTCATAAAGTAGCTCGTGGACTTTATGAACTTCATGAAAGGTTATGCAAGTTGTTGGAGAACTTGTGAATCTTGTGAACCTTCTTAGAACACAAAGTCTTGTATTGTGAGGGCAAATTTTGGGGTGCAACAGCATGACAGAAGAGTCGCCACCTTTCGTTATTTATCCCTCAGAGCGGGAAAGGAAACGATCGGAAAAAACCTGACGAATAAGGGTAAGACAAGGTCATCGCAACCATTGTCTAGGTTCGGGAGTCGGTTACGCAAGGGGAAGGTATTAGCACCCCTCACGTCCGTCGTACTCGACGGGATCCTCGCTTGTTTGTTTACTTGGACGGGTTGGTTATAATCTATCTACCTATCAAGGCTGGCTGAAAAAGAAAAGAAAAATGACTCGGCAAAGCGTCGCACTTTATGCCTACGTATTCTCATCAGAGAATGAGAAATCAGAGTCAACGTAGTTCGGCCTACGAAGGGTTATGGGGGAAGGTAGCTCGCCAAGACTTCGCCATCTTGTGCCTATGTACTCTCAACAGGCACGAGAGATCAGAGCTCACGTAGTTCGGGAAACTACGGTTTATTTCCTGTCTTTTACGAAAGAAGTGTTTTTTATTGTGTTTGCGATTTCAACCGCACTAGAGACTATGACCTGAGAGTGAATGCGTCGCATGTCACCGAAAGGGTACCATACTAAACATCCAGATTGTGGAAAAGAAACTCTCCCACAATCCTTTCTCAGATAGCTTAAGGCTCGTAACGTACGAAAGAAATCATTCATGATTACTGTATCTTAAGCTGTTTTGAGATGAGAAGAGAACAGGCCCAACTAGGAGGGAGACTATCAAGTCCTACTGTTATCATGCCATGGATTCATCCTATGGTTGAGGTTTGAACAGGGAACTCCTAGATGTTGTCATGCATAGGTTTCAACCTAAAAGTCTATCATCAAATCCTTATCAAAGGAAATGAGAGTCCTAAGGGATCATGTCAATGATACACCAACAGACAAAGCATCAGCTTAACAGTAAAATGCATGCAATGCAAGTGAGGGAGGAAACGTGTGTGGGGCTTCAGCCTCCACAAGATCATGTCAACCTCAAGCCAGTCATGAAATAACAGTAATCATACTGAAAAATAAACAACATGCTATCAAGCAATAAACAGTAAACTGCAATCATACAAATAAAAGAAATGAAGTGCCATCAGGCAAACAAACCACATGAGCAAGGGAGCTGGGCTCTACCGAATACCCGTAAGCAAAGCCATGCAATAACAATACAAGCAGAGGGAGCGACTCAACCTATAATGCAACCATGCTCCTAGACTGAACTTATTCTAGATGGACTTAATCTAATGCAACAGACAAATCAAGCAAAACACACAATACAGAAAAGAAAAACAGAAGAAAGCCTCAGCTCCTCCAGCAGCAACTCAGTCTTCAGACTTCAATCATCAACTGCTTTCCAGGTTTCAACCTTACAACATGAGTATCAACTCGTCTTCTCCCTTAAGCTTCAGCTTCTTTGATCAGCTCCGCCTTCAGGCTTCACCATCTTCAGGGATCTTCAAGTATCAACTTGATCTTCATACTCTTCAAGCTTCAGCTGGAATGGCAGTCTTCAAGGATTCATCCTCTTCAACAATCTTCAAAGAAGTCTTCATCTTCCTGCTCAGGCTCTGACAGCTCTCAAGAATAATCAAAACCAGAGAAAAATTACTACTGGATAAGCTGGGGGATATTGAACTGCTTATTTGATCACCAAAGGTGACCTATAAGGGTTCAATATCAAATGAAGGGTTCCCTCAAAAGTTCTACCTCCTAGGTATAGTACTAATCCCTCCAAAGGAGAGAGGTGTATACCCTGGAAGGACTTTGAATCACAGGGAGGAATGGATGTGAAGAATGCTATCCATGTTTGAGAAAGAAATTATCTATCTAAGCTCTTCCTAATCCTATCCCTAAAACAAAACAAAAAGAAGAAGAACAAGCTCCTCAAGCTCCTCCAATCTTCTAGTATGCTCCATCAAGCTCCTCAAAGAGATACCCTGCTCCTCAAGCCAAAGGAAACTCCAAACCAACACAAACTAAACAACACTAGCCCTAAAGGCCACACAATCAATCATTCAATTCAAAAATCAACCAAAAATAGTATATTATTCTATTAAATCCTAATATAAATGCTAGGGGATCCTAAATGTCTACCCTTAAGTCCCATATATTCCCCATACACTAATTTGGCCTATAAAACCCCAAAATAAAATTGTTCAAATTCAACCATGCTTCATGAACCCTAATTTTGTTATGCTAATGCTAGCCTAAACAAACTAATCAAATCTTAACCTAAAAATCATGAAATAAATCTAGAGGGAACTAAGGCTCAATATCTAATCATATTAAAAAGAATGGACTAAAAAACCTAAGGGAAAGTCCTAAAATAAATTCTACAAAATTAAGTATACACCTAAACTTCTAAAAAAAAGCTATTTACATGGAAAATATACTAAAAATATTAAAAGAAAATAAAATGCCAATTTTATTTATTGATATTTTTCTAGACATGATTATCAACCTAATGCAAAAACAAGCAATTGAAAATGTTAATTTTCCTATTATTTATGGATTTTTAAAGATGCTAAAAAAAATTAAGGAAAACAAAATCACAAAATTGAAATAAAAGGGGAGGGGGTGTGATTAGAAGCTGCGCCCGGTTCATTATTATGATGGTCTGAGACAGGGGAGGTTCAGTTAGCAAGCGTGCACCAGGCCCAAGATCCATCAGAAAAGCCAAAAAGAAAATTAAGGGAAAATAATAAACTGGCGGTGCAAGAAGTAACAACTTCTAGTTTATTTTGTTCATGGGCCCTGGACGGGGGTGTCTACAGCAATATTACCTCAGGCCCATGGTCAATCGGGAATTAAAAGATAAATCCAAAGAAAAAAAATAAAATTCAGTGGTGCGAATAGTAATAATATTTAGTTCATTTTGATACGTGGGCCTTGATGGGAGTATCAACAGCATTTGGAACCCTAAGCCCAAAAGAGGCTTTTAATGAAACGCTGAGTTTCATCCTCAGCTTCCCTCCCAATTCTCACTTTTAAACCTGAGCCGTTAGATTCGCGTTCCAGTCAACAGTCAATGGGTGATCCAACGAGCGTGATGTTGTCTTCAACCTCTCACTCTAGGGTTTGTACAAGCAATGCCATGAACGCAGCTTCACACGTACAATTTCCTCTCCCTCGTATCAACTCATAACAGCACCAAATTTAATTCTTTAAGACCCTAAATTGATCTACTCATCAAGCTTAACACAACTACAATCCTAGTTTTCATTGAAATGGCCTACAACTGGAAACCCGATGGCATCAACTTCCATAATTACTCAAACATCAACCTTCGTGTTTCTTCATTTTCTTGATACTATCATGCTCAGTACGTATCACTGATCACTCTAAGCCATTTATCTTGAATTAAGATCCACTATACGATGAGTTCTTGTTCCATAAAGCAAGCATGTCAAACTTTTGAACCTCACCAAATGCTCTCTAAACTTCCAGCATCAATCCCTAATGGTCTCTAATAAGTTCTATACTAACCACCTAGCCTAATGATGCATAAATAAAGAGATGGAGGTGCTTTTGCAAACCTGAAAAATGGTGATGGCAAGTGCAGTTACACTCCAATCAAATGCTTGAAACTTGTCACAAATGATCTTCAATGGATGAGAACCTTTCTGTTTGCAAGATCTTGGATGGACAGTGCTTAGATTGTGAGTTTGGATCCAACTTGCTTCACTTGCAATTTTGAAGCCACACCTTCAAACATTCATCAATGGCCACTCCAATCTGTGTGTATGTATTCAGTATGATCCAGAGAATTGATTTGGGGAGAGGAATTCAATGGAGATGAAGAAGAAAATGGAGTTTGATCTTGAATTGCAAAAATGGAAGAAATGGTATATCACTCTCTCTTTTCTCTCTTTTCACCAACCTTTTGCACTAATGGATTCCATTTAATATATAGAGGATGATGGACAGATCTAGAAGTTTCTGGATGGATCTTAGAAGATTCTAGAATGAGGTGGAAAGTTCATGAAAATCTCACTTAATGACACTTTGAAAATATCACTCATCTCATGCATACACCTCTAAACTTGTGTTAAAATCTCTCCTCATGAGATATTGAAATGGTATGTGTGAAAAACAAGCTCTTATGATGCAAGAAACAACATTACAAAGCAAGTCCCATTTTTAAACCCTAACTCAAAAAAGTGGCTGAACCAATGTCTTTAAAAAGATGTTTGGAATCAATTTGGTATATTGGATGACCCATTTTGGATTTGTAGATCTCTCAAACCAATTTTTTATTTCAACTTTTTCAACTTATATGCCTTTTTTAGGTCATTTTCCACCAACTTTGGTCAAGTCTTGTTCTATGCATTTCGAAACTTTCATGACTTCTTTTCTAGACTTAAAATGACATTTTGAGCAACTTTTATGTTTTGAGTTTTTTCATTTGAGGCTTGGAAATAGGAGATATGGCCTTTGCTTAAAATGACCTATAATCACCAAATGACCAAAATACCCTTGTCTTGTACAAACCATAAGTTGAGTTCTACAAATCCTATAAAGGACTTCTAGTACTATCTAGAAAGCTAATAAGATGCTCTTCAACATTCATGTTGACCAAGAGATCATAGGAATCATCCTACTAGGGCAAAAGTTGTCTGCAATTTGGGTGACTTTCAAGGACCCAGATTCACACACCTCAGATGACCTGTAATTTGTCCAAACCATAACTTGAGCTCTGCACATCCTATCAAAGACTTCTACCACTCAAATTAAATCTAAGAACAAGCTCTACAACATTCATGTTGTGGGGAAGATGAGATATCAATCACATCTTGAGCTAAAACTGCCTGGAAGATAGGGATCAAACTAGGGGATTTTACACTGCCAATCCTTAGAAACCCTAGCTTAAACTTCTCAAACTCCTCAATCATGATGAGTTGGTCTAAGAATCATCTTTATAACATCTCCATACATCATTCCATGATCTCATGGCTCTTGGATTAGGTCTCAACCTTCTCCAAATCTTCAGTTGACCTAGGGTTGACCCAGTCAAAACCCTAATTCTACCATTCATGGTTGAATCTTCTGAATTCTTGCATAATGACCTCTCTGGGCTTCATGATGGCTTTCAAGACATCTCATAGGCTTTCTAAAAGCTTCAAGTTCATTCTCATAGTCTCAGAATCATCTGAGGAGCACCCACAACTCTCAAGTTATGAGGCACACAACTCTGGTTTCAACCAATTCTTCTGAGGATCTCTTGAACTTCCTGATGAAGGTATCAACCTCCAAAAACTTGATGGATAAATAAATGTTGGTCAAATTTTGGGGTGCAGCAGTATGCAGGTTAAGAGGAGTAGTTAAGAGTGTGCCCTTATCCCTGGTAGTTGGTCAGTGCACAGTTCATCCCCACAGATTGCAGGTATATGCATCCTTCCTAGAGAGTCAAGATCAGACTTCCTTCCACCAGGTAGGTGTAGTATCTTCCCTAGTAGTGGGTTAGCGCACGGTTTTCTCCAGCCGGTTGCCTGTAGGTACTCAGCTCAATAATGCAGATCAATGTCTCCAGCAGAGCAGATTTCCCCGCAAAGTTGTATATTTTCGGCGGGTATGGTTGGTTCCAGCGTCTCGTTGTTTATCCTCGGCCGAACTTGTTATTCCCCCCAAGAGAGCTGAATCCTAGAAGGCTGTTCGGGCCATTGTTTGTCTTCTCCAGCAGGTGAGAGTAGTTGAATAGTTGTTTCTATATTTCCCCATCGGAGTCCGTATCTCCAGGGATGTTCTATTTGCGAAGGTCGTCCATGGCATCTCTTCCTCAGCAGTTTGTGGTTCGTATACCCAGTTTCGCAAGTACAGGTTCTCGTAGAATTGTGTTTCCCAGTGGAAAAGTTGTCTGAGGTTCGTTTCCCCAGGTTAAGTCCAATTAAAATTGGTGTGTTTCACCTCCTTAGCAGGATGATTCCTTCTCCCCATCAGGATGATTCCTTCTCCCCGGCAGGGTGGTTCTCCCTTCAGCATTTATTTTGCTGATTTGGTTCCGTAGCATTTTGCATGTGTTGCGGTGAAAATTTGATATCAAGCTATTGATTAACTTGAACCTTATTTCTTTTACAACCGATCTTTAATTTATCCAAAGGAAAGGTCTAAAGAAAGAAAAATCCTTTTCGTGATGTAAAACATCGCTAAGAGATTCGGGGATCGGGGGTTGGTTATACCTAGGGAAGGTGTTAGCACCCTAAACATCTGTAGTACTCTACAGGAACCTTTTGTTTGATTGCTTGCTAGGTTTGTGAAATATGTACTATGGTTTTAGGATTGGGAGTTGAGTGTAAAGATAAATAAAGACCTAATTGGTTTTCTAAATTTGCTCGCAAAGACATCGCATCTTCTGCCTACGTATCCTGACTAGGATAGAATCAGAGCAATCGTAGTTCACCTCACGAGGGAAAATAACACTTGATGACAATCAAGATTCAAAGGGGGAACAAACATGACAATGTTTGTGTGGAGTTTGACAAAACTCCCTAAGCTAAATTGTAAAAACGGGGAAGTAAGAGATCATGACGATGATTCTTACGCAGAGTTGACGAACTCTTTCCTAGGGTTCTAGTTGAAAACGCTCCTAGTACGGGTGGGTCTTTTAGACTTTAAGAAAAGTCTAATGCTTCTAATCTAAGTTTGAAAATGACTTAACAAAGTCAAGGGTGTGATTGAATAAGTTATCCATGACATCGAGGGTCAAATGGACAGACCTTCCTTTGGAGGAGACTGGGGAAATAATCAGGTGAAAGCTAACGAGCTTCATCATTTGGGGAGAAAAGAAAAATAAATGATAAACAAGATAACAATCAAGATACAACACATTCATGGTGACAACCAAGTAAACAATGAGAGATGGTAAAAATGAAACATGAAGGTAACAATTAACAGATGAAATAATCGACACTGTGACAACAGTTCGCATTTGATGAAAATCAACAGATAAAAAATAGTAAACACTAAGAAATAAATCCTAGCATGTTAACTAACACATATAGACATGGATTCAAACAAGTTTCAAGAAAAATAATGAAAGGAAACATATAAACATTCATCTGCAATTATACAAACGATCGCGAAAACGCGCACAACTTGCACATAATTAAAGTAAGTTATAAAATATGCAAACATAAAAAATAAAAGCATGGCATGAAAGTAGACATAAATATGAACACAATGGAAAAAGAACGGACGAAAAACGATAAAAAACAAGTGAGATACGAATTTTTCAAGTTTACACTAAAAATCACAAAAATGGATAAAAGAGTTGCCCTCCTCAGGGGTCGAACTCAGGAACAAGGGGTGAAAGGCGCATGCTCATACCACTGGGGTGGCTATACATCCATTGATGAAGCCTCCCCTAATTAATTATAAGGGTAACATTGAACTATGGCTGGGCAAGAACATAAATCAAACCAAATACGTTTTACGCCGTAACTTTCTAACCGCTAATCGGATCGACACAAAATTTATATGGAAATTGGGTAGAATTGAATAAGGAACATGATGGTGGTCTCAGCTTTTCAAAATTCTCACTGTGGTGGAAAATTCGATAGTGGCTGCATTGTGAGGATATGAGGTGCATTTTGATGTTTTCAAATCAACTCAAGTGTTTTCAAACCATGGTAAACACACATACAACTTTCAAACATAATATAAAATGATGTTATCATCTCAAACAAACTCGGTACAAACAGAATATGACAATGGTATGGTGAAATGCCAAAATGAAGGTAAACTGCATTTTGAAGTGAGTAACTTGTTTCAAACAGTTTTCAAACAAAACAATCATGCAAACACAATGCAATAATGATATGGGAAGAGCTCATGCAGTGAGTAGTGCTCAAATCAAACTGTGGTGAGTTATGGCATGTGAAATGCAAAATTGGCATAAATGATGAGCAAGCATGATGACAGTTTGTTTTTAAATCACAAAGAGATCAAAGCAGATCACACATACATGTCAAATATGTCCTATTGAATGAAACTAGGCATGCAAGAAAGCTCAAATTCATCTGCTGCAAAAATTGGTGTCTTGACTGCATTTTGGTAAAAAAGGAAGGTGCATGAAAAAAGCAACTTCAATTTCTATGCAAATTCTGACTTGGGGGTCTACTTACACAGCACATACATGTCCTAGGTGATGATCCTATCCACTCACATTAGCTTAGTTCATGCAGAAATGGAAAGTAGCATGTGAAGTGGCTTTTTTGTGCAACTGTGTATCTTGAAGTGTGATGTGGTGATGCAAACAGTTTCAAAGTCATATGATTATACAAACACATTATAAATGACAAATATGAAGTGTTGGATCAAGTCTTTTAGTGAAAGACAAACTGATGCAAAAAATGGTGTGTGATATGTCACTTTGTGAAGAAAATGAGCTTTTGAAGAGTGAGATTTTGATGCAAAGAGTTTTAGTGCAAAGTGATTATGCCAACATCCTAGAAATGGTTAATATGAAGTGCACAACAAATGGTTTTGGTGAAAATCAAATTTATGCAACAAGTAGCATTTGAGTTGCATTTGTGTTTTTTGGTGTAAATGATGAATTTCAAATCTATACACAAACAGTTAATAGCAAGTATTCACACAACCTTCTAATGCACTTTAAAACATGTGTGTATGCCAAAATCAATTCTTTAATGTGCTATGCAAAAGATGAAGTTTCATGTTGCTTGTTGTGTTTGAAATGCATTTTTCTTAAAAAAAAGGGAAACTCTCAACAAGTCATTTTTTGAAGCACCAAGCTGTCTCTACAGTTTGCACATGATAAACATAGAGTATTCCTAAGTGAGTTTAATGCAAAGGTCAGTTTGTGTTAAAAAATGGTATTTGAGTAATTGATGAATTTTTGATGTTTCAATGAGAACATGTGAATCTGTCTTAATGCACAAACACAGAAAAAAGAACACCTAGGCTTTCTCCAAATACCTATTCAGACATGCTCATCTAATAAAAAGCCACAACTTATGATGAAAAAAAATGAGTTTGTCATGTTTGGATTCCTTGACAGCATCCAGTTAAGAAAGCAAGGTAGGGAAAGCTTATGTTCAGGGCAAGATAAAGATGATGATATCTAAGGGCCTAAGGTTTAAAGCACCAAGGGCTGGGAATTACCTTCTGTCAGCAGCCTGTTAATTATGGAGATTGTCAACAGCCTCCCAAAAAAAACTGGATGTCTGCAAATGGGGCTATATCTGTTACAAATTCAATTCTGAAAGTCTTAACAGGTTTTTAAACAAGCTGCCTCATCATATCCTATCAAACCACAATAACCTCAACTCAAAGATATCTCAAGATAGCAAGCCTTGTATGATGGATTTCCTATGGGAGTGGTGTCAACTAGGTTAGCCACCAGTTCTGAATAACCTCAAACCACAACACCTTATCATGACAGATTAGTCCTCATAGCAACATGAACTATGGCTAATATCTAAGTTAAACTAGCAGGCCCAAATTCTATGTCAGTAGTGAGATTGGTTTTCTGCAAAAAGTGATTTTTCCCTAAATGCTACTGTGATCATGTTTCCATCAAAATCAGTCTGCTACCAAACAGAAAAAAAAGGTCTGACTTGCCAATGATATTTTTAACAGAAAATGGTTAACTAAACTACATGTAATTAAAACCAACAATTATGAGTCCATTCCCATGACAGCAAGACAATTTAGAAACCATAACCAGCACATAATTCCTAACAGACTACATGCTTGTAACAGGTGATGAAACAGTTGAAACCAGTAGGCAAACATACCAATACACAAAGTTAGATGTATTTTCAAGTTTGAACAAAACCTTCCCAATATTACCCTAAAAACTGAACCTAAAACTTCCACATAAAACTGCAGCAGTCATTTCAAAGGCAAGGATATTAACCAAGACATGATGCAGGAGAAAAGCAGGTTGAGCATTAACACATAAACCACAAGTATATCATCAACTGATTTGGAGTCCCTAATCTATTCTAGTACAGTGTATGTGGCCTATGATACTTGGGCAGCAATGTGTCACATATAGGCATACCAAGCTTGAAATAGTTTTGACAGTAACAAGGCATTGAAATGGAACAAACCACACATATAACACAAAACAAAACATGATAGCACATCGGAATACACAAAACTTCCATTCTTCACAATGTTGGTATTGAGGTATGCACATGCTTATAACATGATAATGAGATTCTAAGCAAAAACCAAAAATGATGCATTATGACATGGTAATGAGTGAGCATGGTATAGACATGACATACCTGTGGTGATGAACTCAAAGCAAGCCAAATTACTCCTAGAAAACCAGAGGTGCTAAAATTCCTTATTGCCTTGAAATTATAATTTTGAGAAAATGCAACTTTGGTGCAAATGGAAGAAATGTGAGTTGTTGATGGTTGCTAGTGATCTTGACAGTTGAGAAACACCATTTGTGAGGTGTGTGAGTGACTAGGATGCCAAGATACTATGTGGAATGCGTTTTGGCAAGTTTTGTGGATTTGGTCAAAGTATGATAGGTAGAAGTTTGACTTTTTGATTTTTGAGGTTTCTTGGTGGTTTAATGGATTACACCCCTTCTATATGTTATTTAGAAGTTGTGTGGAGGGTGGTTGAGGTATTGGAAAGGATAGGAATGAATTTGGGCAGATTTCACTTCATGACCATCTTTGGTGTTTTTATGGATTTTGTGATTTTGAAGATTTGGTGCAAGATGAAGGAATTGTGATAACAAAGATTCTCTATGGTTTCTATCAGATGTCTTGTGTGTGAAATGAGGTGAATGAGCCCTCTTTTTATAGAGAAATGGATTGAGGTGCTTGCTAGAGACCTTTCTTCACCATGAAGCAAGCTTTAAGATTTTTTTGAAACAAACCTCCCTTTGAGGGTTTTCCCCTTGTTCTGCTACAAGACCATTTTTTTTCAAAGTCCCTTAATGATTTATGATGTTTGTAGCAGGCTATAGATCATAGGGAAGGGGCTGGTACAGCCTTTCACTTTACACCTCATGCTTGGAAGTGCAACTTGCCCACTTGTATGGCAATGAAGTCCAAGCTTTGATTTTGGGCTATTCTTCCACAATTTTCTCTTGTTTCATGCTACACAAATCTGATATATCACGTACAACAAATTGGATCAAGAAAATTTGGCAAAATTAGTGAAATAAGTCATTCTTGAAAATTGGCCAATGTGGGACTAAAGTGTGAAATCCTCAACTTTGCACCTATGTAACTTTCTGCTCATAACTCCTATTGAGATGTTCTAGTACAATTTAGAAAGCCCTCACATAGCTCTAAAACATTCATGTATTCATGAGTTTCAATTTCTCGAAGTAACTCGGCCAAAAAGCCCTCCAAAGTTGCTAAAAATGAGCTTAAAAAGTGAAATTTTCCTAAGTCTTTTTCCCTTCTTGAAATGAATTTGACCATAACTCAAAATCTATGCATTTTCTGATCATGGACCACTTAGGGACTTTTTTAGGACTTGTCAAGAGCTTCCAAATGAGTTTTGAACCAACTCAATTGGATGTGTGGTTAAGGAGTTATGGTTTAGCCCTTTTCAAAACCCTATTTTCCCGATTTCTCGATTACTCCTTCATCCTTGAGCCAATGATCATGAAAATTGATATGCAAGTCCAATATGACATAAGGAACAACTTTGTTTCACAACTTCAAGTCCAATTCATAAAATTTGGAAAGTTGACTTTTCGGTCAACCATACGATCGATCGGTGCCGACTGAGTTGCCTGTTGACATTCTGGACATCCTGAGACTTTGATACTTCTTGAATGGTCTTTAATAAGCTATATGAACTTCATGGACCTCAATCCCACCATTACAACACCTTCCAACACCAAAGTCAAACCACAGTTGACTTTTCACTAGTTAAAAACCCTAATCGGGGCCTCCCGACTGCACTGTCTTTGATTCTGAACTGATTTCTTCAAATTGGCTTCTCATTTGACTTTGATATTATCTTTGATTTCATTCCATGATTGAATTAATCCCACAACATTGGTTGATCATTCCTTTGTAATTTCAAATCTGTCGGCGCGGAAACCCTGATTCATCTGTAACTTCGACAACAATGAACTTGTACTGAATTAGGATTAGAAAATTCATGATCATGCTTCTAAAATGATAATGAGAATCTAAGGGGTCAAAATTTGGGGTGCAACAGTTGCCCCTATTTAAATATCTTCGCTAGATGGAACTGAGAGATGACAATCCTCGTAGAATCGCAGTGAAAGGTATTTAAATATAGAAAAACCGAAAATTTTGTCCCTTAGATCCGATGTCATGCTAAAGGACAAGTTATGATATGCCATGAATTCTAAATGATGCTTTATGATGATTGAATGCAAACAACACAAACGCAAAGATAGGAATAAAAGAATGGTAAAAACGACCAGTGACAAACGCGAGGATTCGACATTGGGGACTCGTACTGGGGAAAACTAAATTAACAGTTCAGACATGACTGATAATGTAAGAAGGAAAACTTCACATGGGGAATAGGAAAATACAATAAAGATGACAATCTTTTTGGAAAAGAAGTACTTCACCGGGGAGAAGAATAGACTTTCACTGGGGAAAAGGAGATATTCTTACTGGGGAGATGGAGACTTAATTCCACTGGGGGGAAGGAGAAAAGCAGACTTCATCGGGGAAGCGAAAGATTGGATACAACCTTACTGGGGATGATCAGATGAGGAACTTCCTATAGCGAAGAGTTCAAACGGGATCTTCTGGAATGGACTAGAAACAAGACTAAGCACACTGGGATACTAGTGACGACGAGATCTCCGGGACTTGACTGGGAACATGGATCACTGGGGATATATCCTCAGCTTCTGCAAATAGTTCACACAGTGCTGGTAATCAAGAAACGTCCTGGGGAAACTAGTAACGACCAGAATTCCAAGTAATGCCAGTGACGACTGGTCTTTTAATGGTGATGGGTGACGACCAAATCAGGGTATCAATGACAATTGGTTATGAAACAATGCCAGTTACTATTGGATTTTTAATGAAGATGGCGACGACCATGATGGGGAATACCAATGAAAATTGGTTACGAGGATGCTAGTGATTACTAGATCTTAGCTAGGGTGTTGGTAACGACCAAAACGAAACAGATTCCAATAACGATTGGACTCTAGATGATGATACCAGTTACGACTGGGTTTCAAAGGGAAAAAATTGGTGACAACCAACAAGATACTAATGATGACTGGATTTAGGCAGTGCCAGTGACGACTGGACTTCATGGGGAGAGTTAGTAACAACTAACAAGATACCAATAACAATTGGAACAATACCAGTGACGACTGGATTCCCTGGGGAAAGGTTGGTAACGACCAAACCAAGAGGCGCCAATGACAATTGGATTTCTAAACAGTGCCAGTGACGACTGGACTTATACGTGGATTTGTTAGTGATGACTAACGAGATACCAATGACAATTGGATTTAGACAATGCCAGTGACGACTGGGCTTAAAAGGAAATAGATGGTGACGACCAAATGAATGCCAACGACTATTGGTTTGAACAAAATGCCAGTTACGACTGGACTTATACTTGGAAATGAAGCAAGTAATAACTTAGACTTCATGGGGATTGATAGATGTCACCGACTCTGGGAACAAACGAATCACACTGATCCCATGATGAGGGGTGTACGTAGACTTGGGAAACAAACCCGAAGACCTACTGGGGAATAGAGCCTGTAGGTAGATTTTGCTGAGGTGAATTCAAACAGATGTCCAGAAATACTTCGCTGGGGAAAGAACCTTCATATCATCACAAGAAATCCTGAGGGATAATCTTCAATCTTGATAACCATACATGGCCAAAGGACTCTTCATCGCTCAACTTGCTAGCATTTCATTGGGGAATGTAAATTCTGACTGTGTATCAAGACTCCTGCTACCCTGAAGTTTCGGGGAAGTATGATTTTCCTCAAGTCTCTCCACAAGTTAAAACAATTTGTTAAATCTTTCCAAGATATTTTCAAAAATTTGGACTTTAATGCTTTCAAAAACAATCGTTGACTAACGAACGGTATTTTGCATAACAAAGAAAATAAGGAACTGATAATTTGCACAAGAAAGAAAGGCTCAAAAGGCTGATTTTATATAAAGGATGAAATCTTGCCAATGACAATATTCCATGGAAATTTTACAAGTAAAATGGCAAAAGTGGATAAGGTTACATTGAATCCTGTGACCTAACTATCCCTAAAGACTAGAATTCTCCAAGATCCTTGCTTCTGACGAGAGCTGTTGAGATGAATCTTTGTTGAGTCTGCAGTGTTGACGACTTCGTCTGATGCAGCGAAACGCCTTTGTCCCTAATTTTTGCCTGGATCGCCCTTTCGGGCTTTCAATCCACCGGGACGCTCATTTTTGCCTAAGCCGCCCTTTCGGGTTTTCAACTTAGCGAGCTTTTTGATTTCTTTTCTCTTTTTTCTTTTCTTCTCTTTTTCCTTTTTACCCTAACTTTTGCATAAACCGTTCTTTTGGATGTTCCAGTTTATCGGGTACTTTTTAGGCGTAATATTTCCGAACTGCGTCAGAGTTTATTGGGTGTGTGAGTTGTTCTCCGTCCATGGTAGTAAGGATCAGTGAACCTCCGGAGAATACTGTCTTCACAATAAAGTGGCCATCGTAATTAGGCATCCACTTCCCTCTTGCGTCTTTGTGAACTGGTAAGATCTTCTTGAGCACAAGTTCTCCTTCGCGGAACTCTCTGATACGGACCTTTTTATCGAACGCTCTCTTGATTCTTTTTTGATACAACTAGCCTCTTCTAACTTGGTTTCCATGATGACTCTGAGGGATGGTATCTCGACCTCGATGGGAAGAACTGCGTCCATTCCATATACCAGAGAAAAGGGAGTTGCCCCTGTGGAAGTGCGGACGGAGGTTCTGTATCCGTGCGGGGCAAATGGTAGCATTTCATGCCAATCTTTGTAAGTTTTAACCATTTTCTGCAAGATCTTATTGATGTTTTTATTTGCAGCTTCCACAACTCCATTCATCTTTGGACGGTAAGGGGAAGAGTTGTGGTGTTCGATTTTGAAGTCATCACATAATTCTTTCATGACTTTGTTGTTCAGATTGGTACCGTTGTCTGTTATAATTCTGCTTGGGATCCCATAACGACAGATGATCTCCTTTTTAATGAAGCGAGCCACCACTTGATGTGTAACGTTGGTGTAGGATGCAGCTTCAACCCATTTTGTGAAATAGTCAATGGCAACCAGAATGAAACGGTGTCCATTTGAAGCTTTTGGTTCAATTTCCCCAATCATGTCGATGCCCCACATAGAGAAAGGCCATGGTGAAGACAGTACATTCAACAGTGTTGGAGGCACATGCATTTTGTCCATGTAGATATGACATTTGTGACATTTTCTGGCGTACTGAATGCAGTCGGTTTCTAAAGTTAACCAATAATAACCAGCTCTCAAGATCTTTTTGGACATGGCGTATCCGTTGGCGTGAGTACCAAACATTCCTTCATGAACATCTTTCATTAACAAGTCCGCTTCTCTTTTGTCAACACATCTAAGTAAGATCATATCATGATTTCTTTTGTAAAGTACACCATTGCTGAGGAAGAATTTGGATGCTAATCATCTCAGTGTTTTCTTGTCAAGTGTTGTAGCATCTGCGGGATATTCTTGTTTCAACAGATAATTCTTTATATCATGATACCAGGGTTTGCCATCGGTTTCTTCTTCAATCATTTGACAGTAAGCAGGCTCTGTCTTGCGTTTAATTTTGATAAGTGTGCCATCATTGACATCTCTAGTTTTCCACATCGAGGCCAGCATGGCTAAGGCGTCGGCGATATGATTCTCTGCTCTTGGAACATGTTTAAAGGTGATTTCGTCAAAATACTTGATCGTTTCAACGATATAAGCTCTGTAAGGGATCAGGTTTTCATGTCTTGTCTCCCATTCACCCGTGACTTGGTAGATAACCAAAGCTGAGTCTCCACTGACTTCGAGATTTTTGATTTGGAGATCAATGGCTGCTTCGAGACCAAGGATACACGCTTCGTATTCAACAATGTTGTTTGTGCAATCAAAGTCTAGTCTGGCTGTAAACGGAGTGTAACCACCTTCGGGATTCATCAGAACTGCACCTACACCATGCCCACTGTAATTGGAGGAACCGTCAAACATCATCTTCCACCAAATATCTGGCTGTTGACCTTCATCGGAACTTGTTTCTTCGCAATCTTTCACTAACATGATATCTTCATCCGGGAAATCAAACTTCAAAGGTTCATAATCTTCGACAGATTGATCTGCGAGATATTCTGATAACACACTGCCCTTGATAGATTTCTGAGCCACATATTGAATATCATATTCTGACAGTAGCATATGCCACCGGGCGAGTCTTCCGGTTTGTGCAGGCTTTTCAAAGATGTACTTTATTGGATCCATTTTCGAGATCAACAAAGTGGTGTGACAAATCATATACTGCCTCAAATGCTTAGCGGCCCATGCTAAAGCACAACAAGTCTTTTCTAGGAGTGAGTATCTGCTTTCACCATCAGTAAATTTCTTGCTCAGATAATAAATGGCATGCTCCTTCCGCCCGGATTCGTCTTGCTGGCCCAGAACGCAACCCATTGAATTTTCAAGTACTGTCAAATACATAAAGAGAGGCTTTCCCGGAACAGGTGGTATCAAAATTGGAGGTTCTTGGAGATAACCTTTGATCTTATCGAACGCTGTTTGACAATCAGAATTCCATACAACTGTTTGATCCTTTCGTAACAACTTGAAGATCGGTTCACAGGTAGGGGTCATATTGGAAATGAACCTGGATATGTAATTTAACCTGCCAAGAAAACTTCTATCCTGATTTTCGGTCTGCGGAGCTGGCATGTCTTGAATTGCACGGACTTTTTCTGGATCCACTTCAATCCCTTTGTAGCTGACAATAAAACCGAGTAATTTTCCTGATCTGACTCCGAAAGTGCACTTTGCGAGATTCAATCTCAACTGATATTTCCGGAGTCTTTTGAATAACTTCAACAAATGTTCTAGATGATCTTTTTCGTTTTGAGACTTGGCGATCATATCGTCGACATATACTTCTATTTCTTTGTGCATCATGTCGTGGAACAAAGCCACCATAGCTCTTTGATAAGTTGTGCCTGCATTCTTTAGACCGAACGACATTACTTTATAACAATACGTCCCCCACGGAGTGATGAAGGTTGTTTTTTCCATGTCATCAGGATCCATTTTGATTTGATTGTAACCAGAGAAACCGTCCATAAAGGAAAACACTGCAAACTGAGCTGTATTATCTACCAAAGTATCAATATGTGGCAGAGGAAAATCGTCTTTCGGACTGGCTTTGTTTAGATCCCGATAATCCACACACATCCTTACCTTTCCATCTTTCTTTGGTACAGGAACAATGTTGGCTACCCATTCTGGATATTTGGAGACTGCGAGAAATTCTGCATCAATCTGCTTTTTTACCTCATCTCTGATTTTGAGAGCCATGTCGGGTCTGGTTCTTCTGAGTTTCTATTTAACCGGCGGGCATTCAGGTCGGAGTGGTAACTTGTGAACCACTATGTCTGTATCAAAACCAGGCATATCCTGATAAGACCAAGAAAACACATCTACGTATTCTCTTAAGAGTTCCTTTAACTGCTGTTTTACTTCTGCCCCTATGGCTGCCCCAATTTTGACTTCCTTCACATCTTCTTCAGTGCCAAGATTAATGACCTCCAAATGTTCCTTGTGCAGTTGGAGCCCGGTGTACTCAGACTGTGCCCATCTTACCCGTTCCTCAGGGACTTCAAAATCTTCATCCTCGTCTTCGGCTTGGTATATTGGGGAGTCCAAGTCTGGAGGAAATTCGAGGTTACAGGATTCAATGGGGTTATGGTCATCACTGCATGTTTGAAGGGTTTACTTTATTAAAACACACAACAACAAATGCAACACATACAGAGAAAGAGAAAATTGTTTTTGTTTTGGTTTTTTGTATTGCCATTTTTCTTTCAAAGTAAAAGCAAAAAGACGGTAAAAGGAACAACACGAGGAATTTTAACAAAATAGTCCATTTTCATTCATATTTCTTTGAAAGCATGGGGCCCTTACAAAACATTCCTATAGCCTTGGGCACGGCTATGGAGATTTTAAAACAACAAAGAAAGAAAACAACCAATTACTTTAACTTGGGAAAAACTACAGGAACTTCGACAGCTTCCCAGTTGTTCAAAGCAGCTTTGTCATGATACACTAGTTGTCATATGTCTTCATCTTCATGATTTCCTTCCACGGCGTTGATTTGAAAACCGCCACTGACGAATATTTCTTGAATAGCCTTTGGCCGACTGTTGTCATGCATCGGTTCTTCACCTTGAGTTGGTTTGTAACCCAACCCCTGGCGGTTCATCTTCGGCTTTACCTCAATGACTTCTCCCCATCCCGCGGGAGTGCCTTCTTCCAGCGTAGCTTTGGCGCTTTGAGCAGATGCGAAAGTTGGACCACTTTTTGCCACCGTCTCCTCTATCATCACTGCGTTTGCTACTTCTAGTGCTTGGAATGACGTCTCTAGTGCGTCCTCTTCTTCTCCAATGTACCGGAACGATGAAAGATTACTGACCATTAACTCCTCCTCACCATGAACAATTATTAGCTTATCATTTACCACAAACTTCATTCTTTGGTGCAGGGTAGAAGTTACTGCCCCAGCTTCATGGATCCAGGGACGTCCCAGTAGGCAGCTGTAAGCTGGATTTATGTCCATCACCTGAAACACAATGTTAAATTCATGGGGTCCCACCAAAATCGGCAATTCTACTTCTCCGATGATCGTTCTTCTTGAGCCGTCAAAAGCTTTTACAATTAATGAAGTTGGTTTCATCTCTGCTGCAGTATAGGCTAATCTGGACAGTGATCTTACGGGTAGTACATTCAACGAAGATCCTGTGTCGACCAGTACACGGGCTAAAGTATCTTCTTGGCATTTGATAGATATGTGTAGTGCACAATTGTGATCACGTTTTTCCTTCGGTAACTCAGCATCGCTGAAACTTAAAGTATTGCACACCGTGATGTTAGCCACTACTGAATCAAACTGCCCGAGTGAAATATCCTAGGTTACGTGTGCTTGTCTCAATACTTTCTGTAATGCCTCTCGGTGAGCTGGCGAATTGATTAAAAGTGACAAGATTGAGATTTTTGCTGGCGTCTGATGAAGCTGATCTACCACCTTGTAATCACTTCTTCGGATAATCCTCAAAAATTCATCATTTCCTTCTTCTGTGCTCGGAGCTTCTTTTTCTTTGATTACCACAGCAGGAATAACTTCTTTTGGAATAACTACTGATACTTTTGGCTGATAGATCCGACCGCTGCGGGTCATCTTGCTAGTGCCGGCAATATTTGTTACATCTTTCTGATTATCTGTCTGAACAACCTTTCTCATTTCTTTGTCCACCACGGTCACATCGTACCTCCATGGAACAACTCTTGTATTGTCATAATGGAACGATCTTGGTTTTTGAACTACGATTGGTCGCGGTTGACCAATAGCAGCTCTGTTGAAAACTGGCCTTGCACCCCTGTTAAACACTGGAACTTTCTCTCTTTTCCTGGACAGGTCGAAAACTGGCTCTATTACAAAAACCTCTTCTTTCCTTACCTTACCACATACTTGTAACATCCCCTCATTTATCAATCTTTGTATATCTTCCTGCATCACATCACATCCACTGGAACTAAGAGTACATTTTTCACAATTGTTATGAACACTTCCCAATAACCCTGCTTCTGTCAACTTATCATGCAATGTCTTCAATGGCGTTCTGATTTTTGACACATCATTAATTATCTCTTCATCTGACTTTTCAATGGCATTGACCCCTCCATGGTTTGGCAGTGGGTTGCTTTTGACATTAGGTGGTACATCATCAAAGGACAGGATTTTCTTCTCCATCAATTCTCTCACCAGATGTTTCAAGGCAAGGCACCCTTCTAGGTCGTGGCCGGCGACACCTTCATGGAAAGTACAATGGGCATTTGGGTTATAATGTGGAGATGTGGTATCCGGATTAAGCGGTCTTGTCGTGATCAAACCCTGATGGACTAAAGAGGGATATAGCTCAGTATATGTCATTGGTATTTGTGGAAGTGGAGGTTTTGTGGTCGGCCTCCTGTTCTGATATTGTTGTCTGGGTTGTGGCATCCTCTGCGGCTGATTCTGTTGAAAGGGCGGAGCATTGGGCGCTCGTTGATGCCCTTGCTGGTTTTGCTGATACATAGGCGTTGGTCGCCCTGACTGATAGTTTGAAACGGAATGGTTGAATGCTGGGGTCACAGCCGCCACGTATTGCTGCGGGGCATACTGTACCGGGTACACGGGTCTTTGTTGATGAAACTGTTGAACATAGTTAGGTTGGATTGGTTGGATGAAACTTTGTTGAGGCGACTGATATTGCTGATATGGAGGTCTCACGGTACGATTTCTTCTTCCCATTACGGCATTTGTTTCACCTTCTTTCTTTTTGTGAAACCCACTGCTGACTTTCTTGATACTGCTGTTGTTAGAACTGCTGGAGCTGCTGGCTACCTTTCCACTTTTCATTCCCAATTATACCCTCACCCCCACGGCCACAATGTCTGAAAAACTTGCAGACACGCTGCTGATCATTTTCTCGTAGAATTTTGGTCTCACTGTGTCAACAAACCAGTCTGTCAGTTCTTTCTCACTTAGAGGTGGTTCTACCTGGGACGCTGTTTCTCTCCACCGCTGAGCGTACTCTTTAAATGATTCTGTACTTTTTTGTGACATGCTTAACAATTATCTTCTATCCGGGGCCATATCCATGTTGTACTTATATTGCTTCATAAAAGCGTCAGCCAGGTCTTGGAAATTGTGAATCCTCGATTGGTCCAAACTTAAATACCACTTGGCCGGAGCCCCTTTTAAACTATCTTGGAAACAGTGGATCATTAACTTGTCGTCTTCAACATGCGCAACCATTCTTCGATAATACATGATTAGATGTGTGCGAGGACAGGTTGCACCAGAATATTGATCGAAATTTGGAACTTTAAACTTGGGTGGAACCACCAATCCGGATACTAGACACATATCTCTGGCGTCAGTACCAAAGATATCGTTCCCTTCCATCGCTCAGACCTTTCTTCCTCTAGTTTCAACACTTTCTTTTAATTTATCATGTGACTCGTTCTCCTCTTCATATCCCTCAAGACCTTCGTATACTGGTGGAGGATCGTGAAAGACAGGGCGTGCCTGAATCTGTACAGCAGCTGGAGTATATGTAGGAATTGCCTGAGGAACTTCTCCCCCTAGGGAAACTGTCTGCTGAGTGACTCTTGGTGGAGGTACAAAGCCTGGAGGTAACCCATAGGTTGGCATATTTGCAATAGTAACAGCCATCGGGATTGGATCTGCAGTGATTTCAGAGACAACGGTGGCTCGAGTGTCCAACATTGCACGAATGACTTGTAAGGCTTCCCTGATCTGTCCCATGCCTCCTCGGAGCTCTCCGAGTTCATTGTCGATTCTGTCCACATCTAAGTTTTGTTCTTCAATCCTTAAGCGAGCTTGGGCTCGGGTGTTGTATCGATGGCGAGGTCTTAGTGTGATTCTGAAGACAAGACAGAGGGATGAGACACGACTCAGGAACATGCATATGCAATGCTTATGAAATGCAGACATGCAAAATGCAGATTTTAAACATTCAAGGGAATAAAAGCTTTATTTGCAAATATTATAACAATAATAGGAAAAACAGACAAATCTTTATTGATAACATCTGGAGAGTTTACAACATCAAATGGGAAATGGAAATACAAGCTTCTCCAAAATACGAAAAACAACAACAATAGATTCTAGATCCTTCGACTGGATGACCCTTCACCTCCTAGTTGATTCTTCCTTCCACTTTGATACACCACTTCTTGAAGTTCTTCTTTTTCTTGCATAGCCTTGAAATACTTATCTCTCCACGTTTTCCCTTTTTTCTTAGCTTTTGCCAAAGCAGCTTTCAACTCTTCTACGAGAGTAGGCTTGGGCGAGTCAAGCTCAAAGCGAGTATAGAACATCTTCACTGCCGCTTCTCTTACCCATGATAGGTAAGATTCTGAAACAGTAGTGTTGTAGGGGACTAGGGCAGTTACTCCCCTTGTGTGGACATAACGCCAAGCATACGCAATTCGAGCCCTATAAGCGGGATTCTTCCTTTCCTCCAAGTAAAATCTTCTCAAAAAGTCTGGATCTGGTTTATCTTCCATGGGGTGCCCCAACTGTCGACGAGCCAGAATAGGATTATAGCTGATGCAACCATTGACGCTGATGAGCGATACATTCGGGAAATCTCCACAGCTTTGGATCATGGCGATTCCTCCATACATAGGATCATACCACTTAATATCTGAGTGTTTGAGCAATATCAGCTTTTCTGTCCATGAGAGTCCATTTTGCTTATCCCAGATGGCTGGAATTTCCGACAAGTGCGAAATAAACCACTTGTGCAGGAGAACGGTGCAACATTCAATTCGTCCAACCCCATAACGGTTTCTTCAGTGGAGGGTAAAGTAAGTGTCAGCCAACAAGGTAGGTACAGGAT
This sequence comes from Lathyrus sativus, assembly GCA_963859935.3. Lineage (NCBI taxonomy): Eukaryota > Viridiplantae > Streptophyta > Magnoliopsida > Fabales > Fabaceae > Lathyrus > Lathyrus sativus. The sequence continues at coordinate 49,602,582 of OZ012736.1, read as the reverse complement.
TTTTGATCAAAAAAAGATTGATCGCATCTACGTCCACAAAATCACTAGCAGTTGGGAACAGGAACAATCCGTAAATAAGTAAAACCAGGATGGCCTCAAATGCTTCCGTATTTTTTGACAAGGCATAGCTCTGAGCTTTTTCATATAGGAACATAGCTGAAAATCCATACAACCCTCCCTTAGCACCCATATGAGATCGCACTTCGTCCAACTCCAAATACGCGGCCTCTGCAATTTCTTTTTCATTAGGAGTCCCCTCTGTTGCACCCTAAAATTTGACCAACCGGTTCTCCTATCTGGTTTATGGTTCGACGCATTTCGCATTCGCATTCGCATATCGCATACAGTGCATTTTCTCATTCATATTGATTTTATCGGGATTACAGCCCTGTTTTCACATTTCGGGTATTTCGGACCGATTCGGATAATCGGAGGTTATTTTGAGAAGTCACGCGCTTCCTGGGTGTTTTCAGCTTACGCAGTGATTTCGGAGGTTCTCGGTGTCTGGGTTTACTGCTTGCTTCGATCTGGTCTCGCGCTCTCTTTTATGTTGGTTGATTGCCTTTGTTTGCATTTTTCTAGGGACTTAATAGCCTTTTCTAGATTTTAAAAAGAAATTGATATAGGTTTTGTAGAGATTAATCTAGAGGATTAACAGGAACTAACATAGGATTTATAGTTTTTAATATAGATTTTCTAGAATTTAAATAGTTTTCTTAATAGTTTAAATATAATTTTAGAATTTTAATAAATAGATTTATTTTTATTTTTTAATAGGGTTTTAGATTAATATAGAATTTAATAGACCTTTTAGATATAGTTTTTTATATAGATATTAGTTTCTTTTTTTGATATAGAAATTAAATAGATTTTCTTAGAATTAAATAGGTTTTGGGTTTCTTTTAGAATAATAATAGTTTTTAGATATAATTTAATTAGATATTATTAGGTTAATTGACTAGATTTACTACAGATTTTAATTTTTTTAATAGATTTTCTTATTATAGAATAACAGTTTTTAAATAGATTTAGATATTAATTAGGTGTTAGTTAATTAGGTGATAATCATTTTCATTAATTAACCATCTTTTTTGTTAATCCATTCATAATCACGTTTAAATCCCATTACTTGTCCATTATCATGTATCAGTCTATTATGCAGAGTTTTGTTGGGCCTTTTATCCAAATTATCCATGCAAAGCCCAGGTCCATGAAATTGCCAAGTGTTATAAAAGCAGAGTCGCCACGTGTAAATTCCAGGTGGGGCCACTTCAATTTTTCTTCTCCGCATGAGTGCCACTTGGCGCACATGCACGACTCCACTCACTGCCTCTCTGACCATGCGTCCTCACTCCACCTTCCCTCCAGCCACCTGTCTTCACCCACTCCTCACCGGATGCATGGCCGCCCGGCATGCAACATCCTCCGACCGTCACCCCAACTGACTCCGGCCACTGTAACTTCTCACCGGCGACACCGCAACCGTCGCCGGAATCTCTAACCACCACCGGAAAACGCAAAAACACCGGAAATTCATCCAACTCCTCCGTTCTTCATCGCAAGCTTCATCACATCTTCATCATCCATTCATCAGTTTTTCCAGAAGATCACACTAACTCGTCCTGTTCATACACCTTTTCCAGATCACGCCGGAAAACTCAAACTCCTGCCGGGATGTTCATCATGTTCTTCAGATCCTCTTCAAAGATTTTTCCATGATCTTCATCAGATCTGGGAATGTTCTGCAACCTTCATCGATTCTTCTTCAAGCTGCAAGAACATGCATCTGATGTTCGTCATATTCATCGATTTTCCGGATTCGTTCACACGATCTTGACCTTGTTTTCCCATATTTTTCTTCCAAAATCAAAAAACTCATGAACAAGTTCCTCAATCTTCAAACAAAACCTTCCTTCAGTTTCCAGATCCAACTTCAAGAATATTCTAGAGAAGCTTCAAGATCTTCGTAACATCAATCTGTCCTCCAGATTTTGTCATCTTCTTGTCCAGATTTATTGAGACGCCAAGATCTTCCACCAGACATGCCAAGATCCTCTTCAACGACTTCGAGATCTACACGGCATCTTCCAAACGTCTCCGGAACTTCATCTTACGCATGAACAAACCTCCGATCGTCATCGTTCTCATATCTCCTTTGAATCTACGAACAAATTTCAGCTCGAAGCGAAACGCATACCTATTGGTTTCCAGGTATCTCCATCTGGATTTGTCATGATTTTGTTGGTGGAAGGGAGTTTTGAGAGGAGACGGAAGAAGAATTAAGAAGAAAACGGACGGGGAGAGGGTTTGAGAGACGAAGCTGACGGCGTCTAGGGTTTTTGGCCAAGGAGAAAGTGATTGGAAGGGGAAAGGGTATCGTGGCTTGTGGTTGGGCCAGGCCCAATGTTCGTTTTTAGTCCACACCCCGTGTCTTACTCATTGCACCTCCCTGTTTGGGAGTTGTTTTCTCTTTCAGACTAGTGGGCTAAGCCCAACGAGTTTCCATCTGCACCCTTGTTTCCTGCACAACACTCCCCTTTCCCTTGGTTGTTTTTTTTTGTTTTTTTTTGCTGAATTTTGTATTGTGGGCTGGGCCCAATGGCCCTGTTTTTGCTGACTGCATCACCCCTGGCTGAACTGCACCTTTTTTTGTTCTCATTTTTTTTATTTTTTTATTTTATTTTCTTTATATTCATTTGTTTAGATTTTTTTAAAAAGAAAAGAATATGTGATACAAAAAATATGTAATACAAAAAATACGAAAAGAAGAGAGAATATTGAAGAGAAGTAGAGAAAAAAGAAATACTTGAAAAAGAAATATGAAAAAAAAGAATAATAAAAGAATATTGAAAAAAGAAATAGTGGAAAAGAATATTTGAGAAAAGAATATGAAAAAGAGTATTGAGGAAAATAGAGAAAAAATAGTGAGGTATAAAAATAGAAAAAATAATAATGAAAGGGAATATAAAAATGTTAGTTCATAGCATTTTAAATACTTTTTAGGGTATATTCTTCATAAAGTTCATTTTCTCCTTTTTTAGAGATAGTTTAAATGTCCACTTGTTAGGGGACTATTTTCCATTAGATTTTCCATGATAGTTGGATAAGATTTTAGGAGTTTAGTCCTATTTCTCAATCATTGTAATTTCTTCAGAATATTAATAAAATGAGATTGGTGTTGTGGTCCCCGTCCTACCCGTAGTTAGCTGAACTACAGCTGCTCTGATTTCTCGTACTGAGCGAGAATATGTAGGCATATGATGCGATATCCTAGCGAGCACACTAACAACTAACCTTTTTGTTCTCTCGCTGCTGTGCGATCAAGACTTTCCCGCTGACGACTGACGTTATCCTTTTCTCTTGCCCTTGCGCATTCGAGACCAGACCGTAGTTTCTAGTTCCCGTAGGTGCCCGTACCTCTCAAAACAACTTAAATCTCACTCCTGTGTGAGAACACCCTGTCTAGCCGTAGTTAGCCTGAACTACGAAAGCTCTGATCTTCCATGCTGTATGGAAGTACGTAGGCATAAGACGCGAAGTCTTGGCGAGCCAATTCCCTGTAGTTTCCCGAACTACGATGACTCTGACTTTCTCTCTTGAGAATACGTAGGCATAGAGTGCGACGCTCTATCGAGTCAATTTCTTTCCATTTAGATTTAGCAGCCGTAGATAGATTGTTTTGCATCCTTTAGACAAACCAAGCAAGCGTGGATCCCGTCGAGTACGACGGACGTGAGGGGTGTTAATACCTTCCCCTCGCGTAACCGACTCCCGAACCCAGGATTTGGTTGCGACGACCATTCCTTTCCCGTCTTTGCGGTAGGTTTACTCTGAGCGTTTCCTTTCCCTCTGTTGGGATAAATAACGCATAGTGGCGACTCTTCTGTTAAGCCGGCGCCGATTTTCGCAGTAGCGACAGCTGGCGACTATGCTGGGGACTCCAACGGTTCCCAACGGCTGAGGACTGCGATGGTTCCTTATGCCTGTGGGATCCAACATCCCCTAAGAGAGTCAATCCTAGCGCTTGTTTGCTTGTCTATTGGGTGTTTATTATTTTTGTATTGCTATTATCAGTTGTTGTTGTGCTGTTGGGTGGGGATGTCCCTTTGAGTGAGAAGCCAGACCCAGGCTTGAGTGCACCTTAGACTTAGAGTGGAAATTAGTGGGGGCGTACATGCTTTGCATGTACTAGTGTCCTGCGAAATCCACACTCGGACGAGGTTCTTCTGGTTGACTTCCGGTTCAACCCTTTGGGTTGAGTGGGATGTTGGTTAGTTGGATTGTCGAGTCTGGGGACCGATCATTTGGAAGTCAGCTAAGTGAGGCCTCTTCAGGATATGATGATGCCACACCTTCTGGGTATCGTATCATCAGTCTTGAACGTCTGTGACGCTGATGACCGCATAGGATGCCGAGCTTGTGTCAGTTTAGGTCCATACCCGTGAGTGGGAGGGTTTTGCAGGAAACCTGTCTTCCAACCTACCCGTTATTTGGTCTTCTCTTCAGAGCGAACGTACTCCGTCAGCAGCGCAACAGTATTCAGAGATTGTGTGGGGGTTGTGATCCCGTGTTTGCTGCATATTGTATTGCATTTGCATAAACATGTTGCATCATATTGCATGTCATACTCCAGCTAGCCAGAGCTCTTATCCAGCTGTTGTTTGATTTTAGAAGGTGATTACCCGGTGTTTGGCCTGAGCAATTGTTGATTTTTAGAAGACGACCAAGGGGTTGAGTAGATTTAAGCCGAATCAAGCCGTGAAGTTAGTTGAAGGTTATCAGTAGCTATGTCTGAAGGCAATTTCCAGTCTCCTAACACCTTGGCAGGGTTCACTATGACGACCAACCCTCTGTATGGTTCTACTTCCGAGGCAGACTTTCCGCAAGTGAACAACTTTACTGCAGACCAGCGTGTGCAGCCTCCTGTTATGGACCGAGATCGACATGAGCAGTTTGTTGTCCGCAATGAACAACCTCCTCTTATCAACAGTCAAGGTGTTGTGTTCCCTGTGCCGAGTATCCGAAGAGATATCCCAGCAGCCAGGACGGTAGACCCAGAAGCTCTTGAATGTGATAGAAGACTCCAAGTGTTGGAAGAACAAATCAAAGCCTTGAAGGTCAAAGATGTTGTTAACCTGAGTGCTACAGGCATGTGTTTGGTTCCTGGCCTAGTGTTGCCTTATAAGTTCAAAGCGCCGATATTTGAGAAATACAGAGGAGATAGCTGTCCGAAGCAACATTTGGTGATGTTCTGCCGAAGAATGACTTCGTTTGTGCAAAATGACAAGTTGATGATCCATTGCTTTCAGGATAGTCTGACTAGGGCATCTTTGCGTTGGTATATGCAGTTAGAGAGTAATCAGATTCGATCATGGGTGGATTTAGCCAGAGCTTTTCTGAAGCAGTATGATTATAACCTAGACGTGGCTCCTCATCGCATGCAGTTACAAGAGTTGTCTCAAGAGAACAATGAACCCATCAGGAAGTATGCATAGAGATGGAGAGAATTTGCTGCCAGGGTACACCCACCGCTTCTAGACCGAGAACTAACAGGCATGTTTGTAGACTCACTACAGGATAAGTACCACGAAAGACTGCTTGGACTTCCGTTAAGTTTCTCTGACTTGGTAGTACTAGGAGAACGCCTTGAGCATGCCATCAAAATCGGGAAAATTCAGATTATTTCAGACGGTCAGACTAGTGAAGCTGAATCTCTTTACGATTACCAAACCGAAGAAGGAGTTGTGATCAATGCAATCATGCCATATGTTGGATATCCTCGAGATGACTTGGTGAAATCTGTTGGATCAGCATCTCCTGTACCTTGTTATGTTGGACAGACAACTGTGCCTGGGGCATCCCTATCAGGAACGTTATGTCACTTCTCGTGCAAATCGGCGAACTCGCGGTCGGGGTTATCAGAATCAGCGCCTGAATCAGAACCGACCTCGTAACAACTTGGAACGAAGGAATGCTCCTTTCCACCCAGTGCCTATGCCGTATAGCCAGTTGCTGCCATCTTTGGTCCATAGTTCTTTAGTGGAACCGAAAGCTCTCAAGCATGTTCTAGAGCCTTACCCTCCCGGGTACAATCCCCACGTTCAGTGTGGTTACCATGGCGGATCCCCAGGGCATTCAACTAAAGATTGTAAAGTTTTTCAGGCAAAAGTACAACAGTTGATCGACCAAGATTGCATTTCCTTTCGAGAAGGATTTCTGTTTGTTCATACCAACTTCTCAGCTGTCTAAGCTCGTAGATTCGAAGTTGTTTTCAAGAAGCCAGTGATTCAGACAGGCAGACGTCTTCAGCATTGGCAGTCCTCAGACTTTTATATCCTTTGCATTTGTAGTTTCTTTTCTGTTAGTTACTACTTGTTGTTAAACATTGTTTGTTTCGAATGGTAATATTGATAAAGTGACTATGCATTTTTCTGAATTAATCATGTCGTTGTCACTCATTTACGGCATTGCACTGACACTTGCACTTTATTTACTCCACTTTATCACCGTGATGAGCAAAGATTAGAGGGAGGATGACGAAACTGAATACTCATAACCGATGGTCGTATGCGTTCAGATAAAACCTTGCCGATGACGTACAAGGCATTGTTTCAAATCCCCTAAACACTAGAGAGATAAGGAGTTAGTCCCTTGTTAACCACTTCGAGCCAGGAAGTAGAAGTTTTTTCGGAATTTTTAACCCTCACATCTTAACCCGGGGTAGGGTAGTTGTCAGTTAGCTTGACCGAGCGTTCAAATCCTACAGAGGAATGTTGCCTTTCGAGGACCAATCAGCTTATGCCTCTCAAGAGGTCGCACCTCGTCAACCACAGTGGTTAAACCTCACCAACCAGGAGTGAGACAGTTACAATCCTTTCGGAGCAATCAAGACAACCAGTGTTACACGACTTTGTTCCAAAAGAAAGAAAAAGAAAGCCCGCTGAGTAAAAAGAAAAGAAAAGCTTGAAAGCTAATACTTAGGCAAAAATCAGGGCATCCCGCTGGACTTCAAAAAAGAAAAAAATCGAAAAGAACTCAAAAGGAGTCAGTCCAGGAAAAAATTAGGGAATCAAAAGAATGAAAAAGAAAGGATATCAATAGAAAAAAATCCCCAGTGAAGTCACAAAGTCGTGTATACAGACACCGAAAACGAAAAGGAGTAACTGTCACTCTGAAAACCTCATGAGTTCCCTAACTATGGTCCTTACCATTCAACATCCTTCTCGAAGAGGCGAGCGCTTGAGCCAAGTTAACTGAACTTTAGGATCAGAGATCATCACGTAGAAGGGGTGGGTACAAATCATGATTTGAGCCAAATATCCTTTGTTTCACGAACCGTGAACCCGACCATGATACAACCCTTAAAAGACCTAATTGAGGTAGGGTTTATTCTGAAAGCACATTACCATAAGGTTGAGTAACCTGACTCCTTCTGGATTTGCTAATCATATCTATGTTGTATTTTTCACTGATCACGTAAGCACTACGGTTCATTCGTCACGCACCATCATGACACGTAAATGAGTGACAGCACAAAATTTTTCAAAATCTGCATAAACACTGCATTAGAATTACCATTCGGGAATAAACAAATTTTACTTGCAGGTCAGTAGTTGACATAGAAGGAGATTCCAACAGGGAATAATCGAACAGGACTGAACAATTCAGCAGTCTAGATCATAATGGTGTATGTTGTGGAACCCTGTGAATCCGGGGCATTGACTTCCAGTAAGTTCAGAATCAGATAGTCTGGGGACAAGTCCCGAAGCTTCAGTTGATCAGGGGCAGTTTATTTGAGAAGCAGTCAATCAGAATGAATCTTCTCGAAACCCAATCAGGGGCAATCATTTAGAATGTTGTGATTTGAAAGCAGAACCTTCCAGTGGGTGATCAGATCAGGTTAAGTCGCTTGTACGCTCATCCTGGGGCAAAGTCACTTCAGAAATGTTGAAACCAACGGGGTTGATAGTTGCTCGATTGAGGATGAATCCTTTTGTTATACAGATACCGGGGCAGTAATCTCGAGGTCGTCTCGCAGCAAGCTGTTCAAAGTGATATCCCCAAGAGTTAGAGTGGGGCAAGTTGAGTTGCATTGGGGCAAGTTATTCAAGCAAGTCTGTTTTTCCCCAGTCAGAGTTGAGTATCGGGGAATCGTGTCGTTACTCTTATCAAAAATCTTGACCTTCCGAAAAAGGCCTTACCGTCGTTGGCTCGTTATCCTACAATAAAACCTGTTATGTGTCAGAACTTTGTAACCAAGTCATTTTCCAAAGCCCAGTTCTCGCCTGGCAAACCGGTAACCAGTCCTCGTCTGGCCCACATTTCTGTAAACACCAGTTGTCGCCTGGTACATGTTTTCGTTTAACCCATTATCGTATGGACAACCTTTCCGTAAACATCAGTTCTCGTCTGGTGTACGTTATTGTTACCAGTTCTCGTCTGGTCATCACGTCTTTAACCTATTGGTTATATCAGTTCTCGTCTGGTGCATGGCAGCTTTCAACCAGTTCTCGCCTGGTCATTTGTTTCTTAACCTATTATCCAGTCAGCCCCATCTGATGTTCAAACCATAAATCAATTTTCGTCCTATAATCTAATCTATTTTGCTATCAGTTCTCGTCTGGTAGTCTATCCTTTGAATGATAGTTCTCGTATAGTATTTTCCCTATCTTGCAGTTTGTAAATAACCCATTTTTATCCTTTAAACCAAAAAAATCCTAAAAAATATCTGACACGGTAATTCCCAATGACTCGCATGTTGTCACGTTCCCCGATACGAAGCTCAATTGATGCCAGTTCTTCGATTAATGTTCTGCATTCCTCATAGATTTTGTTAAATCAGGAGTTTTCTCAGCAGACTAAGATTGATATCCTTGATAGCAGGGGCATTCCCAGCAGTGCGCTGTGCACAATCGACCCCAGTTGGTTAATCCCTACAGAGTACAGGTCGTCAATGGTTTAGAAAGAATGTCGCCGGGCAGGGCAGTCCTTCCCTTTTCCAGCATTTATTTTGCTGAGATGATTCTGTGATATCAGGTTACCTTCCATGGAGTTGACTATGCTTTCGACATTTATTTTGCCAAGTGGTTTTAGACCTGGTGTTCTCTGGAAGCTAGAGCCTGCATTTACATTTGCATATATCGTCATACTTGCATTTATACAAACACATAGCATATCCATGCCGTACGGGGCATTGCATTTACAACAAACGCATTTCCATGCCGTATGGGACATTGCATCATTATCAGACCTACGCATTTCGAAGCATAGACCAGGTTGGTTACCTATTGGCTTTCGAACTTGTTCCCCTGCAGAGTTGTTTGGTTAAGCTTCTCTTCTCCCCCAACAGAGTGATTTTTTCATATTTGGTTGTTACGTCGGCACTGAAAAAGAAGAAGAAAAATTGACATCATATCAAATTTCTGAAGCTGCCGCCTGTGGTTGAAAATGGGTGCCCGGTAGTCGATTCAGAATTTCCCCAGGAGAGTTTTCCTCAGGTTTGCTGTAAAATGTGAGGTGACAAGATTAGCTCCCATAGCAGATGGGAAGGTGTTTGCTTTCTGAAGCATTATTTCGAAGATTCAGTACCCGTGGCGTCACACGGGTGATTGACGAAAAAAAAAAAGAAAATTTATCAGATAATTGACCAGTTGTTGCCATGAAAAACCAGACTTCAGTTCATTGGAAGCTTTTCCTCAGGCAGTTCTGCAGTTTATTTCTGCTGTTGGCAAATTTCAGGGTTCTTTTGTATTCAACCGTCTTCTACCTTTGAATGTTTGAAAGCCTTTCGCTCTTCAACCATTCAGGTCCAAGCCGCTTGAATAGGGGCAGCTGTTGCACCCTAAAATTTGATCAACCGGTTCTCCTATCTGGTTTATGGTTCGACGCATTTCGCATTTGCATTCACATATCGCATACAGTGCATTTTCTCATTCATATTGATTTTATCGGGATTACAGCCCTGTTTTCACATTTCGGGTATTTCAGGCCGATTCGGATAATCGGAGGTTATTTTGAGAAGTCACGCGCTTCCTGGGTGTTTTCAGCTTATGCAGTGATTTCAGAGGTTCTCGGTGTCTGGGTTTACTGCTTGCTTCGATCTGGTCTCGCGCTCTCTTTTATGTTGGTTGATTGCCTTTATTTGCATTTTTCTAGGGACTTAATAGCCTTTTCTAGATTTTAAAAAGAAATTGATATAGGTTTTGTAGAGATTAATCTAGAGGATTAACATGAACTAACATAGGATTTATAGTTTTTAATATAGATTTTCTAGAATTTAAATAGTTTTCTTAATAGTTTTAATAGAGTTTAAATAGAATTTTATAATTTTAATAAATAGATTTCTTTTTATTTTTTAATAGGGTTTTAGATTAATATAGAATTTAATAGACCTTTTAGATATAGTTTTTTATATAGATATTAGTTTCCTTTTTTGATATAGAAATTAAATAGATTTTCTTAGAATTAAATAGGTTTTGGGTTTCTTTTAGAATAATAATAGTTTTTAGATATAGTTTAATTAGATATTATTAGGTTAATTGACTAGATTTACTACAGATTTTAATTTTTTTAATAGATTTTCTTATTATAGAATAACAGTTTTTAAATAGATTTAGATATTAATTAGGTGTTAGTTAATTAGGTGATAATCATTTTCATTAATTAACCATCTTTTTTGTTAATCCATTCATAATCACGTTTAAATCCCATTACTTGTCCATTATCATGTATCAGTCTATTATGCAGAGTTTTGTTGGGCCTTTTATCCAAATTATCCATGCAAAGCCCAGGTCCACGAAATTGCCAAGTGTTATAAAAGCAGAGTCGCCACGTGTAAATTCCAGGTGGGGCCACTTCAATTTTTCTTCTCCGCATGAGTGCCACTTAGCGCACATGCACGACTCCACTCACTCCCTCTCTGACCACGCGTCCTCACTCCACCTTCCCTCCAGCCACCTGTCTTCACCCACTCCTCACCGGATGCATGGCCGCCCGACATGCAACATCCTCCGACAGTCCCCCAACTGACTCCGGCCACCGTAACTTCTCACCAGCGACACCGCAACCGTCGCCGGAATCTCTAACCACCACCGGAAAACGCAAAAACACCAGAAATTCATCCAACTCCTTCGTTCTTCATCGCAAGCTTCATCACATCTTCATCATCCATTCATCAGTTTTTCCAGAAGATCACACTAACTCGTCCTGTTCATACACCTTTTCCAGATCACGTCGGAATACTCAAACTCCTGCCGGGATGTTCATCATGTTCTTCAGATCCTCTTCAAAGATTTTTCCATGATCTTCATCAGATCTGGGAATGTTCTGCAACCTTCATCGATTCTTCTTCAAGCTGCAAGAACATGCATCTGATGTTTGTCATATTCATCAATTTTCCGGAGTCGTTCACACGATCTTGACCTTGTTTTCCCAGATTTTTCTTCCAAAATCAATAAACTCATGAACAAGTTCCTCAATCTTCAAACAGAACCTTCCTTCAGTTTCCAGATCCAACTTCAAGAATATTTCTAGAGAAGCTTCAAGATCTTCGTACCATCAATCTGTCCTCCAGATTTCGTCATCTTCTTGTCCAGATTTATTGAGACGCCAAGATCTTCCACCAGACATGCCAAGATCCTCTTCAACGACTTCGAGATCTACATGGCATCTTCCAAACATCTCCGGAACTTCATCTTACGCATGAACAAACCTCCGATCTTCATGGTTCTCGTATCTCCTTTGAATCTACGAACAAATTTCAGCTCGAAGCGAAACGCATACCTATTGGTTTCCAGGTATCTCCATCTGGATTTGTCATGATTTTGTTGGTGGAAGGGAGTTTTGAGAGGAGACGGAAGAAGAATTAAGAAGAAAACGGACGGGGAGAGGGTTTGAGAGACGAAGCTGACGGCGTCTAGGGTTTTTGGCCAAGGAGAAAGTGATTGGAAGGTGAAAGGGTATCGTGGCTTATGGTTGGGCCAGGCCCAACGTTCATTTTCAGTCCACACCCCGTGTCTTACTCATTGCACCTCCCTGTTTGGGAGTTGTTTTCTCTTTCAGACTAGTGGGCTAAGCCCAGCGAGTTTCCATCTGCACCCTTGTTTCCTGCACAACACTCCCCTTTCCCTTGGTTGTTTTTTTTTGTTTTTTTTTGCTGAATTTTGTATTGTGGGCTAGGCCCAATCGCCCTGTTTTTGCTGACTGCATCACCCCTGGCTGAACTGCACCTTTTTCTGTTCTCATTTTTTTTATTTTTTAATTTTATTTTCTTTATATTCATTTGTTTAGATTTTTTTAAAAAGAAAAGAATATGTGATACAAAAAATATGTAATAGAAAAATACGAAAAGAAGAGAGATTATTGAAGAGAAGTAGAGAAAAAGAAATACTTGAAAAAGATACATGAAAAAAAAGAATAATAAAAGAATATTGAAAAAAGAAATAGTGGAAAAGAATATTTGAGAAAAGAATATGAAAAAGAGTATTGAGGAAAATAGAGAAAAAATAGTGAGGTATAAAAATAGAAAAAATAATAATGAAAAGGAATATAAAAATGTTAGTTCATAGCATTTTAAATACTTTTTAGGGTATATTCTTTATAGAGTTCATTTTCCCCTTTTTTAGAGATAGTTTAAATGTCCACTTGTTAGGGGACTATTTTCCATTAGATTTTCCATGATAGTTGGATAATATTTTAGGAGTTTAGTCCTATTTCTCAATCATTGTAATTTCTTCAGAATATTAATAAAATGAGATTGGTGTTGTGGTCCCCGTCCTACCCGTAGTTAGCTGAACTACAGCTACTCTGATTTCTCGTACTGAGCGAAAATATGTAGGCATAGGATGCGATATCCTAGCGAGCACACTAACAACTAACCTTTCTGTTCTCTCACTGCTGTGCGATCAAGACTTTCCCGCTGACGACTGACGTTATCCTTTTCTCTTGCCCTTGCGCATTCGAGACCAGACCGTAGTTTCTAGTTCCCGTAGGTGCCCGTACCTCTCAAAACAACTTAAATCTCACTCCTGTGTGAGAACACCCTGTCTAGCCGTAGTTAGCCTGAACTACGAAAGCTCTGATCTTCCATGATGTGTGGAAGTACGTAGGCATAAGACGCGAAGTCTTGGCGAGCCAATTCCCTGTAGTTTCCCGAACTACGATGACTCTGACTTTCTCTCTTGAGAATACGTAGGCATAGGTGCGACGCTCTATCGAGTCAATTTCTTTCCGTTTAGATTTAGTAGCCGTAGATAGATTGTTTTGCATCCTTTAGACAAACCAAGCAAGCGTGGATCCCGTCGAGTACGACGGACGTGAGGGGTGCTAATACCTTCCCCTTGCGTAACCGACTCCCGAACCCAGGATTTGGTTGCGACGACCATTCCTTTCCCGTCTTTGCGGTAGGTTTACTCTGAGCGTTTCCTTTCCCTCTGTTGGGATAAATAACGCACGGTGGCGACTCTTCTGTTCATCCGGCGCCGATTTTCGCAGTAGCGACACCCTTCCTTCCAGAAAATAGGCTAGGAGTAACACCTACTCCCATCAAGGCGGAATACTCCTCCAAAGTTGGTAGCAACTGATAATCTGGAAACGTGAAACAATGATAGGTTGAATCATAGAATTGCACGAGTGCGGATAACATCTCTTCATACACTTGAACTTCCATCAATGACAGCATGTTCCCATGTCTTTCTCTGAATGCCTCGGGGTCTTCTACTAAACTTACCAGTTTCTTCAAGTTCTCCAATCTTGGTCTTCGGAACACAACCTCTTCTTTCTTTCCAGAATCCATCCTATAATATCTGCAAAACAATCTTTAGTTCCTTGAATGATTAATTAACGAAAATGCAAATGCAAAGGTTTCATGGAACTCAGATCAAAACATCATTTCATTTCATTGATTTTCAAGATTGCATTACAAAACATCTAGTACATTTTACAAAAGTCCTAAATATCAGGCTGATAGTATTCTAAGTAGAAGTCTTCTTTTGCTTTGAGTTTCTTGATTTCTTCTTCCATCTGAGTCTTCTCGAGAACGAGTTTGTCCACGACCAGTTTCCATGGAGTTGGCTGAGAGCTGGAAGAAGGTAAGCCTTCTTGTGTCTTCCTCTTCTTATAAGCAACCATTTCCTCATCCTTCACCTGCAGTTGTCTACGGAGTTCTTCATTCTCTTCCACGGCTACTTGGTACTTATATTTCCAGGCTACTTCAGTTTGTTGTGATTTCCTCAAAGCAACTTTTAACTTCTCCTCTTCAGACATGAAGATCATTGTATGCTCTTCCTCTAAAGCCATGGGTTTCGGCTGAGAATAAGGCATCTTCAGCTGAATAGCTCTCTTTCGGACCCATTGGAGATAAGGCTCGAGAGAGATGCAATTAGGTTTCCCCAAGTCTTCCTTTCCTTTCTTGTGTACATGTCCACAAGCTTTTAGAATTTCCCCCTTCAATTCTGATTCTCTTTTAAAGAAAATATTCTCCACATGAGTGCTGTTTGGTTTGTCCTTCAAAGGATATCCAAGCTGACGGCGAGCGAGAACAGGGTTATAACTAATTCCTCCACTTGTACCCAGAAGAGGTACGTTACCAAAGCTTCCACAACTGTCAATGATTTTTATCCCATCGTAACTACGGCTGTACCAATCAATGTCAAAGTGAGTAAGAGCCATAACCTTCTGAGACCACCAACCTTCTTTCCAAAAAGCATGAGCCTTAGGTAAGTGAGAAATAAACCACTTATACAACAACGAGACACAACAGACAATCATTCCTCCTTTATGCAAATTTCTCAAGTGAACAGAATGATATGCGTCAGCTAGTAAAGTAGGCACAGGGTTTTTCTTCAAGAATATCTTGATGGCATTGAGATCCACAAAGTTATCAAAGCTTGGAAACAAGAAGATTCCATAAATTAGCAAGGCAAGAATAGCTTCGAATGTATCCATACTCAAGTGATCAGCATAATATTGTGCCTTTCCGACCAAGAACTCTGCAGTCAAACCAAAGACTCCTCCTTTAGTAACCATATTTTTCTGAATATCTACCAATCCCAAACGCATTGCTTTAGCAATTTCTTCTTCCTTAGGGTCCTTCTCCATGATTGGAAAAGGAGAGTCTTCAAGAATAGGTAAACCAATCAAGCAAGAATATTCCTCAAGTGTAGGTACCAACTGATAATCAGGGAAAGTTAAACAATGATAGAGTGGATCGTAAAACTGGAGGAGTGTGGAGAGAAGTCCGAGATCCATCTTTCTTTTTACCCTTAACAATGATAATAAGTTCTCGTACCTGCTCTTGAATCCTTCTATATTTGTTATCAAAGTGCTCAATCTTTCTATGTCAGCCAAGTTAGGACTTTTGTAAGTGTACTTCATGGTTTTCTTTTTTCCATTATCCATGATGATCTTATTGTTTACAAACAAGAGATCTGAGTTCCATGAAACCTTTATGATATGATGTTCATGAATGCATGGATGCACAAACACAGGTAAGCACAGATTCACATATACACATGGATAAAAACAGATAAAGGTTTTGGTTTGGAGAATATGAGCAAGGAGTCAAGGTCTACCCTCCCCAAAGGTATGTACTAAGGTTCCCACAACTGCAGAACAAGGTTCTAAAAGAGTTCCCGGAGTCTTCGACCCATCTTTCGGATATTATCAATTTCCCAAATACTTGGTGGTCGATAATATTCTCAAGAGAGTCTCGTCCAAGTGTAGTATCGCGTATCAACTACTTTGGAATTACTTCCTTATAGTCATCGCACTACATCCTAATAAAGCCATAGTGGGGGAAAAGGTAATCTAAAGGTCCTCAGTATCACGGGCTCCTATGTAGAAACTAGCATTGTTTTCACGAATACTCGATCAACAATACTAACTCTCAGAAGGGCCTTTACTGAGTGGTGGTTTTCTCAAGTCAACTTGGTCGGGAATCAACTCCCTATAAGTCTCCTTGAATATACCACCGTCCTATCATAAGTACGCTTGAACACGGGTGTTGCACCCCAAAATTTGACCAACATTAATTTATCCATCTAGTGTTTGAAAGTTGATCTTCAGAGGAATTGGTTGGAACCAGGGTTGTGTGCTTCATAGCTTGAGAGTTGTGGGTCCCCCTCAGATGATTCTGAGACTTTGAGAATGAACTTGATGTTTTGAGAAAGCCTATGAGATGTCTTGATAGCCATCATGAAGCCCAGAGAGGTCATTATGCAAGAATTCAGAAGATTCAACCATGATTGGTAGAATTAGGGTTTTGACTGGGTCAACCCTAGGATAACTGAAGATTTGGGAAAGGTTGAGACCCAATCCAAGGGCCATGAGATCATGGAATGATGCATAGGGATGTTATAAAGATGATTCCTAGACCAACTCATCATTATTGAGGAGTTTGAGAAGTTTTGAGTTAGGGTTTCTGAGGATTGTCAGTGAGAAAACCCTAATTTGATCCCTATTTTCCAGGCAGTTTTAGCTCTAGATGTGATTGATATCTCACCTTCCCCATAACATGAATGTTGTAGAGCTTGTCCTAAGCTTTAATTTGAGTGGTGGAAGTCCTTGATAGGAGTTACAGAGCTCAAGTTATGGTTTTGACAAATTACAGGTCAGCAGAGGTGTGTGAATCTGGGTCCTTGAAAGTCACCCAACTTGCAGACAACTTTTGCCCTAGTAGGATGATTCCTATGATTTCTTGGTCAACATGAATGTTGAAGAGCATCTTCTTAGCTTTAATTTGAGTGGTAGAAGTCCTTGATTGGATTTGTGGAACTCAACTTATGGTTTGAACAAGACAGGGGTATTTTGGTCATTTGTCAGTTATAGGTCATTTTAGCCAATGCCTAAAACTCCTATTTCCAAGCCTCAAATGGAAAAACTCAAAACATGAAAGTTGCTCAAAATGTGATTTTAAGTCTAGAAAGGAGGTCACAAATTGTTGGAAAAACTCATAGCATGAGATTACATGATTGGTCAAAAATGAACTAAAAATGGCTTATAAACTTGAAAAGTTGAATTTGGAAAGTGATTTGGAAGATCCACAAATCCAAAATAGGTCATCCAATATATCATTTTGATTGGAAAAACCATTTTGAGAACTTTGGTTTAAATAGATTTTTCATTTGAGGATCCAAAAATGGACTTCCTTTGGAAATTTATTACTTGCATAAGAAGGCAACTTTGCAAAACCCTACATAAGTGAAATGTAAGGGCTGCTTTCGTTCATTAACATTCAATATCTCATATTAAGACAATTTGGCATGAGATTACAAGGGATAAGGCAAGGGAAATGATATTTTCAACTTCTCATTTAAGGAGAAGTTCATGACTTTTCTAGATCCTTCTAGATGATTCCACAAGCTTCCATCAATTGCTATTTAAAGAGTGCCATGCAGAGAGATTGGAGGTTGGTGAAACTTGGTGAATTGAGTAGAGAAGAGAGAGATTCGAGCTAGGGTTTCAAGGTGCTCCATCATTGCATTTCAGTTTCAAAGTCATTGTTACAAGCTTTCTTCTTCAAGATCCTTGCAAACAGAAAGCATATCTCCATTGGAGGATCATTGTGAGTGAATTGCAAGCTTGGAATCGTGCCCTAGCATCACATACCATCATCACTTGACAGGTTCCTTTTCTTTTCTCTTCCACCTTAATTATGCATAGATGTATCATGTTTTAGGTTTAGAATGAATGTATTAGGGTAGATGACTAAATACTGAGAGTTGCAGCCTGTTCCATGAAGTTCCATAGCAGGACCAAGAATCTTTGATTCTCAAGAAGTGTTTGAATTTGGAGTTTAAATCATCAAGAATTGGTTTAACACAGTTAGGTTCACATATAGAACATCTGTAGATCATTAGAGTTAGGGTTAATGAAGGTTGATCTCAGGTGATTTTGGTTTGGATCGTGACATTGCAAGCCTCTGTTAGAATAACCTAGGTAGAATTAAGAAAAACTACTCGTTCCATTTTATTCCTCTCATTGAGTAGCACAACTTTCGTTTTGGAATCATGTTGTTTCGTGGCCTGAGTAGAGAGAACGAGCCAGTTGAATTTGAGTGCATGGGAGGAGGGGTCTGAAAACCCTAGGTTTCATTTGGGACGATGAGGGAGAGCCATTGGATCAAGCTCCAAAGTTGACAAATTAATTAGATCGCACGGCTGTGAGTGAATCTGAAGAATGGAGGGAAATTTCAAATGAAGCGAAACGCGGTCGTTTCACTTAAAGGCATTCTGGGCTCAGCTTGCTATTCGCCCCCCCCCCCCTTTTTGCTGGCCCAATTGATTTAACTAGCGAGAGTTGCTGTTCATACCCCCCCTCCCTTTAATTGTTTTATTTTCTTTTATTTTCTTCTTTTATTTTTTCTGTTTTGATTAATTCATACATAATTGATAAAAAATGATTTTTTACTTCTTCTTTTTTCTATGAATAGATGAAAATGTGTAGAAAATTATAAAAATAAAAATGGGATTTTATTTTTTAGTCTAGTATTTTTAATAGATTTTCCAAATAAATAGCTTTTAAATAGTCTTAATTTGGTATTTGATTTTGTAGGAATTGTTTTAGGACCTTCCCTTAGGTTTTTCTATCCATTCTTTTTTGTGCAATTAGATGATGAATCATAGTTCCCCATAGGATTTTTTCTAGATTTTTAGAATTAAATTTTGATTAGTTTAATTAGGGTAGATTCAGGGTATCCTAATTAGGGTTTAGATTGTGTTTAGGTGATGAATTTCTTTCTTTGATTGAGTTTTGTCTTGATTTTTAGGTTGAGGCCTATGTAGATGTTATGAGTAGGTGTTGAGGACCCTTGTGAATAATTGTTAGATTTTTCCCCATTAGTTTAGTATTTTTAGGTATTTTCTGAAGTTGCCTATTGATTTTGTCTCCCCTGTGGTTATCTGTTCATCTTTGGGGTTCATTGTGGGGGATTTGTTGTGGGGCTTGTGTTGCCTTGAAGACCTTGATGGAGAGCATCATGGAGAGAAGATTGTAGATCAAGACTCAGAGACCCGGAGCTTGGCTTGTCCCCTGTCTGTGAGGTTTGAGATCCTGAAGTTTGAAGGAAGTTCATGGTACTTTCCTAAGGAAGGCACTATGAATGACTTTCATTCTTTCTTCTCACCTCTTTCTTAAGTATCCAATGATGTTGGAGCCAACTTGTGAGTTTAATTTCTCCTGAGGAGGAATGTAAACTGATCACATGTTGTTGAGCCACATGGGATACAACTCCTAAGTGGAAGCCTCCTGGTACTTTCCTGAGGAAGGTCCTAGGAGTCTATTCACTTAGTCCCCTTAGTTGATCTAGGATTTCTTAAGTATCCAATGATGTTGGAGCCAACTCGTGAGTTTAATTTCTCCTGAGGAGGAATGTAAACTGATCACATGTTGTTGAGCCACATGGGATATAACTCCTAAGTGGAAGCCTCCTAGTACTTTCCTGAGGAAGGTCCTATGAGTCTGTTCATTTAGTTCCACTAGTTCAGATAGGATTTCCTAAATATCCAGTGATGTTGGAGCCTGCTTGTGAGTTTAATTTCTCCTGAGGAGGAATATAAACTGATCACAGTGGTTGAGCCACATAGGATATGACTCCTGAGTATACACCTCCTAGTGTTCTCCTGAGGAAGACACTATGAGTCTGCTTGCTTAGCTCCCTTTCTTTGGTAAGCTTGTTCCGAAGCTTGAAGACTGGGATTGATTTCTTTTGGTTAGGTTTTGCTTTAGGGCTTTGTTTAGACTCTGTGATTAGGGTTAGGATTAGAGAGTAGATTCTTTCTTTCTCAGGCATGTGTGTTTTGTTTGCCTGATGGCACTTCATTTCTTTTATCTGTTCATTGCTTGATAGCATGTTGTTTATCTTCAGTATGATTACTGTTATTTCATGACTGGCTTGAGGTCGAGACGAGCTTGTGGAGGCTGAAGCCCCACACACATTTCCTCCCTCACTTGCATTGCATGCATTTTACTATTAAAGCTGATGCTTTGTCTGTTTTGGTGTATCATTGATATGATCCCTTAGGACTCTCATTTCCTCTGATGAGGACTTGATGATAGACTTTTAGGTTGAAACCTATGCATGACAACATCTAGGAGTTCCCTGTTCAAACCTCAACCATAGGATGAATCCATGGCATGATAACAGTAGGACTTGATAGTCTCCCTCCTAGTTGGGCCTGTTCTCTTCTCATCTCGAAGCAGTTTAAAATACAGTAATCATGAATGATTTCTTTCGTACGTTACGAGCCTTAAGCTATCTGAGGATGGATGTTTAGTATGGTACCCTTTGGGTGACATGCGGCGCATTCACTCTCAGGTCATAGTCCCTAGTGCGGTTGAAATCGCAAACATAATAAAAAAATGCTTCTTTCAGGAGATAACCCGTAGTTTCCCGAACTACGTTTGCTCTGATCTTTCATACCAGATGAAAGTACGTAGGCATAGGATGCGACGTCCTAGCGAGCAACCTTTCCCCCATAACCCGTAGTTAGCCGAACTACGTTGACTCTGATTTCTCGTTCCAGACGGGAATACGTAGGCATAAAGTGCGACGCTTTGCCGAGTCATTTTCTTTTCTTTTTCAGCCAGCCTTGATAGGTAGATAGATTATAACCAACCCGTCCAAGTAAACAAACAAGCGAGGATCCCGTCGAGTACGACGGACGTGAGGGGTGCTAATACCTTCCCCTTGCGTAACCGACTCCCGAACCCAGACAATGGTTGCGACGACCTTGTCTTACCCTTATTCGTCAGGTTTTTCCGATCGTTTCCTTTCCCGCTCTGAGGGATAAATAACGAAAGGTGGCGACTCTTCTGTCATGCCGGCACCTTATTTTCGCGCAAGCGACAGCTGGCGACTCTGCTGGGGACGGATGGTGTTTCCCTACGCGAGTCTCGCCTTGGATTTCCTTCCTAGCTGTCTGGGACCGTCCCCAGCAGCTGGCGACTCTGCTGGGGACCGAACCCAGAATCTCTGGTTCTCCGGTTCCCTATGAGAGTCAATCCTATCGTTTGTGTGTTTGCTTGTGGGGTTGCGTTTATTTATCGCATTTTTACTTCCCGCATTTTATTTCCCGCATTTTATTTCCAGTTCGATATGATTATCTGTGCTGCTGTGGGAGAGGGATGTTACTATGAGTGAGAAGCCGAACCTGGGCTTGAGTACACACCTAGATATAGTTGCGGAGAAGTAGTAGACGAACCTGTCTGCTGAGCAGGCACAGTTACCTACGAAAATCTGCGCTCAGACGAGGTTCTTGCAGAGGTGCTCCTTTCCGGTCCTGAGGATCTGAGGGGAGTCCAGACGTGAGGATTGTCGACTCTGGGGACCGATCATTTGGAAGTCAGCTAAGAAAGGCCTCTTCATGACTTGACGATGCCACTCCTTCTGGGAATCGTATTGTCACTCGTGAAAGTCTGTGACGCTGACGACCGCATAGGATGCCGTACCTTTGTCCGTGGATTAGGTCCATCATACCTGTGAGTGGGGTTGGGATATTGCAGGAAACTTTGACCTCCAGACTACCTGGTTTTCTTGACAGTGAATCAGTTATGTTGGGTTCTCAGTTGCAGAGATGTTCTTGATAGAGCAAGGGTTTGATCAAAGGATTTTATCATCGGGTGTTCGTCTGTTCCTGATAGAGCAGGTTCCGATCAGAGTATTGTTATCAGAGGTTTGTTCTGGATGGAGCAGATTTTTGAATGGGGTCTGAGGATCTCGTCAGCAGTTGTTATTTTGTTCTTGATAGGGCAGATTTTGAGTGGGGTTTGAAGATCTCATCAGCAGCTGTGTGTTTGTTCTTGAGAGGGCAAATTTTTGATTTGGGGTCTGAAGACTTCATCAACAGATATTCCTTGATCTTGCATCCGGGGTCTTTATTATCAGGCCTTCGTTCTTGTCAGGGCAGAATTTTGACCTCGATCCTACCAGATGGTTATTCACAGCAGATCAGATCAGTGGTTTTACACCGGGGTTTCCTTCTCATCAGCGACTGTTGACATCGAATCTCCACAGCGGCCACCTGGATATATTGCCGCATACCTGCATTTTGCATTAGCTTGCATAATCATTCCATTAGCGTGTGTCTGTGACAGGTACCGTTTCCCTGATCCGAGATCTCTTATTGCGTTACTGCAACCGTTCTCAGAAAGACTGTTGCGTATGAGTTCTCGGTCCTTGATGTGTCAAATCTGACTATTGCTATGTGAGGTTACTATTTCCATAATTGGGGCTGGATTCCTCTCCTTATTATTGTCAGCAGGTGCCAGGATCGGGGGGATAACCTCTCAAGCGCACAGACTCACGCATGCATCTGCATAAAGCATTCTTGCATGACATACATTCTGTTACCTTTTCCTAACCTTTGATGTTGACAGGTTTTTCAGGTACTCAGGTTCCGAGCTGCTTTCGATCTCCAGGATTGATCAAAGACTCATCCACCGCTACTCAACTCGCGCCAATCAGACGAGAATCATGGACCAGGTACAATCAGATGTTCAGGAGCTTCGTGAACGGATGGATCGTTTTATGGAGCTGATGCAAGTAGTTGCGAATGGGCAAGACCAGCTTCGTACTTTGGTTCAACCTCTCATCTCCAGGGTTGACAGTAATGGAATACTTCACGGTGGGGCCGTGCCCACTCCTCCTCAAGGGGATACTCCACAGAACGTTGTTCCTGCTGCCGGAGGCAATGGTAGTGCTAACGGCAATCTTATGACTAATCTCGGACTTAATGCGGCGGGCGCCGGCAATGGTGGTTTGGGAGCCAATGTTAACGTGGGGCCGGTCAACGGCAATGTTGGTGCCGGAAATATGGTGGTGCCTCAACCGTGGCTGGAGGACCATCAGGATGACATTTTCTCTCAGAGAGGTGTAGAGGCTGAGTTGACTGCTGAGGCTCGACTCAGGTTCAAGGCGCTGGAAGATAAAATGAGAGATATAGAAAATCAGAACACATTGGGCGTTGACATGTCCAAACTCGGGTTGATTGCTGACTTTAAAGTACCTCACAAGTTTAAGGTGCCTATCTTTGAGAAGTATAGGGGCACTACTTGTCCCCGTGTTCACCTCCGATCTTATTACAGAAAGATGTCCGCTTATTCTGATGATGAGAAGTTGCTGATGCACTTCTTTCAGGATAGTCTTTCTGGTCCATCGCTCGAATGGTATATGGGTTTGGAACCCGCTGCTGTGCGCACCTGGAAAGATCTTGCTGAAGCATTTGTCCTCCACTATCAGTATAATAGCGACTTGGCTCCCAACCGAGTTCAGCTTCAGAATCTCTCGCAGCGGAGCAATGAAAGCTTCAAAGAGTACGCCCAGCGGTAGCGTGAATTGGCTGCTCGGGTTCAACCGCCGATGGTTGAGCGTGAGTTGGTACAACTGTTCGTGGCTACCCTTCCCGGAGTCTATTATGAGAAGCTGATCAGTGGCATGTCCGGAACATTCTCAGCCCTCATGACTTTGGGCGAGCATGTTGAAAATGGTATAAAGATCGGAAAGATTCAGGGCGAATCATCCTCAGCTGGAGGAGCTAGCAAGAAACCCTATACTGGCGAGCGTCGAGAGGGAGATGCTAGTGCTGTCACTAATGCTAGGAGAAAGGGCAAGGGCCCTCAGTCTCAGATTGCTAGCATAAACATCCCAGCTGCTCCCCCGCAGCCGCAGCAGCAGCCCCAGCAACAGAATAATCCGAGATACAAGAGATATCAGAATCGGGGTCCCCTGGCAAACCGTCATTTGGAAACTCCTCCTATGTCATATGCACAGCTTCTGCAAACGCTGCTTCAGCTCCAGTTAGTCCAAAAGCGGACGTTGGCTCCCTTGACAGGGGCACCACCACCCGGGTATGATGCTAATGCTACTTGTGAATTTCATTCTGGGGCACCTGGCCATACAGTTGAGAATTGCAAAGCTTTTAAGCATAAAGTCCAGGACTTGGTTGACGCCAAGGTTATCAACTTTTCTGACAGCGTGCCCAACGTCACCAAGAATCCAATGCCTCATCATAGGGGGGGCGGAGTAAACGCTGTTATCACTGAAGAGAATTCAGACTTGCTGACTGATGTCAAAGATCTGAAGACGCCGTTGAGTTTTGTTAAAGCTAAGTTGCTAAAGAAAGGCTTCTTTCCGGGATGTGGAGAGTTTTGCATGGCATGTGCTACACTTCTTGATGGGTGTGAGCAGTTGATCGAAGGAATCCAAAGTCTGATGACCGAGGGTATTTTGCAGTTCAGTAGGAGCGTTGAGAATGCGTCAGGGGAAGTCATGCTGAAGCAGGCGGACGAAGTTGCTACCATTACCATTCCTCGCCACCCTATCACTATTTCTGCACCTCGTCCGCCTACTATTACCATCACCAGGGCCGGACCAATCCCATTCGAGAGCACTAATGCCGTCCCATGGCATTACGGCGCCGAAGTGTATTGTAACGGTCAGAAGATAGAGCTTGAGTCATCCGGATCGACTGCGCAGAATCTTGCTGAAGTCAGTGGCATCACCAGAAGCGGAAGAGTATTTGCACAGGCAGAGGTTGCAGCAGAGAAAGTAGTCCGAGCTGACGCTGTGGATAAGGGCAAAGGTAAAGCTGTTGAAGAGGTCCCTGCAGGGGCAGAGAAAGACTTGCTGGTTAAAGATGCTGAAGAGTTCATGCGACTGATCAGGAAGAGTGACTACAAGATTGTAGATCATCTTCACCAGACTCCGTCGAAGATCTCGATTCTTAACCTGTTGCTGTGTTCTGAAGCGCACCGCAACGCGTTGCTGAAAGTATTGAATGCTGCATACGTGCCGCAGGAGATATCAGTTAATCAACTTGAGGAAGTAGTAGCCCATGTCAATGCTGGTAATTGGCTGGGTTTTACAGATCTGGAGCTGACGCCCAAGGGAAGAGATCACAACAATGCCTTGCACGTCTCGATAGAGTGCAGAGGCACGATGATGTCACATGTCCTAGTAGATACGGGCTCCTCGCTAAACGTGCTTCCGAAGAAGGCACTGATGAAGTTGGATACCCGTGGACTGCTGTGCACGCCCAGTGATCTGGTCGTGAAGGCCTTTGACGGAACCAAGCGCCACGTCTTCGGAGAATTGACCCTGCCAATTCAAGTTGGTCCAGAGACGTTTAATGCGGTGTTCTATATCATGGATATCATGCCCGCCTATAGTTGCCTCTTAGGTCGGCCGTGGATTCATTCTGCTGGTGCCGTGACGTCCACGCTGCATCAGAAGCTTAAATATGCTGTTGGGGGCAGCATAGTGACAGTCTGTGGAGAGGAGGACATCATGGTAAGCCACCTCTCGTCCTTTAAATATGTCGAAATGGATGGTGAGATCCATGAGACTCTTTGCCAAGCTTTTGAAACCGTCAGGGTGAAGGAGGTAGCTCCCGTTGTTGCAGAGAAGCAAGAGTTGAACCTCTCCTCGTTTAAGGAAGCTCGAGCTGTTGTCGAAGCTGGTTCCACCCCAGGCTGGGGGCATGTCTTGGATATACCAATCAAGCAGGATAAGTTTGGATTGGGATATTCTCCGGAAGCTGAAGCTTCATCTTCTTCTGGTAGCTCGTCTCGTGGGAAAGGGCCGATCTTATTCACCAAGGGAGGAGTAATTTTCGAAAGCATCAACGCTACGTCGGAGGACAGCGGGGACAGTGATTGTGATCTTGACGCCTGGATTCAACCGAGCAAGCCAGGCAAGCGCCTCCACAACTGGACCATCAAGGAGATTATCGAGCTGACAAGTGAAGAGTAATGATTTGCTTTTTACAATCTTTGTACAACCCTATGTCCTGCCCGGGGCATATTGGTTTTACTGTCAGGGCCTTGTTGGATTATGTGTATGCATTTTGTTAATAAATAAAAGGAGTTTTCTTCGTAATCAAATATTGTGTTCTCTGTTATTCATATTTTATGTTTGTTTTGAAAAACAGCAAAATGGCAACGAGGTTCGTGCTAACCTGCATATTCTTGCTTTAAACTTAACCCTTGTTATTGCAGGATCCACGTAACAGATGACATCGACTCTGGACCCTCTACGGCTCACTACGACTTTGATTGCCCGATCTATCAAGCCGAGGATGAGATTGATGAAGACGAAGACCTTCCGGAAGAGTTGGCCCGCTTGTTGAGACAAGAGGAGAAGGTTATTCTGCCTCATGAGGAGGATATTGAGATCATAAATCTGGGTTCCGAGGAGCTTATCAGGAATGTCAGAGTAGGGGCTGCGCTGCAGAATGACGTCAAGCATAGACTGGTCGAGATGCTTCGAGAGTATAGTGACGTCTTTGCTTGGTCATATGAGGATATGCCCGGACTTGACACAGATATCGTGGTGCACCGCTTGCCGTTGCGAGAAGATTGCCCTCCAGTCAAGCAGAAGCTTAGGAGGACGAGACCAGACATGGCTGTAAAAATCAAAGAAGAAGTCCAGAAGCAGTTGGACGCAGGATTTCTAGCCGTTACCACCTACCCTCCGTGGGTCGCCAACATAGTGCCTGTACCGAAGAAAGACGGTAAGGTACGCATGTGCGTCGATTATCGGGATTTGAATAGGGCGAGCCCTAAGGATGATTTCCCGTTGCCTCATATCGATGTGTTGGTCGACAATACAGCCCAGTTTTCCGTGTTTTCGTTCATGGATGGCTTCTCCGGTTACAATCAGATTAAGATGGCGCCGGAGGACATGGAGAAAACGACGTTTATTACCCCCTGGGGCACGTTTTGCTACAAGGTAATGCCCTTCGGTCTAAAGAACGCAGGGGCCACTTACCAGCGAGCAATGGTAACTTTGTTTCATGATATGATTCATCATGAGATCGAGGTCTATGTTGATGACATGATTGCAAAATCCCAAACAGAGGAAGAGCATCTGGTCAATTTGCTGAAGCTGTTTGAAAGGCTTAGGAAGTTCAGGCTGAGGCTGAATCCTAACAAGTGCACTTTCGGAGTGCGGTCTGGAAAGTTATTGGGGTTTATCGTTAGTGAACGAGGTATTGAAGTTGATCCTGCAAAGATAAAAGCTATCCAAGAAATGCCAGCGCCGAAAACGGAAAAAGAAGTTCGTGGTTTCTTGGGCCGAATAAACTACATTGCAAGGTTTATCTCTCAGCTCACGGCCACTTGTGAACCGATGTTCAAGTTGTTAAAGAAAAATCAGGCGATTACTTGGAATGAGGATTGCCAGAAGGCATTCGATAAGATAAAGCAGTATCTTCAAGAACCTCCAATCTTGATACCCCCAGTGGCTGGACGGCCATTAATCATGTACTTGACAGTTCTGGAGAATAGTATGGGGTGTGTTCTCGGTCAGCACGACGAGACGGGAAGAAAAGAGCATGCCATTTATTATTTGAGTAAAAAGTTCACTGAGTGTGAATCTCGATACTCGATGCTGGAGAAGACGTGTTGTGCATTAGCTTGGGCCGCCAAACGTCTACGACAGTATATGCTCAATCACACCACTATGCTGATTTCGAAGATGGATCCGATCAAGTACGTCTTCGAGAAGCAGGCTCTTTCGGGCAGGATTGCCAGATGGCAGATGGTGTTAACAGAATACGATATTCAGTACGTCTCCCAGAAAGCCATCAAGGGAAGCGTATTGTCTGACTACCTTGCCGAACAGCCAATCGAAGACTATCAGCCGATGAAGTTCGAATTCCCTGACGAGGACATTATGTTTCTCAAAGCAAAGGATTGCGATGAGCCATTGCCCGATGAGGGGCCGGATAGGAAGTCTCAGTGGAAGTTGATTTTCGACGGAGCGGTTAATTCCTATGGAAGTGGTATCGGGGCTATCATCACGACTCCTCACGGATCCCACATCCCGTTTACTGCAAGACTGACATTTTCAGTTACCAACAACGAAGCCGAGTACGAAGCATGTATTATGGGTCTAGAAGAGGCAATTGATTTGAGAATCAAGAATCTAGACATATATGGTGACTCAGCGCTTGTAATCAACCAGATCAAAGGGGAGTGGGAAACTCGTCAACCGAATCTAGTGCCGTACATGAATTACGCCAGGAGGCTGCTTCCGTTCTTCGATCGAGTGGAGCTTCATCATGTACCCCGGGCTGAAAATCAAATGGCTGATGCTTTAGCCACCCTGGCTTCAATGTATAAGGTCAATCTTTGGAATGAAGCTCCAAGCATTGTTCTTTCGCGTCTTGACAGACCAGCATATGTGTTCGCAATCGAGGATGCCACTGACGGCAAGCCATGGTTCCACGACATCCAGACCTTCCTTATGACTAAGGAGTATCCTGCGGGTGCGTCGACCCAGGATAAGAAGACTCTGAGGAGGCTATCTGGAAACTTTTACCTCAACCCTGATGGAGTGCTGTATAAGAGAAACCACGATCTCGTGCTACTCAGATGTGTAGATGAGAAAGAGGCAAGTATGCTCATGGAAGAAGTCCATGAGGGCACATTTGGTACGCACGCCGGCGGGCATGCCATGACGAGAAAGATCTTGAGAGTAGGATATTACTGGTTGACTATGGAGTCGGATTGCTTCAGATTCGCGAAGAAATGTCACAAATGCCAGATTTATGCCGATAAAGTTCATGTGCCGCCGTGCCCATTGAATGTCATGTCCTCCCCTTGGCCGTTCTCCATGTGGGGCATCGACATGATAGGCAAGATCGAGCCCACTGCATCCAACGGTCATCGTTTCATTCTGGTAGCTATCGACTACTTCACCAAGTGGGTGGAGGCAGCCTCGTACGCTAATGTGACCAAGCAGGTGGTAGCTAAGTTCATAAAGAGGGACATCATCTGTCGCTATGGAATTCCCGAGCGGATCATTACTGACAATGGTTCGAATTTGAATAATAAGATGATGAAGGAGCTGTGCCAGAGCTTCAAGATTGAACACCACAACTCATCTCCTTATCGGCCGAAGATGAATGGCGCCGTTGAAGCGGCCAATAAGAACATCAAGAGAATTGTTCAGAAGATGGTTGTGACGTACAAAGATTGGCACGAGATGCTGCCGTTTGCCTTGCACGGTTATCGTACGACGGTGCGTACGTCGACCGGGGCAACTCCTTTCTCCTTGGTGTACGGTGTGGAAGCTGTCCTACCGCTAGAAGTGGAGATTCCCTCTTTGCGAGTTTTGGTTGATGTGAAACTTGATGAGGCAGAATGGATTACGAGTCGCCTGAACCAACTCAGCCTGATGGACGAGAAGAGGTTAGCATCGATTGCATTTGGTCGCCTGTACCAAAGCCGAATGAAGAAAGCTTATGATAAGAAGGTGCGTCCTCGAAGCTTTCAGACGGGTGATCTCGTCCTGAAGAAGATTCTTCCGCCACACTCCGATCACCGGGGCAAGTGGACTCCGAATTACGAAGGGCCGTATGTCGTCAGCAAGGTCTTCTCAGGAGGAGCTTTGTTGTTATCCACGATGGATGGTGAAGATTTTGCATCCCCGGTGAACGCGGACGCAGTTAAAAAATACTTTGCTTGAAAGCGACCCGCTGGACAAAAAAGAAAGAGTCCAGGCAAAAAAGGGCATCCCGGCGAACCAAAAACAGAATAAAAGGTTCGGGCAAAAATTAGGGATATATTGAAAAAATGTACACCCGCGGAGTCGAAAACCTACACTGGGCGGCTTCGGCAAAAAAGGGTATCCCGGTGAACTGAAAACCCGTGAAGGGCGGTTCACGCAAAAGTTAGGGATTTGAATAAGCAAATGACTGCGTTCCGCGTATGGACTTTCATTGTTTAGTGGTTCGGAAGACCTGAGGGCCGTTTATCTGAATCAATCTCTTCCAAAGCTGAAGCATCGGAGAAGTATCGAAGTCGAGTGGGTCTTAGAGGGATTAACTCATGGTGTTCGTCTACGCCTCGATTGCCGACATTTGTATATACTGATGTATATTTATGTTTTCTTTTTGCGCGGCTTCCTCATTCCAGGAGCTTGCCTCTGTTGTAAAACATTTTTGCCCATTCAGGGGTTCATCATCAATAAAATGCACATTATTCAGCAATTCTACTTGTCTGTTTAGCATTTATCTGTTTTGTTTGCGAATGAGAACGCCGATGTGTTTTTTGATAAAATGCGCATACATAAACTTACGGGCCTAAGCCCATTGATTGTTGAAACAATTAACTAACTGAACATTGTCACGAGATAATAACCCTGATAGGCCCCTGTGAGGAGGGTATCTTGTCTGTTTGTTTGTGTTGTTGCAGCTGTAGCACTTGCCAGAAGATGGGCCGTGCGTATCCCCGAAGCAGGATGAGTCCTCCTTCTCCAGCAGAGTTCAGTAGCCTCTCCACCGCAGAATCTGAACGCAGATAGTGAGCATTGATATGTCTCCCCGGGTAGAGGTGTTTCTCTTCCCCAAGCAGACGCATCCTGAAGGTAGGTCACTTCGTCAGCTAAGCCAAGCACCGAAGAATGATATCGTCTCCCCAGCACCGGGTCAAAAGTGCAGAGTTCATAGAAATGTTCGGGAGCCGAAGCTCGTGTTTTCCCCAGTAAAGTCGCCGAAGCCGGTGTCTCCCCCGCGCCGGGTCACAAGTGCAAGTTTCGCAGGAGGCTGTTCGTATGCCGAAGGATGCAGTAACTGATGGTGCCAGGCTGAAGTCTCCAGCGGAATTGAGATTCCTCACCAGAGTCAGGCTCTCTCCTGAAGTTCGACGATTCCTTCTTCCCCAGTAGAGTGTTGGAACAGCTGACGCTGTATTCCCTTGCAGAGTTGTACTCTTCCCCGAAGCCAGATGATCCTTTCTTCCCCGGCGAAATTGAGTTTCCCCATCAGAGTTGCACTCTCCAGTGAAGTAGAATGATTTCCCTCCCCGGCTGGGTCCGCAGAAAAGCAGAATCCTTGGAAGTTGATCAGATTGTGATCGATTTTCCCCAGCAGAGCGTGGGGCATCTAATGCTGTGTTTCCCCAGAAGCGCATTCTCTCTATCGAAGCAGAATGATTTCTCCTTCCTCAGCCAAGTTTGCAGATGTCCAAGAGATCCGAATCCTTGGAAGTTGATCAGATCATGATTGGTTTTTCCCCAGTGGAGTGTTGAGCAGCTGAAGTTGGTTCCCCACAGAGTGGTTATCCCCAGAAGAGTAGCCGAGACAGCCGCGCAGTTCATTCTTGCGATTGATATCAGCAGATCCAAGTTCTCGTAGAGCGTAGTCCCCTGCAGCAGTCAGCTGAATTTGTTCCCCTGCAGCAGTCCGCGGAAGATCAATTCCCCAGACAGAGCCTAATTGATATTGGCGTGTTCACGTTCTCTTCAGCAGGATGAGTCCTCTATCTGAGCGGTTCTTTCTCCTTGATAGGAAGATTTCCCCCTTCGGCATTTATTTTGCTGATGGGATCGCATCATTGTGCATGATTGCATAGCATTGTGCATGACTGCATAGCATTTAAACGCTGCATAGCATTGTGCATGATTGCACAGCATTTAGCATAAACGCATATCATTCCCGCCGTGTGGGGCATGGTGCCGGAGCATACGCATCATAAGCATGATCTAGGTCATCATCATCCTTGTTGTACAGGTGTACCACCAAAAGACCAGTTGCTCAGGACGATTTCTGATGTTCTCCCCAGCAAGGTTGTTTTCTTAGATGATTCTAAAGACCCCGGTGTGATCCCCACGGTCGCTCGCTCGCTCAAGATGATTTTTGAGATCCCCAGCGAAGTCTTCGGTTCAAGATGATTCTCGAATTCCTCAGCAGGGCCATTTGCTTAAGACGATTCTTAAGACCCCAGTACAGCTTCCCGAGTGGTTCGCCTAGTATGATACCTGAGCTACCCAATAGCGCCTCCAGCAAGAGTTGCCCAGGAAGATTCCTGGAATTCCCAACAGAATGTTTGCTCCAGAAAGGCTATTAGTTCAGGACGATTCTTGAAGATGCCCGACAGATCTGTTTGTTCAAGTTGATTCTTGAAGTCCTCAGCAGCATGATATGTCTGCTCCAACAACGATGTCTAATCTGAAGATGGATTTCGTAAGCGCCCGATGGCGATATCAGAAGGTTCCGGTGAGTCCAGATTTCCGTGTTGAAGAATCAACGGGCGGCTAAAGACAAGGTTCCAGGGTTGTAGATACAACAGAGTGATTCGTGTGAGTCTGAAGACCAAGTCAGTTGTCCTGAGGAGATGATTGATTGCGATCAAGTGAATAGTGTTTCTTCTGACTGAAGTCGAAAATGTTTCTCCAGCTGAAGCGGAGTTTTGCCTGAAGGCAAAGTGTTTGAATCCCCGTAGAATCATGAATGGCTCAGGATACCATTTCTCTGACTGAAGTCACAATTTTCCTAAGCTGAAGCGAAGGTGCCTGAGGGCAAGGTTATCCCCAAGGTCATGAATGACCTAGGATTCATTTTTCGGACTGAAGGCCGAAGTATATCCCTGACTGAAGTCTCGGATGCTCTATAGCAGAGGTGGAGTTGCCTGAAGGCAGAGCCATGTATCCTTGAAGGCCAAGGACCATTTCTTTAGACTGAAGTCGAAGATGCCTCCTGCAGAGTTGCCGACGGGCAAAGTTTACGTCCTTGAAGGTCAAGGATGTTCTTTCTAGCTGAAGCTAGAATAGCCGACGGGCAGGGTTTCATCTATCTTCAGAAATACTCCAGCGGATCTGGAGTGGCCGGGGGCCAGGGTTGCATTCATATTCAGAAGTACTTAAAGATCTTTTCTAGCTGAAGCTGGAAGTGGCCAGGGGCCAGGGTTTCATATATCTGTAGTGTTGAAGTTCTACGACAGGCAGTGTGCAGCAGTATTCCGATGTTCGTTATGGTTCTGAGGGTGAACCCCAGATCAGAGTGTGCTCGGTTAAGTCTCTCATTCCCAGCAGAGATGATGTTTGTACGACGGCGATGTCGAGTGTCTCTCAGAGCGATGTTTGCTTCCAGCGGCAATGTTGGGTATGTCAAAAGATTCAGTTCTCCAGCGGCGAGGTTGGATGTTGTGGTTGTCTGAAGGCAACGTCAGAAGAATTTAATGTGGATAACTGACGGAGATTCAGATCAGTATTTCTCCAGCTAGTGGCCGTGCAGCTAGCATCACAATATTCGAAGATTTGTTCCCCGCATAGTATCGTGTGCTTGTGCAGTTGGCAAATTTTCGGGTTTTACCGGTATTCAATCGTCTCGCACCTTGATTGGTTGAGAGCCGTTCGCTTCTCACCCAGTCAGGTTCAAGCCGTTTGAATAGGGGCAGCTGTTGCACCCTAAAATTTGACCAACATTAATTTATCCATCTAGTGTTTGAAAGTTGATCTTCAGAGGAATTGGTTGGAACCAGGGTTGTGTGCTTCATAGCTTGAGAGTTGTGGGTGCCCCTCAGATGATTCTGAGACTTTGAGAATGAACTTGATGTTTTGAGAAAGCCTATGAGATGTCTTGATAGCCATCATGAAGCCCAGAGAGGTCATTATGCAAGAATTCAGAAGATTCAACCATGATTGGTAGAATTAGGGTTTTGACTGGGTCAACCCTAGGATAACTGAAGATTTGGGAAAGGTTGAGACCCAATCCAAGGGCCATGAGATCATGGAATGATGCATAGGGATGTTATAAAGATGATTCCTAGACCAACTCATCATGATTGAGGAGTTTGAGAAGTTTTGAGTTAGGGTTTCTGAGGATTGTCAGTGAGAAAACCCTAATTTGATCCCTATTTTCCAGGCAGTTTTAGCTCTAGATGTGATTGATATCTCACCTTCCCCATAACATGAATGTTGTAGAGATTGTCCTAAGCTTTAATTTTAGTGGTGGAAGTCCTTGATAGGAGTTACAGAGCTCAAGTTATGGTTTTGACAAATTACAGGTCAGCAGAGGTGTGTGAATCTGGGTCCTTGAAAGTCACCCAACTTGCAGACAACTTTTGCCCTAGTAGGATGATTCCTATGATTTCTTGGTCAACATGAATGTTGAAGAGCATCTTCTTAGCTTTAATTTGAGTGGTAGAAGTCCTTGATTGGATTTGTGGAACTCAACTTATGGTTTGAACAAGACAGGGGTATTTTGGTCATTTGTCAGTTATAGGTCATTTTAGCCAATGCCTAAAACTCCTATTTCCAAGCCTCAAATGGAAAAACTCAAAACATGAAAGTTGCTCAAAATGTGATTTTAAGTCTAGAAAGGAGGTCACAAATTGTTGGAAAAACTCATAGCATGAGATTACATGATTGGTCAAAAATGAACTAAAAATGGCTTATAAACTTGAAAAGTTGAATTTGGAAAGTGATTTGGAAGATCCACAAATCCAAAATAGGTCATCCAATATATCATTTTGATTGGAAAAACCATTTTGAGAACTTTGGTTTAAATAGATTTTTCATTTGAGGATCCAAAAATGGACTTCCTTTGGAAATTTATTACTTGCATAAGAAGGCAACTTTGCAAAACCCTACATAAGTGAAATGTAAGGGCTGCTTTCGTTCATTAACATTCAATATCTCATATTAAGACAATTTGGCATGAGATTACAAGGGATAAGGCAAGGGAAATGATATTTTCAACTTCTCATTTAAGGAGAAGTTCATGACTTTTCTAGATCCTTCTAGATGATTCCACAAGCTTCCATCAATTGCTATTTAAAGAGTGCCATGCAGAGAGATTGGAGGTTGGTGAAACTTGGTGAATTGAGTAGAGAAGAGAGAGATTCGAGCTAGGGTTTCAAGGTGCTCCATCATTGCATTTCAGTTTCAAAGTCATTGTTACAAGCTTTCTTCTTCAAGATCCTTGCAAACAGAAAGCATATCTCCATTGGAGGATCATTGTGAGTGAATTGCAAGCTTGGAATCGTGCCCTAGCATCACATACCATCATCACTTGACAGGTTCCTTTTCTTTTCTCTTCCACCTTAATTATGCATAGATGTATCATGTTTTAGGTTTAGAATGAATGTATTAGGGTAGATGACTAAATACTGAGAGTTGCAGCCTGTTCCATGAAGTTCCATAGCAGGACCAAGAATCTTTGATTCTCAAGAAGTGTTTGAATTTGGAGTTTAAATCATCAAGAATTGGTTTAACACAGTTAGGTTCACATATAGAACATCTGTAGATCATTAGAGTTAGGGTTAATGAAGGTTGATCTCAGGTGATTTTGGTTTGGATCGTGACATTGCAAGCCTCTGTTAGAATAACCTAGGTAGAATTAAGAAAAACTACTCGTTCCATTTTATTCCTCTCATTGAGTAGCACAACTTTCGTTTTGGAATCATGTTGTTTCGTGGCCTGAGTAGAGAGAACGAGCCAGTTGAATTTGAGTGCATGGGAGGAGGGGTCTGAAAACCCTAGGTTTCATTTGGGACGATGAGGGAGAGCCATTGGATCAAGCTCCAAAGTTGACAAATTAATTAGATCGCACGGCTGTGAGTGAATCTGAAGAATGGAGGGAAATTTCAAATGAAGCGAAACGCGGTCGTTTCACTTAAAGGCATTCTGGGCTCAGCTTGCTATTCGCCCCCCCCCCTTTTTGCTGGCCCAATTGATTTAACTAGCGAGAGTTGCTGTTCATACCCCCCCTCCCTTTAATTGTTTTATTTTCTTTTATTTTCTTCTTTTATTTTTTCTGTTTTGATTAATTCATACATAATTGATAAAAAATGATTTTTTACTTCTTCTTTTTTCTATGAATAGATGAAAATGTGTAGAAAATTATAAAAATAAAAATGGGATTTTATTTTTTAGTCTAGTATTTTTAATAGATTTTCCAAATAAATAGCTTTTAAATAGTCTTAATTTGGTATTTGATTTTGTAGGAATTGTTTTAGGACCTTCCCTTAGGTTTTTCTATCCATTCTTTTTTGTGCAATTAGATGATGAATCATAGTTCCCCATAGGATTTTTTCTAGATTTTTAGAATTAAATTTTGATTAGTTTAATTAGGGTAGATTCAGGGTATCCTAATTAGGGTTTAGATTGTGTTTAGGTGATGAATTTCTTTCTTTGATTGAGTTTTGTCTTGATTTTTAGGTTGAGGCCTATGTAGATGTTATGAGTAGGTGTTGAGGACCCTTGTGAATAATTGTTAGATTTTTCCCCATTAGTTTAGTATTTTTAGGTATTTTCTGAAGTTGCCTATTGATTTTGTCTCCCCTGTGGTTATCTGTTCATCTTTGGGGTTCATTGTGGGGGATTTGTTGTGGGGCTTGTGTTGCCTTGAAGACCTTGATGGAGAGCATCATGGAGAGAAGATTGTAGATCAAGACTCAGAGACCCGGAGCTTGGCTTGTCCCCTGTCTGTGAGGTTTGAGATCCTGAAGTTTGAAGGAAGTTCATGGTACTTTCCTGAGGAAGGCACTATGAATGACTTTCATTCTTTCTTCTCACCTCTTTCTTAAGTATCCAATGATGTTGGAGCCAACTTATGAGTTTAATTTCTCCTGAGGAGGAATGTAAACTGATCACATGTTGTTGAGCCACATGGGATACAACTCCTAAGTGGAAGCCTCCTGGTACTTTCCTGAGGAAGGTCCTAGGAGTCTATTCACTTAGTCCCCTTAGTTGATCTAGGATTTCTTAAGTATCCAATGATGTTGGAGCCAACTCGTGAGTTTAATTTCTCCTGAGGAGGAATGTAAACTGATCACATGTTGTTGAGCCACATGGGATATAACTCCTAAGTGGAAGCCTCCTAGTACTTTCCTGAGGAAGGTCCTATGAGTCTGTTCATTTAGTTCCACTAGTTCAGATAGGATTTCCTAAATATCCAGTGATGTTGGAGCCTGCTTGTGAGTTTAATTTCTCCTGAGGAGGAATATAAACTGATCACAGTGGTTGAGCCACATAGGATATGACTCCTGAGTATACACCTCCTAGTGTTCTCCTGAGGAAGACACTATGAGTCTGCTTGCTTAGCTCCCTTTCTTTGGTAAGCTTGTTCCGAAGCTTGAAGACTGGGATTGATTTCTTTTGGTTAGGTTTTGCTTTAGGGCTTTGTTTAGACTCTGTGATTAGGGTTAGGATTAGAGAGTAGATTCTTTCTTTCTCAGGCATGTGTGTTTTGTTTGCCTGATGGTACTTCATTTCTTTTATCTGTTCATTGCTTGATAGCATGTTGTTTATCTTCAGTATGATTACTGTTATTTCATGACTGGCTTGAGGTCGAGACGAGCTTGTGGAGGCTGAAGCCCCACACACATTTCCTCCCTCACTTGCATTGCATGCATTTTACTATTAAAGCTGATGCTTTGTCTGTTTTGGTGTATCATTGATATGACCCCTTAGGACTCTCATTTCCTCTGATGAGGACTTGATGATAGACTTTTAGGTTGAAACCTATGCATGACAACATCTAGGAGTTCCCTGTTCAAACCTCAACCATAGGATGAATCCATGGCATGATAACAGTAGGACTTGATAGTCTCCCTCCTAGTTGGGCCTGTTCTCTTCTCATCTCGAAGCAGTTTAAAATACAGTAATCATGAATGATTTCTTTCGTACGTTACGAGCCTTAAGCTATCTGAGGATGGATGTTTAGTATGGTACCCTTTGGGTGACATGCGGCGCATTCACTCTCAGGTCATAGTCCCTAGTGCGGTTGAAATCGCAAACATAATAAAAAAATGCTTCTTTCAGGAGATAACCCGTAGTTTCCCGAACTACGTTTGCTCTGATCTTTCATACCAGATGAAAGTACGTAGGCATAGGATGCGACGTCCTAGCGAGCAACCTTTCCCCCATAACCCGTAGTTAGCCGAACTACGTTGACTCTGATTTCTCGTTCCAGACGGGAATACGTAGGCATAAAGTGCGACGCTTTGCCGAGTCATTTTCTTTTCTTTTTCAGCCAGCCTTGATAGGTAGATAGATTATAACCAACCCGTCCAAGTAAACAAACAAGCGAGGATCCCGTCGAGTACGACGGACGCGAGGGGTGCTAATACCTTCCCCTTGCGTAACCGACTCCCGAACCCAGACAATGGTTGCGACGACCTTGTCTTACCCTTATTCGTCAGGTTTTTCCGATCGTTTCCTTTCCCGCTCTGAGGGATAAATAACGAAAGGTGGCGACTCTTCTGTCATGCCGGCACCTTATTTTCGCGCAAGCGACAACGGGTATAGTGTTGTCTCACCATTCAAGGTCCCCAAGAACCAACAGAGCACATATGCACATATTTACAAGTATTCACAAATAAGCAAGTATTCAAACAAGATAGGCTAAACCCTCAAAACAAAAGGCAAATCCCCAGTGAAGTCGCCATTTCTGTTGCGGTGAAAATTGGATATCAAGCTATTGATTAACTTGAACCTTATTTCTTTTACAACCGATCTTTAATTTATCCAAAGGAAAGGTCTAAAGAAAGAAAAACCCTTTTCGCAATGTAAAACAATGCTAAGAGATTCGGGGATCGGGGGTTGGTTATACCTAGGGAAGGTGTTAGCACCCTAAGCATCTGTAGTACTCTACAGGAACCTTTTGTTTGATTGCTTGCTAGGTTTGTGAAATATGTACTATGGTTTTAGGATTGGGAGTTGAGTGTAAAGATAAATAAAAACCTAATTGGTTTTCTAAATTTGCTCGCAAAGACATCGCATCTTCTGCCTACGTATCCTGACTAGGATAGAATCAGAGCAATCGTAGTTCACCTCACGAGGGAAAAGAACACTTGATGACGATCAATATTCAAAGGGGGAACAAACATGACAATGTTTGTGTGGAGTTTGACAAAACTCCCTAAGTTAAATTGTAAAAAAGGGGAAGTAAGAGATCATGACGATGATTCTTACGCAGAGTTGACGAACTCTTTCCTAGGGTTCTAGTTGAAGAACGCTCCTAGTACGGGTGGGTCTTTTAGACTTTAAGCAAAGTCTAAGGCTTCTAATCTAAGGTTGAAAATGACTTAACAAAGTCAAGGGTGTGATTGAATAAGTTATCCATGACATCGAGGGTCAAATGGACAGACCTTCCTTTGAAGGAGACTGGGGAAATAATCAGGTGAAAGCTAACGAGCTTCATCATTTGGGGAGAAAAGAAAAAATAAATGCTAAACAAGATAACAATCAAGATACAGCACATTCATGGTGACAACCAAGTAAACAATGAGAGATGGTAAAAATGAAACATGAAGGTAACAGTTAACAGATGAAATAATCGACATTGTGACAACAGTTTACATTTGATGAAAATCAACAGATAAAAAATAGTAAACACTGAGAAATAAATCCTAGCATGTTAACTAACACATATAGACATGGATTCAAACAAGTTTCAAGGAAAATAATAAAAGGAAACATATAAACATTCATTTGCAATTATACAAACGATCGCGAAAACGCGCACAACTTGCACATAATTAAAGTAAGTGATAAAATATGCAAACATAAAAAATAAAATCATTGCATGAAAGTAGACATAAATATGAACACAATGGAAAAAGAACGGACGAAAAACGATAAAAAACGAGTGAGATACGAATTTTTGAAGTTTACACTAAAAATCACAAAAATGGATAAAAGAGTTGCCCTCCTCAGGGGTCGAACTCAGGAACAAGGGGTGAAAGGCACATGGTCATACCACTAGGGTGGCTATACATCCATTGATGAAGCCGCCCCTAATTAATTATAACGGTAACATTGAACTATGGCTGGGCAAGAACATAAATCAAACCAAATACTTTTTACGCCGTAACTTTCTAACCGCTAATCGGATCGACACAAAATTTATATGGAAATTGGGTAGAATTGAATAAGGAACATGATGGTGGTCTCAGCTTTTCAAAATTCTCACTGTGGAGGAAAATTCGATAGTGGCTGCATTGTGAGGAAATGAGGTGCATTTTGATGTTTTCAAATCAACTCAAATGTTTTCAAACCATGGTAAACACACATACAACTTTCAAACATAATATAAAATGATGTTATCATCTCAAACAAACTTGGTACAAACAGAATATGACAATGGTATGGTGAAATGCCAAAATGAAGGTAAATTGCATTTTGAAGTGAGTAACTTGTTTCAAACAGTTTTCAAACAAAACAATCATGCAAACACAATGCAATAATGATATGGAAAGAGCTCATGCAGTGAGTAGTGCTCAAATCAAACTGTGGTGAGTTATGGTATGTGAAATGAAAAATTGGCATAAATGATGAGCAAGCATGATGACAGTTTGTTTTTAAATCACAAAGAGATCAAAGCAGATCACACATACATGTCAAATATGTCCTATTGAATGAAACTAGGCATGCAAGAAAGCTCAAATTCATATGCTGCAAAAATTGGTGTCTTGACTGCATTTTGGTAAAAAAGGAAGGTGCATGAAAAAAGCAACTTCAATTTCTATGCAAATTCTGACTTGGGGGTCTACTTACACAGCACATACATGTCCTAGGTGATGATCCTATCCACTCACATTAGCTTAGTTCATGCAGAAATGGAAAGTAGCATGTGAAGTGGCTTTTTTGTGCAACTGTGTATCTTGAAGTGTGATGTGGTGATGCAAACAGTTTCAAAGTCATATGATCATACAAACACATTATAAATGACAAATATGAAGTGTTAGATCAAGTCTTTTAGTGAAAGACAAACTGATGCAAAAAATGGTGTGTGATATGTCACTTTGTGCAAAGTGATTATGCCAACATCCTAAAAATGGTTAATATGAAGTGTACAACAAGTGGTTTTGGTGAAAATCAACTTTATGCAACAAGTAGCATTTGAGTTGCATTTGTGTTTTTTGGTGTAAAACATGAATTTCAAATCTATACACAAACAGTTAATAGCAAGTATTCACACAACCTTCTAATGCACTTTAAAACATGTGTGTATGCCAAAATCAATTCTTTAATGTGCTATGCAAAAGATGAAGTTTCATGTTGCTTGTTGTGTTTGAAATGCATTTTTCTTATAAAAAAAAAAAGGAAACTCTCAACAAGTCATTTTTTGAAGCACCAAGCTGTCTCTACAGTTTGCACATGATAAACATAGAGTATTCCTAAGTGAGTTTAATGCAAAGGTTAGTTTGTGTTAAAAAATGGTATTTGAGTAATTGATGAATTTTTGATGTTTCAATGAGAACATGTGAATCTGTCTTAATGCACAAACACAGAAAAAAGAACACCTAGGCTTTCTCCAAATACCTATTCAGACATGCTCATCTAATAAAAAGCCACAACTTATGATGAAAAAAAATGAGTTTGTCATGTTTGGATTCCTTGACAGCATCCAGTTAAGAAAGCAAGGTAGGGAAAGCTTATGTTCAGGGCAAGATAAAGATGATGATATCTAAGGGCCTAAGGTTTAAAGCACCAAGGGCTGGGAATTACCTTCTGTCAGCAGCCTGTTAATTATGGATATTGTCAACAGCCTCCCAAAAAAAACTGGATGTCTGCAAATGGGGCTATATCTGTTACAAATTCAATTCTGAAAGTCTTAACAGGTTTTTAAACAAACTGCCTCATCATATCCTATCAAACCACAATAACCTCAACTCAAAGATATCTCAAGATAGCAAGCCTTGTATGATGGATTTCCTATGGGAGTGGTGTCAACTAGGTTAGCCACCAGTTCTGAATAACCTCAAACCACAAAACCTTATCATGACAGATTAGTCCTCATAACAACATGAACTATGGCTAATATCTAAGTTAAAATAGCAGGCCCAAATTCTATGTCAGTAGTGAGATTGGTTTTCTGCAAAAAGTGATTTTTCCCTAAATGCTACTGTGATCATGTTTCCATCAAAATCAGTCTGCTGCCAAACAGAAAAAAAAAAAGGTCTGACTTGCCAATGATATTTTTAACAGAAAATTGTTAACTAAAATACATGTAATCAAAACCAACAATTATGAGTCCATTCCCATGACAGCAAGACAATTTAGAAACCATAACCAGCACATAATTCCTAACAGACTACATGCTTGTAACGGGTGATGAAACAGTTGAAACCAGTAGGCAAACATACCAATAACCACAGTTAGATGTATTTTCAAGTTTGAACAAAACCTTCCCAATATTACCCTAAAAACTGAACCTAAAACTTCCACAGAAAACTGCAGCAGTCATTTTAAAGGCAAGGATATTACCCAAGACATGATGCAGGAGAAAAGCAGGTTGAGCATTAACACATAAACCACAAGTATATCATCAACTGATTTGGAGTCCCTAATCTATTCTAGTACAATGTATGTGGCCTATGATACTTGGGCAGCAATGTGTCACGTATAGGCAGACCAAGCATGAAATAGTTTTGACAGTAACAAGGCATTGAAATGGAACAAACCACACATATAACACAAAATAAAACATGATAGCACATCAGAATACACAAAACTTCCATTCTTCACAATGTTGGTATTGAGCACATGCTTATAACATGATAATGAGATTCTAAGCAAAAACCAAAGATGATGCATTATGACATGGTAATGAGTGAGCATGGTATAGACATGACATACCGGTGGTGATGAACTCAAAGCAAGCCAAATTACTCCTAGAAAACCAGAGGTGCTAAAATTCCTTATTGCCTTGAAATTGTAATTTTGAGAAAATGCAACTTTGGTGCAAATGGAAGAAATGTGAGTTGTTGATGGTTGCTAGTGATCTTGACAGTTGAGAAACACCATTTGTGAGGTGTGTGAGTGATTAGGATGCCAAGATACTATGTGGAATGAGTTTTGGCAAGTTTTGTGGATTTGGTCAAAGTATGATAGGTAGAAGTTTGACTTTTTGATTTTTGAGGTTTCTTGGTGGTTTAATGGATTACGCCCCTTCTATATGTTATTTAGAAGTTGTGTGGAGGGTGGTTGAGGTATTGGAAAGGATAGGAATGAATTTGGGCAAATTTCACTTCATGACCATCTTTGGTGTTTTTATGGATTTTGTGATTTTGAAAATTTGGTGCAAGATGAAGGAATTGTGATAACAGAGATTCTCTATGGTTTCTATCAGATGTCTTGTGTGTGGAATGAGGTGAATGAGCCCTCTTTTTATAGAGAAATGGATTGAGGTGCTTGCTAGAGACCTTTCTTCACCATGAAGCAAGCTTTAAGATTTTTTTGAAACAAACCTCCCTTGGAGGGTTTTCCCCTTGTTCTGCTACAAGACCATTTTTTTCAAAGTCCCTTAATGATTTCTGATGTTTGTAGCAGGCTATAGATCATAGGGAAGGGGCTGGTACAACCTTTCACTTTACACCTCATGCTTTGAAGTGCAACTTGCCCACTTGTATGGCAATGAAGTCCAAGCTTTGATTTTGGGCTATTCTTCCACAATTTTCTCTTGTTTCATGATACACAAATCTGATATATCACGTACAACAAATTGGATCAAGAAAATTTGGCAAAATTAGTGAAATAAGTCATTCTTGAAAATTGGCCAATGTGAGACTAAAGTGTGAAACCCTCAACTTTGCACCTATGTAACTTTCTTCTCATAACTCCTCTTGAGATGTCCTAGTACAATTTAGAAAGCCCTCACATAGCTCTAAAACATTCATGTTTTCATGAGTTTCAATTTCTCGAAGTAACTCAGCCAAAAAGCCCTCCAAAGTTGCTAAAAATGAGCTTAAAAAGTGAAATTTTCCTAAGTCTTTTTCCCTTCTTGAAATGAATTTGACCATAACTCAAAATCTATGCATTTTCTGATCATGGACCACTTAGGGACTTTTGTAGGA
The DNA here is from genome assembly GCA_963859935.3 of Lathyrus sativus. Taxonomy (NCBI): domain Eukaryota; kingdom Viridiplantae; phylum Streptophyta; class Magnoliopsida; order Fabales; family Fabaceae; genus Lathyrus; species Lathyrus sativus. Next base: position 49,559,001 of record OZ012736.1, on the reverse strand, counting down.
ATTGTCAAGAGCTTCCAAATGAGCTTTGAACCAACTCAATTGGATGTGTGGTTAAAGAGTTATGATTTATCCCTTTTCAAAACCCTAATTTCCCGATTTCTCGATTACTCCTTCATCCTTGAGCCAATGATCATGAAAATTGATATGCAAGTCCAATATGACATAAGGAACAACTTTGTTTCACAACTTGAAGTCCAATTCATAAAATTTGGAGAGTTGACTTTTCGGTCAACCGTACGATCGATCGGTGCCGTCTGAGTTGCCTGTTGACATTATGGACATCCTGAGACTTTGATACTTCTTGAATGGTCTTTAATAAGCTATATGAACTTCATGGACCTAAACCCCACCATTACAACACCTTCCAACACCAAAGTCAAACCACAATTGATTTTCACTAGTTAAAAACCCTAATCGGGGCCTCCCGACTGCACTGTCTTTGATTCTGAACTGATTTCTTCAAATTGGCTTCTCATTTGACTTTGATATTATTTTTGATTTCATTCCATGATTTAATTAATCCCACAACATTGGTTGATCATTCCTTTGTAATTTCGAATCTGTCGGCGCGTAAACCCTGATTCATCTGTAACTTCGACAACAATGAATTTGTACTGAATTAGGATTAGAAAATTCATGATCATGCTTCTAAAATGATAATGAGAATCTAGGGGGTCAAAATTTTGGGTGCAACAGCATGCATCCATAGCATCATCCTAAACGCGTAGCATTTCCATTAAGCATGGAGCATTACGCCATTGTCAAACATATGCACGTGAAAAATGAGCTAGGTGGGTACCGTTCTTATGTGCAGGTTGTTGCACCCTAAAATTTGCTCAACCTTATTCACTTGGTTTATGTTTCAATATCATTAGCATTTGCATATAGAGTCATGTACATAGCCTAACCATCTGCATAGCATAAGCATAGCAAGTCATTCAACAGGGGTCCAATCATTATTATCATCTCTAGAGGCCTATCAAGAGGCTATTACCCTAATTTTATCTCATTCATTTCATCAGAAGAGAAGTTGAAAGTTGAAGAGGTCAGTAGATCAAGCATTGAGTATATTTCCTAACTGAGGGTATCTGTGGGTCAACCAAAAGAATTGTGAGCTATGGGCTGAGCATGGGGAGTATCTAGACATCTTGGAGGACTTAGAAAGTCATTTGGAGAAGAAAACAAGTTGTTGATGTGATCACAAGAATTGCAGTTGAAGACAGTCAACTAGGGTTTCATCTGGGTCAACCCTAGGTCAACCCTAGGTCAATTGATTGATTTAAAGGCATTAAGGGCTATTGGAGAGATGTGGGGTTCATCATTTGACATGGAGAACAAGGATATGTTGTTATGCTAAGAAGGATTCAAGAGAAATCAAGGAGAAGATGAGTTTCTAAATTAGGGTTTCTGTGTAAAATCCCCTAGTTTAGGTCAAATTTCCAAGAAAGATAAGTCAAAATGCAAGCTTCAAATGGATCCTTGGCCAACATGAAACTTGTAGAGGATCTCAAGACCTTTAATTTGAGTGGTGGAAGACATCAAGGAGATTTATAGAACTCAAGTTATGGTCCTTGCAAGTTACAGGTCATCTGAGGTATCTGAAATTTTGTCTGTGAATGTGACTTGACTTCCAAGCAATTTTTACCCCTCAAGGAGATTTCAAATGAATTTATGGTAAACATAAGAGTTGTTCCTCATTGTCTTAGCTTTCTAGAATGGTATAGTATGCCTTAATATGATTTGTGGAACTCTACTTATGGTCTTGGCAAGAAAAGGGTATTTTGGTCATTTGTCAGTTATAGGTCACTTTTAAGCAAAGGCCATATCTCCTATTTCCAAGCCTCAAATGAAAGAACTCAAAACATGAAAGTTGCTCAAAATGCCATTTTAAGTCAAGAAGGGAGGTCATGAATGATTGGAAAAGCTCATAGCATGGATTTGCATGATTGGTCAAAAAATGAACTAAAAATGGCTTATAAGTTGAAAAAGTTGAATTTGGAAATTGGTTTGGAGGATATAGAAATCCAAAATAGGTCATCCAATATATCATTTTGATTGGAAACCTCATTTTAAAGACATTGGTTCATCCACATTTTTGAGTTTAGGCTTAAAAATGGGACTTCCTTTGTAAATTTGCTCCTTGCCTCATAAGGTCACATGGCAAAACCCCACATAAACAAGGAATCAATGGGCAAGCTTGCAAGGTTTTTCAGTTCATCAAAATATCATCTAAGGAGAATTTCAAATGAGAAATGATGTGTGTGCAAGCTTGAACAAAGAATGGCCTATGCTTAGCATGGAATTAAAAATCTCATGAAATGAGATATCCAATTTCTCATTGGATTGTTCCAGTCCCTTCTAGATCATTCTTACACCATCTATAAGTAATTTGGGGTGTGCTCAGATGCAGAGGTTAGAGAGAATTGCTGCAGAAAGAGAGATTGAGATCAAATTTCTTCCATAGCAAGTCATTTTCCAATTCTTCATTTCTTCCACATTCTGTTCAGTTTCTTGATCTGATTCAACTCTATCATCATCATTGAGTGTGTAACAATCAAAATCATAGGAAATTCAGGTCCAAATCATGTTCTGGATATTGAGTTTGGCAGCTTGCAACTTCAGATCCATTTCCAAGATTCAAGCACAATCAATCCAAACTAGTGCAAACAGAAGCAAGCTCTTGTGTCACTGAGTGTTTCTGCACAAGTACAAGCATTGATTTGAAGGATTCACCTATCTGGTTCATACATTTTATCAGGTCTGCATCTTGATCTCTACACTCTAATTTATGCATAGTTCATCAAGATTAATAGGTTAGAATGATAGGGAATAGGTAGTAGATCATTTCTGGAAAGTATGGATCGATTTGGTGATGTTTTTTAGGTTGGCATAATTTCTGTTAGGAGCAAGAACTCTTCGAATTGGGAGTGTTAGGTTTAGTTCTTTAGGGGGAAATGATCCAGGTGAAGAGAGGAACATGCCTGTGCCATCAATTTTGAAGATCGTGAGAATCGGTTCTTGATCATTTCTTGGAGGTAGCTATCGGTTTTAGGGTTAGAAGAGATTTCAGTTAGTTTTGATATCATGGTTAAATTCCTGGTAAGATTTGGAGTGGATTTGGTTTTTATATGTTGGCATTCCATGGAGAATCGAGGGAGTTAGGGTATGGATCAGTTGGTGTGTTCATCCATGGCGTTTCTTCCAAACCCTGAACTAAGGAGGAAGATGACCTCATCACCCTCGGATTACCCCTTGACCTGTTGACTACCCTTTGATCCAACGGACGAGATTCAAACTTTGTTTATGAGGGAAAGGCTGAGTAAGGATGAAACGCTGCGTTTCATTAAGTTAGCAGCCTTGGGCCTGGATTCAGCATTACTAATGGCACCCTCCCCCAAGCTAAGCCCAACATTTCAACGTGAATTGGATGCTATTTACACCGAATCTCTCCTCATTTTCTCTGGCATTTTTAATTCAATTTTTGAATATGCTGGGCCTATGGTTTTGTCCTATTTGCACCCCCGGTCCCCAGCCCACTTAATAAAACAACTGCAGCGTGTTTCTATTTGCACCCCTTTGGCTATTTCCTTATATTTTCTTATATTTTCTATTTTATTTTCTTTTCATTTTTCATTCATTTTTAAAAATTCATAATAAATAGAAAAATCATCATTTTTAATTCATTCTTTTTGCATATTTTTCTTTAGGATGTCAAGAAAATTATAAAAAATAAAAATGGCATTTTATTTTTTATTTGATATTTTTCCCATATTTTCTAAATAAATAACATTTTACATAATTTCATTTCATACATGATTTTGTTATTTTTTGTTCTATTAATTGCTTCAATATTTTTCATCCTTTTTTTTAGGTTGTTTAGGTTAGACATTGAACTTGTAGATTCAATTTAGTTCCCATTTTTAGAAATTAAATTTAGGTGCTTAGTGTAAGTGTGAATAACATGAATAAAAACTAGGGTTTTAAGTGATGACTTAGGAGATTTGATTCTTTTCCCTCAGGACTTAGGGTTTGACTAGTTTAGTTATGGGACTATAGGGGCTATGGGTAGTTATTAGATCCCTTAGAAAAAGTCAGGATTCCCCTTGACTGGTGTGGTGTGCCCTCTGGGGATTATTGCTTGATTGTTTGGGTATTGGGATTGTTTGGGGACTTGGGAGAGCTGAAGACTTGGGGAGATGAAGACCATTGGAGATCCAGAGATTGAAGAACAACTGCCAGAGTTGGAGAGGAGGTTCTTGCTAGCAGCTGCTGAGGAGACTAGGGTTTAGGAGCTAGGCAGAGCTCTAGATTAGAAAGCTTGCTTCTCAAACATGGAATGCCTTGTCTGCATCCATCCTTTCTCTATGATTCAAAGTCTCTTTCAAATATCCACCTCCTTCCTTTGGAAGGATCAGTGAAAGTATTTGGAAGATAGAACTTTTGAGAGAAACCTGTCTGCATAATGTTAACAGTTAATGAGCCACCTTTGGTAGGCATTTTACTGTTTAACATTCCTCTCCTCTTGTTGACTAATGTTCATCCCTGAAGATTGGAGACTTGAAGAAAAGCCATTGCTTATAGGAAACTGATGATCAAAGCCCTTGCCTGAAGGCCATGAAGATGGAGATTAATGCTTGTTGAAGCCTGTAACTGATTGGAGATTACTGGGAGCTAGATGTTGATTCAGAGCTGTTGAAGCTGTTTGTTTTATTGCTGTATTTCATTTCTGATGTATTGATTGGTTTTCTGGACTGTATTGTTTGCTGTTTACCCTGCTGGGTTGAAAGTGAAGTCTGTTCACTTTTGCCTATTGTTTTCTAGGTTCGAGGTTGAGTGGGACTCCCTTGCCTCGCTTGTATTGTTGCATTCATGCATTTTACTATTTTACTGTATATATCTGCTATTGTTTCTGTTTTTGCCTATCCCTTAGGATCTCTGTTTCTCTCTGTGCAAGAGAGGAGCATGATAGACACTAGGTCTTAACCCATGCATGATAACATTAGGTTAGTTTGTTTCCCTTCGCAACCATAGGGTAGAGTTCTGTCTCTTTCTTTCTCAAAACAAACAGAAAAACACATAAAGATTTCAAACACAATAAAAGACACTTCTTCCGTAAAAGAATGTGAACTCATCAAGACGTCATTTTTGTCCGCCGGGACTGCTAATCAAGAAAACCTTTTCAGAAGGAATAAAATCAACCAAGACAGACTTGTGTCATACGTGGCCCGAACTACGTTTGCTCTGATCTTTCACGCTGTATGAAAGTACGTAGGCATAGGATGCGATATCCTAGCGAGCAACCTTCCCCTCCTTTCCCGTAGGTAGGCGAACTACGTTGACTCTGATTTCTCGTTCCAGACGGGAATACGTAGGCATAAAGTGCGATACTTTGCCGAGTCATTTTTTTTTATTTTCATTCTCTTTTCTTTTTAACCTGTGACCTGTAGAGTAGATAGAATAACAATCCATACCCGAAAACAAGCGTGGATCCCGTCGAGTACGACGGACGTGAGGGGTGCTAATACCTTCCCCTTGCGTAACCGACTCCCGAATCCAGGTTTTGGTTGCGACGACCATACCTTTCCCGTGTTGTGCGAGGTTTACTCTGAGCGTTTCCTTTCCCTCCCGTGGGATAAATAACGCACGGTGGCGACTCTTCTGTTCAGCCGGCGCCGATTTTCGCAGTAGCGACAGCTGGCGACTCTGCTGGGGAAAATTAACGTCCCCTGGCTGCTAAGGACTGCGATAGTGCTTATGCATTTGGGATCCAACGTCCCTTAAGAGAGTCAATCCTAACGCTTGTTTTCCCGTCGAGGATTTTGTATGGGTTTATATTTCTGACCTTTATTTTCAGCATTATGTATATTGTTTATTATTGCTGTATTGAGGGGTGACGGGTGTTCTGATATTGAGAGATAAGCCGGACCTGGGCTTGAGTGCACCTAGAATTAGAGTAGAAAGTAGTGGGCGCGTGCCGGCTTTGCTTGCATTAGTGTCTCATGAAATCTACACTCGGACGAGGTTCTTCTGGTTGGCTTCTTTTTCTACCCTTTGGGTCGAAGGGGTTGTTGGTCAGCTAAATTGTCGACTCCGGGAACCGATCATTTGGAAGTTGGCTAAGTGAGGCCTCTTCAGGATTTGATAATGCCACTCCTTCTGGGAATCGTATCATCAACCCTGAAAGTCTGTGACGCCGACGACCGCATAGGATGCCATACCGTTGTCAGTTGCTAGGACATCCACCTGTGAGAGGGTTTGGGATTATGCAGGTAACTAGACCTTCAGACTACCGATTATTTCTTGATCAGAGATCCTGGGTATTTATGGAGAGTTAGGAGGTCTGTCAGAGACCATTTGGAGATGTGTTCTGAGGTCTGTCAGAGACCAGTTGGAGAGTTCTGAGGTCTGTCAGAGACCAATTGGAGATGTGATTTGAGGTCTACCAGAGACCAGTGGGAGTTATGGTTTGAGGTCTTTCAGAGACCAGTATTGGAGCTTTGTTTTAGGTCTATCTGAGACCAGGGTTTGATGACTTCTGGATGGTCTATCTGAGACCTTTCTTGATTGGGTTCAGGCTATTCAGCTACAGCTTTGGTCCCTGTTGCATGTTACTTACATTGCATCGCCTGCATATCCATTACCACTTGCATTTCACTAACGTGTGTCTGTGCTGCAGGTGCATTTGCATATTCCCCGGTTCTAGTACCCAGACTTCTGAGTATTGACTATGGCTAGTTTGAGGAAGACAGTTGCGTATAAGCTGCCTTCACCTGATATTACTTCTTTGCTTGGTCTGATATCTCTTGCCGATGAGGAGGTTAGGAGAAGCTTCAGAATGAGTCATGGGAGATTACTGAGATTAGTCTGCAAGCCCACGGCTGATGAGATGAACGGGCTGTACACCTTGATGCAGTTCTATGACCCCGCATTGAGATGCTTTACTTTTGCTGACTTCATTCTAGGGCCTACCATTGAGGAATATGTGGAGTTTACTGAGCTTCCCGTGCAGAACAAGGTTCCCTTTATTCACTCTGCTGCTGAGCCCAAGTTGGAGGACTTAGCCAAAGCCTTGCATATGAATGCTGCTGAGTTGTTAGTGACTTCTTGGCTTGGGGTTCCCGGTTTCTCTCTGGATTTTCTGGTTAGCAAGGCTCAAGAGTACGCCAAGAACGGCTGTTGGGTGGTTTTCAATGCTATTTTGGCTTTATGCATTTATGGAATTGTGCTGTTTCCTAACTTGCCCAACTTCGTAGATCTGGATGCTTTCTATCTGTTCGCTGCAGGCAACCCAGTGCCAACGTTGATCGGAGACTTCTACCACTCATTGCACTATAAGAACGAAAACCGAAGGGGAAAAGTTGTTTACTGCTGTGCTCCTCTATTAAATATGTGGTTCAAAAGTCATCTCCCCATGAAGGGACCATTTGTGGACAGTGCAACCTCAGCCAGTTGGTCAGAGCGCCTGATGAGGCTATATTCCGAAGACGTTGTGTGGTTTGATCGAGACCTGTTGGGATCTGAGCTCATCTTCAGCTGTTCTGGGTACCCTAATGTGCCGCTGATAGGAAGAAAAGGGTGTATCAATTACAACCCTTCTCTATTCATTCGTCAGTTCGGATATGCACTGAAGAATCCACCTCAGGAGGAAGAAGTACGGGAATCTCTGTACTTCACAGGTGACGTGAAGGGGGAGTTATTAGCCAAGTTGCAACATGCCTGGACACGTATTAACCGCAAAGGGAAGCCACTGTTAGGAAAGAATGATTGCCAGGCTTATGAACCTTACAGGGTTTGGATCCAGGAAAGAGCAAGTCAATTATTAATGCCATTTCCCGCTGCACCCGTCATTGTTCCCGTCCCGGCAGAAGAGCCAACTACTGTTTCTAGGGAGGCCTACGAGCAAGTTGTGAAGGAAAAGGAAGCCTTGATGAAGATCAACGAAGGGTTAGAGCAAGAGCTAGCTCAAGTACGCAGTGAGAAAAACAAGGCCGTGTACGCTTTCCAACAGCAGATTGAGCTAATGAACAGATTAGGGGATGAGTTGACTGAGGAGAGGAAGAAGCGCGAACGTCTGGGGCAAGAGTTCAGAAGCTCCCATGACATGCTTGAATCCAAGAAGAAAGCGCTTGACATCGCTCACCGAGAAATCTCCTCTTGCAATAAGACTTGGAATGCTACTCTCACCAACAATAAGATGAGAGAAGATAAGCTGAAGCAGCAAATCTCCGACCTCGAAGAGAAGTTGAAGTCTAGCATCAAGAAGTGTGAGGAAGAGGTGATGACCCGGTATAGTGTCCAGCATGCACTGAACAAGGCAATCAAATGCAGAGATGAAGCGGTGTCTCAGAAGCGAAAGCTAGAAGATTGCTTCGGAGAAGCAACATGGGAAGAAACTGCTGAAGACGTGCGCCGTGTTCTTAAGAAAAGGAACCAACTTGTTGAAGGGCTGCTTGATCGACCAAGCCATCCAGAGACCAAGAAGTTGATAGAAGAGTACCAGACTTTTGGGAGGATTTGATCATTTCATGTAGTAACTTGTAGTAACTTGTATGCTTTATTTGCATAGTGCTGACCATCACCAGGATTGTTGGTTGAGGTCATGCCTTCTTATCGTACTCTCAGCGACATTGTATTCTGGTTTTCTCAGCAATATATGAGGCTTTCTATGATTCAGCTCCGATATTCCTATTGTCAACACTGTCACTGCACTGGCACCTTCACACTAGAACTGGGGGAATGAATCTCCCTAATGCACAGACACATTGCATTGCATTCATATTCATATTGCATTACAGGTAATCTTTGAATAGTGTCTTATTTCCTGCTCTGTAACAGGTACTTTTCAGGATTGCAGATCAGCACCCGCACCGCTATTCTACCCGCACCAACTGTCGAAAAATCATGGATCAAATGCAGAACGAGATGCAAGATGTGCGCGAGAAGCTCGCTCTCTTTATGCAGACCATGGAAGCTATTGCAAAAGGGCAGGAGAATTTGCAGGCCATGGTCCAGCCTCTGTTGGCTCGAAATGCTGGTCACGGTAACGAGGATCATCAGTCTGTACGGGTCGATACTGTTCATGGAGACGGCACTCCCACGCCAGTGGCTCCACCTGTAATCAATATACCTGCTGCTAACATCAACAACGCTACCGCTGCTGTGAATGGTAACGTCGGAGTTGGAAACGAGACTGCTGTCCATAACGTTGGGCTTGGCGATATCAACATGGGTGATAATACGGGAGGCAATGGCTTCGTCAATGCTGGATTCGGATTCAATGATCAGGGATTCGATAACACTGGGAAATATGGCTTTAATGCTCAAGGCTTTGGGCAGGATGGTTATGGTGTGGCCAATCAGGGCTACGGAGGTTTCGGAAATGGAAACGGTTTATGGCTTTTGGTCCTGCTGGAGGAGTTCAAGGGTACGACAACAGAGGCCGAGGTCCGGGGATGAATCAGATCAGAGCTGGACGTAATAATGGATATGATGGGTATGGAGCTGGAAATGGTATGTGGCAAGAAGATCAGCAGGAGGACGCCTTCTCCGGAGGAGGTTTCGAAGGGCCGATGGATGACTCCCAGAAGATCAGAATGCTGGAAGAGCAGATGAGGGGTGTCCTGAACCAAAGTGCTGTGGGTTTGGACATGGCAACAATGGGTCTGGTACCTGGCTTGAGGGTGCCAATTAAATTCAAAGCTCCTGCGTTCGATAAGTATAAAGGGGACACATGTCCGAAAGTGCATGTACGAGCTTATTACAGAAAGATGTCTGCGTACTCAACTGATGAGAGAATGCTAATGCATTTCTTTCAAGATAGTTTGTCAGGCCCTTCCCTAGAGTGGTACATGGGGTTGGAGCCAACTGATATCAAGACGTGGAAGCAATTGGCGGAGGCGTTTGTAGCTCACTACAAGTATAACAGCGACTTGGCACCCAATCGGGTCCAGTTGGCGGGACTGTCGCAGAAGAAGGGGGAGAGCTTTAAAGAGTACGCGCAAAGGTGGCGCGATATGGCTGCCAGGGTCCGTCCTCCTGTGGAAGATAAGGAAATGAATGACATGTTTGTCGGCACATTCACAGGTCTGTTTCATGATATGCTGTTTCACACGTCTCTGGCTAGTTTTTCAGACCTGATTCTGATGGGAGAAAAGATTGAACGTAATATTAAGCAAGGAAAGTTCCAGGTTGAGGAATCGACTGCATCTGGCAGTAATAGGAAGGCTTTTGGTGGGCGCCGTCAGGGCGAGGCAAGCGCAGTATTTGGAGGCCGAGGCAGGGGACGAGGTCAATATCGTCAGCCGCAGCAGGTGGCGAGTGTTACTATCCCGTACCAGCAACAACCACTCCAGCAACAACAACCGGTTCATCAACAGCCAATGCAACAGCAGCAGCAGCAGCCTCAGCAGGGGGCACAGCAGGCTCAGCGAAGATTCCAGGGTAGTAAACCGAGAAGAGTGTTTGAGAAGCCTCCCTCGACCTATGCAGATTTGTTGCAGACATTGTTGGGATTAAACCTGGTAGAGAAAAGAACTCTGGCACCGATAACGGGAGCTCCCCCATTTGGTTATGACGCAAGCAGGCACTGTGAGTTTCATTCTGGAGCCCCGGGTCACGATATAGAAGGTTGCCATGCTTTTAAGCATGTTGTGCAGGATCTTTTGGACAATAAGACTATCAATTTCGGAACGGTAGGTCCGAATATAGTGCAGAAACCCATGCCTAATCATGGGGCAAACGCCATTCTGACTGAGGAAGGGTTGAATCTGATTATGAACGTCGAAGATTTGAAGACGCCACTGAGCGAGATAAAGAGCCGACTGTTACAAGGGGGTGTTTACCCAGGATGTAACGAGTATTGCTTAGAATGTTGGGCCCTAGCTGGGGGGTGTGATGATTTGAAGAAAGGAATTCAGGCTTTAATTGATGGAGGTACATTGCAGTTTGGCCAGGCAGCAACTGAAGAGCCCGCAAGGGCAGTGGCAGATGATCGGAATGATGTGGCTACGGTAACGATTCCTCGGAAGACGATCACTATCGCAGCACCAGCTCAGCGCCCACCGATCACCATAACTAAGGCCGGGCCGATCCCGTACGAGAACACGAAAGCAGTCCCATGGTCATATGGGTTGGAAGTATATTGTGACGGGATAAAAATTGATGTTAACAAACAGCCTCCCAGGACTGTAGACAACGTTGTTGGCTCAGGAGGTATGACAAGGAGTGGTAGGATCTTTATATCCCCTGAAGTGGAGGCCGAAAGACTAGCTAAAGGAAAAGGGAAAGCAGTTGAGAATGTCCCAGCGCAAGCAAGTGACAAAGAATCGGCATCGAAAGACGTAGAAGAGTTCATGCGCTTGATTCGGAAAAGTGATTATAAGATTGTGGAGCATCTGCAGCAGACGCCGTCCAAAATATCCATCCTGTCATTGCTGTTGTGTTCAGAAGCTCACAGAAATGCTTTGCTGAAAGTCCTGGATACTTCTTTTGTACCTCAAGACGTCTCCGTGAATCAGCTGGAAGGAGTGTTGGCACATGTGAATGCAGGCCACAGCTTGGGCTTTACTGATTTTGACTTGACCCCGAAAGGAAGAGATCATAATATGGCGCTGCACGTATCTGTCGAGTGTAGAGGATCAGTAATGTCGCACGTGTTGGTTGACACCGGATCGTCTTTGAATGTGCTGCCCAAGAAGGCGATGATGAAGCTGGATGTTAGAGGAATCTTGTGTACGCCCAGTGACTTGGTAGTCAGAGCGTTTGATGGCACACGGAGAACAGTCTTTGGGTCGATCACATTGCCTCTACAGGTGGGGCCGGAGGTGTTTGCAACTGAGTTTTATATCATGGATATACAGCCTGCGTACAGCTGCTTGCTTGGAAGACCCTGGATTCATGGGGCAGGGGCAGTCACATCCACCCTGCATCAGAAGTTAAAATATATGGTCGGAGACAGCGTAGTCACCGTGTGCGGAGAAGAGGACATCCTGGTCAGCCATTTGTCGTCATTTAAATATGTGGAAGTCGACGGAGAGATCCACGAAACACCCTGCCAGGCATTTGAAGGTTTGCGCATCAAGGACAAAGGTCCCGGGCCGAGCAAAGCGTCGGAGATAGCCGTCTCATCGTATAAAGAAGCTCAAGCTCTAGTAGAAGCAGGAGAAGCAAAGGGCTGGGGCAAAGTGCTGGACATTCCTGTGAAGATGGACCGGTTCGGGCTGGGATACCAACCGTCGTCATCAACTCCTTCCGTGGGGGCACCCCGTTTCAGAAGGCCAATCACCATCTCTGCCAGTGGGGTGTGTCATGAAACCGTCAATGCTGCTTCGGAGTCTGATAAAGGAGACAGCGACTGTGATATGGATGCCTGGATTCAGCCAAGCGCGCCAGGACAAGGACTATGCAACTGGTCTATTCAGGAGCTTGTTCCTGTGACTTTTAAACAGTAATGCTTTGCTTTATTAATTGTTGAATAATCTGATGTCTTGCCCGGGGCATCAGGATTTGCTTAGGGCTGTGTTGTTATGAAAATTGCGTGTCAATCATTAAATAAATGGCGTTTTTCATGTGCAAATACTGTAATCCCTGTATTTCTTGTTTTATATTTTTCAATAAAATGGCAACGTGGTTGTTCGCTTTATACGCATTTTGAAGCACTTAACCATTCCTTTTGCAGGATAACATGTTCAGATGACATCCTTGAACCACCTATGACTCGTCCCGACTTTGAGCACCCGGTATTTCAGGCCGAAGAAGAGGTTGTCGAAGATAGTGATGTTCCTGAAGAACTATCTTGGTTGGTGAAGCAAGAGGAAAGAGCCATTCTGCCTCACGACGAGGTCATCGAAATTATCAACTTGGGGTCGGAAGGGGTTGAGAAGAATATTCGTATCGGAGCCGCACTGCAGAGTGATATCAAGCGAAGACTGGTTGAAATGCTCCGAGAGTATAGTGATGTATTCGCTTGGTCGTATGAAGATATGCCAGGGCTCGATACAGACATGGTTGTGCATCGCCTGCCACTGAAAGAAGATTGCCCGCCGGTCAAACAAAAGCTTCGCAGAACTCGACCAGATATGGCAATGAAGATCAAAGAGGAAGTTCAAAAACAGTGGGACGCCGGTTTCCTGGCTGTGACGAAGTATCCTTCATGGGTTGCCAACATCGTACCAGTGCCAAAGAAAGATGGCAAGGTTCGAATGTGCGTGGATTATCGAGATTTGAATAAAGCAAGCCCAAAAGACGATTTTCCACTTCCTCATATTGACGTGTTAGTTGATAATACCGCTCAATACTCCGTATTCTCCTTCATGGATGGCTTTTCGGGCTACAACCAAATTAAAATGGCGCCAGAGGATATGGAGAAGACTACTTTCATAACGCCTTGGGGAACATTTTGCTACAAAGTGATGCCCTTTGGTTTGAAAAACGCTGGGGCAACATATCAGCGTGCGATGACGACTCTTTTCCATGATATGATGCATAAAGAGATCGAAGTTTATGTTGACGATATGATTGCCAAATCCCAGACGGAGGAAGAGCATCTGGTAAATCTGCTGAAGTTATTTAAAAGGCTTAGGAAGTTCAGGCTGAGGCTGAACCCTAACAAATGCACCTTCGGGGTGAGATCGGGTAAACTGCTGGGGTTTATCGTAAGCGAAAGAGGAATAGAGGTCGATCCTGCTAAAATAAAAGCGATTCAAGAAATGCCGACGCCCAAAACAGAGAAAGAGGTGCGCGGGTTTTTAGGGAGGTTGAACTACATCGCCCGGTTCATATCTCACCTAACGGCCACGTGTGAACCATTATTCAAGCTGTTGAAGAAAGATCAAGCTGTAACGTGGAACGAAAATTGTCAAAAGGTGTTCGATAAAATAAAGCAGTATTTGTAGGAGCCTCCCATTCTGATACCCCCAGTGGCAGGTAGACCCTTGATAATGTATTTGACGGTTCTTGAGGGAAGCATGGGTTGTGTTCTCGGTCAACACGACGAGACAGGAAGAAAAGAGCATGCGATCTATTACCTGAGTAAGAAATTTACAGATTATGAATCTCGGTATTCAATGCTGGAGAAAACTTGTTGCGCGCTAGCCTGGGCCGCCAAGCGTTTGAGGCAGTACATGCTGAATCATACAACCATGCTCATCTCGAAGATGGATCCTATCAAATATGTATTTGAAAAGCAGGCGTTGTCAGGCAGAATCGCCCGTTGGCAGATGGTCTTGACTGAATATGATATTCAATACGTCTCGTAGAAGGCTATAAAGGGGAGTGTGCTGTCTGAGTATCTGGCGGAGCAGCCTATTGAAGAGTACCAATCGATGAGGTTTGATTTTCCTGACGAGGATATCATGTACCTAAAGATGAAAGATTGTGAAGAGCCGTTGCCAGACGAAGGACCGGAGTTGGGTTCCAAATGGAAGATGATATTTGACGGAGCCGTGAATGCTTACGGTAGCGGAATAGGGGCAATCATCACCACGCCACACGGGTCGCACATCCCGTTTACTGCCCGACTGACCTTTGCTGTTACCAATAATGAGGCCGAATACGAAGCTTGTATAATGGGGCTTGAAGAAGCCATTGATTTGCGAATCAAACATATGGACGTATACGGAGACTCAGCTCTGGTGGTGAATCAGATCAAAGGGGAATGGGAGACACAGCAGCCCAATTTGATACATTACATGAATTATGCAAGGAGATTGTTGCCCTTCTTCGACAAGGTTGAATTGCATCACGTACCGCGGGCAGAAAATCAAATGGCTGACGCCCTCGCCACTTTGTCTTCCATGTACAAAGTCAACTTCTGGAACGAAGCTCCCCGAATCGTCATCTCTCGGCTTGACAGACCAGCTTATGTATTTGCTCTTGATGAAGCATCTGATGGAAAACCATGGTATTTCGATATCCTTAATTTCCTGAAGAATAAAGAGTATCCGGCTGGGGCATCCAGTCAAGATCAGAAGACTCTCAGGAGGTTAGCAGGCAATTTCTATTTGAACCCGGATGGCGTCTTATACAGAAGAAACCACGATTTGGTGCTGTTGCGTTGTATAGACGAAAGAGAGGCAAAGTTGCTCATGGAAGAAATACACGAAGGTACCTTTGGTACGCATGCTGGCGGACATGCTATGACGAGAAAGCTGCTGCGGGCAGGTTATTTTTGGCTGACCATGGAAACTGATTGTTTCAAGTTTGCGAGGAAGTGTCACAAGTGCCAGATCTATGCTGATAAGATCCATGTGCCTCCAAGTCCTCTAAATGTGATGTCATCTCCATGGCCATTCTCGATGTGGGGAATAGATATGATTGGAAAGATCGAGCCGACAGCTTCTAACGGGCATCGGTTCATCCTAGTAGCAATCGATTATTTCACCAAGTGGGTGGAAGCGGCGTCATACGCAAATGTAACAAAGCAAGTGGTGGCCAGATTCATCAAGAGAGATATCATTTGCCGATACGGGATCCCCGAGCGGATAATCACGGACAATGGTTCAAACCTGAACAATAAAATGATGAAGGAGCTCTGTCAGAATTTCAAGATCGAACATCACAACTCCTCACCTTACCGACCCAAGATGAATGGCGCTGTAGAGGCGGCCAATAAGAATATCAAGAAGATCGTTCAAAAAATGGTGGTGACCTATAAGGATTGGCATGAGATGCTACCTTTTTCTCTGCACGGTTATCGTACGACGGTATGCACATCAACCGGGGCAACCCCGTTCTCGTTGGTATACGGAATGGAAGCAGTGTTACCATTGGAAGTTGAGATCCCTTCTCTGAGGGTATTGCGAGACGTTCAGCTGGACGAGGAAGAATGGGTGAAGGACAGGTTGAATCAACTGAGTTTGATGGATGAAAAGAGGCTAGCTTCTCTAGCATACGGTCGTTTGTACCAGAGCCGAATGAAGAAAGCGTACGACAAGAAGATACATTCGCGAAGCTTTCAGACGGGCGACCTTGTGCTGAAAAGGATTCTCCCACCGCAAGCAGATCACAGGGGCAAGTGGACCCCCAACTACGAAGGGCCATACGTTGTCAGGAAAGTATTTTCAGGAGGAGCGTTGTTGTTGTCCACTATGGACGGTGAAGACTTCACGTCGCCTGTGAATTCGGACGCAGTTAAAAAATACTTTGCTTAAAATAGACCCGCTGGACAAAAAAAAAAAAAGAGAGTCCAGGAAAAAATGGGGCATCCTGGCGAACCAAAAACAGAATGAAAGGTTCGGGCAAAAATTAGGGATAAAATTGAAAAATGTACACCCGCGAAGTTGAAAACCTACACTGGGCGACTTCGGCAAAAAGGGGTATCCCGGTGAACTGAAAACCCGTAAAGGGCGGTTCACGCAAAAGTTAGGGATTTGAAAAAGCAAATGACTGCGGTCCGAATTTGATAATTGCAATAAGCATCAATGCGGGAGAATACATTTAAGGAGTCAGTTATCTGATACAATCTCTTCAGAAGTGGGGATACCGGGAAAGCATTAGAGTCGGGCGAGTCATGGGAGGATCAGTTCGTGGTGTTCATCTGCATCCCGTTGCCGACATGTGTACAAATTTAAGTTGTCAATATTTATGCTTCTTGGGCATACTTGTATACTTGTATATTTGCTTTGTGTAGCTTCCTCATTTCAGGAGTTACATCCCGTGTACAACACTCCGCCCATTCAGGGGCCCAATCAATAAAATACGTTATTCAGTACTTGACACTGTTCTTTACTGTTTTGTGCATGATTAACGCCTAAGTTTGATGAAACTAGCATGTGCATAACGTCACTGGCCCTTGCCAACAGTTGCTAAAGCTTTGAATTAACTGAAAATAACGTCACTAACATGTATTGATTTGGTTGCACAGGCTTGTCGTGTCTTGTTTGTGTTGTTGCAGGTTTCATAACCGTACGAGGAAGAGGATCAAAAGATTGCAATAATGAAAGACTCAGCCCTCACGCAGGTCATGCAGGTTCTTCCTGAAGAAGGATCGAACTCTCCAGCTAGTCGTAGCTTGTGCAAAAAGATTATCCCGCAAAGTCGTTCATCCTCAACAGAATTGACGATTCAAAGATTGTAGGCTGTATGCAGGCAGTGTGGTGTCCCCCAGAAGGATTCCTTATCTCAAGCAGGGTGGTTCAGCCTCAGAAGATTAATGTTTCCAAATTGGTGAGCTGTATTCAGGCGGTGTCCCTTTCCCCGCAAGGTCATTTATTCTTCCCTGATGGAGTCAGTTAATTTTCCCCAAGAGAATCATCCCATCCCCAGCGGAATTCTCTTTTCAGCAAGTGTTCTTTCCTCCCAGTGGAAATCGAGGATCAAGGCTCTCCCCAGCAGAGTTGGTGGTGGATCCTGTCATTTATTTTGTCAGGGATACCGTGTAATATCAGTTCATTCTCCAGCCGAAATCCAATCGTACTGTGCACATCTGCTATTCCCCAGCAGAGTTATATTCCCCAGCAGGATGCTACTACAACAAGGTGTTTGGTTTAAGTTCCTAATTTCCCAGCTGAGTCGACTTCACCCTTCCAGCATTTATTTTGCTGGAGTAATTCTGTAGCATCTGGCTATCCCCGGCGGAGTCGGAATTATCTTCAGCATTTAGTCTGCTGAAGCAGTTTCTGTACTCTAGCAGTTCAGGTGAAGAGAACTCTTGCTCAAATGAACTACTAAACATTCAAGATCTCGGCATGAGACATCCAATGATAATGTCAGTTTCGGCCGTATTCCCCATAGATTTATCAGGATAAGTTTCTCTTTATTCCCAGGCAGAGTTAGTTGTCATCAGGGGTCCCATGAATCAGAATTTCAGAGGCCACCGCCGGTTATCAGAACAGGCGTCCGGTAGTTTGGTTTCCAAATATCCCCAGTAGAGTCCGCCTCAAAGTCGCTGTCACGTCGGTGCTAAGAAGTTTGTGAGTGGGGATCAATGGAGAACTAAGTCCTGACAGGGACAAGATGTATTTTCTCAGCAAAAAAGATGTAGTCCTTACGTGGACAAATCAAGACGAAACATGAGTCCTGACGTGGACGAATCTATTCCTTACGTGGAAAAAGAAGTTTCAGTTCCTTACATGGGAGAGTAAGTTCATTCCTTACGTGGAAAGATGGGGGTCCTTACGGGGGCAGATTAAAATTGCGATTCCTTACGTGGAAAGGTGGGTCCTAACGTGGACGATGTTCTCCTTACGTGGAAAGACGAGTTTATTCCTTACGCGGAAAGATGAGATTCCTTACGTGGAAAAGAATGGGTTTCCTTACGTGGAAAGACTGAGTCCTGACGCGGACACATCAAAGAAGTTATTCCTAACGTGGAAGAAGAAGATAGATTCCTTACGTGGAAAATTTAGTCCTGGCGTGGACGGATTCAGAAGAAGAAGTATGCCTAACGTGGAAAGAAGGCGTGTTCCTTACGTGGAAGAAAGAGGGAAACTTCAGGTCCTTACGTGGAAAGATGGGAGTCCTTACGTGGACAAATCAGAGAATTGGCTCCTTACGGGGAAAGGAGATCGTGTTCCTTACGTGGAAAAGATTGAGTCCTTACGCGGATACATAGGAGGAGGATTCCTTACGCGGAAAGAGCGGAGTCCTCACGTGGACAGATTAAGATGGCATTCCTTACGTGGAAAAATGTAGTCATGACGCAGGCAAATCGAAAAGAGTTGGTTTCCTTACATGGAGAGATTGGGGCCCTTACATGGACGGATTCAGAAAAAGAGGATTGCATCCTGACGTGGAAAGATGGAAAGTTTAGTCCTGACGTGGACAGATGCAGAAGAGATGATTCCTTACGTGGATGGTGTTATTCCTAACGTGGAAGAGTTTATTCCTAACGTGGACGATTTATTGGAATATATACGAACTATCCCCCAGCGGAGTTGCCGAGATTTTTCTGGGTTAACAGCAAGTGGAGTCCTAACGTGGACAGGTTCTAGTTGAGGTTTCTTCGTATTGATGACAGACAGAGTCCTAATGTGGACAAGCAAGCAATCTGTTATCCCCAGCGCGGTCGCTACGAGATCAGTGGGTTGTCGTAACAGTCAGATCCAGGCAGTGGATGTCGTTACCCAAACAGGGGTGCAGTTTATTTCTGCGGTTGGCAAATTTCCGGGTTTCTTAGTATTCAACCGTCTCGTACCTCGAATGTTTGAAGGTCGTTCGCTCTTCACCCAATCGGGTCCAAGTCGCTTGAATAGGGGCAGCTGTTGCACCCTAAAATTTGCTCAACCTTATTCACTTGGTTTATGTTTCAATATCATTAGCATTTGCATATAGAGTCATGTACATAGCCTAACCATCTGCATAGCATAAGCATAGCAAGTCATTCAACAGGGGTCCAATCATTATTATCATCTCTAGAGGCCTATCAAGAGGCTATTACCCTAATTTTATCTCATTCATTTCATCAGAAGAGAAGTTGAAAGTTGAAGAGGTCAGTAGATCAAGCATTGAGTATATTTCCTAACTTGAGGGTATCTGTGGGTCAACCAAAAGAATTGTGAGCTATGGGCTGAGCATGGGGAGTATCTAGACATCTTGGAGGACTTAGAAAGTCATTTGGAGAAGAAAACAAGTTGTTGATGTGATCACAAGAATTGCAGTTGAAGACAGTCAACTAGGGTTTCATCTGGGTCAACCCTAGGTCAACCCTAGGTCAATTGATTGATTTAAAGGCATTAAGGGCTATTGGAGAGATGTGGGGTTCATCATTTGACATGGAGAACAAGGATATGTTGTTATGCTAAGAAGGATTCAAGAGAAATCAAGGAGAAGATGAGTTTCTAAATTAGGGTTTCTGTGTAAAATCCCCTAGTTTAGGTCAAATTTCCAAGCAAGATAAGTCAAAATGCAAGCTTCAAATGGATCCTTGGCGAACATGAAACTTGTAGAGGATCTCAATACCTTTAATTTGAGTGGTGGAAGACATCAAGGAGATTTATAGAACTCAAGTTATGGTCCTTGCAAGTTACAGGTCATCTGAGGTATCTGAAATTTTGTCTGTGAAAGTGACTTGACTTCCAAGCAATTTTTACCCCTCAAGGAAATTTCAAATGAATTTATGGTCAACATAAGAGTTGTTCCTCATTGTCGTAGCTTTCTAGAATGGTATAGTATGCCTTCATATGATTTGTGGAACTCTACTTATGGTCTTGGCAAGCAAAGGGTATTTTGGTCATTTGTCAGTTATAGGTCATTTTTAAGCAAAGGCCATATCTCCTATTTCCAAGCCTCAAATGAAAAAACTCAAAACATGAAAGTTGCTCAAAATGCCATTTTAAGTCAAGAAGGGAGGTCATGAATGATTGGAAAAGCTCATAGCATGGATTTGCATGATTGGTCAAAAAATGAACTAAAAATGGCTTATAAGTTGAAAAAGTTGAATTTGGAAATTGGTTTGGAGGATCTAGAAATCCAAAATAGGTCATCCAATATATCATTTTGATTGGAAACCTCATTTTAAAGACATTGGTTCATCCACATTTTTGAGTTTAGGCTTAAAAATGGGACTTCCTTTGTAAATTTGCTCCTTGCCTCACAAGGTCACATGGCAAAACCCCACATAAACAAGGAATCAATGGGCAAGCTTGCAAGGTTTTTCAGTTCATCAAAATATCATCTAAGGAGAATTTCAAATGAGAAATGATGTGTGTGCAAGCTTGAACAAAGAATGGCCTATGCTTAGCATGGAATTAAAAATCTCATGAAGTGAGATATCCAATTTCTCATTGGATTGTTCCAGTCCCTTCTAGATCATTCTTACACCATCTATAAGTAATTTGGGGTGTGCTCAGATGCAGAGGTTAGAGAGAATTGCTGCAGAAAGAGAGATTGAGATCAAATTTCTTCCATAGCAAGTCATTTTCCAATTCTTCATTTCTTCCACATTCTGTTCAGTTTCTTGATCTGATTCAACTCTATCATCATCATTGAGTGTGTAACAATCAAAATCAGAGGAAATTCAGGTCCAAATCGTGTTCTGGATATTGAGTTTGGCAGCTTGCAACTTCAGATCCATTTCCAAGATTCAAGCACAATCAATCCAAACTAGTGCAAACTGAAGCAAGCTCTTGTGTCACTGAGTGTTTCTGCACAAGTACAAGCATTGATTTGAAGGATTCACCTATCTGGTTCATACATTTTATCAGGTCTGCATCTTGATCTCTACACTCTAATTTATGCATAGTTCATCATGATTAATAGGTTAGAATGATAGGGAATAGGTAGTAGATCATTTCTGGAAAGTATGGATCGATTTGGTGATGTTTTTTAGGTTGGCATAATTTCTGTTAGGAGCAAGAACTCTTCGAATTGGGAGTGTTAGGTTTAGTTCTTTAGGGGGAAATGATCCAGGTGAAGAGAGGAACATGCCTGTGCCATCAATTTTGAAGATCGTGAGAATCGGTTCTTGATCATTTCTTGGAGGTAGCTATCGGTTTTAGGGTTAGAAGAGATTTCAGTTAGTTTTGATATCATGGTTAAATTCCTGGTAAGATTTGGAGTGGATTTGGTTTTTATACGTTGGCATTCCATGGAGAATCGAGGGAGTTAGGGTATGGATCAGTTGGTGTGTTCATCCATGGCGTTTCTTCCAAACCCTGAACCAAGGAGGAAGATGACCTCATCACCCTCGGATTACCCCTTGACCTGTTGACTACCCTTTGATCCAACGGACGAGATTCAAACTTTGTTTATGAGGGAAAGGCTGAGTAAGGATGAAACGCTGCGTTTCATTAAGTTAGCAGCCTTGGGCCTGGATTCAGCATTACTAATGGCACCCTCCCCCAAGCTAAGCCCAACATTTCAGCGTGAATTGGATGCTATTTACACCGAATCTCTCCTTATTTTCTCTGGCATTTTTAATTCAATTTTTGAATATGCTGGGCCTATGGTTTTGTCCTATTTGCACCCCCGGTCCCCAGCCCACTTAATAAAACAACTGCAGCGTGTTTCTATTTGCACCCCTTTGGCTATTTCCTTATATTTTCTTATATTTTCTATTTTATTTTATTTTCATTTTTCATTCATTTTTAAAAATTCATAATAAATAGAAAAATCATCATTTTTAATTCATTCTTTTTGCATATTTTTCTTTAGGATGTCAAGAAAATTATAAAAAATAAAAATGGCATTTTATTTTTTATTTGATATTTTTCCCATATTTTCTAAATAAATAACATTTTACATAATTTCATTTCATACATGATTTTGTTATTTTTTGTTCTATTAATTGCTTCAATATTTTTCATCCTTTTTTTTTAGGTTGTTTAGGTTAGACATTGAACTTGTAGATTCAATTTAGTTCCCATTTTTAGAAATTAAATTTAGGTGCTTAGTGTAAGTGTGAATAACATGAATAAAAACTAGGGTTTTAAGTGATGACTTAGGAGATTTGATTCTTTTCCCTTAGGACTTAGGGTTTGACTAGTTTAGTTATGGGACTATAGGGGCTATGGGTAGTTATTAGATCCCTTAGAAAAAGTCAGGATTCCCCTACTGCTATCAATATACTGTATATCTGATTGACTGGTGTGGTGTGCCCTCTGGGGATTATTGCTTGATTGTTTGGGTATTGGGATTGTTTGGGGACTTGGGAGAGCTGAAGACTTGGGGAGATGAAGACCATTGGAGATCCAGAGATTGAAGAACAACTGCTAGAGTTGGAGAGGAGGTTCTTGCTAGCAGCTGCTGAGGAGACTAGGGTTTAGGAGCTAGGCAGAGCTCTAGATTAGAAAGCTTGCTTCTCAAACATGGAATGCCTTGTCTGCATCCATCCTTTCTCTATGATTCAAAGTCTCTTTCAAATATCCACCTCCTTCCTTTGGAAGGATCAGTGAAAGTATTTGGAAGATAGAACTTTTGAGAGAAACCTGTCTGCATAATGTTAACAGTTAATGAGCCACCTTTGGTAGGCATTTTACTGTTTAACATTCCTCTCCTCTTGTTGACTAATGTTCATCCCTGAAGATTGGAGACTTGAAGAAAAGCCATTGCTTATAGGAAACTGATGATCAAAGCCCTTTCCTGAAGGCCATGAAGATGGAGATTAATGCTTGTTGAAGCCTGTAACTGATTGGAGATTACTGGGAGCTAGATGTTGATTCAGAGCTGCTGAAGCTGTTTGTTTTATTGCTGTATTTCATTTCTGATGTATTGATTGGTTTTCTGGACTGTATTGTTTGTTGTTTACCCTGCTGGGTTGAAAGTGAAGTCTGTTCACTTTTGCCTATTGTTTTCTAGGTTCGAGGTTGAGTGGGACTCCCTTGCCTCGCTTGTATTGTTGCATTCATGCATTTTACTGTTTTACTGTATATATCTGCTATTGTTTCTGTTTTTGCCTATCCCTTAGGATCTCTGTTTCTCTCTGTCCAAGAGAGGAGCATGATAGACACTAGGTCTTAACCCATGCATGATAACATTAGGTTAGTTTGTTTCCCTTCGCAACCATAGGGTAGAGTTTTGTCTCTTTCTTTCTCAAAACAAACAGAAAAACACATAAAGATTTCAAACACAATAAAAGAAACTTCTTCCGTAAAAGAATGTGAACTCATCAAGACGTCATTTTTGTCCGCCGGGACTGCTAATCAAGAAAACCTTTTCAGAAGGAATAAAATCAACCAAGACAGACTTGTGTCGTACGTGGCCCGAACTACGTTTGCTCTGATCTTTCACGCTGTATGAAAGTATCTAGGCATAGGATGCGATATCCTAGCGAGCAACCTTCCCCTCCTTTCCCGTAGGTAGGCGAACTACGTTGACTCTGATTTCTCGTTCCAGACGGGAATACGTAGGCATAAAGTGCGATACTTTGCCGAGTCATTTTTTTTTATTTTCATTCTTTTTTCTTTTTAACCCCTGACCTGTAGAGTAGATAGAATAACAATCCATACCCGAAAACAAGCGTGGATCCCGTCGAGTACGACGGACGTGAGGGGTGCTAATACCTTCCCCTTGCGTAACCGACTCCCGAATCCAGGTTTTGGTTGCGACGACCATACCTTTCCCGTGTTGTGCGAGGTTTACTCTGAGCGTTTCCTTTCCCTCCCGTGGGATAAATAACGCACAGTGGCGACTCTTCTGTTCAGCCGGCGCCGATTTTCGCAGTAGCGACACAGGTGTTTCTCCAACGGAGTTGTTCAGTTAAGCTCTCCAGAATCCTCAACAAAGTTATTCGGTCAAAGTTTTTCCAGATATCCCAAAGCAAAGATATTTGGTTAAATTTCTCTTCATCTCCTCGAAGTAGCATGGTTGAAACCGCTCTTTGCGAGTGTAACGGTGATGTTAGTAGCTACCTAATTCAGGTGACATGTTTATCTTTGGGTATGCAGTTCACTTTTATTTAGCAAAGATATGATAGTGAGGTCAGACGTGTTCTTGGTATTGTGTTTATCCGACGGTGAGGTTGGAATGTTATCGATGGAGTTGTGACGATGACGTCAAACATTTACCAAGATTGTGGTTCTCCATTTACTTGGCGGTGATGTCAGGATGTTATTAGATGATGGTTTACTGGATGACAAGGCCAATGGTTCATCAACTACGTGTTTTATTTTGGCGGTGATGTCAGTAGTTGTTATCAACTTAGTGGAAATCTGGTGACGTGGTCAGGAACATTATCCCTAACAAAGGATTGACGATGATGTCAGATGTTTCCCTTCGACTTGAGGTCGATACTTGACGATGGTGTTAAATGGGTCCCTTCGACTTGAGGTCAATACTTGACGGAGTTACTTGAGGAAGTTCTCCAGAATCCCCAACAGAGTTAAAAGTTTCCCTTAGACTTGATGAGGAAGTCAGACAGATATGTCAGGAAATTTCATCCCTAGTAGGTTTTAGATGGAGAAATCAGAAATTTCCCTTAAACATGATAAGGAAGTCAGACAAAGATGTCAGGAAATTTCATCCCTAGCAGGTTTTAGACAGATATGTCAGGAAATTTCATCCCTAGCAGGTTTCAGATGGAGAAGTCAGAAATTTACCTTAGACTTGATGAGGAAGTCAGACAGAGATGCCGGGAAATTAAATCTCTAGCAGTTTTCCAATGGAGAAGTCAAATATTTCCCTTAGACTTGACGAGGAAGTCAGACAGAGATGTCAGGAAATTACATCCCTAGCAGGTTTCAGACGGAGAAGTCAGAAATTTCCCTTAGACTTGATGAGGAGTCAGACAGAGATGTCGAGAAATTACATCCCTAGCAGGTTTCAGATGCAGAAGTCAGAAATTTCCCTTAGACTTGATAAGGAAGTCAAACATAGATGTCAGGAAATTTCATCCCTAGCAGGTTTCAGACGGAGAAGTCCGAAATTTCCCTTAGACTTGATGAGGAAGTCAGACAGAGATGTCAGGAAGTTCTATCCCTAGTAGGTTTCAGGCAGCAACGCCGAATGTATTTCTTCTAGACTTGATGACGAAGTCCGGCGGCGATGCCACAAATGTTACAGACTTGATGACGAAGTCCAACAACCATGTATTTCTTCCAGACTTGATAACGAAGTCTGACAACAATGGCAGAAATTTTCTTCCCGTCTTGATGATGAAGTCCGACAGCGACGCCACAAATGTTTCTCAGACTTGATAACGAAGTCCGACAACGATGTCAAAAATTTCATCCAGACTTGACGACAAAGTTCGACAGAAATTTTCTTCCAGACTTGATGACGAAGTCCGACAACGATGTCAAAACTTTCTTCCAGACTTGATGACGAAGTTCGACAGAAATTTTCTTCCAGACTTAATGACGAAGTCCGACAACGATGTCACAAAATTTCTTCCAGACTTGATGACAAAGTTAAA
The DNA here is from genome assembly GCA_963859935.3 of Lathyrus sativus. NCBI lineage: Eukaryota > Viridiplantae > Streptophyta > Magnoliopsida > Fabales > Fabaceae > Lathyrus > Lathyrus sativus. The sequence continues at coordinate 49,533,215 of OZ012736.1, read as the reverse complement.
CAAAAATTTTCTTCCGGACTTGATGACGAAGTCCGACAACAATGTCAGAAATTTCATCCAGACTTGATGAAAAAGTTCAACAGAAATTTTCTTCCAGACTTGATGACAAAGTTCGATAGAAATTTTCTTCACAACTTGATGACGAAGTTCAACAGAAATTTTCTTCCAGACTTGATGACGAAGTCCGGCAGCGACGCCATAAATGTTTCTCAGACTTAATGACGAAGTCCTACAACAACTTGATGACGAAGTCTAGAAGCGATGCCACAAATGTTTCTCAGACTTGATGACGAAGTCCTACAACGACTTGATGATGATGTCCAGCACCGATGCCACAAATGTTTTAGAGACTTGATGACAAAGTCCAACAACAATGTATTTCTTCCAGACTTGATGACGAAGTCCAACGACGATGTCAACAATTTCTTCTAGACTTGATGACGAAGTTCAACAGAAATTTTCTTCCAGACTTGATGACGAAGTTCAACAGAAATTTTCTTCACAACTTGATGACGAAGTTCAATAGAAATTTTCTTCCAGTCATGATGATGAAGTTCAACAGAAATTTTCTTCCAGACTTGATGACGAAGTTCAACAGAAATTCTTCCAGTTAGTGCAGAGTTGCACCCCAAAATTTGAATAGGGGCAGCTGATGCACCCTAAAATTTGCCCAGCCTTTTTCTTTAGCTAGCTTATGTTTCATTGCGTCCATTGTAGCCTTAATATATGCACTGCATGGTCATTTGTGCAGGGGATAAAGAGATGTTCCTATTAAGAAGAGGCTACCAAAGGTTCTAGGACCAATCAAGAAGCTATAGTCAAGTTATCATCCTGAACAAGCCTTCATGAAGAAGTCAAAGCCACTTGGGAAAAGGGATGGATACAAGTGTGCCTACCTCTTATCTTAGGGGTCATTGAAGACTGTCATATGATATTGAGTCCACGATTATGGACGGAGAAGGTTATGAGAGCTCATGAAATACCTTGAGGGTCATTAAGGAGCTTGTGCAAGTCATTATTCAAAGTGCAAGAAGCCACATCCAAAGGTGGTGCAGTTAGGGTTTTCATCTGGTAAACCCTAAGTCAACTGTGTAATTGGAGGAGATTAAGACTCAATTCCAAGCAACTATGATCATGGAATGTTTTGTTGAGACACCTAAGAGATTATTCCAAGATCAATTCATCAATACTCAAGAGTGTGAGAAGTTGCTAAGCTAGGATTTATAAGCTTTGTCAATGTGAAATCCCCTATTTAGTGCCCAACTTCAAAACCACGTAACTCAAGATACACGTTTCATATCATCTTGACACCAATATGAATCTTGTATGGCTTGTTTCTAGATTTCTTTTGAGTACTAGAAGTCATTCATCTGATTTCTAGAACTCAAGATATGAAGCAGACAAGTTACAGGTCATTACATGAATGTGATTTTGGTCCATGAAAGTCAACCAACTTCCAAGAAGTTTTTAACCTAGAAGGATGTTCTCCTCATCTTGACCCAAACATGGAAGTTGTTTCTTATGAGCTTAGCTTTCCAAAAAGTGCTAGAAGTCCTCATTTGGATTTGTAGAGTTCAAGATACGAAGCTTGCAGGCAGGGCATTTTGGGAAACTTTGATTATAAGCCACTTTTCATTATAGATCAATTTCACCACTTTGCATAACTCAAATGGAAATCTTTCCAACTTGAAAGTTGCTCCAAGTGGGGTCATTTTCACAATCAAACATCAAGGTACCATGGAATTGGCTTGGGTTGAAGATTCGATGAAGGAATTTCCATGGAAAAGTCATTAAAAGCACAAAAATCAAATCAGTTCATAATGGACCAACTTTGTGCAAATTTGTGCATACTTTGAGTGCATTACATATTCTAAATACAATGGCATTTTCAGAATTGCAGGTTAGGGTTCAAAATCATGGCATTTCACATGTTTCTTAAAGTGTAAGTGACATATCAAATTCACTCCATTAAGATCCAAACAAGGCAGAAATCTCCACCATTGGATCACACTCATCCCCAGCAACATGAATGGAACAAGTTCAAGGCATTGCAAGCTCTGCTTTCACAAGTTGCAAGTTCACCATAACCTTGAAATTGGATTTTTTTCAATTGGGCTTATTCAGGCTATAATTGGGCTTTCTATCCATCTATATCCAAAATATATAAACTCTTGATCATGTACAATCATTTACAATGGAATTGGAAGCCAAAAACAGTTAGAAATCAGTTGAGAAAAGTGAAAAATAAGTGAGATTCAAATTTTTAGTTTCATCAAGATTCAAGCCAAATTGCTCATCCTAACAGCTCTAGGAAGGTTCACTGATATTTCTGGATCAAAAGCATAAAAAATTCACCACATTTGAAGGCTAAGTGGAAGCTCTCCACTAAGTAAATCATCTTTCAACTTTTCTCTCAATTCATGATGAATTAGCATGCCATTTCCAGGTATTTTTGATCCTCGTATACCATAGATGAATTTAGGATTGATTTGAAGTCTGATTATGACAAATCTTGAAACACCGTGGAAATTTGTAGCTTTCGGTTAGGGCGTTTTAGAGACATTTAGGTCAAGAAAACCATGGATTGGTGTTATATTAAGCAGGACAAATTCATTAGTGCAGGAAATTTTGAGTTTTGATACATTTTTCATTAGTGCTATAGTGCAAGCTAGAGGTTGAAGATGATCGGAATCCCTCCGGCCACCGTCTGGTTCTTCCCTCTCTTTTTCCCTTTTAAATCCTCATATGAGACGTGGCTTCATCATCACCCTTAGATCCATGCTTGACCTTTGACTCAGACTGGATCACACGGCCTTGATTTAATTCCATTTTGTACTGAGTTCTAGTTACTTGCCTGGCATTGTGACATCCTTAGGATTACATGACTTGATCCGTATCCAGTAGCCACGATTGCATCTCAGGGATTGACTTCCCTTTTAATGAAACAGTGCATTTCATTGGCGTGTACCATAACCATTAGATTGCATGACTAGTCTTTGGATTGTAAGACTGAGATTTATTTTCGTTTTATGTTTTGAGGTTGTTGTATGCGTGTCAGTGTGGTAACCATTGGATGCTTGACTCGTCTCGAAATTGTGGGGCTGAGATTGAATCTTGTTTAGTTGACTGAAGTTAGTTGACCTGGGCCTAAATGTTGTTTGCACCTCCTAAGTCTAAGCCCAACCAAATTGCACGTTATGGGGCTACTATTCACACCAACATTTTCCATTTTAATTTCTATTCTTTCGCTTTCCTTTTATCGCATCCTAAAATCATGAAAAAATATATTTTTCATACTTTGACATGTAATGTAACTTTACATATTTTTGGATTAATTTTCCATTCTTTTTTTTTCATTTAATTTTGCATTTTCTTTTAATGTGTTCATTGTAAATAGAAAATTTTCCTATCACTACTTCTTGATTTTATTTCATGATCAAAACATCAAATAAAGACTTGATTATTCTTGTGCGCATTCTGGACATCTTGATTGATTTTTGTGCATTCTTGTTTTTGATTTTAGATACGTTTTGACTAGGTTTTTGATTAAATCTTTAGAACCCTCTCTTTTGGCCTAGCGCCAAGGGTACCTCATGATTTTGCCTTCTGGTTGCATACCTAGACTTAGAATTTCCTTCCCAAATTTTGACCCCTGGTTCGTAAGACCAGAGGGGTCTCTTAGGAATTTTCTTAGAAGTTTTTGGCTTGTTTTACTATTTTTGGTAGATTTTACATTCTGACCCATCCTTGTGTTATTTCAACCCTATCTTTTGTTTGGTGTTTTTGCACTTCTTGTGCATCTAACTCTCCCATATTCATATCCTAGACATCTTAAGGCACTTGTGTGTTCATTTTCAAGTCTAAATCATGTTCACAGCTTGTTCCTAACTAGTTCCTAACCTAGGCTTCTTTTAGGACCTTTTCTTTAGTCTTTCCTTGTGAGCATCCCTTGAATGACTTCCATCTTTGCATGATTCTTCATCCACATTTTCCTCTTCTAAGTATTCCAAGTCCTCTGATATTAGGATCCTTCTTATGAGAGCCTAATTCCTCCTTAGGAGGAACCAAGTGCATTCCATGAGAATTCTGAGCCTTTGATGGACTCTTGTGTTGATACACATTGAACATAGTAGGTTCCCTTGGTTCACACTATGCTCCTATTCTCCTCCAAGTATTACCATCTTAGGATCCTTCTTGTGAGAGCATAATTCCTCCTTAGGAGGAACCAAGTGCATTCCATGAGAAGTTTGAGCCATTGAGGACTCAAGTGCTTTGTACACACCTTCTCCTTTCTTTAAGTCATACAATCTTAGGATCCTTCTTGTGAGAGCCTAATTCCTCCTTAGGAGTAACCAAGTGCATTCCATGAGAATTTTGAGCATTTGATGGACTCTTGTGTTGATACACATTGAACATAGTAGGTTCCCTTGGTTCACACTGCGCTTCTTCTCATTCCTTCCCTTAGTCCTATGACTTAAGGATACCACTTGTCAGAGCCTAGTTCTTCCCTAGGAAGAACTATGTGCATTCCATGAGTGTTAGATTCTTTGAGGACTATTCCTGTATGATGAATTTGGTTGAGTTCCATAGTGAATTCCTTAGGTTTTCACTCTGCTTCCCATCATCATTCCCTTCTTTCTACACCATGATTATGTGATTTTGTGCATTAGGATAGAGATAGGCATATGATAGCTTTCTCTTTTCACTTTCTATTTGCATCTAAAGGTTGAGTTCGTCTCCCTTTGCTTGTGTGCTTTCTCTATGCATCTCTTATTTGCATTTAAAGGTTGAGGTGTCCTCCCTTTGCTTGTACTGTTGCATTGCATGAGTATTCATTCACATTTTACATTTCAGTTGAATAATCATGATGATTTCCTGTTGTTTTCCTTTCCATTGACATCTTCCCTTAGGTACTCACTTCCTTGTTAAGGATATCAATGATAGACACTAGGTTCTACCCCTTTGCATGATAACAGATAGGATAGAATTCCCTTTCTGAACTCAACCTTAGGACCATCTTGCATGAGAACATTAGGGTTTTCATTAGTTCCCCTTTAGAGTCCTCTTTCTCTTTCTCATCTCAAAAATACTTCAAAGTACATAATAAAGGCTAATGAGTATTGTACGTTACGAGCCATAAGCTACTTGGGAAATGGTGATTGGGGGGCTTCTCCTCAATTACCTAGAGTGTTTAGCATACGCCCTTAGGACGATATGCAACACATTCGCTCCTAGGTCATAGTCTCTAGTGCGATATGAATTACAAACATTCATTCAAAACACTTCTCATAAAAGACTAAAAACAAACATCAAACTTTCTTTTTCCCTGTGGGGTTTCTTTAACCAGAAAAATCTTTTCAGATAAAAGACTACTGCTAAGCTTCGGTTCTACCGCAAACAGGCATTGTCCCTAACTGCTGGAACTGTAGTTTAACCTTACTCGGATAAAACCGTCGAACAAACTTGTGTTCTTTTTATCCCAAACTACGTAAGCTCTGATCTCTCATACCTGTTGAGACTACATAGGCACAAGACGCGATATCTTGGAGAGCAACCTTTCCCCTTTAACCCGTAGTTAGCCGAACTACATTGACTCTGAATTTCCCATTGCACGAGGGAATACGTAGGCCCAGAGCTACGACGCTCTGTCGAGTCCTGTTTTTCTTTTGTCCCAGACCATTTGCTAGATAGATAAACAACCCTTTAGATAAGCAAACAAGCGTGGATCCCGTTGAGTACAACGGACGTGACGGGTGCTAATACCTTCCCCTTACGTAACCGACTCCTGAACCCGAGATTTGGTTGAGATGACCAATCTTATCCCTTTTTGTTAGGTGTCTCCTGATCATATCCTTTCCCTCCTGTGGGATAAATAACAATAGGTGGTGACTCTTTTGTCATTGCCGGCACCTTTTTTCGCAGTAGCGACAATAAGCTTGACCCTTTCGAGTCAACTGAGTCAAAGGCAGTCCCAACTTAGAGAAGCCTTCTATAAACCTGCGATAATAACCAGCCAACCCAAGGAAACTTTGAATCTCAGTAGCAGACTTTGAAGTCTCCCACTGCCACACAACATCAATCTTCGACGGATCAACAACAATTCCCCCACTGGAAATCACATGGCCAAGGAAACTCACTTCCTTGAACAAAAACTCACACTTAGACAACTTGGCATAAATCTTCTTGTCTTTCAAAACCTTCAATACAATTCTTAGATGTTGTGTGTGCTCTTCTTCAGACTTATAATATATCAAAATATCATCAATAAACACCACCACAAACTGATCCAAATAAGGATGGGAAATCCTATTCATATACTCCATGAATACACCAGGTGCATTAGACACACCAAACGGCATCACAGTATACTCATAGTGTCCATACCTCGTCCTGAAAGCTGTCTTCGGAATATCATCAGGCTTAACGTAAATCTAATGATAACCAGACCTCAAATCAAACTTGCTAAACACACAAGCACCCACCAATTTATCCATCAAATCATCAATCCTCAGAAGTGGATACTTATTCTTAATCGTCACTTTATTCAATTGTCGGTAATCCATACATAATCTCATACTACCATCTTTCTTCTTCACTAACAACACAGGAGCACCCCACCGAGAAACACTCGGTCTAATAAACTTCTTCTTGAGCAAATCTTCCAACTGTTTCTTCAATTCTCCTAACTTAGATGCAAACATTCGATAAGGAGCCATCGACACAGGACTAGTGGTGGATATCACATCAATAGTATATTCTACCTCACGCTCAGGAGGTAAGTCATTCATGTCTTCTGGGAACACCTCTGGAAATTTCCGAGCAACTGGTAGTTCTATGCCCATTGCTTCACAATCAACTTGAAGCGATGAAACCAAAGCAAACATCTGAACCTCATCTTCCAAGAGTTCTTCCACTTGCTTGGCAGATACAAACATGAGTTCTCTACCATAGCCAAACTCATGGAATCTCGCAGTCTTGCTATAACAATCAATGTGAACATAGTTGTACTCCAACCAGTTCATCCCAACGATAACATCAATTTGATGAAAAGGCAGACAAACCAAGTCCATCATAAATAGTCAAAGGGCAGGTCAAAAAGACTAACACAGTAGTCACAGAACCATTAGCCGGGGTATCAATAACCATACTCCCAACCATAGCAGATAATTTTAAATTCAACCTCTTAGCAGATTCAAGTGAAATAAATGAATGAGTAGCATCAGTATCAACTATAGCAATCAATTTAACATCATTAATAAAACAAGTACCTCTGATCAAGTTATCTGTCTTGGCTTCTTCTCCACCGCTCAAAGCAAACACTCTGCTGTTTGTCTGAGCAGCAGTAGCAATCTTCTTCGGCTGCTGACACTGGGTACTAATATGACCCTTCTCTCCACAGTTGAAGCAAGTCAGAGCTTCATCTTTACAATTAGTAGCTTTATGACCCCTCTTGCCACAACGGTGACATCTCAGTGCTCTACAATTCTCAGCACGGTGGCCTTGCTCGCCACACTTATAACACTTACCTGGAGCAGTAGCCGCTCCCCCACTTGGATTTTTCTCATTAGAAGCCTTCTGCTTTCCTTTATCACCAGAAGTCACATACGGTTTTCCTCTAAACTAGCCTTTCTCTTTGTTCTCACCCAGCTCCTTATAGTGAGTAGATCGAGCTCGGCTATCTTCATCATAAATTTTGCTCTTGTCCACCAGTTCCGAAAACCGACAAATCTGCTGGTACCCAATTCCCTGCTTAATCTCTTGTTTCAACCCATTCTCAAACTTGAGACACTTCGACATCTCTGCGTCATCACGGTTGTAATGCAGACAAAACTTTACCAAAGACTCAAACTTTGCCGCATACTCAGCCACATTCAAATTACCTTGTTTCAACTCAAGAAACTCCACCTCTTTCTTTCCCCGAACATCTTCAGCAAAATACTTTCTCAAGAATTCTTCTTTAAACACAACCAAAGTTATTGCAATGCCAGCATCTTCTAATCTCTGACGAGTGTTATCCCACCAGTCTTCAGCTTCCTCTGCCAGCATATGCGTACCAAACTGTACGTGTTGTGCATCAGTGTACGCCATAACTCAGAAAATCTTCTCAATCACTTTCAACCACTTCTGCGCACCATCAAGATCATGAGTGCCTACAAAAGTCGGCGGATTGTTCCTCTGAAACTTTCCCAAAGCACAGAACTCATCTGGAGGTCTACCATTCTGAGTCATCACTTGGGAAAGTGATTCCAGCATACCAACAATAGCACGAACATTCCTTCCTTCCATCTATAACCACCAACAAGGTTAGAAGAAAACGACTCATCGATAGTGTTCTCACACTATTGACCGACAGGGGACTAACAACATAAAAACTTGGTCGGACGGACCGACCTGCTCTGATACCACTAATGTAATACCCTTTTTCTACCCCAAAATTATTAAGGCAAAATAACACAAAAATCAGAGCGAATAAATAAATCTCATTAAAAAGCCACTAAATGGGCATACATTTCTCAAAGTCATCAAAATAGGTCCATGCTCCGTCACTACAGGTTTTCCCCAAAATACATCAAAACATCATAAAACAGCGGAACTCAAAGCAATAAAGTCAAGGTTTCCTCAAAAGGGAAAAATAAGTAAAATAACCCAATGATATATAGTTAAACTCAAGGAACCCAACCCGATGTTACATATCAGAGCAAGACCCTCTAAGCTAACCAAAAGGCTAAAACACTAAAAAAACTCCAAAAATACTCCTCGACGACATCCACGGCTAAACTAGGTCATCTGCATGTTACCCATGTGAAGGTAACATTCAAACAGGCAGAGTGAGTAAAACAATTCATAATAATCAATGTATAACAATTAATGCATAAACGGCACCATGATTACATTCAACACATTCATATCCTTCATTTGGCCTCGAAGGCCACAACATCATAATTTATACAAAAAGACTCGTAAATGCAATGCAACAAGACTCAATGCATGTGGTACCAATCATCATAGTGCGATAGACACTAGGCCATCAACCCTCCATAGATCCCCATCAATAGGATCGATTCTACTAGAGAACCGGAGCACATCAAAATACTGTATATCCACACAATGGGATTGAAGCCAAAGTTATCGAGGTCCTGAACCGAAGTCCGGATGCACATGAATGCATGATGCACACGTCACAATAATAATCCTCATAATACAGCATATGGTGCATCATCATTCCTCATATTCATCATCATCACATAAATCATCATATCTCATGTTATCAAATAATTCATCAAATCATGGTAATTTCATCATATTAATTCAATCAATAAATCATAAAACCATCATGTCATCATGTACATATCACCCAAAATCCACAGTCATACTCATGGTAACTCATCACAAAAATCATAGATTCAAACCTCACGACATCGTTGCATACGTTCAAATTTCGCAAAACTCTGCTATGTTCGCTGGCATACTCGCTAGGCGAGTCTGGGACGAGTCCTTCGCTAGGCGAGTCTGGGAAAAACATGGTTATCTAGGAGAACAGTGCAATGACAGCAAAATCTGCTACGCGCCAGAACTGATTTTCACCCAAATACTCATACGATTCACTTACCCAATGCCCCCAAAACATCCCTAACGCATCCCTAAGGTCATACGACGGTAAAGGCACAAAACCTATGGTTCATTAGGCCAATTCCGAGACATATTCACATCCTAAACCATAATTTCCCTACAGTTACCCAAGGCATCATAATTTCCCATATCAAATCCCTTCAGGGTCAAACTTATAATATTGCAAGGCTTTGGCCACAAAGGCCTAAGGTTTTCCTAATCCTCATATCAATATTCAGTGATACATACCATTAGCTATAATCTCATAATCTTATCATCAATTTCCCTAATTCCTAAATTAATTCACGGTTAGATTTTCACTTACAGGTCTAGGCAACGAAAGCCAAAGATCAGTATTTCCCATCTCTACCCTTTTAATCCTTACAGTTACCACCTCCATGATAGATCTAGGCCACGAAGGCCATATATCACTTGTTCTCATAACCTTCTAATCTTCTCACAGTCAAAATCTCAATGATAGATTTTGGCCACGAAGGCCAAAATCCCTTCTCCCATAATTCTCCCTAAAACCCCCAAACTAACCATAAAGACATCGAAAGGCATACATAGAAAATCATGAAAAGCGATACTCCCCATACCTTAGTTGATTTGCAGCTTTCACGATTAACGTTTGGGATCTTCTGCCTCCAACCTTTCCTTCAGAGCTCTGCCCACCAAACTTTCACGGTTAACACAAATGAATTCAAATTTCCCTTCAGAACTCAATTTTGTCCAACCTAGTCTTGGGCCTCACAAATTGGACTTTTCCCTCATTACCCTTACTAACTCCCTCAAATGCCCAAATTACCCATATATTCATTTTAATTAATAATAATACTAATAAATTAATATTATATACTATTAATCAAATAAATACCCAGAAATGCACATTTTTTAATACTTCTCAAAACCACCGAAAATTCACAGAAACGTGAATATTCTCAATTAAATAATTAATTAAAATATTCTGATTAAATTTGGGGTGCTATAGCTTCTACCTATTTGGTGAAATAGTCAATAGCAACAAAGATGAACCGTTGACCTTTAGATACCTTGGGCTCAATTTCCCCAATCATATCAATTCCCCACATTGAGAACGGCCAAGGCGATGTCAACACGTTCAAAGGATGTGGTGGCACGTGCACCTTGTCTGCATAAATCTGGAATTTATTACATTTTCGGGCGAATAGGATAAAGTCAGTCTCCAAAGTCAACCAGTAATAACCACCCCTCAAGATTTTATTTGTCATGGCATGGCCGCTTGCATGAATACTAAAGGCACCTTCATGAATATTTGTCATTAGCATGTCTGCTTCTCTTTTGTCAACACAAATGAGTAAGACCATATCGTGATTTCTTTTATACAAAACATCATTGCTAACGAAGAACTTGGATGAAAATCTTTGTACGACTCTCTTATCAATTATAGAGGCATTGACCGGATACTCTTGATTTTGAAGGTAATTTTTAATGTCATAGAACCATGGTTTCCCATAAGACTCTTCTTCAGCCATCATGACGTACTCTGGCGCAGTCTTTCTTCCAATGCTAACAAGGGAACTTCGTTTACAAACTAAACCTTCCACATTGATGCTAGCATGGCTAAAGCATCAGCAATATGATTTTCAGACCTCGGGATATGTCTGAAAGTGATCTCACCAAAATACTCGATCATCTCCAGAATGCAGTCTTTGTAACGAACCAGTTTTTCGTCTCAGGTATCCCATTCACCTTTGAGTTGATAATTCATCAAGGCAGAGTCGCAAATTACTTCTAGAGTCTTAATGTGAAGGTCAATGGCAGCTTCAAGACCTAAGATTCATGCTTCATACTCAACTATGTTGTTCGTGCAATTGAAGCATAATCTTGCAGTGACAGCAGTGTAACCACCGATAGGACTTTCTAGAACAACACCAACACCATGACCCCTTTTGTTCGATGCATTGTCGAACATCATTTTCCAGTGGGAACCATGTTTAAGACCCTCTTCAGGACTGGGTTCTTCTTTAGCTTTGTAAAGAAACATGACGTCTTCGCCGGGGAAGTCGAAATTGAGCGGCTGATAATCTTCGACAGATTGATCAGCAAGGTAATATGACAAGACGCTTCCTTTTATCGACTTCTGTGCAACATATTGAATCTCATACTCTAACAAGAGCATGTGTCATCTTGCAATTCTTCCCGTTTGAGCAGGTTTCTCGAATATGTACTTTATTGGATCCATTTTGGATATCAGCAAAGTAGTGTGAAAAATCATGTACTGTCTCAGACGTTTGGCCGCCTAAACCAGCGCACAACAAGCTTTTTCCAATGGAGAGTAACGACTCTCATAATCTGTGAACTTCTTGATCAAGTAGTAGATTAAATGCTTTTTCTTCCCCGATTCATCTGTTTGGCCCAAGACATAACCCATTGATTTTTCGAGCACAATCATGTACATGAAAAGAGGTCTTCCAGGAACCAGAGGGATCAATATTGGAGGATCTTGGAGGTATCCCTTGATCTTTTCAAATTCCAACTGGAAATTCTCGTTCCACAAAACCGCTTGATCTTTTCATAACAACTTAAAGATTGACGTGCATGTAGGAGTCAAGTTGGAGATGAACCTGGAGATATAGTTCAGTCTGCCAAGGAATCCTTTGATCTATTCCTCAGTTTGGGGTGCAGGCATTTCCTGGATGGCTCGTACCTTTCCGGGATCTACCTTGATTCCACGTTGACTAACAATGAAGGCGAGTAGTTTGTCGGATCTGACTTCGAAGGTACATTTGGCAGGGTTTAGTCTCAGTTGATACTTCCTAAGTCTTTTAAATAACTTCAACAGATGATCAAGATGATCTTCTTTGCTCTGAGACTTGGCAATCATATCATCGACATAAACTTCAATCTCTTGGTGCGTCATGTCATGAAATAATGCCACCATGGCCCGTTGATACGTGGCTCTAGCATTTTTCAAACCAAAAGGTATAACCTTATAACAATAAGTGCCCTAGGGTGTGATGAAGGTTGTCTTTTCCATATCATCTGGGTCCCTTTTTATCTGGTTATAGCCGAAGAAGCCATCCGTGAATGAAAATACTGCAAAGCTGGTTGTATTATCCACCAAGGTATCGATATGCGGCAGAGGGAAATCGTCCTTCATACTAGCTTTGTTCAGATCCTTGTAGTCTACGCACATTCTAACATTTCCATCCTTCTTTGGCACGGGCACAATGTTGGCCACCCATTATGGGTATTTTGATACTGCTAAGAAGCCTGCATTTATCTATTTTTTGACCTCATCTATGAACTTGAGAGCCATGTCGGGTCTAGACCTTCAAAGTTTATGCTTAACCGGAGGACACTCAGGTTTAAGAGGGAGCTTGTGCATTACGATGTCAATATCCAACCCAGACATACCTTGGTAGGACCAAGCGAACAGTTCTATATACTCTTTGAGAAGCAATACTAATTTGTCTTTAACCTCTGTCCCAAGTGATGCCCTAATCTTGACCTCTCTTTTCACTTCTTTAGAGCCTAAGTTGATAATGTCGATCTGTTCTTTGTAGGGTTGAAGATAAGCATCCTCGTGCTCGGCCATTTTCATCAGTTCTTCAGGGATTTCAGAATCCTCATCACTCTCATCTTCAACTTGGAATACCGATGAACCAAAGTAAGAAGGAACTGGATGATCATCGGATTTAGCGGCTGGCCGAGGTTCTCTGCATGGATGAATTCTTTTTAGGTTTTCAAAAAATATTGCCATTTTTCCTTTTTTACAAAAAAGTGAAAACAATAAAAAACAACAAAATGGGAGTTTAACAAAACACTCATTCATTGCTTGATCTTTTTAATTGCAAAAGTGTGGCCCATACAAAATGATCCACTAGCCTCAAGAATGATCATGGATTTAAAATAGAGAAAATGCTAACAAGCAAAACAAACGAATTACTCGAAGAGTGGAAACATGACAGGAATTTTGACGGCCTCCCAACTGCACAGAATGGTTTCATCTCTGAATACTAGGTCTTCAATGCAACTCACTTCATCGTCTTCTTCGATAGTGTTTACCTAAATACCGCCACTTACAAAGGTCTCCTTCATGGTGTTTAGGCGCTTGCCGTTGACTTCTGACTTTTCGTCTGGATTTGGTTTGTAACCCAACCCTTGTTGGTCGTTCTTCTCCTGGGTGTTGACTTCGATTACCTCTCCCCAACCTTGCGGAAGTCCTTCCTTCATGGCGTTTTTAATACTTTGGGAAGAGACAAAAGATGGACCACGTGTAACAACAGCTTCATCAATCAACACAACATGTGCAATTTCTAATGCTTGAAAAGTTGTTTCTAATGCATCTTTGTCAACTTCAATGTATCAAAAGAGGGATAGATTGCTCACCATCAGGTTCTCTTCACCGTGCACTATGACCAACTGATCCTCAATAATGAACTTCATCTTTTGATGTAACATGGATGTGACAGCGCCTAATGCATGTATCCACAGCCTTCCCAGCTGACAGCTATACTCAGGATTTATGTCCATTACATGGAAGGTGATTTCAAAGACTTGGGGTCCCACCATGATCGAAAAATCAACCTCTCCGATTATGATTCTCCTCGATCCATCGAAAGCCTTTGCAATCAAAGATGTGGCTCTCATCTCAGCTCATCTGTATGCCAACTTGGCTAATGTTCTTTTGTGCATTACATTGAGGGCTAACCTAGTGTCAACGAGTACTCTGGAAAGTGTATCCTCTTCACACTTAACAGACACGTGTAAGGCACGATTGTGCTTGCTACCTTCAGTGGTCAAGTCACTGTTGTCGAAGCTCGACGTATTGCAGGCTGTGATGTTGGCAACAACAGAGTCAAATTTCCCCACAATGATGCCTTTCGTTACATGGGCTTGTGTTAGTATCTTCAACAAAGCTTGTCGATGAGCTAGAGAGCTTAGCAGTAACGACATAATCGAGATTCTGGATGGTGTTTGGTTGAGTTGGTCCACCACCCGGTAATCGCTTCGGGGAATTATTCTCAGAAATTCTTCCTCATCCTCCTTTGGGACTGTCGCTACTGCGAAAATCGGCGCCGGCTGAACAGAAGAGTCGCCACCGTGCGTTATTTATCCCACAGGAGGGAAAGGGAATGCTCAGAGTAAACCTCGCACAACGCGGGAAAGTTATGGTCGTCGCAACCAAAACCTGGATTCGGGAGTCGGTTACGCAAGGGGAAGGTATTAGCACCCCTCACGTCCGTCGTACTCGACGGGATCCACGCTTGTTTTCGGGTATGGATTGTTATTCTATCTAAACTATAGGTCAAGGGTTAAAAGGAAAATAAAATGAAAATAAAATGACTCGGCAAAGTATCGCACTTTATGCCTACGTATTCCCGTCTGGAACGAGAAATCAAAGTCAACGTAGTTCGCCTACCTACGGGAAAGGAGGGGAAGGTTGCTCGCTAGGATATCACATCCTATGCCTACGTACTTTCATACAGCATGAAAGATCAGAGCAAACGTAGTTCGGGCCACGTACGACACAAGTCTGTCTTGATTGATTTTATTCCTTCTGAAAAAGGTTTTTTCTGATTAGCAGCCCCGGCGGACAAAAATGACGTCTTGATGAGTTCACATTCTTTTACGGAAGAAGTGTCTTTTATTGTGTTTGAAATCTTTATGGTGTTTTTCTGTTTGTTTTGAGAAAGAAAGAGACAGAACTCTAACCTACGGTTGCGAAGGGAATCAAACTATCCTAATGTTATCATGCATGGGTTAAGACCTAGTGTCTATCATGCTCCTCTCTTGCACAGAGAGAAACAGAGATCCTAAGGGAATAGACGGAAACAATAACAGATATATACAGTAAAGCGGTAAAATGCATGGATGCAACAATACAAGCGAGGCAAGGGAGTCCTACTCGACCTCGAACCTGAAAAACAATAGGCAAAAGTGAACAGGCTTCACTTTCAACCCAGCAAGGGTAAACAGCAGACAATACAGTCAGGAAAACCAATCAATACATCAGAAATGAAAAACAACTAAAATAAACAGCTACAGCAGCTCTGCATCAACATCTGACTTCAAGTCATCTCCAATCAGCTACAAGCTTCAGCAAGCATCAATCTCCATCTCCACAGCCTTCAAGCAAGGTCTTGATCACCATTCTTCCATCTACAATGGCTTTTCTTCAAGTCTCAATCTTCAGGAGAAACATCAGTCAACCAGATGAAGTGAATGAATGCTAGACAGTTAATTACCTACCAAGGGTGGTTCATCAACTGTTAACATTAAACAGAAAGTTTCCTCTCAAAAGTTCTATCTTTCAAATACATTCACTGATCCTTCCAAAGGAAGGAGGTGGATATTTGAAAGAGACTTTGAATCATAGAGAAAGGATGGATGCAGACAAGGCACTCCATATTTGAGAAACAAGCTTTCTAATCTAGAGCTCTGCCTAGCTCCTAAACCCTAATCTCCTCAACAGCTGCTAGCAGGAATCTCCTTACCAACTCTGGAAGTTGGTCTTCAGTCTCTGGATCTCCAATGGCTTCATCATCACAAGTCTTCCGCTTTCCCAATCCCCAGACAATCCCAATACCCACACAGACAAACAGTAATCCCCAGAGGGCACACCACACCAATCAATCACATATAACAGTAATATACTAATAGCAGTAGGGGAATCCTAGTGATTTCTAAGGGGATCTATCCTATACCCATAACCCCTATAGTCCATACCCCAAAAATCAAATGAAAATTTCCTAAAAGAATTAAACTATTCACCTAAGTTGATTTAAAACCCTAATTTTGTTTATGTTGTTTTCACCTAAGCTAATCACCTAAAACTAACTCCTAAAAATATGAATTAAATTGCATGTACAAGTTAACAATGTCTATTAATCAACCTAAAAAGAAGGAACAAAAAATATCAAAGCATCTAGTAGAACAAAAATTATCAAAATCATGTATGAAATGGAACACTTAAAATATGCATTTATTTGGAAAATATGGGAAAAATATCAAATAAAAAATAAAATGCAATTTTTATTTTTTATAATTTTCTAGACTCTTTAAAGAAAATGATGCAAAAAGAATCAATTGAAAATATGCATTTGTCTATTTTTTATGATTTTTATAAAATGCATGAAAATGAAAAGAAATTAAAAATTAAAATATAAGGAAAATAGAAAGGGAGGGTGAGAATAGCAAGGGCGCCCAGTTCAAATTCCAGGTGGGCTTGCAAAGTGGGGGCGCGAATAATAATTATGTTAGGCCCAACGCGTTTCAGAAATTAAATGAAAATCAAAAGAAAAAAAAAGAATAAACCAGCGGTGCAGGAAGCAATGTATTCACGTGTAAATGGTTGGGCTTAACAAAACGGGGGTGTGGATAGGAAAGTAGATCCAAGGCCCATAACGGTACCATTAGTGAAACGCAGCGTTTCACATTTGAATTCTCCCTCCGTTTTGAAATTAAACAACAGCCATACGATCAGATTAAAAAGTCAATTATTTTGGACAATCCAACGACACACAGTCATCGTCCCCAAGGTGTCTAGGGTTTTGCAGAAAAACAGCTACCATGCACAACATTCGAGCTCCTCATTCTCCTTCAATACGCCATGAAATCACACCCTTCAAAAACCAAAATCCATCCATTTCTTAGCCTCTACACGACCATAGCATCAACTCCCTCTAAAACTCAGTCAATAAGTCAATTCGATAGAGATAACAGATGGGATCCAACCTTTGCACCTGTGATCAACTCAACCAAAACTCACCAATTCTTGTCCTAAGTTCAACTACATTCCAAGCTGATCTTAACATGCTAATCCAACAAGATTTTCGTGCCTCATCTTAGTAGTTATAGGCTCTAACAGATTATGCACTCCATAGCCAAACCTCACAAAACCTCTCCAAACTCTGTGGAAATCATCACCTAACCACCTAGGTCTCTAATACACTAACAAACCTATGCCATGATCACTATGCTAGCTAATTCGAAGGAAAACATACCTAGTGCAATTTCTTGAAAACAGGTGCTTCAATCCCTGAATTTGATGCTTGTGATGAATGGAAAGTGATCCAAGAACTCAGTGATGGCTTCTGTATGCAACAAGTATGATTCCAAGGCTTTGAATCTTTCACTTCCAAAATTTGTGCTCCTTGAATGATGATGATGAATGGCACGATCCTTGCTCCAATCTACCACATCTTTGATGGAATTTTGATATAGGAAAGGTGTTGATGATGATCCAAACAAGAATGGTGAAGATTGATGAGAATTTGAGAGAGTTTGAGAAGCTTTTGCAATTTTGAGAAAATGAGTGAAACTTGGGGTTTTGAGAAAATGCAATCACCAACCATGGCATGAACCATCTCTTATCAATATATAGGTGAGGTTAGAACCTCCTAGAAACTTGGAGAAGTTTCCCTTGCATTCTTTCCCTTGAATTTGGTTTATGTACCTTCCATTACAAGCAACCATGGATAACTCCCAAAATGTGAACTAAGCTCAAAATTCTACTTTAGCCAATGTCTTTAAAATGATCTTTCCATTCAAAATGACCTATAATTTTGCTTCATTTGGCCAAAATATGAAAAATCTCATTTTTAAGTCCATTTTTATTCATTAAATTCAACAATCTTGAAACCTTGTGCTATGAATCTTTCCAATCTCTCATGGTCACTTTTCTAGACTCAAAATGTCATTTGGAACAAGTTTGATGTTGCAAAGTTTTCCATTTGAAGCTTCCTTGTATGAGTTTTGGGCATAGGTTAAAATGACCTGTAATTCTCAAATGACCAAAATACTCTTTGCTTGCCAAGACCATAAGTAGAGTTCCACACATCCTATGAAGGCATACTATACCATTCTAGAAATCTAAGACAATGAGGAACAATTCTTATGTTGACCAAAAATTCATTTGAAATCTCCTTGAGGGGTAAAAATTGCTTGGAAGTCAAGTCACTTTTACAGACAAAATTTCAGATACCTCAGATGACCTGTAACTTGCAAGGACCATAACTTGAGTTCTATAAATCTCCTTGATGTCTTCCACCACAACTCTTGTGACTACACCAATGACTTGTCTCCTTCTCCAAATGACTTTCTAAGTCTCCCAAGATGTCCACATACTCTCCATGCTCAGCCCACAGCTCACACTTTCTTTGTTGATCCTCAGACACCCTCAGTTAGGAGATATACTCAATGCTTGGTCTAATGACTTCTCCAACTTTCAAATTCTTTTCTGATGACTTGAATGAGATTGAATTTGGATAATAACCTCTTGATAGGCCTCTAGAGATGAGAATAATGCTGCTCCCCTGTTGAATGACTTGTTATGTTTATGCTATGCAGATGAGTAACCTATGTACATGACTCTATATGCAAATGCTAATGATATTGAAACATAAACCAAGTGAATAAGGTTGAGAAAATTTTAGGGTGCAACATCTGCCCCTATTCAAGCGACTTGGACCCGATTGGGTGAAGAGCCCGGAGCCTTCAGACATTCGCGGTACGAGACGGTTGAATACTAGTGAAACCAGAAATTTGCCAACCGCAGAAATAAACTGCACCACTGCTTGGGGAATGACATTCATCAGCTGAATCTGACTGTTACGGAAACCCACTGATCTCGCGCGATCGTGCTGGGGATGACTCGTCCGCATTTCATCAGGAGTAAATCGTCCATGTTAGGAATAACACCGTCCACGTTAGGACTCACCTTTCCGCGTAAGGAATGAACTTCTACTTCGTCAAACTCTTCCACGTAAAGAATACGTCTTCTTTTGAACCTGTCAACGTCAGGACTAAACCCTTCCACGTCAGGAATACACTCTTTCTTTCCACATCAGGAATACAAGCCTCTTTCCACGTAAGGAATACTATCTTTATCTTTCCACGTAAGGAAACAATCTTTCCATGTTAGGAATCAAACTTTGATTTGTCCACGTTAGGACTAAACTTTTCCACGTAAGGAATGAACTTCTTCATCTGTCCACGTAAGGACTCCAGTCTGATATGTCCACGTAAGGACTCAATCTTTCCACGTAAGGAAACCACAATCTTTCCACGTAAGGAAACCACTCTTTCTGATTTGTCCACGTAAGGACCCCCATCTTGATATGTCAACTTTCCACGTAAGGAATCAATCTTTCCACGTAAGGCGACACATTTTGACTCGTCCACGTAAGGACTCTAACTTGTTCCACGTAAGGAATCACATCTTTCCACGTAAGGAAACCAACTCGTCTTTTCTGCGTCTGTCCCCGTCAGGACTGAACTTGCTTTTCCACGTAAGGAACTGAAGCTTTTCTTTCCACGTAAGGAATAAACCTGTCCACTTCAGGACTCACGTTTCGTCTTGATTTGTCCACGTCAGGACTCCGATGAGGAAATAAAACTTGTCCACGTTAGGACCCCTGCACCTTTGACCCACTGGGGAAGTGAGACTTGTCCACGTCAGGACTCACATCTCAACCTGCTGAAGTAATAGCACCTGTCCACATCAGGACTTACGCGTCTTCGACTTGCTGGGGAAATAAACCCCGTCCACGTCAAGACACACACTTTGCCAATAATACGAAGAAGGGTAAAATTGTCCACGTCAGGACTCTCGCATCTTGTCATCACAAAGAACCACAAACTTGTCCACGTCAGGACACCCCTTTCACCATTACGAATAAAGCTATTTGCCGAAACTAAATGGTCCACGTCAGGACACCCACACGAAGAGTAACCAACTTTGTCCACGTCAGGACTCCATACTCAATCAATATTGGGAACTCGAATCTGTCAATGTTAGGACTAACACATATCGTCACCTGGAAGCAATGTCCACGTTAGGACTCCACATTCCATCAATTCTGAGAAACCGAACCCGTCCACGTTAGGACTAACACCTCCCCTCCACCCGGGGAAATAAAATTATCCATGTTAGGACACCCACCTCTCTAGCACGAAGAAAACCTATCAATAAAACTGTCCACGTTAGGACTCATCCTTCCATCGGTCCGCAAACTTCTTATCACTGACGTTACAACAACCTTGAGGCTGACTCTACTGGGGATATTTGGAAACCCAACCACTGGATGCCTGCTCTGATAACCGGCGATAGCCTCTGAAATTCTGGTTCATGAAACCTTTTAATGCTGACGTAACAACAACTTTGAAGGAAACCATCCGCTGGTCGGACTAGAGAAACTTCAACAAGGAACCCTGGCGGGGAAAGTGAACTGCCTGAATACAGCTCACAAATATCAAAACCATTCTGCTTGAGATGCACTGTCTGAATACAGCCTTATAATCTTGGAATCGCCAAACTCTGCTGAGGATGAATGGCTTTGCTGGAGCATGTCCTTTAGATAAACTGCGACTAGCTGGGGAATTCTATCCTTCTTCAGGAAGAACGTGCATGACTTGCGTGAGGGTCGAGTCTTTCGTTATTGCAACCTTTTGCTCACCTTCCTCGTACGACTATGAAACCTGCAACAACACAAACAAGACAAGACAAACCTATGCAACCAAATCGATTCAGGTTAGTGACGTTATTTTCAGTGAATTCAAAGTTTTAGCAATCGTTGGCAAGGGCCAGTGATGTTATACACATGCTAGTTTCAGTAAACTTAGGCGTTTTATCATGCACAAAACAGTAAAGAACCAACATCAAGTACTGAATAACATATTTTATTGATTGGGCCCCTGAATGGGCGGAGTTTTATACACGGGATGTAACTCCTGAAAAGAGGAAGCTACGCAAAGCAGATATATAAGTATGCACAATAAGCATAAATACTTTGACAAATTAAATTTTGTACACATGTCGGCAACGGGATGCAGACGAACACCACGAATTGATCCTCCTATGACTCATCCGACTCTAATGCTTTCCCGGTATCCATACCTCCGAAGCGGTTGTATCTGATAATCGACTCCTCAGGTATTCTCCCGCCTTGATGCTCAGTGCAGTATCAAATTCGGACCGCAGTCATTTGCTTTTCAAATCCCTAACTTTTTCGTGAACCGCCCTTTACGGGTTTTCAATTCACCGGGATACCCTTTTTTGCCGAAGCCGCCCAGTGTAGGTTTTCAACTTCGCGGGTGTACATTTTTTCATTTTATCCCTAACTTTTGCCCGAACCTTTCATTCTGTTTCTGGTTCGCCAGGATGCCCCATTTTTGCCTGGACTCTCTTTTTTCTGTCCAGCGGGTCTACTTTAAGCAAAGTATTTTTTAACTGCGTCCGAATTTACAGGTGACGTGAAGTCTTCACTGTCCATGGTGGACAACAACAACGCTCCTCCTGAGAAGACTTTCCTGACAACGTATGGCCCTTCGTAGTTGGGGGTCCACTTGCCCCTGTGATCTGCTTGCGGCGGGAGAATCCTTTTCAGCACAAGGTCGCCCGTCTGAAAGCTTCGCGGATGTATCTTCTTGTCGTATGCTTTCTTCATTCGGCTCTGGTACAAACGACTGTATGCTAGAGAAGCTAGCCTCTTCTCATCCATCAAACTCAATTGGTTCAACCTGTCTTTCACCCATTCTGCCTCGTCCAGCTGAACGTCTCGCAATACCCTCAGAGAAGGGATCTCAACTTCCAGTGGTAATACCGCTTCCATTCCATACACTAATGAGAACGGGGTTGCCCCGGTTGATGTGCGTACCGTCGTACGATAACCGTGCAGAGCGAAAGGTAGCATCTCGTGCCAATCCTTATAGGTCACCACCATTTTCTGAACGATCTTCTTGATATTCTTATTGGCCGCTTCGACAGCGCCGTTCATCTTGGGTCGGTAAGGGGAGGAGTTGTGATGTTCGATCTTGAAATTCTGACAGAGCTCCTTCATCATTTTGTTGTTCAGGTTTGAACCGTTATCCGTGATTATCCGCTCGGGAATCCCATATCGGCAAATGATATCTCTCTTGATGAACCTGGCCACCACTTGCTTCGTTACATTTGCATATGACGCCGCTTCTACCCACTTGGTGAAATAGTCGATCGTTACTAGGATGAACCGATGCCCGTTAGAAGCCGTCGGCTCGATCTTCCCAATCATATCGATTCCCCACATCGAGAATGGCCATGGCGATGACATCACATTCAGAGGACTCGGAGGCACATGGATTTTATCAGCATAGATTTGGCACTTGTGGCACTTCCTCGCAAACTTGAAACAATCAGTTTCCATAGTCAGCCAAAAATAACCTGCCCGCAGCAGCTTTCTCGTCATAGCATGCCCACCAGCATGCGTACCAAAAGTACCTTCGTGTATTTCCTCCATGAGCAGCTTTGCCTCTCTTTCGTCTACACAACGCAACAGCACCAAGTCGTGGTTTCTTCTGTATAAGACGCCATCCGGATTCAGATAGAAATTACCCGCTAATCTCCTGAGAGTCTTCTGATCTTGACTGGATGCCCCAGCCGGATACTCTTTGTTCTTCAGGAAATTAAGGATATCAAAATACCACGGCTTGTCATCGGATGCCTCGTCAATAGCAAATACGTAAGCTGGTCTGTCCAACCGAGAGATAATGATTCGGGGAGCCTCGTTCCAGAAATTGACTTTGTACATGGAAGACAAAGTGGCGAGGGCGTCAGCCATTTGATTCTCTGCCCGCGGTACATGATGCAACTCAACCTTGTCGAAGAAAGGCAACAATCTCCTTGCATAATTCATGTAATGTATCAAATTGGGCTGCCGTGTCTCCCATTCCCCTTTGATCTGATTCACCACCAGAGCTGAGTCTCCGTATACGTCCAGATTCTTGATTCGCAGATCAATGGCTTCTTCAAGCCCCATTATACAAGCTTCGTATTCGGCTTCATTATTGGTGACGGCAGAGGTCAATCGGGCAGTAAACGGGATGTGCGACCCGTGTGGCGTAGTGATGATTGCCCCTATTCCACTATCGTAAGCATTCACAGCTCCGTCAAATATCATCTTCCATTTGGAAGCCAACTCTGGCCCTTCATCTGGCAACGACTCTTCACAATCTTTCATCTTTAGGTACATGATATCCTCGTCAGGAAAATCAAACCTCATAGATTGGTAATCTTCAATAGGCTACTCCGCCAGATACTCAGATAACACACTCCCCTTTATAGCCTTTTGCGAGACGTATTGGATGTCATATTCAGTCAAGACCATCTGCCAACGGGCAATTCTCCCTGACAATGCTTGCTTTTCGAATACATATTTGATAGGATCCATCTTCGAGATGAGCATGGTTGTATGATTCAGCATGTATTGCCTCAAACGCTTGGCGGCCCAGGCTAGCGCGCAACAAGTTTTTTCAAGCATTGAATATCGAGATTCACAATCTGTAAATTTCTTACTCAAGTAGTAGATCGCATGCTCTTTTCTTCCTGTCTCGTCGTGTTGACCGAGAATACAACCCATGCTTCCCTCAAGAACCGTCAAATACATGATCAAGGGCCTGCCTGCCACTGGGGGTATCAAGATGGGAGGCTCCTGCAAATACTGCTTTATTTTATCGAACGCCTTTTGACAACTTTCGTTCCATGTTACAACTTGATCTTTCTTCAACAGCTTAAACAATGGTTCACACGTAGCAGTTAGGTGAGATATGAACCGAGCGATGTAGTTCAACCTCCCTAAAAACCCGCGCACCTCTTTCTCTGTTTTAGGCGTCGGCATTTCTTGAATCGCTTTTATTTTAGCAGGATCGACCTCTATTCCTCTTTCGCTTACGATAAACCCCAGCAGTCTACCCGATCTCACCCCGAAGGTGCATTTGTTAGGGTTCAGTCTCAGCCTGAACTTCCTAAGCCTTTTAAATAACTTCAGCAGATTCACCAGATGCTCTTCCTCCGTCTGGGATTTGGCAATCATATCGTCAACATAAACTTCGATCTCTTTATGCATCATATCATGGAAAAGAGTCGTCATCGCACGCTGATATGTTGCCCCAGCATTTTTCAAACCAAAGGGCATCACTTTGTAGCAAAATGTTCCCCAAGGCGTTATGAAAGTGGTCTTCTCCATATCCTCTGGCGCCATTTTAATCTGATTATATCCTGAAAAGCCATCCATGAAGGAGAATACGGAGTATTGAGCAGTATTATCAACTAGCACGTCAATATGAGGAAGCGGAAAATCGTCTTTTGGGCTTGCTTTATTCAAATCTCTATAATCCACGCACATTCGAACCTTGCCATCTTTCTTTGGCACGGGTATGATGTTAGCAACCCATGAGGGGTATTTTGTCAGAGCCAGGAAACCAGCGTCCCACTGTTTTTGAACTTCCTCTTTGATCTTCACTGCCATATCTGGTCGAGTTCTGCGAAGCTTTTGTTTGACCGGCGGGCATTCTTCTTTCAGTGGCAGACGATGCACCACCATATCTGTATCGAGCACTGGCATATCTTCATACGACCAAGCGAATACATCACTATACTCCCTGAGCATGTCAACCAGTCTTCGCTTGATATCCCCCTGCAGTGCGGCTCCGATACGAACATTCTTCTCAACCCCTTCCGACCCCAAGTTGATAATTTCGATGACCTCGTCGTGAGGCAGAATGGCTCTTTCCTCTTGCTTCACCAACCAAGACAGTTCTTCAGGAACGTCGCTATCTTCGACAACCTCTTCTTTGGCTTGAAATACCGGGTGCTCAAAGTCGGGACGAGTCATAGGTGGTTCAAGGATGTCATCTGAAAATGTTATCCTGCAAAAGGAATGGTTAAGTGCTTCAAAATGCGTATAAAGCGAATAACCATATTGCCATTTTATTGGAAAATATAAAACAAGAAAGACAGAGATTACAGTATTTGCACATGAGAAAACGCCATTTATTTAATGATTAACACGCAATGTTCATAACAACACAGCCCTAAGCAAATCTTGATGCCCCGGGCAAGACACAGATTATTCAACAATTAATAAAGCAAAGTATTACTGTTTAAGAGTCACAGGAACAAGCTCCTGAATAGACCAGTTGCACAGTCCTTGTCCTGGCGTGCTTGGCTGAATCCAGGCATCCATATCACAGTCGTTGTCTCCTTCGTCAGACTCCGAAGCAGCATTGACGGTTTCATGACATACTCCACTGGCAGAGATGGTTATTGGCCCTCTGAAACGGGGTGCCCCCACAGCGGGAGTTGATGACGACGGTTGGTACCCCAGCCCGAACCGGTCCATCTTCACAGGGATATCCAGCACTTTGCCCCAGCCCTTGGCTTCTCCTGCCTCCACTAGAGCTTGAGCTTCTTTATACGACGAAATGGCTATCTCCGACGCTTTGCTCGGCCCGGGACCTTTGTCCTTGATACGCAACCCTTCAAATGCCTAGCAGGGTGTTTCGTGGATCTCTCCGTCGACCTCCACGTATTTAAATGATGACAGATGGCTGACCAGGATGTCTTCTTCTCCGCATACGGTGACTACGCTATCTCCGACCACATATTTCAACTTCTGATGCAGGGTAGACGTGACTGCCCCCGCCCCATGAATCCAGGGTCTTCCAAGCAAGCAGCTGTACGCAGGCTGTATATCCATGATATAAAACTCAGTTGCAAACATCTTCGGCCCCACCTGTAGAGGCAATGTGATCGATCCAAAGACTGTTCTCCGCGTGCCGTCAAACGCTCTGACTACCAAGTCACTGGGCGTGCACAGGATTCCTCTGACATCTAGCTTCATCATCGCTTTCTTAGGCATCACGTTCAGAGACGATCCGGTGTCGACCAATACATGCGACATTACTGACCCTTTACACTCGACAGATATGTGCAGCACCATATTATGATCTCTCCCTTTCGGGGTCAAATCGAAATCGGTAAAGCCCAGGCTGTGGCCTGCATTCACATGTGCCAACACTCCTTCCAGCTGATTCACGGAGACGTCTTGGGGTACGAAGGAAGTATCCAGGACTTTCAGCAAAGCATTTCTATGAGCTTCAGAACATAGTAGCAACGACAAGATAGATATCTTGGACGGCGTCTGTTGCAGATGCTCCACAATCTTATAATCACTTTTTCGTATCAAGCGCATGAATTCTTCTACGTCTTTCGATGCCGCTTCTTTTTCGCTTGCTTGCACCGGGACATTTTCAACCACTTTCCCTTTCCCTTTCGCTAGTCTTTCGGCCTCCACTTCAGGCGATATGAAGATCCTCCCACTCCTTGTCATACCTCCTGAACCAACAACATTGTCTACAGTCTCGGCTGACTGCTTATCAACATCAATCTTTATTCCGTCACAATACACCTCCAACCCATATGACCATGGGACTGCTTTCGTGTTCTCGTACGGGATTGGTCCGGCCTTAGTTATGGTGATCGGTGGTCGCTGGATCGGTGCTGCAATAGTTATTGTCTTTCGAGGAATCGTTACAGTGGCCACATCACTCTGATCATCTGCTACTGCCCCTGCAGGCTCTTCGGTCGCTGCTCGGTCAAACTGCAATGTGCCTCCATCAATTAAAGCCTGAATGCCTTTCTTCAAATCATCATACCCCCCAGCTAGGGTCCAACATTCTAAACAATACTCGTCACATCCTGGATAAACACCCCCTTGCAACAATCTGCTTTTTATCTCGCCCAGCGGCGTCTTTAAATCGTCAACATTCGTAATCAGATTCAACCCTTCCTCAGCCAGAATGGCGTTTGCCCCATGATTAGGCATGGGTTTCTGCACTATATTCGGACCTGCCGTTCCGAAATTGATAGTCTTATTGTCCAAAAGATCCTGCACAACGTGCTTAAAAGCATGGCAACCCTCTATATCATGGCCCGGAGCCCCAGAATGAAACTCACAGTGCCTGCTTGCATCATAACCATACGGAGGCGTCCCCGTTATCGGTGCCAGAGTTCTCTTCTCTACCAGGTTCAAACCCAACAATGTCTGCAACAAATCTGCATAGGTTGAGGGAGGCTTCTCAAACACTCTTCTTGGTTTACCACCCTGGAATCTTCGCTGAGCCTGTTGTGCCCCCTGCTGTGGCTGTGGCTGCTGCTGCTGTTGTTGCTGCATTGGCTGCTGCTGAAACGATTGTTGTTGTTGAAGTGGCTGTTGCTGATATGGGATAGTAACACTCGCCACCTGCTGCGGCTGATGATATTGGTTTCGTCCCCTGCCTCGGCCTCGACCTCAACCTCCAAATACTGCGCTTGCCTCGCCCTGACGGCGCCCACCAAAAGCCTTCCTATTACTGCCAGACGCAGTTGATTCCTCAGCCTGGAACTTTCCTTGCTTAATATTACGTTCGATCTTTTCTCCCATCAGAATTAGGTCTGAAAAACTGGCCAGAGATGTATGAAACAACATGTCATGAAATAAGCATGTGAATGTGCCGACAAACATGTCGTTCATTTCCTTATCTTCTACAGGAGGACGGACCCTGGCAGCCATATCGCGCCACCTTTGCGCGTACTCTTTAAAGCTCTCCCCTTCTTCTGCGACAGCCCTGCCAATTGGACCCGATTGGGCGCCAAGTCGCTGTTATACTTGTAGTGAGCTACAAATGCCTCCGCTAATTGCTTCCATGTCTTGACATTAGTCGGCTCCAACCCCATGTACCACTCTAAGGAAGGGCCCGACAGACTATCTTGAAAAAAATGCATTAGCATTCTCTCATCAGTTGAGTACGCAGACATCTTTCTGTAATAAGCCCGCACGTGCACTTTCGGACATGTGTCCCCTTTATACTTATCAAACGCAGGAGCTTTGAATTTGATTGGCACCCTCAAGCCAGGTACCAGACCCATTGTTGCCATGTCCAAGCCCACAGCACTTTGGTTCAGGACCCCCCTCATCTGCTCTTCCAGCATTCTGATCTTCTGGGAGTCATCCATCGGCCCTTCGAAACCTCCACCGGAGAAGGCGTCCTCCTGCTGATCTTCTTGCCACATACCATTCCCAGCTCCATACCCGTCATATCCATTATTACGTCCAGCTCTAATCTGATTCATCACTGGGCCTCGGCCTCTGTTGCCGTACCCTTGAACACCTCCAGCAGGCCCAAAAGCCATTAACCCAGCGCCGTTTCCATTTCCGAAACCTCCGTAACCCTGATTGGCCACACCATAACCATCTTGCCCAAAGCCTTGAGCATTGAAACCATATTTCCCAGCATTATCGAATCCCTGATCATTGAACCCGAATCCAGTATTGCCGAAGCCGTTGCCTCCCATATTATCACCCAAGTTGACATCACCAAGCCCAACGTTATGGACAACAGTCTCGTTCCCAACTCCGACGTTACCGTTCACAGCAGCGGTAGCATTGTTGACATTAGCAGCAGGTATATTGACTACAGGTGGAGCCACTAGCGTGGGAGTGCCATCTCCATGAGCAGTATCGACTCGCACAGACTGATGATCCTCGTTACCGTGACCAGCATTTCGGGCCAACAGAGGCTGGACCATGGCTTGCAGATTCTCTTGACCTTTTGCAATAGCTTCCATGGTCTGCATAAAGAGAGCTAGCTTCTCGCGCACATCTCGCATCTCGTTCTGCATTTGATCCATGATTCTTCGACAGTTGGTGCGAGTAGAATAGCGGTGCAGGTGCTGATCTGCAATCCTGAAAAGTACCTAGTACAGAGCAGGAAATAAGACACCATCCAAAGATTACCTGTAATGCAATATGAATATGAATGCAATGCAATGTGTGTCTGTGCATTAGGGAAATTCATTCCCCGATTCTAGTGTGAAGGTGCCGGTGCAGTGGCAGTGCTAACAATATAAAGATCTGAGCTGAATCACAGAAAGCCTCATATATTGCTGAGAAACCAATAAGCCAAGAATACAATGTTACTGAGAGTACAAAGAGAAGGCATGACCTCAACCAACAATCCTGGTGATGGTCAACACTATGCAAATAAAGCATACAAGTTACTACATGAAATGATCAGATCCTCCCATAAGTCTGGTACTCTTCTAGCAATTTCTTGGTCTCCGGATGACTTGGTCGATCAAGCAGCCCTTCAACAAGTTGGTTTCTTTTCTTAAGAACACGGCCTACGTCTTCAGCAGTTTCTTCCCATGCCCCTTCTCCGAAGCGATCCTCAAGTTTACGCTTCTGGGACACAGCTTCATCTCTGCCCTTGATGGCCTTGTTTAGTGCATTCTGGAGACTGTACCGGGTCATCACTTCTTCTTCACACTTCTTGATGCTGGACTTCAACTGCTCTTCGAGGTCGGAAATTTGCTGTTTCAGCTTATCTTCCCTCTTCTTATTGTTGGTCAGTGTAGCATTCCAAGTCTTATTGCAAGAAGATATCTCTCGGTGAGCGATGTCAAGTGCTTTCTTTTTGGATTCAAGCATGTCATGGGAGCTTCTGAACTCTTGCCCCAGACGTTCGCGCTTCTTCCTCTCCTCAGTCAACTCAGCCCCTAATCTGTCCATTAGCTCAATCTGCTGTTGGAAAGCTTGGACGGCCTTGTTTTTCTCACTGCGTGCCTGGGCTAGCTCCTGCTCTAACCCTTCGTTGATCTTCATCAAGGCTTCTTTCTCTTTCACAACTTGCTCGTAGGCCTCCCTAGAAACAGTAGTTGGCTCTGCTACCGGAATAGGAACAAGAACTGGTGCATCTGGGAATGGCATCCTCAACTGACTGGCTCTTTCCTGAATCCACTTTCTGTAAGGTGCATAGGCCTGACAGTCATTCTTCCCTAACAACGGCTTCCCTCTTCGGTTAATACGCGTCCAGGCATGCTGCAGCTTGGCCAATAACTCCCCCTTCAAATCTCCAGTGAAGTACAGAGACTC
This sequence comes from Lathyrus sativus, assembly GCA_963859935.3. Lineage (NCBI taxonomy): Eukaryota > Viridiplantae > Streptophyta > Magnoliopsida > Fabales > Fabaceae > Lathyrus > Lathyrus sativus. The sequence goes on along the minus strand of OZ012736.1, from coordinate 49,502,892 downwards.
CTGTACTTCTTCCTCCTTTGGCGGGTTCTTCAGCGCATATCCGAACTGACGGACGAACAAAGAAGGGTTGTAGTTAATACACCCTTTCCTCCCTATCAACGGAACATTAGGGTACCCAGAACAACTGAAGATAAGCTCAGATCCCAGCAGATCTCTGTCAAACCATTCAACGTCTTCGGAAGATAGCCTCATCAGGCGCTCTGACCAGCTAGCGGTGGCTGCACTCTCCACAAAAGATCCCTTCATGGGAAGATGACTCTTGAACCACATATTCAATAAAGGAGCACAGCAGTAAACAACCTTTCCCCTTCTGTTTTCATTCTTGTAGTGCAAGGAGTGGTAGAAGTCTCCGATCAATGTCGGCACCGGATTGCCGGCAGCGAATAGATGGAAAGCGTCCAAGTCTACGAAATTGGGCAAGTTAGGAAACAGCACGATCCCATAAATGCATAGAGCCAAAATAGCGTTGAAAACCACCCAACATCCGTTCTTGGCATACTCCTGAGCTTTGCCAACCAAGAAATCAAGAGAGAAACCTGAAACCCCAAGCCAGGAAGTCAATAACAGTTCTGCAGCGTCCATATGCAAGGCTTTGGCTAAGTCCTCCAACTTGGGCTCAGCAGCAGAGTGAATAAAGGGAACCTTGTTCTGCACAGGTAGCTCAGTAAACTCCACATACTCCTCAATGGTAGGCCCTAGAATGAAGTCAGCAAACGTAAAACATCTCAATGCGGGGTCATAGAACTGCATCAAGGTGTACAGCCCGTTCATCTCATCAGCAGTGGGCTTGCAGACTAATCTCAGTAATCTCCCGTGGCTCATTCTGAAGCTTCTCCTAACCTCCTCATCAGCAAGAGATATCAAACCAAGTAAAGAAGTAATATCAGGTGAAGGCAGCTTATACGCAACTGTTTTCCTCAAACCAGCCATAATCAACTCTCAGAAGTCTGGGCACTAGAATCGGAGGATATGCAAATGCACCTGCAGCACAGACACACGTTAATGGAATGCAATGATAATGAGTATGCAAACAATGCAATACAAGTATCATGCAACAGGGACCAACTGCCGTAGCTGAATAGCCTGAACCATATCAAGAGGTCTCAAACAGACTCTTTAGAAGTCCCCAAACCCTGGTCTCAGATAGACCTAAAACAAAGCTCCAACAATGGTCTCTGACAGACCTCAAACCACAACTCTAACTGGTCTCTGGTAGACCTCAAATCACATCTCCAACTGGTCTCTGACAGACCCCAAAACTATCCAAATGGTCTCTGGCAGACCTCAGAACACATCTCTAAATGGTCTCTGACAGACCTCATAACTCATCATAAATACCCAGGATCTCTGATCAAGGAACAAACCGGTAGTCTGAAGGTCTAGTTACCTGCATAACCCCAAACCCTCTCACAGGTGGATGTCCTAGTAACTGACAAAGGTATGGCATCCTATGCGGTCGTCGGCGTCACAGACTTTCAGGGTTGATGATACGATTCCCAGAAGGAGTGGCATCATCAAATCCTGAAGAGGCCTCACTTAGCCAACTTCCAAATGATCGGTTCCCGGAGTCGACAATTCAGCTGACCAACAACCCCTTCGACCCAAAGGGTAGAAAAAGAAGCCAACCAGAAGAACCTCGTCCGAGTGTAGATTTCATGAGACACTAATGCAAGCAAAGCCGGCACGCGCCCACTACTTTCTACTCTAATTCTAGGTGCACTCAAGCCCAGGTCCGGCTTATCTCTCAATCATAGAACCACCCATCACAACCCAATACAGCAGTAATAATCAATATATATAATGCTGAAAATAAAGGTCAGAAGTATAAATCCATACAAAATCCTCGACGGGAAGACAAGCGTTAGGATTGACTCTCTCAAGGGACGTTGGATCCCAAATGCATAAGAACTATCGCAGTCCTTAGCAGCCAGGGGACGTTGGATCCCCAGCAGAGTCGCCAGCTGTCGCTACTGCGAAAATCGGCGCCGGCTGAACAGAAGAGTCTCCACCGTGCGTTATTTATCCCACAGGAGGGAAAGGGAACGCTCAGAGTAAACCTCGCACAACGCGGGAAAGGTATGGTCGTCGCAACCAAAACCTGGATTCGGGAGTCGGTTACGCAAGGGGAAGGTATTAGCACCCCTCACGTCCGTCGTACTCAACGGGATCCACGCTTGTTTTCGGGTATGGATTGTTATTCTATCTAAACTATAGGTCAAGGGTTAAAAGGAAAATAAAATGAAAATAAAATGACTCGGCAAAGTATCGCACTTTATGCCTACGTATTCCCGTCTGGAACGAGAAATCAGAGTCAACGTAGTTCGCCTACCTACGGGAAAGGAGGGGAAGGTTGCTCGCTAGGATATCGCATCCTATGCCTACGTACTTTTATACAGCATGAAAGATCAGAGCAAACGTAGTTCGGGCCACGTACGACACAAGTCTGTCTTGATTGATTTTATTCCTTCTGAAAAAGGTTTTTTCTGATTAGCAGCCCCGGCGGACAAAAATGACGTCTTGATGAGTTCACATTCTTTTACGGAAGAAGTGTCTTTTATTGTGTTTGAAATCTTTATGGTGTTTTTCTGTTTGTTTTGAGAAAGAAAGAGACAGAACTCTAACCTACGGTTGCGAAGGGAATCAAACTATCTTAATGTTATCATGCATGGGTTAAGACCTAGTGTCTATCATGCTCCTCTCTTGCACAGAGAGAAACAGAGATCCTAAGGGAATATACGGAAACAATAACAGATATATACAGTAAAGCGGTAAAATGCATGGATGCAACAATACAAGCGAGGCAAGGGAGTCTTACTCGACCTCGAACCTGAAAAACAATAGGCAAAAGTGAACAGGCTTCACTTTCAACCCAACAAGGGTAAATAGCAGACAATACAGTCAGGAAAACCAATCAATACATCAGAAATGAAAAACAACTAAAATAAACAGCTACAGCAGCTCTGCATCAACATCTGACTTCAAGTCATCTCCAATCAGCTACAAGCTTCAGCAAGCATCAATCTCCATCTCCATAGCCTTCAAGCAAGGTCTTGATCACCAGTCTTCCATCTACAATGGCTTTTCTTCAACTCTCAATCTTCAGGAGAAACATCAGTCAACCAGATGAAGTGAATGAATGCTAGACAGTTAATTACCTACCAAGGGTGGTTCATCAACTGTTAACATTAAACAGAAAGTTTCCTCTCAAAAGTTCTATCTTTCAAATACATTCACTGATCCTTCCAAAGGAAGGAGGTGGATATTTGAAAGAGACTTTGAATCATAGAGAAAGGATGGATGCAGACAAGGCACTCCATATTTGAGAAACAAGCTTTCTAATCTAGAGCTTTGCCTAGCTCCTAAACCCTAATCTCCTCAACAGCTGCTAGCAGGAATCTCCTTACCAACTCTGGAAGTTGGTCTTCAGTCTCTGGATCTCCAATGGCTTCATCATCACAAGTCTTCCGCTTTCCCAATCCCCAGACAATCCCAATACCCACACAGACAAACAGTAATCCCCAGAGGGCACACCACACCAATCAATCACATATAACAGTAATATACTAATAGCAGTAGGGGAATCCTAGTGATTTCTAAGGGGATCTATCCTATACCCATAACCCCTATAGTCCATACCCCAAAAATCAAATGAAAATTTCCTAAAAGAATTAAACTATTCACCTAAGTTGATTTAAAACCCTAATTTTGTTTATGTTGTTTTCACCTAAGCTAATCACCTAAAACTAACTCCTAAAAATATGAATTAAATTTCATGTACAAGTTAACAATGTCTATTAATCAACCTAAAAAGAAGGAACAAAAAATATCAAAGCATCTAGTAGAACAAAAATTATCAAAATCATGTATGAAATGGAACACTTAAAATATGCATTTATTTGGAAAATATGGGAAAAATATCAAATAAAAAATAAAATGCAATTTTTATTTCTTATAATTTTCTAGACTCTTTAAAGAAAATGATGCAAAAAGAATCAATTGAAAATATGCATTTGTCTATTTTTTATGATTTTTATAAAATGCATGAAAATGAAAAGAAATTAAAAATTAAAATATAAGGAAAATAGAAAGGGAGGGTGAGAATAGCAAGGGCGCCCAGTTCAAATTCCAGGTGGGCTTGCAAAGTGGGGGCGCGAATAATAATTATGTTAGGCCCAGCGCGTTTCAGAAATTAAATGAAAATCAAAAGAAAAAAAAGAATAAACCAGCGGTGCAGGAAGCAATGTATTCACGTGTAAATGGTTGGGCTTAACAAAACGGGGGTGTGGATAGGAAAGTAGATCCAAGGCCCAGAACGGTACCATTAGTGAAACGCAGCGTTTCACATTTGAATTCTCCCTCCGTTTTGAAATTAAACAACAGCCATACGATCAGATTAAAAAGTCAATTATTTTGGACAATCCAACGACACACAGTCATCGTCCCCAAGGTGTCTAGGGTTTTGCAGAAAAACAGCTACCATGCACAACATTCGAGCTCCTCATTCTCCTTCAATACGCCATGAAATCACACCCTTCAAAAACCAAAATCCATCCATTTCTTAGCCTCTACACGACCATAGCATCAACTCCCTCTAAAACTCAGTCAATAAGTCAATTCGATAGAGATAACAGATGGGATCCAACCTTTGCACCTGTGATCAACTCAACCAAAACTCACCAATTCTTGTCCTAAGTTCAACTACATTCCAAGCTGATCTTAACATGCTAATCCAACAAGATTTTCGTGCCTCATATTAGTAGTTATAGGCTCTAACAGATTATGCACTCCATAGCCAAACCTCACAAAACCTCTCCAAACTCTGTGGAAATCATCACCTAACCACCTAGGTCTCTAATACACTAACAAACCTATGCCATGATCACTATGCTAGCTAATTCGAAGGAAAACATACATAGTGCAATTTCTTGAAAACAGGTGCTTCAATCCCTGAATTTGATGCTTGTGATGAATGGAAAGTGATCCAAGAACTCAGTGATGGCTTCTGTATGCAACAAGTATGATTCCAAGGCTTTGAATCTTTCACTTCCAAAATTTGTGCTCCTTGAATGATGATGATGAATGGCACGATCCTTGCTCCAATCTACCACATCTTTGATGAAATTCTGATCTAGGAAAGGTGTTGATGATGATCCAAACAAGAATGGTGATGATTGATGAGAATTTGAGAGAGTTTGAGAAGCTTTTGCAATTTGGAGAAAATGAGTGAAACTTGGGGTTTTGAGAAAATGCAATCACCAACCATGGCATGAACCATCTCTTATCAATATATAGGTGAGGTTAGAACCTCCTAGAAACTTGGAGAAGTTTCCCTTGCATTCTTTCCCTTGAATTTGGTTTATGTACCTTCCATTACAAGCAACCATGGATAACTCCCAAAATGTGAACTAAGCTCAAAATTCTACTTTAGCCAATGTCTTTAAAATGATCTTTCCATTCAAAATGACCTATAATTTTGCTTCATTTGGCCAAAATATGAAAAATCTCATTTTTAAGTCCATTTTTATTCATTAAATTCAACAATCTTGAAACCTTGTGCTATGAATCTTTCTAATCTCTCATGGTCACTTTTCTAGACTCAAAATGTCATTTGGAACAAGTTTGATGTTGCAAAGTTTTCCATTTGAAGCTTCCTTGTATGAGTTTTGGGCATAGGTTAAAATGACCTGTAATTCTCAAATGACCAAAATACCCTTTGCTTGCCAAGACCATAAGTAGAGTTCCACACATCCTATGAAGGCATACTATACCATTCTAGAAAGCTAAGATAATGAGGAACAATTCTTATGTTTACCAGAAATTCATTTGAAATCTCCTTGAGGGGTAAAAATTGCTTGGAAGTCAAGTCACTTTTACAGACAAAATTTCAGATACCTCAGATGACCTGTAACTTGCAAGGACCATAACTTGAGTTCTATAAATCTCCTTGATGTCTTCCACCACAACTCTTGTGACTACACCAATGACTTGTCTCCTTCTCCAAATGACTTTCTAAGTCTCCCAAGATGTCCACATACTCTCCATGCTCAGCCCACAGCTCACACTTTCTTTGTTGATCCTCAGACACCCTCAGTTAGGAGATATACTCAATGCTTGGTCTAATGACTTCTCCAACTTTCAAATTCTTTTCTGATGACTTGAATGAGATTGAATTTGGATAATAACCTCTTGATAGGCCTCTAGAGATGAGAATAATGCTGGCCCCCTATTGAATGACTTGCTATGTTTATGCTATGCAGATGAGTAACCTATGTACATGACTCTATATGCAAATGCTAATGATATTGAAACATAAACCAAGTGAATAAGGTTGAGCAAATTTTAGGGTGCAACAGGGACTTCTTTCCATTTCGTTTTTCAATAACCGGTTCTTTTATGATAGCTTCCTTAGGAACAATTTCCTTAGAGTGGTAGTGGTTGATTTGGGACAGTGGCAGCTGCCTGAGGAACAGTGAAATTTGCCCTGGGTTGATATACACGACCACTTCGGGTCATTCTGCTTGCCCCGTCAATGTTTGTCACGTCCTCTTGTTTTCTACCAGCTTTCATGTTGTACCAGGAGTATTCGTATTTCCAAGATACAACTTTTAGAATAGGTCCTGATCCCCTCCGTGGATCAAACCTTGGTTTTTACTAGTCCGTGGTTGGCGTAGGGTTATTGTGGAACAAAAGCCTAACAGTGATGGGAGAAGCAGACTTGCTACTCACAGTATTGCGTATTGGCCTCTTTTCAGATTTCTTCGGTAAATTTATTATTGGCTCAATCACCGAGACATCTTCTTTTTTCTTCTTCCCACATATTTGTAGCAAACCTCCATCGACCATTGACTGAATATCCTTCTGCACTAGGTTACAACCCTGTAGATTATGATGACAATCACTACAACTTTCATGGGAACCTTTGATCAGGCCCGCCTTTATCAATTTTCTATGCAACTCGACCAATGGAGTTTTGACTTTAGACACCTCGGAAATTAATATTACGTCAAAATCTTCCTCTACAGCATGGACACCACCATGGTTGGGTAAAGGATGGTTTTCCACGTTAGGTTGGTTGTCCTCAAAGGAGAGGATCTTCTTTTTGATCAATTCTCGTAAAATGTGTTGGAGTGATATGTAACCTTCAAGGTTGTGCCCCGCGTAATTTTCATGGAATGCACATTGTGCGTTCGGGTTGTAGTAATATGGTAATGGAGTTGGAGGGGGACCCAACTTCCTGGTCTGAATCAGGCCTTGTTGTACCACTAGAGGGTAAAACTTAGTGTAACTCATGGGGATAGGCTGAATCCTTAGCCTTCTGTTCTAAAAAGCAGGCCTTGGAGCTAATGCTCTTTGTTGTTGTCATGCTTGATGATTATGATTGTGTTGATAGGCGTTGGGCGCCTGTTGCTGAAAATTTTGTGGGTTCGGCCGAGGTTGAAATACCGGTGTGACTGCAACCACATATTGTTGTCACTGATAATTTTGCTGAGGATGTATACGGGGTAACCGTTGATTTTGTGGGCGGTTTCTTCTGTTCTGAACCCTCTCGTCGTACATTATAGCATTAGCCTCTCCTTCCTTTTTCTTATGGAAGTTGCACGATGGATTTTTCATTGCGCTAGTGCTAGCCAAACTCGTCACTTTGCCATTTTTCAAACCAGTCTCTACCTTTACATTGATGGCCATAATATCAGAAAAGTTGGTCGTGATACTGCTCATTATTTTTTCATATAACTTTAGTCTGACGGTATCCACGAACCAATCAACCAACTCTTTTTTTGTTAGGGGAGGTTCCACCTGGGCGACGGTGTCGTGCCATCTCTATGCATATTCTTTAAAGGATTTCAAGCTTTTCTGAGTCATGCTAAGCAGCTGACGACGGTCTGGCGCTAAATCCATGTTGTATTTGTACTATTGAATGAACGCATCAGACAAATCTTGGAAGTAGTGGATTTTCGACTGATCTAGACTTAAGTACCACTTAGAAGAGGCACCTTTGAGACTGTCTTGAAAACAGTGTATCAAGAATTTGTCATTCTCAATATACAGGGCCATACGTTGGTAGTACATGAACATGTGAACTTTTCGGCAGGTTGCCCCTTCATACTTTTCAAACGTAGGCATTACGAATTTGGGAGGAAACACCAAGCCCGAAACCAAACACATGTCCTTGGCATCAGACCCAAAGACATTGTTTCCTTCTATGGCTCTCATTCTTTTGGCCATTATGTCCATTTCAACCAGTAGTTTCTCATGTTTCTCCTCTTCAGTCTCAGACCCGTCGGGTACATCGAATATCGGTTGATGATTGTTGAAGACTGTTCGGACTTATGCCTGATCATCGACCTGAGTGTAAATTGAATTTTGGAAATCCGTTATTAACGGAACACTCTGTGGATTAGAATACAACTGATGATAGAATTGTTGAGCATCACTGTACGGAGGCATGATATCTCTAACAATGCCAAAAGGATGTTCTGTTGCTGAAGTTACTAATGGAGGAGGATTTGCCGATGTTGTGTTGATTTCAGACACTACTGTAGGTTGTGTGTCCATCTTTGCCTTGATTACCTGAAGGACTTCCATGATTAGGCTAACGTCACCACGTAGCCCTTCGACATCATTGTTGATCTAATCGATTCTTAAGTCTTGACCTGCCATTCTCTTGTGAGCGCTTGCTCTTGTGTTGTACCGATGGGTATTCAACGTGATTCTGACAATAACAGGAACACGGGATAAGCCGGGGGACTGATGAAATGCAATACAAAATGAAATGCAAGATGCAATGCAAATGCAGACCACACATTCAAGAAAAACCAAAAAGTTTTTTTACGAACAGAATTAATGGATCAACACGTAACAACGTGATGAAAACTTAACAAAATTTTCATTAATAAAGAGAGTTTTACAACATAAATTTTTCATTAACAAATGAAACTTTTACAAACATTTTACAAAATGAAAGATCACATATTCCCATAAGCCTGGGGTTTAACAAAAGGAAATTAATAACTAAGGATCCTCTCACAAGATGACCCCTCCCTCCTACAGCCTTGTCTTCCTCTGGCTCTAACGAAGTAACTCCCAAAGTTTTGCATTCTCCCGTTTAGCTTATACCAAAGCAAACTTCAATTCTCCTCTAGACAAGAGTTTCTCTAGCTCCAGAGTAATGTCGTAGGACTGAGTATAGAACATCTTCAATCCTATCACTTTTGACCAAACACAGATATTCCTTCGTAATGAGGCAACTTGGATTTTCTACGATGGTCATTCCTTGCAGGTTGGGGTGACGCCAGGCAAAGATGATTCGTGCTTCGAAATCCGAGTCAGCATCCTTTTCATAGAAGCAAGTCTCCAACTGGGTTGGCTTCTGTTCTTTCTCAGTAGGGTATCCTAGTTGACGGCGAGCTAAGATAGGATTGTAGTTGATATACCCTCTGGTGCCGATTAGAGGTATATTTGGGAACTCCCCACAGCTATGTATCATGGCTACTCCTCCGCGAGTCAGGTCATACCATTTGATGTCGTAATGAGAGAGTGAAGCCAGTTTTACAACCCACACATCACTGTATTTCTAGGGAATGTCCTAGGAAAGTGTGAAATAAACCACTTTCTTATGAGTGTGGTGCAGCAGGAGAATTGTCCGAGGTTGTGCACCTTCCAGTGATGGATGGTGTAATAGGTATCAGACAAGAGAGTGAGAGTTGGATTTCTGACAAGAAATAGCTTGATGGCCTCCAAATTGATGAACTTAGATTTGTTGGGAAACAGGTATAAGCCGTAAATCAAGAAAGCTAGTATAGCTTCAAAGATTCCCAAATATCCACGATCATAATAGAACTCAGCCTTCTCCATGAATGGTCTCGCCTCCATTCCGGTAAATTTACCTCTACTATCCAACTGGGTTGGAAGGTCAGTGGGCTCTAGGTGAAGAGCTTCAGCAACATCCCTTCTGTTCGGTTTTCTCTCCCTCCAATAGTTAGCTGTGAAAGTCATAGGAATTTTTAGATCCTCGGAGTATTCTTCCAGGGTTGGTAGCAACTGAAAGTTTGGGAATGTGAAGCAATGGTACAGTGGGTCGTAGAACTTCGTGAGGGCTTGCAGAATCTCCTCATTTACTTGTGTATCTAGCAAAGATAACAAGTCCCTATACTTGGCTATAAAAGAAGTAGGATTCCTTACTAGGCTCCTTGAGATCCTTAGGTTGTCCAACCTCAGGCTTGGGAATGTAATCATGTTTCTTTGATCCATCACTATGTCTACAAAAAAACAAGATTTTTGAATTCCTTGAATGGTTAGCAAAATGTATAATGCAATGTAAAGATGCTAGATGCAACTGGTTTTATAAAACTCAGTAGACAATTAAAGCAAAACCCTTGTTTCATTTATGTTGGGAAAAGTTACAAATTTTGAAATATAACAAAAGAAATGTGAGGCTACGCCAAAGGAGAAGACTAGGCCTTATAGTTAGGAAGTCTAATAAGAACCCTATCCACGTGTCCTCTTCAGTCTTTTCAGCATAGTATTCTCCATCACCAACTTGTCTAGTATTCCCTTCCAAGCGCCAGAAGTTGGTGGAATATTCAAATACTCATGAGTACTCTGTGTAGGTTTGACGCTAGAGAAAAATAAATTCTCTTTCGTCACATCTCCATCAGTCAGGCCTCTTTCGAGCCACCCAATCAACTCATCTTTGTCGTGTAGCTCTCTCTGCAATTCCGTCGTCTCAGCATAAAGAGTATAGTACTTGCCTTCCCAAGTGTCCCTCTCAAGCTTTGTTCTTTCAATAACCTCTTAGTACTCTTACATATTTTCTATGGGAATGGCAAAAGATGGCGCGATGAAAATCTACGTGTTCTTCTCAGGAAGGTAAGGCATCTTGAGATCACGAGCTCTAGATTGGACCCATTGAGTGAATGGCTCAAAGGCTACACAGTTCCTCCCCTCAAGGTTAGCTTTGGTTTTTCTCCGGATTTTCTTCCAATTATCAATCATATTGTTTCTTAAATTTTCCTCCGTTTCAGCGTTAAGGTAGAAGAAACCAGACAATAGGATGTTGTTAGGCTTATCTTTCATTGGGAATCCAAATTGCCGTCTAGCCAAAGAAGGATTGTAGTTGATCCACCCTCGTACTCCCAAGAGTGGTACATTTAGAAAAGAATTGCAGCTATCAACATAGACTCCTCGGTTATAAGCGGGATCGTACCAATGAATATCTGCTTGAGATAGAGACATAATCCTTTGAGACCATCTCCAACCATTAGGATTTTCTTTGAAAGCGTCTGTCCTTGGTAGATAATTAACAAACCATCTATATAACAAGGGTGCACAGTAGCTAATAGTTCCTCTACCTTGAAGAGTTCTATGATTAATGGAATGATAAGTGTCACCTAACAAGATGGGCACAGATTACCATTCAACAATATTGTGATGGCAGTTGAATTGACGAATTCTTCTACCTCCAGGAACAACACCAAACCATATATTAGTAGAGCCAAAACTTTTTTGAATGCATCCATACTACCTTCCTTGGCAAGGTAAGTAGCCTTTCCCAATAAGTAAGCGGAATGAAAACCTTTGACTCCACTCTTTGAAGTATGATCGTCTTTGACCTCAAATACTTCTAGACGGAGTTTGTCAGCAATCTCCTTCGACGAGGGTAGCTTTTCCAAACCACTGAAGGGTTTCTTATTCTTCATGGGAATTCCAATGAAGTAATAATATTCTTCTAATGTTGGCATCAACTGGTAATCTGGGATGGTGAAACAGTGGTACAGCGGATCGTAGAATTGAACCAAGGTGCTGAGAACCCCTTCTTCCATTCTATTCTTCACAATATTCAGAAGTTTTCCATATGTGTTCCCAAAGTCTTCGGATACCATTGTTCCTAGCTTTCTCAACTCCATTGTATCACATTTCTTGAATTTATATTTCTTAGTGTTTCTTTTCACAAAATCTATGATAACTAGGGTTTCGCAAAAACAAAATGACTGAGTTTTACAAAACCAGTGCAACAAAATGAGATGCTATGATGATATGATGATATGATGCAGACATAACACATACACAAGTATTCACAGATACATAATGCACAAATGCAAATGCTGACAAGCAAAGGTCCCAGGTTCATGTTTACAAGCATGAAACCAGGGTATACCCTCCCAAAGGATATGTACTAAGGTTTTCATTGTACCTGTAGAACGGGTTTTATCAACAGTTCCAAGAGTCATATATAAATCCCTCGAATATTATCAACCAATATGACTACTCACGTGGGTCAAAAATATTCTCGGGATAGACTCGTCTGAGTGTAGTATCGCGTAACAACTATTTCGGGACTACTCCCTCATAGTCTCTGCACTACGTCCTAAACAGACCAAGTGGGGTAAGTGGGTAACTAAAGGTCCTCAGTTTCATGGACTCTTAGGTTTAAACAACTAATGAAATGCATGACTACTTATACAACATTAATCATTTCAAGGAAGTCTCAACTGAGCATGGTTACATCATATGTCAAACATGTTAGGACTACTCCCAACAGTCAACTATTGATCATACCACATCCTATCATATGTACACTCAAGTTCGGGTTAGGACTTATCTCACCACTCAATATATAACCCAATGATCCAATGAAAAAATACAGTTATATATTCATAAATATACATGTATAAGCAAACATACAGAGATATAGCATACTAGCACACAAAGTGGGCTAAACCCTCAAGAAAAAACTATCCTCAGTGAAGTCGCCATTTCTGTAGCAGTGAGAATCAGATATCAAGCTATTGATTAACTTGAATCTTAATTCATTGAAATTCACCATCGAGATTTGATTTATCCAAAGGAAAGGTTAAAGAAATAAAAATCTTTTGCACGATGTAACAACAACACTAAATATTTGGGGATCGGGGGTAGGTATTTCACATCCTAGACATCTGTAGTACTCTACAGGAACCTTTTGTGTGTGTGTATGCTAAGCTATCTAAGTTGTTTTCTAGGGGCATTGGGATTAGGGTTAGGGTAAAGGTTGAGGTAGAGACCTAAGGATATTTCTAAGTTTGCTTGCAAAGATATCGCATCTTATGCCTACGTATCCTTACTAGGATGGAATCAAAGCAACCGTAGTTCTCCTCCCTAATGCTGAGGAATACTTGACTATGGTCAAGACTCCAAGAGGAAAAAACATAACAATGTTTTTATAGAGTTTGAAAAAACTCTCTAGATCTAAATCAAAAACTCAAAGGGATTGACTTTGACAAAAGCCAAAAGGGGAGTAAGTAATCACAACAATAATCCTTACATAGAGTTAACAAACTCTATCTTAAAGTTCTAATTGAAGGATACTCCTAACAAGGGGTAGGTCTTTTAGACTTAAAACAAAGTCTAATGGATATAGGTTCTAACTTAACTAAGTTAAAGGACCTAATGACTTAACCAAGTCAAGGGGAAGGGTAATGAGCTATCTATGATTGTGAAGTCATTATAGAGACTTTCGTTTGGAATAAGGGAATAACAAGGCAACTGAATGAGAAATAACAAGTTTCATGACTTGGAGAAACTTAACAAAGTTAAAGCACACATAAACATTCATTCAAACATGATGAAGATATAAAGGTAAAAGTGACAACCAAGAAATCTTTATCATGACAAAGTTCAAAGATTATGAAGGAAACAACCCAACAAGAGCAAGCATGAAACATGTGTAACAACAACAAGTTCATCAATGGTAAACAAACAAAATTCAATCATACAACTTACAACTTGAGTTAAACATGGTATATGAATCCAAACAAAGATAAATGTAACAACATTTAAACATTTTTAGGGCATATTGATGACAATCAATCATGGATAAGCAAGAAGATAACAACAATTCAAGCATGGGTTGAAACTTTACATAAGGGAAGTGTCGCTTCCGCGAAAATAAGGTGCCGGAAAAACAGAAGAGTCGCCACCTTTCGTTATTTATCCCTCGGAACGGGAAAGGAAACAATCAGAAAAACCTGACGAAAAAGGTATAAGACAAGGTCATTGCAACCGTTGTCTGGGTTCGGGAGTCGGTTACGCAAGGGGAAGGTGTTAGCACCCCTCACGTCCGTCGTACTCGACGGGATCCACGCTTGTTGTGTTTACTGGACGGGTTGGTTTTATCTATCTACCTATCGAGGCTGGTCTGAAAAGAAAAGAAAATGACTCGGCAAAGCGTCGCGCTTTATGCCTACGTATTCTCATCAGAGAATGAGAAATCAGAGTCAACGTAGTTCGACCTACGACGGGTTACGGGGAAGGTGGCTCGCCAATACATCAGTATTGTGCCTACGTACTCTCAACAGGTATGAGAGATCAGAGCTTACGTAGTTCGGGATAATACGGATTACGGGAATTCAGATTCATCTGTTTTATCAAGTAGGGTTAAACAGCAGTTCCAGCAGTTAGGGATGAAGCCTGTTTGCGTTGGCGCTAAAGTTTAACGACACTCTTTTCTTCAGAAAAGATTTCCTTTGAATTACGGGCCCACGGGGCAAAAAGGTTTGAAGTTTGTTTTCTGTCTTTTACGGAAGAAGTGTTTTTTATTGTGTTTGCAATTTCAATCGCACTAAAGACTATGACCTGAGAGTGAATGTGTCGTATGTCACCCAAAGGGTGCCATACTAACCATCCAGACTGTTGAAAAGAAGCTCTTCAACAATCCTTTCTCAGATAGCTTAAGGCTCGTAACGTACGAAGGAAATCATTCATGATTACTGTATTTTAAGTTGTTTTGAGATGAGAAGAGAACAGGCTCAACTAAAGGGAGACTATCAAGTCCTACTGTTGTCATGCCAAGGATTTATCCTATGGTTGTGGTTTGAAACAGGGAACTCCTAGAAGTTATCATGCATAGGTTTCAACCTAAAGTTCTATCATCACTTCCTCACCAAAGGAAGTGAGAGTCCTAAGGGATCATGTCAATGGTAAACAGAAATAGATAAAGCATCAGCTTAAACAGTAAAGAGATATACAGTAAAATGCATGCAATGCAAGTGAGGGAGGAAATGTGTGTGGGGCAGCAGCCTCCACAAGCTCATCTCAACCTCAAGCCAGATATGAATAACTGTAATCATACAGCAGAAATAACATCATGCTATCAAGCAGAATATAATAACTGCAATCATACAGAAGAAGTGAAATAAAATGCCATCAGGCAAACACAAACCACATGGGCAAGGGAGCTGGGCTCTACCAAATACCCGCAAGCAAAGCCATACAGTAACAATACAAGCAGAGGGAGAAACTCAACCTCTAATGCAATCATGCTCTTATGTTAAAGTCAGTCTAGATATGACCTTATTCTAATACATCAAGCAACTCAAACAAGGCACATCAGCACAGAAAAGAAAACAGACAAGAAAGCAGATCAACAACTCTCTCAACTCCAAGCTTCAGCTCTTCTAACAGCAATCCAGTCTTCAGACTCCAATCACCCTTCAAGGCTATCATCTTTCATGACAAGTATCAACTTGTTTCCCCAGGCTTCAACCCATCAACATAAATTTCAACTTATCTTCATTTCTCCAAGCTTCAGCTTCTCAGTCAACTCCACCCTCAGGCTTTGCTCTTAACCACAAGTATCAACTTGATTCCTTCAGGCCCTCCAAGCATCAATGTAAGTATCAACTTATCTTTTATTCCTCAGCTTCAGCTCTACACTCAATCTCAATTGAATGCTCTTCATAAGTATCAACTCAGTCTTCAAGCTTCAGCTCTCTTTGCTTTACCAGTGTCAACTTGGTCTTTTTCACCTATAAGCTTCAGCTGCTCAGAGTAATCTTCAATCACATGGAAGTTTCAACTTCATCCTTTAATTCTTGCTCAAGCCTCAGCTCTTCATTCAATCTCCCTTGGGTCTTCAAGTATCAACCAGTTCTTCTTGCTCTTCAAGCTTCAGCTACAATGGCAATGCTCAAGGAATCATCCTCTTCCACACTCTTCAGTGAAGTCCTCATCTTCACACTCAAGTCTAATATCCTTCAAGATACTCAAACCAGAAGACAATTGATTTAACAGGATGAGTGGGAATGATAAACAGCTTACTGACAACCAAAGGAAGCCTGTAAGGGTTCATCATTATGAGAGACTGGTTCCCTCAAAGTTCTACTTCCCAGATAAAGCCACTCATCCTTCCAAAGGAGGGATGTGAATATCTGAGAAGGACTTTTAGTCATTGGGAGGAATCGAAGCACAAGATGCTTTCCATGTTTGTGAAAGAAGTCATTCTAACTATAAGGCTCTCCCTATGTCCTATCTCCTAATCTTCATCAGACACCTTCAGGCACCAACAAATCCAAAGCTCCAAGCAACTTCAAGCATCCTCTCCTTGTCTTCAACTTGTCTTCAATCTCAACCAAAGGAAAACCAAGCACAAACCCTAATCTAAGGGGACTAAGGAAGTTAAACTAGTTGAATTAGTATGTTAGGATCACCTAAAACCTAGCACTAAAGTTTGTCCTAACTAAAATACTAAAATCAATTGCAAAATCCTACAAAAATTACTATGGGAACCTATGTCAATCATGACTCTACCACATTAGTTTCAAAGATCAAATCATCAATTTGGACCTAGAACTAAATCCTACATTCTAAGGCATAAAGCTAAAACCCTAAAAAGGAAGCATCTAAACATCAATCTAGAAAGCACACCTATTTTCATCACAAAAATGTGAGAAAATTACTATGGGATCATATATGTCTAACCTAATCACACACAAAAAATTAGGCCAAGAATCAACACTATGAGATCACACAAAATTCTAGAAAAATATGCATCAAACATAAACATTTTAATATCAATTAAAATACAAAATTCCAAGTAAATCATAAATTATATGAAATGAAAATTTTTTTTCTCTAAAAAATAATAGACTCAATCATGATTAATATGCAAAAATAATGGGTTGAATTGGATTAATATTCAATTAGTTATGAATTTTACAAAAATCATGAATTAAGTGGAAATTAAATGAAAATCAAATGAAAATAATGAAGCGCGCAGTGTAAATAGCATTCAGATTCAGTTCAAAACATGGGTTGGGCTTGCTGGGGGGTGTGGATAACACTCAGATTATTAAGCCCAAGGCATCAAATAAATGAAACGCATCGTTTCATCAGAAACTCCTTCACAAGTTAGAATTAAAACACAGCCATTGGATCTCCTCATAGTCAATGGTCAAAACATGATCTGATGGTGAGAACTTCATCTTCTCCAATTCAAAGCTCTGAGCTTCGCGCCCAGCTCCGGCCACCGCTGATGGAGCTCCGATCGTCCCCTTCAACCCTAGTTCTTCCTAGAGGCCTCCAATCCAAGAGGTCAAAACATGAAACACACTCCAAATCTTGCCACGAACTCGATCATACCATTAGTTTCTTCTGAAACCCCAAGAATCAACATCTCCCAATCTCAACCGAAAATGGTGATCTTCCTATTTTGTCTCTAATTCAGCAATTAACCATCTGAAAACCATCCTAGGCCATTCTACAACTAATCTAACACCCTAATTCGACCTAATTCTACCTAAATCATGCTATAGGAAGAAGGTTACAAACCTGGAAATTCTTGAATAACAGCTGCACGAAATCTCCACTTCAAGCTCTCAAATCTTCTGGACACGATCACTGAACCTCCTCCTTGCTTCTGTATGCAAAAGATTCAATGGAGAGTGCTTCAATCTTGAAACACGATGAAGAGTTGCAGGTGCTGAAAATCACTTGCTCCCACACGATCTAGCCACCAATTCTCCTTGGAAATGATCTGGAATCAATCCTTGATACTCATGGAAGAAGTATCAATCAAGAAAATGGAAGGAAATTGAGGAAATTGATGAAACCGATTTCAATTGCAATCTATGAAAACTCAATTCCAAACTATGCTCAAACCTTCAATGATCACCAACCTCTGCCATGAATTCATTCTACTCAATATATAGATGGAGTTTGGATGATCTAGAACCCTCTAGATCCTTCCAATGAGATTTTACACATCTCATGTCATGAGATTTTGAATCACTTATCATGCCATGCTTAATTCTGTTTGCAGCTTGAAATTCATCTCAGTCTCCTTCAATTTCTCCCCTAGTGACAATTTGGAAGGGTTTAGCTTGCCAAGTTCCTTGCCCATGCCTCAATTTTAAGTTATGCATATGTTACTTAATATGCAAGCAAGTGCTTTTCAAAGCAAGTCCATGATTTAGACCTCAAATCAGAAATGTGGCTAAACCATTGTCTTTAAAATGTTTTCTAGAGTCAAAATGATATATTACATGCCATGGTTTGGATGTGTAGGTTGAAAATATCAATTTCCAACTTTGACTTATTTAACTTATGCCTTCATTTTAGGTCATTTTTGCAACATTGAGCTACAAGCTTTTCCAAAATCTCATGACCTCCTTACTAGCCTTAAAACGTCATTTTAAGCAAGTTTGATGTTGAAGATTTTTCCATTTGAAGCTTGGAAATATGAGTTATGGCCTTATGCTTGAAATGACCTATAATCTCCAAATGACCAACATGCCCTTGACTTGTCAAAGCCATAAGTTGAGTTCTACAAATCCTATAAAGTACTTCTAGTACTCTCTAGAAAGATAAGAGAATAAGGAACAACATTAATGTTTACCAAACGTTCATAGGAATCATCCTTCTTGGACAAAAGTTGGATGCAAGTTGGGTGACTTTCAAGGCCCCAGATTCACATACCTCAGATGACCTGTAACTTGTCAAAGTCATAACTTGAGCTCTACAAACCCTATCAAGGACTTCTAGTTCTCTAATTAAAGCTAAGAGCAAGCTCTACAACATTCATGTTGGGGGTAAGATGAGATGACAATCACATCTTGAGCTAAACTTCCTTGAAGATAAGGGGTCAAACTAGGGGATTTTACACTGTCAAGCCTTAGAAACCCTAGCTTGAAACTTCTCAAACCCTTCAATCATGATGAGTTACCCTTGGAATCATCCTTATAACATCTCAATGCATCAATCCATGATCACATGGCCCTTGGATTAGGTCTCAACCTTCTCCAAATCATCAGTTGACTTAGGGTTGACCCAGTCAAACCCTAATTCCACCACTCATGGCTGAGGCTTCTTAATCTTGCACAATGACCTGCCTAGGCCTCAAAGTGATCTTCAACACTTCTCATGAGCTCTCTCAAGACCTCAAGTCTATCTTCATGGCCTCAGAATCATCTGATGACTTCCCACAACTCTCAAGTTAGGAGGCACATAACCTTGGTTTCAACCACTCACTCTGAGAATCCTTTAACTTCTCTGACAAGGATATCAACCCTTGAACACTTGAATAACCTTCTTAGCTAGCTTCATAGTCTTGTATAGCTCTTGATTGGTAATCATACCTCTTGATCTCCGGCATACATGTCAATGAAATGCAAATGATAATGCTAATGTGAATGAAATGAAACATAAGCTAGGTAATGAAAAGTTGGGCAAATTTTGGGGTGCAACAACTGCCCCTATTCAAACGGCTTGGACCTGACTGGGTGAGAAGCGAACGGCTCTCAAACAATCAAGGTAAAAGACAGTTGAATACCAACAAACCCGGAAATTTGCCAACTGCACAAGTACACGGTACTCTGATGGGAACAAATATTCGAAAACTGAAATATTAGCCGCACGACAACTAGCTGGGGAATTGGTCACACGGTAACCAGTGATACATGGTCAATCATGCCGTTAGGCATTAGGATTCCTTGGGACTTATCAGATCAACAATCAAGTTAATCATGCCATCGGGCATTCAAAGAAATTTTTGGGCGTCAGCCGCACTTCATCACTAAGTCGGGAATAGAATTCTCAGTCAATCATGAACCAATTGGGGATGTCCAAACTTCTGCCATCAGGAACTCCGCATCAGCCGAGAGAACTGCTTTGTTAATACGGTTGGAAGTTTCAACTTCGCTGTTCAGAAACCTGTTGGGGATGACGCATCTCCGCTGGGGATTCTGGAGAACTATCACGTAACTCTGCTTCGAGGATCCAGAAACCATTCTGGGTGAATCAACTCTGTTGAGGACTTCAAGAATCATCTTGGAAAAATAACTCCGCCAGGGACTTCAAGAATCGTCCTGAACCAATAACTCTGCTGGAGATTTCAGGAATCTTCCTGAGTAAACACTCTGCCGGGGACTCTAGGCATCAACATGAGCAACCCTCTTTGGTGACTTCACAGGGGATTTTAAGAATCATCTTAAGCAAACCACTTCGCTGGAGAATTCAAGAATCATCTTGGGCAAACGACTTTACTGGGGAAATTCAAGAATCATCCTGAGCAAGCGACTCTGAGGCGGAACACGTGCAAAACAAGAACGGTAACGACCTAGCCCATGTTTAGTATGCATATGATCGACCATGGCGCGATGCTCCACACGGTGGAAATGCTATGCGTTTATGATAAATGCTATGCAATCATGCAAAATGCTGCGATCCCGTCAGCAAAATAAATGCTGAAGGGAGAATCCTCCTGTCAAGGAGAAAGAACCACTATGGTGGGGAGGAGGAATCATCCTGCCACAGAGAAAAAGCACACCAATCTCAATTGGACTCCGCATGGGGGAGTGAACTTCAGTTGACTGCTGCAGGGGGACGAAGCTCTACGAGAACCTGGACCTGCTGAGGAAAGCGATGTCAATCGCGGAAACAAACTGCACGGCATTCGCAGCCAGAGCTTTCCTGGAGATAACGACTCCGGCGGGGAAATACGGCATCAGCTATTCAACATTCTACTGGGGAAAACCACTCATGGCCCGAACTGCTTTCCAAGGACTCGGCTCTCTTGGGGAACTGCAAACTTGGCTGGGGAAGAAGGAATCATCCTGCTTACAGGGGAGAGTACGACTCTGTGGGGAATCTCAATTCCGCTGGAGACTTCAGTCTGGAACTATCAATTGCTGCACACTTCAGTGAATGACTCAGCTGGGGAGACGACATTCCTTCAGGACGTACTTGGCTGTGGAGAGAATCTTCTCTTCCTGGGGAGACATATCAATACCTACGATCTCATGCTCAGACTCTGCGGGGAGAGGCTGCTGAACTTTGCTGGAGAAGAAGGAATCATCCTGCTTGGGGACGCATACGGCGTACTGTCGGGTACATGCTACACTTGTAACAACACAAACAAACAGACAAGATACCCTTCTCAAAGGGACCTCTAAAGGTTATCATCCTGTGACAATGTTTATCTAATTCATTGTTTCAACAATCAGTGGTCTAGGCCAGTAAGTTTATGTATGCACATTTTGTCAAAAACATCGGCGTTCTTTTTCGCAAACAAAACAGATAAATGCTAAACAAGCAAGCAGAATTGCTGAATAGTACACATTTTATTGATAACGAACCCCTGAATGGGCAAAAATGTTTTACAACAGATGCAAGCTCCTGGAATGAGGAAGCCGCGCAAAAAAATAAAACATAAATATACATCAGTATATACAAATGTCGGCAACGAGGCGTAGACGAACACCATGAGTTGATCCCTCTATAACCCACTCGACTTCGATACTTCTCCGACGCTTCAGCTTCAGAAGATATTGATTCAGATGAACGGCCCTCAGGTCTTCCAAACCACTAAACAATGAAAGTCCCTACGCGGAACGCAGTCATTTGCTTTTTTCAAATCCCTAACTTTTGCGTGAACCGCCCTTTGCGGGTTTTCAGTTCACCGGGATACCCTTTTTTTGCCAAAGTCGCCCATCCGGGCTTTTGAATTTGCGGGTGTACATTCTTTTCAATTTATATCCCTAACTTTTGCCCGAACCTTTTTCTTTTTTATGGTTCGCCGGGATGCCCCATTTTTGCCTGGACTCTCTTTTTACTGCCCAGCGGGTCGCTTTCAAGCAAAGTATTTTTTAACTGCGTCTGCGTTCACCGGGGATGCAATATCTTCACCATCCATCGTGGATAACAACAAAGCTCCTCCTGAGAAGACCTTGCTGACGATGTAAGGACCTTCGTAATTAGGAGTCCACTTGCCCCGGTGATCGGAGTGTGGAGGAAGAATCTTCTTCAGGACGAGATCACCCATCTGAAAGCTTCTAGGACGCACCTTCTTATCATAAGCTTTCTTCATTCGACTTTGGTACAGACGACCATGCGCAATCGATACTAACCTCTTCTCGTCCATCAGGCTGAGTTGGTTCAGTCGGTTCTTAATCCATTCTGCCTCGTCGAGTTTCACATCAACCAAAACTCGCAAAGAAGGGATCTCCACTTCTAACGGTAGGACAACTTCAATACCGTACACTAAGGAGAAAGGAGTTGCCCCGGTTGATGTACGTACCGTTGTACGATAACCGTGCAATGAAAACGGCAGCATCTCGTGCCAATCCTTGTAGGTCACAACCATCTTCTGAACAATCTTCTTGATGTTCTTATTGGCCGCTTCAACAGCGCCATTCATCTTCGGCCAGTAAGGAGATGAGTTGTGGTGTTCAATCTTGAAACTCTGGCACAACTCCTTCATCATCTTGTTATTCAGATTCGAACCATTATCAGTAATGATCCGCTCGGGAATTCTGTAACGACAGATGATATCCCTCTTTATGAACTTAGCCACCACCTGCTTGGTCACGTTAGCATATGAGGCTGCCTCCACCCACTTGGTGAAGTAGTCAATAGCTACTAGAATGAAGCGATGACCGTTAGATGCAGTGGGCTCGATCTTGCCTATCATATCGATGCCCCACATGGAGAACGGCCATGGGGAGGACATGACATTCAACGGGCACGGCGGCACATGAACTTTATCAGCATAAATCTGGCATTTATGACATCTCTTCGCGAATTTAAAGCAATCCAATTCCATCGTCAGCCAGTAGTATCCTGCTCTCAGGATCTTTCTTGTCATAGCGTGCCCGCCGGCATGCGTACCAAATGTGCCTTCATGGACTTCTTCCATGAGCATACTCGCTTCTTTCTCATCTACACATCTGAGTAGCACGAGATCGTGGTTTCTCTTATACAACACTCCATCAGGATTGAGATAAAAATTTCCAGACAGCCTCCTCAGAGTCTTCATATCCTGGGTTGACGCTCCCGCAGGATACTCCTTAGTCATAAGGAAGGTCTGGATGTCATGGAACCATGGCTTGCCATCGGAGGCTTCCTCGATCGCAAAGACGAATGCAGGTATATCAAGACGAGAAAGGACAGTTCTTGGAGCTTCATTACAAAAATTGACTTTATACATCGAAGCCAACGTGGCTAAGGCATCAGCCATCTGGTTTTCTGCTCTGGGCACATGATGGAGTTCCACTCGATCAAAGAACGGAAGTAGCCTTCTGGCATAGTTCATGTACGACACCAAATTTGATTGACGAGTCTCCCACTCCCCTTTAATCTGGTTGATCACAAGCGCCGAGTCACCATATACGTCTAGGTTCTTGATTCTCAAATCAATTGCCTCTTCTAGACCCATGATGCATGCTTTGTACTCCGCTTCGTTATTGGTGACCGGAAACGTCAGTCTCACAGTGAACGGGATGTGGGATCCGTGGGGAGTCGTGATGATCGCCCCAATGCCACTTCCGTAAGAATTAACCGCCCCGTCAAATATCAATTTCCACTGGGATTTCCTATCTGGACCCTCGTCGGGAAATGGTTCGTCGCAATCCTTCGCTTTGAGAAACATGATATCCTCATCAGGGAATTCAAATTTCATAGGCTGATAATCCTCGATCGGCTGTTCGGCAAGGTAATCAGACAATACGCTTCCCTTGATGGCCTTCTGGGAAACGTACTGAATATTATATTTCGTCAACACCATTTGCCATCTGGAAATCCTGCCCGAAAGCGCTTGCTTCTTGAAGACGTACTTGATCGGATACATCTTCGAAATTAGCATGGTGGTGTGATTGAGCATGTACTGTCTGTGAACTTTTTACTCAAGTAATAAATGGCATGCTCCTTTCTGCCCGTCTCGTCGTGCTGACCGAGAACACACCCCATACTATTCTCAAGAACTGTCAAGTACATGATTAATGGTCGTCCAGCCACTGGGGGTATCAAGATTGGAGGTTCCTGGAGATACTGCTTTATCTTGTCAAATGCCTTCTGGCAATCCTCGTTCCAGATAATCGCCTGATCTTTCTTTAATAGCTTGAACATCGGTTCACACGTGGCCGTGAGCTGAGAAATAAACCTTGCAATGTAGTTTATTCTGCCCAAGAAACCATGAACTTCTTTTTCTGTTTTTGGCACTGGCATTTCTTGTATCGCTTTTATTTTCGCAGGATCGACCTCGATGCCTCTTTCGCTCACGATAAACCCCAGTAACTTTCCAGACCGCACTCCGAAAGTACACTTGTTAGGATTCAGCCTCAACCTGAATTTCCTAAGCCTTTCAAAAAGCTTCAGCAAATTGACCAGATGTCCCTCCTCCGTTTGGGACTTCGCAATCATGTCATCAATATAGACTTCAATCTCATGATGAATCATGTCATGAAACAAAGTAACCATTGCTCGTTGGTAAGTGGCCCCTGCGTTCTTCAGACCGAATGGCATTACCTTGTAGCAAAATGTTCCCCAAGGCGTAATAAACGTAGTTTTCTCCATGTCCTCCGGCGCCATCTTGATCTGATTGTAACCGGAGAAGCCATTCATGAACGAAAACACGGAGAATTGCGCTGTATTGTCGACCAACACATCAATATGAGGCAGCGGGAAATCATCTTTAGGGCTCGCCCTATTCAAATCCCGATAATCGACGCACATTCGTACCTTACCGTCCTTCTTCGGCACGGGCACTATGTTGGCGACCCACGGAGGGTAAGTAGTGACCGCTAAGAAGCCAGCATCAAGCTGCTTTTGCACTTCTTCTTTGATCTTAACGGCCATATCTGGTCGCGTCCTCCTAAGCTTCTGCTTAACGGGAGGACAATCTTCTCGCAACGGCAAGTGGTGGACCACAATGTCAGTGTCAAGTCCGGGCATATCTTCGTATGACCAAGCAAAGACGTCACTATACTCTCTCAGCATCTCGACTAATCTCTACTTGACATCACTCTGCAGTGCAGCCCCTATCCTGACGTTCCTGACTAGTTCTTCAGAACCCAGATTCACAAACTCAATCTCCTCTTCATGAGGCAGAATAACTTTCGCCTCTTGTTTCAACAAGCGGGCCAACTCTTCAGGAAGGTTTTCGTCTTCATCAATCTCTTCTTCGGCTTGATAGATCGGGAAATCGAAGTCGAAGTGAGTCGTAGAAGGTTCGGAGTCGATGTCATCTGTTATGTGGATCCTGCAATAACAAGGGTTAAGTTTAAAATAAGGATGTGCAGGTTAGCACAAACCCCATTGCCATTTTATTGTGTTTCAAAACAAATATAAAACAGGAATAACAGAGATCACAATATTTGAATACGAAGGAAACGCCTTTGATTTATTAACAAAATGCATGTACATAATCCAACAAGGCCCTGACAATAAAACCACTATGCCCCGGGTAGGACATAGGGTTGTACAATGATTGGAAAAAGTAAATCATTACTCTTCGCTTGTCATATGGATGATATCCTTGACGGACCAGTTGATAAGGCCCTCGCCTGGCCTGCTTGGCTGGATCCAAGAGTCGAGGTCACAGTCGCTATCTCCGCTGTCTTCAGACACCGCGTTGATGCTTTCAAAAATCACTCCGCCACTGGTAAACTGGATCGGCCCTTTACCTCGCGACGCACTGCTAGAAGAAGAAGCTTCAGCTCCAGGAGAATATTCCAACCCAAACTTGTCTTGCTTGTTAGGTATCTCCAAAATTCGCCCCTAGCCTGGGGTAGATCCGCCTTGGACAACGGCCCGAGCTTCCTTGAATGAGGAGAGAGTCATCTCTGGCTTTTCGGTGACTACAGGAGCTACGTCCTTCACTTTGACAGCTTCGAACGCTTGGCATAGAGTTTCATGGATTTCCCCATCCATCTCAACATACTTAAAGGACGACAAATGGCTCACCATTATGTCTTCCTCGCCATACACGGTCACGATGCTACCTCCGACAGCGTACTTGAGTTTCTGGTGCAACGTGGAGGTCACGGCTCCAGCAACATGGATCCACGGCCGGCCCAAGAGACAGCTATAGGTAGGCATGATGTCCATAATGTAGAAGATCGCGTCGAATGTTTCCGGCCCGACTTGGATCGGCAGGGTCACCTCCCCGAAAACATGTCGTTTGGTTCCATCGAACGCTTTCACAACCAGATCACTGGGTGTGCAAATCACTCCACGAGTATCCAACTTCATTAATGCCTTCTTCGGAAGAACATTAAGCGACGAACCCGTGTCCACCAACACGTGCGACATAATCGTGCCCCTACACTCTATCGAGATGTGCAGGGCGCTATTGTGGTTCCTCCCCTTCGGCGTCAGCTCCAGGTCTGTGAAACGTAGCCCATTTCCAGCATTCACGTGGGCTACGACTTCTTCCAATTGATTTACCGATATTTCCTGCGGTACATATGCGGCGTTCAACACCTTCAGTAGTGCGTTGCGGTGTGCTTCAGAACACAACAACAAGTTCAGGATGGAAATCTTCGAGGGTGTCTGATGGAGATGATCCACAATCTTGTAGTCACTCTTTTTAATCAACCTCATAAATTCCTCGGCGTCTTTAACAAGTAAGTCTTTTTCTGCCCCACACGGGATCTCTTCAACGACTTTACTTTTACCTTTATCGGCCGCATCAGCTCTGACCGTTTTATCCGCCACGACCTCTGATGGTGCAAACACTCTTCCGCTGCGAGTAATACCACTAATTCCCGCAAGGTTCTCCACAGACGACCCAAACGGTTCTAGCTCCAACTTCTGTCCATTGCAGTAGACTTCAGCCCCATAATGTCATGGGACAGCATTAGTGCTTTCGAAGGGTATCGGCCCAGCTTTGGTGATAGTAATTGTGGGCGGTCTGGGCGCAGAAATAGTTATCGTCTGGAGAGGGATGGTGATGGTGGCAACCTCATCATCTTGCTTCAGCACCACCTCTCCCGATCCACATTCGGCTCTCTGGCTGAACTGTAAAATCCCTTCAGTCATCAGACTTTGAATTTCTTCTACCAACTGTTCACATCCATCAGAACGTGTGGCACAGTCCATACACAACTCTCCGCAACCCAGAAAGAAACCCCTTTTCATCAGCTTAGCCTTGATGAAGCTAAGTGGCGTTTTCAGATCTCTGACGTCAGTCAATAAATCCGAACTCTCGTCTTCGATAATGGCGTTCACTCCGCCTCCCCTATGATTCGGCATAGGATTCTTCGTGACATTTGGCACATTATCCGAGAAGTTGATGATCTTGGCATCCACCATGTCCTGCACCTTATGCATGAAGGCTTTGCAGTTCTCTATTGTGTGGCCTGGTGCCCCTGAGTGAAACTCACAAGTTGCATTCGCGTCGTACCCTGGCGGAGGTGCCCCTGTCAAGGGAGCCAAGGTCCTCTTCTGGATCAACTGTAGCTGAAGCAAAGTCTGCAATAGTTGCGCGTACGACATGGGCGGTGTCTCGAGGTGACGGCTCGACAAAGGTGCCCTATTCTGATACTTTCTGTACCCCTGTTGATTCGGTTGCTGCTGCTGCAGCTGTTGAACTGCCGGGATAGTTATGCTGGCCACCTGCTGGTGAGGGCCTTTACCCTTCCTTCGAGCGTTGGACACAGCGCTCGTTTCTCCTTCTCGTCTTTTGCCACTATAAGGTTTCTTTCCGCCTCCCCCAGCTGAGGATGACTCACCTTGAATTTTCCCAAGCTTGATCCCATTTTCGATGTGCTCACCCGTGATAATGAGATCTGAGAACGTTCCAGACATACCGCTGACCAACTTCTCATAGTAAACCCCTGGGAGGGTGGCTACGAACATCTGCACAAGCTCACGTTCAACCATCGACGGCTGAACCCTGGCTGCCAACTCACGCCACCGCTAGGCGTTTTCCTTAAACCCTTCGTTGTTCCTCTGCGACAGATTCTGCAGCTGGACTCGGTTCGGGGCCAAGTCGTTATTGTATTGGTAGTGGTGCACAAATGCTTCAGCAAGGTCCTTCCACGTGCGCACACTGGTAGGGTCCAGACTCATGTACTATTCGAGGGAGGGTCCGGACAGAATGTCCTGAAAGAAGTGCATCAGCAACTTCTCGTCCTCAGAATGAGCTGACATTTTCCTGTAATATGATCTCAGGTGGACGCGGGGGCAAGTGGTGCCCTTGTACTTTTCAAAGTCAGGTACCTTGAACTTGGGAGGCACCTTAAAATCAGCAATCAGTCCCAACTTGGACATATCAACACCCAGGGTGTTCTGATTCTCGATATTCCTCATCTTATCCTCGAGTGCTTTGAACCTTAGACGTGCTTCAACATTCAGTTCACCTTCAGCACCTCTCTGAGAGAACACATCGTCCTGACGATCTTCTAACCACGGCTGAGGCCCAAACAGATTCCCAACACCTGCATTGCTGTTGCCCAGCCCAACATTAGCTTCCAGACTCCCGTTACCGACGCCCGTCGTATTACCATTGAGTCCCATGTTAGCTATCACATTGCCGTTGGCGCTGCCATTTACCCCGGTCACGGGGACGCCATTCTACAGAGTTTCAACTGGTGGAGGGGTAGGCACAGTCCCACCATGGAGTACGCCATTGCTATCGACCCTTGAAATCAAAGGCTGAACCTAGGTTCTGAGCTGATCCTGGCCATTGGCGACCGCTTGCATGTGCTCCATGAAGCGATCCATTCTTTCGCGGAGTTCCTGAACATCAGTTTGCACTTGCTCCATGATCCTGGTTTGATTAGCTCTGGTCGAATAGCGGTGAATAGGTCTCTGATCAATCCTGGAACCATCTGAAACAACCTGGAAATACAAAAAGGTTAGGAAAAAACGACAAAGTGCTCGTTATGCAAATGCTTCATGCAAATGCAAACGTGTGTCTGTGTGTTAGGGAGATCTCCCCCGATCCTAGTGCCTGAGTGCCAGTGCTGATAATAAGAAGTCCGAATCCAGTCATGGAAATAGCAATCTCATATATAAAGAAAGCCCCTCAAGGCAGTACACAACATCAGCGAGTACAAGATGAATCAATAGCGTGACCTCAGCCAACAAGCCTGGTGATGGTCAGCATACAGCAATGATCAAAACAAAAGGAAGACAAATAGTCAAGTACGGCCACGGGCGCGATACTCTTCTAACAACTCCTTCGTTTCTGGATGATCAGGCAGAGTGAGTAACCCTTCGACGAGTAATTCCCTTTGCACAATGGTGTACTGAAGACCTTCGACCGAATCTTCCCATGCTCCTTCGCCGAAACAATCTTCTAGCTTCCGTTTCTTGGACTCAAACATCAGTTTGCGCTCCTTCAGGTTAGCGAGAGCCCTGTTGAGCTGGCCTTCGGCGGCATATCTGCGAGCGGTTTCTTCATCAAACCTCTTCTCACTGGCCTTCACCTGGGCCTCCAGCTTGGAGATCTGTAGCATCAGCTTATCCTCCCGCTCTTTCCTGGTGTCTAGGGAAGCCTTCCAGTGCTGGTTGAACTTGGATATCCTCCGATATGCTTCGTCCAAGTGCTGCTTCTTCGTAGCCAGTACGTCGTTGACAGCTTTGAAGTCTTGACCCATGCGTTCACGCTCGGCTATCTGCTTAGTCAGGTCCGTCCCCAGCCAGTTCACCAGCTCTGTTTGCCTTTTGAAGGAATGAACGGCTTCGTTTCTCTCGCTTCTGAGCTGCACCAATTCTTTCTCCAGTTCTTCATTTGCCTGCTTCAATTCATCTCGCTCAGCTAACACCTGATTATGCTACTGAATGGGCACAGTAGTAGGCTCTTCGATCATTGGAGGGCTTTCTGGCTTGGCCGGAAGAAACGGCATCCCTATAGCATCTCCTCTGGCTCTGATCCAAGTCACATACGGAGGGTATGCTTGATTATTGCTTCTCCCCAGCAATGGTTTTCCCCTCTTACTAATACCATTCCATGCGCGTTGAAGCCTAGATAACAGATCCCCCTCTAGAAGACCAGTGAGGTACAGAGATTCCTACACCTCTTCATCCTTCGGCGGAGCTCTCAAAGCGTATGCGAACTGTCAGACCAGCAAAGACGGATTATAGTTTATACAGCCGTTCCTGCCTATCAAAGGCACGTTTGGAAACCCGCTGCAGCTGAAGATAATCTCGGTACCCAGCTTATCTCTGTCAAACCAGTCAATATCCTCTGCAGATAAACTCATCAGACGCTCGGACCACTCAGCTGTAGCTGCAGACAAACAAAGGGACCCCTCTTGGGAAGATGACTATCAAGCCATTTATAAAGCAAGGGCACACAGCACGAGACATTCTTGCCCCTTCTGTTCTCGTTTTTGTAGTGGACGGAATGGTAGACATCTCCTATCAAGGTAGGGACTGGATTCCCTGATGCAAAGATATGAAATGCATCGAAGTCTACAAAGTCAGGCATATTGGGGAACAGAATGATGCCATATATGCACAGAGCGAGGATGGCGTTGAACACGACCAACATCCATCTTTGGCGCACTGCTGAGCTTTACCCACTAAGAATTGCAAGGAGAAACCAGGAACCTTGTTCCAACTAGACAACACCAACTCGGAGGCATCCAGGTGAAGTGACGGAGCTAGACCAGCCAGATTAGGCTCAGCATCCATATGAACAAAAGGCATCTGCCTCTTGATAGGCACACCTAACAAATCAGCATATTCTTCTAGCGTAGGGGCGAGAAAAAAATCCTGTAAAGTGAAGCATCTCAGCGGAGGGTCATAGAACTGCAGCAGAGCGTGCAACCCATTCAACTCAAACGCAGAAGGTTTACGAACCAAACTGAGCAATTTGCCGTAAGATTTTCTGAACTCATCTCTCACAGAATCATCTGCTAAAGCAATCAAACCAGTCAGCTGAACCACATCAGGGGCAGGGAACTTATAAGCCACGGTCTTCCTCAGAGAACCCATAACAATATAATAGGAGGCAAGAAATCCTGGATCGGGGAAAACGGTACCTGCAACACAGACACACGTTAACGAAATGCAAATGAGTATGCAAAGCAATGTAAAATGCAATCATGCAGCAGGAGATCAAGGCAACTGTGTTGTGGAGATTCTGTATCAACAAAACCATGATGCTGCTCTGTCAAGAACGACCACTATATCTGATAATAAGAAAACCCTGGTATCGGACCACAAATCTGCTCTGTCAAGAACACACACACATAGGACCATAAATCTGCTCTGTCAAGAACAAACATTTGATAATAAGGGCCTCAGATACAGGACCAAAAATCTGCTCTGTCAAGAACAAACATCTGATAATAAGGACCTCTGATACAGGACCAAAACTCTGCTCTGTCAAGAACAAACATACATCTGCTGATGAGATCCTCAGATCCCGACCATAAACCTGCTCTGTCAAGAACAAATACACATCTGCTGATAAGAACCTCCGGTACCAACAAAACTGATTCACTATCAACAAAACCAGGTAGTCTGAAGGTCAAAGTTTCCTGCATTAAACCCAACCCTGCTCACAGGTATGGACCTAAACTAACTCAAGTTCGGCATCCTATGCGTTCATCAGCGTCACAGACATTCAAGAGGGGTGATACAATACCCAGAAGGTTTGGCATCACCAGCTCATGAAGCGGCCTCACTCGGCTGAATCACAAATGATCGGTCCCCAGAGTTGACAATCCTCCAAACCAACAACCCCCTCAACCCAAAGGGTTGAAAAAGAATCCAACCGGGAGAACCTCGTCTGAGCGTGGATTTCATGAGACACTAGTGCCTGCAAAGCAAGCACGCGCCCACTAATTTCCACAACTAATTCTATGTTCACTCAAGCCTGGGTCTTGCTTCTCACTCATCAGAATGCCCCTCCCACAACAGCACAGATAATCATATCATACTGAAAATAAAATGCGGGAAATAAAAAAATGCGATAAATAAACACAACCTAACAAGTAATCATACAAGCGCTAGGATTAACTCTCACAGGGGACGTCGGATCCCCAAACTGACTCGCATACGGGACGTTGGATCCCAGGAAACTATAAAGTCCCCAGCAGAGTTGCCAGCTGTCGCTTCCGCGAAAATAAGGTGTCGGCAAAACAGAAAAGTCGCCACCTTTCGTTATTTATCCCTCGGAACGGGAAAGGAAACGATCGGAAAAACCTGACGAAAAAGGTATAAGACAAGGTCATCGCAACCGTTGTCTGGGTTCGGGAGTCGGTTACGCAAGGGGAAGGTATTAGCACCCCTCACGTCCGTCGTACTCGACGGGATCCACGCTTGTTGTGTTTACTGGACGGGTTGGTTTTATCTATCTACCTATCAAGGCTGGTCTGAAAAGAAAAGAAAATGACTCGGCAAAGCGTCGCGCTTTATGCCTACGTATTCTCATCAGAGAATGAGAAATCAGAGTCAACGTAGTTCGACCTACGACGGGTTACGGGGAAGGTGGCTCGCCAATACATCAGTATTGTGCCTACGTACTCTTAACAGGTATGAGAGATCAGAGGTTACGTAGTTCGGGATAATACGAATTACGGGAATTTAGATTCATCTGTTTTATCGAGTAGGGTTAAACAGCAGTTCCAACAGTTAGGGACGAAGCCTGTTTGCGTTGGCGCTGAAGTTTAACGACACTCTTTTCTTCAGAAAAGCTTTCCTTTGAATTACGGGCCCACGGGGTAAAAAGGTTTGAATTTTGTTTTCTGTCTTTTACGGAAGAAGTGTTTTTTATTGTGTTTGCAATTTCAATCGCACTAAAGACTATGACCTGAGAGTGAATGTGTCGTATGTCACCCAAAGGGTGCCATACTAAACATCCATACTGTTGAAAAGAAGCTCTTCAACAATCCTTTCTCAGATAGCTTAAGGCTCGTAACGTACGAAGGAAATCATTCATGATTACTGTATTTTAAGCTGTTTTGAGATGAGAAGAGAACAGGCTCAACTAAAGGGAGACTATCAAGTCCTACTGTTGTCATGCCAAGGATTCATCCTATTGTTGTGGTTTGAAACAGGGAACTCCTAGAAGTTATCATGCATAGGTTTCAACCTAAAGTTCTATCATCACTTCCTCACCAAAGGAAGTGAGAGTCCTAAGGGATCATGTCAATGGTAAACAGAAACAGATAAAGCATCAGCTTAAACAGTAAACAGATATACAGTAAAATGCATGCAATGCAAGTGAGGGAGGAAATGTGTGTGGGGCAGCAGCCTCCACAAGCTCATCTCAACCTCAAGCCAGATATGAATAACTGTAATCATACAGCAGGAATAACATCATGCTATCAAGCAGAATATAATAACTGCAATCATACAGAAGAAGTGAAATAAAATGCCATCAGGCAAACACAAACCACATGGGCAAGGGAGCTGGGCTCTACCGAATACCCGCAAGCAAAGCCATACAGTAACAATACAAGCAGAGGGAGCAACTCAACCTCTAATGCAATCATGCTCCTATGTTAAAGTCAGTCTAGATATGACCTTATTCTAATACATCAAGCAAGTCAAACAAGACACATCAGCACAGAAAAGAAAACAGACAAGAAAGCAGAATAACAACTCTCTCAACTCCAAGCTTCAGCTCTTCTAACAGCAATCCAGTCTTCAGACTCCAATCACCCTTCAAGGCTATCATCTTTCATGACAAGTATCAACTTGTTTCCCCAGGCTTCAACCCATCAACATAAATTTCAACTTATCTTCATTTCTCAAAGCTTCAGCTTCTCAGTCAACTCCACCCTCAGGCTTTGCTCTTAACCACAAGTATCAAATTGATTCCTTCAGGCCCTCCAAGCATCAATGTAAGTATCAAATTATCTTTTATTCCTCAGCTTCAACTCTACACTCAATCTCAATTGAATGCTCTTCATAAGTATCAACTCAGTCTTCAAGCTTCAGCTCTCTTTGCTTTACCAGTGTCAACTTGGTCTTCTTCACCTATAAGCTTCAGCTGCTCAGAGTAATCTTCAATCACATGGAAGTTTCAACTTCATCCTTTAATTCTTGCTCAAGCCTCAGCTCTTCATTCAATCTCCCTTGGGTCTTCAAGTATCAACATGTTCTTCTTGCTCTTCAAGCTTCAGCTACAATGGCAATGCTCAAGGAATCATCCTCTTCCACACTCTTCAGTGAAGTCCTCATCTTCACACTCAAGTCTAATATCCTTCAAGATACTCAAACCAGAAGACAATTGATTTAATAGGATGAGTGGGAATGATAAACAGCTTACTGACAACCAAAGGAAGCCTGTAAGGGTTCATCATTATGAGAGACTGGTTCCCTCAAAGTTCTACTTCCCAGATAAAGCCACTCATCCTTCCAAAGGAGGGATGTGAATATCTGAGAAGGACTTTTAGTCATTGGGAGGAATGGAAGCACATGATGCTTTCCATGTTTGTGAAAGAAGTCATTCTAACTATAAGGCTCTCCCTATGTCCTATCTCCTAATCTTCATCAGACACCTTCAGGCACCAACAAATCCAAAGCTCTAAGCAACTTCAAGCAACTTCAAGCATCCTCTCCTTTTCTTCAACTTGTCTTCAATCTCAACCAAAGGCAAACCAAGCACAAACCCTAATCTAAGGGGACTAAGGAAGTTAAACTAGTTGAATTAGTAAGTTAGGATCACCTAAAACCTAGCACTAAAGTTAGTCCTAACTAAAATACTAAAATCAATTGCAAAATCCTACAAAAATTACTATGGGAACCTATGTCAATAATGACTCTACCACATTAGTTTCAAAGATCAAATCATCAATTTGGACCTAGAACTAAATCCTACATTCTAAGGCATCAACCTAAAACCCTAAAAAGGAAGCATCTAAACATCAATCTAGAAATCACACCTATTTTCATCACAAAAATGTGAGAAAATTACTATGGGATCATACATATCTAACCTAATCACACACAAAAAATTAGGCCAAGAATCAACACTATGAGATCACACAAAATTCTACAAAAATATGCATCAAACATAAACATTTTAATATCAATTAAAATACAAAATTCCAATTAAATCAGAAATTATATGAAATGAAAATATTTTTTCTCTAAAAAATAATAGACTCAATCATGATTAATATGCAAAAATAATGGGTTGAATTGGATTAATATTCAATTATTTATGAATTTTACAAAAATCATGAATTAAGTGGAAATTAAATGAAAATCAAATGAAAATAATGAAGCGCGCGGTGTAAATAGCATTCAGATTCAGTTCAAAACATGGGTTGGGCTTGCTGGGGGTGTGGATAACACTCAGATTATTAATCCCAAGGCATCAAATAAATGAAACGCATCGTTTCATCAGAAACTCCTTCACAAGTCATAATTAAAACACAGCCATTGGATCCCCTCATAGTCAATGGTCAAAACATGATCTGATGGTGAGAACTTCATCTTCTCCAATTCAAAGCTCTGAGCTTCACGCCCAGCTCCGGCCACCGCCGATGGAGCTCCGATCGTCCCCTTCAACCCTAGTTCTTCCTAGAGGCCTCCAATCCAAGAGGTCAAAACATGAAACACACTCCAAATCTTGCCACAAACTCGATCATACCATTAGTTTCTTCTGAAACCCCAAGAATCAACATCTCCCAATCTCAACCGAAAATGGTGATCTTCCTATTTTGTCTCTAATTCAGCAATTAACCATCTGAAAACCATCCTAGGTCATTCAACAACTAATCTAACACCCTAATTCGACCTAATTCTACCTAAATCATGCTATAGGAAGAACGTTACAAACCTGGAAATTCTTGAATAACAGCTGCACGAAATCTCCACTTCAAGCTCTCAAATCTTCTGGACACGATCACTGAACCTCCTCCTTGCTTCTGTATGCAAAAGATTCAATGGAGAGTGCTTCAATCTTGAAACACGATGAAGAGTTGCAGGTGCTGAAAATCACTTGCTCCCACACGATCTAGCCACCAATTCTCCTTGGAAATGATCTGGAATCAATCCTTGATACTCATGGAAGAAGTATCAATCAAGAAAATGGAAGGAAATTGAGGAAATTGATGAAACCGATTTCAATTGCAATCTATGAAAACTCAATTCCAAACTATGCTCAAACCTTCAATGATCACCAACCTCTGCCATGAATTCATTCTACTCAATATATAGATGGAGTTTGGATGATCTAGAACCCTCTAGATCCTTCCAATGAGATTTTACACATCTCATGTCATGAGATTTTGAATCACTTATCATGCCATGCTTAATTCTGTTTGCAGCTTGAAATTCATCTCAGTCTCCTTCAATTTCTCCCCTAGTGACAATTTGGAAGGGTTTAGCTTGCCAAGTTCCTTGCCCATGCCTCAGTTTTAAGTTATGCATATGTTACTTAATATGCAAGCAAGTGCTTTTCAAAGCAAGTCCATGATTTAGACCTCAAATCAGAAATGTGGCTAAACCATTGTCTTTAAAATGTTTTCTAGAGTCAAAATAATATATTACATGCCATGGTTTGGATGTGTAGGTGTAAAATATCAATTTCCAACTTTGACTTATTTAACTTATGCCTTCATTTTAGGTCATTTTTGCAACTTTGAGCTACAAGCTTTTCCAACATCTCATGACGTCCTTAATAGCCTTAAAACATCATTTTAAGCAATTTTGATGTTGAAGATTTTTCCATTTGAAGCTTGGAAATAGGAGTTATGGCCTTATGCTTGAAATGACCTATAATCTCCAAATGACCAAAATGCCCTTGACTTGTCAAAGCCATAAGTTGAGTTCTACAAATCCTATCAAGGACTTCTAGTACTCTCTAGAAAGCTAAGAGAATAAGGAACAACATTCATGTTGACCAAAGGTTCATAGGAATCATCCTTCTTGGACAAAAGTTGGATGCAAGTTGGGTGACTTTCAAGGCCCTAGATTCACATACCTCAGATGACCTGTAACTTGTCAAAGTTATAACTTGAGCTCTAAAAACCCTATCAAGGACTTCTAGTACTCCAATTAAATCTAAGAGAAATCTCTAAAACATTCATGTTGGGGGTAAGATGAGATGACAATCACATCTTGAGCTAAACTGCCTTGAAGATAAGGGGTCAAACTAGGGGATTTTACACTGTCAAGCCTTAGAAACCCTAGCTTGAAACTTCTCAAACCCTTCAATCATGATGAGTTACCCTTGGAATCATACTTATAATATCTCAATGCATCAATCCATGATCACATGGCCCTTGGATTAGGTCTCAAACTTCTCCAAATCATCAGTTGACTTAGGGTTGACCCAGTCAAACCCTAATTGCACCACTCATGGCTGAGGCTTCATAATCTTGCACAATGACCTGCCTAGGCCTCAAAGTGATCTTCAACACTTCTCATGATCTCTCTCAAGACCTAAAGTCTATCTTCATGGCCTCAGAATCATCTGATGACTTCCCACAACTCTCAAGTTAGGAGGCACACAACCTTGGTTTCAACCACTCACTCTGAGAATCCTTTAACTTCTTTGACAAGGATATCAACCCTTGAACACTTGAATAACCTTCTTAGCTAGCTTCATAGTCTTGTATAGCTCTTGATTGGTAATCATACCTCTTGATCTCCTGCATACATGTCAATGAAATGCAAATGATAATGCTAATGTGAATGAAATGAAACATAAGCTAGGTAAAGAAAAGTTGGGCAAATTTTGGGGTGCAACAGGAAGGTAAACAAGATTCATAATATCTTTCAAAGAAATAATCAATCCTAAGAATTGTATGGTTCTAACAAGACACATAAACAAGTAAGGTAAGGTAGGGGGTATTGAGGATCAAGTTCATGAGATTACAACATAAAGAAACATACATGGATTCAGAGAGAAGTTCCAAGTCATACATTCACATTCACGAATTTACAAATGCAAGAAATAAATCCTAAACATTTTATGGTTATAAAAAGACACATAAACAAGTAAGATGAGTTTAAGGGATCATGTTCAAGAGGTTACAACATCAAGAAACACATCACAAATCAACGGAAAATTTCAAGGCATGGTTTTCATATACATACATTTACAAAGGCATGAATAAGAATGATAAAACAAGGGACCAAATTTTTTCAAACACATAAACATGTTAAAAATCTAAAATTGATTCATAAAAGATCAATCATGCAAGAAAAATCAAGTACTAAGTCAAAGAAACTCATGAAAACAAGTAAAAACCCTAAAAAGGGTCATGTATTTCAATTGGACCAAAGTGTTTCAAAAATGAAAATTCTTGAATTACTTATTCACAAATTTAAAATAGACATATCAAGGAGCATTTTGCAAAAATAATGGCATCAAAATGATAAAAATCAAAAAAGTTATGCACTTTAGAAAATGGGGTTCAAAACTAGGGCAAGGCAAGGCAAAACATGGCAAGGCAAGAACCTATTCTAGGAAGATTTGCAAAAGCAATCATAACTTGCTCAAAACTTAATGAAATTGAGTGAGAAAAAAATAAAATTGTGTATTTTTTCACAAGGAATCCAATGGTGGTGGTGGTTTTCAAAGATTATGCATCATTTGGAAAATTCGAAGACATCATCAAAAATGACATGTTATGTGCAAGAACATGTGTACAGTCAAATATGCATGGTTTTAGCAGCAAGCAAGTTATCAAGCACACCATATAGAACATATAAATGATGTTTACAAACATCACACATTAATAGAGGAGTTAAAAAAACATATTGCACATTAAGTAGTCAAAATGGCATGTTTGAGCAAGAACAATGTGACAGTTAAAAATGGATCAAATTAACATCAACCAAAGGATCAAACACAACATATATGACCTATAAATGGTTTCTATAAGCACCAATAATAGATACTAAACATGTCCAAACTCAATGTACATTAAAAATTGCCATGATTCTAAAAGTGGATAGTGTGAGTACTTATCTCTTGTAGCCTACTTAAGTAAATGTACAAAGCAAGAATTCCAATTAAGATGTGATGATCCAAACAACTTCAAGATGATCCAAATGAGCTATTCAAGTGGTCCAAACTCCCTCCAAGTGGCTGCTTTGACATAATGACCTCTTTTTGCAAGAATGACCAAGAAATTTCAAAGTTAAATCTCTAAAATGGTCTTACAGAAGTGTGTTGATGATTTGGATATCACAAACAACTTATATGTAAGGTGTTTGAAGGGTTAGAGTGGCTGGAAATGAAGTGGACAGAGTTGTGGCTTCAAAGATGCAGAAAGTCAAACTATCTTGGATTGACAATTGAAATTTTTAATGAGATGGTTTTTGGTGAAGGTGAGTGTTTGAACAACTTCAACACTTTGTTTTTGATGTGTTTTAAGTGTTGGTGGAGATGTTTGTTAATTGGAAAAGGTTTTGGAAGGGTTTATGCAAAGGCAGAATTTTGTGCTTGTAGTGAACAAGTCTAATGCTTGCAAGAAAGTTGTGATCTAAGGAATGGGAGAGATTTTGCTTGGTTTGTAGCTCAATCTGGTGGGTTTTGAACGTGAGGAGAGTGTCCTATTTATAGGCAAGGTTAGAGAGCAAGTGGTATTGGCAGATTACATCATCTTGCCAAATTTGCCCTTTTAAGAGGCAAAAGGATCAAATCCATCTTGAGATCTTTCTTATGAGCATGAGCAACCTCTCTATGTGTTTCATCATCATCTATAGCCTATAAATAATGGTCTTGAAGTGAAAGGAAAAGTGCAGCTGATGTAGTAGTTGAGTCATGACGTATTTTGCAAAACGTTTCTCTCTCCTTGCCACTTGCATCCACTTGCATGAATAAACAATTCATTTAATCCAAAATCTGTGTTTTGCTCGTGGAAATGCCTTTTAATCTATTTAATTAGGTCCTTAAGCATCAAATAATGAGTTAAGAAAGTGTTTAGAAGAGTTTTGAATGGTTTATGCATCAAAATGCAAGTGCTGAACTTGGTTTTGTGACATGAAAAATGCCCAACTTTCCTTCTTCGATGCTCCATAACCACAAAGGTTAAGAAAATGATCTTGTACTTTTTAAAAATCCCCAAACACGATATACTACATTCATGTTTTAAACAAGTTAAAATTCTAAAGAGAACTATCTCAAAAATCCTCTTGAAGTTTGTTGCAAAAGTTGACTTACAAGTCAAGAAACATGAAAATTTTCTAAGTGTGAAAATCCTTCACAACTTGATGAGCTTATAACTCCAAATCTGTGCATTTTTGGAATTCAACCCCATTGGAAACTTTTTTATGGCTCCTCGAGATATTTCCAACAAGCTTTGAACCACTCAATTTGGATGTGTGGTTAGGATGTCATGATCATTTCAAGTTGGCTTAAAATTAGGGTTTTTCATGAACCCTAGTTTCTTGATTTGCAAGTTATCCATCAATCCTTGATTAAATGTCCACCTAAATCACTAGTTAGGCACAAAATGATGTTGAAAAACTTGCTTGCTTCAATTTGGGGTCAAAACCCTAAAAGTCAAAGAGTTGACTGTCTAGACAGATGAACCAAACAGTTGAAATCTTCCAGATCAATCCTTAGTATTCTGGGTTATTTGAACCTTTCAAATTTCTTGAGGTGACTTTAATAAGTAATAGGAGTGCCATGAACCATGATTCAAGCTTTGGAAAACCATTTAGACCAAAAGTCAAACTTTAGTTGACTTTTTTTCACTAGAAACCCTAATCAGGGTTTTGCACTGCACTGCTTCTATTCTTTTGGTAACAACCTCAAATAGAACTTGTTCTTGGCAAGATATTATTATTTTGATGACATGAATATTGTATTTGTAGAAGATCAATCCAAAATCTTGACTGATCAGTTCACAGGATTCTTGATTTTGACAATGTGAAACCCTAATTCAGCTGCATCTTGACAAAGATTAACTTGAAATAGGTTAAGGTTAGATAACACATGCTTGATTCACCTAGAATGGTAATGGAATATAGGGCTCAAAATTTGGGGTATGACTGTAGGGAATTTGAATGTTCATTTGAGGTCTTGATAATGTATTTTGGTTCATGTTTGATTCTATTTTAGAGCTTATAACTTGTGTGATCACTAGTTGTACTTGCCTAATGTTTGAGATGATTTGAGCACTATTTGTAAAAATGTTTAGGCATTACTTTTAGGTAAGTTTGAGCTACTTCCTCCTTTTATACCATGATCATTATTCCATAATTTTTAGAGGCTTATAACTATTTTTCATGTGTGCATGCATTACATGCCTAATTATTTACATATGCTTGAACTTTATGGATTGGTTAGAGGTGCACTTGTGCAATCACTTATGGTTTACTCCTACCTCTTCTTCGCGATTGAAATACCATGTGGTAGAACCCCATTCTTAGTATCACTTGGTTTTTCTCCGATCTTTAGTTGATGCATTAATGTGGTCTTGCTTTGAGGTAGATATGCATGCCTACTTGACCAAATTTGGAACCTATTTGAGTACATGTGATTGATTGATGCTTAGGATTCTTAGAGGAAATGAATACTTGTTTGTCAATGCTATATTGATATGTCCTTGATGCTCAATGACATTTTCTCACTTCTTAAATTTCATATGAATCTTTGTTTCCTTTTATGAAAAGCTTTTATTGATGCATGTTAGTTGTGTGAACTTGTTGTGACGTGGTGCTCATATTTCTTGCTTGACATGTTGAATTTGAACTTGAATTTATCTTCACACAGATACTACTACCCCTACTTGGATCCATACCTTAACCTTACGTGATTACTTCTTTGAGGTGTGTTTTTACATGACTTTTTGATTGACAATTGATTGAGTTTAGATATGATGCATGACTTGAATCTTTTTACTCCTACTTTGATCATTGACATAGGTTGAATATGATATAACATT
Source organism: Lathyrus sativus (assembly GCA_963859935.3). NCBI lineage: Eukaryota > Viridiplantae > Streptophyta > Magnoliopsida > Fabales > Fabaceae > Lathyrus > Lathyrus sativus. The sequence goes on along the minus strand of OZ012736.1, from coordinate 49,461,046 downwards.
ACTACTACCCTACCTTATTTCTCACCTTATTTTATTTCATCTATCTTTGCTTGATGATTGATATTAATTCTTGTTGGACTTTAAGTCATTTGTGTGTGTGTGGGCACTTTGTTTTTCCAATTGATGTTAATCTCAACTCTTTGAGTGTGGTTTGGAACGTATGCATTTTAGATTACCTTAACATGTTATTGATGTTTACCTTGTGTGATTGAGATCAATGCTTGCTTGTTTGATGCATTGCCTTTGTTTTGAACTTCCATGTTTGTCCTTTGTTGCATTTCATTCTTCTTCTTTCATTTATATTTCTTCTTTTCCTTTTCTTGAGACTTGTTTAAGGCTTGATCTTGTTTTAATCTATGATTGATTAATATGGTGTTTACTTGTGTTTGTTCACATGATCCTTTAGTGTTCCTAGTTCCACTTAATTTCTGATTAAGTTGGGAGTAGGAGAGACATTAGGCTTTCAATCCTTTTCATGAAAACAATTAGGATAGTACCTCTTTGACCTCAACTTTAGGTCCATCATTTGTATGATAATATTAGATAGACTTCCCTTTTATCCCAGTCTTAGGACCATGTTGTATGATAATATTAGGATCCAGTTTCCCATAGTGTTTTCTTTTCAACCTTTGAGTCCCTTCTCTTCTCATCTCAAAACATCATTAACACGCTTAATAAATACGGTGAACGATGTGTACCACGAGCCTTAAGCATATGGGAAATGATGACTGAGGGGTTTTTCCTTACTTGTCTAGAGTTTTTAGTGTATGTCCCGTCTGGGGGCGATATGTGACGCATTTGTTCCTATATCATAGTCTTTAGTGCAATGTGAATCTTAAACCAATCAATTCACTTCTCTAAAACTCATAAACAAATTCAAACCTTTTTTATCCTTTAGGATTGGCTTTTCAAACTCTTTTTCATAAAAGAGTAAGTTATTTTTCCATTCTACCGCAAATAAGCATCGACCCTAACTTCTTGAATGGGAGCTTAATGTCGCTCATAAAAAACACTTAACCAACCTATGGTTTAGTTCACAAAACTATATTTGCTCTGATTTCTCATACCAGATGAGGATACGTAGGCACAAGATGACGATGTCTTGGAGAGCAACCTTTCCTCCATCACCTGAAATCCTCCGAACTACGTTAACTCTGACTTTCCCATTGCACGAGGGAATACGTAGGCATAGGGTGGCGATATCTTATCGAGTCTCCTTTTTCTTTTCCCTTTTCCCGTTTCCATTTAGCAGTAGCTTTTAGATACCTCACCCTTTGATTAGACAACAAGCGTGGATCTCGTTGAGTACAACGGACATGAGGGGGTGCTCATACCTTCCCCTTGCATAACTGACTCCCAAACCCAAGATTTGGTTGCGATGACCTTGTCTTCTCCTTTCTTTTAGGTTTTCTTCGATCATTTATTTTCCATCCTTTGAGATAAATAACGTTCGGTAGCGACTCTTCTATTTGTTTCTGCCAGTTTTTTTTCGCAGTTACGACAAATGGTGACTCTGTTGGGGACCCTGGTTCCCTATGCGAGTCAATCCTAACGCTTGTCAATTTATTTTTCTTAGGGTGTTTATCTTTGTGCATATGTATGTTGTATCTGTTGTATATTCACTATTGTATATTATTGCATTTGCATTTTACTGTTGCATTTGATTATTGCTATCCTATTATACTGTCGTTGTTGTGTTCCTGGATGGGTTGTTCCATGAGAGATAAACCCACTACTCAGGCTTGAGCACACACTTAGGATTAGAGTGGAGAGTAGTGGGGACTTGCGTGGCGTCTGGCTACATAAAGTTCGCACGAAATTCACGTCGAGACAAGGATTTCTTTGGAGATGCTTTATCTTGTACGTTTGGTGCATGTGATAGGGTGTTGACATAGAGAGCTTATGACTTTGGACACCATTCATTGGGAAGTCAGTTGAGGCCTTCTCGATTGATGATGATAGCAAACAAAAAATGGTGAATGTATCATCATTTCTCGACCTGAGAGTCCCTGATACTGATAACCTGTAAGGATTGCCATGCCATCCAAGACTAGAACCCACATGTGAGAGGGGATGGGTCTTTGCAGGAAACCTTGACTTTCGACCAACCCGGCTTTCTAATTCTCTCGTCAGTGCAGACCTTTGATCTTGGATATTCTAGTTTTCTATCACCTCAGTGTTTTGGTTTTCTAGGTTTCTTATTCGAGCGGAGTTCTGGTTCTACTCAATCAACAACACAACATCTTATCTTGAGCATTGGATACCTTGATCTTTTGTTGCATCTGCATAATCATTATGCATCTTAACATTGCATGTTTATGTACTTTCAGGTTCCTGTCTCGTCTTTGATTTTAGTTATATGGTTTTTTATATAAATGGAGGTTGAAAGAAAGAAGAATATCGCATACAAGTTGTCGTCACCAGAGTTAGGACCTCTTCTTGATCTAATTACTATGGTTGATCCCAGTATTCTTAAAGTCTTCAAAAGAGCTTATGTCCTATTTTGATTCATTTCTCTTCAAGATACATTAATAAGTAAAATGCACAAATTGGTTTGGCACATGGGTGAGAAAAACACATGCATTTTCCAATTTCTTCACAAAGAAGATTCACTTTGAAACTTAGTAATTGGATCATCTCAAAGGCCCAATCCATTTCCAATGTGAAATTCAACTTACCAGCTTCAAAACCAAGTGATTCCCATGAGTGTATGCAAGGATATTCACGTGTGCATGAGTGATTTCCATTTTGGGCATTTTTTCAAATTCATCCAAATAAGGCTTCATGGGCCTTCCAATTGATCAGATATCCAACACATATAAGTTCAAAACGAGCTTTGAGAGCTCAGAAGTGCAAATTAAGCTCGGAGAGAGAAAATTCAGTTTTCAAATTCTCAAAGAAATTTTAAAATTGATTTTCACTTTTCTCTAAAAATCAAAGCAAATTGAAGAGCAATTAAACTTCCTTGAGGAATTTGGAGTGGATCTGGATCATTTGGAGCAAGCTTACACGTCTGAGAAGCACCAACGGAGTGTCTTCGTTTAGTAAGTTTCCAATCAACTTTTCTCTCATTCTAGGCCATGATCTAGGTTCATATTGGTTGCATCTGAAGCCCTACCTTGTGTAGGCCATGTTTGATCCATTATTCCTCGTGTTTACTTGAGTTTTCAAATGTGCATCCTGAATTTCACTCGTTTGATTCTCTTAATTTATGCATGTTTAGGATGAATGGATCTTGGATTTGAGACCTATGAGTGCTCAGCTTTATAATGGTACCATTTTTGTCAAGTTTGGTTAAGGTTTGATGATCTGAGCTTCGGCCACCTCGCCGGAGAAGATGACCGGAGCTTGGGCTCCAGCGTCTGGTTCATAAACCCTCAGATCTGACGTGTTTTGTGTTTGACTTGTTGACCAAGCGCGTGTGGCTCTGTGATTGGCTTGACTGTGTGATTTGGAGTGTTGACTCCATGCTGGATTAATGAAACGTTGTGTTACATTAATCTAGCTGCTTTGTGATTTGGTTTGGGCCATAAGTGGTATTGCCACCCCCCTGTTTTGTGAGCCCAACGCATTTGAACTATGTTGCTTTGCATCTGGAACTGCTTGATGCACCTCCCTTGCCTTGGCATTTTATTTTCCTTTTATTTCTTTTTTTGTTTTGCTTTTTAATTATTCAAAATGCTTCAAAATATCAGAAAATTCAAAAAAAATTATTTTCCAACATCTTTAAGTCTTAATTAATTTTTCATAATTTTTAATTTTGATTTTATTTTATTTTTCAATTTTATTTGAACTTTATGATTGGAAGTGTCTCTAATATGGTTTTCATTTGTTCTTGCTTGATTTGTGGACCATTTGCAATCACTTATAAGTAAGTCTTCCTCTCCATTCTGGGGATGGATTGAGGTGCCTTTGAGGCTGATTTTGGTCAAAGTTTTACCTATTTTTGTTTGACTTTGGTTTGCTTTTGTTTGACCCTCGATAAATATTCCTTAAGGTGGAGCACCCTAGTTGATCAATTCATTTGGTGATGCCTTGATTGGAATTTGGTTTGGATGTTTTGACCTCTGGTTTCCAACTTGTTTAGGTGCTTTGTGCATTTTACTTGAGATTTATTGAACATTTCTTCTATTTTTGATGAACCTTGCAAGTCAAGTCACCCTAGTTGAAGTTCATATAAACTAGTTGACCTAGTTCTTATGGGAAATGACTCCTATGGATCCCATATGCATCCTATTCCTCTTGATTCACATTCTTGACATGTTTAGGATGTTGGTTTCAATTTTATAGGTCATACAATTTTTTGGTTTGTGTTTCAAGTTACTTTTAATTAGGGCTTTCCATTTGCATTTGAATGTTGAAAGTGTTTTGAACTTTGGTTCTTTACCTTGCCCTAATTTGTAACTTGTCTTGGCTCTGTTTATTCTTTGGTTTGTGAGCCTTCTTCTCTTGTCCTCACTTTTGTCCCTTGAGCTTTGGAACTCATTCAAGGTGATTTGGTACTTCTTGCTTGTACTTTGAGTTTACCTTGAATGAGATGCCACTTTGAGAACTTGTTGGTGCTTTCTTTTTGCATGATCAATTTGATGCATTTGGTTGAGATTATTCTTATGTTGCTTGCTGCCCAAGCCTATTATCCCATCATCATCTTGATCATGCCTTCTTCTCTTTCTTATTTGTTTACCTTTTGAGGTTGGTGGTTGATGTTTGAATGGTTGTAGGAGTTGTAACTTCTCCCATTTCATCTCACTTTTGCCTGGACTTGTTTAAGTTCTTTTGCTTGCGTTCCTCTTTTGTTTTGCATCTCTTTGCTTGTTTTCAAGAGGTTGAGATGTGCTTGTGGTGGTTGCTTCCCCACACTTTGTTCCTCCTTCTTTTCTTAGTGCCACATTTCATGTTTGCATCTCTTTCTTCCTTTTCATTTGTGATTGATTCATCTTGTGTTTACTTGGTTTCTTTGCCATGATCCCTTAGGATTCCTAGTCCCATTTGTTTAGGATGAGAGTAGGAGAGACATTAAGTGTTCAATCCAAGAATGATAACATTAGGCTAGTCTTTCCCTTCTCAATCTCATTCTTAGGAGCACATTGCATGATAACATTAGGGTTGAGTTAGTTTCCCCTTAGTTGTGTCTTCTCTCTTCTCATCTCAAAACTTCTTCAAAACATGTAATAAAGGATAATGAGTGTTGTACGCTATGAGCCTTAAGCATTTGGGAAATGATGATTGGAGGGCCTCCTTTCAATTGTTTAGAGTGTTTAGCGTATGCCCTTTAGGAGATATGCAACGCATTCGATCCTAAGTCATAGTATTTAGTGCAACATGAGTTACAAATTTAACTCAATTCACCTCTTGTTTAAAAAACACAAAACAAAACATCAAACATTTTTATCCTTCGTGAAATTCTGGCAAGCACGCGATGGATGTTATCACGGATGTTATAACATCCACTGTAACACAGACTACTGTACTAACTAATTAAACTATAAGTAAAAGCAGTAAATAACACAACAATGGTTCACCCAGTTCAGTGTCAACAACACCTACATCGGGGGACTACCGAGCCAGGGAGGAAATTCACTACCAGCAGTATTAATTCAGAGTCAAACACATCAGTTTGCACTCTTCACTTAAGACCTACCCAATGACACTTGAACCTAGGGACACTCTAGACCTGAGTATACCCACTCACCCACCCTCAATCACCTCAGTGATATACAATTCACAATTACAAAATAAATATGAAGGAACACTTCATACACACCTTGATCTTGCTTCACAGCTTTGATCAAGGGACACACACACTCTTGCTTAACAGCTTTGAGTGAGACACAGCTTAGAATCTACCTCACCAATGAAGCATACAGTTGCTTGGTGAAAAAGTATTCCTAAGACACAATTGACACGTGAAGACTAGCCTTCTTCACTCACAAGAACTCTTTAATATGCACTCTCTATTCTTCTGTCAAGAGCTTCCTTTTTAGGATTGCTCCTCCCTTTATTTATAGCAGCAGTCAGTCCTTGGGCCTGGGTGAAGAAATCAGGTTTACCCAAACCTCTCTTCAAAACGCTACACTTACCAATGGTTAGGTACATTTAATTTCGCCAGGGCTTCTGAAATGTTTCGTGAATTCCAGCTTGAGCTGCTATAAAGTTTCCTGAATTCTAGCCTGAGCTTCCTCATTCTGAATACCAGAAAAACAAACCTTGCTCGCTTGATGTCATGCAGGAAAGTTACTAGCTTAACACACTCTCAGAGTCCTCACAGTTAGCTCCCACTGTTATAACTCACCATGTTAACCATCTTTTAGTTACCACTACAGATGTCACACTTTGCTTAGTAACACACTATGTTACTCCCCCTCCACTGATGCACACTACATCAGTTGGGCACAACCTGCAAGCAGTCCTGCAGTCACACACAAAAACATCCAGCCTATTCTGAATGTTAAGACATTCAGGATAACTTCCTGAAGTACACTATTTCCACAGCATAACACTATCACCTGTTAGCCTAGACTACAGATGTCTCACCTTTATATGGACTATCCTATGCTACTCCCCCTGAAGAGATACACAACACTCACAATCTGCTAACATCTTGCAGACACACACATGCACTCCCAAGCAACAGCTGGGAGCTCACATAGCTAACATACATTCCTACCCAAACTAGGAATTCACATAAATATAGCTTCAGCACATTACTAACAATACTAGGAAGCTGTTATCACACATATTCATCAAAAGCACCTGTTAGCACACCTGCAAGCATGATTATAACAGATGCACAGTAGCACATATGTTGCAAGTCTTCAAGCTAGTGTTCCACCTGTTCTTCCACATGATGTTTCCATTGCCTTATCTAACACTCTCTCCCCCTTTTTAGCCACAAATTAAGATCCAAATAAGAACTTAGCATAGATCATACATTGCAACCTTACAATTGTTAGGGGAAAATTATACAAACTACTAAAAAAACACAACTTCATGAAGTGCTAGAACAACCCTAAGTCTAATCAAACATAGTTCAAAACCACCTTCAACAGCAGCAGCACATCTTCCTTATCAGCTCAGCAATCAGTAGTCTGAGCTACACAACATGCTAAGACATTAATCTTCTTCTTCAGCTGAGTTGGTCTTGTCTTCCTCATATTCTTCATTGCCCTCTTCTGCTTCATCAGTGCCTTCCTCTAAACTATTAGCAGCTTCTTCAGAGGCAGCTTCCTGACCATCAACATCCCTTGTACCCTCATCATTGATTTCATCAGAGAGTTCTGCATGCTCATCTTACTCAAGAGATTTAAGTAGTTTCTCAAGAGTCTGCTTCCTCGTATCCAATTCCTTGCATGTCTCTTTGATTATTTCCATTACTTCAGCTTTTCTGGTTTTGGGACTCCCTTTGGATGTCTCAGTGGTTATCACGACAATGTCTGGAACATGAGTTCCTTGAAACAGCTTGTAATGAAAGGCTAAGGGAGTGTCTCTTTTTCTTGCTACATCACTATTCTTGAGGATATTTGGAAATTGTGCTAATATAATACCACAAATGAGTGAAGGAAATGCTATGGGTACTTTTACGTTATAGCTACCAGCATGCTTCATGGTCTGATCAAAGATGTAGGTGACATAATCCATTTTGGTCTTGGTCCCAACAACATAGATAACTCTCCCAAGGATAGTGGCCACTGATGATTTATGATTAGTGGGCACCCAGTTTACAACACCAATCTTGTGCAACATAGCATACTTGACACTCAATTTGCTGGCAACTAGCTTTCCTTTTGATGGCCAGCTTTTTACCTGGTTTCCTGTTATCACTTGGCACATTTTGTTTTTAGAGACAATTACATTAGGATGAGCTCTATCTGACCTACCCAGATACTTGTTGATTGTTGTTGAAGAAAAAGTAACACACTTTCCTCGTTTCCTGTCAGCACATTCCTCTGAAAGATTAACGATGAATTCTTTGACAAGTAACTCATAGCATTGTGAGAATTGACTAACTATTTTCATCAATCCCGCATCATGAATGAGATTCATGATTTCTTTACTCTCAAGAGCATTCTGTCCCAACTCCCATTCCAATGCCGGCCTCTTCTGAACAACATACTTCCATCTATTTACACATGAGGGATAATGAAATGAAATGTTGTCAATTGGAACCTCAGGGACACTAGCAAGCTTGCTAGTGGTTAGTTTCTTCTTTGATGGAATTTCATATACATCATCATCATCATCATCTGAAGTATGATCAGTTTCAGTACTGGATTGGGCCTTCCTCTTCTTTGGAACCACCTTGCTTCATGCTTTAGCAAGCCCAACAGGGGTATTCTTGAATACAATCTTCTTTTTGGGGTTGCTTTTCATAGCTTGTTTCTTCCCTTTCCTCGTCATGAAACTTTTGGCTATACCAGGATTGCTCTTAATTATCAAATCATTATCAGAGTACTCCTTACAATCTACAATGTCAGCCACATCATCATTATGGTCACCTTGCATGTTAGCATCCATATTCTCATAACCTTGACCCTTGTTATTGCCCTCTTGTGAAGTGGCTTCCAATGTTTCAATATCGTGTGTGACATTGTATTAATTATACAAATTAGGCGCATGACTCTCAGAGTTAGGTGGAATGGCTATCCTTGGCACCTCATTTGGCTTAGTCAGAACCCTCGTTACCAAGTTGGCAATGACGGAGTGGATTTTCCTAGCCTCTTCCTCATTGATTGCCTCATCATGAGTTGAAGAGTGATGAGCCTGACCTATTACAAGTTCTTTAGGTCTTCTTGCATGTGAGGTTCGTGGTTTCTTCACCATCAATCCTTCTAGGGTTAGCATTCTCAGAGTAGCTATCTCAAGAACCTCTTTAGGGTTAGCAGCGGAATCTGTGTCAAAGCTGGTTGGCATCTTCTTGGAAGGAATATCTGTTGGATGTTGAGACATTTTTGGTGACTTTGATCGTGAGAGAGAGGACTCTATGTGCTTGTTGAAGGATGAATGGAAGATGAACAGTTTGTGAGGGTACCAAAGACAGTAGGGGTGTATCGTATATGTAGTAGAGAGGTACGATTGCCCAATAGGAGGGAACTTACCTTTTTGATTGAACAGTAAATGATCAAATTTCAAAAAGTAATTCCCTATTACTTTTAATTTCTATAATTCATCATTAATAGAGGACCTCAACTTCCTTAGAGATTTTTCAAATTGATTATCATTGAGGCCTCTTGTACCCTTGCGATCACTGTATGCTCCTGAGTCTCTTGGTTCCTCACATTCCTTCCTAAGGTGATGCCAGTCAGAATTTTTCACAGTTTTCTTTGGCTGACTAGGATAGCAGTTTATGTTTCTGAGATTGTCACAAAATGATGTTATGACATTCTGAGTGACATTGCTCTCTGTATGCTGAGTAGCTTCCATGGACTCCATCAGGTTCCAATATAACCTATCTAGATTTCCCTGATGACCATTCTTTGGGTATCCCTTCTTGGCTTGCCTATCCACACGACATTTACCACAACCTGTCCTACTATCTGAAGTAGACTTTGAAGTTCCTCTTGCTACTGGTTTGGACATGGTCCTTTCTATTTTTAGAACTTGTCTTCCTCTCTCCAGCCATACTTGATCCTTATCTTCCTTTTTGACCAAGACATTGAGGTTACTCATAGGCTCCCATAGATAGCAGTTGTTCTTGGCTCTAGATCCCCTCATAACTTCCTTACCTTCTTCATTGATGAGAACACATTCATCTTTAGTGAATTTTACAATGAAGCCTTGGTCACAGAGCTGACTGATACTTATGAGATTAACAGTCAGTCCTTTAACCAACAAGACATCATCCAGTCTTGGAGCACCAGGGCCATCAAGATTTCCAGCACCTTTGATTTCCCCTTTAGCTCCATCACCAAATGTTATATGACTTGAGGAATGAGGTTTTATGTTTACCAAACTATTCTATATTCCAGTCATGTGTCTAGAGCAACCACTATCAAAATACCAATCCCTTTTGGTAGGCATCCTTAGAGAAGTGTGAGCTACTAGAGCCACTTTCTTAGCAATCCATTGTCTCTTCTTGATAGGAGCTTCCTTCTTGGACTTAGCTTGATTCAGTTTCTTGACAAGAGCACCCTGTTTGGATCTTCCTTGATGAGAATGACTAGGAAATCCATGTATCTAGAAACACACAGATTTAATGTGTCCAAGTTTTCCACAGTGGTAACACCTATACCCTTGGAATTTACTCTTGACTTGGTTCCAGTTTCTGTTTCTCTGATGTTTTGACATTGGTCGTGACATCCCCTTTGACCTCTGAGTTTTAGGTTTTGGCCCCTTGATCTCCAAGATGGGTTTCTATTTGCCAACAAATCCCAGTCCAAACCTGTTACCTGATGTCTGACCACTCTGTAGAATTTCTTCTAGAGTGTCAGTCCTAGGGTTCAACATCCTTATGGATTTGGACATTTCATCAAGATTAGATTTCAACAAGCTGGCTTCACTTTTGAGAGACTTTATTGTTGCAAGATATTCCATCTTCTCAGCTTCTAACTCTCTTATGAGTTTCTTCTGTTGCTATCCTTGCTAATATAATTCTTCACTTCTGTTACACAACTTCTTAAATGAATCAGCAAGTTCATCATAAGTCAGCTCATCTTCACTTGAGTCACCATCAAATATACATACATTGTTCAGAGCAGTGACGTGTTTTGCAGACTCATCTTCTGATCCATTCTCAGAATCTCCATCAGACCAAGTGACAATTTGGCCTTTTCCCTTCTTTTTGAGATAGGTGGGACATTCCTTTCTTATGTGCCCATATCCTTCACATTCATGGCATTGTACTCCTTTGCTTTGGCTGGATGTTTCTTCAGACTTCTCCCTTCTGTTGATGTCAGATGACATGTTTTTGGCATAAGGTTTAGACTTGTGGTCTATCCTTTTGATCAATTTATTAAATTGTCTTCCAAGAAAAGTTATGGCTTCTGACAAATTTTCCTCCTTTTTACCTTCTTCTTCTGAGTCATATACAATATTTGAAACAAGAGCTATGCTTTTGTTGTTTTTCTCTACAGCCTGATCACACATGCCCATCTCAAATGTTTGGAGAGAACCTATGAGTTCATCCACTTTCATGTTGCATATGTCTTGAGCTTCTTCAATGGTTGTGACCTTCATGGCAAACCTCTTAGGCAACGATCTTAAGATCTTCCTCACTAGCTTTTCTTCAGACATCTTTTCTCCCAGAGCTCCTGAGGTGTTTGCAAGTTCAAGGAGATTCATGTAGAACTCATGAATAATTTCCTCCTCCTTCATCTTTAGACTTTCAAACTTAGTTGTCAACATTTGAAGTCTTGACATCTTGACTTTAGAGGTTCCCTCGTGAGTTGTTTTGAGAGTATCCCACACTTCTTTAGCCAGCTCACAATGATGCACCAGTTTGAAGATATTCTTGTCTATACCATTGAATAATCCATTCAAGGCTTTAGAATTCCCAAGAGCCAGGGATTATTGCTTTTTGGTTCATTCCTCTTCAGGTATAATCACAGGTACTCCATCCTTGTCAGTCTTCACAGGATGTTCCCAGCCAGAGTTTGCAGCTCTCCATGCCTTGCTGTCTAAAGACTTTAAGAAGGAAATCATCCTAGGTTTCCAATAGTCATAATTAGATTCATCCAGAATTATAGGTCTATTTGTGAATCCTATATCTTTATCCATAGTACCAGAATTTATCTTCCCTAGATCTCACCAAGATATAACAGGCAGGGTGCCTGCTCTAATGCCAATTGAAATTCTGGCAAGCACCCGATGGATGTTATCACGGATGTTATAACATCCACTGTAACACAAACTACTGTACTAATTAAACTATAAGTAAAAGCAGTAAATAGCACAACAATTGTTCACCCAGTTCAGTGTCAACACCTACATCTGGGGGCTACCAAGTCAGGGAGGAAATTCACTATCAGTAGTATTAATTCAAAGTCAAACACACCAGTTTGCACTCTTCACTTAAGACCTACCCAATGACACTTCAACGTAGAGACACTCTAGACCTGAGTATACCCACTCACTCCCCCTCAATCACCTCTGTGATATACAATTCACAATTACAAAATAAATATGAAGGAACACTTCATACACACCTTGATCTTGCTTCACAGCTTTGATCAAGGGACACACACACTCTTGCTTAACAGCTTTGAGTGAGACACAACTTAGAATCTACCTCACCAATGCAGCATACAGTTGCTTGGTGAACAAGTATTCTTAAGACACAATTGACACGTGAAGAATATCCTTCTTCACTCACAAGAACTCTTTAATATGCACTCTCTATTCTTGTGTCAAGAGTTGCCTTTTTAGGATTGCTCCTCCTTTTTTTTATAGCAGCAGTCAGTCCTTGGGCCTGGGTGCAAAAATTAGGTTTACCCAAACCTCTCTTCAAAATGCTGCACTTGCCAATGGCCAGGTACATTTAATTTCACCAGGGGTTCTGAAATGTTTCTAGAATTCCAACTTGAGCTTCTATAATGTTTCCTGAATTCTAGCCTGAGCTTCCTCATTCTGAATACCAGAAAAAGAAACCCTGCTCGCTTGATGTCATATGATCCAAGTCATGACATTCTGTATGACATCCAGCTTAACTTATAGTTAGATAAGTTAAATTACCCTGCACACACATCATTATGTATGTCTTAACATTCAGTATGACATACATACATACTTTGATATCTTGCCACAAAATGCACCAAATCAAGAGCACTTACACTTCGGGATTAATTGAAAACCATTTTCGAAGAGAGTGTCGTTAACTCTTTGTTCTACCGCAAACAGGTGACGCCTATGTCTCCATTGGTTGAACAGTAATACACCTAACTGCTAGAACGAAGGTTTAACCCTACTCAGTTAAAACACTTAACCAACCTGTGGTCGTGTTAGCCTGAACTACATTTGCTCTGATTTCTTGTACCAGACGAGGATACGTAGGCATAAGACGATGCTGTCTTGGCGAGCAACCTTTCCCCATATTCACCCGTAGTCGTCCAAACTACGTTGACTCTGACTTTCCTATTGCACGAGGGAGTACGTAGGCATAGAGCGGTGATGCTCTATCGAGTCTCTTTTCTTTTATTTTGTCCTTGTAGCCTGTAGCTTAGATCATTTAACATCGTTTAGGTAGATAACAAGCGTGGATCTCGTTGAGTAAAACAGACGTGAGGGGTGCTCATACCTTCCCCTTGCGTAACCGACTTCTGACCCCAATATTTGGTTGCGATGACCTGTCTTTTCCGTTTTTCGTAGGTTTTCTCTAATCGTTTACTTTCCCTCTCTTTGGGATAAATAACGAATGGTGGCGACTCTTCTGTCCTTGCCGACCCCTCCTTTGCAGCGATGCGACAGCTGACGACTCTGCTGGGGACCTTTCCCATCCCCTATGCGTGTCAATCCTAGCCCTTGTTTTTTTTTTTTGGTGTGTACATATGTGTATATGTGTTGCATCTGTACTTTATTGCATTTGAATTTTACTTTCAGCATTGTTATATATCATTATTGCTATGTTGTTGGGTGGGGATGTTCCACTGTGTGATAAGCCAAAACCCAGGCTTGAGTATAACCATAGCATTAGAAGTGGAAATTAGTCGTGAACTTGTATGTTTGGCATGCACTATTTCCTACGAAATTCGTGCTCAGACGAGATTCTCTTTGATGACTACCTTTCTAATTTGTTTCAGACAGTTGAGAGGATGTTGGATTTGAGGGTTGTCGACTCTGGGGACCGATCATTTGGAAGTCAGCTAAGCGAGGCCGCTTCGTTAGATTATGATGCCAAACTAGAAATGGTGAACATATCATCATTTCGTGAAGGTATGTGACTCTGACGACCGCATAGGATGCCAGACCTTATCAGTGATAGGTTTATACCTGCGAGTGGGAAGGGTTATGCAGGAAACTTTGACCTTCAACCTACCCGGTTTTCTCGCCAGTGTGAACTTTTGATCTTGATACAGTGGGTCTTTATGTTAGTGTTGTGTTATCATCTCGCTAGAGCGAAGCGCTGTTTCATCTCAGTCAGCAGCACATCAATCTTGATCCCATGTTGCATTTGCATTCTCATTTGCATATTAAAATTAACATGCATTTATGTTGGAGGTGCATATTTTCCTTTTGATTCTAGAGAGCCATCCCACTTTTGACATGGAGAGTTGTTTGAAGAGGAAAGTTGTGTATAAGTTTCCCACGCCAGAGGTGAAGTCTATACTCAGTTTGATTGTTGTTGCTGATCATGGTGTAATGGAAGATTTCAAGAAAGAGTATGGGAAGCTTCTGGGTTGTGTTTGTAAAGCTTCAGTGTTTGAGTTGGGAGGTCTCCACACCTTGATATAGTTCTATGACTCACAGTTGAGGTGTTTCACTTTTCCTGGTTATGTATTGGTACCTACTCTTGAGGAGTTTGCCATGTTGTTGGGAGTTCCTATTCTAGATCAGATGCCTTTTTATCACTGATATGACTAAGCTTGCTAGTGCTCTTCATCTGGATGTTTCTGAGTTGGAAGGGAAGATGGTTAAAAGGAATGGAATGTCTTGTTTTCCATTTCCTTTCCTAGTTGGTAGAGCTCAACATTTTGCAAAGGAAGGTTGTTGGGTTGTCTTTAACACTGTCCTGGCACTCTGCATATATGGTATAATATTGTTCCCAAACATCCCAGACTTTGTGGACTTAGATGCTTTCCATATTTTTGTCTCGAGGAATCCTGTGCCGACACTCCTAAGAGATGTGTATCACTCTGTGCATTATAAGAATGAGAATAGGAGGGGAAAGAATGTTTCTTGCTGTGTACCTCTCTTCTATAGTTGGTTTGTGAGTCATCTTCCTAAGTCTGGTCCTTTTGTTTATACCTCTGGTACTACTGATTGGTCAGAAAGGCTTATGGGGTTGACTTCTAAAGAAATTGTGTGGTTCGATAGGGATCATTTGGGTACGGAGATAATCTTTAGCTGTGGTGGTTTCCCTAATGTCCCTTTGGTTGGAAGAAAGGGGGTATTAACTATTATCCAGCTCTTGCAGTGAGGCAATTCGATTACACTCTGAGGGAACCTCCGAAGGAAGAGGAAATACAGGAATCTCTATATTTCACTGGCTTGATTGACAGTGAGACCCTGGTTAGAGTGGAGAAAGCCTGGAGTAAGATTCACCAAAAAGGGAAGCCTTCTTTGGGAAAGATCAATACCAGATCATATGAGCTTTATGTAGTTTGGATTCAGGAAAGAGTTGGGAGAGTGTTGTTGCCATTTCCAGCCCGAGAACCTTTGAGTCCTTTGATGATTGAAGAGCCAACCATAGTTGATGTTCAGAGATGCAATCAACTTTGGCCCGAGAAGGAGGAATTACGTAAGGCAAATGAGAAGTTGGAAGAGGAAATCATGCAACTCAGAAGTGAAAAGAGTCAAGATACTTATTCCTCCAAGAAACAAACAGAGTTTGTGAACAAGCTGGGTAGAGAGTTAACAGAAGAGATTCGCGCCCGGGAGCGAGTGGGCCTAGACTTGAAGAGTTCTAGTGACATCCTCAAAGATAAGAAGAATGAGTTAGAAAGAGCATAGCTAGAGATATCTAAGTTCAATGCCCAGTGGAACATTATTCTCACTAACAACAAGGAACAAGAGGATGGGCTACGACAACAAATTGTCAAGTTGAAGGCTCAACTACGGGTGAGAGTTGAGAAAGATATAGTTGAATCTTCACACTGATGCCAGAGTGATCTAAAGCTGAATGAAGCTTTTGCAGCGTTGGAAGAGTACAAGTTAAGAGCTAATTTGAAGAGGCCTAAGCTGGAAGAAGCATTTGGTGAAGGCGCTTGGGAGGAGTACGCTCAGGGCTTGCAGGATACTATTAGCAGGAGAGATTTTCTCACTCAGGGGTTGATTGCTAGGCCAGATCATCCAGATATGAGAGAGTTATTGGAGGACTTCCAGGCTCACTGTCGTACGTGATGTATTATTTCCTAGTATTTGTTGTTATGTTGTATCTCGACCATCACCAGGATTTATGACTGGGGTCGTGCTTGATTCCATTGTATTTCCTCGATAATGTGATGTGTATTGACTCTGGTTCTCATTTTATTTATGAGAGGATTGTATGACCCTATCTGTTGGGTTCCTGTTGTCTTACTGTTCCCATGAGACTAGAATCAAGGGGAAATTTTCCCTAAAGCATATTTACATTTTTGCATACTGAATCATTTCTCATTTTGCATCGCAGGTGTTCCGGGTTCTATTAACCTTATCTCTTCTGTGGTTTGCTTCAATTTGTTTCAGGATTGAAAATCAAGCAATTCATCGCTACTATACCAGGGGAAATCAACACAAGATTATGGACCTGATTCAGGATGAGCTTCAGGAATTCCGTAACAGGATGGCCCTGTTTATGGATATGATGCAAGGGGTCGCTAATGGCTAAGAACAACTGAGAACACTGGTGAAACTGCTGATTACAAGGGTTGACGGGAGTGGGGTTCTACATGGAGGAACTGCTGCCATACCTCCTCAGAATGATAATGGTACCCCTCACGCCACAACTATCCCAACAACTGTTATTCCTCTAGGCGGAGGAAATCACACTGGAATCCATATTCTTGTACCAGCGTGCATTGTACATGGAAACGCTGGCCCTTAGTGGGAAGAGGATGTCTTCTCTATGAGAGATGTTGGTGTTGGTCTGCCATCTGACGCAGACAAGAGATTTAAGTTGCTCGAGGAGAAGATGAAGAGTTATGAGAATCATAATTCCTTGGTGTTAGACATGGCAAATCTGGGGCTGATCCCATACTTGAAGGTTCCTTTGAAGTACAAGGTCCCGAATTTCGATAAGTATAAGGAGATAACCTGTCCTAGAGTTCATCTTCGTTCTTATTATGGAAAGATGTCTGCATACTCTGACGATGAGAAGCTGCTCATGCATTTCTTCCAGGATAGTCTTTCTGGTCCATCCCTGGAATGGTACATGGGGCTAGAGCTGGTTAATATTAGAAGTTGGAGGGATTTGGTTGAAGCTTTTGTCCGACATTATTAGTATAACAGTGATCTTGAGCCAAACAGGGTACAGTTGCAGAACCTGTCTCAAAGAAATAACGAAGGTTTCAAAGAATACGCCTAGATATGGCGCAAGCTTGCAGCGAGAGTCTAACCTCCTATGGTGGAGAGAGAGCTGATTGACATGTTTGTTTCTACACTGCCGGGAGTGTATTATGAGAAACTGATAGGCAATATGTTGGGAAGTTTTTCAGACTTGATCATTACGGGTGAGCGGGTTGAAAATGGAATCAAATTGGGGAAATATAGGCCGGAGAAGGATCCTCTGCTGGAAGAGGTAGGAAAATTTTTGGAAATAAGAAAAGAGAGGGGGAAACAAATGCAGTATTAGGTTCCTGAAGCAGAAATAAGAGCAGAAATCAGCAATATCGTCAACAGCAACCTCAGGTCGCAAGCATTACAATTCCAGTCGTACCACAACAACAACAACAACAACAACAAAATTACGCTCTGCGAAGGTTTTAGGATTGGAGAAGAGCAGTGAACAGGCAATTTCATGCACCACTGATGCCTTACTCGCAGTTACTTTAACATCTGGTGCAATTACAATTGATCCAGAAGAGGACTCTAGCTCCTTTGACTGGCGCACCACCTCCAGGGTACGATGTTAATGCTAGGTGTGAATTTCATTCTGGTTCTCCCGACCACAACATCGACAATTGTAAAGCATTTAATCATAAGGTGCAAGACCTTATAGACAACAAACCCATCAAGTTTTCTCATGATGCGCCCAATGTCGTGTAGAATCCCATGCCTAATCATGGGGTAGCTGGGGTTAATGCCATTATTGAGGATGAGGGTTTGAACTTGGTAGCTGATGTTGAAGATTTGAAGAATCCGTTGAGTTTTGTAAAAGACAAATTATTGAGTGGAGGGGTATTTCCTGGTTGTGATAAAGCTTATGCAAAGTGTTTGATCCATCTTGAGGGGTGTGAGAACTTAAAGAGTCATGTTCAAAAGCTGATGAATGATGGTATTCTGCAGTTTGACAGAGTTCCGGAGAAGAAAAATGAGAAAATAGTCGTCGAACATAGGGATGAAGTTTCTACCATTTCGATTCCTTACAAGACAATAACTATTTTTGTGCCTCCAAGGCTGCCCACTATCATAATTACTAAAGTCGTACCAGTACCATATGAAAGCACCAAGGCAATCCCATGGAACTAAGGGGCCGTGGTCTATTGCAATGGTCAGAAGCAGGATTTGAAAGGTCCACCGTTGGATTATGTTGACAATCTGGTAGGAGCCTGTGGGATAACCAAAAGCGGAAGAGTATTTTCATCTCCAGAAGCGAATGCTGAGAAATCTGATAAAGGTAAGGGAAAAGCTATGGTGGAAGAGGGTTCTCCGAGCAGTGAGAAAGAAGCTTTGTTGAAAGATGCGGAAGAGTTTATGCGCTTGATTAGGAAGAGTGACTACAAGATTGTTGATCACTTACAACAAACTCCATCAAAGATCTCCATTCTGTCGTTGCTGCTATGTTCTGAGGCACATAGAAATTCTCTTCTAAGAATCCTGAATACGGTGTACGTGCCACAGGAAATTTCTGTGAATCAACTCAAAGGTGTGGTGGCACACGTCAACGCTGGCAACAGACTGGGCTTTACGGATCTTGATTTGATGCGCAAAGGATGAAACCATAATCATGCGCTGCATATCTCCATTGATTGCAGAGGGGCCGTACTGTCGCATGTGCTGGTGGACAATGGGTTGTCACTGAATGTGCTACCCAAGAAAGCCTTAATGAAGTTGGACACCTGAGGAATAATGTGTACCCCAAGTGATTTGGTGGTATGTGCTTTTGATGGGACAAGAAGGTCCGCATTCGAAGAATTAACTCTTCCAATCCAGGTTGGTCCGGAAGTTTTTGATGATGTGTTTTACATTATGGATATTCAGCCAACATATAGTTGCCTGTTGGGACGACCTTGGATCCATTCGGCGGGTGTCGTAACATCAACTCTGCACCAAAAGTTGAAATATATGGTGGCGGCAACATTGTTACTGTTTATGGAGAAGAAGATATTATGATAAGTCATTTGTCTTCATTCAAATATGTAGAGGTTGACGGTGAGATTCACGAAACACTGTGCCAAGCTTTCAAAACCGTGCAGATTAAGGAGAAGGCGCCAGATGTGAGCAAGTTGTCTGAAGTTGCTATGTCGTCTTTTAAGGAGGCACATGCAGTGGTGAAGTCTGGAGCATCTCAGGGTTGGGGGCAAGTTTTGAGCATCCCTAATAAACAAGACAAGTTTGGACTGGGGTATAGCCCATCTTCATCCTCACAGAGCATTCCACGCTACAAGGGACCCGTCCAATTCACCAGTGGTGGGGTGATTTTTGAGCAGATCAATGTTGTGTCCACAAAGAAGGGGATAGTGATTGCGACATGGATGCATGGATTCGGCCATGTATTCCTGGTCGGAGCTTGAACAACTGGACCATCAAGGAAGTCATCCAAGTGACTAACGAAGAGTAATGATTTGTTTTCTTGATTATGTGTAGCCCTATATTCTACCCGGAGCATAACAATCTTTGTCTGAAGGGCCTTATCTTTTATGTTTGAACAATTGTTTTGTCATCAATCAAAGGGCATTTTTTTCTTGCATTCAAATATTGTGATCTCTGTTTTTCTTGTTTTATTTTAACAATAAAAGGAAATATGGTTTGTGCTTGTTTGTATAACATTTTAAGCATTAAATCATCATCATTGCAGGTTTCACATTGCAGATGACACCGATCCAGAATCGTCTATGACTCGCTTTGACTTTGACAATCCAAGCTTTCAAGCTGAAGAAGAGATTGAGGAAGACGAAGACCTAGCTGAAGAGCTCGCCAGGCTACTGAAGCAAGAAGAGAAGGTTATTCTGCCTCATCAGGAGGAAATTGAGGTCGTCAACTTAGGTACCGAGGAAACCAGAAGAGAAGTCAGGATAGAGGATGCATTGCAGAATGATGTCAAGCAATGATTGGTTGAAATGCTCCAAAAGTATAGTGATATCTTTGCTTGGTCATACGAAGATATGTCCGGTCTTGATACATATATTTTGGTTCATCGCTTGCCTTTCGTGAAGAATGTCCACCTGTCAAGAAGAAGCTCGGGAGAACCAGACCAGACATGGCAATAAAAATCAAAGAAGAAGTCCAAAAGTAGTTGGACGCAAGATTTCTCGCCGTGACAAATTACCCTCCATGGGTCGCTAACATCGTACCTGTACCTAAGAAGGATGGTAAGGTAAGGATGTCTGTTGATTATAGAGACTTGAATAAAGCGATCCCGAAAGATGATTTCCCGCTCCACCACATTGACGTGCTTGTTGATAATACTGCGCAGTATTCAGTGTTTTCCTTCATGTATGGTTTTTCCGGATATAATCAGATTAAGATGGCGCTGGAGGATATAGAGAAAATGACTTTTATCACCCTGTGGGGGACGTTTTGCTATAGAGTAATGCCTTTTGGGTTGAAGAACGCTGGGGCAACCTATCAGCGGGCTATGGTGACTCTCTTTCATGATATGATTCATCATGAGATCGAAGTCTATGTTGATGACATGATTGCAAAGTCACAAACGGAGGAGGAACATCTGGTGAATCTGTTGAAGCTGTCCGAGAGGCTAAGGAAATCCAGACTAAGTTTAAATCCGAACAAGTGCACTTTTGGTACGCGGTCATGAAAGTTATTGGGGTTCATAGTCAACGAAAGAGGAATCGAGGTCGATCCTGCAAAAATAAAAGCTATACAGGAAATGCCAGCACCGAAGACTGAGAAAGAGGTTTGTGGTTTCTTGGGTAGATTGAACTACATTGCTAGGTTCATATCTCACCTCACAACAACGTGTGAACCAATGTTCAAGTTGCTAAATAAATATCAAGCGGTGGTCTGGAATGAAAATTGCCAAAGGGCGTTTGAAAATATAAAATAGTATTTGCAGGAGCCTCTGATATTGATGCCTTCAGTGGATGGAAGATCTTTAATAATGTATCTAACGGTTCTTGAGAATTCTATGGGTTGTGTTCTCGGTCAACACGACGAGACTGGAAGAAAAGAGCATCTCATATACTACTTGAGTAAAAAGTTCACAGATTGTGAATCCAGGTAGTCAATGTTAGAGAAAACGTGTTGTGCACTCGCTTGGGCTGCCAAACGCCTAACACATTATATGCTAAACCACACAACCATACTAATTTTGAAGATGGATCCGATTAAGTACGTGTTCAAAAAGCAATCACTTTCGGGAAGGATTTCCAGATGGCAGATGGTTTTGACAAAATACGACAATCGATACGTCTCCCAGAAAGCTATCAAGGGGAGTGTTTTGTTAGAATATCTTGCAGAACAGCCAATCGACAACTATTAACTGATGAAGTTTGAATTTCCTGATGAGGATATCATGTTCCTGAGAATGAAGGATTGCGATGAGCCACTACATGATGAACGTCCCGAGAAAAGCTCCCAGTGGCAAATGATCTTTGACGGTGGTGTTAACTCCTATGGTAGTGGAATTTGGGAAATTATCATGACTCCCCATGGGTCTCATATACCATTCACTGCCAGGTTAAATTTTCCTTGCATTAAAAATGAAGCTAAATATGAAGCATGTATCATGGGTATTGAAGAAGCGATTGATTTGAGAATCAAAACCCTTGATATTTATGGTGATTCGGCTTTAGCGATAAATCATATCAAAGGAGAATGAGAAGCTCGTCAGCCTAATCTGATTCCCTACATGAACTATGCTAGGAGGTTGCTGCCTTTCTTTGACAGGGTAGAGCTTCACCATGTGCCGAGAGCGGAGAATCAGATGGCAGATGCCTTGGCTACACTATCCTTAATGTATAAGGTGAAATTTTGGAATGATGCTCCAAGAATCGTCATCTCACGCCTAGATAGGCCGTCATTCGTGTTTGCAATAGAAGAAGCTTTTGGTGGCAAGCCATGTTATTACGATATCCAAATTTTCTCAAGAATCAGGAGTATTCGCCTGGGGCCTCGGCCCGGGATAAGAAGACCTTGAGGAGGTTGGCGGGAAATTTCTATCTAAACCAAGATGGTGTACTCTATCGGAGGAATTTTAACTTAGTGTTGCTAAGATGCGTGGATGAAAAAGAAGTTGGTTTGCTTATGGAAGAAGTCCATGAAGGTGCCTTTGGTACACATGCAGGCGGGAATGCCATGTCTCGAAAACTGTTGAGGGCAGGTTATTATTGGTTGACTATAGAGTCGGATTGCTTCAAGTATCATGGCATCTCCTTGGCCCTTTTCCATGTGGGGCATTGACATGATTGGCAAGATCGAGCCAACCGCATCCAATCGACACCGATTCATCTAAGTGGAAATTGATTATTTCACTAAGTGGGTTGAAGCAGCCTCTTATGCTAATGTCACCAAGCAATTGGTAGCCCGGTTTATAAAAAAGGACATCACCTGTCTTTATGGAGTACCCGAGAGAATCATTATTGATAATGGTTCGAATTTGAATAACAAGATGATGAAGGAATTGTGCCAGAGTCTTAAAATTGAGCATCACAATTATTTTCCCTATCGTACGAAGATGAATGGCGTTGTTGAAGCGGCCAATAAGAATATAAAGAAGATTGTGCAGAAAATGGTTGTGACCTAAAAGGATTGGCACAAGATGTTTACCTCTTCTTTGCACGGATATCGTACTTCGATGCGTACTTCAATTGGGGCAACTCCTTTCTAGCTGGTGTATGGTATGGAAGTTGTCCTACCATTGGAAGTCGAGATTCCTTCTTTGAGAGTTCTGGTCGACGTCAAGCTTGATGAGGCAGAATGGGTGAGAAACAGATTGAATCAGCTAAGCTTGATGGATGAGAAGAGGCTGACATCTATTGCTTACGGTCGTTTGTACAAGAGCAGAATGAAGAAAGCTTTTGATAAGAAGGTGCGCCCTCGGAGCTTTCAAGCAGGAGATTTAGTATTGAAGAAGATTCTCCCTCCACAGACAGATCACAGGGGCAAATGGACTCCTAACTATGAAGGTCCATATGTTGTATGAAAGGTTCTCTCCAGAGGAGCCTTGCTACTGTCAACCATGGATGGTGAAGATTTCACATCCCCTATGAACGCAGGCGCAGTTAAAAAATACTTTGCTTAAAGAGACCCGCTGGAAAGAAAAAGAATATCCAGGCAAAATGGGGCATCCCGGCAAACCATAAAAAAAAATGGGTTCGGGAAAAAGTTAGGGATAAAGATAAAAGATGTAAGCCTGCAAAGTTGAAAACCTGAAAAGGCGACTTTGGCAAAAATGGGTATCCCGGTGATTCTAGAACCCGCAAGGGCGATTCAGGCAAAAGTTAGGAATTTGAAAAGCAAATGATTGCAGTCTACGTATTGATCCCCCAGAGCATAATGGATTACGGGAGGACCCGAGGGCCATCCGATCAAATCAATCTCTTCAGAGGATGAAACAAAAGGGAAAAAGCATCAAAGTCATGCGAGTCATACTATCCAGGAGTTGCATCTGTTGTAAAACCTGCCTATTTACAGGCCACTTATCAATGAAGTACATACTATTCAGTATTTGTTGCTTTTGTTTTAGCCTTTACTGTTTTGTTTGCGAAAAAATGCCTAATGTTTTTGATAAAACTTTGCATGCATAAACTTGTAGGCTTCGCTGATATTCATTAAAACTCTTATTTGCTTGAACGATGTCACGGATGATGACCGAGATAGTTTCCTTTGTGCAGGATATCTTGTTTGTTTGTGCATTTGCAGGTTGAGCGTGCACGCCTATCCCTATCAAATTGAATGTATATGGTTGTTCCTCAACAGGTCAGTCTTGATATCCCTAGCAGGGTGAGGTTATCCCCAGTAGGTGGAGCTTTTTGTACATCTAGTCTCAGCAGTCTGGGTGCATATTGCATTATCCCCAGAGGGTCGAAATTGAGGTTCCCCATGCAGATGGAATGTATGTGAATACTTCCCCAGCTGGTCGAGATTAAAGTTCTCTTCACCCAGTAATTTGGGATTATCCCTAGCAATAGAGCGGATTCAGAGTTCCGTTTCCGCACAGAGTCCAAGTCTTTGTCTCCTGTTCCCTCAGAGTCTAGGTCAGTGACTCATTCCTTAAGTAGAGGATGATATTTTTGATCTTACGAATCATTCCCTAAGTAGAGGACAACGTTTTCTCCCTAATTGAGTAATCCCCAACGGAGTTGCTGGAGCGTGTTGTCTCTCATCCTTGGCAGAGAGTTGGGACGGATTCCCGGGGAATCTTACTTGTTATCCATATTAGTTTGGATTTATTGTCCAGCAGAGCAGAATCTCCAGCAGAGAGAGCATTTCCTTTTGTTTTCTTGGTACCCTAGAAGGACTTTGGTGTTCTAGGAGGCCATGCATGGCTACTTTCCCCGGCAGATTAGAAGCGGTCCTCAGCAGTTTGCTTTACTCCCTGGTAGAGGCGTGTTCCAGGAAGCCATCCAGGCCAGATTTCCCGAGTAGAGTACATTCAACCTTGGCGTTTGGTTGTGCTCTCTCTACAGAGTCGTACTTTCCCCAGTAGAGTGGATTTGTTCCCCCAGCCGAGTTGGGCGAACCCTAGAAGAGTTGTATTCTGGTAGGCCATTTAGGGCGCTTTTCTTAGCAGAGTTTGCGTTGAATCCCTAGCAGAGTGGGTTTTTATTCTCGTCAGAGCAGTTTTACCCAGGAGAGTTCTTTTCTTGGAGGCCATCCCGGGCTTGTCATTCTCAACATAAGTCTAATCGTAATTGGCATATCTTATCTTTCCGCGATAGGATTGTTTTCTTCAGCATTTATTTTGCTGAGGCGTTTCGTTTGCATGTGCGTTGTGCATAGCATCCTCCTAAACATGTGGCATTTCCATTTCGTATGGAGCATTACGCCATATTCAAACATATGCATTTGAAACTTAAGTTAGGTTGTTACCTCTTGTTTTCAGATATGTTTCTAGTGAATATCAATATATTTCATGAGCCTGTGTGGTATCCAGACCTTGGAAAGTATCGTTTTTCTTTTGTGCCTGTGTGGCATCCAGACCTCCAGCAAGATTATTGACAAATGTGTTTATCTTACCATTTGTTTCCCAACGGAGTTTACATGTTCAAGTTTCTCTTCCCCCTGTGGATTTCTATTTTGGATTGAATCGGTAGATTCTCCTCCCAACTTCGTGTTGAGTCGGCCTTCAGGTTCGATGCTAGCTTTTATTTAGCGAATGCCTGCTGGTTAGCAGATGTTTTTCTCTACTTCTTGTTTAGCCGGCCTTCGGGTTCGATGCTCGCTTTTATTTAGCGAATGCATGTTGGTTAGAAGATGTTTTCTCAACTTCATATTGAGCCGGCCTTCGGGTTCGATGCTTGCTTTTATTTAGCGAATGCCTGTTGGTTAGTAGATGTTTCTTCTCAACTTCGGGTTGAGCTGGCCTTTGGGTTCGATTCTTGTTTTTATTTAACAGATGTTTGGCGGCGATGTCAGATGTTCTTCTCAACTTCGCGTTGATTCGGCCTTTGTGTTCGATGCCTGGTTTGTTTAACAGATGTCTGATGGTGTAATCAGATGATCTTTCCAACCTAGTGTTATTGCCTGTGCATTAGCAGATGTTTCTTCCGACAGAGTGTCGATATTTTCTGGTTGGTAATAAGTTAACTTATTGTCGTTGCAATTATCAGATACAACTATTTCCGAAGATTTTGTCCCAGTAACAAGTTTGCAGTTCTATTTTTTGTGGTTGGAAAATTTCCAGGTTCTTTGGTATTCAACCGTCTATTACCTTGATTGTTTGAAAGTCGTTATCTTTTAACTCATTCAGGTACAAGTCGTTTGAATAGGGGCAGCTGTTGTGCCCCAAAATTTGACAAACCCTTTTCTTGTACTTGGCTTATGTTTCATTTCATTTTAGCATTTGCATTTGCATAGCATTGTTCTTTACAGGGGATCAAGAGAGGTGTGACTTTCAAGAGAGGAGTCTCATAGGATATAAAACTCAAGCAAGAGTGTTTATTCAAGTCATCAAGGGCTTACAATTATCAGGAGGTGGTCAAAGCTCTTTGAGAGAGAGGATGGGTGGTTGTTGCGTATCTCCTATCTTGGGGGTCAATAGAGGATCATCAAGGGTTCACAAGACCTTGGTTTTCGATAAGAGATGTTTGAGAAGCTCATTGAGTGCTTTGGGAAGCCATTGTGGAGCTCATCTAGACATTTATTTCATATGCAAGGAATCACAGTCAAAAGTTGTGCACCTAGGGTTTCATTTGGTCAACTCAAGGTCAACTGAGGTTTTGTGAGAGTTCAAGACTTGGCTCTAAGTCATTTAAGCCATGGGAAGTTATCTTAAGACATCTAGGATGTCATGACAAGCTCAAATCAAGAAGAATCAAGAGTTCAAGGAGTTACTAAATTAGAGTTTCAGAGGATCTCAGTGTAAAATCCCCTTCTTTAGTGTTTAATTTCAATGACAATTTACCTCATGATACAAGTTCAATATCACTTTCATGTGAACATGAGACTTGTAGGGCATGTTCTAAGCTTTCTTTTGAGTACTAGAACTCATACATTGGGTTTGTGGAACTCAAGTTATGATGCCATCAAATTATAGGTCTCAGGTGAACATATTTTTGGTCAACTAAAAGTCAACTCACTTCCAAAGCCCTTTTGACCTAGAACCAAGCTTCTCCTTAACTTTAGGTGAACATGAAATTTATTCCTCATGATATTATATTTCCAAAAAGCCCTAGAAGTCCTTGATATCATTTGTAGAACTCAAGTTATGACTTTGGCAAGGCAAGGGTATTTTGGGAAAGTTTGATTATAGGTCATGTGTTACATAAGCGATTTTCATGCACTTGTGTACTTCTAATGAACTTTCAACCAACATGAAAGTATCTCCTAAAGACTTCATTTACACCATAAAACTCAAGGATTGTGTGAATTATGGATGGTTGTGAACATTGGGTGGAAATTTTAAGTGAAAAATGAACTTTAAAATGTGATTTTAATTTATTACATTATAGGTCGTTTACATGTCCTATTTTGATTCATTTCTCTTCAAGATACATTAATACGTAAAATGCACAAATTGGTTTGGCACATGGGTGAGCAAAACACGTGCATTTTCCTATTTCTTCACAAATAAGTTTCACTTTGAAACTTACTAATTGGATCATCTCCAAGGCCCAATCCATTTCCAATGTGAAATTCAACTCACCAGCTGCAAAACCAAGTATTTCCCATGAGTGTATGCAGGGATATTCCGTGTGCATGAGTGATTTCCATTTTGGGCATTTTTTCAAATTCATCCACATAAGGCTTCATGGGCCTTCCAATTGATCAGATATCCAACATATATAAGTTCAAAACGAGCTTTGAGAGCTCAGAAGTGCAAATTGAGCTTGGAGAGAGAAAATTCAGTTTTCAAATTCTCAAAGAAATTTCAAAATCGGTTTTCACTTTTCTCTGCAAATCAAAGCAAATTGAAGAGAAATTAAGCTTCTTTGAGGAATTTCGAGAGGATCTGGATCATTTGGAGCAACCTTACACATCTAAGAAGCACCAACGGAGTGTCTCCGTTCAGTAAGTTTCCAATCAACGTTTCCCTCATTCTAGGCCATGATCTAGGTTCATATTGGTTGCATCTGAAGCCCTACTTTGTGTAGGCCATGTTTGATCCATTATTGCTTTTGTTTGCTTGAGTTTTCAAATGTGCATCTTGAATTTCATTCGTTCGATTCTCTTAATTTATGCATGTTTAGGATAAATGGATCTTGGATTTGAGACCTATGAGAGCTCAGTTTTCTAATGGTACCATTTTTGTCGAGTTTGGTTAATGTTTGATGATCTGAGCTCTGGCCACCTCGTTGGAGAAGACGACTGGAGCTTGGGCTCCGACATCTGGTTCATAAACCCTCAGATCTGACGTGTTTTGTGTTTGACTTGTTGACCATGCGTGTGTGGCTGTGTGATTGACTTGACTGTCTGATTTGGAGTGTTGACTCCACGCTGAATTAATGAAACGTTGTGTTTCATTAATTCTGACTTCTTTGTGATTTGGTTTGGGCCAGAAGTGCTATTGTCACCCCCTATTTTGTGAGCCCAACGCATTTGAATTATGTTGCTTTGTATCTGGAATTGCTTGATGCACCTCCCTTGCCTTGGCATTTTCTTTTCTTTTTATTTCTTTTTCTATTTTGCTGTTAAATTATAAAAATTCTTCCAAAAATGCTTCCAACACCTTTAAGTCTTAATTAATTTTTCATAATTTTTAATTTTGATTTTTTTTTTATTTTTTAATTTTATTTTAATTTTATGATTGGAAGTGTCTTTAATATGGTTTTTATTTGTTCTAGCTTGATTTGTGGACCACTTGCAATCACTTATGAATAAGGCTTCCTCTCCATTTTGAGGATGGTTTGAGGTGCCTTTAAGGCTGATTTTGGTCAAAGTTTGACCTATTTTTGTTTGACTTTGGTTTGCTTTTGTTTGACCCTCGATAAATATTCCTCAAGGTGGAGCACCCTAGTTGATCAATTATTTTAGTGATGCCTTGATTGGAATTTGGTTTGGATGTTTTGGCCTCTGGTTGCCAACTTGTTTAGGTGCTTTGTGCATTTTACTTGAGATTTATTGAACATTTCTTCTATTTTTGGTGAACCTTAAAAGTCAAGTCACCCTAGTTGAAGTTCATATAAACTAGTTGACCTAGTTCTTATGGGAAATGACTCATATGGATCCCATATGCATCCTATGCCTCTTGATTCACATTCTTGACATGTTTAGGATGTTGGTTTCAATTATATAGGTCATACAATTGTTTGGTTTGTGTTGCAAGTTACTTTTAATTAGGGCTTTCCATTTGCATTTGAATGTTGAAAGTGTTTTGAACTTTGGATCTTTACCTTGCCCTACTTTGTAACTTGTCTTGGCTTTGTTTATTCTTTGGTTTGTGAGCCTTCTTCTCTTGTTCTCACTTATGTCCCTTGAGCTTTGGAACTCATTCAAGGTGATTTGGTACTCCTTGTTTGTTCTTTGAGTTTACCTTGAATGAGATGCCACTTTGAGAACTTGTTGGTGCTTTCTTTTTGCATGATCAATTTGATGCATTTGGTTGAGATTATTCTTATATTGCTTGCTCCCCAAGCCTATTCTCCCATCATCATCTTGGTCATGCCTTCCTCTATTTCTTATTTTTTTACCTTTTGAGGCTGGTGGTTGATGTTTGAATGGTTGTAGGAGTTGTAACTTCTCCCATTTCATCTCACTTTTTCTTGGACTTGTTTAAGTTATTTTGCTTGCATTCCTCTTTCATTTTGCATCTCTTTGCTTGTTTTCAAGAGGTTGAGATGTGCTTGTGGTGGTTTCTTCCCCACACTTTGTTCCTCCTTCTTCTTTTATTGTTGCATTTCATGTTCGCATCTCTTTCTTCCTTTTCATTTATGATTGATTCATCTTGTGTTTACTTGGTTTCTTTGACATGATCCCTTAGGATTCCTAGTCCCATTTGTTTAAGATGGGAGTAGGAGAGATATTAAGTGTTCAATCCAAGCATGATAACATTAGGCTAGTCTTTCCCTTCTCAATCTTCATCTTAGGAGCACATTGCATGATAACATTAGGGTTGAGTTAGTTTCCCCTTAGTTGTGTCTTCTTTCTTCTCATCTCAAAGCTTCTTCAAAACATGTAACAAAGGATAATGAGTGTTGTTAGCTACAAGCCTTAAGAATTTGGTAAATGATGATTGGGGGCCTCCTCTCAATTGTTTAGAGTGTTTAGCGTGAGCCCTTTGGATGATATGCGACACATTTGCTCCTAAGTCATAGTCTTTAGTGCAACATGAGTTGCAAATTTAACTCAATTCACTTCTTGTTTAAAAATCACAAAACAAAACATCTAACCTTTTATCCTTTAGGATTAATTGAAAACCATTTTCAAAGAGAGTATTGTTAACTCTAGGTTCTACCGCAAACAGGTGACGCGTAAGTCTCCAATGGTCGAGCAGCAATACACCTAACTGCTAGAACGAAGGTTTAACCCTACTTAGTCAAAATACGTAACCAACATGTGGTCGTGTTAGCCCGAACTACATTTGCTCTGATTTCTCATACTAGACGAGGATACGTAGGCACAAGACGACGATGTCTTGGCGAGCAACATTTCCCCCCCTTCACCCGTAGTCGTCCAAACTACGTTATCTGACTTTCATTGCACGAGGGAGTACGTAGGCATAGAGCGGAGATGCTCTATCGGGCCTCTTTTCTTTTATTTTGTCCTTTTAGCATGTAGCTTAGATAGTTTAACACCTTTTAGGTAGATAACAAGCGTGGATCCCGTTGAGTACAACTGACGTGAGGGGTGTTCATACCTTCCCCTTGCGTAACCGACTCCCGACCCCAAGATTTGGTTACGATGACCTGTCTTTTCCTTTTTTCGTAGGTTTTCTCTGATCGTTTCCTTTCCCTCTCTTTTGGATAAATAACGAACGATGGAGACTCTTCTATCCCTGTCGGCTCCTCCTTCGCAGCGATGCGACATGGGGTAAAATTCATAAGAAGGGAAAGCTTTCATTGGGTAAAGGTGATTGTAGAGCTTACGATCCTTATGTGGAATGGATCCAGAAAAGGGTTGAAGAAGTACTATTGCCTTTATTTATTGAAGAACCCTTGTATCCATTGGTAAAGTAGCTGCCCATGAGATTGATATCCTGAAGTACAATAAACTCTAGGAAGAGAAGGAAGAAGTGTGCAAACAGAATGATGAATTAAAGAAGGAAATCAGCCAGCTAAAGCATGATCGAAGTGAAGTTGTCTACTTGGCCAAAGTAAAGACAGAAACATTAACCAAGAAAGAGTGAAGTTGTCTGCTTGTCTAATGAGATTAGGATGAGAGAGCGAGTTGGCCAAGATCTGAAGAGCACTAACATCCTCCTGCAGCATAGGAAGAAGGATTTGGATAGAGCCTATCTGAAGATATCCAAATTCAATGATCAGTGGAATGCTATAGTGACAGCCAACAAGAACAGAGAAGAAGAGCTTCATAATCAAATTGACAAGTTAAAGGCGCAGCTCAAGGTCAAGGAAAGAGAAGTTGTGATAGAGTCATCCTGCATATACAAAAGTGATCAGAAACTCCAAGAGACCTTATCATCCTTTGAAGAGCTCAATATTTGGACAGAGTTGAAGAAACCTAGGCTTGAAGATCCCAGACTGGAAGTTGTGCCGGCAAAACAGAAGAGTCGCCACCTTTCGTTATTTATCCCTCAGAACAGGAAAGGAAACGATCGGGAAAACCTGACGAAAAGGTAAAGACAAGGTCATCGCAACCATTGTCTGGATTCGGGAATCGGTTACGCAAGGGGAAGGTATCAGCACCCCTCACGTCCATCGTACTCGATGGGATCCACGCTTGTTGTGTTTATTTGATGGGTTTATTTAATCTATCTACCTATCAAGGCTGGTCTGAAAAGAAAAGAAAAATGACTCGGCAAAGCGTCGCGCTTTATGCCTACATATTCTCATCAGAGAACGAGAAATCATAGTTAACGTAGTTCGGATACCTACGGGTAACAGATGGGGGAAGGTGGCTCGCCAATACATCAGTATTGTGCCTACGTACTCTCAACAGGCTTGAGAGATCAGAGCTTACGTAGTTCGGGATAATACGGATTACGGGAATTCAGATTCGTCTATTTTTCGAGTAAGGTTAACAAACAGTTCCAGTAGTTTGGTGTATGCAGCTCGACCCTTGGAGACTTAGGCGTTACCGTTTGCGGTAGAACTGGGATTTAACGACACTCTTTTCTTCAGAAAAGCTTCCTTTGAATTATGGGCCCACGGGGCAAAAAAAGGTTTGAAGTTTCTTTTCTGTCTCTTACGGAAGAACTGTTTTTTATGGATGTTTGCAACCAATATCGCACTAGAGACTATGACCTGAGAGTGAATGCATCGCATGTCACCCAAAGGGTACCATACTAAACATCCAAGCTGTTGAAAAGAAACTCTCCAACAACCCTTTCTCAAGTAGCTTAAGGCTCATAACGTACAACGTCATTTAACCTTTATTACTATATTTTAATTTGTTTTGAGATGAGAAGAGAACGAACAGGCTCAACTAAGGGGAGACTATCAAGTCCTAATGTTGTCATGCCAAGGATTCATCCTATGGTTGAGGTTTGAAACAGGGTACTCCTAGAAGTTATCATGCATAGGTTTCAACCTAAAGTTCTAATCATCACTTCCTTATCAAAGGAAGTGAGATTCCTAGGGGATCATGTCAATGATACAGAAACAGATAAAGCATCAGCTTAACAGTAAACAACTGTAAATAAAATGCATGCAATGCAAGTGAGGGAGGAAATATGTGTGGGGCAGGAGCCTCCACAAGCTCATCTCAACCTCAAGCCAAGTATGAATAATTGGAAAGATAAAGGAATGCAACAATAGCAAGTCACACCAGCAACAGTCAAACAGAAAGAGTAGCACACAAAATAGCTCAACAACGAAGCAGGTAAACAACAAACATCCAAGCAACTGCAAGCAAACTCCTAACAACAACAATCCAACAGTCTGTAGTTTGTATTGATACCCAAGCTAGCTTCATGGGAGAACTTCATCTTCAAGCTTCAATCTTCAATAGGCTCCACCAAAAGAGAAGTGATTCAACACAAAGAATATTGGATGGATGACGGGAAGCAGGAAGGAAACCAAGGGAATCCCTCCTGACACTCAACCAGTCATTATAGAAAGGCATCCTCAAAAGTTCTACTCATTATGACATGCCATACATCCCTCCAAAGGAGACATGGGCTTTCACATGAAGACTTTGAATCGTAGGATGGGAATGGCATGCACACAAAGCAAGCCATGTTTGTTTGAAGAAAGAAAACACTCTCTAGGGCTCTTCCTAAACCTTAATGAGGTATATACTTACTTACCACTCTATCAAGAGGGAATACACTACTTAGAATCATCTAATGACCAATTACAAGGTTAACCTATGAAGTTCTCTAAGTCTGGATCACCTAAACTGAAGTTAATTTGCAAAATAGGGAACTAAATGAAAATCATTCCTAAAAATTCTAGTAAAAATACTACATTATCCTATATGTATCAACATGCTATGGTCCAAAAATCAAGGGTTAAACCTAAGTCAAAAGGTTCAAACTAAATCTAAAACTTCAAGGGTACACTAAAGGGATTCAACAAAGAACACTCCTAAACAACTACCCTAAAACCTTATTTAAAATCATCTAAAAATCATAACAAAAATTACATAGCCTCATCAACATGCATATAACAACAATCAAAAGGAATGAAAAGTTTATCTCATGCTAAAAGTCATCAATGAAATCAATCAAATGGAAAGACTATGTTATGAACATGTTAAGACTATCCTAAGTATTAATTCAATCTAAAATACCAAAACTAATTCTAAAATCCTAGGAAAATTTCTAGGGGAACCTAAGTAAGTTAAGTATATATAGTTGAAAAACCAGAGCCTAAAACTATGCTTAAAGGCACTAAAGAAATCACACACCAAAATTCGTCAAAAGGGAAATCAAGTGGGGAAGCCTCTAAAGATCTAGTTCAAAACAGAACCTAAAGCTACCTAAAAATTACCCTAAAAATTTCTGGGAGTTCCTTGATATGTCTATAACAAACCAAAAAAGAGTTAAGTCCAAATTCTATACCAAACTCCAGAAAAAAAAATCGGCAAGAAACTATACAGTTTTTGACATTTTATTATCCAACTAAAGGAGAAAAACGAAATCAAATTGAAAATTAAACAAAACTAAAATCCAATTGTGCACAAAGATCATAGACATGATAAGGATCATCCACGAATTTTTTCATATTTTTCTAAGCATTATTTCTATTTTATATGAATTAAAATCAAACAGCACACAAAACAGAATTTTAATGCCATTAAAAAACAACAATCAAATGGTTAAATTAAATCGGAAAACCAACCTACGGATCAGAGATTTGATCCGGTGATCGTTGATCAAGTGAATTCGCAAAGATCCGAACAAGATTAGACGGAAAACTTCAAGATCCACAATAATTCTTGCAAGAAGATGAAGATCGAACACTTCAAATCCGAATTGCTCCGAATAAGTGCTTCCAATTTACGCTCCAATATCCAACTTCAATTTGCACGAAAATTGATTACGAAACTTGATCCGTTAATGACTATGAGTGGAGTTTTATGCTCAAGATTCTATTGATTTCAATAAAAAATCAATGGATCCGATGACAAGGAGCTATGGGTGAGGGTTTGGAGAATTAAGAAATTGAGAGAATTGAGAGAGTGAGAGAATTCTTGAAAATAAAAAATGAAAATTGTGAGGAGTTTTTCCTTTTGGTTTGGAGTAGATCCCTTAAGTACTCCTTAGGTTTGGATCCCAAGGTAAGGTTTGGACTTTTGCTTGTGAAAATTGGTTTGGAGCTTAATGGTATGATTTTGGGATGTGTAGCTTATTCATGAAGTCACAAATTGGAACACCATGAACCAAATTCCAAATGAAAATTATAATAGTTCCAAAGTGTTTAGTATATCATTTCCAATCAAAATGAGTACAAATTTGGCTTGAAATCATTCAATTACCAATTGTTTTGAATTTTTCCCTTTTAATTAATTAAAATGGTCTTTTTGTGAAATTTCTTCAACCAATGCTTGTTTTAATCCATATCAATGGAATCTTGATACTTGGATAAGCTAAAATCATCATTTTGAGCAACTTTCATGTTGAATAAAACTCCATTTGAAGCTTGCAAGATAGTGAAATGGACACATAATTCAAAATGACCTGTAATGCCCAAATACCCAAAATACCCTGGACTTGTCAAAGCCATAACTTGAGTTCTACAAATCCAATCATGGACTTCTAGTACTCTTTAGAAAGATAAGAGAATAAGGAACAACATTAATGTTGACCAAAAGTTCATAGGAATCATCCTTCTAGGGTAAAAGTGTCATGCAAGTTGGGTAACTTTCAAGCTCCAAATTCACATGCCTCAGATGACTTGTAATTTGTCTGGCTCATAACTTGAGTTCTATGAATCCTATCAAGGACTTCTAGTACTCAAATTAAATCTAAGATCGTGCCCTGCAACAATCATGTTGGGGTCAAGATGAGATGAAGATCATATCTTGAGTTAAATGGCTTGGAAGTCAGGGGTCAAGCCAGGGGATTTTACACTGT
The DNA here is from genome assembly GCA_963859935.3 of Lathyrus sativus. Taxonomy (NCBI): domain Eukaryota; kingdom Viridiplantae; phylum Streptophyta; class Magnoliopsida; order Fabales; family Fabaceae; genus Lathyrus; species Lathyrus sativus. The sequence goes on along the minus strand of OZ012736.1, from coordinate 49,425,783 downwards.
CAAGTCTTAGAAAACCTAGCCTGAAACTTCTCAAACTATTCAATCATGACGAGTTATCCTTGGAATCATCCTTAGAACATCTCAATGTATCAATCCATGATCACATGGCTCTTGAATTAGGTCTCAACCTTCTTCAAATCCTCAGTTGACTTAGGGTTGACCCAGTCAAACCCTAATTGCACCACTCCTGGCTGAGGCTTCTTAATCTTGCATAATGACCTGTCTAGGCCTCAAAGTGATCTTCAAAACTTCTCATGAGCTCTCTCAAGACCTCAAGTCCAACTTCATGACCTCAGAATCATCTGATGGCTTCCCACAACTCTCAAGTTAGGAGACCTACACACCTGGCTTCCACCACCCTCTCTGAGGATCTTTTAACTTCTCTGACAAGGGTATCAACCCTTGAACACTTGAATAACCTTCTTAGCTAGCCTCAAAGTCTTGTATAGCTCTTGATTGGTAATCATACCTCTTGATCTCCTGCATACATGTCAATGAAATGCAAATGATAATGCTAATGTGAATGAAATGAAACATAAGCTAGGTAAAGAAATGTTGGTCAAATTTTGGGATGCAACACTGGGAGATGTCATACGCAGAAGAGACGTCCTAAACTAGGAATTGATTATAAAACCAGAGCATCCAGACACGAAGAAGCTGCTCAAGAAAGCCCAAACATGGTTCAAGGAGCATAGTGGTTGGATGAGATATCTCAATAGTTTTCAATTGATGATATATCTTAGTAGTTTTTCCTTTCTTATGTCTGATCATCACCAGAATTTTTGGATGAGATCACTGACTTTTGTATTCAATTATCTTTCTTATATGTGGATTCATCTTGATACATGGTTATCCCGAAAGGAAGGAATCATTTCAGTCAATCTTTTTAGAAGGTGAAGTATTTGTGAACATGGAAGACATACAAGTCATAGCTGAATCGACACATGGTGGGTATCTATTCCCACATCGCCGACATTTGTACATTCTTTTTACTTTTTGCACAATTACCTCTTTTAAGGAATTGCATCCAAATTGTAACCTGCCTATTTACAGGCCATTTCAATCAATAAATTATTTATTTCACTCAAAGAGCTTTTCATTTTTGTTTTTACTTTTATTATTTTGTTTGCGAAAGCGTCCGATATTTATGATAAACATTACATGTCAAAACATTGGGATTTATAGAGCATATTGAAAATAATGAATTTACTTGAACTATGGGTGTCATGAATGGTAGCAGAAGTAGCCATTTCATATTTAGAACATCCTACTGCTTATTGTTTATTTACAAGATGACATGATCCTCTCCCCAGTAGAGCTTACTCTCCCCAACAATGAAGTTCTAACATAACCAGTAGAACATGGTGAAGCTTTCAATCATTCCTCCCCTAGCAGGAGTTCAGAAGGTTGTGTTCCCCAACCAAATTTGATTTGTACTCCCCAACGAGTGCCCAAGAGTTGACTACATCAAACAGAGTGGTGCTGGTTGTTGCACCCCAAAATTTGACCAACATTTCTTTACCTAGCTTATGTTGCATTTCATTCACATTAGCATTATCATTTTCATTTCATTGATATGTATGCAGGAGATCAAGAGGTATGAGTACCAATCAAGAGCTATACAAGACTATGAAGCTAGCCAAGGAGGTTATTCAAGTGTTCAAAGGTTAATATCTTTGCCAGAGAAATTAGAAGATCCTCAGAGATAGTGGTTGAAACCAAGGTGGTGTGCCTCCTAACTAGAGAGTTGGGGGAGCTCCTCAGATGATTCTGAAACCAAGAATGTGGACTTGAAGCATTGAGAGAGCTTATGAGATGTCTTGAAAGCCATCATGAAGCCTAGATAGGTCATTGTGCAAGGATAAGAAGCCTCAGCCATGATTGGTGTAATTAGGGTTTGACTGGGTCAACCCTAGGTCAACTGATGATTTGGAGAGGGTTGAGACCTAATCCAAGGTCCATGTGATCATGGATTGATGAATTGAGATTCTATAAGGATGATTCCAAGGTCAACTCATCATTATTGAAGAGTTTGAGAAGTTTCAAGCTAGGGTTTCTAAGGCTTGACAGTGTAAAATCCCCAAGTTTGACCCCTATCTTCAAGGCAGTTTAGCTCAATATGTGATTGTCATCTCATCTTTCCCTCAACATTAATGTTTTAGAGCTTGTTCTTAGCTTTAATTTGAGTACTAGAAGTCCTTGATAGGATTTGTAGAGCTTAAGTTATGACTTTGACAAGTTACAGGTCATCTGAGGTATGTGAATCTGGGGCCTTGAAAGTTACCCCACTTGCATCAAACTTTTGCCCAAGAAGGATGATTCCTATGAACGTTTGGTCATCATGAATGTTGTTCCTTATCTTCTTAGCTTTCTAGAGAGTACTAAAAGTCGTTGATAGGATTTGTAGAACTCAAGTTATGGCTTTGACAAGTCAAGGGCATTTTGGTCATTTGGAGATTACAGGTCATTTCAAGCATAAGGCCATAACTCCTATTTCCAAGCTTCAAATGGAAAAATCTTCAACATAAAACTTGCTTAAAATGATGTTTTAAGGCTAGTAAGGAGGTCATGAGATGTTGAAAAGGCTTGTAGCTCAAAGTTGTAAAATTGACCTAAAACAAGGGCATAAGTTAAATAAACCAAAGTTGAAAATTGATATTTTCAACCTACACATACAAACCATGGCATGTAATATATCATTTTGACTCTAGAAAATATTTTAAGAACAATGGTTTAGCCACATTTTTGATTTGAGGTCTAAATTGTGGACTTGCTTTGAAAAGCACATACTTGCATATTAAGCAACATTTGCAAAACTCAAAACCAAGGCATGTACAAGGGTTTTTGCAAGCAAAACACCTCTAATAACTCACTAGGGGAGAAATTAAGAGTGAATGGGATGAATTCCAAGCTTCAAACAGAATTCAGCATGGCATGATAAGTGATTCAAAATCTCATGACATGAGATGTGTAAAATCTCATTGGAAGGATCTAGAGGGTTCTAGATCATCCAAACTTCATCTATATATTGAGTAGATTGGATCCATGGCAGAGGTTGGTGATCATTGAAGGATTGAGCATAGTTTGAGATTAAGTTTTCATAGCTTGCAAGTGCAATCGGTTTCACCAAATTCCTCCATTTCCTTCCATTTTCTTGATTGATTCTTCTTCCATGAGTATCAAGGATTGATTCTAGATCATTTCCAAGAAGAATTGGTGGCTAGATCGTGTGGAAGCAAGTGGTTTTCAGCACCTGCAACTCAGCATCGTGTTTCAAGATTGAAGCACTTTCCATTGAATATTTTGCATACAGAAGCAAGGAGGAGGTTCAGTGATCGTGTCCAGAAGATTTGAGAGCTTGAAGTGAAGATTTGGTGCATCTGTTATTCAAGAATTTCCAGGTTGGTAATCCTCTTCCTATAGCTTGATTTAGGTAGAATTAGGTTGAATTAAGGTGCTAGATTAGTTGTAGAATTGCCAAGGATGGATTTCAGATGGTTAATTGATGGATTAGAGACAAAATAGGAAGATCACCATTTTCGGTTGAGATTGGGAGATGTTGATTCTTGAGGTTTCAGAAGAAACTATGGGTATGGTTGAATTCGTGGCAAGATTTGGAATGAGTTTCATGTTTTGACCTCTTGGATTGGAGGCCTCTAGGAAGAACTAGGGTTGAAGGGGACGATCGGAGCTCCACCGGCGGTTGCCGGAGCTGGGCGCGAAGCTCAGAGGTTTGAAATGGAGAAGATGAAGTTCTCACCATTGGATGTTGTTTTGACCATTGACAGGGAGAAGATCCAAGGGCCACGTTTTAATTCTGATTTGTGAAGGGTTTCTGATGAAAAGATGCGTTTCATTTATTCAGGCGTTTGGGCTTAAGAATTTTAATGTTATCCACACCCCCCAGCGAGCCCAGCCCATGTTTTTAACTGGAAATGATTACTTCCTGCACCGTGTGTTTAGTTATTTTAATTGGATTTTCATTTTAATTTTCATTTTGTTCATGGTTTTTGTAAAATTCATAATAAATTGAATATTAATCCAATTAAATCCATTCTTTTTGCATATTACTCATGATTGAGTCTATTATTTTTTAGAGAAAAAATATTTTCATTTCATGTAATTTCTGATTTAATTGGAATTTTGCATTTTAATTGATATTAAAATGATTATGTTTGATGCATATTTTTGTGGAATTTTGTTTGATCCTATGGTGATGATTTTGAGCCTAATTTTTTGTGTGTGATTAGGTTAGACATGTATGATCCCATAGAAGTTTTCTAACATTTTTGTGATGAAAATAGATGTGCTTTCTAGTTTGATGTTTAGAGGGTTCCTTTTAGGGTTTTAGGTTTGATACCTTAGAATGTAGAATTTAGTTCTAGGTCCAATTTGATGGTTTGATCTTTGAAACTAATTTGGTAGAGTCATGATTGACCTAGGTTCCCATAGTAATTTTTGTAAGATTTTACAATTGATTTTAGTATTTTAGTTAGGACTAACTTTAGTGCTAGGTTTTAGGTGACCCTAAATTACTAATTCAACTAGTTTAACTCATTTAGTTCCCTTAGATTAGGGTTTGTGCTTGGTTTGCCTTTGATTGAGATTGAAGACAAGTTGAAGACAACGTGAGGATGCTTGAGAGGTTGAAGTTGCTTGGAGCTTTGGATTTTGTTGGTGCCTGAAGGTGTCTGATGAAGATTAGGAGATAGGACATAGGTAGAGCCTTGTAGTTAGGATGATTTCTTTCACAAACATGGAAAGCATCTTGTGCTTCCATTCCTCCCAATGACTAAAAGTCCTTCTCAGATATTCACATCCCTCCTTTGGAGGGATGAGTGGCTTTATCTGGGAAGTACAACTTTCAGGGAACCAGTCTCTCATAATGATGAACCCTTACAGGCTTCCTTTGGTTGTCAGTAAGTTGTTTATCATCTCCACTCATCATGTTCAATCAATTATCTTCTGGTTTGAGTATCTTGAGAGGTGTTAGACTTGAGTTTGAAGATGAAAACTTCACTGAAGAGTGTGGAAGAGGATGATTCCTTAAGCATTGCCATTGCAGCTGAAGCTTGAAGAGCAAGTTGATACTTGAAGACCCAATGGAGATTGAATGAAAAGCTGGGGCTTGAGAAAGAATTGAAGGATGAAGTTGATACTCCCCAAGTGATTGAAGATTACCCTGAGAAGCTGAAGCCTATAGAAGAAGAAGACCAAGTTGATACTGGTAAAGCAAAGAGAGCTGAAGCTTGAAGAGCAAGTTGATACTTATGAAGAGGATTCAATTGAGATTGAGTGAAGAGCTGAGGCTTGAGGAATAAAAGATAAGTTGATACTTACACTGCATTGAGAGCCTGAAGGAATCAAATTGATACTTGTGGTTAAGAGCAAAGCCTGAGGGTGGAATTGACTGGAAAGCTGAAGCTTGAAGAAGAAGATTAAGTTGAAACTTATGGTGAAGGGTTGAAACCTGGAGAAGCAAATTGATATTTGTCATGAGAGATGATAGCCTTGGAGGGTGATTAAAGTCTGAAGACTGGATTGATGTTAGAAGAGCTAAAGCTTGGAGTTGAGAGAGGAGTTGATATGCTTTCTTGTCTGTTTTCTTTTCTGTATTGTTGTGCCTTGTTTGACTTGCTTGATGCATTAGAATAAGTCCATATCTAGACTAACTTTAACCTAGGAGCATGATTGCACTAGATGTTGAGTTGCTCCCTCTGCTTGTATTGTTAATGTATGGCTTTGCTTGCGGGTATTCGGTAGAGCCCTGCTCCCTTGCCCATGTGGTTTATTTTGCTTGATAGCATGATTTTATTTTATCTGTATGATTGCAGTTTACTGTATTTTTGCTTGATAGCATGTTATGTTTTCCGTATGATTACTTTTATTCATATTTGGCTTGAGGTTGAGATGAGCTTGTGGAGGCTGATGTCCCACACACATTTCCTCCCTCACTTGCATTTTCATGCATCTTGCTGTATTATTGTTTACTGTTTAAGCTGATGCTTTATCTGTTTCTGTTAATCATTGACATGATCCCTTAGGACTCTCATTTCCTTTGATAAGGAAGTGATGATAGAACTTTAGGTTGAAACCTATGCATGATAACTTCTAAGAGTTCCCTGTTTCAAACTTCAACTATAGGATGAATCCTTGGCATAACAACAGTAGGACTTGATAGTTTCCCTTTAGTTGAGCCTGTTCTCTTCTCATCTCAAAACAGCTTAAGATACAGTAATCATGAATGATATCTTTCGTACGTTACGAGCCTTAAGCTATCTGAGAAAGGATTGTTGGAGAGCTTCTTTTCAACAGTCTGGATGTTTAGTATGGTACCCTTTGGGTGACATGCGACGCATTCACTCTCAGGTCATAGTCTTTAGTGCGATTGAAATTGCAAACAACCATAAAAAACAGTTCTTTCGTAAAATACAGAAAATAAACTTCAAACCTTTTTGCCCCGTGGGCCCGTAAATCAAGGGAAGCTTTTCTGAAGAAAAGAGTGTCGTTAAACTTCAGCGCCACCGCAAACAGGCTTTGTCCCTAACTGCTGGAACTGTTGTTTAACCCTACTCGATAAAAACAGATGAATATGAATCCCCATAATCCGTATCCCGACATACGTAAGCTCTGATCTCTCATACCTGTTGAGATTACGTAGGCACAATACTGATGTATTGGCGAGCCACCTTCCCCGTAACCCGTCGTAGGTCGAACTACGTTGACTCTGATTTATCATTCTCTGATGAGAATACGTAGGCATAAAGTGAGACCCTTTGCCGAGTCATTTTCTTTTCTGTTTAAGCCAGCCTTGATAGGTAGATAGATAAACCAACTCGTCCAGTAAACACAACAAGCGTGGATCCCGTCGAGTACGACGGACGTGAGGGGTGCTAATACCTTCCCCTTGCGTAACCGACTCCCGAACCCAGACAACGGTTGCGATGACCTTGTCTTATACCTTTTCGTTAGGTTTTTCCGATCGTTTCCTTTCCCGCTCTGAGGGATAAATAACGAAAGGTGGTGACTCTTTTGTTTTGCCGGCACCTTATTTTCGCGGAAGGGACAACTGGAGACTCTGCTGGGGACTTGATAGTTTCCTAGGATCCAACGTCCCATATGCGAGTCTGTTTGGGGATCCGACGTCCCCTGCGAGAGTCAATCCTAGCGCTTGTATGATTACTTGTTGGGTTGTGTTTATTTATCGCACTTTATTTCCCGCATTTTACTTTTAGTATGATATGATTATATGTGCTGTTGTGGGAGGGGCATTCTGATGAGTGAGAAGCCAGACCCAGGCTTGAGTGAACATAGCATTAGTTGTGGAAATTAGTGGGCGCGTGCTTGCTTGGCAGGCACTAGTGTCTCATGAAATCCACGCTCAGACGAGGTTCTCCCGGTTGGCTTCTTTTTCAACCCTTTGGGTTGAGGGGGGTTTTTGGTTTGGAGGATTGTCGACTCTGGGGACCGATCATTTGTGATTCAGCCGAGTGAGGCCACTTCATGAGCTGGTGATGCCACACCTTCTGGGTGTCGTATCACCCCTCTTGAATGTCTGTGACGCTGATGAACGCATAGGATGCTGAGCTTGAGTCAGTTTAGGTCCATACCTGTGAGCAGGGTTGGGTTTATTGCAGGAAACTTTGACCTTCAGACTACCTGGTTATCTTGATAGTGAACCAGTTTTGATTGGGATCAGAGGATCTCATTACCAGATGTTTGTTCTTGACAGAGCAGGTTTATGATTGGGATCATAGGATCTCATTACCATATGTTTGTTCTTGACAGAGCAGGTTTATGATTGGGATCAGAGGATCTCATTATCAGATGGTTGTTCTTGATAGAGCAGAGTTTTGGTCCTGTATCAGAGGTCCTTACCATCAGCAGATGTTTGTTCTTGACAGAGCAGAGTTAGGGTCCTGTATCAGAGGTCCTTATTATCAGATGTTTGTTCTTGACAGAGCAGATTTATGGTCCTATATGTGTGTTCTTGACAGAGCAGATCTGTGGTCCGATACCCGGGTTTTCTTCTTATCAGAGAAAGTGGTTGTTCTTGACAGAGCGACATCATGGTTTTGTTGATACCGAATCTCCACAGCACAGTTGCCTTGATCTCCTGCTACATGATTGCATTTTACATGGTTTTGCATACGCATTTGCATTTCATTAACGTGTGTCTGTGTTGCAGGTACCGTTTTCCCCGATCCAGGATTTCTTGCCTCCTATTGTATTGTTATGGGTTCTCTAAGGAAGACCGTGTCTTACAAGCTCCCTGCCCCTGATATGGTTCAGCTGACTGGTTTGATTACTTTAGTAGATGATTCTGTGAGAGATGAGTTCAGAAAGTCCTACGGCAAATTGCTCAGTTTGGTTCGTAAACCTTCTGCGTTCGAGTTGAATGGGTTGCACGCTCTGTTGCAGTTCTACGATCCGCCGTTGAGATGCTTTACTTTCCAGGATTTTGTTCTCGCACCCGTCCTAGAAGAATACATTGATTTGTTAGGTGTGCCTATCAAGAGGCATATGCCTTTTGTTCATATGGACGCTGAGCCTGATCTGGCTAGTCTAGCTCCTTCACTTCATCTGGATGCCTCCGAGTTGGTATTGTCTAATTGGAACAAGATTCCCGGTTTCTCCTTGCAGTTCTTAGTGGGAAAGGCTCAGCAGTGCGCCAAAGACGGATGTTGGGTCATGTTCAATGCCATCCTCGCTCTGTGCATATATGGCATCATTTTGTTCCCCAATATGCCCGACTTTGTAGACTTCGACGCATTTCGCATCTTTGCTTCGGGGAATCCGGTCCCTACCTTGATAGGAGATGTCTACCATTCCATCCACTACAAAAACGAGAACAAAAGGAGCAAGAATGTCTCGTGCTGTGTGTGTTGCACCCCAAAATTTGACCAACATTTATTTTCCCATCAAGTGTTTGCAGGTTGATACCTTCATCAGAAAGTTCAAGAGATCCTCAGAGGAAGTGGATTGAAACCAGGGTTGTGTGCCTCATAGCTTGAGAGTTGTGGGAGCTCCTCAGATGATTCTGAGACTTTGAGAATGAACTTGAAGCTTTGAGAAATACAATTAGATGTCTTGAAAGCCATCATGAAGCCCAGAGAGGTCATTATGCAAGAATTCAGAAGATTCAACCATGAGTGGTAGAATTAGGGTTTTGACTGGGTCAACCCTAGACCAGCTGAAGATTTGGAGAAGGTTGAGACTTAATCCAAGGGCCATGAGATCATGGAATGATGCATAGAGATGTTATAAAGATGATTCCTAGACCAACTCATCATGATTGAGGAGTTTGAGAAGTTTTGAGTTAGGGTTTCTGAGGATTGTCAGTGGAAAAACCCTAATTTGATCCCTATCTTCCAGGCAGTTAGCACTAGATGTGTTTGATATCTCATTTTCCCCACAACATGAATGTTGTAGAGCTTGTTCTAAGCTTTAATTTGAGTGGTGGAAGTCCTTGATAGGAGTTACAGAGCTCAAGTTATGGTTTTGACAAGTTACAGGTCAGTTGATGTGTGTGAATCTGGGTCCTTGAAAGTCACCCAACTTCCAGACAACTTTTGCCCTAGTAGGATGATTATTATGATCTCTTGGTCAACATGAATGTTGAAGAGGATCTTCTTAGCTTTAATTTGAGTGGTAGAAGTCCTTGATTGGATTTGTGGAACTCAACTTATGGTTTGAACAAGGCAGGGGTATTTTGGTCATTTGTTAGTTATAGGTCATTTTAGCCAATGCCTAAAACTCCTATTTCCAAGCCTCAAATGGAAAAACTCAAAGCATGAAAGTTGCTCAAAATGTGATTTTAAGTCTAGAAAGAAGGTCACAAATTGTTGAAAAAGCTCATAGCACAAGATTCCATGATTGGTCAAAAATGAACTAAAAATGACTTATAACTTTGAAAAGTTGAAATTGAAAAGTGTTTTGGAAGATCTACAAATCCAAAATAGGTCATCCAATATATCATTTTGATTGGAAAAAACATTTTGAGAAGATTGGTTTAAGTAGAATTTTCATTTGAGGCTTAAAAAATGAGGTTCCTTTGGAAATTTGTTACTTAAGAAAGAAGGCAATGTTAGAAAACCCTACACAAGCAACCAATACACTTGTTTTTCACTCATCCTCATTCAATAACTCACATAAGGACATTTTGAGACCAAATTGAAGGCTTGAAGCATGGGAGATGAGATAACCAACTTCTCATTCAAGGAGAAATTCATGAAACTTCCACATCATTCTAGATGAATCTAGAGACTTCCATGGATTGTTATAAAAAGAGTGCATTATGGAGAGTCTATGGTTGGTGAAATTGGAGCCAAGTCAGAGGAGAGAGAGAAGTGCATAGCCATTGGAGAAGTTTCTTCAAGTTGAAGCAAGTCAAGAGATCTTTCACTTCAAGCCACCACCTTCACAACAAGTGCAAACAGAAGGTTCTTCACCATTGTAGGGTCTCATTGAAGCCATTTCAAGCCCTGCAAGCATCCCCTCGAGCCTCACCATTAACTTCTTGACAGGTTCTTCTTCACTCTCTATCTCTTAATTTAATGAGTCTTGATTAGTTTTATAGCCATAGAAAGATTGTGTTAGGGTAGAGGATTAATCCCTGAGAATTAGAGCAAGATTGGTGAGGTCTCACACCAGAACCATGAATCTTTGATTTTCCATAGCTATCTGTTTAGGAGGTTTTAGGTAGCATGAATTGGTTTAGAATCACCAGGATAGCATCAAGAACATCTGTAGATCATTATAATGAAGTTTAGTAAGGATTGATATCAGTTGGAAACTGTGAACCGTGTTTGTACCCAGATGTTCAAGGGTTCTGTTTGGATTATTCAAGAGGAGTTAGAAGAAACTGGTCGTACCATTGTAATCTAGGAATCTAGTAGGCCATTTTTCATTTTTAAAGCGAGTCCAACCGTGGCGTGTGGAGGGAGATAGGAGAACTCGAAGGTTTGCGCATGGAGGTGGGGGTTCTGAAACCCTAGGTCCCATTTGGGGACGATGAAGAGCAGCCGTTGGATCCTCTCTAATATTTGACAATTTATTCCAATCGTGCGGTCGTGGATGCGTCTGAGAAAGAGAGGGAAGATTTGAATCTAAATGAAACGCAGCCGTTTCATTAAAGGGGCGTTCTGGGCCCAGAATTCTATCCCCACCCCCCTTATTTGCTGGCCCAACCAATATAACTAGCGCGTATTTCTTAATGCACCCCCTCCCTTTATTTCATTTTATTTCTTTTTAATTGTCTTTTAATATTTTCTGTTTTTGAATAATTCATAAAAATAGTTAAAAAATGATTTTTAATTTCTTCTTTTTTCTATGAGTAGATTAAAATGAGTAGAAAATTATAAAAATAAAATTGAGATTTTATTTTTATGTTTGATATTTTTATTAGATTTTCCAATTAAATAGCTTTTTAATTGTTTCATTTTGATATTTGATTTTGTAGGAATTGTTTTAGTACTTTCCATTAATCTTTTTTACCCATTCTTTTTGGTGCAATTAGATGATTAGTCATACTTCCCCATAGGATTTTTTCTAGATTTTTTAGAATTAATTTTGATTAGTTTAATTAGGGTTGACTTAGGATAGTCTAATTAGGGTTAGAATTGTGCATAGGTGATGATTCCTTTCTTTGATTGAGTTTTATCTTGATTTTTAGGTAGAAACCTTTATAGATGTTATGAGAAGGTGTTGAGGACCCTTGTGATTAATTGTTAGATTTTTTCTCATTAGTCTAGTATTTTTAGGTATTGTCTGAAGTTGCCTGATGATTTGGTTTGTTCAGTGGGTTATCTGATCATCTGTGGGGATCTTTCTGAGGAATTTGCTGAAGGGCTTGTGTTGCCTTGAGGATATTGATGGGGAGCATCATGAAAAGGAGCTTGTAGATCAAGATGCAGAGACCCAGAGCTTGGTTGATGCCCTGTCTGTGAGGTTTGAGAGCCTGAAGTTTGAAGGAAGTTCATGGTACTTTCCTGAGGAAGGCACTATGAATGACTTTCATTCTTCCTTCTCACCTCTTTCTCAAGTATCCAATGATGTTGGAGCCAACTTGTGAGTTTAATTTCTCCTGAGGAGGAAGGTAAACTGATCACTTGTTGTTGAGCCACATGGGATACAACTCCTAAGTGGAAGCCTCCTAGTACTTTCCTGAGGAAGGTCCTATGAGTCTATTCACTTAGTTCCACTAGTTGATCTAGGATTTCTCAAGTATCCAATGATGTTGGAGCCAACTTGTGAGTTTAATTTCTCCTGAGGAGGAATGTAAACTGATCACAGTTGTTGAGCCACCTAGGATACAACTCCTAAGTGGAGGCCTCCTAGTACTTTCCTGAGGAATGTCCTATGAGTCTATTCATTTAGTTCCACTAGTTCATATAGGATTTTCTAAATATCCAGTGATGTTGGAGCCTGCTTGTGAGTTTAATCTCTCCTGAGGAGGGATGTAAACTGATCACAGTGGTTGAGCCACATAGGGTATGACTCCTGAGTATGCACCTCCTAGTGTTCTCCTGAGGAAGACACTATGAGCTTGCTTGCTTAGCTCCCTTTCTTTGGTAAGCTTATTCTGAAGCTTGAAGACTGGGAATGATTTCTCCTGCTTAGGGTTCTGCTTGAGAATTTTGCTTAGGTTTGCTTAGATCCTGTGATTAGGGTTAGGGTTAGAGAATAGATGATTCTTTCTCATGTGAGTTTTGTTTGCCTGATAGCACTTCATTTCCTTTACCTATTCATTGCTTGATAGCATGGTGATTATTACTGTTATTGCATGACTGGCTTGAGGTTGAGATGAGCTTGTGGAGGCTGAAGCCCCACACACATTTCCTCCCTCACTTGCATTGCATGCATTTTACTGTTTAAACTGATGTTTTTGTCTGTATTCTATGTATCATTGACATGATCCCTTAGGACTCTCATTTTTCTGATGAGGATTTGATGATAGACTTTTAGGTTGAAACCTATGCATGACAACATCTAGGAGTTCCCTGTTCAAACCTCAACCATAGGATGAATCCATGGCATGATAACAGTAGGACTTGATAGTCTCCCTCCTAGTTGAGCCATATTTTCAGTAGTTTCCCGAACTACGTTTGCTCTGATCTTTCATACCAGATGAAAGTACGTAGGCATAGGATGCGATATCCTGGCGAGCAACCTTTCCCCCGTTTAGACGTAGGCAGCCGAACTACGTTGACTCTGATTTCTCATTCTCTGATGAGAATACGTAGGCATAAAGCGCGACGCTTTGCCGAGTCATTTTTCTTTTCTTTTTCAGCCATCCTTGATAGGTAGATAGATTATAACCAACCCGTCCAAGTAAACAAACAAGCGAGGATCCCGTCGAGTACGACGGACGTGAGGGGTGCTAATACCTTCCCCTTGCGTAACCGACTCCCGAACCCAGACAATGGTTGCGATGACCTTGTCTTACCCGTTTTCGTCAGGTTTTTCCGATCGTTTCCTTTCCCGCTCTGAGGGATAAATAACGAAAGGTGGCGACTCTTCTGTTTTGCCGGCACCTTATTTTCGCGCAAGCGACAGCTGGCGACTCTGCTGGGGACGAAAGCATCTAGGGACTTTTCCCATCCCTTATGCTGGGACCGTTTCCCATCCCCTACGCGAGTCAATCCTATCGTTTGTGTGTTTGCTTGTTGGGTTGCGTTTGTTTATCGCATCTTTGCTTCTCGCATTTTACTTCCCGCATTTTATTTCCCGCATTTTATTTCCAGTTTGATATGATTATCTGTGCTGCTGTGGGAGAGGGATGTTACTGTGAGTGAAAAGCCGGACCTGGGCTTTGAGTACACACCTAGATATAGTTGCGGAGAAGTAGTAGACGAACCTGTCTGTTGAACAGGCACAGTTCCCTACGAAAATCTGCGCTCAGACGAGATTCTTGCAGAGGTGCTCCTTTCCGGTCCTGAGGATCTGAGGGGAGTCCAGACATGAGGATTGTCGACTCTGGGGACCGATCATTTGGAAGTCAGCTAAGAGAGGCCTCTTCATGACTTGACGATGCCACTCCTTCTGGGAATCGTATTGTCACTCATGAATGTCTGTGACGCTGACGACCGCATAGGATGCCGTACCTTTGTCCGTGGATTAGGTCCATCATACCTGTGAGTGGGGTCGGGATATTGCAGGAAACTTATACCTTCAGACCACCTGGTTTTCTTGACAGTAAATCAGTTATGTTGGGTTCTCAGTTGCAGATATGTTCTTGACAGAACGAGAATTTGATCAGAGGATCTTATCATCAGGTGTTTGTTTGTTCTTGATAGAGCAGGTTCCGATCAGAGTATTGTTATCAGAGGTTTGTTCTTGATGGAACAGATTTTTGAGTGAGGTCTGAGGATCTCGTCAGCAGTTGTTATTTTGTTCTTGATGGGGCAGGTTTTGAGTGAGGATCTCATCAGCAGCCGTGTATTTGTTCTTGAGAGGGCAGATTTGTGATTTGGGGTCTGAAGACTTCTCCAACAGATATTCCTTGATCTTGCATCCAGGGTTTTTCATTATCAGGCCTTCGTTCTTGTCAGAGCAGAATCTTGATCTCGATCCTACCAGATGGTTATTCACAACAGATCAGATCAGTGGGTTTACACCGGGGTTTCCTTCTCAGCAGTGACTGTTGACATCGAATCTCCACAGCAGCCACCTGGATATATTGTTGCATGCCTGCATTTTGCATTAGCTTGCATAATCATTCCATTAGCGTGTGTCTGTGAGGTTGCTGTCTCCATGATGGGGCCTAGATTCTTCCCCTTATTATTATCAGCAGATGCCAGGACCGGGGAAATCTCTCAAGCACACAGACTCACGCATGCATTTGCATGAAGCATTCTTGCATGACATACATTCTGTTGCTTTTCCTAACCTTTGATCTTGACAGGTTTTTCAGGTACTCAGGTTCCGAGCTGCTTTCAATCTCCAGGATTGATCAAAGATTCATCCACCGTTACTCGACTCGCGCCAATCAAACGAGAATCATGGACCAGGTACAATCAGATGTTCAGGAGCTTCGTGAAAGGATGGATCGTTTTATGGAGTTGATGCAAGTAGTTGCGAACGGGCAAGAGCAACTTCGTACTTTGGTTCAACCTCTCATCTCCAGGGTTGACAGCAATGGAATTCTTCACGGCGGGGCCGTACCCACTCCTCCTCCTCAAGTGGATACTCCTCAGAACGTTGTTCCTGCTACCGGGGGCAACGGTAGTGCTAACGGCAATCTTATGAATAATCTCGGACTTAACGCGGCGGGCGCCGTCAATGGTGGTTTGGGAGCCAATGTTAATGTTGGTGCAGGAAATATGGTGGTGCCTCAACCGTGGCTGGAGGACCATCAGGACGACATTTTCTCTCAGAGAGGTGTAGAGGCTGAGTTGACTGCTGAAGCTAGACTCAGGTTCAAGGCACTGGAAGATAAAATGAGAGATATAGAAAATCAGAATACATTGGGCGTTGACATGTCCAAACTTGGGCTGATTGCCGACTTTAAAGTACCTCACAAGTTTAAGGTGCCTATCTTTGAGAAGTATAGAGGCACTACTTGTCCCCGTGTTCATCTCCGATCGTATTACAGGAAGATGTCTGCTTACTCTGATGATGAGAAGTTGCTGATGCACTTCTTTCAGGATAGTCTTTCTGGCCCATCGCTTGAATGGTATATGGGTTTGGAACCCGCTGCTGTGCGAACGTGGAAAGATCTCGCTGAAGCATTTGTTCTCCACTATCAGTATAATAGCGACTTGGCTCCCAACCGAGTTCAGCTTCAGAATCTCTCGCAGCGTAGCAATGAAAGCTTCAAAGAGTACGCCCAGCGGTGGCGTGAATTGGCTGCTCGGGTTCAACCGCCGATGGTTGAGCGTGAGTTGGTACAGATGTTCGTGGCTACTCTTCCCGGAGTCTATTATGAGAAGTTGGTTAGTGGCATGTCCGGGACATTCTCGGCCCTCATCACTTTGGGCGAGCATGTTGAAAATGGTATAAAGATCGGCAAGATTCAAGGCGAATCATCCTCATCTGGAGGAGCCAGCAAGAAACCTTATACTGGCAAACGCCGAGAGGGCGATGCCAGTGCTGTCTCTAATGCTAGGAGAAAGGGCAAGGGCCCTCAGTCTCAGATCGCTAGCATAAACATCCCAGTTGCTCCCCCGCAGCCGCAGCAGCAGCCTCAGCAACAGAATAATCCGGGATATAAGAAATATCAGCATCGGGGTCCCCTGGCAAACCGTCATTTGGAAACTCCTCCCATGTCGTATGCCCAGCTTCTGCAGACGTTGCTTCAGCTCCAACTAGTTCAGAAGAGGACGCTAGCTCCCTTGACAGGGGCACCACCACCGGGGTACGATGCTAATGCTACTTGTGAATTTCATTCGGGGGCACCTGGCCATACGGTTGAGAATTGCAAAGCTTTTAAGCATAAGGTCCAGGACATGATTGACGCCAAGATAATAAATTTTTCTGACAACGTGCCCAACGTCACCAAGAATCCCATGCCTCACCACAGGGGGGGCGGAGTAAATGCTATTATCTCTGAAGAGAATTTAGACCTGCTGACTGATGTCAGAGAGTTGAAGACGCCGTTGGTTTTTGTTAAAGCTAAGCTGCTGAAGAAAGGTTTCTTTCCCGGATGTGGGGAATTTTGTATGGCATGTGCTACACGTCCTGATGGGTGTGAGCAGTTGAGTGAAGGTATCCAGAGTCTGATGACCGAGGGTATTTTGCAGTTTAGTCGAAGCATTGAGAATGCGTCAGGGGAAGTCGTGCTGAAGCAGGCTGACGAAGTTGCTACCATCACCATTCCTCGCCACCCTATCACCATTTCTGCACCTCGTCCACCTACTATCACCATCACCAGGGCTGGACCAATCCCATTTGAGAGTACCAACGCCGTTCCATGGCATTATGGCGCTGAAGTGTATTGTAATGGCCAGAAGGTAGAGATTGAGCCGCCCAGATCGACTGCGCAGAATCTTGCTGAGGCCAGTGGCATCACCAGAAGTGGCAGAGTGTTCGCGCCGGCAGAGGGTGCGGCAGAGAAGGTAGTCAGGGCTGATGCTGCTGATAAAGGCAAAGGTAAAGCCGTTGAAGAGGTTCCTGCAGGGGCAGAGAAAGACTTGTTGGTTAAAGACGCAGAAGAGTTCATGCGACTGATCAGGAAAAGTGACTACAAGATTGTAGATCACCTTCACCAGACTCCGTCGAAGATCTCAATTCTCAACCTGTTGCTGTGTTCTGAAGCACACCGCAACGCGTTGCTGAAAGTATTGAATGCTGCGTACGTGCCGCAGGAGATATCCGTTAATCAACTTGAGGAAGTAGTAGCCCATGTCAACGCTGGTAATGGGCTGGGCTTTACAGATTTGGAGCTGACGCCCAAAGGAAGAGATCACAACCATGCCTTGCACATCTCGATAGAGTGCAGGGGCACGATTATGTCACATGTCCTAGTAGATACGGGCTCCTCGCTGAATGTGCTTCCGAAGAAAGCACTAATGAAGTTGGATACCCGGGGACTGCTGTGCACGCCCAGTGATCTGGTCGTGAAGGCTTTTGACGGAACCAAACGCCACGTCTTTGGAGAATTGACCCTGCCGATTCAAGTCGGTCCAGAGACGTTTAATGCAGTGTTCTATATTATGGATATCATGCCCGCCTATAGTTGCCTCTTAGGTCGGCCGTGGATTCATGCTGCTGGTGCCGTAACGTCCACGTTGCATCAGAAGCTTAAATATGCTGTTGGGGGCAGCATAGTGACGGTTTGCGGAGAGGAGGACATCATGGTAAGCCACCTGTCGTCCTTCAAGTATGTCGAAATGGATGGCGAGATCCATGAGACTCTTTGCCAGGCGTTTGAGACCGTCAAGGTGAAGGAGGTAGCTCCCATTGTTGCAGAGAAGCAAGAGGTGAACCTCTCTTCGTTTAAGGAAGCTAGAGCCGTTGTCGAAGCTGGTTCTACCCCAGGCTGGGGGCACGTCTTGGATATACCATTCAAACAGGATAAGTTTGGATTGGGATATTCTCCTGAAGCTGAAGCTTCAACTTCTTCTGGTAGCTCATCTCGTGGAAAGGGGCCGATCCTATTCACCAAAGGAGGAGTAATATTCGAAAGTGTCAACGCAGCGTCAGAGGACAGCGGAGACAGTGACTGTGATCTCGATGCCTGGATTCAACCGAGCAAGCCAGGCGAGCGCCTTCACAACTGGACCATCAAGAAGATTGTTCAGAAGATGGTTGTGACGTATAAAGATTGGCACGAGATGCTGCCGTTTGCCTTGCACGGTTATCGTACGACGGTGCGTACGTCGACCGGGGCAACTCCTTTCTCCTTGGTGTACGGTATGGAAGCTGTCCTACCGCTAGAAGTGGAGATTCCCTCTTTGCGAGTTTTGGTTGATGTGAAACTTGATGAGGCAGAATGGGTGACGAATCGCCTGAACCAGCTCAGCCTGATGGACGAGAAGAGGCTAGCATCGATTGCATTTGGTCGCCTGTACCAAAGCCGAATGAAGAAAGCTTATGATAAGAAGGTGCGTCCTCGAAGCTTTCAGACGGGTGATCTCGTCCTGAAGAAGATTCTTCCACCACATTCCGATCACCGGGGCAAGTGGACTCCGAATTACGAAGGGCCGTATGTCGTCAGCAAGGTCTTCTCGGGAGGAGCTTTGTTGTTATCCACGATGGATGGTGAAGATTTTGCATCCCCGGTGAACGCGGACGCAGTTAAAAAATACTTTGCTTGAAAGCGACCCGCTGGACAAAAAAGAAAGAGTCCAGGCAAAAAAGGGGCATCCCGGCGAACCAAAAACAGAATAAAAGGTTCGGGCAAAAATTAGGGATATATTGAAAAAATGTACACCCGCGAAGTCGAAAACCTACACTGGGCGGCTTCGGCAAAAAAGGGTATCCCGGTGAACTGAAAACCCGAAAGGGCGGTTCACGCAAAAGTTAGGGATTTAAATAAGCAAATGACTGCGTTCCGCGTATGGACTTTCATTGTTTAGTGGTTCGGAAGACCTGAGGGCCGTTTATCTGAATCAATCTCTTCCAAAGCTGAAGCGTCGGAGAAGTATCGAAGTCGAGTGGGTCTTAGAGGGATCAACTCATGGTGTTCGTCTACGCCTCGATTGCCGACATTTGTATATACTGATGTATATTTATGTTTTCTTTTTTGCGCGGCTTCCTCATTTCAGGAGCTTGCCTCTGTTGTAAAACATTTTTGCCCATTCAGGGGTTCACCATCAATAAAATGCACATTATTCAGCAATTCTACTTGTCTGTTTTGCATTTATCTGTTTTGTTTGCGAATGATAACGCCGATGTGTTTTTTTGATAAAATGCACATACATAAACTTGCGGGCCTAAGCCCATTGATTGTTGAAACAATTAACTAACTAAACACTATCACGAGATAATAACCCTGATAGGTCCCTTTGAGGAGGGTATCTTGTCTGTTTGTTTGTGTTGTTGCAGGTGTAGTACCTCGCCAGAAGATGTGCCGTGCGTATCCCCGAAGAAGGATGAGTCCTCCTTCTCCAGCAGAGTTCGGTAGTCTCTCCTCCGCCGAATCAGAATCAGATAGTGAGCATTGATATGTCTTCCCCAGGTAGAGGTGATTCTCTTCCCCAAACAGACGCATCCTGAAGGAACGTCACCTCATCAGCTGAGTTAAGCGCCGAAGAATGATTGAGTACCGTAGCTCGTCTTTCCCCAGCACCGGGTCACAAGTGCAGAGTTCATAGAAGTGTTCGGGAGCTGAAGCTCGTGTTTCCCCAGTAAAGTCACTAAAGCAGGATTTTCCCCCGCACCGGGTCACAAGTGCAGGTTTCGCAGGAAGCTAGTCGTATGCCGAAGTATGCAGTAACTGATAGTGCCAGACTGAAGTCTCCAGCAGAATTGAGATTCCCCATCAGAGCCGTATTCTCTCCTGAAGTTGGACGATTCCTTCTTCCCCAGTAGAGTGTTGGAACAGCTGATGTTGTATTCCCCGGCAGAGTTGTACTCTCCCCCGAAGTCAGATGGTTCTTTCTTCCCCAGCAGAATTGAAATTCCCCATCAGGGTCGTACTCTTCAGTGAAGTAGAGTGATTTCTCTCCCCGGCTGAGTCCGCAGAAAAGCAGAATCCTTGGAGGTTGATCAGATCATGATTAATTCTCCCCAGCAGAGCATGGAGCAGCCGATGCTGTATTTCCCCAGAGTCGTACTCTATCCAGTAAAGCAGAATGATTTCTCCCTCCTCAGCCGAGTTTGCAGATGTCCAAGAGATCCGAGTCCTTGGAAGTTGATCAGATCATGATTGGTTTTTCCCCAGTGGAGTGTTGAGCAGCTGAAGTTGGTTCCCCACAGAGGTGGTATCCCCAGAAGAGTAGCCGCGACGGCCGCACATTTCATTCTCGCGTTTGGTATCAGCAGATCCAAGTTCTCGTAGAGCTTCATCCCCTGCAGCAGTCCGCTGAAGTTATTCCCCTGCAGCAGTTCGCGGAAGATTGATTCCCCAGGCAGAGCCTAATTGATATTGGCGTGTTCACATTCTCCTCAGCAGGATGATTCCTCTACCTGAGTGGTTCTTTCTCCTTGACAGGAGGATTCCCCCCTCGGCATTTATTTTGCTGACGGGATCGCATTATTGTGCATAATTGCACGTCATTGTGCACGATTGCATAACATTGAGCACGATTGCATAGCATTAAGCATGAGTGCATGGCATTGAGCATGATTGCATAGCAGAAGCATATGCATCATAAGCATGACCTAGGTCATTATCATCCTTGTTGAACAGGTGTATCCCCAAAAGACCAGTTGCTCAGGACAATTCCTGATATTCTCTCCAACAAGGTCGCTTTCTTAAGATGATTCTTAAAGACCCCGGTGTGATCCCCGCAGTCGCTCGCTCAAGATGATTTTTGAGATCCCCAGCGAAGTCGTCGGTTCGAGATGATTCTCAAACCCCTCAGCAGGGTCATTTGCTTAAGACGATTCTTAAGACCTCAGTACAGCTTCCCGAGTGGTTCGCCTAGTATGATACTTGAGTTCCCCAATAGCGCCTCCAGCAGGAGTTGCCTAGGAAGATTCCTGGAATTCCCAACAGAATGTTTGCTCCAGAAAGGTTATTAGTTCAAGACGATTCTTGAAGACGCCCGCTGGATCTGTTTGGTCAAGATGATTCTTGAAGTCCAGAGTAGCATGATATGTATGCTCCAACAACGATGTCTAATCTGAAGATGGATTTCGTAAGCGCCAGAGGGCGATACCAGAAGGTTCCTGTGAAGCCAGATTTCCGTGTGGATGAAGCAACGGGTGGCTGAAGATAAGGTTCCAAAGGTTGTAGATACAACAGAGTGATTCGTGTGAGTCTGAAGACCAAGTCAGTTGTCCTGAGGTGATGATTGAGCGCGATCAAGTGAATGATACGTCTTCTGATTGAAGTCGAAGATGTTTTTCCAGCTGAAGCGGAGTTTTGCCTGTATGCAAAGCGTTTGAATCCCCGTAGAGTCATGAATGGCTCAAAATACCATTTCTCTGACTGAAGTCACAGATTTCCTAAGCTGAAGCGAAGGTGCCTAAGGGCAAGGTTATCCCCCAAGGTCATGAATGACCTAGGATTCATTTTTTCGGACTGAAGGCCGAAGTATATCCCTGACTGAAGTCACGGATACTATATAGCAGAGGTGGAGTTGCCTGAAGGCATATCCATGTATCCTTGAAGGCCAAGGACCATTTCTTCAGACTGAAGTCGAAGATACCTCCTGCAGAGTTGCCATCCTTGAAGGCCAAGGATGCTTATCTTCAGAAGTACTTGAAGATCTTTTCTAGCTGAAGCTGGAAGTGGCCAGGGGCCAGGGTTTCATATAGCTTTGATGTTAAAGTTCTACGGTGGGCAGTGTGCAGTAGTATTCGGATGTTCGTTATGGTGCTGAGGGTGAACCCCAGACCAGAGTGTGCTCGGCTAAGTCTCTCATTCCCAGCGGAGTAGTTTCAAATACGCAAGTGTACCTTTTGTTCCATTTACCAGGGGTGAACCCCAGGTCAGATTATGATTTGTTCGACGGCAGTGTCGGGCTCTTTAAATCCCCAACAGAGATGATGTTTGTACGACGGCGATGTCGAGTGTCTCTCAGAGCGATGTTTGCTTCCGACGGCGATGTCAGATTCAGTTTTCCAGCAGCAATGTTGGGTATGTTAGAAGATTCAGCTCTCCAGCGGCGAGGTTGGGTGTTGTGGTTGTCTGAAGGCAACGTCAGAAGAATTTAATGTGGATAACTGACGGTGATGTCAGGTCGATATGTCTCCAGCTAGTTGTTGAGCAGCTAGTGTTGCAGTATTCAAAGATTTGTTCCCCGCAGAGTACCGTGTGCTCGTGCAGTTGGCAAATTTTCGGGTTTACCGATATTCAACCGTCTCGCACCTTGATTGGTTGAGAGCCGTTCGCTTCTCACCCAGTCAGGTTCAAGCCGTTTGAATAGGGGCAGCTGTTGCACCCCAAAATTTGACCAACATTTATTTTCCCATCAAGTGTTTGCAGGTTGATACCTTCATCAGAAAGTTCAAGAGATCCTCAGAGGAAGTGGATTGAAACCAGGGTTGTGTGCCTCATAGCTTGAGAGTTGTGGGAGCTCCTCAGATGATTCTGAGACTTTGAGAATGAACTTGAAGCTTTGAGAAATACAATTAGATGTCTTGAAAGCCATCATGAAGCCCAGAGAGGTCATTATGCAAGAATTCAGAAGATTCAACCATGAGTGGTAGAATTAGGGTTTTGACTGGGTCAACCCTAGACCAGCTGAAGATTTGGAGAAGGTTGAGACTTAATCCAAGGGCCATGAGATCATGGAATGATGCATAGAGATGTTATAAAGATGATTCCTAGACCAACTCATCATGATTGAGGAGTTTGAGAAGTTTTGAGTTAGGGTTTCTGAGGATTGTCAGTGGAAAAACCCTAATTTGATCCCTATCTTCCAGGCAGTTAGCACTAGATGTGTTTGATATCTCATTTTCCCCACAACATGAATGTTGTAGAGCTTGTTCTAAGCTTTAATTTGAGTGGTGGAAGTCCTTGATAGGAGTTACAGAGCTCAAGTTATGGTTTTGACAAGTTACAGGTCAGTTGATGTGTGTGAATCTGGGTCCTTGAAAGTCACCCAACTTCCAGACAACTTTTGCCCTAGTAGGATGATTATTATGATCTCTTGGTCAACATGAATGTTGAAGAGGATCTTCTTAGCTTTAATTTGAGTGGTAGAAGTCCTTGATTGGATTTGTGGAACTCAACTTATGGTTTGAACAAGGCAGGGGTATTTTGGTCATTTGTCAGTTATAGGTCATTTTAGCCAATGCCTAAAACTCCTATTTCCAAGCCTCAAATGGAAAAACTCAAAGCATGAAAGTTGCTCAAAATGTGATTTTAAGTCTAGAAAGAAGGTCACAAATTGTTGAAAAAGCTCATAGCACAAGATTCCATGATTGGTCAAAAATGAACTAAAAATGACTTATAACTTTGAAAAGTTGAAATTGAAAAGTGTTTTGGAAGATCTACAAATCCAAAATAGGTCATCCAATATATCATTTTGATTGGAAAAAACATTTTGAGAAGATTGGTTTAAGTAGAATTTTCATTTGAGGCTTAAAAAATGAGGTTCCTTTGGAAATTTGTTACTTAAGAAAGAAGGCAATGTTAGAAAACCCTACACAAGCAACCAATACACTTGTTTTTCACTCATCCTCATTCAATAACTCACATAAGGACATTTTGAGACCAAATTGAAGGCTTGAAGCATGGGAGATGAGATAACCAACTTCTCATTCAAGGAGAAATTCATGAAACTTCCACATCATTCTAGATGAATCTAGAGACTTCCATGGATTGTTATAAAAAGAGTGCATTATGGAGAGTCTATGGTTGGTGAAATTGGAGCCAAGTCAGAGGAGAGAGAGAAGTGCATAGCCATTGGAGAAGTTTCTTCAAGTTGAAGCAAGTCAAGAGATCTTTCACTTCAAGCCACCACCTTCACAACAAGTGCAAACAGAAGGTTCTTCACCATTGTAGGGTCTCATTGAAGCCATTTCAAGCCCTGCAAGCATCCCCTCGAGCCTCACCATTAACTTCTTGACAGGTTCTTCTTCACTCTCTATCTCTTAATTTAATGAGTCTTGATTAGTTTTATAGCCATAGAAAGATTGTGTTAGGGTAGAGGATTAATCCCTGAGAATTAGAGCAAGATTGGTGAGGTCTCACACCAGAACCATGAATCTTTGATTTTCCATAGCTATCTGTTTAGGAGGTTTTAGGTAGCATGAATTGGTTTAGAATCACCAGGATAGCATCAAGAACATCTGTAGATCATTATAATGAAGTTTAGTAAGGATTGATATCAGTTGGAAACTGTGAACCGTGTTTGTACCCAGATGTTCAAGGGTTCTGTTTGGATTATTCAAGAGGAGTTAGAAGAAACTGGTCGTACCATTGTAATCTAGGAATCTAGTAGGCCATTTTTCATTTTTAAAGCGAGTCCAACCGTGGCGTGTGGAGGGAGATAGGAGAACTCGAAGGTTTGCGCATGGAGGTGGGGGTTCTGAAACCCTAGGTCCCATTTGGGGACGATGAAGAGCAGCCGTTGGATCCTCTCTAATATTTGACAATTTATTCCAATCGTGCGGTCGTGGATGCGTCTGAGAAAGAGAGGGAAGATTTGAATCTAAATGAAACGCAGCCGTTTCATTAAAGGGGCGTTCTGGGCCCAGAATTCTATCCCCACCCCCCTTATTTGCTGGCCCAACCAATATAACTAGCGCGTATTTCTTAATGCACCCCCTCCCTTTATTTCATTTTATTTCTTTTTAATTGTCTTTTAATATTTTCTGTTTTTGAATAATTCATAAAAATAGTTAAAAAATGATTTTTAATTTCTTCTTTTTTCTATGAGTAGATTAAAATGAGTAGAAAATTATAAAAATAAAATTGAGATTTTATTTTTATGTTTGATATTTTTATTAGATTTTCCAATTAAATAGCTTTTTAATTGTTTCATTTTGATATTTGATTTTGTAGGAATTGTTTTAGTACTTTCCATTAATCTTTTTTACCCATTCTTTTTGGTGCAATTAGATGATTAGTCATACTTCCCCATAGGATTTTTTCTAGATTTTTTAGAATTAATTTTGATTAGTTTAATTAGGGTTGACTTAGGATAGTCTAATTAGGGTTAGAATTGTGCATAGGTGATGATTCCTTTCTTTGATTGAGTTTTATCTTGATTTTTAGGTAGAAACCTTTATAGATGTTATGAGAAGGTGTTGAGGACCCTTGTGATTAATTGTTAGATTTTTTCTCATTAGTCTAGTATTTTTAGGTATTGTCTGAAGTTGCCTGATGATTTGGTTTGTTCAGTGGGTTATCTGATCATCTGTGGGGATCTTTCTGAGGAATTTGCTGAAGGGCTTGTGTTGCCTTGAGGATATTGATGGGGAGCATCATGAAAAGGAGCTTGTAGATCAAGATGCAGAGACCCAGAGCTTGGTTGATGCCCTGTCTGTGAGGTTTGAGAGCCTGAAGTTTGAAGGAAGTTCATGGTACTTTCCTGAGGAAGGCACTATGAATGACTTTCATTCTTCCTTCTCACCTCTTTCTCAAGTATCCAATGATGTTGGAGCCAACTTGTGAGTTTAATTTCTCCTGAGGAGGAAGGTAAACTGATCACTTGTTGTTGAGCCACATGGGATACAACTCCTAAGTGGAAGCCTCCTAGTACTTTCCTGAGGAAGGTCCTATGAGTCTATTCACTTAGTTCCACTAGTTGATCTAGGATTTCTCAAGTATCCAATGATGTTGGAGCCAACTTGTGAGTTTAATTTCTCCTGAGGAGGAATGTAAACTGATCACAGTTGTTGAGCCACCTAGGATACAACTCCTAAGTGGAGGCCTCCTAGTACTTTCCTGAGGAATGTCCTATGAGTCTATTCATTTAGTTCCACTAGTTCATATAGGATTTTCTAAATATCCAGTGATGTTGGAGCCTGCTTGTGAGTTTAATCTCTCCTGAGGAGGGATGTAAACTGATCACAGTGGTTGAGCCACATAGGGTATGACTCCTGAGTATGCACCTCCTAGTGTTCTCCTGAGGAAGACACTATGAGCTTGCTTGCTTAGCTCCCTTTCTTTGGTAAGCTTATTCTGAAGCTTGAAGACTGGGAATGATTTCTCCTGCTTAGGGTTCTGCTTGAGAATTTTGCTTAGGTTTGCTTAGATCCTGTGATTAGGGTTAGGGTTAGAGAATAGATGATTCTTTCTCATGTGAGTTTTGTTTGCCTGATAGCACTTCATTTCCTTTACCTATTCATTGCTTGATAGCATGGTGATTATTACTGTTATTGCATGACTGGCTTGAGGTTGAGATGAGCTTGTGGAGGCTGAAGCCCCACACACATTTCCTCCCTCACTTGCATTGCATGCATTTTACTGTTTAAACTGATGTTTTTGTCTGTATTCTATGTATCATTGACATGATCCCTTAGGACTCTCATTTTTCTGATGAGGATTTGATGATAGTCTTTTAGGTTGAAACCTATGCATGACAACATCTAGGAGTTCCCTGTTCAAACCTCAACCATAGGATGAATCCATGGCATGATAACAGTAGGACTTGATAGTCTCCCTCCTAGTTGAGCCATATTTTCAGTAGTTTCCCGAACTACGTTTGCTCTGATCTTTCATACCAGATGAAAGTACGTAGGCATAGGATGCGATATCCTGGCGAGCAACCTTTCCCCCGTTTAGACGTAGGCAGCCGAACTACGTTGACTCTGATTTCTCATTCTCTGATGAGAATACGTAGGCATAAAGCGCGACGCTTTGCCGAGTCATTTTTCTTTTCTTTTTCAGCCATCCTTGATAGGTAGATAGATTATAACCAACCCGTCCAAGTAAACAAACAAGCGAGGATCCCGTCGAGTACGACGGACGTGAGGGGTGCTAATACCTTCCCCTTGCGTAACCGACTCCCGAACCCAGACAATGGTTGCGATGACCTTGTCTTACCCGTTTTCGTCAGGTTTTTCCGATCGTTTCCTTTCCCGCTCTGAGGGATAAATAACGAAAGGTGGCGACTCTTCTGTTTTGCCGGCACCTTATTTTCGCGCAAGCGACAGTGTGCCCCTGCTTTATAGATGGCTTGATAGTCATCTACCCAAGAGGGGTCCCTTTGCTTCGTCTGCAGCCACAACTGAGTGGTCCGAGCGTTTGATGAGTTTATCTGCAGAGGATATTGACTGGTTTGACAAAGATAAGTTGGGTACCGAGATTATCTTCAGCTGCAGCGGATTTCCGAACGTGCCTTTGATAGGTAGGAAGGGCTGTATAAACTACAATCCGTCTTTGCTGGTCTGACAGTTCGCGTATGCTTTGAGAGCTCCGCCGAAGGATGAAGAGGTGCAGGAATCTTTGTACCTCACTGGTCTTCTAGAGGGGGATCTGTTATCTAAGCTTCAGCACGCTTGGAATGGCATCTGTAAGAGGGGAAAGCCGTTGCTAGGTAAGAGTAATAGCCATGCCTACGCTCCGTATGTAACTTGGATCAGAGCCAGAGCAGATGCCATAGGGATGTCGTTTCTTCCTGCCAAGCCAGAAAGCCCTCCAGTGATTGAGGAGCCTACTACCGTGTCCATTCAGCAGCATAATCGGGTGTTAGCTGAGCGAGATGAATTGAAAAGGGCAAACGAAGAACTGGAGAAAGAATTGGCTCAGCTCCGAAGCGAGAGAAATGAAGCCGTTTATTCCTTCAAGAGGCAGACCGAGCTGGCGAACCAGCTGGGGACAGATTTGACTAAGCAGATAGCCGAGCGTGAAGGCATGGGTCAAGACTTCAAAGCTGTCAACGACGTACTGGCTACGAAGAAGCAGCACTTGGACGAAGCATATCGGAGGATATCCAAGTTCAACCAGCACTGGAAGGCCTCCCTAGCCACCAGGAAAGAGCGGGAGGGTAAGCTGATGCTGCAGATCTCCAAGCTGGAAGCCCAGGTGAAGGCTAGTGAGAAGAGGTTTGATGAAGAAACCGCTCGCAGATATGCCACTGAAGGCCAGCTCAACAGAGCTCTCGCTAACCTGAAGGAGCGCAAACTGACGTTTGAGTTCAAGAAGCGGAAGCTAGAAGATTGTTTCGGTGAAGGAGCATGGGAAGATTCGGTCGAAGGTCTTCAATATACTATTGTGCAGAGGGAGTTTCTCGTCGAGGGGTTACTCACCCTGCCTGATCATCCAGAAACGAATGAGTTGTAAGAAGAGTATCGCGCCCGTGGCCGTGCTTGACTGTTTGTATTCCTTTTGTTTTGATCATTGTTGTATGCTGACCATCACCAGGCTTGTTGGTCGAGGTCATGCTATTGATTCTGCTTGTACTCACTGATGTCATGTACTGCCTTGACGGGCTTCTTTCTTTATATATGAGATGTTATTTCCATGATTGGGCTCAGACTTCTTATTATCAGCACTGGCACTCAGGCACTAGGATCGGGGGAGATCTCCCTAACGCACAGACACACGTTTGTATTTGCATGAAGCATTTGCATAACGAGCACTTTGTCGTTTTTTCCTAACCCTTTTGTGTTTCGAGGTTGTTTCAGGTTGTGCCAGGATTGATCAGAGACCTATCCACCGCTATCCGACCAGAGCAAATCAAACCAAAATCATGGAGCAAGTGCAAACTGATGTTCAGGAACTCCGCGAAAGAATGGATCGCTTCATGGAGCTCATGCAAGCGGTCGCCAATGGCCAGGATCAGCTCAGAACCTTGGTTCAGCCTCTGATTTCAAGGGTCGATAGCAATGGGGTACTCCATGGTGGGACTGTGCCTACTCCTCCACCAGTTGAAACTCCTCAGAATGGCGTCCCCGTGACCGGGGGGAATGGCAGTGCCAACGGCAATGTGATGGCTAACATGGGACTCAATGGCAATACGACGGGCGTCGGTAATGGGAGTCTGGAAGCTAATGTCAATGTTGGGCTGGGCAATGGCAATGCAGGTGTCGGGAATCTGTTTGGGCCTCAGCCGTGGTTAGAAGATCGTCAAGACAATGTGTTCTCTCAGAGAGGTGCTGAAGGGGAGCTGACTGCTGAAGCACGTCTAAGGTTCAAAGCACTCGAGGATAAGATGAGAAATATCGAGAATCAGAACACTTTGGGCGTTGATATGTCCAAGTTGGGACTAATTGCTGATTTCAAGGTGCCTCCCAAGTTCAAGGTACCTGACTTTGAAAAATACAAGGGCACCACTTGCCCTCGCGTCCATCTGAGATCATATTACCGGAAAATGTCGGCTCATTCTGAGGATGAGAAGTTGCTGATGCACTTCTTTCAGGGCAGTCAGTCCGGACCCTCCCTCGAATGGTACATGAGTCTGGAACCTACCAGTGTGCGCACGTGGAAGGACCTTGCTGAAGCATTTGTACACCACTACCAATATAACAGTGACTTGGCTCCGAACCAAGTCCAACTGCAGAATCTGTCACAAAGGAACAACGAAGGGTTCAAGGAATACGCCCAGCGGTGGCGTGAGTTGGCAGCTAGGGTTCAGCCGCCGATGGTTGAACGTGAGCTTGTGCAGATGTTCGTAGCCACCCTCCCAGGGGTTTATTATGAGAAATTGGTCAGCGGTATGTCCAGAACCTTCTCAGATCTCATTATCACGGGTGAGCACATTGAAAATGGGATCAAACTGGGAAAAATTTAAGGTGATTCATCCTCAGCTGGAGGAGGCGGAAAGAAACCTTATAGTGGCAAAAGACGAGAAGGAGAAACGAGCGATGTGACCAACGCTCGAAGGAAGGGTAAAGGCCCTCACCAACAGGTGGCCAGCATAACTATCCCGGCAGTTCAACACCACAGCAGCAGCAGCAGCAACCGAACCAACAAGGGTACATAAAGTATCAGAATCGGGCACCTTTGTCGAGCCGTCACCTCGAGACACCGCCCATGTCGTACGCGCAACTATTACAGACTTTGCTTCAGCTACAGTTGATCCAGAAGAGAACCTTGGCTCCCTTGACAGGGGCACCTCCGCCAGGTTATGATGCTAATGCAACTTGTGAGTTTCACCCAGGGGCACTAGACCACACAATAGAGAACTGCAAAGCCTTCAAGCATAAGGTGCAGGACATGGTGGATGCCAAGATCATCAATTTCTCCGATAATGTGCCAAATGTCACGAAGAACCCTATGCCGAATCATAAGGGAGGTGGAGTAAACGCCATTATCGAAGACGAGAGTTTGGATTTGTTGACTGACGTCAGAGATCTGAAGACGCCGCTTAGCTTCGTTAAAGCTAAACTGATGAAAAGAGGTTTCTTTCCAGGATGCAGAGAGCTGTGTATGGACTGTGCCACTAGTCCTGATGGATGCGAACAATTGGTAGAAGGAATTCAAAGTCTGATGACTGAAGGGATTTTACAGTTTAGTCGGAGGGCCGAATGTGGATCAGGAGAGGTAGTGCTGAAGCAAGAGGATGAGGTCGCCACCATCACCATCCCTTGCCAGACGATAACTATTTCTGCACCCAGGCCGCCCACGATTACTATCACCAAAGCTGGGCCAATACCGTTCGAAAGCACTAATGCTGTCCCATGGCATTATGGGGCTGAAGTCTACTGCAAAGGCCAGAAGTTGGAGTTAGAACCGTTTGGATCGTCTGTGGAGAACCTTGCGGGAATCAGTGGTATTACTCGCAGCGGAAGAGTGTTTGCACCACCAGAGGTCGTGGCGGACAAAACGGACAGAGCTGATGCAGCCGATAAAGGTAAAAGTAAAGTCGTTGAAGAGATCCCGCGTGGGGCAGAAAAAGACTTACTTGTTAAAGACGCCGAGGAGTTTATGCGGTTGATTAAAAAGAGTGACTACAAGATTGTGGATCATCTCCATCAGACACCCTCGAAGATTTCCATCCTAAATCTGTTGCTGTGTTCCGAAGCACACCGCAACGCGCTGCTGAAGGTGTTGAACGCCGCATATGTACCGCAGGAAATATCGGTAAACCATCTAGAAGAGGTCGTAGCCCACGTGAATGCTGGAAATGGGTTAGGGTTCACTGACCTAGAGCTGACGCCAAAAGGGAGGAATCACAATAGTGCCCTGCACATCTCGATAGAGTGTAGGGGAACGATTATGTCGCACGTGTTGGTGGACACGGGTTCATCACTTAATGTTCTTCCGAAGAAGGCATTAATGAAGTTGGATACTCGTGGAGTGATTTGCACACCCAGTGATCTGGTTGTGAAGGCGTTCGATGGAACTAAACGCCATGTTTTCGGGGAGATGACCCTGCCAATCCAAGTCGGGCCGGAAACATTCGACGCAATCTTTTACATTATGGACATCATGCCTGCCTACAGCTGTCTCTTGGGCCGGTCGTGGATCCACGCTGCCGGAGCCGTGACCTCCACGTTGCACCAGAAACTCAAGTATGCTGTCGGAGGTAGCATCGTGACCGTTTGTGGCGAGGAAGACATAATGGTGAGCCATTTGTCGTCCTTCAAGTATGTTGAGATGGACGGGGAAATCCACGAGACTCTATGCCAAGCGTTCGAAGCTGTCAAAGTGAAGGACGTAGCTCCTGTAGTCACCGAAAAGCCAGAGATGACTCTCTCCTCATTCAAGGAAGCTCGGGCCGTTGTCCAAGCCGGATCTACCCCAGGCTGGGGGCGAGTTTTGGAGATACCTAACAAGCAAGACAAGTTTGGGTTGGGATATTCTCCTGGAGCTGAAGCTTCTTCTTCTTCTAACAGTGCGTCGCGAGGTAAAGGGCCGATCCAGTTTACCAGTGGCGGAGTGATATTTGAAAGCATCAACGCGGTGTCTGAAGACAGCGGAGATAGCGACTGTGACCTCCACTCTTGGATCCAGCCAAGCAAGCCAGGCGAGGGCCTCAACAATTGGTCCGTCAAGGATATCATCTAGATGACAAGCGAAGAGTAATGATTTACTTTTTCCAATCATTGTACAACCCTATATCCTACCTGGGGCATAGTGGTTTTATTGGCAGAGCTTTGTTGGATTATGTACATGCATTTTATTAATAAATCAAAGGCGTTTTCTTCGTACTCAAATATTGTGATCTATGTTATTCCTGTTTTATATTTGTTTTGAAAAACAATAAAAGGGCAATGGGGTTTGTGCTAACCTGCATATCCTTGTTTTAAGCTTAACCCTTGTTATTGCAGGATCCACATAACAGATGACATCGACTCTGGACCTTCTACGGCTCACTGCGACTTTGATTGCCCGATCTATCAAGCCGAAGAAGAGATTGATGAAGACGAAGACCTTCCTGAAGAGTTGGCCCGCTTGTTGAAACAAGAGGAGAAAGTTATTCTGCCTCATGAAGAGGAGATCGAGATTGTGAATCTGGGTTCTGAGGAACTTGTCAGGAACATCAGGATAGGGGCTGCATTGCAGAGCCATGTCAAGCAGAGATTGGTCGAGATGCTGAGAGAGTATAGTGACGTCTTTGCTTGGTCATACGAGGATATGCCCGGACTTGACACTGACATCGTGGTCCACCACTTGCCGTTGCGAGAAGATTGTCCTCCCGTCAAGCAGAAACTTAGGAGGACGCGACCAGATATGGCCGTTAAGATCAAAGAAGAAGTGCAGAAACAGCTTGATGCTGGCTTCTTAGCGGTCACTACTTACCCTCCGTGGGTCGCCAACATAGTGCCTGTACCGAAGAAGGACGGTAAGGTACGCATGTGCGTTGATTATCGGGATTTAAATAGGGCGAGCCCTAAGGATGATTTCCCGCTGCCTCATATTGATGTGTTGGTCGACAACACAGCCCAGTTCTCCGTGTTTTCGTTCATGGATGGCTTCTCCGGTTACAACCAGATCAAGATGGCGCCGGAGGACATGGAGAAAACTACGTTTATCACTCCTTGGGGAATATTTTGCTAAAAGGTAATGCCTTTCGGTCTGAAGAACGCAGGGGCCACTTACCAACGAGCAATGGTAACTTTGTTTCATGACATGATTCATCATGAGATTGAAGTCTATGTTGATGACATGATTGCGAAGTCCCAAACGGAGGAGGGACATCTGGTCAATTTGATGAAGTTTTTTGAGAGGCTTAGGAAGTTCAGGTTGAGGCTGAATCCTAACAAGTGTACTTTCGCAGTACGGTCCGGAAAGTTACTGGGGTTTATCGTGAGCGAAAGAGGCATTGAGGTTGATCCTGCAAAGATAAAAGCGATACAAGAAATGCCAGTGCCGAAAACAGAAAGAGAAGTTTGTGGTTTCCTGGGCAGAATAAACTACATTGCAAGGTTTATTTCTCAGCTCACGGCCACGTGTGAACCGATGTTCAAGCTTTTAAAGAAAGATCAGGCGATTATCTGGAACGACGATTGCCAGAAGGCATTCGAAAAGATAAAATAGTATCTGCAGGAACCTCCAATCTTGATACCCCCAGTGGCTGGACGGGCATTAATCATGTACTTGACAGTTCTTGAGAATAGTATGGGGTGTGTTCTCGGTCAGCATGACGAGACGGGCAGAAAGGAGCATGCCATTTACTACTTGAGTAAAAAGTTCACAGACTGTGAATCTCGTTACTCGATGCTGGAGAAAACGTTTTGTGCACTAGCCCGGGCTGCCAAACGTTTACGACAGTACATGCTCAATCACACCATCATGCTAATTTCGAATATGGATCCAATCAAGTACGTCTTCGAGAAGCAAGCGCTTTCGGGCAGGATTGCCAGATGGCAAATGGTGTTGACTGAATATGACATTCAGTACGTTTCCCAGAAGGCCGTCAAGGGAAGCGTATTGTCTGATTACCTTGCCGAACAACCGATCGAAGATTACCAGCCGATGAAGTTTGAATTCCCTGATGAGGATATTATGTTTCTTAAAGCGAAGGATTGCGATGAACCGTTGCCCGACGAGGGTCCAGATAGGAAATCCCAGTGGAAATTGATATTTGACAGGGCAGTTAATTCTTATGGAAGTGGCATTGGGGAAATCATCACGACTCCCCACGGATCCCACATCCCGTTCACTGCGAGACTGACGTTTCCAGTCACCAATAATGAAGCGGAGTACGAAGCATGCATCATGGGTCTAGAAGAGGCAATTGATTTGAGAATCAAGAATCTAGATGTATATGGTGACTCGGCGCTTGTGATCAACCAGATTAAAGGGGAGTGGGAGACTCGCCAATCGAATTTGGTGTCGTACATGAATTATGCCAGAAGGCTACTTCCGTTCTTTGATCGAGTGGAATTCCATCATGTGCCCAGAGCAGAAAATCAGATGGATGATGCCTTAGCCACGTTGGCTTCAATGTATAAAGTCAATTTTTAGAATAAAGCTCCATGAATTGTCCTTTTTCGTCTTGATAGACCTGGATTCGTCTTTGCGATTGAGGAAGCCGCTGATGGCAAGCCATGGTTCCATGACATCCAGACTTTCCTTATGAATAAGGAGTATCCTGCGGGTGCGTCCACCCAGGATAAGAAGACTCTGAGGAGGCTATCTGGAAATTTTTATCTCAATCCTGATGGAGTTTTGTATAAGAGAAACCACGATCTCGTGCTACTCAGATGTGTAGATGAGAAAGAGGCGAATATGCTCATGGAAGAAGTCCATGAAGGCACATTTGGTACGCACGCCGGCGGGCATGCTATGACGAGAAAGATCCTGAGAGCAGGATATTACTGGCTGACGATGGAATTAGATTGCTTTAAATTCGCGAAGAGATGTCATAAATGCCAGATTTATGCTGATAAAGTTCATGTGCCTCCGTGCCCGTTAAATGTCATGTCCTCCCCGTGGTCGTTCTCCATGTGGGGCATCGACATGATAGGCAAGATCGAGCCCACTGCATCTAACGGTCATCGCTTCATTCTGGTAGCTATCGACTACTTCACCAAGTGGGTGGAGGCAGCCTCATATGCTAATGTGACCAAGCAGGTGGTGGCTAAAATCATAAAGAGGGATATCATCTGTCGTTACGGAATTCCCGAGCGGATCGTTACTGATAATTGTTCGAATCTGAATAACAAGATGATGAAGGAGCTGTGCCAGAGTTTCAAGATTGAACATCACAACTCATCTCCTTACCGGCCGAAGATGAATGGCGCCGTTGAAGCGGCCAATAAGAACATTAAGAAGATTGTTCAGAAGATGGTTGTGACCTACAAAGATTGGCACGAGATGTTGCCATTTTCATTGCACGGTTATCGTACAACAGTGCGTACATCAACTGGGGCAACTCCTTTCTCCTTAGTGTACAGTATGGAAGCTGTCCTACCGTTAGAAGTGGAGATCCCTTCTTTACGAGTTTTGGTTGATGTGAAACTCGACGAGGCAGAATGGATTAAGAACCAACTGAACCAACTCAGGCTGATGGACGAGAAGAGGTTAGCATCGATTGCGTATGGTCGTCTGTACCAAAGCCGAATGAAGAAAGCTTATGATAAGAAGGTGCGTCCTAGAAGCTTTCAAACGGGTGATCTCGTCCTGAAGAAGATTCTTCCTCCACACTTCGATCACCGGGGCAAGTGGACTCCTAATTACGAAGGTTCGTACGTCGTCAGCAAGGTCTTCTCGGGAGGAGCTTTGTTGTTATCCACGATGGATGGCGAAGATTTTGCATCCCCGGTGAACGCGGACGCAGTTAAAAAATACTTTGCTTAAAAAATGACCCGCTGGAAAGAAAAAGAATATCCAGGCAAAAATGGGGCATCCCGGCGAACCATAAAAAAGGAAAAGGTTCGGGAAAAAATTAGGGATATAAATTGAAAAAATGTACACCCGCAAAGTCGAAAACCCGGATGGGCGACTTTGGCAAAAAAGGGTATCCAGGTGAATCAAAAACCCGGAAGGGCGATTCAGGCAAAAGTTAGGGATTTGAAAAAGCAAATGACTGCGTTCCGCGTATGGACTTTCATTGTTTAGTGGTTTGGAAGACCTGAGGGCCGTTTATCTGAATCAATCTCTTCTGAAGCTGAAGCGTCGGAGAAGTATCGAAGTCGAGTGGGTCATAGAGAGATCACCTCATGGTGTTCGTCTACGCCTCGTTGCCGACATTTGTATATACTGATGTATATTTATGTTTTTACTTTTTTGCGCAGCTTCCTTATTCCAGGAGCTTGCATCTGTTGTAAAACATTTTTACCCCTTTCAGGGGTTCGTTATCAATAAAATGTATACTATTCAGCAATTCTGTTTGTCTGTTTAGCATTTATCTGTTTTGTTTGCGAAAAAGAACGCCGATGTTTTTGACAAAATGCGCATACATAAACTTACTGGCCTAGGCCACTGATTGTTGAAACAATGAATTACTTAAACATTACCACAAGATGATAACCTTGATAGGTCCCTTTGAGAAGGGTATCTTGTCTGTTTGTTTGTGTTGTTACAGGTGTAGCATATTCCAGACAGTACGCCGTGCGCGTCCCCAAGCAGGATGATTCCTCCTTCTCCAGCAAGGTTCAGCAGTCTCTCCCCGCAGAGTCTGAACATGAGATCGTGAGCATTGATATGTCTCCCCAGGCCGAGAAGATTCTCTCCCCAATCAGATGCACCCTGGAGGAATGTCGTCTCCCCAGTTGAGTCGTTCACTGAAGTGTACAGCAATTGATAGTTCAGACTGAAGTCTCCAGCGGAATTGAGATTCCCCGCTGAGTAGTACTCTTCCCTATGAGCAGGATGATTCCTTCGTTCCCCAGACGAGTTTGAAGTTCCCCAAGAGAGCCGAGTCTTTGGAAGGCGTTCAGGCCATGATTGGTTTTCCCCAGTAGAGTGTTGAATAGCTGATGTTGTATTTCCCCACCGGAGTCGTTGTCTCCAGGAGGTTTAGCCGTAAAGGCCGTGTAGTTTATTTCCGCGATTGACATTGCTCTCCTCAGCAGGTCCAGGTTCCCATAGAGCTTCGTTCCCCTGCAGCAGTCGACTAAAGTTTGCTTCCCCGTGCGGAGTCCGATTGAGATCGGTGTGACCCTTTCTCCCCGGCAGGATGATTCCTCCTCTCCACCAGAGCGTTTCTTTCTCCTTGACAGGAGGAATCTCCCTTCAGCATTTATTTTGCTGACGGGATCGCAGCATTTTGCATGATTGCATAGCATTTATCATAAACGCATAGTATTTCCACCGTGTGGAGCATTGCGTCGTTGTCAAAGCATATGCATACTAAACATGAGTTAGGTCGTTACCGTTCTTGTTTTGCAGGTGTTCCCCAACGGAGTCACTTGCTCAAGATGATTCTTGAATTCCCCAGCAAAGTCTTCGGCCCAAGATGATTCTTGAATTCTCCAGTGAAGGTGCTTGTTTAAGATGATTCTTAAAATCCCATGTGAAGTCGCTAGAGTTGGTTGCTCAAGTTGATACTTAGAGTCCCCGGCGGAGCGTTTGCTCCGGATGATTCCTGAAATCTCCCGCAGAGTTATTGGTTCAGGATGATTCTTGAAGTCCCCGCGGAGTTATTTGTCCAAGATGATTCTTGAAGGCCTCAGCCGAGTTGACTCACCCAGAATGATTTCTGGATCCTCGAAGCAGAGTTACTTGATAGTTCTCCAGAATCCCCGGCGGAGATGTGTCATCCCCAGCAGGTTTCTAAACAGCGAAGTTGAAACTTCCCTTGAAGACTTGATGATTGAAGTCCAACCGTATTGACGAAGCAGTTCTCTTAGCTGATGCGGAGTGCCCGATGGCAAGAGTTGGATACCCCCAATTAGTTCATGATTGACCGAGGATGTTATTCCCGACTTACTGATGAAGTCCGGCTGATGCCCGAAAATTTCTTTGAATGCCCGATGGCATGATTAACTTGATTGTTGGCCTGATGAGTCCCGAGGAATCTTGATGCCTGACGGCATGATCGACCATGTATCACCGGTTACCGTGTGACCAATTCCCCAGCTAGTTGTCGTGCAGCTAATATTTCAGTTTTCGAAGATTTGTTCCCACTAGAGTACCGTGTACTTGTGCAGTTGGCAAATTTCCGGGTTTGTTGGTATTCAACTGTCTCACACCTTGATTGGTTGAGAGCCGTTCTCTTCTCACCCAGTCAGGTTCAAGCCGTTTCAATAGGGGCAGCTGTTGCACCCCAAAATTTGACCAACATTTCTTTACCTAGCTTATGTTGCATTTCATTCACATTAGCATTATCATTTGCATTTCATTGATATGTATGCAGGAGATCAAGAGGTATGAGTACAAATCAAGAGCTATACAAGACTATGAAGCTAGCCAAGGAGGTTATTCAAGTGTTCAAAGGTTGATATCTTTGGTAGAGAAATTAGAAGATCCTCAGAGATAGTGGTTGAAACCAAGGTGGTGTGCCTCCTAACTAGAGAGTTAGGGGAGCTCCTCAGATGATTCTGAAACCAAGAATGTGGAATTGAAGCCTTGAGAGAGCTTATGAGATGTCTTGAAAGCCATCATGAAGCCTAGATAGGTCATTGTGCAAGGATAAGAAGCCTCAGCCATGATTGGTGTAATTAGGGTTTGACTAGGTCAACCCTAGGTCAACTGATGATTTAGAGAGGGTTGAGACCTAATCCAAGGGCCATGTGATCATGGATTGATGAATTGTGATGCTATAAGGATTATTCCAAGGTCAACTCATCATGATTGAAGAGTTTGAGAAGTTTCAAGCTAGGGTTTCTAAGGCTTGACAGTGTAAAATCCCCTAGTTTGACCCCTATCTTCAAGGCAGTTTAGCTCAAGATGTGATTGTCATCTAATCTTTCCCCTAACATGAATGTTGTAAAGCTTGTTCTTAGCTTTAATTTGAGTACTAGAAGTCCTTGATAGGATTTTTAGAGCTCAAGTTATGACTTTGACAAGTTACAGGTCATCTGAGGTATGTGAATCTGGGGCCTTGAAAGTTACCCCACTTGCATCAAACTTTTGCCCAAGAAGGATGATTCCTATGAACTTTTGGTCAACATGAATTTTGTTCCTTATCTTCGTAGCTTTGTAGATAGTACTAGAAGTCCTTGATAGGATTTGTATAACTCAAGTTATGGCTTTGACAAGTCAAGGGCATTTTGGTCATTTGGAGATTACAGGTCATTTCAAGCATAAGGCCATAACTCCTATTTCCAAGCTTCAAATGGAAAAATCTTCAACATCAAACTTGCTTAAAATGATGTTTTAAGGCTAGTAAGGAGGTCATGAGATGTTGAAAAGGCTTGTAGCTCAAAGTTGTAAAAATGACCTAAAACAAGGGCATAAGTTAAATAAACCAAAGTTGGAAATTGATATTTTCAACCTACACATCCAAACCATGGCATGTAATATATAATTTTGACTCTAGAAAACATTTTAAGAATAATGGTTTAGCCACATTTTTGATTTGAGGTCTAAATTGTGGACTTGCTTTGAAAAGCACTTACTTGCATATTAAGCAACATTTGCAAAACTCAAAACCAAGGCATGGACAAGGGTTTTTGCAAGCTAAACACCTATAATATCTCACTATGGGAGAAATTAAGAGTGAATGGGATGAATTCCAAGCTGCAAACAGAATTGAGCATGGCATGATAAGTGATTCAAAATCTCATGACATGAGATGTGTAAAATCTCATTGGAAGGATCTAGAGGGTTCTAGATCATCCAAAGTTCATCTATATATTGAGTAGATTGGATCCATGGCAGAGGTTGGTGATCATTGAAGGATTGAGCATAGTTTGAGATTGAGTTTTCATAGTTTGCAAGTGCAATCGGTTTCACCAAATTCCTCCATTTCCTTCCATTTTCTTGATTGATTCTTCTTCCATGAGTATCAAGGATTGATTCCAGATGATTTCCAAGAATAATTGGTGGCTAGATCGTGTGGAAGCAAGTGGTTTTCAGCACCTGCAACTCAGCATCGTGTTTCAAGATTGAAGCACTTTCCATTGAATCTTTTGCATACAGAAGCAAGGAGGAGGTTCAGTGATCGTGTCCAGAAGATTTGAGAGCTTGAAGTGAAGATTTGGTGCATTTGTTATTCAAGAATTTCCAGGTTGGTAATCTTCTTCCTATAGCTTGATTTAGGTAGAATTAGGTTGAATTAAGGTGCTAGATTAGTTGTAGAATGGCCTAGGATGGATTTCAGATGGTTAATTGATGGATTAGAGACAAAATAGGAAGATCACCATTTTCGGTTGAGATTGGGAGATGTTGATTCTTGAGGTTTCAGAAGAAACTATGGGTATGGTTGAATTCGTGGCAAGATTTGGAATGAGTTTCATGTTTTGACCTCTTTGATTGGAGGCCTCTAGGAAGAACTAGGGTTGAAGGGGACGATCGGAGCTCCACCGGCGGTGGCCGGAGCTGGGCGCGAAGCTCAGAGGTTTGAAATGGAGAAGATGAAGTTCTCACCATTGGATGTTGTTTTGACCATTGACTGGGAGAAGATCCAAGAGCCACGTTTTAATTCTGATTTGTGAAGGGTTTCTGATGAAACGATGCGTTTCATTTATTCAGGTGTTTGGGCTTAAGAATTTGAATGTTATCCACACCCCCCAGCGAGCCCAACCCATGTTTTTAACTGGAAATGATTACTTCCTGCACCGTGTGTTTGGTTATTTTAATTGGATTTTCATTTTAATTTTCATTTTGTTCATGGTTTTTGTAAAATTCATAATAAATTGAATATTAATCCAATTAAATCCATTCTTTTTGCATATTACTCATGATTGAGTCCATTATTTTTTAGAGAAAAAATATTTTCATTTCATGTAATTTCTGATTTAATTGGAATTTTTCATTTTAATTGATATTAAAATGATTATGTTTGATGCATATTTTTGTGGAATTTTGTTTGATCTCATGGTGATGATTTTGAGCCTAATTTTTTGTGTGTGATTAGGTTAGACATTTATGATCTCATAGAAGTTTTCTGAAATTTTTGTGATGAAAATTGATGTGCTTTCTAGGTTGATGTTTAGAGGGTTCCTTTTAGGGTTTTAGGTTTGATACCTTAGAATGTAGAATTTAGTTCTAGGTCCAATTTGATGGTTTGATCTTTGAAACTAATTTCGTAGAGTCATGATTGACCTAGGTTCCCATAGTAATTTTTGTAAGATTTTAAAATTGATTTTAGTATTTTAGTTAGGACTAACTTTAGTGCTAGGTTTTAGGTTACCCTAAATTACTAATTCAACTAGTTTAACTCATTTAGTTCCCTTAGATTAGGGTTTGTGCTTGGTTTGCCTTTGATTGAGATTGAAGACAAGTTGAAGACAAGGTGAGGATGCTTGAGAGGTTGAAGTTGCTTGGAGCTTTGGATTTTGTTGGTGCCTGAAGGTGTCTGATGAAGATTAGGAGATAAGACATAGGTAGAGCCTTGTAGTTAGGATGATTTCTTTCACAAACATGGAAAGCATCTTGTGCTTCCATTCCTCCCAATGACTAAAAGTCCTTCTCAGATATTCACATCCCTCCTTTGGAGGGATGAATGGCTTTATCTGGGAAGTAGAACTTTGAGGGAACCATTCTCTCATAATGATGAACTCTTACAGGCTTCCTTTGGTTGTCAGTAAGCTGTTTATCATTTCCACTCATCATGTTCAATCAATTATCTTCTGGTTTGAGTATCTTGAGAGGTGTTAGACTTGAGTTTGAAGATGAAGACTTCACTGAAGAGTTTGGAAGAGGATGATTCCTTAAGCATTGCCATTGCAGCTGAAGCTTGAAGAGCAAGTTGATACTTGAAGACCCAATGGAGATTGAATGAAAAGCTGGGGCTT
Organism: Lathyrus sativus; assembly: GCA_963859935.3. Taxonomy (NCBI): domain Eukaryota; kingdom Viridiplantae; phylum Streptophyta; class Magnoliopsida; order Fabales; family Fabaceae; genus Lathyrus; species Lathyrus sativus. The sequence goes on along the minus strand of OZ012736.1, from coordinate 49,384,044 downwards.
GAGAAAGAATTGAAGGATGAAGTTGATACTCCCCAAGTGATTGAAGATTACCCTGAGAATCTGAAGCCTATAGAAGAAGAAGACCAAGTTGATACTGGTAAAGCAAAGAGAGCTGAAGCTTGAAGAGCAAGTTGATACTTATGAAGAGGATTCAATTGAGATTGAGTGAAGAGCTGAGGCTTGAGGAATAAAAGATAAGTTGATACTTACACTGCATTGAGAGCCTGAAGGAATCAAATTGATACTTGTGGTTAAGAGCAAAGCCTGAGGGTGGAATTGACTGGAAAGCTGAAGCTTGAAAAAGAAGATTAAGTTGAAACTGATGGTGAAGGGTTGAAACCTGGAGAAGAAAATTGATATTTGTCATGAGAGATGATAGCCTTGGAGGGTGATTGAAGTCTGAAGACTGGATTGATGTTAGAAGAGCTGAAGCTTGGAGTTGAGAGAGGAGTTGATCTGCTTTCTTGTCTGTTTTCTTTTCTGTATTGTTGTGCCTTGTTTGACTTGCTTGATGCATTAGAATAAGTCCATATCTAGACTAACTTTAACCTAGGAGCATGATTACACTAGAGGTTGAGTTGCTCCCTCTGCTTGTATTGTTACTGTATGGCTTTGCTTGCGGGTATTCGGTAGAGCCCTGCTCCCTTGCCCATGTGGTTTATTTTGCTTGATAGCATGATTTTATTTTATCTGTATGATTGTAGTTTACTGTATTTTTGCTTGATAGCATGTTATGTTTTCCGTATGATTACTTTTATTCATATCTGGCTTGAGGTTGAGATGAGCTTGTGGAGGCTGATGTCCCACACACATTTCCTCCCTCACTTGCATTTGCATGCATCTTGCTGTATTATTGTTTACTGTTTAAGCTGATGCTTTATCTGTTTCTGTTTATCATTGACATGATCCCTTAGGACTCTCATTTCCTTTGATAAGGAAGTGATGATAGAACTTTAGGTTGAAACCTATGCATGATAACATCTAGGATTTCCCTGTTTCAAACTTCAACTATAGGATGAATCCTTGGCGTGACAACAGTAGGACTTGATAGTTTCCCTTTAGTTGAGCCTTAAGATACAGTAATCATGAATGATATCTTTCGTACGTTACGAGCCTTAAGCTATCTGAGAAAGGATTGTTGGAGAGCTTCTTTTCAACAGTCTGGATGTTTAGTATGGTACCCTTTGGGTGACATGCGACGCATTCACTCTCAGGTCATAGTCTTTAGTGCGATTGAAATTGCAAACAACCATAAAAAACAGTTCTTTCGTAAAAGACAGAAAACAAACTTCAAACCTTTTTGCCCCGTGGGCCCGTAAATCAAGGGAAGCTTTTCTGAAGAAAAGAGTGTCGTTAAACTTCAGCGCCACCGCAAACAGGCTTTGTCCCTAACTGCTGGAACTGTTGTTTAACCCTACTCGATAAAAACAGATGAATCTGAATCCCCGTAATCCGTATCCCGACATACGTAAGCTCTGATCTCTCATACCTGTTGAGAGTACGTAGGCACAATACTGATGTATTGGCGAGCCACCTTCCCCGTAACCTGTCGTAGGTTGAACTACGTTGACTCTGATTTCTCATTCTCTGATGAGAATACGTAGGCATAAAGTGTGACGCTTTGCCGAGTCATTTTCTTTTCTGTTTAAGCCAGCCTTGATAGGTAGATAGATAAACCAACTCGTCCAGTAAACACAACAAGCGTGGATCCCGTCGACTACGACGGACGTGAGGGGTGCTAATACCTTCCCCTTGCGTAACCGACTCCCGAACCCAGACAACGGTTGCGATGACCTTGTCTTATACCTTTTCGTCAGGTTTTTCCGATCGTTTTCTTTCCCGCTCTGAGGGATAGATAACGAAAGGTGGCGACTCTTCTGTTTTGCCGGCACCTTATTTTTGCGGAAGCGACACTGGTATACAAGCAAGCATCTGTTTAGCAGAAGACTTGTTGTTTGGTTTCCCACAACAGGAATTTTACTTCCCCACGTAGTCGTGTTATTAAATTAGAAGTAATTTTACCAGCAACGGTGTACACTTATCCCCAGAAGGGTAAGCTCAGTGTTGTTCCTCGATAGGACTAGTATCATTAAATTTGTCCTCAAGCAGAGTTTGGTGTTGATTCCCTCGACAGGTAAATCAATGGTGGTTGATATCCCTGGCAGGTTTAAAGTCCAATGATAATTGGTATTCTTTCATGTAAGATTTTTGTGATGATCTCCCAGTAGATGTTACTCTCAATTCCCAACAGAGTGGAATTTTCAATAGAGGTTATATTCAGGAAGGTCACCTAGTGTTTCTTCCTCAGCAGAGTCTGTTTGTTGATCTTCTCAACACTTCTCTCGGTGTAGTGTTCCTTTTCATATCATTTGCATATTTGCATTGCATCCTCCCAAACGTGTAGCATTTCCATTTTGTATGGAGCATTACGCCATATTCAAACATATGCATTCGAAGCATAAGCCAGGTTTGATATCATTGTTTCCAGACGTTTCTCCAGCAGATAATGGTGTAATTCAGGATGTTTTTATAGTACTTTACCCCTAGCAGAAAAACCATTGATAGATGTGTTCATCTTACTTGTATTCCTCGACTGAGTTGTTTGTTTAAACTGCTTTTTCCCCCAGTGGATTCTTTCTTTCCAGGCCGTAAGTTGGTTGATTCTACTTCTTGTATACCCGTTATATTCCAAATTTTGGTTGATAATCTCCATTTATCCCAACTTTTGGTTGGTATCTTTTGTGTTCCGTATCCCAACTTTTGGTTGGTGTCCCTTGTGGTGATCCTAACTTTTGGTTAGAAGCATTTCATCCCAACTTTTGGTTGGTATTCTTTCATCATGAATTCGCCTTCGGTCCACGTCTCGGTTATCCTAACTTTTGGTTATACCTGTTGTTATCCTAACATTTGGTTGGTATCTTTTTTGGGCCGTATCCCAACTTTTGGTTAGTGTCCCTTGTGGTTATTCTAACTTTTGGTTAGTACCCCTTATGTTGATCATCCCAACCCTTTGTTGGTAGTCTCCAACTTTATCCCAACTTTTAGTTTGTATTCTCCCCTGCGAAGTCGTTATCCTAACTTTTGGCCGGTAATCTTCATCTGTGGATTCGCCTTCGGTTAGCGTTCCGGTGATCCTAACTTTTACTTAGTAGCCTTTTATCTCAACTATTGGTTGGTACTCCTTGTTTCGTCCTAACTTTTGTTTGGTATTCTCTCCGGTGATTCTAACTTTTGGTTAGTAGCTTTTGTTCTAACTTTTGTTTGTCATCTTTTGGCTATCCCAACTTTTGGTTGGTACCCGCTATATTTTAGGTTCTAACTTGGCATGACATGATTCATAATCAATATTTTGCTGCAAACCTTGGTGTTTTAAGTTGTTTAGTGGCAATATACTCTTTGATCAAAGTGTTACACGAAATTTCATGTGATTACACAAGGTTTTAAGACATGAACCAAGAAGGTTTTCCATTTACAGCATAAAGTGCTTACTTCCACTTTGGTAAAGTATCGCTTTTCCTTGAAATCTGCCTTGAGCCATTCCCCTACCTTCCCTATGCATTCCAAAGTACATATTATTCTCAGAAGCATGCTCTTTATCCAACAACTCTTGTACTTGATCCCTTGAACCAAGAGAAATCATCATCACAAGCAAGTTGATTTTCAAGTGGACAAGTTTGCAAGAACTTGGATTCTGACCAGACCACAAGCTCTCCACTTCTCCTATAAATAGGACATAATCCTCAATGAAAAATATCACAGAATACCCTAACAAAACCTCTCAAAAGCCATTGCATACTCAGAGCCACTTGTTCTTGCAAAACAAAACATCTAAATTTGCAATAACACCTCAAACACACAGTTTGCTCGTGCATTTCTAAAACCAACTTCACAAACCACCTCTATACATTAAATAGGGTGAATTCAAACCATTGAAGCATCTCTATAACACTCCAAGCACCTCTGTTGCACCCCAAAATTTGCTCAACATTTCTTTACCTAGCTTATGTTTCATTTCATTCACATTAGCATTATCATTTGCATTTCATTGACATGTATGCAGGAGATCAAGAGGTATGATTACCAATCAAGAGCTATACAAGACTATGAAGCTAGCTAAGAAGGTTATTCAAGTGTTCAAGGGTTGATATCCTTGTCAGAGAAGTTAAAAGAGCCTCAGAGAGAGTGATTGAAACCAAGTGTGTAGGTCTCCTAACTTGAGAGTTGTGAGAAGATCATCAGATGATTCTGAGGCCATGAAGATGGACTTGAGGTCTTGATAGAGCTCATGAGAAGTATGAAGATCACTTGGAGGCCTAGACAGGTCATTGTGCAAAGTATAAGAAGCTACAACCAAGACTGGTGCCATTAGGGTTTCATCTGGTCAACCCTAGGTCAACTGATGATTTGAACAAGGTTGAGACCTAATTCAAAGGCCATGTGATCATGGATTGATGCATTAAGATGTTCTAAGGATGATTCCAAGGTTAACTCATCATGATTGAGGAGTTTGAGAAGTTTCAAGCTAGGGTTTCTAAGGCTTGACAGTGTAAAATCCCCTAGTTTGACCCCTATCTTCAAGGCAATTTAGCTCAAGATGTGATTGTCATCTCATCTTTCCCCTATCATGAATGTTGTAGAGCATGATCTTAGCTTTAATTTGAGTGCTAGAAGTCCTTGATAGGATTTGTAGAACTCAAGTTATGACTTTGACAAGTTACAGGTCATCTGAGGTATGTGAATTTGGAGCTTGAAAGTTGTCCAACTCGCATGAAACTTTTTCCCTAGAAGGATGATTCCTATGAACTTTTGGTCGACATGAATGTTGTTCCTTATCCTCTTATCTTTCTATAGAGTACTAGAAGTCCTTGATAGGATTTGTAGAACTCAAGTTATGGCTTTGATAAGTCAAGGGCATTTTGGTCATTTGGAGATTATAGGTCATTTCAACCATAAGGCTATAACTCCTATTTCCAAGCTTCAAATGAGAAAATGTTCAACATAAAACTTGTCCAAAATGATGTTTTAAGGCTAGTAAAGAGGTCATGAGAGGTTGTAATTTCTTGTAGCTTAAAGTTGCAAAAATGACCTAAAATAAGGAGGATTTTCAAATGAACCAAAGATGGAAATTGGTATTCTTGATCTACACGTCCAAACCAAGGCATGTAATATGTCATTTTGACTCTAAAACACATTTTAAGAACATTGGTTTAGCCACAATTTTGAATTGAAGTTTAATTTGTGGACTTGCTTTGAAAAGTAGTTACATCTTAAGTAACCATTGCCAAACCTAAATTCAAGGCATAATCAAGGTCCCTTGCAAGCCAAACACATCCAAAATGTCATTAGGAGAGAAATTGGAAGGGAATAAGGGTGATTACAAGCTTCTAACAGAATTTTGCATACCATGGCATGTGATTGAACTTCTCATGACATGAGAGATTGAATTTCTCACTAGAAGGATCTAGAGGTTTCTAGATCATACCTACATGTCCTATATATTGAATAGAGATGATCCAAGGCCAAGGTTGGTGATGATGGAGAGAGAAAACTGAGATTGCACTTTGAGATTTCACATTGCAAGTCAAGATCGGTTACAAGGTTTGAAGCCATTTCAATCCAAGATTTCAATCTCAGAAGCTTGCTCTAGCATTGGTGGATGAATCCAGATGGAGAATTGAGCAAGATTGGTGGAGAATCGTGTGGGAGCCATTGAAGAAATTCCTCTGCAACTCAGAATCGAATCCAAGAATTGAAGCCATTTCAATCAATTCTATTGCATACAGAAGCTTGGAAGTGATTCACTAAAGGAGTCTGGAGCATTTGAAGGCTTGCTACTTCTGTGCACACGAAATTTTCAGGTTGGTAACTTTCAATCTCCAGCTTGTTTTAGTTAGAATTAAGAAGAATTAGGATGTTAGATGCAATGAGGATTGATGTAGGAAGGTTTTCAGATCATTAATTTGAGAATTATTGACAAATTAGGGATGTTACCATTTTCGGTTGAGAGTTGGTTCTTGCGAATCTTGAGGTTTCAGAGTGAATTAAGGGTATGATTGAGTTCCTTGTGAAATTTGGTACAAGTTTGATCAAGGGATCTTGGCCTATGGTGGACTCTGTGGCAAACAAGGGTTATGGATTGGAGATTGGAAAATGTCACCGGCGGTGGCTTTGGGCGCGCAGGTGGCCTGAGTTGCAGAGATTTGAAATGAAGAAGATGACTTGATAGCCATCAGATCAAGGTTGGACTTTGACTGGGAACCTCATCCAACAGCCACGTGTGCTTCTTTTTTGTGAAGGACTCTGAACTTAATAAAATGATGCGTTTCATTAATCAGTTGATTTTGGGCTTAAGAATCCAAGTGCTAATCACACCCCCTTCGTGGCCCAGTTTGTGAAATGAACTGATTTCTATTGCTATCTGCACCACGCATTTATCATTTTATTTGGATTTTCATATTATTTTTCATTTTATGCATGGTTCTTGATTAATTCATCAAAAATGGAAAAATGATTCAATTAATCCCATTCTTTTTGCATTGAATTCATGATAGGATCTAGTATTTTTTAGATAAAAATATTATTATTTCATGCATTTTCTGATTTTATGGGATTTTTTACATTTTAATTGATATTAAAATTGTCATGTTTGATGCTTGATATTGGTGAATTTGGTTTGATCATGTGATGATGATTTTGGTCTTGGTTTTTTGTGAGTAGTTAGCATAGATATGCGTGCTACCCATAGAGTTTTCTCACATTTTTGTGATGAAAATAAGTGGTAGTTCTAGGTTGAAACTTTAAGAGCTCCATTTTTAGGGTTTATGGTTGATACCTTGTGATTTAGGTTTTATATTTAGAACTTGGTGGATGATTCAACCTCTGATTTTTGTAGGGTAGATTCATGATTGAATTAGGATCCCTTAGGAATTTTGGTAGGAATTTTCAATGAAGTTTACTATTTTTTCTTGATTTTAGTTTAAGTGCTAGTTTTGGATGATTCTGAGGCACTAACTCAACTAGATTAACTTCCTTAGTTCCCTTAGATTAGGGTTTTGCTTTGCTTGTTCTTGGGTGATGATGAAGACAAGTTGAAGATGCATTGGATTGCTTGAAGAGGCTTGGATGTGAAGATATTCCCTTCTTTTGGTGTAGCTTTGTTTAGGTGTTAAGATTAGGGTTTTGTAGGCAGAGCTTCTAGATAGATTCTCTTCCTTCATAAACATGGATGATGTTGATCACTTCCATTTTTCCCTATGATGTAAGGTCCCCTTGTAAAGGCCTCATCCCTCCTTTGGTAGGATGTGTGGCTCTCTACAAGTTGGTAGAACCTTTGAGGGTCCCTTTCTCTGATGATAGGAGGCTTAGTGGTGACCTTTGGTCTTCACTCTGCTACCAATCATCCACACTTTGCTCTTGATAGATGCATCTTTCTTCATTGTTAGAAGATGGAGTTCCTTTCTTGAAGAAGATTGAAGGATGAATTTGATACTTCTTTGTGTTTGAAGATTACTCTGAGAAGCTGAAGCTTGTAGATGAAGAGGAGCAAGTTGATACTTGTAAGGAGTGAGAGCTGAAGCCAGAAGACCAAGTTGACACTTGTGAAGAGGATCCAATTGAGATTGAGTGAAGAGCTGAGGCTTGAGGAATAAAGGATAAGTTGATACTTATGTTGAGACATTGAGAGCCTGAAGGAGTCAAGTTGATACTTGATATTAGGGTTGAAGCCTGAAGGTGGAATTTACTGGAGAGGTGAAGCTTGAAGAAGAAAGAATAAGTTGATACTTTTGTTTGATGTGTCAGAAGCTTGGAAAAGAAAGTTGATACTTGCTATTGAAGATGATAGTCTTGAAGGGTGGTTGAAGTTTGATGACTGAGTTGCTGTCAGAGAGTTGCTTTGCTGTGAAGCTGTGGAAGCTGTTGATCTGTTTTCCTGTCTGTTTTCTTTCTGTGCAACTGTATGGATGCGACTTGTTTGATTTGCTTGATGCATTAGAATAAGCTCATATGTAGATTGATTTAAGCTAGGGTCATGATTGCACTAGAGGTTCAGTTGCTCCCTCTGCTTGTATTTTTACTATATGGCTTTGCTTGCGGGTATTCGGTAGAGCCTAGCTCCCTTGCCTATGTGGTCTGGTGTGTTTGCTTGATAGCATTTTATTTCTTCTGTATGATTGCAGTTGCTCATTATTGTTTTGCTTGATAGCATGTTATCTCCTCTGTATGATTACAGTTACTCATATCTGGCTTGAGGTTGATATGAGCTTGTGGAGGCTGATGCCCCACACACATTTCCTCCCTCACTTGCATTGCATGCATTTTACAGTCGTTTACTATTTACTGTTTAGCTGATGCTTTATCTGTTTCTGTATACCATTGACATGATCCCTTAGGAATCTCACTTCCTTTGATAAGGAAGTGATGATAGAACTTTAGGTTGAAACCTATGCATGATAACTTCTAGGAGATCCCTGTTTCAAACCTCAACCATAGGATGAATCCTTGGCATGACAACATTAGGACTTGATAGTCTCCCCTTAGTTGTCCCTCTCTCTTCTTATCTCAAAACAAATCAAAATACAATAATAAAGGTTAACTGACGTCGTACGTTATGAGCCTTAAGCTATCTGAGAAAGGGTTGTTGAAGAGTTTCTTTTCAACAGCTTGGATGCTTAGTATGGAACCCTTTGGATGACATGCGACGCATTCACTCTTAGGTCATAGCCTCTAGTGCGATACTAGTTGCAAACAACCATAAAAAACAGTTCTTTCGTAAAAGACAGAAAACAAACTTCAAACCTTTTTGCCTCGTGGGCCCATAATTCAAAGGAAAGCATTTTTGAAGAAAAGAGTGTCGTTAACTCCCAGTTCTACCGCAAACGGTAACGCTTAAGTCTCCAAGGGTCGAGCTGCGTACATCCAACTGCGGGAACTGTTTGTTGGCCCTACTCGATAAAACAGATGAATCTGAATTCCCGTAACCTGTATTATCCCGAACTACGTAAGCTCTGATCTCTCAAGCCTGTTGAGAGTACGTAGGCACGATACTGATGTATTGGCGAGCCACCTTCCCCGTAACCCGTAGTTAGCCGAACTACGTTGACTCTGATTTCTCATTCTCTGATGGGAATACGTAGGCATAAAGCACGACGCTTTGCCGAGTCATTTTCTTTTCTTTTCAGACCAGCCTTGATAGGTAGATAGATAAAACCAACCCGTCCAGTAAACACAACAAGCGTGGATCCCGTCGAGTACGACGGACGTGAGGGGTGCTAATACCTTCCCCTTGCGTAACCGACTCCTGAATCCAGACAATGGTTGTGATGACCTTGTCTTATACCTTTTCGTCAGGTTTTTCCGATCGTTTCCTTTCCCGCTCTGAAGGATAAATAACGAAAGATGGTGACTCTTCTGTTTTGCCGGCACCTTATTTTCGCGGAAGCGACAGCTGGCGACTCTGCTGGGGAATTGATAGTTTCCTGGGATCCAACGTCCCGTATGCGAGTCAGTTTGGGGATCCAGCGTCCCCTGCGAGAGTCAATCCTAGCGCTTGTAGATTACTTGTTGGGTTGTGTTTATTTTATCGCATTTTATTTTCAGTATGATATGATTAGCTGTGCTGTTGTGGGAAGGGCATTCTGATGAGTGAGAAGCCAGACCCAGGCTTGAGTGTACCTAGCATTAGTTGTGGAAATTAGTGGGCGCGTGCTTGCTTTGCAGGCACTAGTGTCTCATGAAATCCACGCTCAGACGAGGTTCTCCCGGTTGACTTCTTTTTCAACCCTTTGGGTTGAGGGGGTTGTTGGTTTGGAGGATTGTCGACTCTGGGGACCGATCATTTGGAATTCAGCTGAGTGAGGCCGCTTCAGGAGCTGGTGATGCCACACCTTCTAGGTATCGTATCACCCCTCTTGAATGTCTGTGACGCTGATGACCGCATAGGATGCCGAACTTGTGTCAGTTTAGGTCCATACCTGTGAGCAGGGTTGGGTTGGTTGCAGGAAACCTTAACCTTCAGACTTCCTGGTTTTCTTGATAATGAATCAGTTTTGTTGGTATCAGAGGTTCTCATCATCAGATATATGATTGTTCTTGACAGAGCAGAGTTATGGTCCTGTATCATAGGTCCTTATTTTCAGAGGTATGTGTTCTTGATAGAGCAGAGTTATGGTCCTGTATCAGAGGACCCTATCTTCAGAGATGTATGTGTGTTCTTGACAAAGCAGATTTATGGTTGGGATCAGAGGATCTCATCAGCAGATGTATGTTTGTTCTTGACAGAGCAGATTTAGGGTCTTGTGACGGAGGTCCTTATTATCAGATGTGTGTTTGTTCTTGACAGAGCAGATTTATGGTCCGATATCTGGATTTTCTTCTCATCAGATCTATGGTTGTTCTTGACAGAGCAGTGTTGTGGTTTTGTTGATACAGGGCTTTCATATCTTCAACAGCATAATTGTCGTGATCTCCTGCTGCATGATTGCATTTTACATTGCTTTGCATACTCATTTGCATTTCATTAACGTGTGTTTGTGTTGCAGGTACCGTTTCCCCCGATTCAGGTTTTCTCGCCTTCTATTGTGCTATTATGGTTTCTATGAGGAAGACCGTTGCTTACAAGCTCCCTGCTCCGGATGTTGTTCAGCTGACTAGTTTGATCGCTTTAGCAGATGATTCTTTGAGAGATGAATTCAGAAAGTCTTACGGTAAATTGCTCAGTTTGGTTCGTAAACCCTCTGTGTTTGAGTTGAATGGGTTGCACGCCTTGCTGCAGTTCTACGATCCTCCGTTGAGATGCTTTACTTTCCAGGACTTTGTTCTCGCACCCACACTAGAGGAATATGCTGATTTGTTAGGTGTGCCTATCAAGAGGCAGATGCCTTTTGTTCATATGGATGCTGAGCCTAATCTGGCTAGTCTAGCTCCCTCACTTCATCTGGACGCCTCCGAGTTGGTCTTGTCTAGCTGGAACAAGCTTCCCGGTTTCTCTTTGCAGTTCTTAGTGCGAAAAGCTCAGCAGTGCGCCAAAGACGGATGTTGGGTCGTGTTCAACGCCATTCTCGCCCTATGCATATATGGCATCATTATGTTCCCCAATATGCCGGACTTTGTAGACTTCGATTCCTTCCACATCTTTGCTTCAGGGAATCCAGTCCCTACCTTGATAGGAGATGTCTACCATTCCATCCACTACAAAAACGAGAACAAAAGGGGTAAGAATGTCTCGTGCTGTGTACCCCTGCTCTATAGATGGCTTGATAGTCACCTACCCAAGAGGGGTCCCTTTGCTTCGTCTGCAGCCACAGCTGAGTGGTCCGAGCGTTTGATGAGTCTGTCAGCGGAGGATATTGCCTGGTTTGATAGGGATAGGTTGGGTACCGAGATCATCTTCAGCTGCAGTAGGTTTCCGAACGTGCCTTTGATAGGTAGGAAGGGCTGTATAAACTATAATCCATCTCTGCTGGTCCGACAGTTTGCTTATGCTTTGAGAGCTCCGCCGAAGGATGAAGAGGTGCAGGAATCTCTGTACCTCACTGGTCTTCTAGAGGGGGATACGTTATCTAAGCTTCAGCACGCTTGGAATGGTATCAGTAAGCGGGGAAAGCCATTGCTGGGAAATAGAAATAGCCAGGCCTACGCTCCATATGTGACTTGGATCAGAGCTAGAGCAGATGCTATAGGGATGCCGTTCCCTCCTGCCAAGCCAGAAAGCCCTCCAGTGATTGAAGAGCCTACCACTGTGCCGATTCAGCAGCACAATCAGGTGTTAGCAGAAAGAGATGAGCTGAAGAAGACAAATGAAGAACTGGAGAAAGAATTGGCTCAGCTCAGAAGCGAGAGAAGCGAAGCCGTTCATTCCTTCAAGAGGCAGACCGAGCTGGTGAACCAGCTGGGGACAGATCTGACTAAGCAGATAGCTGAGCGTGAGCGCATGGGTCGAGACTTCAAAGCTGTCAATGATGTACTGGCCACTAAGAAGCAGCACTTGGATGAGGCGTATCGGAAGATATCCAAGTTTAATCAGCATTGGAAGGCCACCCTAGCCAACGGGAAAGAACGGGAGGATAAGCTGAAGCAACAGATCTCCAAGTTGAAAGCCCAAGTGAAGGTTAGTGAGAAGAGGTTTGATGAAGAGACCGCTCGCAGATATGCCGCTGAAGGCCAGCTCAACAAAGCTCTCGCTAATCTGAAGGAGCGCAAACTGACGTTTGAGTCCAAGAAGCGGAAGTTAGAAGATTGTTTCGGCGAAGGAGCATGGGAAGACTCAGTTGAAGGTCTTCAGTACACCATTATGCAGAGGGAGTTACTCGTCGAAGGGTTGCTCACTCGGCCTGATCATTCAGAAACGAGGAATTTGTTAGAAGAGTTTTGCGCCTGTGGCCGTACTTGACTATATTTGTAATCCTTTTGTTTTGATCGTTGTTGTATGCTGACCATCACCAGGCTTGTTGGTTGAGGTCATGCCTTTGATTCAGCTTGTATTCAGTGACATTGTGTACCGCCTTGATAGGCTTTCTTTATATATATGTGAGATGTTATTTCCATGACTGGACTCGGACTTCTTATTATCAGCACTAGCACTCAGCCACTAGGATCGGGGGAAATTCCCCTAACGCACAGACACACGTTTGCATTTGCATGAAGTAATTGCATAACGAGCACTTTGTTGTTTTTTCTAACCCTTTTGTGTTTTCAGGTTGTTCCAGGATTGATCAGAGACCTATCCACCGCTATCCGACTAAAGCAAATCAAGCCAGAGTTATGGATCAAATGCAAACTGACGTTCAAGAACTCCGAGAAAGGATGGACCGCTTCATAGAGTTCATGCAAGCGGTCGCCAATGGCCAGGATCAGCTCAGAACCTTGGTTCAGCCTCTGATCTCAAGGGTTGATAGTAATGGCGTACTCCATGGTGGGACTGTGCCAACCGCTCCACCTGTTGAAACTCCTCAGAATGGCGTCCCCGTGACCGGGCGGAACGGCAGTGCCAACGGCAATGTGATAGCTAACATGGGACTCAATGGTAATACGATGAGCGTCGGTAATGGGAATTTTGAAGCTAACGTCAATGTTGGGCTGGGCAATGGCAACGCAGGTGTTGTAAATCTGTTCGGGCCTCAGCCATGGTTAGAAGACCGTCAGGATGATGTGTTCTCGCAGAGAGGTGCTGAAGGGGACCTGACTGCTGAAGCACGTCTAAGGTTTAAGGCACTCGAGGACAAGATGAGGAATATCGAGAATCAGAACACCATGGGTGTTGATATGTCCAAGTTGGGATTGATTACTGATTTCAAGGTGCCTCCCAAGTTCAAGGTACCTGACTTTGAAAAGTACAAGGGCACCACTTTCCCTCGCGTCCATTTGAGATCATATTACAGAAAAATGTCCGCTCATTCTGAGGACGAGAAGTTGCTGATGCACTTTTTTCAAGACAGTCTGTTCGGGCCCTCCCTCGAATGGTACATGAGTTTGGAACCTACCAGTGTGCGCACGTGGAAGGAACTTGCTAAAGCATTTGTGCACCACTACCAATATAACAGTGACTTGGCTCCGAACCGAGTCCAACTGCAGAATCTGTCACAATGGAACAACGAAAGGTTCAAGGAATACGCCCAGCGGTGGCGTGAATTGGCGGTCAGGGTTCAGCCGCCGATGGTTGAACGTGAGCTTGTGGAAATGTTCGTAGCCACCCTCCCAGGGGTTTATTATGAGAAATTGGTCAGCAGTATGTCTGGAACCTTCTCAGATCTCATTATCACGGGTGAGCACATTGAAAATGGGATCAAACTGGGGAAAATTTAAGGTGATTCATCCTCAGCTGGAGGAGGCAAGAAACCTTATGGTGGCAAAAGGAGGGAAGGAGAGACGAGTGCCATGTACAACGCTCGAAAGAAAGGTAAAGGCCCTCACCAGCAGGTGGCCAGTATAACTATCCCGACAGTCCAACAACCCCAGCCGCAGCCGCAGCAGTAGCAGCAGCCGAATCAACAAGGGTACAGAAAGTATCAGAATAGGGCACCTCTGTCGAGCCGTCACCTCGAGACACCGCCCATGTCCTATGCTCACCTATTACAGACTCTGCTCCAGTTACAGCTGATCCAGAAGAGAACCCTGACTCCCTTGACAGGGGCACCTCCGCCAGGTTATGATGCGAATGCGACTTGCGAATTTCACTCAGGGGCGCCAGGCCACACGATAGAAAATTGCAAAGCCTTCAAGCACAAGGTGCAGGATATGGTGGACGCTAAGATCATCAACTTCTCAGATAATGTGCCAAACGTCACGAAGAACCCTATGCCGAATCATAGGGGAGGTGGAGTAAATGCCATTATTGAAGACGAAAGCTTGGATTTGTTGACTGACGTCAGAGATCTGAAGACACCACTTAACTTCGTTAAAGCTAAGCTGATGAAAAGGGGTTTATTTCCAGGTTGTTGAGAGCTATGTATGGGCTGCGCGACTAGTCCTGATGGATGTGAACAGCTGATAGAGGGGATTCAAAGTCTGATGACCGAAGGAATCCTGCAGTTTAGCCGAAGGGCCGAAAGCGGGTCGGGAGAGGTAATGCTGAAGCAAGATGATGAGGTTGCCACCATCACCATCCCTCGCCGGACGATAACTATTTCTGCACCCAGGCCGCCCACAATTACCATCACCAAAGCTGGGCCGATACCCTTCGAAAACACCAACGTTGTCCCATGGCACTATGGGGCAGAGGTCTATTGCAATGGACAGAAGTTGGAACTAGAACCCTCAGGGCCATGTGTGGATAACCTAGTGGGCGTTAGCGGAATTACTCGCAGCGGAAGAGTATTTGCACCACCTGAGATCGTGGCGGACAAAGCGGACAAAGCTGATGCAACTGATAAAGGGAAAAGTAAAGCCGTTGAAGAGATCCCTCGTGGGGTAGAAAAAGACTTACTTGTTAAAGACGCCGAAGAATTTATGGGGTTGATTAAAAAGAGTGACTACAAGATTGTGGATCATCTCCATCAAACACCCTCAAAAATTTCCATCCTGAATTTGTTGCTGTGTTCTGAGGCACACCGCAACGCACTGCTGAAGGTGTTGAACGCCACGTATGTACCGCAGGAAATATCGGTAAACCAGTTGGAAGGGGTCGTAGCCCACGTGAATGCTGGAAATGGGTTAGGGTTCACTGACCTGGAGCTGACGCCAAAGGGGAGGAACCACAATAGCGCCCTGCACATCTCGATAGAGCGTAGGGGAACGATTATGTCTCACGTGTTGGTGGACACGGGGTCGTCACGCAATGTTCTTCCGAAGAAAGCATTGATGAAGTTAGATACTCGCGGAGTGATTTGCACACCCAGTGATCTGGTTGTGAAGGCGTTCGATGGAACCAAACGCCATTCTGCGGGTGCCGTGACCTCCACGTTGCACCAGAAACTCAAATATGCTGTCGGAGGTAACATCGTGACTGTATGTGGCGAGGAAGATATAATGGTGAGCCATTTGTCGTCCTTCAAATATGTTGAGATGGATGGGGAAATCCACGAAACCCTATGTCAAGCGTTCGAAGCTGTTAAAGTCAAGAACGCAGCTCCTGTAATCACTGAGAAGCCAGAGATGACTCTCTCTTCCTTCAAGGAAGCCCGGGCCGTTGTTCAAGCCGGATCTACCCCAGGCTGGGGGTGAATCCTAGAGACACCTAACAAGAAAGACAAGTTTGGGTTGGGATATTCTCCTGCGGATGAAGCCTCCTCTTCTAGCAGTGGGTCGCGAGGTAAAGGACCGATCCAGTTTACTAGTGGCGGGGTGATATTCGAAAGTGTCAACGCAGTGTCTGAAGACAGCGACTGCGATCTGGACTCTTGAATCCAGCCCAGCAAGCCAGGCGAGAGCCTCAACAACTGGTCCGTCAGGGATATCATCCAAATGACAGACAAAGAGTAATGATTTACTTTTTCCAATCATTGTACAACCCTATGTCCTACCCGGGGCATAGTGGTTTTATTGTCAGGGCCTTGTTTGATTATGTACATGCATTTTACCAATAAATCGAAAGGCGTTTTTCTTCGTATTCAAATATTGTGATCTCTGTTATTCCTGTTTTATATTTGTTTTGAAAAACAATAAAATGTCAATGGGGTTTGTGCTAACCTGCATATCCTTGTTTTAAGCTTAACCCTTGTTATTGCAGGATCCACATAGCAGATGACATCGACTCTGGACCTTGTACGATTCACTTCGACTTCGATTGCCTGATCTATCAAGCCGAAGAAGAGATTGATGAAGACGAAGACCTTCCCGAAGAGTTGGCCCGCTTGTTGAAACAAGAAGAGAAAGTTATTCTGCCTCACGAAAAAGAGATCGAGATCGTGAATCTGGGTTCTAAAGAACTTGTCAGAAACGTCATGATAGGGACTGCGTTGCAGAGTGATGTCAAGCAGAGACTGGTCGAGATGCTAAGAGAGGATACTGACGTCTTTGCTTGGTCATATGAAGACATGCCCGGACTTGATACTGACATCGTGGTCCACCACTTACCGCTGCGAGAAGATTGTCTTCCCGTTAAGAAGAAGCTTAGGAGGACGCGACCAGATATGGCCGTTAAGATCAAAGAAGAGGTGCAAAAGCAGCTTGATGCTGGCTTCTTAGTGGTCACTACTTACCCTCCGTGGGTCACCAACATAGTGCCTGTACCGAAGAAGGACGGTAAGGTACGAATGTGTGTCAATTATCGGGATTTGAATAGGGCGAGCCCTAAAGATGATTTCCCGCTGCCTCATATCGATGTGTTGGTCGACAACACAACTCAGTTCTCCGTGTTTTCGTTCATGGATGGCTTCTCCGGCTACAATCAGATCAAGATGGCGCCGGAGGACATGGAGAAAACTACGTTTATTACACCTTGGGGAACATTTTGCTACAAGGTAATGCCTTTCGGTCCGAAGAACGCAGGGGCCACTTACCAACGAGCAATGGTTACTTTGTTTCATGATATGATTCATCATGAGATTGAAGTCTATGTTGATGACATGATTGCGAAGTCCCAAACGGAGGAGGGGCATCTGGTCAATTTGCTGAAGCTTTTTGAGAGGCTTAGGAAGTTCAGGTTGAGGCTGAATCCTAACAAGTGTACTTTCGGAGTACGGTCCGGAAAACTACTGGGGTTTATCGTGAGTGAAAGAGGCATCGTGGTTGATCCTGCGAAAATAAAAGCGATACAAGAAATGCCAGTGCCAAAAACAGAAAAAGAAGTTCGTGGTTTCCTGGGCAGAATAAACTACATTGCAAGGTTTATCTCTCAGCTCACGGCCACATGTGAACCGATGTTCAAACTACTGAAGAAAGATCAGGCGATTATCTGGAACGAGGATTGCCATAAGGCATTTGATAAGATAAAACAGTATCTGCAGGAACCTCCGATCTTGATACCCCCAGTGGCCGGACGACCTTTAATCATGTACTTGACAGTTCTTGAGAATAGTATGGGGTGTGTTCTCGGTCAGCACGACGAGACGGGCAGAAAGGAGCATGCCATTTACTACTTGAGTAAAAAGTTCATAGACTGTGAATCTCGTTACTCGATGCTGGAGAAGACGTGTTGTGCACTATCCTGGGCTGCCAAACGTTTACGACAGTACATGCTCAATCACACAACCATGCTAATTTCGAAGATGGATCCGATCAAGTACGTCTTCGAGAAGCAAGCGCTTTCGGGCAGGACTGCCAGATGGCAAATGGTGTTGACGGAATATGACATTCAGTACGTGTCCCAGAAGGCCATCAAGGGAAGCGTATTGTCTGAATACCTAGCCGAACAGCCGATCGAGGATTACCAGCCGATGAAATTTGAATTCCCTGATGAGGATATCATGTTTCTCAAAGCGAAGGATTGTGATGAACAGTTGCCCGACGAGGGGCCAGATAGGAAATCCCAATGGAAATTGATATTTGACGGGGCGGTTAATTCTTACGGAAGTGGCATTGGGGCGATCATCACGAGTCCCCACAGATCCCATATCCCGTTCACTGCGAGACTAACGTTTCCAGTCACCAATAACGAAGCGGAGTACGAAGCATGCATCATGGGTCTAGAAGAAGCAATTGATTTGAGAATCAAGAACCTAGACGTATATGGTGACTCAGCACTTGTGATCAACCAGATTAAAGGGGAGTGGGAGACTCGTCAATCGAATTTGGTGCCGTACATGAACTATGCCAGAAGGCTACTTCCGTTCTTTGATCGAGTGGAACTCCATCATGTGCCCAAAGCAGAAAATCAGATGGCTGATGCCTTGACCACGTTGGCTTCGATGTATAAAGTCAATTTTTGGAATGAAGCTCCAAGAATTGTCCTTTCTCGTCTTGATAGACCTGCATTTGTCTTTGCGATCGAGGAAGCCTCCGACGGCAAGCCATGGTTCCATGATATCCAGACCTTCCTTATGACTAAGGAGTATCCGGTGGGAGCATCAACCCAGGATAAGAAGACTCTGAGGAGGCTGTCTGGAAACTTTTATCTCAATCCTGATGGAGTTTTATATAAAAGAAACCACGATCTCGTGCTACTCAGATGTGTAGATGAGAAAGAGGCGAGTAGGCTCATGGAAGAAGTCCATGAAGGCACATTTGGTACGCACACCGGCGGGCATGCTATGACAAGAAAGATCCTGAGAGCAGGATATTACTGGCTGACGATGGAGTCAGATTGCTTTAAATTCACGAAGAGATGTCATAAATGCGAGATTTATGCTGATAAGATCCATGTACCGCCGTGCCCGTTAAATGTCACGTCCTCCCCGTGGCCGTTCTCCATGTGGGGCATCGACATGATAGGCAAGATCGAGCCTACTGCGTCTAACGGTCATCGCTTCATTTTAGTAGCCATCGACTACTTCACCAAGTGGGTGGAGGCAGCCTCGTATGCTAATGTGACCAATCAGGTGGTGGATAGATTCATAAAGAGGGACATCATTTGTCGTTACGGAATTCCCGAGCGGATCATTACTGATAATGGTTCGAATCTGAATAACAAGATGATGAAGGAGTTGTGCCAGGGTTTCAAGATTGAACACCACAACTCATCTCCTTACCAACGGAAGATGAATGGCGCCGTTGAAGCAGCCAATAAGAACATCAAGAAGATTGTACAGAAGATGGTTGTGACCTACAAGGATTGGCACGAGATGCTGCAATTTGCATTGCACGGTTATCGTACAACGGTACGTACATCAACCAGGGCAACTCCTTTCTCCTTAGTGTACGCTATGGAAGCTGTCCTACCGTTAGAAGTGGAGATCCCTTCTTTACGAGTTTTGGTTGACGTGAAACTCGACGAGATAGAATGGGTTAAGAACCGACTAAACCAACTCAGCCTGATGGACGAGAAGAGATTAGCATCGATAGCATATGGTCGTCTGTACTAAAGCCGAATGAAGAAATCTTATGATAAGAAGGTGCGTCCTAGAAGCTTTCAGACGGGTGATCTCGTCCTGAAGAAGATTCTTCCTCCATACTCCGATCACCGGGGCAAGTGGACTCCCAATTACGAAGGTCCGTACATCGTCAGCAAGGTCTTTTCGGGAGGAGCCTTGTTGTTATCCACGATGGATGGTGAAGATTTTGCATCCCCGGTGAACGCGGACGCAGTTAAAAAATACTTTGCTTAAAGAATGACCCGCTGGAAAGAAAAAGAATATCCAGGAAAAATGGGGCATCCCGGCGAACCATAAAAAGGAAAAAGGTTCGGGCAAAAATTAGGGATATAAAAGAAAAGAATGTACACCCACAAAGTCGAAAACCCGGAAGGGCGACTTTGGCAAAAAAGGGTATCCCGGTGAATCGAAAACCCGAAAGGGCGATTCAGGCAAAAGTTAGGGATTTGAAAAAGCAAATGACTGTGTTCCGCAGGTGGACTTTCATTGTTTGGTGGTTTGGAGGACCTGAGGGCCGTTTATCTGAATCAATCTCTTCTGAAGCTGAAGCGTCGGAGAAGTATTGAAGTCGAGTGGGTCATAGAAGGATCAACTCATGGTGTTCGTCTACGCCGCATTGCCGACATTTGTGTATATACTGACGTATATTTATGTTTTATTTTTTGCGCGACTTCCTCATTCCAGGAGCTTGCATCTGTTGTAAAACTTTTTCACCCATTCAGGGGTTCGTTATCAATAAAATGTATACTATTCAGCAATTATGTTTGTCTGTTTAGCATTTATCTGTTTTGTCTGCGAAAAAGAACGCCGATGTTTTTGATAAAATGCGCATACATAAACCTACTGGCCTAGGCCACTGATTGTTGAAACAATGAATTACTTGAACATTGTCACAAGATGATAACCTTGATAGGTCCCTTTGCGAAGGGTATCTTGTCTGTTTGTCTGTGTTGTTGCAGGTGCCAGACAGTACGCCGTATGCGTCCCCAAGCAGGATGATTCCTTCTCCTCCAGCAAGTTCAACAGCACCTCCCCGCAGAGTCTGAACATGAGATCGTAAGCATTGATATGTCTCCCCATGCAGAGAAGATTCTCTCCCCAATCAGATGCATCCTGAAGGAATGTCATCTCCCCAGGTGAGTCATATGCTGAAGTATGCAGCACTCGATAGTTCCAGACTGAAGTCTCCAGCGGAATTGAAATTCCCCACAGAGTCGTACTCTCCCTAGTAAGCAGAATGATTTCTTCTTCCCCAGCCGAGTTTGCAGATCCCTAAGTGAGTCGATTCCTTGGAAAGCGTTCAGGCCGTGATTGGTTTTCCCCAGTGGAGTGTCGAATAACTGATGCTGTATCTCCCCACCGGAGTCGTTATCTCCAGGACAGTTTTAGCCGCGAAGGTCGTGCAGTTTATTTCTGCGATTGATATCGTTTTCCTCAGCAGTTGTGGTTCGTATGCCCAGTTGAGCGGGTTCAGGTTCTCGTAGAGCTTTATTCCCCTGCAGCAGTCGATTGAAGTATGTTTCCCCAGGCGGAGTCCAATTGATATTGGTGTGACTTCTTCTCCTTGGCAGGATGAGTCTCTCCTCCACCAGAGTGGTTCTTTCCCCTTGACATGAGGATTTTCCCTTCGGCATTTATTTTGCTGATGGGGCCGTAGCATTTTGCATGATTGCATAGCATTTACCCTAAACGCGTAGCATTTCCACCGTGGGGAGCATTGCGCCATTGTCAATCATATGCATATGAAACATGAGCTAGGTCGTTACCGCTCTTGTTTTGCAGGTGTTCCCCGACAGGGTGTTTGCTCAGGATGATTCCTGAAATCCCAGCAAAGTCGTTTGCCCAAGATGATTCTTGAATTCTCCAGCGAAGGTGCTTGTTTAAGATGATTCTTAAAATCCCCAGTGAAGTCGCCAGAGAGGGTTGCTCAAGCTGATGCTCGGAGTCCCCGGCAGAGTGTTTGCTCAGGATGACTCCTGAAATTTCCAGCATTGTCTTCTCAGGATGATTCCTGTAACCTCCAGTGGAGTTATTGGTTCAGGATCATTCCTGAGGTCCCCATTGGGTTTATTTGTCCAAGATGATTCTTGAAGTCCTCAGCAGAGTTGACTCACCCAGAATGATTTCTGGATCCCCGCAGCAGAGTTACTTGATAGTTTTCCAGAATCCCCAGCGGAGATGCGTCACCCCCAGAAGGTTTTCGAATAGCAAAGTTGAAACTTCCCTTGAAGACTTGATGATTGAAGTCCAACCATATTAACGAAGCAGTTCTCTTAGCTGATGCGGAGTGCCTGATTGCCGAAGTTTGGATATCCCCAATTGGTTCATGATTGACTGAGAATCCTATTCCCGACTTACTGATGAAGTTCGGCTGACGCCCAAAAAAATTTCTTTGAATGCCCGATGGCATGATTAACTTGATTGTTGACCTGACGAGTCCCGAGGAATCTTGATGCCTGACGGCATGATCGACCATGTATCACCAGTTACCGTGTGACCAATTCCCCTAGCTAGTTGTCGTGCAGCTAACATTTCAGTTTCCGAAGATTTATCCCATCAGAGTACCGTGTACTTGTGTCGTTCGCTTCTCAGCCAGTCAGGCCCAAGCAGTTTGAATAGGGGCATCTGTTGCACCCCAAAATTTGCTCAACATTTCTTTACCTAGCTTATGTTTCATTTCATTCACATTAGCATTATCATTTGCATTTCATTGACATGTATGCAGGAGATCAAGAGGTATGATTACCAATCAAGAGCTATACAAGACTATGAAGCTACCTAAGAAGGTTATTCAAGTGTTCAAGGGTTGATATCCTTGTCAGAGAAGTTAAAAGAGCCTCAGAGAGAGTGATTGAAACCAAGTGTGTAGGTCTCCTAACTTGAGAGTTGTGGGAAGATCATCAGATGATTCTGAGGCCATGAAGATGGACTTGAGGTCTTGAGAGAGCTCATGAGAAGTATGAAGATAACTTGGAGGCCTAGACAGGTCATTGTGCAAAGTATAAGAAGCTACAACCAAGATTGGTGCCATTAGGGTTTCATCTGGTCAACCCTAGGTCAACTGATGATTTGAACAAGGTTGAGACCTAATTCAAAGGCCATGTGATCATGGATTGATGCATTAAGATGTTATAAGGATGATTCCAAGGTTAACTAATCATGATTGAAGAGTTTGAGAAGTTTCAAGCTAGGGTTTCTAAGGCTTGATAGTGTAAAATCCCCTAGTTTGACCCCTATCTTCAAGGCAATTTAGCTCAAGATGTGATTGTCATCTCATCTTGACCCCAACATGAATGTTGTAGAGCATGATCTTAGCTTTAATTTAAGTGCTAGAAGTCCTTGATAGGATTTGTAGAACTCAAGTTATGACTTTGACAAGTTACAGGTCATCTGAGGTATGTGAATTTGGAGCTTGAAAGTTGTCCAACTTGCATGAAACTTTTGCCCTAGAAGGATGATTCCTATTGTTGTACCCCAAATTTTGACCCCTTAGATCCTCATTATCATTTTTAGAAGCATGATCATGCATTATCTAACCCTAAACCAGTGCAAGTTTATTATTGTCAAGTTACAGATGAATCAGGGTTCTCGCACCGACAAATTCAAAACAATCAAGGAATGATCAACCAATGATTTGGGCCAATCCAATCATGGAATGAAATCAAAGACAATATCAAAGTCAAATGGGAAGTCAATTTGAAGAAATCGTTTCAGAATCAAGAACAGTGCAGTCAGGAGGCCCCGATTAGGGTTTTTTACCAGTGGAAAGTCAACTGTGGTTTGACTTTGATGTTAGGAAAGGTTTTTATGGTGGGAGTGAGGTCCATGAAGTTAATATAGGCTATTAAAGACTATTCAAGAAGTGTCAAAGTCCCAGGACGTCCAGAATATCAACAGGCGACTCGATCGGCACCGATCGATCGTACGGTTGACCGAAAAGTCAACTCCTCGAATTTTGAGAATTGGAATCCAAGTTGTGAATCAAAGTTGTTCCTTATGTCATAATGGACTTGCATATCAATTTTCATGATCATTGGATCAAAGATGAGAGAGTAATCGAGAAATCGGGAAATTAGGGTTTTGAAAAGGGCTAAACCGTATCTCCTTAACCGCACATCCAATTGAGTTGGTTCTAGTCTCATTTGAAAGCTCTTGACAAGTCCTACAAAAGTCTCATACTAGTCCACAACCAGAAAATGCATACTTTTTGAGATATAAGCAAAAACATTCCTAGAAGGGAAAATAACTTAGAAAATTTCTAAGTCATTTACACTAAAGAACCCTAAAATCAGCCAACTTCAAGGGGATTTTTCACCTAGTTTCAAATGGAATCAAGACTTCTGGCCAACATGAAAGTTGTAGTACTATGTGAGGGCTTTCTAAAAAGTACAAGGACATCTCAAGGGGATTTATGAGCTGAGAGATACATGTGTTCAAAGTTGGCAATTTGTCACTTTTGTCCCACATTGATGAATTTTGCAAAAGCACCTCTATCACTCAAGTGGATCAATTTCAATGTTCTAAACTCCTTCTATCTGATATATTAATCATCTCAAGCAGGTTGAATCAAAGGAATAGCAAGGAGATAGCATGGAATCAAGAATTGGAAGTTCATTGCCTAAGTTGAAAAGATTGACTTTTCCAAGCATGAGGTGTAAAGGGATTTCTGCTCCAGCCACTCTACCAAGCCTCTAGGCTGTGTTTTCTCTGTAACATCATCATTCTAACTTGCCAATTGAGTTAAGGGAACAGCTAGAGATCAGAAAAGCAAAGCAAGTTGTCATTTGGAAGGAAAAATCTAAGATTTCTTCATGGTGAAGCAAAGTCACCTAGCAAGCTCCTCACTCATTTTTTCTATAAATAGGGACTTCAAACTCCTCATTTAGGACATGAACATCATTCTAAAAACCTGCTAAACCAAGTTCCCTCATCACATCTCTCACTTACTTACATTTTGCAAAATCACCAAAATAGCCAAAAATTGCCAAAATTCAGCATTTGCAACTTTGCTACCATATCAAGTTCTTCATGTTCCAGCACTCAAACTATCATCCACACACCCTCTAAATCACATATAGAAGGTGTACCAACCATTGAATCACCAAAAAATTCAAAAAATGCAAAAGTCAACTTTTCATGAAACTTACTTTGACCAAAGTCCATAAAAACCTCCAAATCTTGCTCCAAACACTTTCTTGAGGTTTTGATCCTTTGGACACCTCAAATATCATATATACCAACTGTCCAAACCTCCATCCTTCATCAAGAACTCAGAAATCTCATTTTGGCGTCTCAAGTGACTTGTTTCTTAAGTTTCAAGTAAAAGCACAAATACAAAGCTTGGATTTCATCACCTCTGGTTTTCTCAACATTCTTGGCTTGCTAAATAAGATCACCAACAGGTATGTAATTTGTAAAACCTTGCTCTTTCATTATTCTCCATATCTTGCATATTTAGGTTTTTGATAAAATGAAGTATAAAGCATGAATGAGAGGTGTGTTCATGATCTTCCACACATAAACCACCAAAAGACCAACTTTGCACCAAACTGGTTTTCTCTTAAGTTCACTCCACATACACTTTATAACACTCAAATATGACATGTTGGTATGCTCATCTTACACTAGAAACCAATGAATCAAAGTTCACATCTTCATGTGCATCAATGTTTGGATGACTTGCATATGCTATGCCATTTTTCATGACAGGTGGTCTCCTTGGAATTTCAATGTTTAGATCATCTCATTATCATCCACATGTGCTGTACAAATGATTAAATTGTTTAAATTTGCTTTGGAACTTCATCTGTGCATCATCATGCATGATTGTTCATCATTTTGCAAAATGTCTCATTCTCACATGTCAATTTGGAAATGCTTGTGTATTCTTGCTATCTCATTGTTTCTACAGCTTCATATGACCATGTGTGTTGTGTTTGAATGAACCAAAACATTGAAAACAACCTGCACAATGATTTGTTTCACATCATGCTTCACGCACACATAATACACACAAATTGCAATTTGAATGCTACACTTTCATATGTTTGTTCCAGATCTGATGTTTTCACCTACACACACTAGATATCACATGTTTAAGATGTCTTGATGGTTGGTACAGCTCCTGAACACCCCAAACTCCAAAATCACTTTGTTATGCATGTGTGTTCTTATGTGTTTTTGCAAACTGAACATGACTTTCATCTATCTGAAACTCCTGGCTATAAACCTGTTCCAGTCTGTTTATATACCATATTTTGGATGTGTATGTGGATTTACTTGGCTTTGAACATGTTTGTATCAAGGTGTCCATGTCATTTTGCAAATCAAAAGCACATAAACACACCAGCTATCGTTTTTTTCACAGGAAAATGAATCTCAGAAAACTAACACCACCATCCTCTTCCTCTCATTTTTCTACCCAATTTACATATAAAATTTGTCTCGATCCGATGAGCGGTTAGTGAGATACGGTATAAAACGTATTTGGTTTCGATTATGTTTCCATGCATTCAAAACACACACACACACCAGTCAGCGTTTTTTTCACTAGGTGAACAATTTGGAAAAACTAACATCACCATCCTCTTCCTCTCATTTTTCTACCCAATTTACATATAAAATTTGTCTCGATCCGATGAGCGGTTAGTGAGATACGGTATAAAACGTATTTGGTGTTGATTATGTATTTTGCCCAGCCATGATTCAAAACGAGCCTTGTATACATATTGTTTCCATTTGATTAATGGATGTAACAGCCGCCCCAGCGGTAAGAACATGCGCGCAATAACACCTTTCACCATCATGACCAGGGTTCGATCCGGGTGGAGGTCGAACCCTTTTATTATTTTTCCTATTTTGTACATAAACGTCAAAAATTCGTAACTCTCTCATTTTTTATCGTTTTTCACCCGTTCTTTTTTCATTGTGTTTATTTTAATGTGTACTTTCATGTCATAATTTTATTTTCCATGTTTGATTATTTTTTCACCACGTTTTATGGTGCACAATCCGCGCGTCAACGGTACTAACCCTATTTGGTTGCAGATGAAATTTAGAAGGTTTCCTCTTGTGTTTTCTCAGGAAAATTGATTGTTATCATGTCTATATATGTTTGTCAACATGTTAGAATTTTTACCTTGAATTATTTTTATATTTATCTCATCTGTCTGTTAACGGTATTCCAGGTGCGAACTGTCGTCACGGTTCTCGTACCAAAACAATTGCTCTGATTGTCATCATTGCTTTCCATCTTTAATCTTTGTATTTAGTTATCACCATGAATGTTTGAATGATGTTTGTATTTTATTTTATCCCTAAGCGACGAAGCTCGTTAGCTTTCGTCCA
This sequence comes from Lathyrus sativus, assembly GCA_963859935.3. Taxonomy (NCBI): domain Eukaryota; kingdom Viridiplantae; phylum Streptophyta; class Magnoliopsida; order Fabales; family Fabaceae; genus Lathyrus; species Lathyrus sativus. Next base: position 49,357,294 of record OZ012736.1, on the reverse strand, counting down.
GTTGCCGACAATACTGTTCCTCCAAAGGAAGGTCTGTCCACTTGACTGTCAATGTCTTGGACCAAAATCTCTGCTATCCCTTGACTTTGTTAAGTCACCTTAACCCTAGACTAGAAGCCTTTAGACTTTGATTGAAGTCTAAGAAACCCACCCATACTAGGAGTGTTCTTCAACTAGAACCCTAGGAAAGAGTTCGTCAACTCTGTGTAAGAATCATCGTCATGATTTCTTACTTTCCCCTTTTACAATTTAGTTTAGGGAGTTTTGTCAAACTCCACACAAACATCGTCATGTTTGTTCCCCTTTGAACTTTGATCGTCATCAAGTGTTCTTTTCCCTTGTGAGGTGAACTACGATTGCTCTGATTCTATCCTAGTCAGGATACGTAGGCAGAAGGTGCGATACCTTTGCGAGCAAACCTAGAAAACCACTTAGGCCTTTTTATTCATTTTATCACAATTCCCAATCCTTAAACCATAGTGCATAATTCACAAACTTTAGCAAGTAATTAAACAAAAGGTTCCTGTAGAGTACTACAGATATTTAGGGTGCTAATACCTTCCCTAGATATAACCAACCCCCGAATCCCCGAATCTCTTAAAAGCGTTGTTGTCACATCGCGCAAAAGGTTCTTTCTTTCTTTAGACCTATCCTTTGGATAAATTAAAGACCGGTTGTAAAAGAAATAAGGTTCAAGTTAATTAATAGCTTGATATCAAATTTTCACCGCAACAGAAATGGCGACTTCACTGGGGACACATCCTTATTTTGAGGGTTTAACCTATTTTGTTTATATACTTGCTATTTGTGAATATTTGTGAATATGTGCAGATTTGTTCTTTTGGCTTTTGGGAAATACAATTGGTGAGACGGCACTATACCCGTGCTTGAGTGTACTTATGATAGGAAGGTGGTATATTCAAGGAGGTTTATAGGGAGTTGATTCCCGACTAAGCCAACTTGAAAACCGCCGCTCAATGGAGGTCCTTTTGAGGGTAGTGTTGTTGATCGAGTATTCGTGAAAACAATGCTGCTTTCTATAAGGGGCCCATGCCATTGAGGACCTTTAGAACACACATTACCCCACTTGGCCTTATTAGGATGTAGTGCGATGACTATGAGGGAGTATTTTTGAATAGTTGATACGCGATACTACACTCGGACGAGACTCTCTTGAGAATATTATCGACCCCCGAGTTATTTGGGCAGTTGATAATATCCGAAAGATGGGTTGAGAACTCTGGGAACTTTTTAGAACCTTGTTCTACAGGTGAAAAAGCTCTAGTACACTCCTTATTGGGAAGGGTAGACCTTGGCTCCATACTTGAATTCCCCTAAACCAAAATCTGTTGTTTGCTTATCTATGTGTATATGTGAATACTTGTGTTGTTGCATTCATGCATTCATAGACATCATAACATAAAAGGTTTATGGAACTCAGTCTCTTATTTTAAAACTTTAGGAACATCATGGATCAAGAAAAAAAGAAAACAATCAAGTACACATACAAGAGTCCTAAGCTGGATGACATTGAAAGGTTGAGCACTCTTATCACAGATGTAGAAGGGTTCAAGAGCAGGTACGGTAATTTGTTGTCACTACTGAGGATGAAGAAGAGAATGGATCTAGGACTCCTTTCTACTTTGCTACAGTTCTACGACCCACTCTATCACTGCTTCACATTTCCAGATTATCAGCTTGTACCTACACTTGAAGAATATTCCTGTCTGATCGGTTTGCCTATCCTTGAAGATTCTCCTTTTCCATTCACGGAGAAGGACCCTAAGAAAGAAGAGATCGCCAGAGCAATACAATTGGGAGTAAAAGATATACAAGAGAATATGACCACCAAAGGAGGAATTTCTGGTTTACCTGCTGGGTTCTTGATTAAGAAAGCGCAGTATTATGCCGATCACCTGAGTATGGATACTTTTGAGGCAATCCTAGCCTTGCTCATCTATGGCATCTTCCTGTTTCCCAACATTGATAATTTTGTGGACCTCAATGCTATCAAGATTTTCTTGAAGAAAAATCCGGTACCAACCTTGCTGGGTAATACTCATCATTCCATTCATCTCAGAAATCTTCACAAGGGAGGAATGATCGTCTGTTGTGTCCCGTTGTTGTACAAGTGGTTCCATTCTCATATGCCCAAAGCTCAAGTCTTCTGGAGGAAAGGATGGTGGTCTGAAAAGATTATGGCCTTATCTCACTCTGATATCGAATGGTACAGTCGAGTTTATGATGGGATAAAGATTATAGACAGTTGTGGAAACTTCGGCAACGTACCTCTCCTTGCTATAGATGGGGGAATCAGCTACAGTCCGGTTCTCGCCCGATGACAGCTCGGGTATCCGTTAAAAGACAGACCCAACAGTGCTTGTGTAGAAAGTATGTTCTTTGTGGGAGAATCTGAGTTGAAGGAGGAGTTCTTGGAAGCTTGGAAACATGTCCATAAGAGAGGAAAAGAAAGTCTGGGAAAGCCTAACTGTGTCTCTTTTGATCCTTATCTCCAATGGGTTCGGAAGAGAGCTATCCAACTGAAGATGCCTTATGCCTTGCAAGAACCTATGGTCCTGAAAGAAGAACGCCCATTGATCTTCTTTTCTGAGGAGGAAAAGTTGAGGATTGCCTTGAGAAAGTCACAGCAGACTGAGGTGTCCTGGAGGTATAAGTATCAGGTGGTAATGGAAGAGAACGAAACGCTCCGCAAGCAGCTCCAAGAGAGAGATGAAGAGATAAGGGCATCCAAGAAGAGGAAGACCCAAGAGAACCTGTTCTATTTCAGTAACCAGTCTACTCCATGGAAGACAATGATAGAAAAGCTCATGAAAGAGAAAATTGAGGTAGAAGAAAAGCTGAAGAAAGCAGAAGCAACAGTAGAGTTTCTGTCAGAAGACCTTATCTAGCACTGTTTCCTTTTTCTTGTAATGTGTACTATTTTGTAATGCAACGTCGAAAAATTAAATGAAATCCTTGATGTTTTGAATCTCGAGGTCTGAGTTCCATAAAACTTTGCGCATTTTTGCATTTACATCCGCATTTTATTTTAAACATTCAAGGGGTTTAAACTCATTTCACAGATATTAAAAAAATGGATCCAAGGAGAAGATCAACTGCAGAGTTCAAATTCCGACAACCAGATCTGGAGAATCTAAAGATGTTGGGAAGAATGGTAGAAGATCCTGAGGCATTCAAAGCCAAACATGGAAACGTGTTATCCTTACTTGAGATTCAGGTAGATGAGGGAATATTATCCGCGCTCGTAAAGTTCTACGATTCAACATATCACTGTTTCACTTTCCCAGATTTCCAGTTGTTACCAACCTTGGAGGAATATTCAGTATTAATGGGATTAAATGTTGCTCCCAGACCATTTTCTGGAAGGGAAGGGTTTCCCAACGAAGGAACAATCGCCGAAGCTATTCATCTTGAAGTAACTGAAGTACGAGCCATGATGATCGCTCAAGGACACCCATACGGGCTACCTACCAGATTCTTGTTTGAAAAAGCGCAGTTTCACGCCGAAGCTAAGAACTTGGAAGTTTTTGAAGCCTTGTTAGTGTTGCTGATCTACGAACTCTTCCTGTTCCCATCCTACGACAACTTCATCAACAAAGACGCAATCAACTTGTTCCTTCTCAGAAACCCTGTGCCTACTCTCCTAGCCGACACCTACTATGCAATTCATCGCCGACATCTGTATGAAGCTGGACCTATTGAGTGTTGCTCCACTCTCCTTTACAAGTGGTTCCTTTCACGCTTACCAAGATTACCAGCACTTTGGGATGTCCAAAACAACAATCCATGGACTGATAGGCTACTGCTGCTCAAGCAGACTAATATTCAATGGTACGACCCTGTTTACGGAGGGGTCCCCATGATTCAAAGTTGTGGAGATTTTCCAAACGTGCCGCTCATCGGTACCAAAGGGTGCATCAGCTATAACCCTGTCCTTGCTCGCAGACAATTGGGGCATCCAATGAGGGGTGAACCAGATTTCAACTTGATGAGGAGTTTCTGCATCGAAGACGGAAGAGACCGAGAATTCAAAGCTAGAATCATCTACGCTTGGCGCCGTATCAACGTCAGGGGCATGACTGCTTTAGATTACCCTGACACGGCAGTTTCAGACTCCTACCTAGCATGGATAAAAGAAGCTGCTTTGAAGATGTTCTATACCAGTTTCGAACCTGATTCAACAGAGTCCACACTTGAGAAAGAATTGCAGACTGCTTTGGTAAAAGCAGAGAAGGAGGGAAAAGATTGGAGGAACAAGTACTTCTTGGCCATGCAAGAGAAAGAAGCTCTCCAGGGTTTGGGTCGTCAAGGTAGAAGAAGGAATCAACCAGAAGAAGGGGGATCTTCGAGTTAGATAGTTCAGGATCTTTTGAGCTATTTTGTAATCTTTATTTTAAAAGTTGTATTTCAATTTCCAACTGTTGTAAAACTCCCCGGTAGAGGGATGCAAGAAGTGTCTGTAATGTTTTCCCGTTCTTAAAATCTATGAATGACGTTCTAAGACCCCTTGAATGTTCGAAATATTGCATCCGCATATCATAAGCATATCATAAACATAGCATAAGTGTCGTCTCCTGTGTCGTGTCTCATCCCGTTGTCTGATCCTTCAACAGAGGGGAGCACACTGAATCCAACACACAAGTACAATACAAGAGCTCGAGCTCGCCAGATCATGGAGGCGCAGAACCTAGAAATCGAAAGAATTGACGATGAGCTCGGAGATCTCCGAGGTGGAATCAAACAGATTATGGAAGCTTTGCAGGTAATAAGAGCGAAGATGGATACACAGGCTACCGTAGTTTCTGAAGTTACTAATGCAGCTATCGATCCAATTCCAACAGCTGTCACCATCGCCAACAATCCACCATATGGCTTACCTCCGGATTTTCTGCATCCACCGCCGATAAATCAGCAAAATGTCCCTTTAAGAGGAGAAATACCCCAGGCAATCCCTACTTATGCTCAGGCAACCATGCAAGCGCAGGTGCGCCCAATGTTCCATAATTATCAGCCAGCGGTCGAAGATCAGGAAGAGTACGAAGGAGAAAATGAAGAACACGAGAGATTAAAAGAAAGTGTGGAAACGATGGGAAGAAAGTTAAAGGCTATGGAGGGCAATGATATATTTGGGGCAGACACCCGGGACATGTGTTTGGTCTCTGGGTTAGTAATTCCACCAAAGTTTAAAATCCCCAATTTTGACCAATACTCAGGGGCTTCCTGCCCACGAACGCATCTTCTCATGTATTGCCGTAGAATGGCAGCTTACGTTGAAAATGACAAGTTAATGATACACTGTTTCCAGGACAGTTTGAAAGGGGCTCCGGCAAAATGGTATTTGGGTCTAGATCAGTCCAAAATTCTCAGCTTTCAAGATCTAGCCAATGCTTTTGTCAAACACTATAAGTATAACATGGATTTGGCTCCAGACCGAAGGCAACTGCTAAGCATGTCTCAAAAGAGTTCTGAATCTTTTAAGGAGTATGCCCAACGATGGAGGGAAATGGCTTCACAGGTGGAACCTCCTCTAAGTGAAAAGGAATTAACCGACTGGTTTGTTGATACCGTTCGACCAGAATTCTACGAAAAGATGATCAGCAGCGTGTCTGCTAGTTTTTCGGACATTGTAGCCGTTGGAGTCCGAGTGGAACTGGGGCTGAAGAATGGAAGGGTAACAGGTAGTTCCAGTAGCTCAAGTGGCCAGGTCAAGAAAGCTAGTAATCCGTTCCACAAGAAAAAGGAAGGAGAAACTAACGCCATCACCAGTGGAAAAGGGGTACGTACACGAAAGCAGCCATATCAACAGCAACCCTATCTGAGTTACAATCAACCGATGCAGCCTGGTTACATTCAACAAGGTTACCCCGGAGCAATGTACCCACCACAGTATGCCGCACAACCATATGTGGCAGCTGTAACTCCCGCTTTCACCCGCCCAAACTACCAGACAGTACAGCCTGCACCTGGTTATCAACAACAAATGCAACAAAGAGCGCTCAACGCTCCACCCTTCCCACAACATCAACAACCTCGAGCTCCGGCACCCCGCCAGAATTTCCAAAATAGAAGACCAACAAACAAGCCGAATTTCCCGCAGATCCCAATGACTTACACAGAACTGTACCCCTCGCTGGTGCAAGAAGGTTTAGTGACCACGAGACCGTTGAATCCTGATACAACTTCTCCTCATTACAATCCAAGCGCCCACTGCGCGTTTCATGAAGGTGCCGCTGGCCATGACTTGGAAAACTGTTTTGCTTTAAAACATTTGGTAAGGGAATTGATTGAGAAAAAGATCCTGTCCTTCAATGATATTCCACCGAACGTCAAAAGTAACCCATTGCCAAACCATGGAGGAGTTAATGCTGTAGGCGACTCTTCAACTGAGAGATTAATCACTGAGGTATCAGAAATCAAGACTCCACTGAAGATGTTGCATGAGAAACTTGTAAAGGCAGGTTATATCCAGAACAATCACGCCAACTGTGGGAAGTGTTCCGACAATGCCGCCAGTTGTGGTACGGTACAAAGAGACATCCAAAGTTTAATTGACGAAGGATTGTTGCAAGTCTGCGGTAAGATCCAAAGTGAAAATGTTGCAATAATAAAGCCTACTTTTGATCAACCAAACAAAGATAAGTGGACTCGGGCGTCTAGAAATACAGAACCCATGTTTGACAGGTCGGTAATCAACCAACACCGATCAGTCGTGATCCAAAGGCCGAAGCCATTTCCCTACAATAATACAAAAGCAGTCCCCTGGAGGTATGACTTGACAGTATCCAAGAGAACAGATCAGAATGAAGAGATAAAGAAGGAACAAGATAATGTTACAAACATCGTGGGTACTAATAAAATGACCCGCAGCGGTCGAATCTACCAGCCCAAGATTACCATAGTTACTCCAAAAGACACCACCCCGGCGGAAACTCACAACAAAGAAGCGCCCAGACCTGAAGGTGAAGATGAGGAATTTTTAAGAATTATTCGGAAGAGTGATTACAAGGTGGTAGACCAGCTCCACCAAACGCCGGCTAAAATCTCCGTCCTTTCTCTATTGATGAATTCTCCCGCCCATCGGGAGGCTCTGCAAAAAGTACTTCAACAAGCCCACGTAACTAAGGACATCACGCTGGGGCAATTTGACTCAGTAATAGCCAACATCACAGCATGTAACACGCTGAGCTTCAGTGACGCCGAGTTACCGAAAGAAGGTCGCCATCACAACAAAGCATTACACATCTCCATCAAATGCCAAGAAGACACATTGGCACGAGTCCTGGTTGATAATGGGTCTTCTTTGAATGTCTTGCCTGCAAGGTCACTTACAAGGTTGGCCTATACAGGAGCAGAGATGAAGCCCACTCCTTTGATCGTGAAGGCTTTCGACGGGTCCCGAAGGGCTGTTATTGGAGAAGTAGAATTACCCGTCATGGTTGGACCACATGTATTTGATATAACGTTCCAGGTGATGGACATTAACCCGGCATTCAGCTGTTTGTTGGGACGACCGTGGATACATGAAGCCGAGGCGGTAACATCAACTCTGCATCAGCGATTGAAGTATGTGGTGAATGACCAGCTAATAATTGTGCATGGGGAGGAAGACTTTATGGTAAGCAATCTGTCATCCTTCAGATACATCGAAGCAGAAGAAGGTGCGCTGGAAACCTCATTTCAAGCTCTGGAAATAGCCCATGCAGTAATAGTAGAAGAAACGGTAGCCAAAGGTAGTCCATCGTTCGCTTCCGCTCAAAGTATCAGAGCAGCGCTCGCAGAAGGCACTCCCGCAGGATGGGGAGAAATTATTGAAGTACAGCCGAAGATGGATCGACAGGGGTTGGGTTACAAACCAACTCCTGCTGAAGACACTACACTAGACCAGAGGCGTCCCAGGACAATACAAGAAATATTCATCAGCGGCGGGTCCCAAGTCAACGCCGTAGGAGACGAAGAAGAAAGTGAATACATCGGGCATCTAGTGTATCGGTGCAAATCTCCCTTGAGCAACTGGGAGGCCATTGATGTTCCTGTAGTTTGTCACGAGTTAAAGTAATTTGCTTTGTGTCTTTTTCTTGTTTTGTTATTTTAAAACTCCATGACCGTGCCCAAGGTCATAGGAATGTTTTGTACGGGCCCCGCACTTTCAAAATACATCAATGAAAATGAACTGTTTTGCTAAATTCCTCATTTGCTTTTGATGCTTTTATTCGTTTTCACTTTTAAAGAAAAAATGGCAATCATAAAAAAACGAAAGCAATCTTCTTTTTTGTGTGCTGCCTTTATCTTTGTATGTTTAATAAAATTAAACCATTCCCCATCTGCAGCCACATCCAAAAACCCATTGATTCCCATGACCAGGCATCTCCTCCTGACTTTGATTCACCAATTCACCAAGCTGAAGAGGAGGACGAAGATCTTGAAATTCCCGATGAACTGGTAAGACTAACTCAAGACGAAGACATGGAACTCCAACCATACAAAGAGAAGATTGAAGTCATTAACCTGGGCTCAGAAGATGACAAAAAGGAAGTCAAGATTGGGGCAAGCCTCGGGGCAGACATCAAACAACAATTGAAAGAACTCCTGAAGGAATATGTGGATGTGTTCGCTTGGTCCTATCAGGACATGCCGGGTCTAGACACTGACATAGTGGTTCACAAGCTGCCGCTTAAACCAGAATGCCCTCCAGTAAAACAAAAGCTCCGCAGAACCAGGCCAGACATGGCACTCAAAATCCGAGACGAAGTAAAAAAGCAGGTAGATGCAGGGTTCTTGGCTGTATCCAAATACCCTGAGTGGGTAGCAAACATTGTTCCAGTACCGAAAAAGGATGGTAAGGTCCGAATGTGTGTAGACTACAGGGATCTGAACAAGGCCAGTCCGAAAGATGACTTCCCACTGCCACACATTGATACATTGGTAGACAATACAGCTCGTTTCGAAGTGTTCTCTTTTATGGACGGTTTCTCGGGTTACAATCAGATTAAAATGGATCCAGATGATATGGAAAAAACTACCTTCATCACGCCGTGGGGAACCTACTGTTACAAAGTTATGCCATTTGGTTTGAAAAATGCTGGAGCCACCTACCAGCGGGCCATGGTCACTCTATTTCATGACATGATGCACAAAGAAATTGAGGTGTATGTCGACGATATGATTGCAAAGTCTCGAAGCGAAGATGATCATCTAGAGCACCTCCTGAAGCTGTTCAAAAGACTTAGAAAGTATCAACTAAGGTTGAATCCTGCCAAATGCACTTTCGGAGTAAGGTCAGGAAAGCTACTTGGTTTCATTGTTAGTCAACGAGGAATCGAAGTAGACCCAGACAAAGTCCGCGCCATCCAAGACATGCCGGCTCCTCAAACAGAAAAACAGGTCAGAGGTTTTCTGGGCAGATTAAATTACATATCTCGGTTCATTTCCAACATGACACCGACCTGTGAACCCATCTTCAAACTACTACGCAAAAATCAACCAGTGGTTTGGAATGAAGACTGTCAGCAGGCCTTTGACAAAATCAAAAGTTATTTGCAAGAACCGCCCATCTTGATACCTCCGGTTCCGGGAAGGCCGTTATTCATGTACCTTACTGTTCTAGAAAGTTCCATGGGCTGTATGTTGGGTCAACAGGATGAATCCGGATGAAAGGAACATGCCATCTATTACTTAAGCAAGAAGTTTACTGATTGTGAGAGCCGTTATTCACTCCTTGAAAAGACATGTTGCGCTTTAGCATGGGCCGCCAAACGGTTACGACAGTACATGGTTTGCCATACTACTCTGTTAATCGCAAAAATGGACCCAATCAAATATATCTTTGAAAAACCTGCTCAGACTGGAAGGCTCGCCAGATGGCACATGTTATTATCAGAATACGACATTCAGTACACGACCCAGAAGTCTATCAAGGGCAGTATCTTGTCAGATTACCTTGCAGAACAACCAGTTGAGAACGATGAGTCAGTTAAGCTTGATTTTCCTGATGAAGACGTCATGTTAGTAAAGGATTGTGAAAAGGTCGACCCTGTTGAAGATTCACCACCAAGTTCCCCTTGGAAAATGATGTTCGATGGTTCGTCAAATTATAGCGGGCATGGTGTAGGCGCTGTCTTAATGAATCCAGGAGGTGGTTACACGCCATTCACGGCTCGGTTGGATTTTGATTGTACAAACAACATTGCAGAATACGAGGCATGTATCCTTGGTCTCGAAGCGGCCATTGATCTCAAAATTAAAACTCTAGAAGTGAGCGGCGATTCAGCACTAGTCATCTACCAGGTCACAGGCGAATGGGAGACCCGACATGAAAACCTGGTCCCATACAGAGCATATATTGTCGACATGATCGAGTACTTTGACGAGATTACCTTCAAGCATGTACCCAGGTCTGAAAATCACATTGCCGATGCTTTAGCCATGTTGGCCTCCATGTGGAAAGTCCAAGATGTAAATGATGCTACTCTCATCCGGATTGAGCGAAAAACAGAGCCCGCTTACTGTCAAATGATCGACGAAGAAACAGATGATAAACCATGGTACTATGATATAAAGAACTTCCTGTTACAACAAGAATATCCGACCGATGCTACGTCTCTTGACAAGAAAACTTTAAGAAGACTAGCGTCAAAGTTCTTCCTCAGCAATGGTGTGCTTTATAAAAGAAATCATGACATGGTACTACTCAGATGCGTCGACAAAAGAGAAGCAGAGCTGTTAATGAAAGATGTCCATGAAGGGATCTTCGGTACTCATGCCAATGGGTACGTGATGGCCAGAAAGATTTTGAGAGCCGGGTATTACTGGTTGACTTTAGAGAATGACTGCATACAATTCTCCAGGAAGTGTCATAAATGTCAGATCTACGCAGATAAAGTGCATGTACCTCCGACATTGCTGAATGTACTGTCATCACCCTGGCCTTTCTCAATGTGGGGCATCGATATGATTGGGGCAATTGAGCCAAAAGCTTCCAACGGGCACCGTTTCATTCTAGTCGCCATTGACTATTTTACCAAATGGGTCGAAGCTGCTTCATACACCAATGTAACCCGACAAGTGGTGGCTCGCTTCATCAAGAAAGAGATAATCTGTCGATACGGGATTCCCAACCGAATTATCACAGACAACGGAACCAATCTGAACAACAAAGTGATGAAGGAACTGTGTGATGAATTCAAGATTGAACACCATAACTCCTCCCCGTACCGTCCGAAGATGAATGGAGCTGTTGAGGCAGCTAACAAAAACATCAAGAAGATTTTACAAAAGATGGTGAAAACTTACAAAGACTGGCATGAAATGTTACCGTTTGCTCTACACGGATACAGAACATCAGTCCGCACCTCAACAGGGGCAACCCCTTTCTCTTTAGTGTATGGGATGGATGCTGTACTCCCAATTGAAGTCGAGATCCCTTTGTTAAGGGTTATAATGGAAGCAAAGCTGGAAGAGGCAGAATGGGTCAGGGAAAGATTTGACCAATTGAATTTAATTGACGAAAAGCGTATATCTGCAATGTGTCATGGCCAGGTATATCAGAAAAGGATCAAAAGAGCCTTTGACAAGAAGGTCCGCATCCGGGAGTTCAGAGAAGGTGAGCTTGTATTGAAGAAGATCTTACCAGTCCATAAAGACGCCCGAGGAAAATGGATGCCTAACTATGATGGCCCCTTCATTGTGAAGACAGTTTTCTCAGGAGGATCGTTGATTCTCACAACCATGGATGGAGAGCAGCTTACTCATCCAATAAATTCTGATGCAGTCAGAAAATATTACGCCTAAGAAAAGCCCGATAAGTCGAAAACTCGCAAGAGCGGCTTATGCAAAAGTTAGGGTAAAAAGAAAAAGAGAAAAAGAGAAAAGAATTGAAATCTCGCTAAGTTGAAAACCCGAAAGGGCGACTTAGGCAAAAATGAGCGTCCCGGTGGATTGAAAACCCGAAAGGGCGATCCAGGCAAAAATTAGGGACAAAGGCGTTTCACTGCATCAGAAGGTTGTCACCAGTGCAGCAAGTTACACAGAGAAAACTCACTTCCGGTTGCTCTCGTCAGAAGCAAGGATGTTGGTGGATTTCTAGTCTTTAGGGATAAATGGTCATGGGATTCAATGTAACCCTTCCACTTTTGCCATTTTTCACTTGTACAATGTTCTAGGGAATCTTGCCATTGGCAAGACCTCCTGCTTGAATAAAATCAGCTTCGAACCATTCTTTTGTTTGCAACTACTACTTCTCTTTATCATTTTTTGTTATGCAAAACACTGTTTATTTGACAAACGATGATTTTGAAAAACGTAAGAGGCAAAAATTTTCATGATAAAACTTGAAAAGGTCAATAAAAAACAAATGCTTTAAACTCGTGGAAAACTCAGTAAGATCATACTCACCCTGATGTCTCAAGGTGGCAGGAGCATTGATATACATTTGCATTTTTTCCCCAGTTGAAACACTTAGCAGATCTGTTCACTTGGTTCGCCTTTGGCCGTGTGTAGTAACCAAGACTAAGAAGCCATCATGTAAAGTTTTGAAGGATCCATCCTCCACAGGATTGCCAAAGACAGAGATTACTGGTACATCGCGGGCTGACCTGACTAAGCTCCGTTCCCCAATACAGTTGAGATTATTTGCACCACTTAGCCTGGATTCAGTGTGGTTCTACCCTCTCCCCCGGTTGTGGTATCTCATTTTCTGGTTGTTACCATCAAGTCCAGTTGTCACTGGCATTCATATGTTCTATCTCGTGGTTGTCACCACAGTCTTTTAAAAGTCCAGTCGTCACTGGCACCTTGTGTTTGTTGGTCGTCACCAACCTTTCCCCGGAAAAGTCCAGTTGTCACTGGCATCGCAAAATCCAATTGTAATTGGTACCCTTTCGTTGGTTGTCACCAACTTCCCTCAGCAAAGTCCAGTTGTCACTGGCATTGTTTAAATCCAATTGTTGTTGGTATCACTTGTTGGTCGTTACCAACTTTTTACTTTAAGTCCAGTCGTCACTGGCACCCTGTGTTTGTTGGTCGTCACTAACATCCCCAATCAAGTCCAGTTGTAACTGGCACCCTTCAACCGAACCGTGGTTAGTAATCATTATTGTTACATCCCCTGAAGTCCAGTCGTCACTGGCATCGTTAAATCCAGTTGCCATTGGTATCATGTGTTGGTCGTCACCAACCTCCCCTACTGAAGTCCAGTCGTCACTGGCGTCTTTTAAATCCAATTGTTATTGATACCTGAGTTTGGTCGTCACCAAATCCTCATAAAGTCCAGTCGTAACTGGCGCGCTCACCCAAATTGTTATTTGTGGTTGTTATTTAAATTCCCCAGTAAGTCCAGTCGTAACTGGCATTCTTATCCGGCATCACTGGTTGGTCGTCACCAAATCCCGTGAAAAGCCAGTTGTAACTGGTATGGTCGTTTATTCATTTAACATTCCATCGGTCGTCACCAATCCCACTAGCTAAAGTCCAGTTGTCACTGGCGTTCCCGTTTTCCTTATTTGTTTCCTCTGGGTTGGTAGTCACCAGTACCCCAGTAGGTCTTTGCTTTTCCAGTCTAGTCCCGGAGATCTAGTTGTCACTAGTATCCCCTGTGTGTCTGACTTTGTTCCTAGTCCATTCCTGGAGATCCCGTTTGAACTCTTCATTATAGGAAGGCCTCGTCTGATCATCCCCAGTGAGGTTGTCACCAATTTCCTTTATTCCCCATGTGAAAATTATTCTTTCCCCGGTGGAGTGCATCTCTTTCACCAGTGAACGGTTGTCCTCGTCAGGTTCCGTTTCCCAGTCGGAGTTTCTCAGATGATATCATCTAGTCACGTCTGAACTATTTGATCCCCAGTAAAGTATGTCCCTTTTCCCCAGTGAACGGTTGTCCTCGTCAGGTTCTGTTCCTCCAATCATAGTTTTATCCTCAGATGCTATCAGTTAGTCATGTCTGAACTATCTGATGCCTAGGTTTGAGTTTCTCTTCCCCAGTGCGAGTCCTTCAATAAGGACATCCTCTGTGTGTCAAGTTTCCAGAGTCTGTTCCCCGGTGGATAGCAGTCTGTCTTTACCGTTTTTTTTGTGTGTCTTGCATTTTCAAGCATCATAAATCATCATTTAGGTCTCATAGCATTCAAGCATTGATCCTTTGCATAGCATTGGATCTAAGGTACAAAATTTTTGGTCTTTCTGTATTTAAATACCTCTCACTACGATTCCTCGAGGATTGTCATCCTCAGTTCCATCTAGTGAAGATATTTAAATAGGGGCAACTGTTGTACCCCAAATTTTGACCCCTTAGATCCTCATTATCATTTTTAGAAGCATGATCATGCATTATCTAACCCTAAACCAGTGCAAGTTTATTATTGTCAAGTTACAGATGAATCAGGGTTCTCGCACCGACAAATTCAAAACAATCAAGGAATGATCAACCAATGATTTGGGCCAATCCAATCATGGAATGAAATCAAAGACAATATCAAAGTCAAATGGGAAGTCAATTTGAAGAAATCGTTTCAGAATCAAGAACAGTGCAGTCAGGAGGCCCCGATTAGGGTTTTTTACCAGTGGAAAGTCAACTGTGGTTTGACTTTGATGTTGGGAAAGGTTTTTATGGTGGGAGTGAGGTCCATGAAGTTAATATAGGCTATTAAAGACTATTCAAGAAGTGTCAAAGTCCCAGGACGTCCAGAATATCAACAGGCGACTCGATCGGCACCGATCGATCGTACGGTTGACCGAAAAGTCAACTCCTCGAATTTTGAGAATTGGAATCCAAGTTGTGAATCAAAGTTGTTCCTTATGTCATAATGGACTTGCATATCAATTTTCATGATCATTGGATCAAAGATGAGAGAGTAATCGAGAAATCGGGAAATTAGGGTTTTGAAAAGGGCTAAACCGTATCTCCTTAACCGCACATCCAATTGAGTTGGTTCTAGTCTCATTTGAAAGCTCTTGACAAGTCCTACAAAAGTCTCATACTAGTCCACAACCAGAAAATGCATACTTTTTGAGATATAAGCAAAAACATTCCTAGAAGGGAAAATAACTTAGAAAATTTCTAAGTCATTTACACTAAAGAACCCTAAAATCAGCCAACTTCAAGGGGATTTTTCACCTAGTTTCAAATGGAATCAAGACTTCTGGCCAACATGAAAGTTGTAGTACTATGTGAGGGCTTTCTAAAAAGTACAAGTACATCTCAAGGGGATTTATGAGCTGAGAGATACATGTGTTCAAAGTTGGCAATTTGTCACTTTTGTCCCACATTGATGAATTTTGCAAAAGCACCTCTATCACTCAAGTGGATCAATTTCAATGTTCTAAACTCCTTCTATCTGATATATTAATCATCTCAAGCAGGTTGAATCAAAGAAATAGCAAGGAGATAGCATGGAATCAAGAATTGGAAGTTCATTGCCTAAGTTGAAAAGATTGACTTTTCCAAGCATGAGGTGTAAAGGGATTTCTGCTCCAGCCACTCTACCAAGCCTCTAGGCTGTGTTTTCTCTGTAACATCATCATTCTAACTTGCCAATTGAGTTAAGGGAACAGCTAGAGATCAGAAAAGCAAAGCAAGTTGTCATTTGGAAGGAAAAATCTAAGATTTCTTCATGGTGAAGCAAAGTCACCTAGCAAGCTCCTCACTCATTTTTTCTATAAATAGGGACTTCAAACTCCTCATTTAGGACATGAACATCATTCTAAAAACCTGCTAAACCAAGTTCCCTCATCACATCTCTCACTTACTTACATTTTGCAAAATCACCAAAATAGCCAAAAATTGCCAAAATTCAGCATTTGCAACTTTGCTACCATATCAAGTTCTTCATGTTCCAGCACTCAAACTATCATCCACACACCCTCTAAATCACATATAGAAGGTGTACCAACCATTGAATCACCAAAAAATTCAAAAAATGCAAAAGTCAACTTTTCATGAAACTTACTTTGACCAAAGTCCATAAAAACCTCCAAATCTTGCTCCAAACACTTTCTTGAGGTTTTGATCCTTTGGACACCTCAAATATCATATATACCAACTGTCCAAACCTCCATCCTTCATCAAGAACTCAGAAATCTCATTTTGGCGTCTCAAGTGACTTGTTTCTTAAGTTTCAAGTAAAAGCACAAATACAAAGCTTGGATTTCATCACCTCTGGTTTTCTCAACATTCTTGGCTTGCTAAATAAGATCACCAACAGGTATGTAATTTGTAAAACCTTGCTCTTTCATTATTCTCCATATCTTGCATATTTAGGTTTTTGATAAAATGAAGTATAAAGCATGAATGAGAGGTGTGTTCATGATCTTCCACACATAAACCACCAAAAGACCAACTTTGCACCAAACTGGTTTTCTCTTAAGTTCACTCCACATACACTTTATAACACTCAAATATGACATGTTGGTATGCTCATCTTACACTAGAAACCAATGAATCAAAGTTCACATCTTCATGTGCATCAATGTTTGGATGACTTGCATATGCTATGCCATTTTTCATGACAGGTGGTCTCCTTGGAATTTCAATGTTTAGATCATCTCATTATCATCCACATGTGCTGTACAAATGATTAAATTGTTTAAATTTGCTTTGGAACTTCATCTGTGCATCATCATGCATGATTGTTCATCATTTTGCAAAATGTCTCATTCTCACATGTCAATTTGGAAATGCTTGTGTATTCTTGCTATCTCATTGTTTCTACAGCTTCATATGACCATGTGTGTTGTGTTTGAATGAACCAAAACATTGAAAACAACCTGCACAATGATTTGTTTCACATCATGCTTCACGCACACATAATACACACAAATTGCAATTTGAATGCTACACTTTCATATGTTTGTTCCAGATCTGATGTTTTCACCTACACACACTAGATATCACATGTTTAAGATGTCTTGATGGTTGGTACAGCTCCTGAACACCCCAAACTCCAAAATCACTTTGTTATGCATGTGTGTTCTTATGTGTTTTTGCAAACTGAACATGACTTTCATCTATCTGAAACTCCTGGCTATAAACCTGTTCCAGTCTGTTTATATATCATATTTTGGATGTGTATGTGGATTTACTTGGCTTTGAACATGTTTGTATCAAGGTGTCCATGTCATTTTGCAAATCAAAAGCACATAAACACACCAGCTATCGTTTTTTTCACAGGAAAATGAATCTCAGAAAACTAACACCACCATCCTCTTCCTCTCATTTTTCTACCCAATTTACATATAAAATTTGTCTCGATCCGATGAGCGGTTAGTGAGATACGGTATAAAACGTATTTGGTTTCGATTATGTTTCCATGCATTCAAAACACACACACACACCAGTCAGCGTTTTTTTCACTAGGTGAACAATTTGGAAAAACTAACATCACCATCCTCTTCCTCTCATTTTTCTACCCAATTTACATATAAAATTTGTCTCGATCCGATGAGCGGTTAGTGAGATACGGTATAAAACGTATTTGGTGTTGATTATGTATTTTGCCCAGCCATGATTCAAAACGAGCCTTGTATACATATTGTTTCCATTTGATTAATGGATGTAACAGCCGCCCCAGCGGTAAGAACATGCGTGCAATAACACCTTTCACCATCATGACCAGGGTTCGATCTGGGTGGAGGTCGAACCCTTTTATTATTTTTCCTATTTTGTACATAAACTTCAAAAATTCGTAACTCTCTCATTTTTTATCGTTTTTCACCCGTTCTTTTTTCATTGTGTTTATTTTAATGTGTACTTTCATGTCATAATTTTATTTTCCATGTTTGATTATTTTTTCACCACGTTTTATGGTGCGCAATCCGCGCGTCAACGGTACTAACCCTATTTGGTTGCAGATGAAATTTAGAAGGTTTCCTCTTGTGTTTTCTCAGGAAAATTGATTGTTATCATGTCTATATATGTTTGTCAACATGTTAGAATTTTTACCTTGAATTATTTTTATATTTATCTCATCTGTCTGTTAACGGTATTCCAGGTGCGAACTGTCGTCACGGTTCTCGTACCAAAACAATTGCTCTGATTGTCATCATTGCTTTCCATCTTTAATCTTTGTATTTAGTTGTCACCATGAATGTTTGAATGATGTTTGTATTTTATTTTATCCCTAAGCGACGGAGCTCGTTAGCTTTCGTCCAGTTGCCGACAATACTGTTCCTCCAAAGGAAGGTCTGTCCACTTGACTGTCAATGTCTTGGACCAAAATCTCTGCTATCCCTTGACTTTGTTAAGTCACCTTAACCCTAGACTAGAAGCCTTTAGACTTTGCTTGAAGTCTAAGAAACCCACCCATACTAGGAGTGTTCTTCAACTAGAACCCTAGGAAAGAGTTCGTCAACTCTGTGTAAGAATCATCGTCATGATTTCTTACTTTCCCCTTTTACAATTTAGTTTAGGGAGTTTTGTCAAACTCCACACAAACATCGTCATGTTTGTTCCCCTTTGAACTTTGATCGTCATCAAGTGTTCTTTTCCCTTGTGAGGTGAACTACGATTGCTCTGATTCTATCCTAGTCAGGATACGTAGGCAGAAGGTGCGATACCTTTGCGAGCAAACCTAGAAAACCACTTAGGCCTTTTTATTCATTTTATCACAATTCCCAATCCTTAAACCATAGTGCACAATTCACAAACTTTAGCAAGTAATTAAACAAAAGGTTCCTGTAGAGTACTACAGATATTTAGGGTGCTAATACCTTCCCTAGATATAACCAACCCCCGAATCCCCGAATCTCTTAAAAGCGTTGTTGTCACATCGCGCAAAAGGTTCTTTCTTTCTTTAGACCTATCCTTTGGATAAATTAAAGACCGGTTGTAAAAGAAATAAGGTTCAAGTTAATTAATAGCTTGATATCAAAAAAGGTTCCTGTAGAGTACTACAGATATTTAGGGTGCTAATACCTTCCCTAGATATAACCAACCCCCGAATCCCCGAATCTCTTAAAAGCGTTGTTGTCACATCGCGCAAAAGGTTCTTTCTTTCTTTAGACCTATCCTTTGGATAAATTAAAGACCGGTTGTAAAAGAAATAAGGTTCAAGTTAATTAATAGCTTGATATCAAATTTTCACCGCAACACCTATGAACTTTTGGTCAACATGAATGTTGTTCCTTATCCTCTTAGCTTTCTAGAGAGTACTAGAAGTCCTTGATAGGATTTGTAGAACTCAAGTTATGGCTTTGACAAGTCAAGGGCATTTTGGTCATTTGGAGATTATAGGTCATTTCAACCATAAGGCCATAACTCCTACTTCCAAGCTTCAAATGGGAAAATGTTCAACATCAAACTTGTCCAAAATGATTTTTTAAGGCTAGTCAAGAGGTCATGAGAGGTTGGAATTGCTTGTAGCTCAAAGCTGCAAAAATGACCTAAAATAAGGAGGATTTTTAAATGAACCAAATATGGAAATTGGTATTCTTGATCTACATGTCCAAACCAAGGCATGTAATATGTCATTTTGACTCTAAAACACATTTTAAGAACATTGGTTTAGCCACAATTTTGAATTGAAGTTTAATTTGTGGACTTGCTTTGAAAAGTAGTTACTTACATCTTAAGTAACCATTGCCAAACCTAAATTCAAGGCATAATCAAGGTCCCTTGCAAGCCAAACACATCCAAAATGTCATTAGGAGAGAAATTGGAAGGGAATAATGGTGATTACAAGCTGCTAACAGAATTGTGCATACCATGGCATGTGATTGAACTTCTCATGACATGAGAGATTGAATTTCTCACTAGAAGGATCTAGAGGTTTCTAGATCATCCCTACATGTCCTATATATTGAATAGAGATGATCCAAGGCCAAGGTTGGTGATGATGGAGAGAGAAAACTGAGATTGCACTTTGAGATTTCACATTGCAAGTCAAGATCGGTTACAAGGTTTGAAGCCATTTCAATCCAAGATTTCAATCTCAGAAGCTTGCTCTAGCATTGGTGGATGAATCCAGATGGAGAATTGAGCAAGATTGGTGGAGAATCGTGTGGGAGCCATTGAAGAAATTCCTCTGCAACTCAGAATCGAATCCAAGAATTGAAGCCATTTCAATCAATTCTATTGCATACAGAAGCTTGGAAGTGATTCACTGAAGGAGTCTGGAGCATTTGAAGGCTTGATTTGAAGGCTTGCTACTTCTGTGCACACGAAATTTTCAGGTTGGTAACTTTCAATCTCCAGCTTGTTTTAGTTAAAATTAAGAAGAATTAGGATGTTAGATGCAATGAGGATTGATGTAGGAAGGTTTTCAGATCATTAATTTGAGAATTAGTGACCAATTAGGGATGTTACCTTTTTCGGTTGAGAGTTGGTTCTTGTGAATCTTGAGGTTTCAGAGTGAATTAAGGGTATGATTGAGTTCCTTGTGAAATTTGGGACAAGTTTGATCAAGGGATCGTGGCCTATGGTGGACTCTGTGGCAAACTAGGGTTATGGATTGGTGATCGGAAAATGTCACCGGTGGTGGCTTTGGGCGCGCAGGTGGCCTAAGTTGCAGAGATTTGAAATGAAGAAGATGACTTGATAGCCATCAGATCAAGGTTGGACTTTGACTGGGAACCTCATCCAACGACCACACGTGCTTCTTTTTTGTGAAGGACTCTGAACTTAATGAAACGATGCGTTTCATTAATCAGCTGATTTTGCGCTTAAGAATCCAAGTGCTAATCACACCCCCTTCGTGGCCCAGTTTGTGAAATGAACTGATTTCTATTGCTATCTGCACCACACATTTATCATTTTATTTGGATTTTCATATTATTTTTCATTTTATGCATGGTTCTTGATTAATTCATCAAAAATGGAAAAATGATTCAATTAATCCCATTCTTTTTGCATTGGATTCATGATAGGATCTAGTATTTTTTAGATAAAAAATATTATTATTTCATGCATTTTCTGATTTTACGGGATTTTTTAAATTTTAATTGATATTAAAATAGTCATGTTTGATGCTTGATATTGGTGAATTTGGTTTGATCATGTGATGATGATTTTGGTCTTGGTTTTATGTGAGTAGTTAGCATAGATATGCATGCTCCCCATAGATTTTTCTCACATTTTTGTGATGAAAATAAGTGGTAGTTCTAGGTTGAAACTTTAAGAGCTCCATTTTTAGGGTTTATGGTTGATACCTTATGATTTAGGTTTTATATTTAGAACTTGGTGGATGATTCAACCTCTGATTTTTGTAGGGTAGATTCATGGTTGAATTAGGATCCCTTAGGAATTTTGGTAGGAATTTTCAATGAATTTTACTATTTTTTCTTGATTTTAGTTTAAGTGCTAGTTTTGGATGATTCTGAGGCACTAACTCAACTAGATTAACTTCCTTAGTTCCCTTAGATTAGGGTTTTGCTTTGCTTGTTCTTGGGTGATGATGAAGACAAGTTGAAGATGCATTGGATTGCTTGAAGAGGCTTGGATGTGAAGAGCTTCCCTTCTTTTGGTGTAGTTTTGTTTAGGTGTTAAGATTAGGGTTTTGTAGGCAGAGCTTCTAGATAGATTCTCTTCCTTCATAAACATGGATGATGTTGATCACTTCCATTCTTCCCTATGATGTAAGGTCCCCTTGTAAAAGCCTCATCCCTCCTTTGGTAGGATGTGTGGCTCTCTACAAGTTGGTAGAACCTTTGAGGGTCCCTTTCTCTGATGATAGGAGGCTTAGTGGTGACCTTTGGTCTTCACTCTGCTACCAATCATCCACACTTTGCTCTTGATAGATGCATATTTATTCATTGTTATAAGATGGAGTTCCTTGCTTGAAGAAGACTGAAGGATGAAGTTGATAATTCTTTGTGTTTGAAGATTACTCTGAGAAGCTGAAGCTTGTAGATGAAGAGGAGCAAGTTGATACTTGTAAGGAGTGAGAGCTGAAGCCAGAAGACCAAGTTGACACTTGTGAAGAGGATCCAATTGAGATTGAGTGAAGAGCTGAGGCTTGAGGAATAAAGGATAGGTTGATACTTATGTTGAGACATTGAGAGCCTGAAGGAGTCAAGTTGATACTTGATATTAGGGTTGAAGCCTGAAGGTGGAATTTACTGGAGAGCTGAAGCTTGAAGAAGAAAGAATAAGTTGATACTTTTGTTTGATGTGTCAGAAGCTTGGAAAAGCAAGTTGATACTTGCTATTGAAGATGATAGTCTTGAAAGGTGGTTGAAGTCTGATGACTGAGTTGCTGTCAGAGAGTTGCTTTGCTGTGAAGCTGTGGAAGCTGTTGATCTGTTTTCCTGTCTGTTTTCTTTCTGTGCAACTGTATGGATGTGACTTGTTTGATTTGCTTGATGCATTAGAATAAGCTCATATGTAGATTGATTTAAGCTAGGGTCATGATTGCACTAGAGGTTGAGTTGCTCCCTCTGCTTGTATTTTTACTATATGGCTTTGCTTGCGGGTATTCGGTAGAGCCTAGCTCCCTTGCCTATGTGGTCTGGTGTGTTTGCTTGATAGCATTTTATTTCTTCTGTATGATTGCAGTTGCTCATTATTGTTTTGCTTGATAGCATGTTATCTCCTCTGTATGATTACAGTTACTCATATCTAGCTTCAGGTTGAGATGAGCTTGTGGAGGATGATGCCCCACACACATTTCCTCCCTCACTTGCATTGCATGCATTTTACAGTCGTTTACTGTTTACTGTTTAGGTGATGCTTTATCTGTTTATGTATACCATTGACATGTTCCCTTAGGAATCGCACTTCCTTTGATAAGGAAGTGATGATAGAACTTTAGGTTGAAACCTATGCATGATAACTTATAGGAGATCCCTGTTTCAAACCTCAACCATAGGATGAATCCTTGGCATGACAACATTAGGACTTGATAGTCTCCCCTTAGTTGTCCCTCTCTCTTCTTATCTCAAAACAAATCAAAATACAGTAATAAAGGTTAACTGACGTCGTACGTTACGAGCCTTAAGCTATCTGAAAAAGGGTTGTTGAAGAGTTTCTTTTCAACAGCTTGGATGTTTAGTATGGCACCCTTTGGGTGACATGCGACGCATTCACTCTCAGGTCATAGTCTCTAGTGCAATACTAGTTGCAAACAACCATAAAAAACAGTTCTTCTGTAAAAGACAGAAAACAAACTTCAAAACTTTTTGCCTCGTGGGCCCATAATTCAAAGGAAAGCTTTTCTGAAGAAAAGAGTGTCGTTAACTCCCAGTTCTACCGCAAACGGTAACGCTTAAGTCTCCAAGGGTCGAGCTGCGTACATCCAACCGCCGGAACTGTTTGTTAGCCCTACTCGATAAAACAGATGAATCTGAATTCCCGTAATCCGTATTATCCCGAACTACGTAAGCTCTGATCTCTCAAGCCTGTTGAGAGTACGTAGGCACAATACAGATGTATTGGCGAGCCACCTTCCCCGTAACCCGTAGTTAGCCGAACTACGTTGACTCTGATTTCTCATTCTCTGATGGGAATACGTAGGCATAAAGCGCGACGCTTTGCCGAGTCATTTTCTTTTATTTTCAGACTAGCCTTGATAGGTAGATAGATAAAACCAACCCGTCCAGTAAACACAACAAGCGTGGATCCCGTCGAGTACGACGGACGTGAGGGGTGCTAATACCTTCCCCTTGCGTAACTGACTCTCGAACCCAGACAATGGTTGCGATGACCTTGTCTTATACCTTTTCGTCTGGTTTTTCCGATCGTTTCCTTTCCCGCTCTGAAGGATAAATAACGAAAGGTGGCGACTCTTCTATTTTGCCGACACCTTATTTTCGCGGAAGCGACAACCTCCTACCATTTTCAAACCTCCATTTGAGCAAAATGATTGTGTTCTGTTCATCAGACCTATTCAAGGTCATTTAACCATTCCAGCAAGTTCTAAAAACTCAAAGAAGCTCTAAGGATCATTTTCTTATAGCTGCAAGCTTTGAGAAGAAACCTTGGATTTTCTCCAAGAGGTAAGATTTCTGACCCTTAGAAATCTTCATATTCATACACTATTTTGATGCCATTTGATTAGAAAAATGTAGTATGTGGTGTTCTCTGTTGTTTTGAATCATTGTTGGCTTGATTTCATTTGAATATCTCATGTTATAACATTCTGAATATTTTTTATGTTGCAATGTTAATAATTGTGGTGTGCTTTATACATTGAGTGTTAGGACAAAATATTGTCATATTTGTGTTCCTTGTGAAAAATACTTTGATTTTGGTGTTTACACCATTTGATTTGGTTAAGAGATGAAGGAGTTATGGATTGGAGAAATTCTTGACATGTTTGAGCTAGGGCATGAAGAGAAAGAGAGGGAGCAAAGAAGATGAAATGAGTGGAATACCCAGTCAACATGACATGGCGTTGACTGGGTGCTAATTTGACCATTTGGAGGTATTTTAAAAAAAAAACAATTAGAAGCTTATTATAGCTGGATGTAACAGCCACCCCAGTGGTAGAACCTTGCTTTGTCGTGTCCTTGCTTACCTTGTGCGCCTGGGTTCGATCCTGCTGATCAACCCTTTTTCTATTTTTCTCATTTTTGAAGCTTGTTTTACATGTATTGATTTGCTTCCATTATTGAATCACAACTTGTGTGTTGGTTAGGTGGCTAATGTTTTAAGCCAATAACCTTGAGGGTGTCGATTTAAACCCCATTGAGTACATCTCCTAATTTTTAATACTTTATTATTATGTTTTATTTCACAAATTGAATCAATCATAACCTCTTTGATTTTTATCATTTTGATCCTACTCTTTTTGATAAATGCTCATGAAAATGTCAATTTTTTTGTCTACATCAAGAAAAAACCGAAAAGAATTATTTATTTGGTACTTGTGTATGTACAAAGTTTGTGACCTTTTTAGGTTCTTTTAGGTTTCTTTTTAATCTTTTGATTGATTCCTTTGATTATCCTTGCTTGTATGCACCTAACATTGCTTGTACTTCACTTGATGTATGGACTTGTATACCCTTGTTGTTACATAATTGGTTATTTCTTTTTTCAAGTTTATCTTCATATGTGAATGCATGTTTGAATGTCATTGAAACCTTGGTTATTACTTTGTTCTTAACATGTGATTCTTTCCCTTGAAATTAAATGTCTTGAATGATCATATGCTTCATGGTATCATATCTTTCCCTAAATGTTCCTAAACATTTGTTGTTTTACTTTAAAACATGTTGGTATGAATCCCCTTTGAGATGTTTTTTCAAATCCATAAATGAATTTCTTTTACATGCTTGGTTGTTACCTACTTGTTTAACATGATTCACCATAACTCACATGTTGTTGTCACACATTTCACACCCTTGTTCAAAGATATTTGATTGTTACCTACCTTAACTTTATACATGCTTAAATATTGTTATGATTTATGCATGTTGATCTTGAACTTTGAACTTTGTTATAAATAATGTTTTGACTTATACATAATCCATTTGACTTGTATCCATGTTTAAATATTTTTATGATTTATACATGTTGATTTTTGAACTTCATCATGATGTGTAATATTTTGACTTATGCATGATTCCACTTAACTGTATACATGCCTTGAAAATATTGTTATGATTTATGCATGTTAACCTTAATTTGTGAACTTTTCCATGGTAAGTAATGTTTTAACTTATGTGTGATTGTTTATACTTCAAATTTCCATCTATGATGTTTGGTCTTGTAAGAACCTCACTTCATAAACTTCTTAGATGTTGTAACATCTATGTTTACCATTTGGTTTGATTCTTCTATGGATGAGAACTTGGTTGTAACCTTTTTATTATCTTTGCTTAATATTGTTACATGCTTCCTTGGTTGTTACCTTGATCTTTATATCTTCATCGTGTTTGAATGAATGTATACGTGTGCTTTAGTTTTGATAATATCCCCAAGTGGTGTAGCTTGTCAGCTCTCATCCTAAGGTGTTGCCTTGTGTCCCTAAGTTCAAAAGAAAGTCTCTCTATTGGCTAGATGTCAAAGATAGCTCATTTTATTCCCACCTCCGTTTGACCTTGTTAGAGTCATTAGGTCCTTTAACTTAACCTTAAGTAGGAACCTCGTCCCTTTGACTTTGTCATGTCAAAACCTTTAGCATACCTTCTTAGGAGTCCTTTAAACTAGAGCTTAGAACTAGAATTTGTTAACTCTATGTGTGTACCATTGTTATGGGTACTCACATTTCCCCTTTTGACTTTTGTTAAAGTAAAACCCCAGTTAGTCTTTCAACTTAGACTTATAGAGTTTGTTAACTCTATATATGTATAATTATTATGGATGCTTATTCCCCTTGGAACGTTGACCATAGTCAAGAGTTCTTTCTCCCTAGTTAGGATAACTACGGTTGCTCTAGTTCCATCCTTGTTAGGATACGTAGGCACGAGATGCGATGTCTTTGCGAGCATACTTAGTGTACATACCCACAGGTCTTTACCTTTAGCAATCCTTACCCTAGCACATAACCATTATCAAGAAAACATTAACATAACACAACTACCAAACAAGAGGCTCCTGTAGAATACTACAAATACTTAGGGTGCTAATACCTTCCCTTAGTATAACAACCCCCGAACCCCCTGATTTCGTAGCTTCGCTGTTATGTAGCGCACTTAGGGTTTTCTTTGATCTTTAACTTTCATTTGGATAAATTAAAGCTCGGTGGTGAATATTTAAAGATTTGTGGTTCAAGTTAATTAATAGCTTGATATTTGATTCTCACCGATACAGAACTGACGACTTCGTTGGGGAAAAAGCTTTAGAGGGTTAAGCCCACCTTGTTTGCAGTTATGTTTTGTTCACGTCTATTTGCTTTATACATGTATATTTGTGAATATATGTATATTATACCTGTTGTGTTGCATGTGTGAATTGGGTTGTTACCTTGAGAGGTGAGATAAATCCTAGCCTAGACTTGAGTGCACACCTATGATAGGATTCTGATATGATTAATAGTTGACGGTTGGGAGTAGTCCTAAAATGTTTGATATATGATGCAACCACGCTCATTTGAGGCCCCTTTGGGATTACTGATGGCGTATGAGTAATCGTACGTTCATTAATATTTCCGACCTGGGAGTCTGTGAAACTGAGAACCTTTTCGTCACCCACTTGGCCTTTTTAGGACGTAGTGCGATGACTGTGAGGGAGTAGTCCCGAATGGTTGATACGCGATACTACACTCCTACCAGTTTATCTTGAGAATATTTTTGACTCACATGAGTAGTCATGTAGGTTGATAATATTCGAAAGATGTATCGATGACTATGGGAACTTTGTAGAATCCGTTGTGCAGGTACAAACAAACCATAGTTCATGTCTTTTGGAAAGGGTATACCATGGCTCCATGCTTATGACTCAAACCTAGGACCCTTGTTTGTGTGCATATTCATTATATACGATTATGTGAAATACTTTTGTATGTGTTGCTTGTGCATCATCATTTCATCATAAGAATTCATGCAGTTGGTTTTGAGAAACTCAATTGTTTTCTTTATTGTAAAAAACCTTAGGTAATGGATTTTGGAAAAAGAAACACTAGAAAGTACAACTTTAAGAAACCAGATTTAACATAGTTAAGGAAATTGGTGGCCTTAGTGTCTTTCCCTGAAGACTTCAGAAAGAGATATGGAAGATTATTGGGACTTTCCAAAATTAAGATGCAAGAAGGAGTTCTCAACACTCCTGTGCAATTCTATGACCCCTTATATCACTGTTTCACCTTTCCTGATTATCAACTTGTCCCGACCTTGGAAGAGTAGTCATATCACATTGGTCTGCCAATATCGGATAATAAGTCATTCAGTGGTTTAGAGAAGTTCCCTTCACCAAAGGACATTGCAAATGCCATCCACCTAGAAGCTTCCGAAGTCAAAGCCAATCTCGCCTCTAAGAATGGACTCAGAGGTCTACCTGCTGAAATTTTGATAGGAAAAGTTGTATTCTTTGCGAAAGAAAATAGCTTAGATTCTTTTGAAGCAATCCTTGCATTGCTTATCTATGGTTTGGTTCTCTTCCCCAAAGAAGAAAATTTCATTGACATCAATGCTATCCAGATCTTTATCATTGGTAATCCTGTACCTACTCTCCTTGGATATGTGTACCTTTCTATTCACTATAGGACTCTCAAAGGAGATGAGACTATCCTATGATGTGCTCATCTGTTGTATAGATGGTTTGTTGCATGTTTGCTGAGAACAGATCTTTTTAGAGAAAATCCAAATGGACTAAGGTGGTCTCAAAGACTCATGGCTCTGACTTAGACCGATGTACATTAGCATGATCCTGCTTATGACAAATGAGTGATTATTGATAGTTGTGGTTCATTTCCCAACGTACCTCTTCTCAGTGTACGAGGGGGAATCAACTACAACCCTATCCTTGCAATACGTCAGTTTAGGTTTCCCATGAAGGAAAAGCCTAGCAACGTCCTATTGTTAGGTTTCTTCTACCTCAATGCAAAATCTAGATTGGGTTTAGGGATAGCGTTGCAGATGCTTGGAACACCATCCACAAGAAGACCAAGACTGATCTAGGGAATAAGAACTGTATAGCATTTGAGCCTTTCACGCAATGGGTCCATTCTAGAGCCCGTAATCTCAAGATGCCTTATCTCCCAGAGTGACCTTTGCAGATTGTTGTCGCTTCTTCCTCTATCATTTTTGTTGAGCAAATGGAGGAATACCAAGAAACGTTGGCTAGATTGAAACTTGAGCGAGATACTGAGTGTAACACCCCCTTTCCATACCCCCAAATAATCACATAATCATTTATTCACATATTAAAAATTTCGTCAGTGTATAATTATAAACATAGTATAAAAGAGGCGCGTCACATTACGCTTGAAATTAAAACATACTACACCTGCTCAACAAAAGATATGCAACAGTGGGGTAACTTTGCAACAGAGGAACTTAGTCCTTACATCCACATCTCAAAATTTAGAATAAAAGCGGAAAATCTAAACATTGATAACATCAAACACACACACACACACACACACACACACACACACACACACACACACACACACACACACACATATATATATATATATATATATATATATATATATATATATATATATATATATATATATATATATATATATATATATATATATCATCCAGTATGATTCAACAATATAAGTCATGTTTACATAAACATTCATCAACAAGATACATATACAAATGTATCACAAAAGAATCATGTACATCCTAGCTACCCGGTGCTACATATCAGAGCCGACCGACCAAAAGAATGAAGACACGCTTCACAAAAAGACCACAAGCATACCTACTCTGCAATGCCTCATAGAGCATCATAAAACAGCAGAAGGGTGAGAAATATTATCATAATAACAATGCATATAATTATATATCTTAGCATAAATATACACATATTCTACATTCTCACCACAATTAATCACGATATATATATATATATATAAATATATATATATATATATATATATATATATATATATATATATATATATATATATATATATATATATATATATATATATATATATATATATATATATATATATATATATATATATATATATATATATATATATATATATATATATATATATATATATATATATATATATATATATATATATATATATATATATATATATATATATATATATAACCAAGCATATTCATCATGTATACTTTCACAATTCTCATCATTCCACATAAACATATACATTTATATTTATTCACCAATGCACAATTATAAAGATGATAAATGCAAATCATAGAGACCGACTCACGACTCTATGCAAATGTAATGCGGTACCGACTCAATCATCTAAAGTTCACTCAGGAACTTATTGGAACCATTGCTCGTTACCAATGTAACTCCCCATCGGGCCTACGATGTTCATCCATTGCTCACACCTCACATAGGCACACAATGTTTGTAGATTGCTCACACATCACATAGGCACACAATCTGATTGCTCACACGTCACCTAGGCACACAGTCCTTTGTAATCATTGCTCACACCTCACATAGGCACACAACGTTACAACGGATTCTCATTAGAATCACACAACACAAGAATGTACATCATTATGCTTCACATACAAAATGACTTAAGACACTCTTGAAATGCATACATATTCACAATATATTCATGCATTCATCTCATTCTATCACATAAAATCTATATACATTCATAATATATTCTACAATCTAGGATTCACGCCATACGGATACCCACATCATATCATATAATAACACACAAGCTACATGTTATATATCGAAAGCATACAGTATGAGAACACATCAAACGCACCCGTTCACGACGGTAAAAGTTGACAAAATGACACGTTTTGAATTTTCTGCTATAATTGGATCATACACTGACATCAAAACCATTTTCCTAGAAATAACATCTCTTTAGCTTTCCAACTCTTTGAACGGAGACTAAAACCGACTTACGGATCAAAAGATATGAATTTTCGAAGTTTTCCGAAAAAACAGAATTTTGGCTAAAAACTGCTACGGGATTTTGCATTTTTGCCCGAAAATCCGACCGGTTCAATTCTTTTCTTTGAAAAAAACACATACTCATACACACCTAACATATAGCAGTGAATTAGAACCATTAAACACGATTTCTACAACGTCCAATTTCCACTCAAATCTCAAACCCTCAATTATCCAAAAATGTCAAAAGTTACGAAATCACCTGAATTCAATCAAACAAGTTTCAATAGTCACGACCTAACATTCCCTGACTAAACTATGCAATTTATTTCGAATTCTAACCGTGAAAACATCGGTTTCTATCGATTTTACCAATTCGACCTAAAATGGAAATATGTGGAAAAAACAACCAAAACAATCCAAACAAAACCATACATAATCATACACAATGATAAGATAACAATATTTCACACCCTTACCCGATCAAATCGATTCCCATAAGTGTTCTTGATGATTTTCCAAACTTTCTCTCTTTTCTTCTTTCTTTATCTTCTCTTTCTTTCTATTTCTCTTTTCTCTCCTTTTTCTCTCTTATATCTTTTTATTCTATTTCTTTTCTTTTACTTTTTCTCTCAAAATATCTAATAATTCATTTTCTCACACAAAATTTCTAACTTAACATTAATTAAGGAAATATCTAAAATATCCTCCAACCTAATTTCTCCGAAAACTCTCAAAAACGATAAAATAACACAATATGCAAACATAACATATTAACACACCAATTCCACAAATAAAATAATAGTCACCCAAATAAAATAAAAGACTCAACAAAAGTGGAAAATCAGAATCGGGGCGTTACACTTAGGAGGGAAAGCAACACCGCATTCATTCTGAGCAGATGGAGATGAAGAGACAGCTAAAAGAGAAGGATGATTTGATTAAGCTTCTTAAAAGGAGCGTTATCGACAGATATGTGGCACAAGAGAATTTATTTTTCTCTGGTGTTCATCCCGTGCAAAGTGCCCACGAGTACTCTAACATGCCACCTACATCTGGTACTTGGAAGGGAATAGTCAACAAGCTAGTATTGGAGAATGCAGAGTTGAAAAGATAGAAGAGGACGCACATGTAGGACCTTTCTAGCTAGACTCCGTGGAGACCTTAGGGCCTAGTTATTACCTCTTGTATTTTAAGTGTCTTGTATTGTAATTTGAAGTTGTAACTTTTTCCAATTTAATGAAGTAAGGTTTTGTGCCAAAAAAGTAGTCCTTTTGCAAATCAATCTTCCGATTTTCTTAAAACCAATTGCATTGTGTCGCTACTACAAAAATAAGGTGCTGGCAATGATAGAAGAGTCGCCACCTTTTGTTATTTATCCCTCAGAATGGAAAAGGAAACGATTAGAAAAAACCTGACGAAAAGGTATAAGACAAGGTCATCGCAACCATTGTTTGGACTCAGGAGTCGGTTACGCAAGGGGAAGGTATTACCACCCCTCACGTCCATCGTACTCGATGGGATCCACGCTTGTTGTGTTTATCTGACGGGTTTGTTATATCTATCTACACTAAAGGTCTAGTCTAAAAAGAAAAGAAAATGACTCGGCAAAGTATCGCACTTTATGCCTACGTATTCCCGTCTAGAACGAGAAATCAGAGTCAACGTAGTTCGCCTAACTACGGGTGAAGGGGGGAAGGTTGCTCGCCAAGATATCGCATCTTGTGCCTACGTACTTTCACACGGCACGAAAGATCAGAGCAAACGTAGTTCGGGCTACGGAGAACACAGGTTTGTTCAGCTGTTTTTTATCCAAGTAAAGTTAACAGACAGTTCCGGCAGTTGGTGTTTGCAGCTCGATCCTTGGAGACTTAGGCATTACCGTTTGCGGTAGAACTGAAAGTTAACAGAACTCTCTTTACCCAAAGAGTTTTCCTGATTAAGGGTCCAAGAGGAAAAAAAGGATTTGAGTCTTTGTTTTCTGTTTTTTTTACGGAAAGAAGTGTTTTTTAGTTGTCTGTAGTTTGTACAGCACTAGAGACTATAACTTAGGAGCGAATGTGTCGCATATCGTCCAAAGGAAATATACTAAATACTCTAGACGATTGAGAGGAGACCACTCAAACATCATTTCCCAAGTAGCTTAAGGCTCGTAACGCACTTGTACTAACTTGCCTTTATTATGTTTTTTTACTGTTGTTTGAGATAAGAAGAGAAACAGACTCTCTACAGGGAAACTGACTCGATCCTACAGTTATCATGCAACATTCGTCCTATGGTTGTGGTTAGAAGGGAAACTAACTAATGTTATCATGCATGGTTAGAATCCTAATGTCTGTCATAACTTCTCTTGAATAAGAGAAGTCAGAGTTCCTAGGGGAACATGGCAATGGAAATCAAATAGTAAACAGAAAGATTGTAAAGAGATTACTGTAAAGATGCATGCAATGCAAGTGAGGGAGGAAATATGTGTGGGGCATAAGCCTCAACAAGCTCATCTCAACCTCAAGCCAGATATGAATAACTGCAAAGGCAATAAAAGAAAGTAAATGCAATCAAACAAACCACAAACCACACAGGCAAGGGAGCGGAGCTCTACCGAATACCAGTAAGCAAAGCCATCTAGTAAAAATACAATCAGAGGGAGAAACTCAACCTCTAATGCAATACAAGCAAGGGGAGAAACTCAACCCTTAGGATTCTCTTAGGCTTATTCAACTACATGACCTAATCTAAATGCAACACACCAATCAAGTCATATCAATACACATCAATACAGTTAAACAAGAAGAAAACAGACAGGGAAAACAAGCCAGCAATCTCCACAACAGAGCAATCTTCTGGAAGCAATCCAATCCAAAGTCTGTATATGTTCTTCAAGTCCACCATCTTCAAGAGAAGGAAAGGAATCCATGACAAGAAATCAACAAGCCTCTATCCTATGGAAGGGAATTGGGTGTTGGGAGGCTATGGTAAGTTCCACAGGAGCTTATCCTTGGCACTCAACCAACAAAAAGATCTTTGGGGAAACCTAAGGGTTTGGCTCCTTCAAGAGGTGTGCCATATTCCCCCCACATGAGGGACTGTGCTACCTCAAGAAGGTTCCTAAAGAGGAAATAATGAGGGAATTTTAGGAGAATGGAAATGAGAAGTAAGGTAAGTTCCACAGGAACTTGCCACAGACACTCAACCAAATCCATTTCCTTTAGAGAGCTTGCTTAGGCTCAACTCCAATGTGAAAGGCAGGGAATTCCTCCACAGGAGGAATTATGCCCACAATGAAGGATCCTAATTAAGCAAAGGAGTGTTTGAAAGGGAACTAATCCTAGGTAAATATCATCACCTACTTGAATTGCTAAAGAAACATCAAGTGTTATCTCCTAATGATCATCTATTCTAAGGTCAAATTTGTAAAATAGGAAACTAAGGGAAAATCAATCCTAAAAAATCTAAGTAAAATCCTACATCATCTTATATGAGTCAACATTCCATGGAAGAAAAATCAGAGGTTAAATCTAAACCAAAATCCTCAAATTAAATCCAAAGCTCAAGGGTGCACTAAAGAAATTCACTAAAGAATACTTCCTAAACAACTACCCTAAAATCCTATTTAAAATCAACTAAAAAAATCAAACT
This sequence comes from Lathyrus sativus, assembly GCA_963859935.3. NCBI lineage: Eukaryota > Viridiplantae > Streptophyta > Magnoliopsida > Fabales > Fabaceae > Lathyrus > Lathyrus sativus. The sequence continues at coordinate 49,323,246 of OZ012736.1, read as the reverse complement.
AAAATCATATAGCAACATTATCATATATACAGCCAGCACAAAAAATTCCAAGATCAAACTCAAAAAAATGAGAGAGAAATAAAATGCACAAATTCAACATACCATTATTTCAATATTAAAAATGCACTAAAAGAGAAAATATGGAATAAAATGGAAAATGTATGGAAAATTAAAATGCAAGGCATGATAAAATCATGAACATCTAAATCTACCTTCACAAATTTTTTCAGAATTAATTTGCAAGATTTACTATTTTTATGCATTAATTTCTAACAAGCATTAAACAAAAAAAATGAAGGAAAATAAATTGAAACATGAACAATGCAGGGGTGTAGCTAGCAAGGAAATCAAGTCTCAAGGCGCCTGGGCCCAAGACTGGGAGGTGCAAAAAGCATCTGGGTGCAAGGCCCATCTGGGATTAAAATTCAGCAAATAATATTCTCATAATAATGCCCAGGGGGGGTGTATCTGGCAAGAAAAACACTTGTTAATCACGCTGGGCCTGCAAGGGGGAGGTGCTTGTAGCAGCAGAACAACCAAGGCCCAACACATTAATTCCATTCAGTTCAGTTAATTCTCAAAATTAATCAAAACCAATCCACGAGGGGATTCGAACTCGCGCGCTCAAGGTTCACATAGCGCTTTGCATTGGCTTGATTCTATCCACTTAATCAAAACGGTGTCGTGTGGGGGAGGGGTACGTGGCTCGCTCGTGTCCTTTGGATCGTGAGACTTAGTCCAAATTTCATCACGCGTGGACGGAGGGGATTACGTCTTCCTCCTTTTGAACTTCTGCAAACAGAATGAAGCCCGCGCGCAGCCATGGCCGGACGGTAAAGGAACATTTCCGGCGAACTTCCAATAACCTTAACTCCCTCCACACTCCACCAAACGCTACGATTTCTGAACGAAAGTTATACGAATTCTCACGAGGAATCCAAATATCCTACCTAAACAACCTAAAACTCCAAGAATAAAAAAATCTTCATCCTAACCGAAAACGGATCAAAGCTTAAGTTGTCACTAATCATCAAATTAATTGTCCAGAAATTATCTATGACCTAAGGTAAACCTAACCACATGATTCTAATGCATTGAAAACACAAGAATTGGGTGCAATTTCAAGAAGAAAAAACCTGGTTTCAAGCTTCGATGTTAGGCGTTTCTGGCTTGATTCTTGCTCCAAAACGTTCCAGATCCAATCAGTGATGATGTTAGAAGAAGATTGAAGCTTCAATTGCACTTGAAATGGCCTCAAACAGAAATTTGATCTTTCACTTTTCTTCTTCAAGCTTCAATGGCAATCTATGCTCTCAGCCCCAATCAATCACCAACCTTGTTTCTGATGAGTTCCTAGACACTTATAGGATGATTTGGAAGCTTCTAGAGGTAAGGCCCAAGCCCAAAATCAAAAATCCAAATCCAACTTTCCTTCAAAAAATTTATTATGGCATCCCTCAATTTCCTTTAATAACTTGCTTGGGAAGCTTTGGGTATCATACACTAACCTCCTTGAATGGATCCAGCTTGGTTAGGGCCTTGAATTTGGCTTTAGGAATGATTTGTGTGATGTAACTTTTATGTAAAGAAATCTTATGAAAGGCCATGAATTATGCTTCAAATGAAAAATCCACAATTTCCAATGTCTCTAAAACATAGTTTCTGATTAAAATGAGTGGTTATTTGACTTGTTTTGGACCCATAACCATTTATTTCAATTTCCCACCAAAAATGCCTTTGAATTTCTCTTCTTTCAAAACCATTTCAAACCAATCCTTGATATGAGCCAAAACAATTCACCATAAGTTCTTGGTTAGCCTAAAAACCACATTTTGAACAAGTTCCATGTTGAACAAAAATCCATTTGACAAGTGCAAGTTGGAGATTTTGACCTATGATTGAAAATGGCCTATAATCTCACTTTCCCAAAATACCCCTAACTTGTAAACCTCATAACTTGAGTTCTACAAATCAGATGGAATATTTCTAATACAATTTGGAAAGCTAAGATCATGAGGAACAACGTTCATGTTGGTCAAAAGTTCAGGTGAAACCTCCTTCTAGGTCAAAAATAGCTTGGAAGTCATATGATTTTCACAGACAAATTTCAGATGCATCTGAGGACCTGTAACTTGTCTGGACCATAACTTGAGTTCTATAAATCCAATGGAGGACTTCTAGTTCTCAAATTAAAGCTAAGAGCATCCTCTACAACATTCATGTGGAGGCCAAAGTCATATGAGGCTTGTATATTGACTTACATGGCTTGGAAGTTTGGCACTAAACAGGGGATTTTACCCTAGGAACCCTGACTTAGCAACTCCAACCACTCTTGATTCTTCTCAACTTGATCTTGAAACAATATCACATATGCCTCAACATATCATTTCATGATCTCAATGACCTAGAGTTAGTCTTTGATACTCTTTCCATTGCTCCTTTTGGCCTAGGGTTAACCAGATGAAACCCTAGTTGCATCCACTTCAACTGTGGCTCTTGCATTTGATAAAATGACTTGATTGAGCTCCAACATGACCTTAAAGGCACTTCAATGAGCTCTACTCACACATCCTCTCCCTGATCAAGGCCTTACAATCCACTGCTGATCTTCAATTGGCTCCAAGTGAGGAGATAAGCCCCATACAAGCACTCAAACTTCTCAAGAACTCAACCATCTGTCTGATGACCCTGATAACTGCTTAAGCTTGATTAATACCTCTGGTTAGGCTTCTCTGGATATAAAAACACTTCATCCCCTGTTAAATGAAGGATGTTATGCTATGCAAATGCTAGAACTATGCTATGCTAATGCAATGAAACATAAACCAAGTGATAAAAAGGTTGAGCAAATTTTGGGGTGCAACATATTGCATCTCATTGTTTTTTTAACATTCGAGGAGCTCGATCTTTTTTTGCAGAAATTGTAATGGACTCAAGAAAGAAAACAACTCCAAGATGCACATTCAAAAGCTCGAAGTTAGAAAATCTGAGAATAGTAGGAGGCCTAGTGGAAGATCCTTTATCTTTAGCAACAAGTATGGAAACCTTCTACATCTATTGGAGCTCCAAGTAGATGAGGAGATGTTAATGGCGCTCATTCAGTTCTATGATCCCATTTACCATGACTTCACGTTTCCAGACTATCAACTACTACCAATGTTGGAAGAGTATTCTACTTAGATGGGATTATGTGTAACTCCTCAACCATTTTCTGGGAGAGAAAGAAGACCAAATAGGAGAGTCTTGGTTGAAGCATTACACCTAGAACCACCTGACCTTTAGACTCGTCTGGATGTCAAAGATGGATTCTATGGTTTGCGAGCAAGATCCTTAATGGAAAGAGCTGAGGCTCACGCTGATAAGAAAGACATAGAAATCTTTGAGGCTATCTTGGCCTTATTGATTTATGGGCTCTTTCTATTTCCAAGTGCTGACGAGTTCATAGACTTGAACGCTATCAACTTTTTTTTTATCAAGAACCCTGTTCCCACCCTACTAGCTTAAGCATACTTCACTATTCATCTGAAGAACTCACATGGAGAAGGCCAGATTACTTGCTGAACCACTCTCCTTCACAAGTAGTTTATTTCACACTTACCAAGGACGGTCTCTCTATGGAATCTGAAGGACAATATTGCATGGATAAGAAAGCCTCTATCATTCAAACACTATGAAATTCGTTGGTATGATCCCATGTATGAGGGGGTTACCGTGATTCACAATTGTGGGGACTTCCCTAATGTACCTATGTTTGGCACAAAAGGATGCATTAGTTACAACCCCATCTTAGCTCACCATCATCTAGGATATCCTACAGAGGAAGAGCCTGATTCGGTCCTTTTGAGAAGATATTTTCTTGAAGAAGGGAGAAACCCAGATCTTAAAGCACAAATTGAGTACACTTGGCGTCACCTAAACACCTAAGGGATGACTGCTCTAGGGCATCCAGATTGTACCATCTCAGAAGCGTATCTTCTTTGATCTATAGAGATAGTGTTGCCATGAAATTTGGATATCAAGCTATTGATTAACTTGAATCTTAATTCATTTACAACCGGTCTTTGATTTATCCGAAGGAAAGGTTAAAGAAAAGGGGAAAACCTGTTTTGTATCGTAAACACAATACGGGGAAAGATCTAAGGTTCGGGGGTTGGTTAAGCTTAGGGAAGGTATTAGAATCCTATGCTTCGGTAGTACCCTACATGAACTTCTTGTTTTAATGAGCTATTGTTATAGTTATCTGCTTAAGGGTAATGCTAAGGGTTAAAGGTAAAGAGAAAGACCTAAAGGGTTAGTTCTAAGTTTACTCGCCAAGACTCGCATATTGTGCCTACGTATCCGAGGTAGGGGATGGAATCAGAGTAATCGTAGTTCCCCTACCTCGGATACGTAGGCACGAGATCCGAGTCTTGGCGAGTAAACTTAAGACTAACCCTTTAGGTCTTTCTCTTTACCTTTAACCCTTAGCATTACCCTTAAGCAGATAACTATAGCAATAGCACATTAAAACAAGAGGTTCCTGTAGAGTACTACAGAAGCTTAGGATGCTAATACCTTCCCTAAGCTTAACCAACCCACGAACCCTAGATCTTTCTCCGTATCACGTTTACGATACAAAACAGGTTTTCCCCTTTCTTTAACCTTTCCTTCGGATAAATCAAAAACCGTTTGTAAATGAATTAAGATTCAAGTTAATCAATAGCTTGCTTATATTTTTGAGGGTTATCCCTATCTGGGGAGATTATCTTTTTGAGGGTTATCCTTATCTTGTTGTTTATGCTTGCTTTTGCTTATTATCTGCTTATATATAACTATTGTACCTTGCTTGGGGTTATACATTATTGTGAGATAAATCCTGCACCCGGGCTTGAGTGTAATTATTATAGGAAGGTGATATAATTGACGAGGCTTATAGGGAGTTGAATCCCGGCCAAGTTGACTTGAGAGTCACCGCTCAGTTGAGACCCTTTCGAAAATGGTTCGGTTGAACGAGTAATCGTGAAAAATTTTACTATTGTCGATTGGAGTCTGTGATACTGGGGACCGTAGTACCTTAACACCACTTTGGCCTTATATAGGACGTAGTGCGGGAACAATGAGGGAGTAATCCCAAAATAGTTGCTACGCGATACTACACTCAAAAGAGAATGTTTCCTGACTCCTATGAGCTATGCTCAATTTGACGTTGGCTATATAATTTAAAATGCATATCCTAACTAGTGATTCTGGTCACAATTTATTGCGATATCTTTTTTAAAACAAAAAGAAAAAACTTCAAGACAAATATATATGTTGCATTGACAGTTTCAGGGTTAGCAATTCATGCATATTGAGTTCGCCTGATATCTTAGAAAATTTACATATAGACATTAACAATGGAACTTGAAGACTCTGCTAGACAGGGGCAGGTGGTCTTCAAATTGCTTACTGATACAAACTTGACTTTCTTAAGAGCTATTCCTTGAAGACTCAGTCATGACGCAGTCGATCAGAGCCAGTCACGTCGAGATCCAACAAATCTCTCCAAGAGTTTGAAAACAGTGGGGAAATTAGACTCCATGTTCTCTGTAAAATCCTCTTGAGATTATTCTTTCTCATAAAGCAGGTACTCTGGGGCATTATGTTTTTCAAAATGGCGACTATTACGCTCTTTATCCCCGATGAGTTTTACTTCTAGCGGTCATGGTTCCCTAGTAAGTCTCATGTTGCAGAAGCACTTTTAAACCATTGCCTCAGCACAGTCCCCAAAGAGACTATAAGTTGACAACACTTTGGACAGATTTGGTAATCTCCAGTGACTTTCAAGACTGCAGAGATCTCCCCGGTATTTTCCAAGTGATACATGTTATTTGAGGACCCACTCCCAATTGAACCATCTTTTCCCCACGGAAGTTGCCATACTTTCCTCAGGAAATTTTCCCCAGGAGATTACCACATTCTCCCAAGAAGTCAGGATACTTTCCCCAGGGAAGCTGATGTACTTTCCCAAGGAAGCTGACGTTGCTTTCCCAAGTGAAGTCGCCATTTTCTATTGCGGTGAAATTTGGATGTAAAGCTATTGATTAACTTGAATCTTAATTCATTTACAACCGATTTTTGATTTATCCGTAGGAAAGGTTAAAGAAAGGCGAAAATTTGTTTTGCATCGTAAACACAATGTGGGGAAAGATCTAGGGTTCGGGGGTTGGTTAAGCTTAGGGAAGGTATTAGCATCCTAAACTTCTGTAGTACTCTACAGGAACCTCTTGTTTTAAATGCTGCTATTTCTATAATTATCTGCTTAAGGGTATATGCTAAGGGTTAAAGTTAAAGAGAAAGACCTAAAGGGTTAGTCCTAAGTTTACTCACCAAGATTCGCATCTTGTGCCTACGTATCCGAGGTAGGGGATGTAATCAGAGTAATCGTAGTTCCCCTCATAGAGGGAGATGAGGAACTTCTTGACTATGGTCAAGGTTCCGGGGGGAAGTAAGTGTTCATAGGGAAGCATTTACTTTGGAGTGCGGCTACACTTATTATGCGTTGTAAGTTCGAATTAAAAAGGGTGTGACATAAGTATTCCACGGCGGAAAACTTATATGGAGTGCGGCGACTCCTAAATCTAAGGCTACGATAAAAGTTTGGATGTCCACGGCGGGACGCCTAAGCATGAGTTACGACGACTCAAAGTCTTAAGTTTTAAGGGATGCCTAAGCACGAGTACGGCGACTCGGATCCTAAGGCTAGGATAGGGTGAAGGTGGGGTATTAACTCGACGGTCAAATATTGTAAACTTTCCTTTGGAGGGGAAATAATAGTAGACGAAAAATAAAGCGCAATGGATATTAAAATGAAGAATAATAAGCAATGATGATAGCAAAAGTAATTAATGGCGAAGTCAGTTGAGGATTATCATTAAGTGTGGCGGTGAAAATGGAATAAGCGGTGAAGTTGTTTTGTTTGTATTTTTGGGGATTTTATGATTAAGTGAAAATTAGATAATGTGAGGAAAAAAATATTTGAATTATAATTAGGTTAAAAGGTGTCAGAGATTAATTTGGTTAATCTTAAGTTGATAAAATGTTATTTAAGAAAACAGAAAAGATTAATTAGTGAAGAAAAGTTAAATTAAATAGACAGTATTTTAGATAGAAAGTTTCTCTCTTTTTTTTGTTTATTCTTTGGTTTTTTTATCATTATTATTATTAAAATGAAGTGAAATTAGTAACTAAATTAAAAATTTTACTAAAATGGAATTAAAATAAAAACTAAATGAACTTCTTATATTTTTTATTAACAAGACTAAGTTACAATAAAAAATTAAAATTAAGCTATACTTTTCCTCATAAAATATTTTTTAATATATTTCGTCAAAATATTTATTATTTTCTTTAAAAGTATTTTCAAGTTTTAATTAATATTAGGTTAGTGGTTAGTTTAATTCATTACTTACTCATTACAATAAAGAACTGAAAATAAAATAAATAAATAAAGTAAAATAAAATAAAAATGAAATTGGGTCGGGCTGGGTGGTCAGGCCCCAGACCCAACCCGGTTCGTTTAAAAAAGGAGAAAAAAAGGGCAGAATTAGGAATCCTAATTCTAGAATCGGCGCCCCATCGCCCCCTTTCCTCTCCTTCTCCTTCGATCCCTCTTCTCCTTTCTCTCTTTCTCTTCTCGCAACCTCGATTCACCTTCTGTTTCCTTTACTTCTCATGGCTAAAATAAGCAAACAACAGAAACCAACACACGCATAAGGCGTTAAAAATGTTGCAAAACAAAGGAAAAAAGGGAGATTACGGTAGTGGCGACGATGGTGGGTCCGACGAGATCGGAGAGTTTTCGGCGGTGGAAGGAGTTTTCGACGGCGGCTTTGACAACTCCGGCGACAGCGGAGACAGTGACAGCCAAAGATAAGCTCCTTTAACTTTTCTTTTTTTGTGATTTCAGAGTTTTCAATTTTTGTATGTGTTTGTGATTTTTCGACCCCTGCCGCTATGTATCATGAGGAGTTTGTATGTGAGTTTTTTCTGTTTGCTATGTTGTCCCCCTCTTCTACAATGCTTGTGTTCTTTATATAGCTCTTGGGGACTTGAATTCTGTCATCTTGAATTGATTGTGCAGATTTTGTTTCAATGCTGATTCTGAATATGTCTTTGATTAACTTTCCTTTTCATACATGATTTTGTTTGAAACTGTTTTGGGAAGCACTTAATGGTGATAATAAAATTTGAGACAAAATGGGTTCACCTTTATAAATGTGTCTGATCTTGCTTGTAATTGCTACTGAAACACAAATGAATGAGTTTCTATCTTTCTGGAAACACGTTTATGGATTAATTTTGGAAAGAACAATGATTTGGCAATAATTAATTCACGTTTCTTTTTGATCTGGCAGGTTTGAATGTGCCTTCAAATCGCGGAGCCATGGACCTCAGCTTCTCTGCCTTATCATATAGGTTGTAGTGGAGGTAATTACGAAGTAACAGATTAAGAAGTGTTTCCCGACCAAGTTCATCATGGCACAGGGGAGCAATCCTATGCAGCTGAAAGAGATTTCCACGAATTTTAGCAAGATCTCCGGTAAGCTCATACCTATATGGGTGATAACAATACAGTCTTGAGGCTATAACATCAACAGTTCTTCTATTCAAGTTCTTGAGCCGGTCAATGCTAGCGGAGGAACAAGCTTTGGTCTCTTTATATTGTTTATGATCAATAAGCAAAAAAAAACACAAGGACGTAACAGTGGGTTTCAAGCTCAGGCAACAAGTGTTTGGCTTGGGTAAATCTGTAGGTTAAATTTCAATACAAAACCATGAAAGTTATCATGTGATTTGAGCCTTAGCTGCATTGAATTCTAACTTAACTTCAAACTTTATGCAGGAACAACCACTACCATAACCGTACTGAGGCCGACGACCTTCTCGCAGGAATCACAGGTTGATAATTTCTGATTTTTATGCCCCAAAGTGATTTTTATTGACCCATGATAAGTTTCTGTCTTGACAGGATCATGCCCGTGATGGCTTTCCCATTCTTTCTTGATTAATTAATCATGTTTGCGGTTTGGTTTGCAGGCTGTTGATGTCTATTATTTCTGTAGGAATTTTCAAGAGCGTTACGGTATTTAACTGAGTCCGAGATACAACAATGAGCAGAGGTAGCCTTGAGTGATAATTCTGCTAAAACGCAGGTAGACTGTTGGTGTTTTAACCGAGGTCGACGGGGGAGAGGCCAAAGCTTTGAGGTGAACAAATTTATTAAGTTTGTTACTACTAATAGATTCTCGCTTTCTTTCCTTTGATTTCCTACTGAACCTTCCATTAATACCGTTAGTAACTTCATGAAAACAGGTTTTGTGTAAAAGTGCTTCGTACATTTCCTTCTAGAAACGTTCCCTGCAGATAAGCTGTTGGGAGCGGCTTGTTTAACCGATTTTGGTATCTCTACGAACCCCTTCCTGTTCTTCTTCTCCTATCTTATTTTTCTTCTAATATTGAGACCTTTTTGTACTGTGTGTTTTTTTTTAACCAAGGGCATGTATAATGGAGAAGCAAGTGGCCGAGCCTAGGAAGCCGTTAATGTAGTTTTCTTGGAGAGGTTTTGAAACATGAAGAAGTTCGCACTCGGCAGCAACTAACTCACAAACGACGCAGGTGAATTCAAGGCAAATGTCGTCCTGTCAAAAGAAAATCCAATGGCTTGCTACTTTGGAGAGAATGAATTTCAGGCTTTAAGACTCTTTGGAATTTCACTTTGATTTCTACTTCATGGATAACTTCTCCTGATATATACTTTAGAAATCCAACTGCTTTGAGATTTGTATTGTAACTCAAAATTGCCCCTTGTAAATTTAACGTGTAAACTTTGTACTTAGGACTTAATTGTCCTGACAAGAACATTTGGGATTCCAAGTCTTTACACTCTATCTTGTAAACTTTTCTTAAATCTTGAAATGATAATTTGAATGCAAGTTTAAAGCCTTGGAAATTCTGAGGATCTTAATAATGAATTGAAGCTGAAATTATGAGTGAATTTGATCATATGTCTTAAACTTTTCTTCATGCCAACAATTCTTTAGTTAAGTTTGAAGTGAAATACTCCTAAGCAAAGCGAGCTGGAACTTTAATTAACCTCTTACACAAGAGTTTCGTAAATTGATCTTTCTTTACCAATGAATACGAGTCTTAAACACAACTAGCCTCTTGAGAAGTCACATAGACAAATCTTTGAGTAGTAACTTGAATATGCATTTTATTTGGATTTAGTTAAGACCTTGATGGAAACCCATGAAACTCTTTTGTCACTTGCAGCATATCCTGGCATTGAACTTTTGGATTTTAAATGTGAAACAGAGCTCATGAAATCCAATGGCTTGAATCTTAAGAATCCCAAACAATCTTTCCTCTATTTTTGACACTCTAGAGTCTTGTAATGAGGTGCATATACTATACACCTTTATCTTGAAGGACCTTTGAAATCGAAGATATCCTCTTGCCATACAACACACCACAACACTTCATTTGATCCCCAGACAAACATCCTTGTATTGAACATGAGCTCATAAAAATAAAAGATTGTCCTTCTCTCATATCCACCGAGTCTCAGCGTGCCTCGTAAGAGATTTGACTCCTGATGGGCATACCAACCTTTCTTCAGCAAACCTACAATAAACACAAACTAGATAAAATGGTTAGTTATGCATGGGTGATGGACTTGAATGATATGCGAATGATCAATGAATCTAAGGGTAAAATTTGGGGTATGACAGATAACTTCAAAGTTTTTCTACACTCGCTTCGAGTCTACTCCAACAACTTCGAAAGAACCCTTCTCTATGAAGGAATTGAAGGATGCTTTAGTCAAAGCTGGAAAGGATAAGAAGACGTGGGAGAAAAAACACTTCATGGTTGTTCAAGGGAACGAAGAACTCTGGAAGCTTCTCCTCCAGAACCAGAAAGAAGAAATTATGAGGAAGATGAAGCTTCAAGAAGGGGAAGGATCTTCTTGTCAGAAAGATGGGGCCTCTTAGTTTCAGTATTTTCTCTTGTAATTTATGTCCACACTTGGGCCTTGAATGTGTATTTCCTTTTCCTGTAAAACTTTCATTCATAAATGAAAAGTTACTTTGCTTTGCTCTTTCCTCCATTATTGATGTTTGTAAACATAATTTTGGGTTTTCCTTGAATGTTAGCATTGCATTTGCATTAGCATTCTATAAGCATTACATATGCATTCTCTTGTGTTTGTGGCTTATTCTGTGTTGTTTGCCTCTAGTTGATCACTCTGAGTCCTCCGCATCCTTGCAACACTAAGGCTCAAGCTCGAAAGAAGATAGACTATTTGGAACAAGAGAATCAGGCGCTTTGACTAGAAATTTTTGCATTAAGGACTAACATGGAGGTCTTCTCTGCCGCCATTAAGGATATGGTAGACACTCAAGAGCAGGAAAATCAAAAGCTTCGAGATGAAGCAACAAGCCTGAAGGCTACTAAAAGGTAACTGACAAATTTGGTCAAGGATATGGTCATATCCCAATGAAAGGATGGTTCTTCTTCCTCTACCAATCAGAGGTCATAACAAAGTGATAAATCCAAAGGTATTCCTGTGAGTTATGCCTGGTTGTTCCCTATACTCTTATAGAATGGATTGATCAAGAAATAAACTCCACCAGTTATCCCTCAGGCCCACATGAATTACTTTAAGATTGATGCTTTATGTGCCTTCCACTAAGAAGCGCCTGGCCGTGACATTGAAGAGTGCTATGTTCTCAAAGAAAAGGTGAAGGAAATGGTTCAATCAGGGGTTCCATCTTTCAAAATGTGCAAGCCTCAAGTTCAAATCAACCTTTTGCTTGGGCAAGAAGCAATTCCCTCCCTGCATACGGTGGATTAATGAAGAAGATTATGGATTTGTAATATCAGATTGTAGCATTTTATCTATATTTTTCCTGCATTTCGTTATGTATTTGCTTTAGTTTAAGTCTGTACTTAGTCAGTGGAAGCAAGAGCGAAGATGAACCGCCAAGGGTTAGGTTACAAACCAACTCATGACAAGGCTCAAGAGTTTTCCAAAAGACGACTGAAGACCATGAACGAGGTGTTCATCAGTGGAGGCATCCAAATCAACGCTGTTGAGGAGGATTTTAAGGATGCTTATATTGATCAATTGGTATATCATGATGAGGTCGCTCTAAGCAATTGGGATGCTGTTGAAATTCCTGCCATCTTTCCTGTGACGAAGTAATTTGCTTGTTTTGTTTTGTAGTTTCCTTCAAAAAGTTTTCCATAACCATGTTTGAGGTTATCAGATTATTTTGTATATGCCACATGCTTTCAAATTATTATAATCAATGAAGATGTTTTGTTAAAATCCTCATTTGTTTGTTTACTAATTTTGCTTTTACTTTTAAAGAAAATGGCATTTCTTTTGAAAACTAGCAAAAAATATGTTCCTTTTGTTCTATGCATTTATCTTTATGTGTTTTAATAAATCAAGCCGTTCCAAACATGCAGAGAAAATCCAAAACTCGTGGAATATAATGACTATGTTTTCCCTCCTGACTTTGATTCACCCATATATCAAGCCGAAGACAAAAACGACGAAGATTTTGAGATTCTAGATGAGTTAGAAAAAATGTCTGAATATGAGTACACAAATCTTCAACCTCACCAAGAGCAGGTAGATCTCATTAATCTTGGCACTGATGAAAATAGAAGAGAAGTCAAGATATGGGGAAACGCTTGAGGCAGAGGTCAAGCAAAGACTAGTGAAGCATCTAGAAGAATATGTTGATGTGTTCACTTGTTCATACCAAGATATGCCTGGTTTGGATACCTCCATAGTTATTCACAAGTTACCTCTTCGACTTGAGTGTCCGCCTGTCAAACAGAAGCTCAGAAGGACCCGACCCGACATGGCTCTTATGATTAGAGATGAGGTCAAAAAGCAAATAGATGCAGGTTTCTTAGTAGTGTTAAAAATACCCATAATTGGTGGCCAACATTGTGCCTGTGCATAGAAGGATGGGAAAGTTAGAATGTGGGTAGACTACAGGGATCTGAACAAAGCCAGTCTAAAGGACGACTTCCCTCTACCGCATATCGATACCCTGGTGGATAACACTGCTAGATTCATTATCTTTTCATTCATGGATGGTTTCTCAAGATACAATCAGATAAGGATGGATCTCGAGGACATGGAGAAAACCACGTTCATCACACCCAAGGGAACTTATTGTTATAAAGTCATGCCTTTTGGTTTGAGGAAAGCAGGAGCCACTTACCAGAGAGCTATGGTCACATTATTTCACGACATGATGCACAAAGAAATCGAGGTATATATCGATGATATGATAGCCAAATCTCAAAGTGAAGAGGATCATATGGATCACCTGTTGAAGTTATTCATAAGACTCAAGAAATACCAATTGAGACTAAATCCTGCAAAATGTACTTTTGGAGTAAAAACTGGAAAGTTACTCGGCTTCATCGTCAGTCAGCGTGGAGTTGAGGTAGACTCTAATAAGGTGCGAGTTATTCAAGAGATACATGCTCCAAAGATAGAAAAACAAGTTAGAGGTTTCCTTGGGAGACTAAACTACATCTCCAGATTCATGTCCAACATGACTCCAACTTGCGAGCCGATCTTCAAGTTGTTACGAAAAGATCAGACAGTTGTTTGGAATGAAAACTTTCAAAAAGCCTTTGAAAAAATTAAGGTTTATCTCCAAGAACCTCTGATCTTGATTCCTCCTGTACCTGGAAACCCTCTCTTCATGTACATGACAGTGCTTGAGGGGTCAATGGATTGTGTATTGGGTCAACATGATAAGTCCGAACAAAACGAACACGCCATCTATTATCTTAGCAAGAAGTTCACCGATTGTGAAAGTCATTACTCACTTTTGGAGAAGGCTTATTATGCTTTGACTTGGGAGCCAGACGTTTGAGGCAATACATTATATGTCATACGACTTTGTTAATTTCCAAGATGGATCCAATAAATTATATTTTTGAAAAGCCTACTGTTGCGGTGAAAATTGGATATCAAGCTATTAAATTAACTTGAATCTTAATTATTTTTACAATAAAACTTTATTTTATCCAAAGGAAAGGTCTAAAGAAAGAAAAACCTTTTTCGCGATGTAACGACAACGCTTAAGAGATTCGGGGATCGGGGGTTGGTTATACCTAGGAAAGGTGTTAGCACCCTAAGCATCTGTAGTACTCTACATGAACCTTTTGTTTGATTGATTACTAAGTGTGAAATATGTACTATGGATTTAGGATTGGGAGTTGAGTGTAAAGATAAGTAAAGACCTAGTTGGTTTTCTAAGTTTGCTCGCAAAGACGTCGCATCTTCTGCCTACGTATCCTGACTAGGATAGAATCAAAGCAATCGTAGTTCACCTCACAAAGGGGAGAAGAACACTTGATTATGATCAAGGTTCAGGGGGGAACAAACATGACAATGTTTGTGTGGAGTTTGACAAAACTCCCTAATCTAAGTTGTAATATTCAAAAGGGGAAGTAAGAAATCATGACAATGATTCTTACACAGAGTTGACAAACTCTTTCCTATGGTTCTAGTTGAAGAACACTCCTAGTACAGGTGGGTTTCTTAGACTTGAAGCAAAGTCTAATGGCTTCTAATCTAGGGTTAAAGTGACTTAGCAAAGTCAAAAGAGGGATGAGGGATGTATCCATGACATGAAGGTCAAATAGACAGACTTTTCCTTTGGAAGTAAACAGGAGAGACAACTGGATGAGAGCTAACAAGCTTCATTACTTGGGGAAATAAAACAACAAGAAAATTAATAACATAACAAAGATGCATTCATGGTGACAACCATTAAATGAGCATGAGAAATTGATAAGATTGAAAATGCATTGATGACAATCAAAGCAGATAAACAAAACAGGAACTGTGATGACAGATCAAGTTCAGTTAAGCTAACAGATGAAGCAACATGAACATGGTAACAACCAAAGATGAAGTTTTAACATGTTGGCTAACATTTAAGGGTATGAATGCAAACAAGTATCACAAAAAATTACAAGTACATCAAGAGGAAATTTCATTTGCATCTGTCAAAAACGATCACAGAAAGTACACAACTTGCACATAGTCAAAAGAGATGAAAAATTATGCAAACATGAAAATAAAAAATATGACATGAAATTAGACATCAAGATGAACATAATGCAAAAATAATGGGTGAAAAATTATTAAAATTGAGAGAGATATGATTTTTCAAAGATTGGTAAAAAAATGACAAAATTTAATAAAAGGGTTGCCCTCCTCAGGGGTCGAACCCATGCTCGCTTGGTACAAGGCGTGTTTTGGCTTAATGGTCTTACCACTGGGGTGGCTATACCTCCATTGATGGAAGCCACCCCATAAATATATATGGGATACTCAAAAACCAGGTTGGGCAAACATAAGGCAAGAAACATGATTGCATTTTCACTTGTAACTTTCTCATTTCTTTATGAAATTCAACAAAATTTTAGGGCAAGTTGAAGGATTTTTCATGATGAATATGATGGTGCTTTTAGTTTTTTTAAATTCCTTTCCTATTTTAAAACCCGATAGTAGTTATGTTTGGAAGCTTTAAAATGCATTTTGATGTGAGTCTCATGTATCAGTCAATTTCCAATCAAAATAATCATGCTCACACAACATATAAATGATACTGAATGGATCTAAAACAATTTTATGGATGAAATCAAACTGTGGTAAAAAGTGCCATGTGAATTGCAAAATTTCATGAATGATGTGCATGACCTATGGCAGTTCAGCCTCAAACCTCTGAGCTTCGCGCCCAGCTCCGGCCGCCGCCGATAGAGCTCCGATCGTCCCCTTCAACCCTAGTTCTTCCTAGAGGCCTCCAATCCAAGAGGTCAAAACATGAAACACATTCGAAATCTTGCCACGAATTCAACCATACCACTATTTTCTTCTGAAACCTCTAGAATCATCATCTCCCAATATCAATCGAAAATGGTGATCTTTCTATTTTGTCTCTAATTCATCAATTAACCATCTGAAATCCATCCTAGGCCATTCTACAACTAATATAGCACCTTAATTCAACCTAATTCTACCTAAATCATGCTATAGGAAGAAGGTTACCAACCTGGAAATTCTTGAATAACAGATGCACGAAATCTCCACTTCAAGCTCTCAAATCTTCTGTACACGATCACTGAACCTCCTCCTTGCTTCTGTATGCAAAAGATTCAATGGAGAGTGCTTCAATCTTGAAACACGATGATGAGTTGCACGCGCTGAAAACCACTTGCTCCCACACGATCTAGCCACCAATTCTTCTTGAAAATGATCTGGAATCAATCCTTGATACTCATGGAAGAAGAATCAATCAAGAAAATGGAAGGAAATGGAGGAATTTGATGAAACCGATTTCAATTGCAAGCTATGAAAACTCACTTCCAAACTAAGCTCAATCCTTCAATGATCACCAACCTCTGCCATGGATCCATTCTACTCAATATATAGATGATGTTTGGATGATCTAGAACCCTCTAGATCCTTCCAATGAGATTTTACACATCTCATGTCATGAGATTTTGAATCACTTATCATGCCATGCTCAATTCTGTTTGCAGCTTGAAATTCATCTCAATCTCTTCCAATTTCTCCCCTAGTGACATTTTGGAACGGTTTAGCTTGCCAAGTTCCTTGCCCATGCCTTAATTTTAAGTTATGCACATGTTACTTAATATGCAAGCAAGTGCTTTTCAAAGCAAGTCCACAATTTAGGCCTCAAATAAAAAATGTGGCTAAACCATTGTTTCTAAAATGTTTTCTAGAGTCAAAATGATATATTACATGCCATGGTTTGGATGTGTAGGTTGAAAATATCAATTTCCAACTTTGGTTTATTTAACTTATGGCCTTATTTTAGGTCATTTTTACAACTTTGAGCTACAAGCCTTTACAACATATCATGACCTCCTTACTAGCCTTAAAACATCATTTTAAGCAAGTTTGATGTTGAAGATTTCTCCATTTGAAGCTTGGAAATAGGAGTTATGGCCTTATGCTTGAAATGACCTGTAATCTCCAAATGACCAAAATGCCCTTGACTTGTCAAAGCCATAACTTGAGTTATAAAAATCCTATCAAGGACTTCTAGTACTCTATAGAAAGATAAGAAGATAAGGAACAACATTCATGTTGACCAAAAGTTCATAGGAATCATCCTTCTTGGGCAAAAGTTTGATGCAAGTTGGGTAACTTTCAAGGCCCCAGATTCACATACCTCAGATGACCTGTAACTTGTCAAAGTCATAACTTGAGCTCTACAAATCCTATAAAGGACTTCAAGTACTCAAATTGAAGCTAAGATCAAGCTCTACAACATTCATGTTTGGGGCAAGATGAGATGACAATCACATCTTGAGCTAAACTGCCTTGAAGATAGGGGTCAAACTAGGGGATTTTACACTGTCAAGCCTTAGAAACCCTAGCTTGAAACTTCTCAAACTCTTCAATCATGATGAGTTGACCTTGGAATAATCCTTATAACATCTCAATGCATCAATCCATGATCACATGGCTTTTGTTTAGGTTTCAACCCCCTCAAAATCATTAGTTGACCTGGGGTTGTCTCAGTCAAACCCTAATTACACCACTCATGGCTGAGTCTTCTTAAACTTGTGTCGTGACCTATCTAGGCTTCATGATGGCTTTCAAGACATATCATAAGCTCTCTCAAGGCTTCAAGTCCACATTCTTGGCTTCAGAATCATCTGAGGAGCTCCCTCAACTCTCAAGTTAGGAGGCACACCACCTTGGTTTCAACCACTCTCTCTGAGGATCTTTTGTCTTCTCTGACAAGGATATCAACCCTTGAACACTTGAATAAGCTTCTTAGATAGCCTCAAAGTCTTGTGTAGCTCTTTATTGGTAGTCATACCTCTTGATCTCCTGCATACATGTCAATGAAACGCAAATGATAATGCTAATGTGAATGAAATGAAACATAAGCTAGGTGAAGAAATGTTGGTCAAATTTTGGGATGCAACAAAAACCAATTAGCGACCGTGCTGGGGATCATTTTCATCAACTCGAAAAAGATTATATCATCGCGGGGATAGAACTTTGTCCATGTTAGGACGCTATATTCTGTCAACACAGAAAATCCCGACGACTTCGCTGGGGGAACATTTCTGCCTAATCACAGGAAACTCTTCTGCCTATCCATACAGGCACATCATCTGTCTACTTCATACGGGAAAAGTCATCTGCCTGATTACAGGAAAATCCATCCGCCTGCTTCCTACGGGAAAACACATCTACCTGATTCCTATAGGAAAGTTCATCCGCCTGTTTCATACGGGAAAAGCATCTGAATAACGTTTCTCTGCCTACCTCTGCAGTAGCTACCTCTGTTGGTCCCAAACCCACAAACGACTTTGAGGAGGACTCTACTGGGGATAGTAACACGAGGAAATCACGGCGACTTCCTTGGGGAAAATACTTTTGTCAAATATCGGAACACAACTCACATACTCTGTCTATCACGGGAGAATCGTCTATCTGGATACCGGAAAGTTCATCCGCCTGCTTCATACGGGAAAACACATCTACCTGATTCTTATAGGAAAGTTCATCCGCCTGTTTCATACGGGAAAAGTCCATCTGCCTGATTCTTACAGGAAAGTTCATCCGCCTGTTTCATACGGGAAAGTACATCTGCCTGATTCTTACAGGAAAGTTCATCCGCCTGCTTCATACGGGAAAATCCATCTACCTGATTCATACAGGAAAGTTCATCCGCCTGTTTCATACGGGAAAAGCCATCTTCCTGATTCATACAGGAAAGTTCATTCGCCTGCTTCATACGGGAAAATCCATCTGCCTGATTCATACAGGAAAATCATCCGCCTGTTTCATACGGGAAAAGCCATCTGCCTGATTCATACAGGAAAGCTCATCCGCCTATTTCATACGGGAAAATTCATCTGCCTAATTCATACAGGAAAGTTCATTCGTCTGCTTCATACGGGAAAATCCATCTGCCTGATTCATACAGGAAAGTTCATCCGCCTGTTTCATACGGGAAAATACATCTGCCTGATTCATACAGGAAAGGTAACTTGGATATAGCTTCTTTGCTTATTCTTTGCAGTAGCTAACTCCACTGGGGATATTCTGAAAATAACTGCCTGACACCCGTTTCGACAACAAGTGACCACTTTTGAAACTTTGACTGATGAAACCCTGAAATGCTGCCGCGGCAGCAAACCTGAAGAAAAACACTTCGCTGGTCGGATAAGAGAAACTTCAACTGGCAACTCTGTGGGGATTGATAACAAGAATTGCATCATCATATGCCTCATGGCGAGACCTCGATCATCTGGTAATAGATCTGAACTGTAACTTCATACTCCTGCTGAGAAACATACCTGAAAGCAAAAGGTTAACCAACCTGATTTATGTTTCAAAATGCGTATGTCTGACAATGGCGTAATGCTCCATACGACATGGAAATGCTACGCGTTTCTTGGGTAGATGCAAACATGATAATGTATGCAAATGCAAATGCCGGTTAAGGCTGCTGGGGAAGGCTCTGACAAGCTTGCTTCAACACGGCTGTTGAGGACAAATACCACCTTGTTGGGGATGAACAAATATCATAAAGTATTCTGGAAAAATAAATGCCGGAAATACAACCAACTCTGCCGAGGGGAGATTAAACATCGATTTCCGCTGGGAGAAAAGAACAACACCTGCTGGGAAGATTAACTCAACTGGGGGAGAACCAACCCTTCTGGGGGACAACTGTCTGGGTACAGTTTACAAACTCGGAGCTACCACTCCGCTGGGGATAATCATCCTGATGAAAACATGACGACCTGCGGGGAGAAAGAAAACCATCCTCGGTGAGGATAACCCTTCTAAACTTACTCTCTTGGTTATACGCCATGGAAATCCTCCCAGCTGGGGATTGAACGTGCACATACTCGGCTCTCTGGGGAATATAACCTCTGCTGGGGATACTGATTTCGACTTGCTGGGGATATCCTGTGGACAACTTCCATGAGGATACTCTTTTGGGGGAAACTAATCCCTCCTTCGATAAGGGATAATCATCGTCTCAACCTCTGGGGATGAGGTGCGACCTGCTGGAAAATAAGGTCACGTCCTTCTTCCCGGGCCTCTGGCTGGGGCCACCATTTTCTGATTGTCCGCTTCAAGGGCGAGAACCTTGCAAAACACAAACGAGACAAAACAAATCTATACGACCAAATCTATTCGGGTTAATGTACACGACATCTCCTCAGTCAATTCGAAGTTTTATCAATCATTGGCAAGGGCCAGCAAAGTTATGCACATGCGAGTTCATCGAAAACATCGGTGTTTTCCACATACAAAACAGTAAAGCACAAACATCAAATACTGAATAACATGTTTTATTAATAACAGGCCTCTGAA
Source organism: Lathyrus sativus (assembly GCA_963859935.3). Classification (NCBI taxonomy): domain Eukaryota; kingdom Viridiplantae; phylum Streptophyta; class Magnoliopsida; order Fabales; family Fabaceae; genus Lathyrus; species Lathyrus sativus. The sequence continues at coordinate 49,302,800 of OZ012736.1, read as the reverse complement.
TAGGCAAAGTTTTGTACACCGGATGCAACTCCTGAAAAGAGGAAGTTACGCACGCATACATATATGCACAAAAATACAAAACAATATTTGTATACATGTCGGCAACGTGGTGCAGACAGACATCATAAGCTGATCCTCCTATGACTCGCCTGACTCTGGTGCCTTCCCGATATTCAATTTTCAGAAGAGATTGTGTTGGATAAACGAACCCTCAGGTACTCCCAAACCATTAAGCAATGTAGTATCAAATCCGGACCGCAGTCATTTGCTTTTTTCAATCCCTAACTTTTGCGTGAATCGCCATTTGCGGGTTTTCAATTCACCGGGATACCCTTTTTTGCCGAAGTCGCCCATTGCAGGTTTTCGACTTCGCGGGTGTACATCTTTTCAATTTTATCCCTAACTTTTGCCCGAACCTTTTATTCATTTTTTATGGTTTGCCAGGATGCCCCATTTTTGCCTGGACTCTCTTTTTACTGTCCAGCGGGTCACTTTCAAGCAAAGTATTTTTTAACCGCGTCCGAATTCACAGGAGACGTAAAGTCTTCACCATCCATGGTAGATAGTAGCAAGGCTCCTCCAGAGAATACTTTTCTGACAACGTAGGGACCTTCGTAATTAGGGGTCCACTTGCCCCTGTGATCTGTTTGTAGCGGGAGAATCCTCTTCAGCACAAGGTCGCCCGTCTGAAAGCTTCGCGGACATATCTTCTTATCGTATGCTTTCTTCATCCGGCTCTGATACAATCGACCGTATGCGAGAGAAGCTAGCCTCTTCTCATCCATTAAACTGAGCTGATTCAGTCTATCTTTAACCCATTCTGCCTCGTCAAGTTGGACATCTCGTAAAACCCTCAGGGAAGGAATCTCAACCTCAAACGGTAACACTGCCTCTATTCCGTATACCAATGAAAAAGAGGTTGCTCCGGTTGATGTGCGTATAGTCGTACAATAACCGTGCAAAGCGAAAGGTAGCATCTCGTGCCAGTCCTTGTAGGTCACAACGATCTTCTGGACAATCTTCTTTATGTTCTTATTGGTCGCTTCAACAGCGCCATTCATCTTGGGTCGGTAAGGAGAAGAGTTGTGATGTTCAATCTTAATATTCTGGCACAACTCTTTCATCATCTTGTTATTCAAATTCGAACCGTTGTTGGTGATAATCCGCTCAGGGATTCCATATCTGCAGATAATATCTCGTTTGATAAATCGGGCGACCACTTGTTTGGTGACATTGGCATATGATGCTGCTTCCACCCATTTGGTGAAGTAATCAATTGCCACCAAGATGAACCGGCGTCCGTTGGATGCCGTAGGCTCAATCTTCCTGAACTTATCAATTCCCCACATCGAGAACGGCCACGGTGTTGACATCACATTCAGAGGACTTGGAGGTACATGGACCTTGTCCGCATAAATTTGGCATTTATGACATCTCTTTGCAAACTTGAAACAGTCTGTTTCCATAGTTAGCTAGTAATAACCTGCCCGCAGCAGTTTTCTCGCCATAGCATGCCCACCAGGATGTGTACCAAACGTACCCTCATGTATCTCTTCCATGAACAACTTTGCTTCTTTCTCGTCTACACAGTGTAGCAACACCAAGTCGTGATTTCTTTTGTATAGTACACCGTCAGGATTCAAATAGAAATTGCCAGCCAATCTCCTGAGAGTCTTCTGATCTCGACTGGATGCCCCAGCCGGATACTCCTTGTTCTTCAGGAAATTTTGGATGTCAAAGTACCTGGGTTTACCATCAGGAGCCTCGTCGATGGCAAATACGAATGCAGGCCTATCAAGCCGAGAGATAACAATCCGAGGAGCCTCGTTCCAGAAGTTAACTTTATACATCGAAGACAATTTCGCCAAGGCGTCAGCCATTTGATTTTCTGCTCGCGGCACATGATGCAATTCCACCTTGTCGAAGAACGGCAACAATCTCCTTGCATGATTCATATACGGTGTCAAATTGGGCTGACGTGTCTCCCATTCTCCTTTAATCTGATTCACTACCAGAGCTGAGTCTCCGTATACATCCAGATGTTTGATTCGCAAATCAATAGCTTCTTCCAGACCCATGATGCAAGCCTCATATTCAGCCTCATTATTGGTAACGGGAAAGGTCAATCGGGCCGTAAAGGGGATGTGCGACCCCTGAGGAGTAGTGATAATTGCACCTATTCCGCTACCATAGGAATTTACAGCTCCGTCAAATATCAACTGCCATTTGGAACCCAATTCTGGTCCTTCTTCCGGCAACGGTTCTTCGCAATCTTTCATCTTCAGGTACATGATATCCTCGTCAGGAAAATCAAACCTCATCGATTGGTAGTCCTCAACAGGCTGCTCCGCAAGGTACTCCGACAGAACGTTACCTTTAATAGCCTTTTGCGAGACATACTGAATATCGTATTCGGTTAACACCATCTGCCATCGGGCAATTCTTCCGGAGAGTGCTTGCTTCTCAAACACGTATTTGATTGGATCCATCTTTGAAATTAGCAGGGTCGTATGATTTAGCATGTATTGCCTCAAACGTTTGGCGGCCCAGGCTAGCGCGCAACACGTCTTCTTGAGCATCGAGTATCTGGACTCACAGTCAGTAAACTTCTTACTCAAATAGTAGATCGCATGCTCTTTACGTCCGGTCTCGTCGTGTTGACCGAGAACACAACCCATACTTTCCTCAAGAACCGTCAAATAGATAATCAACGGTCTCCCGACCACTAGGGGTATCAAAACAGGAGGTTCCTACAAGTATTCTTTTATCTTGTTGAACGCCTTTTGACAATTTTCATTCCAGGTCACAACCTGGTCCTTTTTCAACAACTTGAATAACGGCTCGCACGTCGCAGTTAAGTGAGATATGAACCGGGCGATATAGTTCAACCTCCCTAAAAATCCACACACTTCTTTTTCTGTTTTAGGCGTCGGCATTTCTTGTATTGCTTTTATTTTTGCAGGATCAACCTCTATTCCTTTTTCGCTCACGATAAACCCCAGCAGTTTACTCGATCTCACCCCGAAGGTGCACTTGTTAGGGTTCAGTCTCATCCTGAACTTCCTAAGCCTCTTGAACAGTTTCAGTAGATTAACCAAATGTTCCTCCTCCATCTGGGATTTGGCAATCATATCATCAACATAAACCTCGATCTCTTTATGCATCATGTCATGAAAGAGAGTCGTCATAGCACGCTGATATGTTGCCCCAGCATTCTTCAACCCGAAGGGCATCACTTTGTAACAAAATGTTCCCCAGGTAGTAATGAAGGTATGAAGGTGAGAAAATACTTAGAAGGGGGGGTTGAATAAGTATGACAGAAAATAATCAAAGATAAAAACTCAAGTATTTTTATCCTGGTTCGTTGAACTCAACTACTCCAGTCCACCCTTTTCAAGAGTGATTTGCCTTTCTCAACAAGGACTTAATCCACTATTCAAATCAACTGATTACAAATAGCAACACCTAAGAACAACTGTTCTTAGTCTTCTCAAGAGCTACTGATCTAACCTAGATCCTCTTAAGGAAAACTTCCTTTACAAATTAATGTAATACAATGTAAGAGTAAGAAATTGCTTCTAATAAAGCTATAAACACAACTGTGTTATTTCTCTAAGTTTAGAACAATGTATGAACTATGAAGAATATGAGAGCTTGAGAGTTTCTTCGCTTGAGAGTAAGTTTGTCAAATTCGTCACTTGAAGAATGAGCTATGATATCCTTTATATAGCCACTTGAATATTGGAGAGAATATTTTACCGTTGGAGAAGATATTTCCAATATCAAATAGTACTGTCCTTTGTACTATTGCAGCAGAGAGACGGCGCACAAATAGTGGGTGTAGCAATTGTCTGCTGAGCTGTGAGTTTACCATATGTGGAATGTACCAGAGGAATAATATTCTTGCAGAGAATTATGTCTATCCCAATTAAGGAAAGATTTGCTGGCATATTCCAACGGATATATTAAAATAATCTTCTTCAAATAATTCTTCAGATAGTTCAGATCAACAATCAATATCAGAGTCTTCAGTCTTCAGATTCTTCTGGAAACTTCAGAGCCTAAGATGTTCTTCAGATGTTGATGAATCAGAGTCTGGTGCAGCTGTGTGCTTGAAGCGCAACATGCTCTTAGATCAGAGTCTTCACTCAGATCAGAGTCTTCTCTCATTCAGAGTCTCTTCACTCAGAGTCTTCTTTCATTCAGATTCTTGATAATATATGCAGCGTGTTGTATCTTCAGAATCTTGATGACTAAGCTCTTATACTTCAGATTCTTCTAATCTTCAGATGCTCTTGAGCCATTCAGAATTTATTGTTCACATCAAATTTGCTCTTTAAGATTAAAATCTTTTGTGCCTGTAGAAAACAGTTTAGAACAAATTTAGAGAGTATAATTCTTGTATACAAATTATCATTAATGTTATCATCAAAACATAGAGATATTACTAAGACACAATCTGTGCTCTTACAATCTCCCCCTTTTTGATGATGACAAAACATGAGCAATTTGTTCAATAAAAATGAATTAAAATTACTCCCCCTGAGATTAACAATCTCCCCCTGAAATGAATACTCTAATGGAATTAGATACTTCCCTTTCTGGTTGAGTACATTTCAGATTCAGAGCCTGATTACATTTCAGATTCAGAGCCTGATTGAATCCTGGTTAACATCCTGATTGAAGCCTGGTTGACATATGTTTGACTTCTAGAGTCAAAGCTTGATGCCATATTAAAGCTTGATGCCAGATGAACAACTTCAAAACACCTGGTTGTTTATCTTGCCATTTCCTGTCTTGAGTTATTTTTAGATCATAGTACTCAAGGTTAGATATCAGAGTCTGGTCTTTAGATATCAGAGTCTGGTTTACTCAGATTTAGCTATTTTTGATCAGGTTCTGAAAAGATAGATCTCAGGAAAAACTTCAATGAAATTTGTCAGAGTCTGGTTAAATTCAAAGAATGTTAGTAACATGTCTGACTTAGTTCAGATAATTGCTTATAGATTTGAACAATCAGATTCTATTTTGTTTCTCCCCCTTTTTGTCATAATCAAAAAGACTTTTAAAAGACAGTAAAGATGCAGAAGAAACATATATCCAGATAAGCAAAAAGATCATTGTCATTAAGATAACATCCAGATTCAGATAGAAGCAAACAAAACATATCAGAAGAAAATCAAAACAAAGCAAAACATGAACAACTTGTGCAAAACATCAAGTAGGTTTAGCAGATGAGGCTTGTTGAGAAGCAATGAGTTGCAGCAGTGCTGTAATCCTTTCTGAATTTTCATCTTGCTTAGCCATCCAAGTTTTCATTTCTTCATTTGTTTTCTTTTGATCAACCATAAAATCCTTAAGTTCTTTGACATCCTTCTGAAGATCTGTAGATTCTGAAATAGCAGATTTTGAAACAATAGATTCTGAAACAATCTTAGTAACATCAGGTGCAGGAATTTCTGGAGGTGGAGGAGCTTCTAGAAGAAGAATAGGAGGAGGGTTTCTCTTAATCCGTTTTTGATAAGCAGCAAGCCTTACTTTTGACAATCTAAGACATTGAGTCCTGATTTTCAAAGCCTCCCTATTCAGTCTGTAAAGATATTTCTTCCAAACAGCATTAGCAGCCTCTTTGTCCATAGTAGTCATGCAAACATCCATAATGTCAGCAAAGTCTGAGACATTATCCTTATCAAAATCTCTTAACAGAGTATAAACACTTGATCCCAATTCTGCTTCATCAGGGATTCTGGGTTGGGTTGGTTGTGTTTGTGGTGTTTGTTTAGAAGGTTGAGGTTGTGAAGATGGATGTTCAGATGTTTGTGGTTCAGAAGTTTGAGGATTGATTTGTGGTTCAGATGTTGGTTGGTTGGTTGGTTCAGATGTTGGTTGGGTGGTTTGTGGTTCAGATGTTGGTTGTGGAGTGTTTTGGATTTCAAGAGGTTGTGGAGTGAGAGTTTGAGTTGGGGAATTTTGTGGAGAAGGTGGATGTTCAGAAGTTGGAGATTTAAACAGTTGTTTCCAAACACTCTCAGAACGAGGTTGTTTGAGATCATTCAAGCATTCATTAATGTAACCAGATGATTCATCATCAGATGATGTATCAGAGTGGTTAGATTTTTCAGAAGTTGAAGATAAAATGATAGAACGGTTTAAAGGTGTGACATATAATATCTCATTAGGATTAATGAGATTTTCAGGTTGGTCAGAGTGTTCAGGGTGAACATCCTCTGGAATGGTATATTCTGGGATAGTGTTTTGTGGTTGTGGTGTTGTTTGTTGAGTTTGTTGAGGAATGTTTGTTTGTATGTTTGTTGGTTGTGGTGTATGAGTCTCAGATGGTCTAGATCTTTTAAATATAAGGGGTGAGTCAGATGGTGTGGGGGTAGCAGAATGATGAACAGGATTAGAATCAGTGTTAAATACCTGTTTCAGAGTATCTCTAATTTCTTCAAGAGTTGCTGCAGGAGGATTTTGTTGAACCTTCTTCAGCTTCTTCCTTTTCTTCTTCTTTTCAGCATCTGAATGCTTCCTTTTCTTCTGATGACCTTCACTATCAGCTTTTCTCTTACGTCTTCTTTCCCTTGTCAAATCAGGAAGAACTTGGCCTTCCTTCTGCACAAGATTGGCAGGAATCTCAACACCATCTCTTATGCAGCGAGCAACATACTCAGCAATAAGTTCTCTAGGTTCATCTGAGGTGAATAAAGGAAAATCCTCAACAGGAATCCTTCTTCCCTTAACTTCTTCAGAGTTAGTTTTCCTTGGTTTCTCAGATAAATCTTCAACCAGTTTCATCCTTCTCAGAGTTAAACCATTTATTTCAGAGCCAATGATAAAATTCAGATCTTCTGTCAACCCAGCCTCTTGCAGATGCGCCACAAGTTGGTTTTCTATCAGAATATCTGAAATCAGCCTTCCCATAGGAATCCATGTTCTGACTTTTCCAGTTTTATCTCTGGCTGTTTCCCTTGTTTCCTTGACGTGAGACACCAGATGATTAAACAACAGATATGGAAGATCAATCTGAATGTTTTGGTGTAAACAATACATGAAGTAAAGTTGTTCAGCATTAACATAATCAGATGAGTTTGAAGAGGGTCTGTGAAAGATGGTGTTCATGAAAATCTTAGCCCATATTTTGTAAGTGGGTTTCAAGAACTTAACCTTCTTACAAGGTTCACCAGTAGTGCAGATTTCTTGACAAACATCTTTCAGGTCTTCACGCGCAGAAGACAGAGAGGTTACTCCATCAGTTGCCTTAAAACCTATGAGTTTCCTGATCAGATTTTCAGTGATAACAATCTTTTTCCCCAGCACAGAGGAGTGAATGAACTTTGGAGTAGCAAATGCATGGATCCAGAACTCCTTCACTAACTTTGGATACACAGGACCCATAAGCCTGTCAAAGTAACCGTCCCAGCCTTGTGCTTTGATTGAAGAAATCAGATCAAACCCATTTTCAGCAAGATCTTCTAAATCCACGAAACTTTCACACAGTACTTCTAGTGAATCAACAGGAGTTAGGAGAGTGCGTACTGGTTCTATGACAGTGGTAGCATCTTTGGTAGTAACAGCTTTTGAAGTAGATGCCATTGTTGATGATGATGAAGAAGATGAAGGTTTCTGAGTTCTTTTAGGGTTTGCAAAGAGAGAGAACAACAGACAAAAGCGCATATGTGTTTGAGAATGTGAAAAGTGTGAATGTGTTAAGAGAGTGGTTTATATAGACAAATAAAGCAAGCATGGGAAACACAACAGACACACATAGGACACATACGCACGTTTGCATTAAATGAAAAGTAATCATTTTTAATTATGATATGACATTTGGGGGGAAAATCAAGACAGATTGAGATTTTCAAAGCAATACCTTAAACGTCATAATCAGTAGGTGTACTCCATCTTTTCAGATTCTGAGTGACACGTGTTTGCTTGCATGTGATTCTATAACTCTTAAGAAATGAAACGTTTTCAACTTTCAGATCCTCTGAGATGGTCAGTATAGAGTTTCACACAAAAAAAATAATTCACAGATAAATTAAACAAGCAAAACAAATGAAATACTTCAGAGCGTTAAACACTTAGCATCTGAGAAGTTGACTCTGAGAAATATTACTCTGGACAAAAATCCATACAAATATTTTTCAGAATAAACTTAAACCTATCTTCAGCAAGGGGTTTTGTGAAAATATCTGCCCATTGATGATCTGTATCAACAAAGGCTAAATTTATTACACCCTTCTGAACATAGTCTCTGATGAAATGATGTTTAATCTCTATATGTTTGGCCTTAGAGTGTAAAATTGGATTTTTGGATAAACATATAGCTGAAGTATTGTCACAGAAGATAGAAAGATTACTCTCATAGATTTGATAATCTTCTAGTTGACTCTTCATCCAGAGCATCTGAGTGGAACATCCAGCAGGAGCAATGTATTCTGCCTCTGTGGTTGATAGTGCAATTGTTGGTTGCTTCTTGCTGTACCATGAAATCAGATGACTTCCAAGAAACTGACAGCTTCCAGAAGTACTTTTGCGCTCAACTCTATCTCCAGCATAGTCAGCATCACAGAATCCAACTAGTGAATATTTGTCAGATCTTCTGTAACACAAACCAACATTAGCAGTACCTTTCAGATACCTTAGAATCCTCTTAACAGCAGTTAAGTGTGATTCTCTAGGATCTGATTGGAATCTAGCACATAAACAAACACTAAACAGAATGTCTGGTCTAGAAGCAGTCAAATAAAGAAGAGATCCTATCATACCTCTGTAGAGTTTCTGATCTACCTTCTTACTTACCTCTTCCTTACCTAGAGTGCTTGTAGGATGCATTGGAGTCTTTGCCATTTTGCTATCCAGCATGTTAAACTTCTTCAGAAGCTCTTTAACATACTTGGTCTGATGTATGTAGGTGCACTCTGGAGTCTGATTTACTTGGATTCCCAGAAAGAATCTCAGTTCTCCCATCATGCTCATCTCAAATTCTTCCTGCATACATTTAGCAAACTCCTTTCCAAGCATAATATTTGTTGATCCAAAAATAATATCATCTACATAAATTTGACAAATCAACAAATCTTTCTTAATGGTTTTACAAAATAGTGTGGTATCCACTTTTCCTCTGATGAAATTTTTCTTCAGAAGAAAATTACTCAACCTCTCATACCAAGCTCTGGGAGCTTGTTTTAGTCCATAAAGAGATTTTTTCAGTTTGTAAACATGATCTGGAAAATTTTCATTTTCAAAACCAGGAGGTTGGTGGACATATACTTCCTCTTCTATAATTCCATTAAGAAAAGCACTTTTAACATCCATCTGATAAAGAGTGATGTTATGTTGTGCAGCAAATGAAATAAGCAAGCGTATAGACTCTAACCTTGCAACAGGAGCATATGTTTCTGTGTAGTCTATGCCTTCTTGTTGACTGTAGCCTTGAGCAACCAGTCTTGCTTTGTTCCTTTCAACTTCTCCTTTTTCATTAAGTTTATTTCTGAAAACCCATTTTGTTCCAATGACATTGAAACCTTTAGGTCTTGGAACCAGATCCCAGACTTCATTCCTTGTGAATTGATTCAGCTCCTCTTGCATAGCTAAAATCCATTCATTATCTTCCAGAGCCTCATCAACAGATGTTGGTTCTATAATTGACACTAAGCCACAGAAGGAAGATTCAGAAGTTCTGAGAAATGCTCTTGTCCTTATTGGATCATCTTTCTTTCCAATTATCACATCCTCTGGATGAGAAGCTTTCATTCTGGAAGAAGATCCTCTGACTGTTGGTCTTTCAGAAATATGCAGATTGTCAAGTTGGGAAGTTAGAGGCGTAGCATCTGGATTTGCTTCAAAGTCTTTGTCTTCAGTCTTGTCTGCCTCTGAGCCTTCAGAGTCTGTGAGAATAACTTCTCTATCTGCAGAACTTTCAACTTGCTTTGGCTTTTCAGAGCCAAGCTTATCATCAAATCTAACATGAATAGATTCTTCCACAATCTGTGTTTCAGTATTGAATACTCTGTAGCCTTTAGAGCGTTCAGAATAACCAAGCATGAAACACTTCTGTGCTTTGGAATCAAACTTGTTCAGATGATCTTTAGTGTTAAGCATATAACAAATACATCCAAATGGATGAAAATAAGCAATGTTGGGCTTTCTGTTTCTCCACAATTCATAGGGAGTCTTTTCCAGAAGAGGTCTTACAGACACTCTGTTCTGAATATAACATGCTGTATTTATTGCTTCTGCCCAAAAGTATTTTGCCAGATTTGTCTCGTTGATCATGGTTCTGGCCATTTCTTGCAATGTTTTATTTTTCCTCTCTACAACTCCATTTTGTTGTGGAGTTCTAGGACAGGAGAAATCATGTGCAATTCCTTTTTCAGAAAAATATTTTTCAAAATATTTGTTTTCAAATTCGCCACCATGATCACTTCTGACTTTAATAATTTTGCATTCTTTTTCAGTCTGGACTTGATTGCAGAAGTCAATGAACACAGAATGAGACTCATCCTTGTGTTTTAGAAACTTTACCCATGTCCATCTGCTGTAGTCATCTACAATGACTAACCCATACTTCTTGCCTCTGATGGATGCAGTTTTCACTGGTCCAAACAGATCAATATGAAGTAATTCCAATGGTCTAGAGGTGGAAACAACATTTTTTGGTTTAAAATGAGATTTTGAAAATTTACCCTTTTGACATGCGCCACACAGAGCATCTGAATTGAACTTCAGATTAGGGAGTCCTCTGACCAGATTGAGTTTATTAATCTGAGATATACGTCTCATATTAATATGTCCCAATCTTCTATGCCAGACCCATTGCTCATCATTCACAGATAAAAGGCATTTTACATTTTGAACTTTAAGTTCTGAAAGGTTAATTTTGTAAATGTTGTTTTTCCTCTTTCCACTGAATAGGATTGAACCATTCTTTTGACATACAGCTTTGCAACATTTTTGATTAAAGATGATATCATAACCATTGTCACTTAATTGACTTATGGACAATAGATTATGTTTCAATCCTTCAACTAACAGAACATTAGAAATAGAGGGTAGGTTACCATTACCTATTGTACCAGAGCCAATGATCTTGCCCTTCTGGTTCCCTCCAAATTTCACGTCCCCTCCAGATCTAAGTTCCAGGCTTTGGAACATAGACCTTTCGCCCGTCATATGTCGTGAGCATCCAGAGTCCAGGTACCATGATTGGTGTCTGGATTTTGCTGCTAAGAACATCTGCAACAGGTATAATTTTACTTTTAGGTACCCAGATCTTCTTGGGTCCTTTGGGGTTAGATGTTCTGTGGTTTTGCCTAAACTTCTGTTTTTCAACATAGTGTTTATTCTGGCTAACCCTTGGCTTAAACACATAAGTACTCTTTTCAGAGCTTGTATGTTTAATATCATTCAGATGACCAAACTTAAAATGAGAATACAGAGGAGTCTTCTTGATGAAGAGTTTATCAACAGACTTTGGATTGCTTCCAGAGGAGGATTCACATCCAATGCCTCTTCTGTTGTTCCCACTAACACCATAGATCATAGAAGCCATTTTGCTTCTGTCTATGCTTTTAGTGAGGAATCTTTTGAAACTGGAGTCATATTTTTCTAAAATATTTTCACTTGACTCTGTTTCAGTATCAGATTCTTGTTGAGTTGTTTCTAAATCATTTTTGAGTTTTAAATTTATTTCTTTCTGCTCAACAAGTTCTGTTCTCAGAAGATCAATCTCAGATTCAAGATTGCTTTTCAGCTTCTTGTATTTGAGTTTAATCTTGCTGTAGCTTTCCAACATGTCAGATAAACTTTCAACAAGTTCAGCTCTGGAGAGTTCAGAAAATACCTCTTCAGAGTCAGAGTCTGATTCTGACTCAGATTCAGATGATGACGTTCCTTCATCTTGATCATTTGTGTTGGCCATCAGCGCAACATTTGCACATTCTTCCTCAGATTCAGAAGATGATTCAGATTCATCTGAGTCATCCCATGTAGCCATCAGAACCTTTTTCTTTTTATCAAACTTCCTTTTGGGTTTTTCCTTTTGAAGTTTGGGACATTCACTCTTGTAGTGTCCAGGTTCTTTACATTCAAAGCAAGTGACCTCTTTCTTGCCAGATCTTCTGTGTCCAGAAGATTCTCTCTTTTGATCAGATCTTCTGAAGTTGTTGAACTTCTTCCCTTTGTGCTTCCAGAGTTTGTTGATCCTTCTGGACAGCATAGATAGTTCATCTTCTTCTTCAGAAGAAGATTCCTCAGAGCTTTCTTCATTAACCTGCAAAGCTTTAACAGATTTGTTAGATTTAAAAGCTAAGGATTTACCTTTATCTTTCTTCTGGGGTTCATCTTCCTCCAGCTCAATCTCATGACTTCTCAAAGAACTGATGAGTTCTTCTAATGAGATTTTGTTCAGATCCTTGGCCAGCTTCAATGCAGTCACCATAGGTCTCCATCTGGTAGGAAGACTTCTGATGATCTTCTTGACATGATCAGATGTTGAGTAGCCCTTGTCCAGAACTTTCAACCCAGTTGTTAGAATCTGAAATCTGGAAAACATAGTCTCAATGTTCTCAGATTCTTCCATTTTGAACGCTTCATACTTCTGTATCAGCGCCAGAGCCTTTGTTTCTTTCACCTGAGAGTTTCCCTCATGAGTCATTTTGAGAGACTCAAACATATCATGAGCAGTTTCTCTGTTGGTAATCTTCTCATACTCTGTATGAGATATTGCATTAAGAAGTATGGTTCTGGCTTTGTGATGATTCTTGAATTCTTTCTTCTGCTCCTCAGTCATTGATTTTCTATCAATCTTTTTGCCATCCTTAGTAGGATGTTCATATCCATCAATGACTAAATCCCAGAGATCAGCATCATACCCCAAGAAAAAACTTTCAAGTCTATCTTTCCAATAATCAAATTTTTCTCCATCAAACATTGGAGGTTTGGTGCTGATTCTGTCTCCTTCATATTTGTTGCTTGATGTAGGAATATCACCCATATTAGCAACCAAATAAATAACAGAGTATTCTTCTCACTGGATCTTTATCTGTCACGGTTAAGTGAATGCACACTCAGAACCGGAGCTCTGATGCCAACTGAAGGTGAGAAAATACTTAGAAGGGGGGGTTGAATAAGTATGACAGAAAATAATCAAAGATAAAAACTCAAGTATTTTTATCCTGGTTCGTTGAACTCAACTACTCCAGTCCACCCTTTTCAAGAGTGATTTGCCTTTCTCAACAAGGACTTAATCCACTATTCAAATCAACTGATTACAAATAGCAACACCTAAGAACAACTGTTCTTAGTCTTCTCAAGAGCTACTGATCTAACCTAGATCCTCTTAAGGAAAACTTCCTTTACAAATTAATGTAATACAATGTAAGAGTAAGAAATTGCTTCTAATAAAGCTATAAACACAACTGTGTTATTTCTCTAAGTTTAGAACAATGTATGAACTATGAAGAATATGAGAGCTTGAGAGTTTCTTCGCTTGAGAGTAAGTTTGTCAAATTCGTCACTTGAAGAATGAGCTATGATATCCTTTATATAGCCACTTGAATATTGGAGAGAATATTTTACCGTTGGAGAAGATATTTCCAATATCAAATAGTACTGTCCTTTGTACTATTGCAGCAGAGAGACGGCGCACAAATAGTGGGTGTAGCAATTGTCTGCTGAGCTGTGAGTTTACCATATGTGGAATGTACCAGAGGAATAATATTCTTGCAGAGAATTATGTCTATCCCAATTAAGGAAAGATTTGCTGGCATATTCCAACGGATATATTAAAATAATCTTCTTCAAATAATTCTTCAGATAGTTCAGATCAACAATCAATATCAGAGTCTTCAGTCTTCAGATTCTTCTGGAAACTTCAGAGCCTAAGATGTTCTTCAGATGTTGATGAATCAGAGTCTGGTGCAGCTGTGTGCTTGAAGCGCAACATGCTCTTAGATCAGAGTCTTCACTCAGATCAGAGTCTTCTCTCATTCAGAGTCTCTTCACTCAGAGTCTTCTTTCATTCAGATTCTTGATAATATATGCAGCGTGTTGTATCTTCAGAATCTTGATGACTAAGCTCTTATACTTCAGATTCTTCTAATCTTCAGATGCTCTTGAGCCATTCAGAATTTATTGTTCACATCAAATTTGCTCTTTAAGATTAAAATCTTTTGTGCCTGTAGAAAACAGTTTAGAACAAATTTAGAGAGTATAATTCTTGTATACAAATTATCATTAATGTTATCATCAAAACATAGAGATATTACTAAGACACAATCTGTGCTCTTACAAGGTAGTCTTCTCCATGTCTTCTGGAGCCATTTTGATCTGATTGTAACCCGAGAAGCCATCCATGAAGGAGAATACAGAGAACTGAGCAGTGTTATCAACCAACACATCGATGTGAGGAAGGGGAAAGTCATCTTTCGGGCTCTCCCTATTCAAATCACGGTAGTCTACACACATTCGCACTTTACCGTCTTTCTTCGGCACTGGCACAATATTAGCGACCCATGAGGGATATTTGGTAACAGCTAGGAAACCAGCATCCCACTATTTTTGAACTTCCTCCTTGATCTTCACAGCCATATCCGGTCTAGTTCTTCGGAGTTTCTGCTTAATAGGCGGACATTCCTCTCGCAGTGGCAGATGGTGAACAACCATATCCGTATCCAACCCAGGCATATCCTCGTACGACCAAGCAAATATATCACTGTACTCTTTGAGCATCTCAACCAACTTTTGCTTGATGTCGCTTTGCAGCGCAGCCCCTATACGAATGTTTCTCACAACCTCTTCTGACCCCAAATTGATAATCTCAATGACTTCCTCATGAGGCAGAGTGATTCTTTCTTCTTGTTTCAATAACCAGGTCAACTCTTCTGGTACGTCGCCATCTTCAACAATCTCTTCCTCAGCCTGAAATACCGGGTGCTCGAAGTCGAAGTGAGTCATAGGCGGTTCATAGATGTCATCTGAAATAGTAATCCTGCAAAGGAAATGGTTAAATGCTTCAAAACGCATACAAAGCAAATAACCACATTGCCATTTTATTGTAAAACACAAAAACGGAAAAACAGGGATCACAATATTTGTATATGAAAAACGCCTTTATTTCATGATTAAACAATGTAATGTACATAACCAAATGGCCCTAAGCAAAATCACTATGCCCCGGGTAGGACACAGGATTATTCAATAATTAAGAAAACAAATCATTACTGTTTAGTTGTCACGGGAACAGTTTCCCAGATAGACCAATTGCAGAGACTTTGTCCTGGCACGCTTGGCTTGATCCACGCGTCCATATCACAGTCGTTATCTCCGTCTTCAGCATCGAAAATAGCATTGATAGTCTCGAAGCTCACCCCGCTTGGCGTGATGGTTATCAGCCCTCTAAACTTGGGCGTTCCTGAAGAGGATGCTGATGACGAAGGATGATATCCAAGCCCGAACTTGTCATTCTTCACGGGAATCTCCAACACCTGACCCCAACCCTTGGTTTTGCCTGCCTGCACTAGCGCCTGAACCTCTTTGTAAGATGACACTGCCACATCTGATATTTTGCTGGAACCCTGGGCTTTGTCTTTAATTCACAACCCCTCGAAGGCTTGACAAGGTGTTTCGTGTATTTCGCCATCGACCTCGACATATTTGAACGAAGACAAATGGCTGACCAGAATATCTTCTTCTCCATAAATAGTGACGACACTATCCCCCACCATATACTTCAGCTTTTGGTGTAACGTGTATGTGACTGCCCCGACAACATGGATCCATGGGTGCCCAAGAAGACAACTATACTCTGGCTGGATGTCCAATATATAGAATTCCGTTTCAAATATTTCAGGCCCCACCTGCAACGGTAACGTTATTGATCCGAAAACTGACCTCCTCGTTCCATCGAACGCTCTTACCACTAAGTCACTAGGCGTGCAGATAATCCCCCTGATATCCAACTTCATCATGGCTTTCTTCGGTAGCACATTCAGGGAGGATCCAGTGTCTACTAAAACATGGGACATGACCGTGCCTCGACATTCTACTGACACATGCAATGCCATGTTGTGCTCTCTCCCTCTCGGAGTCAAATCAAAGTCTGTGAAGCCCAAACTGTGCCCCGCATTGACATGCGCCATCACCCCTTCTAGATGATTAACATAAACCTCTTGAGGAATGAAAGACGTGTCTAGAATCTTCAGCAAAGCGTTCCGATAGGCCTCGGAACATAACAACAATGATAGGATGGAAATTTTTGACGGTGTTTGCTGGTGGTGCTCCACGATTTTGTAATCACTTTTACGAATGAGCCTCATAAACTCCTCCACATCCTTAAGTGACGTTTCCTTTTCATTCGACTGAGACGGACCACCCTCAGTTAGCTTGGCTTTACCCTTGGCTAACCTTTCCGCCTCTACCTCGGGTGACGTGAAGATTCTTCCGCTTCTGGTCATACCCCCTGTTCCACCAACATTATCTACAACCCCAGCTGGTTGTCCATTGACTTCAATTTTCTCACCATCGCAATATACCTCCAACCCGTAAGTCCACGGCACTGCTTTATTACTCTCAAAAGGAACCGGTCCTGCTTTAGTAATTGTGATCGTCGGTCGCCTGGCAGGCGCCGTTATCATTATTGTTTTCCTCGAAATCGTCACCGTTGCAACATCGTTCAGCTCATCACACAACGCCTCTACAGGTGTTTCAACCGCGGTTCTATCAAATTGCAAGGTACCTTCATCCATCATAGCCTGAATACCCTGCTTCAACTCATTACAACCCCCTGGCTGGGTCCAACAATCCAAGCAAAATTCATCATAGCCCGAAAATACGCCCCCTTTTAACAGCGTGCTTTTAATCTCACCCAACGGTGTCTTCAGCTCATTGACATCCATCACTAGATTCAAACATTCTTCTGTCAAGATGGCGTTTGCCCCATAATTGGGCATAGGCTGTTGTACGATATTTGGACCCACCTATCCAAAGTTAATAGCTTTGCTATCCAATAAATCTTGAACTTTGTGTTTAAATGCCTGACAAGCTTCTATATCATGCCCGGGTGCCCCGGAATGAAATTCGCAATGCTTGTTGGCATCATACCCATAAGGGAGTACCGCCCCTGTAGGTGGTGCCAAATTCCTTTTTTCGACCAAGTTCAACCCTAGAAGGGTCTGGAGGAGTTCTGCATACGTGGAAGGAGGTGCATCAAACACTCTTTTCTGTCTCGCATTTTGTACCCTTCTCTGGCCAGGATTCTGTCCTTGCTGTTGCTGTGGTTGTTGTTGTTGTTGCTGAGGCTGCCCTTGTTGAGGAAAGGAGATAGTGACACTAGCTATCTGTTGCGGCTGAACATACTGATTTCTTCCTCTGCCCCTACGCCTGCCACCAAATATGGCACTAGTATCACCCTGTCGTCTACCACTAAATGCTTTTATGGCACCTCCTGTTGAAGTAGCCTCACCTGCTTGGAACCTTCCAACTTTAATCTCGTTCTCAATCATCTCCCCCATAAGAATCAAATCTGAGAAACTGCTCAATGACACACTAAATAATTTTTCGTAAAACACCCCCGTAAATGTCCCAATGGACATGTCATTCATCTCCCTCTCAATTAAAGGAGGATGCACCCTTGCTGCCATATCGCGCCACCTTTGCGCATACTCTTTAAAACTTTCACCATTCTTCTGTGACAAACCCTGCAATTGGACCTGGTTTGGCGCCAGATCGCTATTATATTTGTAATGTGTAACGAAAGCATCAGCCAATTGCTTCCAGGTCTTGATCTGCGTGGGCTCTAGCCCCATATACCATTCAAGTGAAGGTCTTGATAAGCTATCCTGAATGAAATGCATGAGCATCCTTTCATCATCTGAATACGCGGACATCCTTCTGTAATAAGAGCGAACGTGGACCTTAGGGCAGGTGTCCCCCTTGTACTTGTCAAAAGTGGGAGCCTTGAATTTCAATGGCACCCTCAGCCCTGGTACCAAGCCCATTGTAGTCATATCCAAACCGGTGGAGTTCTGATTCACTACCCCCTTCATCTGTCCTTCAAGCATTTTGATCCTCTGCACAGGATCAACAGGTCCTTCAAACCCCACACCTCTTCCAGAAAAGGCGTCCTCCTGGCGGTCTTCACCCCAATTCACATTTTCATTTCCATATCCATCGTAACCAGCGTTGCAACCAAACCCTTGCTGATTGATCATGGGACCTCGTCCCCCGTTACCGAAGCCCTGGTTGACCCTAACAGGTCCAAACCCAGGGGTATGCTGATTGATCATATTACCAAATCCACCATACCCCTGGTTAGCGTTACCAAAACCGTCGTAACCGAAACCCTGAGTGTTGAAGCCTAATTTCCCGTCCTGATTGACGTAATCAAATCCTTGATCGTTGTAGCCGAACCCATTGTTGCCAAAACCATTACCGCCATTGTTGTTACCACCGCCTTGGTTGGCGTCCCCAAATACAACATTGTTAACAACAGTCTCATTTTCATTCCCTGTGTTACCATTGCCAGCGCCAGTGCCATCGTTTACAACCACAACAGGTGGGGTCACCACAGGTGGAACCACAGGCGTGGGGGGCCCATCCTCCGGAATAGTTTCAACGTGCGCAGAATTGTGGTCATTGTTGCCATTCCCATTAGTCCGCGTCAGCAGCGGCTGTACCAAAGTCTGGAGGCTCTCCTGGCCCTTAGCAATGTTCTCCATTGCTTGCATGAACAGATTCAGCTTCTCGCGGATTTCCTGCATCTCCACTTGGACTTGATCCATGATTCTCTTGCAGTTGTTTCGGGTTGAGTAGCGGTGGACTCTTTGTTCGTCAATCCTGAAAAACCTGGAGATGCAGGAAATAAGATACAGATTCAAGAATACCGGTCATGCAATATGAATGCAGATGCAAATGTGTAAATATGCTACAGGTTATATTCCCCCCCCCCCCCCCCCCCGATTCTAGTTTCGGAGAGAAGGCCATCACGACAATGGAGTCCCCATCAAGCAAGCAATGAATCAGAAAACCCTTATATATACACAAATGTCAAGAGGCTGAGTACAAGAGTACCACTGAATACAACTGAAGAGACCTCGGCCAACAAGCCTGGCGATGGTCAAAATACAAGCACAAATAACAAAAGCAAGGCAAAGATAAATCAGGCCAAATGGCGTGCTCTGACATCTTCCAATATCCTCAACGTCTCCAAATGCCCTAGTCGGGAGATCAGCTCCTGTATCAGTAAGGCATGTCGCTCAGCCGCGGATCTCAGCTTTTTGGCGTCGTCCTTGCAGGTTCCTTCGCCAAAGCACTCGTCGAGTCTGCATCTCTTGGAGTCGGCCTTCACTTCAAAACCTCTCAACTTCTTGTCAAGGCCACTTACTCTAAGCTCAACAGCGCTCCTAAGTGATGTCTCTTCAGCAATCTTTGCGTCTTGGGCTCTAACCTACGCCTCTAGCGTGGCAATCTGCAGCTTCAGTTCGTCTTCACGCTCCTTCCGCTTGGTAAGCGTGGTATTCCACAATGCTTCCCACTTACTGAGGCGGGAATAAGCTTTGCTTAAAAGTTCCTTCTTGGAGGTAAGCACCTTGCTGACACCGTTCAAGGCTATTCCCACTTTTTCTTTCTGGTTGGTCTCTTCCGTCAACTCTGAGCCCAGCTTATTAATCAATTCAGTTTGTTCCCTCACAGTGAAGGTAGCTTCATTCTTCTCATGACGCAACTGGAAGATCTCTTTCTCTAACTCATCATTGGATTTCTTCAATTCTTCGTTTTCGGCCAACAATTTGTTATACTTTTCAAGCTCTATCGAAGCAGGTACCTCAATCATTGGAAGATACAGGGGTTCCACAGCAAGATATGGCATCAAGGAAATCCTAGCTCTCTCGCGGATCCAAGCCAAATAAGGATCATAAGCTTTGTTGTTGCTCTTACCAAGCAAAGCTTTCCCTCTCCTATGGACGTTAGCCCATGCATGTCTCAATCTGATCAAAACAGCCGTGTCTAATAAGCCTGTGAGATACAGAGATTCTTGTATCTCCTTCTCAATAGGAGCGTCCCTCAAAGCATAACCGAACTGTCTTACCAGCAATGAAGGGTTATAGTTAATACAGCCTTTCCGTCCAATCAAGGGGACATTCGGAAAGCCACTGCAACTATATATAATATCAGTGCCAAGCATACTCCGATCAAACCAAACGATGTTCTCAGCAGACAGTCCCATCAACCGGGAAGACCAATCCAAAGTATCAACAGCATCAACAAAAGGTCTTGTCTTCGGAAGATGCCCCTGGAACCACCTGTACAAAAGAGGAAGACAACAGGAAACATTCTTGCCACGCTGTTTCTCATTCTTGTATTGAATAGAATGATAAACACCGCCCAAGAGAGTAGGAACTGGATTCTTCGAGGCAAGAATCAAGAAGGCATCTGAGTCGACAAAATCTGGCACATTAGGAAACAAGACAATCCCATAGATGCAGACAGCTAAAATGGCACCGAAAGCAACCCAACATCCACTCTTTGCGCACTGTGTAGCCTTCTTAACCAGGACAGACAAGTGAAAACCATAAGCTCCGTTCAGCTTGACCAAACCTCCAGGGAACTCAGAAGCATCTAAACTGATAATCTCAGCAAGTGCAGCCAACTCAGGCTCAACATCAACATGTATAAAGGGCATCTGGTCTAACACAGGAACTCCCAACATAGCAGAATACTCCTCCAAAGTGGGTGCCAGAATATAGTCGGGGAATAAGAAGCATCTCAGCTGAGGCTCATAAAACTGCATCAAAGTATACACCCCAGTCGTCTCAAATGCTGAAGGTCTGTACAACAAACTAAGCAATCTCCCATAAGATACTCTGAACTCAGCCCTCACTCTCTCATCTGCTAGAGCAACTAATCCCAGCAGAGAACTGATATCTGGTGAATGCAACCGGTAAGCAACCGTCCTCTTCGTGGACTCCATGTCTGGCCAGAAAATTCACTAGAATTAGAGGGGAATGATCACACCTGGAACATAAATACACGTTAATGATATGCAAGATGAGTATGCAACAATGCAATATGCAAAAATAATGCAGCGGGGATCAAGTGACATATTGCTGAGAAGATCCACCCATAATATCTGTCTTCATAGGCTCACAATACTGCTCAAACCTAGTCTCGACAGACCCAAAACGATGCTCCTGGTCTCAACAGACCCATACCAAAGCTCTAATGAAGAAACCCAGGTAACCACACATACTGATCCAAAATCAAGAAAACCAGGTGATCTGGAGGTCAAGTTTCCTGCATACCCCAACCCCTCTCACAGGTAGGTGTCCTATCAACTGACACAAGGTACGACATCCTATGCGGTCATTGGCGTCACAGACTTTCAAGACTGATGATACGATACCCAGAAGGTGTGGCATCATCATGTCCTGAAGAGGCCCTCCTCAGCCAATTTCCAATTGATCGGTTCCTAGAGTCGACAATCCTCGGGTCATACAACTTGTCGAGCCCTAAGGGCCAGGCAAGAAGCATAAAAGAGAATCTCGTCCGAGCGTAAATTTCGCGGCTAGCTGGTGCGAGCTAAGCAAGCAGGCTAACCACTACTCTCTACTTCTAAGTCTAGGTGTAACCTCAAGCCCAGGTCCGGTTTTTCTCTCAACAGATCACCCCATTCCCACAACAGCAATAACAATATAAAGCTGATACTAAAATGCAGAAAGTAAAGACAGAAAAGTAAATCTATACAACACCCACGACGGGAAAACAAGCGCTAGGATTGACTCGCGTAGGGAACCAAAGTAGTCCCCAGCAGAGTCGCCAGCTGTCGCTACTGCGAAAATTGGCGCCGACTAAACAAAAGAGTCGCCACCGTGTGTTATTTATCCCACAAGAGGGAAAGGAAACGCTCAGAGTAAACCTAACGCAAAACGGGAAAGGAATGGTCATCGCAACCAAATCCTGGATTCGGGAGTCGGTTACGCAAGGGGAAGGTATTAGCACCCCTCACGTCCGTCGTGCTCGACGGGATCCACGCTTGTTTTCTAGTACGGATTGTTATTCTATCTATTCTAAAGGTCAAGGGTTAAAAGGAAAAGAAAATGACTCGGCAAAGTATCACACTTTATGCCTACGTATTCCCGTCTGAAACGAGAAATCAGAGTCAACGTAGTTCGCCTACCTACGGGAAAGGATGGAAGGTTGCTCGCTAGGATACGGCATCTTATGCCTACGTACTTTCATACAGCATGAAAGATCAGAGCAAACGTAGTTCGGGCTACGGAAGACACAAGCTTGTCTGACTGTTTTTTATCTTTCTGAAAAGAGGTTTCTTCTGATTAAGAGTCCAAGCGGACAAAAATGACACTTTGATGTTTGTTTTCAGTCTTTTACGCAAGAACTGTTTTTTTAGTTTGTTTGCAATCTCTGGCGCACTAGAGACTATGATTTGAGGGTGACTACGTCGTATGTCACCCTAAGGGTAACACACTAAGCAGTCAGATTACTGAAGAGTGACCCTCCAGCAACCCTCTCTCAAATAGCTTAAGGCTCGTAGCGTACGACATCGATTATCCTTATTACTGTGTTTTGAATTGTTTTGAGATGGAAGAGAAAGAAATTCTAAAAGCCTAGGGTTCGAAAGGGGAATCAAAACTATCCTAAAGTTGTCATGCATGGATAAGAACCTAATGTCTGTCATAATTCCCTCCTGCACAGAGGAAATCAGAGATCCTAGGGGATAAACAGCAAAAGAAACAGATATATACAGTAAACAGTAAACATGCATGAGATGCAGCAGTACAAGCGAGGCAAGGGAGTCCCACTCAACCTCGAACCTGGGAAAACAATAGGCAAAGTGAAACAGCTTCACTTTAAACCTAAGGGGCAAGCTAAACAAGCCAACAAACAATACAGAAAAAGAAATAAAATTCAACACCAGCTCTGACAGCTACAACAACTCCTACAGTAAGCAACTCAAACAGCAACAATAGATTAACAACAAAGGGGTAACAGTAACAAATTCAAGCAAGACCCCATCTTCACTCTTTAATGACCCCCAAGCTATAGATAAGCTCCTGTCTCCAATGATCTCCCAGCTCTAGCAAGCACTGAACCCCAACAAATAGACAGCTTCAAACAGCAGCAAAACCCTAGCTTCAACAGATAACTCTCTTTGACAGGTACAGGCTTTATCTTTATCAATCTTCAATGAACTTTATCTTCAATAGGTTTCCATCTAGAAGAGAATTAATCAATAATGGATGAAGTTGAGATGTTAAGAGGCTTAGTGATAACCCAAGGAAATCACTAAAGTATTAACATAGCAAGTGAAGGGTATCCTCAAGGTTCTACCCAACCAAAGCATGCTCTACATCCCTCCTAAGGAGATATGGAACATCTTTGGGGGACCTTGTGTCATGGGATGGAATAGAGGCACAAGAAGCTCTCTATGTTTGGCAGAAGAAACAAGACTACTCTAATTCTCTTCCTATATATCCTAACTCCTAAGCCTCTGACAAGCCCTCTAACAAAAGTGAAATCTTCAACTCCAAGCTTCTTCAAGCCATCCCAAAGCAACTTCATTTGATCCTCAAGTCCTCCAAAGCAAAGCCCAAACCAAAAGCACTCCAAAATAGCCCCACACAAGCATAACCAAATCCAACATCCAAAGGAGAACCCCATAATCAACATACAAGTTACAAAAATCAGATAAAATTCTAAAGCTTATCAGAAAATCCTAGGTAAATTTCTAAGGGAACCTAACCCTATACCCAATACCCCATATGAATCCCAAACCCTAAATCAACCATTTAATCCTCAAACTATGCACAAAACCACAACTATTTATCTTGAAACCCTAATTCTAACACCTCTCCTATCCACCTCTCAAACTAACCTAAATTTTATTCACAAAAATGTGATAAAATTTCTAAGGGTACATGCTTCCCTAATCTAATCAATCCAACAAGAATCAACTAAAAAGCATTCACCAATTGATCACAAGAAAATCCACAAAATCATGTAGCAAATGTACAAAATTAAAGAAATTAATAAAATGGAGAAAATCAAATTAAATTGAAAAATGGGTGAAAATGAGATTTATTAATTTCATAAAATCACAAATAAATCCAAGATCATGGAGGCATTTTTAAAATATTTTTTGGATCAATATTGGATTTATTATGATTTTTAGAAATTAAATGGAATAAAAGAAAATATTAAAAAGATTAAAAAAATGAATTAAGAAAATAAAACTGAAGATAAAACGTGAGCCAATGGATCATAAGACTGGTAATCAGATCCAAGAGTTGAGGGCGCGTCCACGTATGAGTCCAGTCACCAGCTGACTGGATAAATGAAACACAGCGTTTCAATGGCTTGGAGGCAATCCTGAGTTTGAATCGTGGCCCTTGGATACGTGAGAATGTCAACAGGTCAACGTGATCTGAGGGTTGGGACCTCATCCCCAAATGAGCTCAGGCGAAGGTCAAATATCCAGACGGTGGTCCGGTGGTCCAACCACCGTCTTCTCCGGCGAAGCAAACCCTAAACCTCACCAATCAAGCCAAATAAAAACCTAATCCACTCCAAATTTCACCCTGAACTCAAATCTACCATCCAAAATCATTGGTTCACCCTCAAAAGCCAACCCCGATCAAAGTTGCAGAGAAATCACCAGGTCTCGATGGTCACCATTCTTGAAATTAAAGGTACTAACATGAACTACATGTTACACTGATCAATTACCATCATCTAAACACCATTAATCTTCCAAGAATCACAAGAACCAAGCTCTAACAGAAATTGGTCATCCATCTTAATTGTCACCAATCAACTCCAAACCAATCCAGAAACGTCCTAACCATCATCTATAATGAATCTAACCCTTTAAAACCTAGCAATTATGCCTATACTAAGCTGCACGATGAGATTTACATACCTGCGAAATTCTAATGAATAGAGTGATAAATCCTTTAAGCCACACTCTAAAACCTTCCAGATATGTTCAATGATGCTTGATAAAGCTTCTGTATGCAATCAATTGTGTTGAATCCTCTTGAATCACCAAATTCGATTCTGAGTTGCAAGCTTCAAACTCAAGTTGCAATCTCTTGATTCTTCAACAATCTTGGCCAGAAATCTCCATGAATTCACTCAACAACTCAAGATAAAGACACTGAGTGCAAAAGTTTGGATTGAAATGGATCAAAATGATGTAACTGATTCTGTTTTGCAAGGAGCAAATTCAGAATTCTATCTCTCCAATCTCTCTCAATCTTCACCAACCAATGCCTTGAATCAATCACAAATCTTATATAGAACTTGTAGGAATGCTCTAGAAACTTCAGGAATAATCTATGTGAGAAATTCAATATCTCTTGCATTTGAAATTACCATGATAAGTTCATACATGGCAGCTGAGTTTTAGCTTGCTTCAATACCTTGATTCTGATCCAAATTCTCTCCAAATGATATTTTGAATGGATTGGTAAGGGTTAAGGCCTTGGTTATGCTCTAAAGAATGGTTTTGCATATGTTACTTATGATGTTAGAAAGCCATTTCCAAAGCAACTCATAAAACCATGGCTCATCTCAAAATTGTGGAATTGCCAATGTGTTTGATATCCAATTTCCATTCAAAATGACTACCCATATGCCATGAGTATGCCTCATATCTCAAAAATCCCAATTTCCCTCCTTTGAATCATTTGAAAAATCTCCCTTTTTAGGCCATTTTGGGTAACTTTGTGATACAAGCCATTCCAATCACCCATGACTTCTTATCTGACCTAAAAACATCATTTTAAGCACATCTCATGTTGAACATTTTTTCATTTGAGGAGTGGAAGATAGAGATTTTGACCTATGTTGAAAAATGACCTATAATTCAACTTTCCCAAAATACCCCTGGATTGCCAAGATCATAACTTGAGTTCCACAAATCTTCTTGAGGACTTCTAGTACTCAAATTAAATCTAAGGTCAAGCCCTACAATTATTATGTTGGCCAAGAATCCATTTTAAAACTCCTTGATGGGCAAAAGTTGTTTGGAAGTCAAGTGACTTTCACAGATAAATTTCAGTGTCCTCTGATGACCCATAACTTGCAAGAACCATAACATGAGTTCTACAAATCTCCTTGAAGACTTCTAGTACTAAAATTAAAGCTATTGAGAAGCTCTACATGTTTCATGTTGTCCAAGAATCCATTTGAAACTTTTATTTGACTTATGTGGCTTGGAAGTCCAGTGCTATACAGGGGATTTTACCCTAGGAACCGTGTCTCAAACCCCTCCAGCCACTCTTGATTCTCTTGAATTTGATCTTGACTCATCCATACACATGCTTTAACATCTCAATCCATGAATTCCATGACTTAGAGCTAGGTCTTGATGCCCTTTCTCTACTCTCCTTGACCTAGGGTTACCCAGATGAAACCCTACTTGTACACACCTCAACTGTGGTTCTTGACCTTGATACCATGACTTGTCTAAGCTTCAATATGGCTCTCTAAGCCTCCCATGGGATCCATACACACCTCAAATTCATAATTCCATGCTTCATACCCCATTGATGACCCTCAATACACCTTAAGTTAGGAGAGGAATCCACTTGTTGACATTCAAATCTCCTCAAAGCTTCAACCCGTTTCTTGATGACTTGGATGTTCTTCAGCTTGAATAAGGCCCCTTGATGTGCTTCTTTAGATAAGAATGTCACTTGATCCCTTGTTAGATGACTTGCTATGTTATGATATGCAAATGATGGGACTATGTACATGATGTAACTATGCAAATGATAATGAAATTAAAACATAAACCAGGTGAAATAGGTTGAGAAAATTTTAGGGTGCAACAGTAGGCTTTCCTTTGATCTTTATCCTTTCGTTTGGATAAATAAAAGCTCCGTGGTGAATGTTAAAGATTTTTGGTTCAAGTTAATTAATAGCTTGATATTCGATTCTCACCACAACATTACATATAACATGAAACTTGTGCCTCAAAATCTTTCCTACATCATGACCTCAAATTCCATTTCATTTGATGATTTATAATGGAAGTTAGGGCATGATGAACATGAAGGTAGGAAAACACTTAGAAGGGGGTTGAATAAGGGGTTTTCAAAAACAACTATGACAATAGTAAATAACAAGTTATTTTTATCCTGGTTTATTTGAACTCAAACTACTTCAGTCCATTCGGCCAAGGTGATTTCGCCTCTCTCAAACGAGGATTTAATCCACTAAATCAAAACCGATTACAGTGATTTCCACTAAGACAACTGTCTTAGTCTTCTCAAGAATTCTGACCACAACTTGGTCTCTCAAGGAATCTTTTTACAAAAGTAAAATACAATGTGTTTAAGATGCTTCTAAAAAGCTATTATCACAACTGTGATATTTACACAAATGAAGAACAAATAAAACTTAAGAGTTTTATGCAGAAAGTTGTTTGATTAACTTGTGTTTTTCTTTGACTGAGTTTCTTTGGAATTCTTCCTTTTTTAAATCTTATGAATAGATATTGTGAATTAGCAACTTGAAGTGTTGATGGAGTCTTCTTTATATAGTCCACTTTCTCAAATATTGTGTAGAAGAAAATACTGTAGGATGTAGACTTTTTACGCCTTGATTTGACATTCCCTTTTTGCCATACTTCCTGTGTCATACACGAGTGAGAAATGGTACCATTGGTAAAAATTGGTTTTAGAAACGTCTCTTTCTTGGACAATACTCTTCCAAATAAACATATATTAATATTACTCTTTCATCAGATCCTCTGCTGATGTACTTTGTTCATCTATATCAGAGTCACTTTATCCAGAGTTTTGCAGCAAAGTGCTTTAGCGTGAATTTTGTTCAGAGTTGACTTGATTCTCAGAGCTTTTGTACTTGCAGCGTTTAGTTCTCAGAGTCTTCTGAATAACTAAATCTTTATACTCTGGCTCAGAGTCTTCTGTAGGAGCGCTTCAGAGTCTTCAGCAGCTTGCGCTTCAGAGTCTTGTGTTTCTTTGCTCAGAGTCTTCTGCAGCTTTCTACGCTCAGAGTCTTCTGCAGCTTCCTACGCTCAGAGTGATATTAAATGATGTTCTGAGTAATGCGCTTTGTGTCTTTAGATGAATATTTTATTTAATATTTGAAACAAAGACACTTGAACAATATTAGAGTATATATTTTCTTTTACAAAATTTCATTAATTGTTATCATCAAAACAATGAGATATTGAGCACCAATTTGTGTTCTAACACTCTTTTTGATGATGACAAAAACTATACGAAATTTTGTTTAAAACTATAACAAATATATCTCCCCCTGAGATAATGAATCTCCCCCTGAAATGAATACTGCTAGAAAAATAAAAATACTTCCCTTTCAGCACTAGTATTCTTTTCAGAGTCAGAGTTTAGCTTTGTAGACTTTCTCAGATCTTGTTCACCTTGTTCAGTGTTAATTCTAAGGATATTATCAGATGAGAATTCTTTAGCTCTGAAACACTTAATTCAATATTAGTTAAATTTTACCATGTATGAATTACCATTTTGTATCTGTTTATATGAATAATCAAAATTTCCATTTTCTCCCCCTTTTTGTCATATCAAAAAGTGATTTCAGAAAAAAAATCATTTTAAGATAAAAAAATTCAGAGTGAGAAAACAATTATCAGAGCAAAATAATTTCAAAGCATACAAAAAACAATATCAGAGCATATATAAAAATAGATAAGTAGATGAAAAGCAAACTGATGTATTCATTAAGCAAGTTCAGAAGATACCACAAAACGTAAAAAACATAGATGTGCAAGACAAAAATAAAACTAAGAAGGACGAGAGGCTATGATCTTCAGAAGCTCAGTTATCTCAGAAGTTTGTGCTTCCTGCTTAGCCATCCAAGTCTTAATCTCAGTCGTTGATTCATCTTGCTTGGCCATCTAACTCTTGATCTCTTTTGTAGTCTTTTCATGCTTGACCATCCAGGCTTTGATCTCAGAAGTTTCAGCCTCTTGTGGAGCAAGCTTTTCCTTAACATCTTCAAAAACCTTTACTTCTTCAGAAGCTTTGTCCAAAGCTGTTGGTTCTGGAATGTCCTCAGAATCAGATGCATCCTCTAAGATCAGTGAATCAGATACATTTTTTATAATCTTAAGAGCAGAATGATCAGAGAGAGGAACATCTTCAGAAATCATAGCATCTAGAGAAACTTCTTCAGCGGGTCTCTCAAAAGGTGTGTCTTCCAAACACAAAATTGGAGTTCTTCTGACACTTAGCATAGTAAGCTTCAGAGCTTCAGAAAACCTTTCTTGTGCATCTTCAGAGCATGCTTCCTTCATATTCAAAGCCACTGAATCAAATCTTCTTCTGAAAGAATCCAAGAGTTCTTCAGAAGCATTAAGGTTCATGCTGTGAAGGCACTTTTCCCTAACGTTATCAAACCATAGACTTATCTCTGTCTCAAAACTAGATAACATAGTCTCAACATCTGGTCTGTATTTTGGTTTTGGTTTTAGAAAGGCTTCTACAAAAGATTTCCTAAGGTTGTAAGTGAATGAAGGTTCAGCAGATGAAGGTTTAGCTTGAGGGTGAGGTGGAATGGAAGTGTGTTCATATGGTATAGGTTCAGATGATGTGGTTTCAGATGAAACGAAAACATCTGGTTGATCTGTTGAAGGGTTACCAGCAAAGAGGTTCAGGGAGTATGAAGAGGTGAGGTAGCTTCTGATGAGTCAGAATCAGATGAGTCTGAGGAATCAGATGAGCTAGGTGATTCAGATGATATAGGGTGTATGGTCATCAGAGGCTGAATGTCAAGTATTTTAGGTTCTGGATCAGAGGGGTGAGGTTCTGAATGATTTGGTTCATAGGGGTTTGGTTCATCTGGTTGTTGAACTGAAGAGGGGGTTTTAGCAGAGTTTGTTTGCTGATGGATGTTGAAGGAAGGTGTGGATGGTAAAGATGTAGTATGTTTAGATGATTGTGGTTGAGGTGGTTCAGATGGTTGTTGTTGTTCAGATGGTTGTGATTTTTCTAGTTCAGGTTGAGAGGGTTGTGGTTCAGAAGAGATGTGTTCAGAGGTGTGAGGAGAAGAAGGAGTGGGAATTGGGTCATAAGGAGGAGGAGGTTCAGATGTTGGAGATTCTGTTATCTTTTCCAGAATTGGAGATAAGCCAGAGGGTTTACCTGACTTCTTCAGACGTTTGAAGGGCTTCTCAGAAGAACCATCTTCAAAAGCTTTCCTCTTGGGGCGTGCATAACTTTCTTCTGAAACCTTTCTATTCTTCTCAATTATTTCTGGAGCAGGTTCAGATGCTCTTTTTATTAAATTTACTGGTATGGGAGTTACATCTTCCAGACAGGATTCAATATAATAGAGCAGAGCTTCTTTGGGTTCCTCGGCAGTGAAAATAGGGAAGTCATCCACAAGAACTCTTTTTCTGTGAACTTCATTTGAGTTAATCTTGACTGGCTCAGATTGAAGTTGTTTTACTAGTCTCATCCTCTGTAGACTTTTCCCATCCAGAGGCTTTCCCATAATTGGAACCAATTCTTCTGTCTGACCTACCTCTGCAGATGTGCAACCAATCCATTCTCTGTAAGCATATCAGAAATCAATTTGCCCATTGGGATCCAGTTTCTGATCTTCTGATGCTTTGTTTTGATTTCTTCTCTGGATAGTTTTACATGGCTCCACAGATGAGCAAATAACAAGTGTGGCAGATCCACCTTGATATTATTTCCCAAACAATACAGAAAGTACAGCTGTTCTACGCTGATGTAATCTGGAAAGTTGGTTAATTTTCTGTGATGAATACAACCCAGAAAGATTTTAGCCCAGATTTTATAGTGCACTTTCAGATCCTTGATTTTGTTTGAAACCAGCCCAGAAGTAAAAAATTCTCTGTAGACTTCATCCATGTCTACACGTCTAGCAGAAAGATTATGAACACCGTCTATTTCTTCATATCTAATTAACTTGTGAATCATGTCTTCAGTTATGATGATATCTTTACCCAACACATATGAAACAATGAATTTTGGGAATACCTTTGCATGAACCCATAATTCTTTCACTAAAAGAGGGAAGACTGGACCAAACAGTCTATCAAAGTACTTTGTCTATCCTTGTGAAGATACGATTGGACGCAGGTCAAACCCATTCTTTGCAATGCAGTCAAAATCCACCATTAATTAGCAAAGAACTTCCAAGTCTTCAACGGGTGTAGAAGGGTTTTTTCTGGTTCCTTGTAGGTTTCATTACCCTTTTCTGACGATGATGCTCCAGCCATTATTGATTCAAACTGTTGAGATGATGAAGATGAAGTTTCCATAGATGATCTTTTGAGATAAACTGAACTTCTTTTAGATTTGGGTTTGGGAGAGAAATGAAGACAATGGAGAAGGCAGAAATGCATAAAGGTTGTGAGAAGAAGTGAAAGTGTGAGAAGTGTGAAATTATGGAATATATAGGGACGAATTTTAGGGCACAAAATCACACATACCAATTAATCACATTAATTAAAATAAACAAAATGATTTCAAGCAACTAATGAGATTTGACAAACGTGGGGGAAAACGAGAAATGCAATTATTCAAACAGTACCTCAAACGGCGCTTCATTTGCACACTCCACCTTTTCAAATTTCATGTGACACGTGTTTGATGTATAAGTGCCTCTGAAACTTCTTTCTAAAATGAAACGTTAGCAAGCGTTCAGATCCTTCTGAAGTTTGTTAGATCAGAGTTTCACACAAAATAAGATAACAAAAGAAATTACAGATGAAACACTCCAGAGTATAGATATTAATCATTTTTCATCTAGATAAATTTGCTTCTGAATAATAGTTTCATTCTGGACAAAAATCCATACTAATATTTTTCAGAATAAATTTAAACCTATCTTCAGCAAGGGGTTTTGTAAAGATATCAGCCCATTGATGGTTTGTATCAACAAAGTTTAAACTTAAAATTCCCTTCTGAATATAGTCTCTGATGAAATGATGTTTAATTTCTATATGTTTTGCCTTAGAATGTAAAATAGGGTTTTTAGAAAGGAAAATAGTAGAAGTTTTATCATAGAAGATAGAAATGTTACTCTCAAATATCTGATAGTCTACCTGGCTGACTTTTCATCCAGAGCATCTGAGTACTACAACCTGCAGCAGCAATATATTCTACTTCTGTAGTTGAGAGTGTTATTATGGGTTACTTCTTGTTGTACCATGAGATCAAGTTGCCTCCCAGAAACTGACAGCTTCCAGAAGTACTTTTGCGTTCAACTCTGTCTCCACCATAATCAGCATCACAGAAGCCAACTAATTTAAATTCATCAGATCTTCTGTAACACAGACCCACATTAGTAGTACCTTTCAGATACCTCATAATTCTCTCAACAACTGTTAAGTGAGATTCTCTAGGATCTGATTGGAATCTAGGACATAGACAAACACTAAAGAGAATATCAGGTCTAGAAGCAGTCAAGTACATAAGAGAACCAATCATACCTCTGTAGAGCTTCTGATCTACCTTTTTACTTACCTCTTCTTTTCCCAGAGTGCTTGTTGGATGCATTGGGGTCTTTGCTAACTTACTTTCTGTCATGTTGAACTTCTTCAGAAGCTCCTTCACATACTTTGTCTGATGTATGTAAGTGCCTTCCGGAGTCTGATTGACTTGAATTCCCAGAAAGAATCTGAGCTCTCCCATCATGCTCATTCCCAATTTTGCCTGCATAGATTGAGCAAACTCCTTTCCAAGCGTAATATTTGTTGTTCCAAAAATAATATCATCAACATAAATTTGACAGATTAAAATGTCTTTCTAAATTGATTTATGAAAGAGAGTTGTATCAACCTTTCGTCTGATAAAATTATTTTCCAGAAGAAAATTACTCAGCCTCTCATACCAAGCTCTGGGAGCTTGTTTTAAGCCATAGAGTGATTTCTTTAATTTAAAAACATGTTCTGGAAATTTTTCATTTTCAAATCCAGGAGGTTGATGAACATAAACTTCTTCTTCAATTAAACCATTTAAGAAAGCACTTTTAACATCCATTTGATACAAAGTGATGTTATTATGTGCAGCAAAAGAAATAAGCAAGCGAATAGATTCTAACCTTGCCATAGGAGCATACGTCTCTGTGTAATCAATACCTTCTTGCTGACTATAACCTTGAGCAACCAGTCTAGCCTTGTTTCTGATGACTTCTCCTTGCTCATTCAACTTGTTTCTGTAAAACCATTTTGTTCCAATGATATTAAATCCTTTTGGTCTTGGAACTAGATCCCATACATCATTCTTTGCGAATTGGTTTAGCTCCTCTTGCATAGCAAGTATCCAATCATTGTCTCGCAGAGCTTCTTCACAGAGGTAGGTACAACGATTGACACCAAACCAAACAATGATGTTCCGGAAGATTTGAGAAATGATCTTGTTCTGATGGGGTCATCCTTCTTTCCAATAATCATTTCTTCTGGATGAGAAGCTTTGATTCTAGAGGATTCTTTCAGAGGAGTTTCTTCAGAAATTGTCAAGTTATCCAATGAGCAGTTATAGGAGTAGCATCTGAAGGCGCTTCTGGTTCTTTTGCTTGAACTTTGTCTGCCTTTGATTCTTCAAAGTCTGTGAGAAGAACTTCTTTATCTGCAGAAATTTCAGACTGCTTTGGCTTTTGATTGCCAAGCTTATCATCAAATCTGACATGAATTGATTCTTCCACAATCTGTGTCTCAGTATTGTATACTTTGTAGCCTTTTGAGCATTCAAAATATCCAATCATAAAACACTTATGTGCTTTAGAGTCAAACTTGTTCAGATTATCCTTAATATTCAAGATAAAACAAACACATCCAAAAGGATGGAAATAAGAAATGTTAGGCTTTTTATTCCTCCACAATTCATAAGGGGTCTTCTCTAGAAGAGGTCTTACAGACACTGTTCTGAATATAACATGTTGTATTTATTGACTCTGCCCAAAAATGTTTTTCCATATTAGTCTCGTTGGTCATGGTTCTGGCCATTTCTTGCAATGTTCTATTCTTTCGTTCTACAACTCCATTCTGTTGAGGAGTTCTAGGACAAGAGAAATCATGTGCAATGCCTTTTTCTTTAAAAAAATTTCAAAGTATTTATTTTAAAATTCACCACCATGATCACTTCTGACTTTGACAATATTAAAATTCTTTTCAGTTTGGATCTGATTGCAGAAGTCAAAGAATACAGAGTGTGACTCATCCTTGTGTTTTAGGAATTTTACCCATGTCCATCTGCCGTAGTCATCAACAATGACTAATCCAAACTTCTTGCCTCTGATGGATGCAGTTTTCACTGGTCCAAACAGATCAATATGAAGTAGCTCTAATAGTCTAGAGGTAGAAACAACATTTTTTGATTTGAAATAAGATTTTGAAAATTTTCCTTTCTGACATGCTTCACAAAGAGCATTTGAGTTGAACTTCAATTTAGGAAATCCTCTGACCAGATTGAGTTTATTAATCTGAGATATACGTAACATGACCCAATCTTCTATGCCAAACTCATTGCTCATCATGAACAAACATAAGGCATTTAACATTTTGATTTTTTAGTTCTGAAAGATTTATTTTATAAATGTTGTTCTTCCTTTTTCTATTAAAGAGGATTGAGCCATCCTTCTGACTAACAGCTTTACAACATTTTTTATTAAAGGTTATATCATAACCATTGTGACTTAATTGACTTATGGACAATAAATTATGTGTTAATCCTTCAACAAGCAGAGCCAATGATTTTGCCCTTTTGGTTTCCTCCAAACTTCACGTCTCCTCCAGATCTAAGTTCCAGGCTTTGGAACATAGACCTTCTTCACGTCATATATCGTGAGCAGCCAGAGTCCAGGTACCATGACTGGTGTTTCAACTTTGCTGCTAACGACATCTGCAACAAATATTATTTTATCCTTAGGTACCCATATCTTTTTAGGTCCCCTGGGGTTAGTTGGTCTGAAGTTCTGCCTGAACTTCCTTTCCTTAAACACTTTTATGTTCTGACGAGGTTTTGGTTTAATAAAGCTTTTTGTAATTTGATGATATGTACGTGTGTGCTTTATGTCATTTAGGTGACCATATTTAAAATGAGTGTACAAAGGAGTGTAATTGATGATCAGCTTATCAACAGGTTTTGGATTTAAATCCTTCCCAGAGGGTGATTCATATCTAACTCCTTTTCTGTTATTCCTGCTAACACCATAGATCATGGAAGCCATTTTGCTTCTATCTATGCCTTTGGATAGGAACTTCTAAAAACTATATTTATACTCATCTAAAATATTTTTGGAGCAAGATATAGTATCTGAATCAGATTTTTGTTGAGCTTTTTCTAAATCAGTTTTTTTTTTAAATTATTTTCTTTTAGCTCAGAAATTTCAGATTTCATCTGATTAGTCTCAGATGCAAGATATCTCTGAAGATTCTTGTATTTGAGTCTAATCTTACTATAGTTTTCAAGCATCTCAATTAAGCTTTCAATTAGCTCAGCTCTGGTAAGTTCAGAAAATACCTCTTCTAAATTTGATTCTGACTCAGATCCAGATCCAGATCCAAATCTAGATGCTTGCTCATGGTCCTCCATGTCAGTCATTAGTGCCATATTTGCACATTAATCCTCTGACTCTGATGAGGATTCAGTAGCATCTAAGTCATCCCACGTGGCCATCAAGACTTTCTTCTTTTTCTCAAACTTCCTTCTAGGTTTCTCCGTCTGAAGTTTGGGACATTCATTTTTGTAGTGACCTGGCTCTTTGCACTCATAGTGTTGCACCCCAAAATTTGACCAACCGGATCCCACATCTGGTTTATGTTTCGACGCATTTTGCATTCACATTTGCATATCGCGTACATTGCATTTTTTTTAGTTAGATCGACTTTATCGGGATTACAGCCCTCTGACCGCGCTTCAGGCATTTCAGGCCAATACGAGGACGTATTTTGAGAATTGGTGCTCGTTCCCTGTGTTTTTAGCTCTCGCTGTTGTTTTTGAGGACATCTCGGTGTCCGGTTTTTACCATTTATTTCCGCTATAGTTGCACAGTTGTTCTCTAATCGATTTAATTGGCTCCCCTGCATTTTTTAGAATTTTCCCTTTTATTTTCTAGATTTTTAATAGATTTTAATTGAATTTTTCTAGATATTAAATAGGAATTTTTAATATTTTCTTATAGAATTGAATAGTTTTTTTAGAATTTTAAATAGATATTTCTTTTTTTAAATAGAATTTTAAATAGATATTTGTTTAAATAGTTTTAATATGTTTAATAGATCTTTTTCTATTTGTTAATAGGGTAGGATTTAATAGGGTTAATGGGAGTTTATTTTCTTTTTAGAATTAATAGATATTTGGTTTAGATTTTAATTGGATTGTTTAGTTTAATAGATTTCTCTTTTTATTAGGATTTATTAGAGTCTATTAGATTAGTTTAATTAATTAGAGTCATTTTCGTTTTAATTAGGCAGTATTAATTGAAAGTTTAATTAGTCCAGTTAATCATTCCATTTTCGTATTAATTAGGAGTCTTAATCTTTAATTAGTCTTTAATTGCAATAAGAGTTTTGTGGGCCAAGTGTTGGAGGCCCAAATCCAGCCAGCTCGCTGCCACTTGGCATCAGTATAAGTAGTCCAAGCGTTTTCATCTCTCTCCGTCACCTATTTACTCTCCACACTCCCAGAGAGTGACACCTCACTCAGCACTCACTGACACCTCACCCTTCCACTTGTCTCTCTCTCACTCTCACACCACCCCACGTGGCTCCGTCTCCCCTTCCCCCTCCGCATGCACCTGCCACGCGTCCCAGTCACCGTCTCCCTCCCGTCGGCCATGCAAACTCCGGCGACCCCTCGCCGGAGAAATCAAATCCCACCGTAACTTCTCACCGGAGCGTGTAACTGCTCGCCGGAAAATTGTAACCATCATCGTCCTCTCCATTTATCCTCTTCACTCAACTTCACCGGAAACCACACCGTGAACTTCAACACCACCGGAAACCTCATCGGAAACTGCAAATAATCAAGAACTACATCAGATTTTCCAGATCGCGTATGCTTCTTCATCAATTCATCATGAGGTTTTTTTTTCCAGAAATCCTTCAACATATTCCAGAGTCTTCATCCGTTTCCAGAAGTTCTTCGCAAGATCCTCCAACAGATCTATCGAAGCTCATCGCACACTCGCAGATCTGTTCGTCAACAATTTTGTTCATCAATCATCACTAGTTCGTCAGCGAACTTGTCCAGATCTTCAAGAACGTCCACCAGTCCTTCATCCGTTTCCAGAAGCCTCGTCATGTTCTTCGTTCGTTCTCGATCCTCATCCAACTTCAAGAGCGATCGTCACATCTCCGATCCATATCAACGCTCCTTCATGTTCAACATACGAGATCTTCATGAAGGTTCATCCAAATCTCCAGATCCTTCAAGATCTTCAAAGATTTGTGAAGATCTTCGTCGTTTTCGCCCTCACACCTTCAAGTGCTCTTCCTCCGTTTCCAGATTTTGAATCTTGTTGTTTCATTTCTGTACGTGTGTAGTATGTTTGATTGTGGTGAAAGATGTGAACAAGTGGAAGATGGAGAGGGTAGATAGTGAAGGTCAAGAGAAGTTTGGGGACGGAGAGAGATAGGAGCAAGAGTTGAAGGATTCAGATGGAGAGAAAGTGAACAGTGACCGGCGGCGGGTGAAGAGAGAAAGAAATTAGGGTTGCAGAATTGGGTTGGGAGAGGAGAGGTTGAGACTGGATTGGGCTGAT
The DNA here is from genome assembly GCA_963859935.3 of Lathyrus sativus. Taxonomy (NCBI): domain Eukaryota; kingdom Viridiplantae; phylum Streptophyta; class Magnoliopsida; order Fabales; family Fabaceae; genus Lathyrus; species Lathyrus sativus. Next base: position 49,265,039 of record OZ012736.1, on the reverse strand, counting down.
TTTTTGGCCCAATGTCGACGTTTGGATCCGTACCCCCCACTTACCAGCGCGCACCTTTTTTTTTTTGCTGGAGTTTCTTTTTTTTCTTCTTGTTGGTTATTGGGCTGAACATTAAGCCCAGCGAAATGCTGGCACGCCCCCCGTTTACATGCACGCCCCCTCCCCGTTTTTGTGTACTTTTTGTTGGGCTGGGCCCCAGTTTTTTTGTATTGTTTGTTTACTGGCTGTATCCCCATTTCTGTATTGTACCCCCCGTTCCCTTTATTTTTTTCTTCTTTTGTATTGGCTGTTGAGCTGGGCCCATTGTACATTGTGTCTTTTTTTCTGCTTGTACCCCTAATGAACAAATCCCCCTCCCTTTCTGGCTGTGCTTTTATTTTTATTATTGCTTTTATTTCTTTAGATATTTTTCTCTTAGGATTTTAAAGGAAATATTAAATATAGAAATAATAGCATAGATTTAAATTCTAGATTTTAGGATATTAAACCGTTAAATAGTTTTGATATTTTTTAGGAGAGTTTATTTCCTTATTATAGAAATAGTCATTTAGGATATTGTGTGATTTCTCTTGATTTTTCTATTAGGAGTTTAGTTTCAATTTTAGGATGCAATTTCCATTTTATTATTAGACTTGTTATCTCGCTTTGTTATTTTGCAGGTTAAGGACAATACTTTCGCAATGCGATGTTAACTAATTTGTTGATAAATAATGCAGGATCCAAGACCTTTCTTCTTTCCTCGTTTCTTCTTTTTACTTGATTGTACATTTGACTGTTGTTGTGCTGGCCGTGTGGCATGATTCAATTGGAGAATGATTTTCGATATCATTTCTCTATCTTGTCTTTGACACGGACATCAATATGCTACCTCTGAGAGTTCGATTTCTCATATAAGTCGAACCACGACGGTCTAAGTGTTACATTGTTCCTGGTTCGAGCGTCCTCATCAAGGATCCAGAAAGGAGAAGATTGGAATGGAGCTTGCGCGCATGTCGAGAGCCAACGGGGCCGTTTCGTTCAACCTCATCATCTTATTCAAATCTTCAGGCAACCGTCGAGTGTTGTGAGCTGTATCGTTAGATACTTAGGAAATGACAGTTGAGGAGTTACTTCTCAATCGTCTAGGATGTCTAGTATGGTACCCTTAGGGTGACATGCGACGCATTCGCTCCTACGCCTTAGGTTCTTGTGTGTGTGTCCTGGGTTCCTTCCCGTTTAGGCGTATGCCTGCTTCCTCTTTGTTCTCGCCCCCGTGCGATCGAAACCCCTTTTCTCTCGCGTTCAGGCAATCGAGACCCCTTCTCTTGCCCCCGTGCAATCGAGACTCGTTTTCCCGTCGAACTACGTTTGCTCTGATCTCTCGTATCAGACGAGAGTATGTAGGCATAGGATGAGATATCCTAGTGAGCTACCTCTTTCCCGCTTCCCCGTTTGTTGTAGTAGGCTGAACTACAACTGCTCTGATTTCTCGTGTCAGACGAGAATATGTAGGCATAGGATGCGATATCCTAGTGAGCACACTAACAACTAACCTCTCTGTTCTCTCGCTGTCGTGCGATCGAGACTTTCCCGCTGAAGACTGATGTTTCCCTTTCTCTTGCCCGAGCGCATTTGAGACTAGACCGTAGTTCTAAGTTTCGTAGGTTCCCGCACCTTTCAAAACAACTTAATCTCTCACTCCTGTGTGATCGAGAACACCCTTTGATTACCTGTAGTAAGCCTGAACTACGTTTGCTTTGATCTTTCATGCTGTATGAAAGTACGTAGGCATAGGATGCCGTATCCTAGCGAGCAACCTTCCCCTCCTTTCCCGTAGGTAGGCGAACTACGTTGACTCTGACTTTCTCTCCTGAGAATACGTAGGCATAGAGCAGCGATGCTCTACCGAGTCAGTTTCTTTCCGTTTAGCTTTAGCAGCCGTAGATAGATTGTTTTTGCATCCTGTAGACAAACCAGCAAGCGTGGATCCCGTCGAGTACGACGGACGTGAGGGGTGCTAATACCTTCCCCTTGCGTAACCGACTCCCGAATCCAGACAATGGTTGTGATGACCTTGTCTTATACCCTTTCGTCAGGTTTTTCCCGATCGTTTCCTTTCCTGTTCTGAGGGATAAATAATGAAAGGTGGCGACTCTTCTGTTTAGCCGGCGCCAATTTTCGCAGTAGCGACAGCTGGCGACTCTGCTGGGGATCCAACATCCCCTATTCGAGTCGATCCTAGCGCTTGTTTGTTTGTCGTTGGATGTTTTTTTGTGCGTCGTATGTTGTATTTTACTGTATTTACAATTTCCGCATTTCGTTATTATCTGTTGTTGTTGTGTTGTTGGGTGGTTGTTCCTTCGAGAGAGAAGCCAAAACCCAGGCTTGAGATACACACATAGACTTAGAAGTAGAGAGTAGTGGTTAGCTTGCTTGCTTAGCTCGCACCAGCTAGCCGCGAAATCTGCACTCGGACGAGATTCTCTTTGATGCTTCTTGCCTGGCCCTTAGGGCTCGACAAGTTGTCTGACCCGAGGATTTCGACTCTGGGGACCTATCAATTGGGATTCGACTAAGTGAGGCTGCTTCAAGGGATGATGATGCCACACCTTCTCGGTATCGTATCATTGCTCTTGAAAGTCTGTGATGTTGATACCCCCATAGGATGTCGTACCTTGTCAGATTAGGTTCATACCCGTGAGTGGGAGGGTTTTTGCAGGGAACTTAACTTCCAACCAACCCGATATTTTGGTCTTCTCTTCAGAGCGAACTTACTCAGTCAGCAACGCAGCAGTATTCAGAGATTTATGGGGGTTGTGATCCCGTGTTTGCTGCATATTGCATTACATTTGCATAAACATTGTTTGCATCATATTACATATCATTCTCCAGCTAGCCAGAGTCTGATCTAGCCGTTGTTTTGATTCTGAAGGTGATTATCCGGCGTGGCCTGAGCAACTGTTGATTGTTAGAGGACGACCAAGGGGTTGAAGCAGATTTGAGCAGAATCAAGTAGTGAAGTCAGTTGAAGGTTATTGGTAGCTATGTCTGAGAGCCACTTCCAGTCTCCTAACACCTTGACAGGTTTCACTATGACGACCAATCCTCTGTATGGCTCTATGTCTGTGGAAGACCTTCCGCAAGTGAACAACGTTACTGTAGACCAATTTGTGCAACCTCCGGTTAGGGATCGAGATCAACGTGAGCAGTTTGTTGTCCGAAATGAACGCCCTCCTCTTATTAACAGTCAAGGTGTTGTTTTCCCTATGGCGAATATCCGAAGAGAGATCCCGGTAGCCAGGACTGAAGACCCAAGAGCTCTTGAGTATGCTAGAAGGCTCCGAGTGTTGGAAGAAGGAGTCAAAGCCTTGAAAGTTAAAGATGCTGTCAACCTCAATGCTGCAGACATGTGTTTGGTTCCTGGCCTGGTATTGCCTCCTAAGTTCAGAGCGCCGAGATTTGAGAAGTACAGAGGAGATAGCTGTCCGAAGCAACATTTGGTGATGTTCTGCCAAAGAATGACTTCGTTTGTGCAAAACGACAAGTTGATGATCCACTGCTTTCAGGATAGTCTGACTGGGGCATCTCTGAGTTGGTATATACAGTTAGAGAGTAATCAAATCCGATCATGGGTGGATTTAGCCAGAGCTTTTCTGAAACAGTATGATTATAACCTAGACATGGCTCCTAGTCGCATGCAGTTGCAGGAGTTGTCTCAAGAGAACAATGAACCCTTCAGGAAGTATGTTCAGAGATGGAGAGAATTTGCTGCCAGGGTGCACCCACCGCTTCTAGACCGAGAGTTAATGGGCATGTTTGTAGACTCCCTTGAGAGCCCGTACTTCGAAAGAATGCTTGGAAATGCGCCAAATTTCTCTGAATTGGTAAGATTAGGAGAACGCATCGAGCATGCCGTAAAAATTGGGAAAATTCAGATTGTTTCGGGCGGTCAGGCTAGTGAAACTGAATCTCTCTGTAGCTACCAAACTGAAGAAGGAGTTGTGATCAATGCAATCATGCCAGATGTTGAGTATCCTCGAGATGAATCAGTGAAATCTGTTGGTTCTTCATCTTCGGTGTCTTGTTATGCGGGACAGACAATTGCGCCTAGGGCACCATATCCAAAACTTTATGTCACTTCTTTGGCAAATCAGCGAACCCATGGCCGAGGTTATCAGAATCAGCGCCCAAATCAGAACAGGCCTCGTAACAACTTGGAACGAAGGAATGCTCCTTCTCATATAGTGCTTGTGCCGTACAGCCATATTCTACCATCTCTGATCCAGAATTATTTGGTGGAACCTAAAGCTCTTAAGCCTGTGCCAGAACCTTACCCTCCCGGGTACAATCCCCACGCTCAGTGTGGTTACCATGGTGGATCTCCAGGGCATTCAACTGAAGATTGTAAAGCTTTTCAGGAAAAAGTACAACAGTTGATCGACCAAGAGTGCATTTCCTTTAGAGAAGGAATTCTGGTGGTTCATGACAATTTCTCAGCTGCCTAAGCTCGTAGATGCAGAGGTTGATTTGCAAGAAGCCAGTGGTCCAGACAGGCAGACATCCTCAGCATTGGCAGTCCTCAGGCTTTATATCATTTGCATTTGTAGTTTCCTTTCTGTTAGTTACTACTTGCTGTTAAACATTGTTTGTATCGAATGGTAATATTGATAAAGTGACCATGCATTTTTCTGAATTAATCATGTCGATGTCACTCATTTATTGCATTGCACTGACACTTGCATTTTATTCACTCCAATTTGTCACTTTGAGTAGGAAAGATTGGAGGGAGGATGACGAAACTGAATACTCATAACCGATGATCGTATGCGTTCAGATAAAACCTTGCCGATGACGTACAAGGCATTGTTTCAAATCCCCAAACACTGGAGATATAAGGAGTTAGTCCCTTGTTAACCACTTCGAGCCAGGAAGTAGAAGTTTTTTCGGACTTTTAAACCCTCACATCTTAACCCGGGGTAGGGTAGTTGTCAGTTAGCTTGATCGAGCGTTCAAGTCTTATAGAGGAGTGTTGCCTTTCGAGGACCAATCACATCTTATTTTTCCCCAGAGGTCGCACCTCGTCCACCACAATGGTTAAACCTCACCAATCAGGAGTGAGACAGTTGCAATCCTTTCGGAGCAATCAAGACAACCAGTGTCGCACGACTTGTTCCAAGAAATAAATAAGACAACCCGCTAGGTAAAAAGAAAAAGAAAAAGCTGGAAAGCTAATACTTAGGCAAAAACCAGGGCATCCCGCTGGACTTCAAAAGAAAAAATCGAAAAGAACTCAAAAGGAGTCAGTCCAGGCAAAAATTAGGGAATCAAAAGAATGAAAAAGAAAGGATATAAAAAGAAAAATCCTCGAACAAGGACGAAGTCGTGTAGATACAAACACCGAAAACAAAAAAGGAGTAACTGTCACTCCGAAAACCTTGTGAGTTCCTACTATTCAACATACCTCTCGAAGAGGCGAGCGCTTGTGCCAAGTTAACTGAACTTTAGGATTGGAGATCATCACGTAGAAGGGGTGGGTGCAAATCATAATTTGAGCCAAATATCCTTTGTTTCACGAACCGTGAACTCGACCATGATACAACCCTTAAAAGACCTAATTGAGGTAGGGTTTATTCTGAAAGCGCATTACGATAAGGTAGAGTAACCTGACTCCTTCTTGATTTGCTAATCATATCCTTGTAGTATTTTTCACTGATCAAATCAGCACTACGTTTGAACTCTGATTCATTCGTCACTCACAATCATGACACGTAAATGAGTGACAGCACAATTTTTTCAAAATCTGCATGAACACTGCATTAAAATTACCATTCGGGAATAAGCAATTTTATTTGCAGGTCAGTAGTTGACAGGAAGGAAATTCCAACAGGGAATAGTCAATCAGGACTGAATCGTTAGTAGTCTGGACCAGAACGGTATATTGCGAAGCCTTGTGAATTTGGGGCATTAACTTCCAGTGAGTTTGGAATCAGTTGGTCTGAGGACAAGTCCCGAAGCAACGGCTGATTATGGGACAGTGTGTTCAAGAAGCAGTTGATCATAAGTGAATCTTCTCAAGACCCAATCAGGGACAGTTATCCAGAACTCCTGTGATTTAAGGGCAGATCCCTCCAGTGTTCAATCAGGGCAGGTTAAGTCGCTCAACGCTCGTTCAAGGGCAAGCTACTTCAGAAGTATATTGAAACCAACCATGCTGAGAGTTGGTTAATTGAGGATGAATCCTTCCGTTGTACAGATACTGGGACAAGCCATCTCGAGGTCGCCTCGTAGCAAGCTGCTTTCTGCTCAGAGTGGGTGTTCCCAAGAGTCGGATTGGTGTAAGTTGAGTTGCACTGGGGCAAGTTGTCCAAGCAAGTTTGTTCACCCTAACAAGAGTTGAGTATCAGGGAATCGTGTCATTACCCTCATCAAAAAACCTGAACCTTCGAAAAAGACCTTGTCGTCATTGGATCATTATCCTATAGTGTAAACCTGTTACTTGACAGAACCTTGTAACCTTGTCATTTCCAAAGCCTAGTTCTCGCCTGGAAAACCGGTAACCAGTTCTCGTCTGGTCCACCTTTCCGTAGATACCAGTTCTCGTCTGGTACCTGTTATTTTTCAACCAGTTATTGTCTAGCCAACCTTTCCGTAAACATTAGTTCTCGTCTGGTGTATGTTAGCTTTCAACCAGCCCCGTCTGGTCACCGTCTCTTTAACCTATTTGTTGCATCAGTTCTCGTCTGGTGCATGTCAGCTTCCAAACCAGCCCCGTCTGGTCATCCTTTCCCTTAACCTACCATCCGGTCAGCCTCGTCTGATGTTCCAACCGTAAATCCATTCTCGTCCGATAACCTAACCTATTTCTGCTATCAGTTCTCGCCTGTTAGTCCATCTTTGAATGCTAGCCCCGTCTAGTATTTTCCCTTTAAAACCATTTTGTTAATAACATATTTTCATCCGTAAACTAGAAAAATCCTAAAAATACCCGACACGATAATTCCTAGTGACTCACATGGTGTCGCGTTCCCCGATACAATGCTCGATTGATACCGGTTTCCCGATTAATGTTAAATCAGGATTACTCTTCTCAGCGGATAGAAGTCACGTATTGTCCCCAAAATAGTTGAGATCGCAGTTATTCCTCCTCAGAATAGGATCAGGAGTATCCTCAGCAGGTCAGAATGGATATCCCTGACAGCAGGGGCATTCTCGGCAGTGAGATGTGCACAATCAACCCCAGTTTGGTTAAGCCCCACTGAGTACAATCGGGTTGTCAAGGGTTTAGAAGGAGCATCCCCGTGTAGGGTCGTCCTTCCCTCCTCCAGCAGGTTGTCATTCCTCCGTCAGGTTGATCATCCTCTACAGAGGTTGTAACGATGAATTTGTGAGCCATCAGCAGGATTGTTTCTTCCCCATGGAAGTTGGTCTCACTTTTCCAGCATTTATTTTGCTGAGATGATTCTATGATACCCGGTACCCCTCAGTGGAGTTGACGTTGCCTTCGGCATTTATTTTGCCAAGCGGTTTTAGACCCGGTGTTCTCTGGCAGCTCGAGCTTGCATTTGCACTTGCATATATCGTCATATTTGCATCTATACAAACACATAACATCTCCATGCCGTATGGGGCATTGCATCTATACAAACACATAGCATCTCCATGCCGTATGGGGCATTGCATCATTTTCAAACACATGCATTTCGAAACATAAATCAGGTTGGTTAACCTTTTGCTTTCAGGCGTGTTTTCTCAGCAGGAGTATGGAGTTCTAGCTCAGATCTATTACCAGGTATTCGAGGTCTCGCCGTGAGGCGTGTGATGATACGGTTCACCTTACTATTTTCCCCGCAGAATTGCTTGTTGAAGTTTCCCTTATCCGGCCAGCGGATTATTTTCTTCAAATTTGCTGTTACGCCAGCGTCAAAGGGTTTCATGAATCAAAATTTCAGAAGTTGCCGCCGGGAATCGAAATAGGTTCCTGGCAGTTGATTTCAGAATATCCCTAGTGGAGTCCACCTCAAAGTCGCTGTCACGTCAGTGCTAAAAGGTTTGTGGGTTGGGACCAATGGAGTTAGCTACTGCAGAGATAAGCAGAGAAACTGTATTCAGAGTATCTACTGGTTGACAAGAGTATTTCCCCGGAGATCGTCAAATTTTTATTGCCTATGTTGATAGGAGTTCCTCGGGTTGACGAGATATGAGTCCTGACGTGGACAATTTATTGACGGGATTTCTTCGTGCTAGTGAAGTGGGTGTCCTAACATGGACAGATTTATTTTCCTCGGGCTGGTGAGATGTGATAGTCCTAACGTGGACAGATTCGATTTCTCTGTATTGATGGAATGTGAAGTCCTGACGTAGACAAAATTGATTACTCTTCGTGGACCATTTATTCCCAGCAGATATCTTTCTTCGTAATGGTGAAATGTGTGTCCTGACGTGGACAAGTTTATAGTTCTTCGTGATGACAAGATGCACGAGTCCTGACGTGGACAAATTTTATCTTTCTTCGTGTTTGCGAAGCGTGAGTCCTGACATGGACAAGTTTTATTTCCTCAGCGGGTCGAAGATGTGAGTCCTGACGTGGACAAATCGAGACGAGGTGTGAGTCCTAACGTGGACAATGAATTCTTTACGTGGATAGTTTGTTCCTAACGTGGACAATGAATTCCTTACATGGACAGTTTATTCCTAACGTGGACGATTTATTCCTGACGTGGACAATTCATTTCTATGTTGATAGGATCCCCTCGTGCTGATGAAATACAGACGAGTCATCCCCAGCAAAGTCGGCGGGATTTTTCTGTGTTGACGACAGGTGGAGTCCTGACGTGGACAAGTTTATGATGAGATTTCTTCGTGTTGACGAAACAAGCGTCCTAACGTGGACAAAAGTTCCATCCCTGTGTTGTTGAGATTTCTTCGGGTTGACGAAATGTGAGTCCTGACGTGGACAGATTTGCATTTATTCGTGATTTGACGAAATTTGGGTCCAGATGTGGACAAGGTTACTCCTGTGACGACAGAATCTCTATTCGTGTTGACCAATTTGTTTCTCTTCCGGTGTTGACAAGGTTAGTCCAGTTGTGGACGGAGGTGTTTTTCCGAAAATAGCTCAGTGCCTGTGGTGTCATGCAGGTGATTGATGTTGAAATCAAGATTTCATCAGATAATTGACCAGTCGTTGCCGTAACAACCAGACTCAGTTCATTGGATGTTGCTTCTCAAGTAGTTTTGCAGTTTATCTCCACGGTTGGCAAATTTCAGGGTTTCTTTGGTATTCAACCGTCTCGTACCTCAATTGTTTGAAGGTCGTTCGCTCTTCACCCAGTCGGGTCCAAGCCGTTTGAATAGGGGCAGCTGTTGCACCCCAAAATTTGACCAACCGGTTCCCATATCTGGTTTTTGTTTCGACGCATTTTGCATTCGCATTTGCATATCGCGTACATTGCATTTTTTCAGTCAGATCGACTTTAACGGGATTACAGCCCTCTGATCGCGCTTCAGGCATTTCAGGCCAATACGAGGACGTATTTTGAGAATTGGTGTTCGTTCCCTGTGTTTTCAGCTCTCGCTGTTGTTTTTTAGGACGTCTCGGTGTATGGTTTTTACCGTTTATTTTCGCTATAGTTGCGCAGTTGTTCTCTAATCGATTTAGTTGGCTCCCCTGCATTTTTTAGAATTTTCCCTTTTATTTTCTAGATTTTTAATAGATTTTAATAGATTTTAATTGAATTTTTCTAGATATTAAATAGAAATTTTTAATATTTTCTTATAGAATTTAATAATTTTTTTTTAGAATTTTAAGTAGATATTTCTTTTTTTAAATAGAATTTTAAATAGATATTTGTTTAAATAGTTTTAATATGTTTAATAGATCTTTTTCTATTTGTTAATAGGGTAGGATTTAATAGGGTTAATGGGAGTTTATTTTCTTTTTAGAATTAATAGATATTTGGTTTAGATTTTAATTGGATTGTTTAGTTTTAATTGATTTCTCTTTTTATTAGGATTTATTAGAGTCTATTAGATTAGTTTAATTAATTAGAGTCATTTTCGTTTTAATTAGGCAGTATTAATTGAAAGTTTAATTAGTCCAGTTAATCATTCCATTTTCGTATTAATTAGGAGTCTTAATCTTTAATTAGTCTTTAATTGCAATCAGAGTTTTGTGGGCCAGGTGTTGGAGGCCCAAATCCAGCCAGCTCACTGCCACTTGGCATCAGTATAAGTAGTCCACGCGTTTTCATCTCTCTCCGCCACTATTCACTCTCCACACTCCTAGAGAGTGACACCTCACTCAGCACTCACTGACACCTCACCCTTCCACTTGTCTCTCTCAAACTCTCACACCACCCCACGTGGCTCCGTCTCCCCTTCCCCCTCCGCATGCACCTGCCACGCGTCCCAGTCATCGTCTCCCTCCCGCCGGCAATGCAAACTCCGGCGACCCCTCGCCGGAGAAATCAAATCCCACCGTAACTTCTCACCGGAGCGTGTAACTGCTCGCCGGAAAATTGTAACCATCATCGTCCTCTCCATTCATCCTCTTCACTCAACTTCACCGGAAACCACACCGTGAACTTCAACCCCACCGGAAACCTCATCGGAAACTGCAAATCATCAAGAACTTCATCAGATTTTCCAGATCGCGTATGCTTCTTCATCAATTCATCATGAGGTATTTTTTTTCCAGAAATCCTTCAACATATTCCAGAGTCTTCATCCGTTTCCAGAAGTTCTTCACAAGATCCTCCAACAGATCTATCGAAGCTCATTGCGCACTCGCAGATCCGTTCGTCACAATTTTGTTCATCAATCATCACTAGTTCGTCAGCGAACTTGTCCAGATCTTCAAGAACGTCCACCAGTCCTTCATCTGTTTCTAGAAGCCTCATCATGTTCTTCGTTCGTTCTCGATCCTCATCCAACTTCAAGAGCGATCGTCACATCTCTGATCCAGATCAATGCTCCTTCATGTTCAACATACGAGATCTTCATGAAGGTTCATCCAAATCTCCAGATCCTTCAAGATCTTCAAAGATCTGTGAAGATCTTCGTCGTTTTCGCCCTCACACCTTCAAGTGCTCTTCCTCCGTTTCCAGATTTTCAATCTTATTGTTTCATTTCTGTAGGTGTGTAGTATGTTTGATTGTGGTGAAAGATGTGAACAAGTGGAAGATGGAGAGGGTAGACAGTGAAGGTCAAGAGAAGTTTGGGGACGAAGAGAGATAGGAGCAAGAGTTGAAAGATTCAGATGGAGAGAAAGTGAACAGTGACCGACGGCGGGTGAAGAGAGAAAGAAATTAGGATTGCAGAATTGGGTTGGGAGAGGAGAGGTTGAGACTGGATTGGGCTGATTTTTGGGCCCAATGTCGACGTTTGGATCCGTACCCCCCACTTACCAGCGCGCACCTTTTTTTTTGCTGGAGTTTCTTTTTTTTTCTTGTTGGTTATTGGGCTGAACATTAAGCCCAGCGAATTGCTGGCACACCCCCCGTTTACTTGCACGCCCCTCCCCGTTTTTGTGTACTTTTTGTTGGGCTGGGCCCCAGTTTTTTTCTATTGTTTGTTTACAAGTTGTTTCCCCATTTCTGTATTGTACCCCCTGTTCCCTTTATTTTTTTTCTTCTTTTGTATTGGCTGTTGGGCTGGGCCCATTGTACATTGTGTCTTTTTTTCTGCTTGTACCCCTAATGAACAAATCCCCCTCCCTTTTTGGCTGTCCTTTTATTTTTATTATTGCTTTTATTTCTTTAGATATTTTTCTCTTAGGATTTTAAAGGAAATATTAAATATAGAAATAATAGCATAGATTTAAATTCTAGATTTTAGGATATTAAACCGTTAAATAGTTTTGATATTTTTTAGGAGAGTTTATTTCCTTATTATAGAAATAGTCATTTAGGATATTGCGTGATTTCTGTTGACTTTGCTATTAGGAGTTTAGTTTCAATTTTAGGATGCAATTTCCATTTTATTATTAGACTTGTTATCTCGCTTTGTTAGTTTGCAGGTTAAGGACAATACTTTCGCAATGCGATGTTAACTAATTTGTTGACAAATAATGCAGGATCCAAGACCTTTCTTCTTTCATCGTTTCTTCTTTTTACCTGATTGTACTTTTGACTGTTGTTGTGTTGGCCGTGTGGCATGATTCAATTGGAGAATGATTTTCGATATCATTTCTCTATCTTGTCTTTAACACGGACATCAATATGCTACCTCTGAGAGTTCGATTTCTCGTATAAGTCGAACCGCGACGGTCTAAGTGTTACATTGTTCCTGGTTCGAGCGTCCTCATCAAGGATCTAGAGAGGAGAATATTGCAATGGAGCTTGCGCGCATGTCGAGAGCCAACGGAGCCGCTTCGTTCAACCTCATCATCTTATTCAAATCTTCAGGCAACCGTCGAGTGTTGTGAGCTGTATCGTTATATACGTAGGAAATGACAGTTGAGGAGTTACCTCTCAATCGTCTAGGATGTCTAGTATGGTACCCTTAGGGTGACATGCGACGCATTCGCTCCTACGCCTTAGGTTCTTGCGTGTGTGTCCCGAGTTCCTAGTTTAGGCGTATGCCTGCTTCCTCTTTGTTCTCGCCCCCGTGCGATCGAAACCCCTTTTCTCTCGCGTTCAGGCGATCGAGACCTCTTCTCTTGCCCCCGTGTAATTGAGACTCGTTTTCCCGTCGAACTACGTTTGCTCTGATCTCTCGTACCAGACGAGAGTACGTAAGCATAGGATGCGATATCCTAGCGAGCTACCTTTTTCCCGCTTCCCCGTTTGCTGTAGTAGGCTGAACTACAGCTGCTCTGATTTCTCGTGTCAGACGAGAATATGTAGGCATATGATGCGATATCCTAGCGAGCACACTAACAACTAACCTCTTTGTTCTCTCGTTGCCGTGCGATCGAGATTTTCCCGCTGACGACTAATGTTTCCCTTTATCTTGCCCGAGCGCATTTGAGACTAGACCGTAGTTCTAAGTTCTGTAGGTTCCCACACCTTTCAAAACAACTTAATCTCTCACTCCTGTGTGATCGAGAACACCCTTTGATTACCCGTAGTAAGCTTGAACTACGTTTGTTCTGATCTTTCATGCTGTATGAAAGTACGTAGGCATAGGATGCCGTATCCTAGCGAGCAACCTTCCCCTCCTTTCCCGCAGGTAGGCGAACTACGTTGACTCTGACTTTCTCTCCTGAGAATACGTAGGCATAGAGCAGCGACGCTCTACCGAGTCAGTTTCTTTCCGTTTAGCTTTAGCATCCGTAGATAGATTGTTTTTGCATCCTGTAGACAAACCAACAAGCGTGGATCCCGTCGAGTACGATGGACGTGAGGGGTGATAATACCTTCCCCTTGCGTAACAGACTCCCGAATCCAGACAATGGTTGCGATGACCTTGTCTTATACCCTTTCGTCAGGTTTTTCCCGATCGTTTCCTTTCCCGTTCTGAGGGATAAATAACGAAAGGTGGCGACTCTTCTGTTTAGCCGGCGTCGATTTTCGCAGTAGCGACGCATAACACAAAACTTCTTTTTCGCTAGATCTTTTGTGTCCATAAGATTCGCCACATTGCTCTAGTCTTTTGAAGTTTCTGAACTTATTTTGTTTATGCTTCCATAGTTGATTTATCCTTCTGGAGAGCAGAGACAGTTCATCTTCATCTGAGGAAGATTCTCCAGAGCTTTCCTCAAGTACCTGAAAAGCTTTATTGTCATATTTTTTATTTTATTTTAAAGCAATAGACTTACCTTTCTTCAGAGGTTCATCTTCTTCCAGCTTTATCTCACGACTCCTTAAGGAATTGATGAGTTCCTCCAGACTGATCTTGTTAAGATCCTTTGATAGCTTCAGCACCGTGACCATTGGTCTCTACTTCTTTGATAGACTTCTGATGATCTTCTTCATGTGATCAGAAGTGGAATATCCTTTGTCAAAGACCTTCAAACCAGTTGTCAGAATCTAGAATCTTGAAAACATAGTTTCCACAGATTCTTCTTCTTCCATCTTGAAGGCTTCATATTTTTAGATAAGTGCAAGAGCCTTTGTCTCCTTCACTTGAGAGTTTCCTTCATGTGTCATCTTTAATGACTCAAACATGTCAAATGCTATTTCTCTATTTGTGATTTTTTCATACTCAGTATGAGATATAGCATTTAACAGAATTGTTCTAGCTTTGTGATGATTTCTGAAATCTTTCTTCTGTTGGTCAGTCATTGATTTTCTGTTAATCTTTTTGCCCTCACTATCAATGGGGTGGATATATCCATCAATGACCAAATCCCATAGATCAACATCATAGCCTAGAAAGAAACTTTCTATTTTATCCTTCCAATAATCAAATTTTTCTCCATCAAACATGGAAGGTTTGGTGCTGATTCTATCTTTATCATCATATTTGTTGTTTGAGGTTGAAGTTTCAGCCATAATATTATCAAGGATAATAGATCAAGAGTTTTCCCAACTGGATCTTTCTCTGTCACTGTTAAGTGATAGCACTTTCAGAGCCGGAGCTCTGATACCAACTGAAGGTAGGAAAACACTTTGAAAGGGGGGTTGAATAAGGGGTTTTCAAAAACAACTACGACAATAGTAAATAACAAGTTATTTTTATCCTGGTTCGTTTGAACTCAAACTACTCCAGTCCACCCCGCCAAGGTGATTTCGCCTCTCTCAAACGAGGACTTAATCCACTAAATCAAAATCGATTACATTGATTTCCACTAAGAAAATTGTCTTAGTCTTCTCAAGAATTCTGACCACAACTTGGTCTCTCAAGGAACCTTTTTACAAAAGTAAAATACAATGTGTTTAAGATGCTTCTAAAAAGCTATTATCACAACTCTGATATTTACACAAATGAAGAACAAATAAAACTTAAGAGTTTTATGTAGAAAGTTGTTTGATTACCTTGTGTTTTTCTTTGACTGAGTTTCTTTGGAATTCTTCCTTTTTGAAATCTTGTGAATAGATATTTTGAATTAGCAATTTGAAGTGTTGATGGAGTCTTCTTTATATAGTCCACTTTCTCAAATATTGTGTAGAAGAAAATACTGTAGGATGTAAACTTTTTACGCCTTGATTTGACATTCCCTTTTTGCCATACTTCCTGTGTCATACACGAGTGAGAAATAGTACTGTTCGTAAACATTGGTTTTAGCAACGTCTTTTTCTTGGACAATACTCTTCCAAATAAACATATATTAATATTACTCTTTCATAAGATCCTATGATGATGTACTTTGTTCTTCTGTATCAGAGTCACTCTATCCAAAGTTTTGCAGCAAAGTGCTTTAGCGTGAATTGTTCAGAGTTGACTTGATTCTCATAGCTTTTGTACTTGCAGCGTTTAGTTCTCAGAGTCTTCTGAATAACTGAATCTTTATACTCTGGCTCAGATTCTTCTGTAGGAGCGCTTCAGAGTCTTCAGCAGCTTGCGCTTCAGAGTCTTGCGTTGCTTCACTCAGAGTCTTCTGCAGCTTTTTACGCTCAGAGTCTTCTGTAGCTTCCTACGCTCAGAGTCTTGTATTAAATGATGTTCTGAGTAATGTGATTTGTGTCTTCAGATGAATATTTTATTTAATATCTGAAACAAAGACACTTAAACATAATTAGAGTATATATTTTCTTATACAAAATTTCATTAATTGTTATCATCAAAACAATGAGATATTGAGAACTAATCTGTGTTCTAACAGAACAAGCATACATGGTTATGTGACATGTTTTGGATTTTCGTGCTTTCCATGTCACAATTATGAGAACTTTTGTCTCTCTTTTGTTCCACATCATCATAATCTCATGACAACACCAAATGTTACCTAAATAGGTCGAGCAACATATCATCACAAGTGTAAATTCAACTTTGTTACCATTTAGGGAATTCACTTAAAACACATCACATGATCATTCTCATTCACAACAACCATTACATTTCATTTCGAATCTCTCATGTTAGGCGTTTGTTTAAGCTCATACTGGTGCATATGTAGTCCTCAAGTGATGGAGGCAATGTTTGAACGTGCAATGTTTTGATTTATGAAGGTTTTAGTTTGAGTTTCAAATTTTTGTACATTGATTTCACCTTGATTCAGGAGCCATTTTGAAAATCTGTTGCCATATTCTTGTTCTCCATGGATTTATCTTCAATTTGGTGCTAGAGGTTTTGATTTTTATGGAAGTTTACAGTCTCCTCCAGCGAGGCTGGCTGGAGAAGACGACCGGAGTAGGGTTTCGGTGGTCTACATGTTTGCTGAGTTATTTTCCTCTGTGCTTGTTGACTTGTTTGACTTGTTGATTTGTGGCGCATGCGTGGCGTGGTCATGTTGAGGTGGATGCCATCTCTGATTAATGAAACGACATGTTTCATGTGTGTCGTGTGTTATTGGATTTATTTTGTACACGGGTTTGTGATGTTTTCTATTTACACCCCCTCTGTTTGACCCATATGGCGCGTTGAATTGCATTCATGTGTTGATCTGAATTGATGATGCACCCCACTTCATCCCTTTTCATTTTCTTTTTTATTTTTCTTGCTATTTTCTCTTTTGATTTATTTTTAATAGATCCAAATACCTAAAAATTCCACAAAAATATTTGGTACATGCTTTGAGGTGTTATATAATTTTCCATTTTTTTATTTTAATTTTCAATTAATTTTGATATTTTATTTTGATTTATTTGTATGATGTGTTCTTTAACCTAGTCTTTGAAACAGTGCGTTGATGTTTGACCTTTCTAATTGATTCTTGACCAATCCTTTTGCACACATTTAGACACATGTATTTAGGGAATTTGAATGTTCATTTGAGGTCTTGGTCATGTATTTTGGTTCATGTTTGATTTTTTGGAGCTTAACTTGTGTGATCACTAGTTTGTGTACTTGCCTAATGTTTGAGGTGATTTGAGCACTCCCTGTACACATGTTTAGGAATTCCTTTTAGGGAACATTGAGTTATTGCCTCCTTTTATACCATGATCATTTTTCCATAATTTTTAGACGCTCATAACTATTTTTCATGTGTGATGCATTACATGCCTAATTGTTTGGATATGCTCAAACTTTGTGGATTGGTTAGGGGTGCACTTGTGCAACCACTTAGGGTTTGCTCCTATATCTTGTTCTTGATTGAAATACCATGTGGTAGAGCCCTATTATTAGTCTCACTTGGCTGTTCTCCTATCTTTAGTTGACGCATCAATGTTATCTTGCTTTGAGGTGGATATGCATGCCTACTTGACCTAGTTTGGAACCTATTTGAGTACATGTGAGTGATTGATGCTTAGGATCCTTAGAGGACATGGATACTTTTTTTTCAATGTTATCTTGATTTTTCCTTGATTCTCAGTGACATTTTTCTCACTTCTTGAATTTCACATGAATCTTTGTTTCCTTTTATGAAAAACTTTGATTGATGCATGTTAGTTGTGTGAACTTGTGGTGATGTGGTGCTCATAATTCTTGCTTGACATGTTGAATTTGAACTTGAATTAATCTTCATACACACACACACGCGCGCGCGCGCGCACACACACACATACACACACACACACACACACACACACTACTTCCCATACTTGGATTCATACTTTAACCTTACATGATTACTTTGAGGAATGTTTTTACATGACTTTTTGATTGACAATTGATTGAGTTTGGATATGATGCATGACTTGAACCTTGTTGCTCCTTCTTTAATCATTGACATAGGTTGAATATGATATGACATTGCTACTGCCCTACCTTGTTTCTAACCTCATTTGATTTCATCTATCTTTGTTTGATTATTGATATTTATACTTGTTGGACTTTAAGTCATTTGTGTGTGTGTGGGCACTTTGTTTTGCCAATTGATGTTGATCTCAAATCTTTGAGTGTGCTCTGGAATGTATGAATTTTGGATTACCTTAACATGTTATTTATGTTTACCTTGTGTGATTGAGATCAATGCTTGCTTGTTTGATTCCTTGCCTTTGTTTTGAACTTTCATGTTTGTCCTTTGTTGTATTTCATTCTTCTTCTTTCATTTCTCTTTCTTCTTTTCCTTTTCTTGAGACTTGTTTAAGGCTTGACCTTGGTTTCATATGTGATTTATTTATTATGGTGTTTACTTGTGTTTATTCACATGGTCCCTTAGAGTTCCTAGTTCCACTTAATTTTTGATTAAGTTGGGAGTAGGAGAGACATTAGATTTTCAATCCTTTGTATGATAACAACTAGGATAGTCGCTCTTTGACCTCAACTTTAGGTCCATCATTTGTATAATAACATTAGATAGACTTCCCTTTTATCCCAATCTTAGGACCATGTTATATGATAACATTAGGATCCAGTTTCCCTTAGTGTTTTCTTTTCAACCTTTGACTCCCTTCTCTTCTCATCTCAAAACATCATTAACACACTTAATAAATGCGGTGAACGTTGTGCGCCACGAGCCTTAAGCATACGAGAAATGATGAGTGAGGGGTTTCTCCTTACTTGTATAGAGTGTTTAGTGTACATCCCGTCTAGGGGCAATATGCGGCACATTCGTTCCTATATCATAGTCTTTAGTGCAACGTGAATCTCAAACCAATCAATTCACTTCTCTAAAACTCATAAAAAAATTAAAACCTTTTTTTATCCTTCAGATTGGCTATTCAAACTCACTTTCAGAAAAGAGTACAATATTTTTCCGTTCTACTGCAAACAGACATTGACCATAACTGCTGGAATGGGAGCTTAATGTCGCTCATTAAAAAACACTTAACTAACCTCTGGTTTAGTTCGCCGAACTACGTTTGCTCTAATTTCTCATGGTAGATGAGGATATGTAGGCATAAGACAACAATGTATTGGCGAGCAACCTTCGCCCCATGACTCGTAGTCCTCCGAACTACGTTGACTCTGACTTTGCCATTGCACGAGGAAATACATAGGCATAGGGCAGTGATGTCCTATCGAGTCTCCTTTTTCTTTTCCATTTTCTTGTTTCTATTTAGCAGTAGCTTTTAGATAACTCACCGTTTGATTAGACAACAAGTGTGGATCTCGTTGAGTATAACAGACGTGAGGGGCACTCATACCTTCCCCTTGTGTAACCGACTCCCGAACCCAAGATTTGGTTGCGTTGGCCTTGTCTTCCCCTTTCTTTTAGGTTTTCTTTGATAATTTCATTTACCTCCTTTTGGATAAATAATGTTTAGTGGCGACTCTTCTGTTTGTTTCCGCCGGTTGTTTTTTCACAGTTGCGACAATCCTCATCATTACAAACAACATTAACCTCCTTACAGGAGTTAGTTTCATCAAAGGAAAAATGAAATGATTCTTCTATAGTTAAATTTCATTTATTATAAATCTTATATGCTTTACTAGTAAGAGAATAGCCAAGAAAAATACATTCGTCGAATTTTTTGTCAAACTTACCGAGATTGTCTTTTTCATTTTTTAGGACAAAGCACTTGCATCCAAATATGTGAAAATAAGCAATGTTTGGCTTTCTTCGCTTGAAGAGTTCATATGGAGCCTTTTTCAAAATTAGTCTAATAATAACTCGATTCTTACATAGCATGTCATGCTTATCGCATCTGCCCAATATTATTTTGGTTGATTTGCGTCACTGAAATTATGGTATGCAGATCTCATATGTTCTAAGAAATGCAAAGAACAATGATCTCTGCTGAACAAGGACGAGGACAGACCAGGACCATTTTAAATTCCTTTAAGAATTAACAATGTCATGACCTCTGTTGTAACATCTACAGACTAACAGAACTATTTATCTAACCATTTAAATTGTGCAGAATTGTAAATGCTGAAAGATAAATAACACAATGAATTGTTTACCAGTTTGGTGCAACCTCACCTACATCTGGGGGCTACCAAGCCAGGGAGGAAATTCACTATTAGTAGGATTAATTCAGAGTCAAACAACCCGTTTGCACTCTTCACTTAAGACCTATCCAATGACACTTCTGCCTAGAGTCCACTAGACAAGAGACCCCGCTCACTCCCCCTCAATCACCGCAGTGATAAACAATTCACAATTACAATATGAAGACACTCTTCAAACACACCTTGATCTTGCTTCACAACTTTGATAAAGAGACACAACACTCTTTCTTAAAAGCTTTGAGTGACAATGAACACAAAGTTCATACACACTAAACCAATGCAATTATACAGCAAACAATTGCTTGGTACACAAGGAATCCTAAGACTCCTAAACACACATGAAGAAAAAAGTTCTTAACTCACAAACATGTCTACCACAATGTATCCAAAGATACAAAGGGTGACTTACAAGGTCACACAATGGACTCTCAAAATCCTAAACCTTACTTCTACACTCATGTTTTTCTTGTTGTGAGTGCTTATTTTCTCTTGCTTCTGCTCCTCCTTAAATAGCAATGCAGAATAGGCTTGGGCTGGTCAAAAGTAATAAACATTAGGTTTAACAAAGTAAAACTAATTTCCACAATTCAAGGTGCTGTCAAATTAGGTCACAGCTGCTTCATGTTATGCCCAGCCCTGACTAGAATCTCGCCTGAGATAACTAAGGAGTCATAACAGGTTTCCTGAATTTTAGCCTGAGATATATTAGGTCAAATACCAGAGAACTAAAACACGCGCATACGCTTGAAGTCAAAACATCCTGCATGACAAATAACACACTTTGTTCTTAGCTGACCAAACTCACCCTGCTGAACACTCCTGCAGAATCTTCTTCACAACAGTAGAAACAAGCATATTATAGTTTCCTTAAAAGTCTCAAAGATCCTTTTTATGAACACCAATGAAATCTACACTTTGTTCCTACTAAATATCTTTGGCCTGCACAAACTGATGAGGTATATCCAAAGCACTCCAGTCAAGTGATATAAAACAGCAGCTCCTGCTTTACCAGACAACGATGTCATGACATTGGTAATGACATCCTGATTAAACCACATGACAGCAGTTCTGTCATCAGCTCCTGCTGTACCAGACAATAATGTCATGACATTGGTAATGACATCCCGATTAAACCACATGACAGCAGTTCTGTCATCAGCTCCTGCTGTACCAGACAATAATGTCATGACATTGGTAATGACATCCTGATTAAACCACATGACAGTAGTTCTGTCATCAGCTCCTGCTGTACAAGACAGTAATATCATGACATTGGTAATGACATCCAAATTAAAACACATGACAGCAGTTCTGTTACCACAGTAAATGGATGTCATGACATTCAGCATGGCATTCACATTAAAACAATCCACAGCAGTTCTGTAACCACAGCAGATTGAGATGTTATAACATCCTGCTTAACATCAGTGCAGGATCATGTTTTACCAAAATTTATCTAATCATAGAACCATGGATAATTCTATATCATAAAATCATGGAACTAACAATCTCCCCCTTTGGCAAATTTTGGCTAAAACAACCAACCAACATCAGGTCACCAGCAGTAGATAGTACAGTAGATACCAACACTTCACTCCCCCTTGGTTTAGTCAAAAATTGACAAAATTGGAGTAAATGTGCATATTACTCAGTTGTCATACTACACGTGGTGTCCAAGTCTGACATTTCTTGATCTCTAATACAAAGACTGCACCAATAATCATGGAAAATGACTTAACCTCCTTGCTAAACTCACTCATCCAGTGTAAAATAAGTCCTGAACCATAGCTCCTTGGGAGTACACCCTGAATCAGTCTTGCATCTTGAGTTCTTGCCTTGTCTGAAGCTGCACCTTCAGAAATGACACTTTTGACATCACCAATTAAAGGATAATCAATTAAATACTTGCCAAGTAGCAATTGATTTTAAATCCCCAATTTGAGACACAAAAATATTATGTAGGAAAATAAATTCTCCCAGACAAAAACTAATGTTGTTTCCTAGGTTATTCATAAGGAGTGAGCACAGTCCTAGTTCAAACCAACACAAGTAATGCAGTTGCATATCATACAAGTACTCAACTCCCTCTGTCATGCATAATCAACACTCCCCCTAAAAGAGAGAACCCAAACACATCACTTCATCACACATTGCAGCTTTACATCCCTTGTTTTACAGCCCATACTATAATAGAAGAGGTAGACAACACTATCTGCAAGATCACTCAGATTCAGCTAGGAATATCTCCACGATGTCAGGGTGAAAGTCCTAGAAAACTTTCCTTGGCTTCCATATGCACAAAATCAAAGCTGATGATGTCTTGATCTTCATCTTCACCATCCATACAAGACACAACACTTGGATAGAGGCTCACAACCCTGACTTGATCCATTGATACCCAATGACAGAACAAAACACTGTCAAGTTCACCATGAGCTAGAGTAGTAACACAATGTCACAGCATTTGGCATGACATTCCATCCTCATAGAGGCATACAATCACAACCTGCTTGAGACCACAAACAATCTTGAAACTGTACTATTGCAACAACAGATCCTAGAAGTATGAATACCCATATCAAGGATAACTAGTGCTCTTTTTCCATAAGCACATGAATGGAAAACATAAGACTCATCTTCATGTCTTCAAGATCTCACTCTTTGTTCAACACACCTGTTGAACGCATTCACTTACTTCTTGAACTACAAGCAACTAGTACACCCATCAAACAGAAATTCTACCCCTATCTTCTATAAAAGCTGCTCCAAGTTCACCACAATATATCTCAAGACCAATCTCATGCTCATACAGTGAGAAGGTACCAAACAGCTCCACGTCTTTCTGCAATAGAAGAAACCACTTCCCCACAAGACTTTTGGTCTGAGTCAGATAACAAGATAGACACCCCATAATCCAAGACATTCTTTCCTTATCATTCTCCTATATGATAAGTAAGAACACTTCTAGTTTAACTGGTGAATACTCACTTCCATATGACTCATCACAGTCCAGATTTTCATGTAATGAGACACTTCAGTCTTGTACAATACTTTCACACCATACTCCAAGACAGTCCCTTTACCTTATCATTCTTCCGTATGACAAGATAGAGTACTTCTTAGTCAGAATGTGAATCACAAGTTCCACAACAGGTCTTTAAGACCAGCAAACAAAATGATGTTTTGACATTAGTTAGGACATCCTAACATATCATAGAGACAACATCCAATGGTTCTTTATATGCTCACAACTGGACTTACTACTGCCTTGTAATCCAAGTGAAGATCTTCAGAGAACACAACTCCACCAGCTTGATCAAATACCTCTCCAAAAGAAGGTAATCTTCCATAAACACCTTGGGGCTTCTACCACAAGCACCAATATGTGAACAGAACCGGAACCTCCTTTGATATCAACCAACTACCCTTCTGCACAAGAGTAATTAGTTCCAAGCTCTCTGCTTGGAATCACATTAGAGACTCACCAAATGCCACTGTTTGGTTAACTCAGCTTCTTTCAGAGCTCTAGAACATCTAAGTAAGCTTGATCTTCATATCCTACATGCTCCAATACAACTTGGATACACCAAGACTTGGTCCTGTAACATCTACTCTTCCATACAGCTCCTTTAAACTGCATGAGATAGTATCAATTCCATTCATACTCGAGAAGATCAACCTATCTTACAATGATGTGCCACAACATCCATTGAGGCCCTGAAGTTACTGCTTGATGTCACAACATCGGATAAGACATCCCGCTGATGAGTTCAGGCTTTCATTTTGCCACTTAGAATAACCTTATCACTCTATCAGAACAAGAGTTCCATGTTCACAGAGACTAGACACCCTCTATTCTGCTTTAACCGATACCTTGAAATGCATTTGCTTCAGGAACTCCTCTTTTGAGAAACCAAACATGCCAAAGCTTGATTCTTCATAGAGGAGGGATAAAAAAATCTTTACAAAAGGAATCCCGCTTTCCTTAAGTAGAGACTTCTTTAGAAAATCAGAGATAATTGCCACTTATCCTTGATCTCCAAGATGAGCAAGATCACATGCTCCTATGTACTTAGATCAGAAATAAACTGACCCAAGCAATGTTATCACTAGCACCATCTTCTAGACCAGTTTCTTTCCAGGAAAATTTCTAGATAAAGCTCAGATATTTCTAGTAGACACTAGAATGCACCTGCTGCACTTCAATAGATCTAAGAGACATGTCTTCATCTTCACTTCCACCAGCATTACATTCTAGTCTTAGTTTCTTGCCAGGAAACTTACTAGAATAAGGACAGATCCTACCACACATGTGTATGATAACAAGATCATCAGCTATATCTCCTTTGATCTAGTGATTCACTCCTTAAATCAACAGAGTTCTGTATAATTTCTGCTGATGGAATGTCTCAACATCTGGTAGAACATCAGATCTTCAAACAGATCTACGGCCTGATACTTGTGCTACAACTGATGAGACAACAAGTATAATCCATTAAATATTTGAGAATATCTCAAATAGCAATGAATCTTAAATCCTTTTAATAGATACTTCTCTAAACTTCATGGATCATCAATTAAATACGTGTGTAGTCCACAAATAACAATTGATCTTAAATCCACACAACTTCAGGAATACCAAGGCTGAAACATCAAGGCTGACATCCTTGACTCAACCTGCCTATGACTTCCTCTATTGAAAGAGCCTTTGCAAGTCATGAGTGGTGAAAATAAATCACCTGCCACTATCCTTTCTAAAACAACCTTCAACAACTTGTAATACACAGCAGAACAACCCAGGCACATACCTACAAACACCACCTCCCAACCATCTACACAACTGCCACAACCATGCATCAAACTATATATAGGTCAATCTTCTCCCAGGGCTACCAGAGTTCTTTCATTAGAAACATACGCAGCGGAACCACCAAAAGAACATCTACAACATGCCCTAAATAAGATGTCACAATATCCTATAGGTCATCATACAGAAGTAGCCACTCCTCCTTTGGAAAACCATTCAGTAGATCATAAAAGCTCCTATATCAGAGCGCACAACAACAGATACACAGAATCCTTTGCAACCTCTTCCTTAACTCCATAAACAGCAGCTCAAATGTTTAGAAATATTAGCAACTCAGCTACCACTTCTCCTCGTTCAAAACACCAAAAAGTATCTCCCAAGATCTCATCCAGAACATATAGGATGCATGCTCTGATACAAATTGAAATTCTGGTATGTAGATCTCATATGTTCTAAGAGATGCAAAGAACAATGATCTCTGCTGAACAAGGACGAGGACAGACCAGGACCATTTTAAATTCCTTTAAGAATTAACAATGTCATGACCTCTGTTGTAACATCTACAGACTAACAGAACTATTTATCTAACCATTTAAATTGTGCAGAATTGTAAATGCTGAAAGATAAATAACACAATGAATTGTTTACCAGTTTGGTGCAACCTCACCTACATCTGGGGGCTACCAAGCCAGGGAGGAAATTCACTATTAGTAGGATTAATTCAGAGTCAAACAACCCGTTTGCACTCTTCACTTAAGACCTATCCAATGACACTTCTGCCTAGAGTCCACTAGACAAGAGACCCCGCTCACTCCCCCTCAATCACCGCAGTGATAAACAATTCACAATTACAATATGAAGACACTCTTCAAACACACCTTGATCTTGCTTCACAACTTTGATAAAGAGACACAACACTCTTTCTTAAAAGCTTTGAGTGACAATGAACACAAAGTTCATACACACTAAACCAATGCAATTATACAGCAAACAATTGCTTGGTACACAAGGAATCCTAAGACTCCTAAACACACATGAAGAAAAAAGTTCTTAACTCACAAACATGTCTACCACAATGTATCCAAAGATACAAAGGGTGACTTACAAGGTCACACAATGGACTCTCAAAATCCTAAACCTTACTTCTACACTCATGTTTTTCTTGTTGTGAGTGCTTGCTTTCCCTTGATTTTGCTCCTCCTTAAATAGCAATGCAGACTGGGCTTGGGCTGGTCACAAGTAACAAACATTAGGTTTAACAAAGTAAAACTAATTTCCGCAATTCAAGGTGCTGTCAAATTAGGTCACAGCTGCTTCATGTTATGCCCAGCCCTGACTAGAATCTCGACTGAGATAACTAAGGAGTCATAACAAGTTTCCTGAATTCTAACCTGAGATATATCAGGTAAAATACCAAAAAAATAAAACATGCGCCCTGATGTCATACGCTTGAAGTCATAACATCCAGCATGACATCCAACACACTTTGTTCTTAGCTGACCAAACTCACCCTGCTGAACACTCCTGAAGAATCTTCTTCACAATAGTAGAAACAAGCATATTATAGTTTCCTAAAAAGTCTCAAAGATCCTTTTTATTAACACCAATTAAATTTGCACTTTGTTCCGACTAAATCTCTTTGGCCTGCACATAGTGATGAGGTATATCCAAAGCACTTCTTTCAAGTGATATCAAACAGCAGCTTCTGCTTTACCAGACAGCGATGTCATGACATTGTTAATGACATCCTGATTAAACCACATGACAGTAGTTCTGTCATCGGCTCCTTTTGTACCAGACAGCGATGTCATGACATTGGTAATGACATCCTGATTAAACCACATGACAGCAGCTCTATCATCAGCTCCTGCTGTACCAGACAGTAATGTCATGATATTGGTAATGACATCCTGATTAAAACACATGACAGCAGTTCTGTTACCACAGCAGATGGATGTCACGACATTCAGCATGACATTCACATTAAAACACTCCACAACAGTTCTGTCACCACAACAGATGGAGATGTTATAACATCTTGCTTAACATCAGTGCAGGATCATGTTTTACCAAAATTTAGCCAATCATAGAACCATGGACAATTCTATATCATATAATTATGGAACTAACAATCATTAAGCATCACTCTTGCAAGTTCTACTAGAGACGATTCTTTTCTCCATCACTCCATTTTGTTATGGAGTCCTTGGTGCTGAAAAATTATGAAAGATCCCATGTTCTTCACAAAATTATTCAAAAGGAGCATTTTGAAACTCTCCACCATGATCGCTTCTTATATTAGTAATTTTTAAAGATTTTTCATTTTGAATTTGTTTTGCATAGTTCTTGAACGCCTTGAATGCATCACTATTCTGCACGAAAAAGAATATCCAAGAATATCTAGAAAAATTATCAACAATAACTAAACCATATTAATAATCCAGCTTTTGTGAGTTATCATTAGCCCTATTTATTTCATTTTTTTAGTTTATTTAGCTTGTTATTAAATTATTTTAGATTATTTTAGTTGTTTTGTAGTGTTAAGTGTGGAGCACAATAGGTGCTCCCTTTTGTTGTTTTAATGTTTTTGTTACTTGAATTAAGGTTGTTTTTTATGAGCTAAGGCAAAACTGTGCCAGAAAGCACCTGAGAGTGTTAGATGACGTAGGAAGATAAAATTCCAACAAAGGGTTTGAAACAAAGAAAGCAGTTGAGTGTTAGGGAGAGAGTAACAAGAGTAGAGTACTAGAGGAAAATGTGCTTGGGCTGAAGGAATTCCATTTGAATTTGTGAATAAGATAAATGAGGCACTAGAAGACAAAAGTAGTATAATTGTACAACCCCCATTTTGCACAGTCTGCCAGAAAGGACAATGTTGCTTGCACTCTACTGTAGCAGTCTGCACCAGGACGCTTTGTCTCCCACAAATGCTCCCCATGTACATGATTTCTTGTTAGCTAAGTAGACAAATATTAAGAGCAGTGTTGATTTGATTTATTGGGCTTGATGCGATTTCCTTAACATTGGCCCATGATACAAAGTTCCTCAAGAAACCCTAGATGAAGGTTATAAATATAGCATGATGAAGATTAGAAAGAGCGTTCACCATTCCAAGAATACGAGATAAAGTGTAATAATTGAGGTTAGTGGAGAGAAATAGAGTTCTTCTTCTCACCACGTCTGGTTCCAACTGCTGAGTCTTGGCGTGACTGAAGTCATCCTTGGATGAGTATCTATCACTCAAGGACTCTTCAAGTTACTTGAAGTTTTATATTTCTGTTTCATTATTTGTTTAAGAATGTATCTTTTGAGAACGATGCTAGTAGTTTGTACTCATCTCATTATGAGCTAAGCCTTTTGTATGTTGAGCAATGGAAAATTAATGTTACGGTGTTTTTATGTTAAATGGAGTGATATTTATTATCTTGTTTTATTATGTGCTTGCATGCTTACAAATCTGGTTCTATGAGTGATAACCTTAGGAAAAGATAAAAGCTTGGTGTTGCGAGAGATCCAACGACAAGTAGATTTCATAATGGAAGTAGTTAAAAAGAGTAGAATAGAGATATTCACTTGATTAGTTCAGTTAAAGATAAGGAACTACAACAATAAAGGATTTCAAAATATAATAGATGCATTTTATGGTTAGAAGTGTGGCTTAGAGATCTATTCCCTTCCCTAAAAATACATGTTTTGATGTTGTAGAAATAGACTCTTGGATCACTCTGACCTTTCCTGACACGACACAGCACTTTAGGAAAACATTGTTGCATCATATTCATTAATGGACCTTAGCTTAACATGCACTCTCTTGATGATATTTCACGCCTAACATTAACCATTGATCTGATCTATTATGGAAATATTGAAATTCTGACTACCAACTATTATTTTTAATAAATTAATGCAAAATCATCTTTAGTAACTTTCACTCCCTGTGTGTATGATATCTTACTTTTTATCACTTGTTACTTTTAAACATACATGTATACTTGCATGTGACACATTTTCCCGCAAAAAGTTTCTGGCGTCGTTGTCGGGGAGTGCTAAGTTACATAATTTTGATTTTGTATTCATTATTAATCATTGTGGTTATTTAAACATTTCAGCCTTTAATGTTTTATTATACACTGGTGTCGCGACATATGCTTAGCTATTGTATGTGCTGGTTGTTAAATCAAGTCTACATGGGAGATCCCAAACCTAAAAGAACTCTTAGAGTATTAAGGAGATTTCAACTTACTAGACATTGGCCAAGAACTCCTCCTCTTTTCATTCTCGATGACGATGATCTAGAAACCGAGTAAGACTTAGGAGACGAATAAGAAGTAAAGGCAGAAGGAGTCATGGCAGAGACTGAAGTTATTGGCATTGCTAGTGACAGGGCAAGAAACATCAGAGACTATGCAGTATTTGATCCAAATGCTATGAATAATGGAATTGTAAGGCCAATAATTGATGCACAATAATTTAAGTTCAGACTTGTGATGTTTCAAATTTTTCAATCCACTGGGCAGTATCTAGGCTCTGCCCATGAAGAACTCCTTTACACATAAGGCAATTCTTGGACGTTACTAGTAATTTCAAAATTCCTGGTGTCATTGATGATAAATTCAGATTGAGGCTCTTTGCATACTCTCAAAGGGATAGAGCCAATAGTTGGTTAAATTTCATGGAGCCTAATTAATTACCACATGGAATGATTTGGCTGAAAAATTTCTAGCCAAATATTTCCCTCATTCCAAAAATTCAAAGATGAGAAATGAGATAATATCATTCATACGAAGAAAGGGTGAATCCTTATTTGATGCTTGGGAAAGATTTAAGGAACTACTTAAACAATGTCCTCACCATGGAATCCCAATCTGTATTTCGTTTGAAACTTTTTACAATTGATTGGTTCCTTCCTCAAGGAACATATTAGATGCTTATAGTGGTGGAGCTATTTTGTCTAAATCTTATGAAGATGGTTACATGTTGATTGAGAGTACTAATGTTAACACATATTTATGTCCTGTCACTAGGGCCAATATCAACTCAGCACAAAAGAAATCTGTTGGAGTTTATGAAGTCACTGAGACTACTGCTCTAGTTGTTCATGTGGCTTAAATACATAAGATGATGAAGAATTTGATAACCCCTGAAATGACAATTCCTGAACCTGTGAAGGTGGTTACTGACATATCAGTGGTTTCATGTATGTATTGTGGAGGTGCGTATCTTTTTGAAGAGTGTTCAGCAAATCGTGTTTCTGTTAATTATGTTGGCAATAACAACAAGTATAACAACCCCTACAACAACACTTACAACCCTGGTTGGTGCATTCATCCCAATTTCTCATGGAGTAATAACCAAAATTAACTTAAGCCTCAAGCAACAAATCAAGTACCACAAATACCTCTTGCTAATTCAACACCTAACTATGATGTGGCAAATCAAAGAAATAACCAGCGGGGAAATATTTTGAAGTTCTTCATTCAAGAAACCAAGAATTAATTTCAATCACAAGGAAATACCTCAGAGGAACAAAATGAATAAAAAATTGAAAATAATGATAACGGCATGATATCCAACTCGAAAAAATAGCCAGAAGTCATTCCTGAAGTTAACATAGCCTATGAGTTTGTACAAGCAAGACCTTCACCTCCTTTTCCTTATAGGGTTAGGAAGGCCAAGGAAGAACAGCAGTTTGGCAAGTCCATGGAGATTTTAAAGCAACTTCGTATCACTATACCATTGATTGATGCCATTGAAAAATTCCAAACTATTCATAGTTCATTAAAGATGTGCTCACTAAGAGGAAAAGAGTGGGAGAGTTGCATTAACTCAAGAGTGCATCCAATTGGTTCAAGGCAAGCTCCTTCCAAAGCTAAAGGATCCTGGAAGTCTTACCATCTCATGCACTATAGGATATGATTATTTTGGAAGAACATTGTGTGATCTAGGAGCTAGCATAAATCTTATGCCCTTATCCATCTTTAAGAAACTCGGTATGGGAGCTTTTATGCCTACAACAGTTACACTCCAACTAACTGACAAACGAATTTTTTGTCCTCAAGGGAAGATAGAAGATGTGTTAGTAAGAGTTGATAAGTTTGTGTTCCCATTATGTTGGGAAGACCCTTTTGTTGCACCCCAAAATTTTCCCTCTTGTTGTCTTACCTTAATTGGCTTATGCTTCATTCATTTGCATTATCATTTCATAGATTGCATTGGTTCTAAGACATAGGATGAAGGTGTTTTGGTTTTCCTCAAGAGGAGGAGTTGGTTTTCAAAGCAATGACCATGGTATTCTTAAGCTACAAGGGCTTCATACTCTTCAAAGTATCTCAACAAGTTCACCCAATCATCTGGTGATTAGGGCTCTAATGGTTTCAAAGGGTTCATCTGATCAAGCTCCTAGTAGCTATGAGCTAGGGTTTTGGGCAAAGGCCACTTGTAATTATTTTCTTGAGCAATAAATGGTTATAAGGTTCGAAGCATATCTCAAGGGTTCCATATATGCCTCTTGGTTCATCATAAATCATTTCAAGAGTTCCCTAAGTGATAGAGGAAGAAATTGGGTTCATCTGATAAAAAAGTCAATTGATGCCCTACAAAATTCATCTCTTGAGTTCTTAGGTCATACTTGGACATTTCAAGTCACCATTCATGTTATTATGAGGTTTGATCAAGAGAAATCATAAAATCTAGAAAAGCTGCTAAATTAGGGTTTCATGGATTTTTCTAAGTATAGAAAATTTATGTTTATATGGCCATTTTACAAGAATTGTATCTCCCTCATCCTTGATCCAAATGGAAGATGAGAGCATATACTACAAGTTTGTAGAAGGAATCAATTTCAAAAGATGCATGGATTAAGAGTTATGAAAGCCCAAAGTTAAGAAAATGTAGGATGGAAGTTTCCCATACTTAGAATTTTTCTAAGTGTTGAAATTCAACTTGGAGAGTATGTTTTCAAAACCATTTTTCTAATGGTTCCAAGCTTCATCTCACTTTGCTCTAAACATTATAGTTGTTAATAACTCTTCAAGCTTTCTTTTGGTACATAGAACTCTTCATTTGGATCATTAGAACTCAAGTTATGTTGCTTCAAAGTCAAGGTATTCAAGTGGTTAAAATTGGTAACTTAGTGAAATTTCTCTAACTATCTTTAGTTAGAATTTTGGGACCAACCTTAAGCAACATTTTTTCATTGATTAAAGCTTTATTTCAATTTGCCTCCAACATGAAAGTTGTTGTTTGATCATCACGCTTTCATTTGAGCTCAAATTCTCATCAATTGGAGCAAATTTCCCACAGTTATGATCAAGAGAAATAGGTTACAAGGACTATTTTTATGCATCATCATGTGCTATTTTTGGGAAATTTCTTGAACTTGTCTTGCAATATACCTATATTCTCATGCACTACACACACGTACCTCATCATTCTTGACCAAATGAGCTAAACACACATGTATGCTTCTTGCACTCTATTTGAATATTTGTACCAAAATAAGAAAGAGAAGAAAATGGTTGTACAAAATTTGCCTCACCCTCAATCTCTCACGTGCCAGCTTCACAATTTTCTCACCCTTCTTTCCGCTCACTAAAAGCAACAACAACAACCTTATGCAATGGATAACTTGTGCCACTCTCCCACTCTCAAATTTTTATTCAAATTTCCAAAAATAAAATTTTAACCTTGGTTAACTTTTAACCACACTCTAACCTCCATATAAAATCCTACAAACCCTAAAAATTGATTCACCACTCTATTACATCATTTTCAGATCACAAAAGCTATGTCTCTTTCAAGAATTTTCAGTAACACGAGTTGCTTCTTTCGCCTTATTTCTTTAAGTTTTCCTCACTCTTTTGCTCTCTTCATACTCATTGAAGCTTGGAGAAGGGATTTCTGTAGTTATTTGAGCAAGAACAAGGTGCAGCAGACACTCTCCACTAGGTATTTTTTATTCAACTTAGTGCTCTTATTTTAGACATGTTTTAGGAGCATCCTTGCTACATCTGAAGTCCTACATCATTGTAGGCAATGTTTGCATAATTATTGTTTTGATTTAAGCAAGTTGCAAATCATGTGTCCAACTTTCGTGCTTAGTTTTCATGGATTTAGAATGCTTTAAAGTGATTTTTAAGGTTGGATTATTGACCTACGTGGAAAATCCTTTGAGATAGTGTATTTGTTTTTGCATTTTTGTGGGAGTTGCAGACAACTTCGGTGAGGGTCGCCGGAGAAGACGACCGGAGCTAGGGCATATGTGGTGCCATATGGATCTGATGTGTATAAGTGGCATGCCATGTGTGCTTGTTTTTTTTTTCTGGACTTGGTAAATGGATTGGGCCTATGCGCTTTTAATTTCCACACCCTCCTTGTTTTCGCCGAGATGCGCTCATAATTGAATATAGTTCATTTTAGAATTCTGTTTGGTACCCCCTGGTTTTTCTATTTTATTTTTATTTCTTTTTCCATTTTAATTTTATTTTTAATATTTCTTCCATTATAAAATCAATAAAAATATGTTTTAAATATTTTGGCATCTCTAGAACTTTATCATAATTTTTTTTTTATTTTTCCATTATTTTTCCTATTTTATTTGGAATTATTTTTGAAGGGTGTTTTACATAGTTGTCCTTGAACTAGGGCTTGTTGTTTGATGTACTTTGGGACTAATTATTGAGCCATTCTTTTTGCCATTTTTAGACACTTAAATTTGTAGGGTTTGGGTGAGGTTGTCATGCTTTGATGATGTATTCTTCATTATTTTCCAATTGATTTTATTGAGCCCCGAGTCATGCTTATTGAAGAAACATCCTTGTGCTTGTTGATTTGTTTTGATGATGCACTTGTGAAATTCTCTTTGGGATCTTTTTTATCACTTGATCTTGATTCTCTTTTCATGAGGTAGAGCCTTAGATCCAGATTTTTTTTGTTATTGAGACATTTTTTGATGATGCTTCAACGTGATATTGTTTTAGACATGATATATGGTTTGAATGCCTTTTTTGAGTTACTGCCCTTCCATGTTTCAATTTTCATTTGCTTGATCATGTGCTCTATTACTTTCATTGGATACTTGTCTCCTTTTGAGGATGGTTTTAAGTGATGCATACTGTCGCTACTGCGAAAATCGGCGCCGGCTGAACAGAAGAGTCGCCACCGTGCGTTATTTATCCCACGGGAGGGAAAGGAAACGCTCAGAGTAAACCTCGCACAACACGGGAAAGGTATGGTCGTCGCAACCAAAACCTGGATTCGGGAGTCGGTTACGCAAGGGGAAGGTATTAGCACCCCTCACGTCCGTCGTACTCGACGGGATCCATGCTTGTTTTCGGGTATGGATTGTTATTCTATCTAAACTATAGGTCAAGGGTTAAAAAGAAAATAAAATAAAAATAAAAATGACTCGGCAAAGTATCGCACTTTATGCCTACGTATTCCCGTCTGGAACGAGAAATCAGAGTCAACGTAGTTCGCCTACCTACGGGAAAGGAGGGGAAGGTTGCTCGCTAGGATATCGCATCCTATGCCTACGTACTTTCATACAACATGAAAGATCAGAGCAAACGTAGTTCGGGCCACGTACGACACAAGCTTGTCTTGATTGATTTTATTCCTTCTGAAAAAGGTTTTCTTGATTAGCAGTCCCGGCGGAAAAAAATGACGTCTTGATGAGTTCACGTTCTTTTACGGAAGAAGTGCCTTTTATTGTGTTTGAAATCTTTATGGTATTTTTCTGTTTGTTTTGAGGAAGAAGAGATAGAACTCTAACCTACGGTTGCGAAGGGAAACAAACTAACCTAATGTTATCATGCATGGATTAAGACCTAGTGTCTATCATGCTCCTCTCTTGCGCAGAGAGAAACAGAGATCCTAAGGGAATAGACGGAAACAGAAACAATAGCAGATATATACAGTAAAACAGTAAAATGCATGAATGCAACAATACAAGCGAGGCAAGGGAGTCCCACTCAACCTCGAACCTAGAAAACAATAGGCAAAAGTGAACAGGCTTCACCTTCAACCCAACTGGGTAAACAGCAAACAATACAGTCAGGAAAACCAGTCAATACATCAGAAATGAAATACAACAAAATAAACAGCCACAACAGCTCTGCATCAATATCCATCTTCAAGTCATCTCTAATCAGCTACAAGCTTCAGGCAAGGTATTGATCATCAACCTTCCATCTGCAATGGCTTTTCTTCAAGTCCTATCCTCCAAGCTGAGGGATCAATCTCAAGAGTGAATTGGGTGTTAAACAATTAGTTGACTACCAATGGTGGTAAACCAACTGCCACTAACACATAAGACATGTTCTCTCAAGAGTTCTATCCCTCAGACAATAGCATCAAGCCTTCCAAAGGAAGGGGGTGAGTGTCTCAGAGAGACTCTGTATCACAGAGAGGAATGGAGGCAGTCAAAACCTTCCATGTTTGAGAATCAAGCTTTCTAACCTAGAGCTCTGCCTAGCTCCTAAACCCTAATCTCCTCAACAGCTGCTAGCAAGAAAACACCTCATCACCTCTGGGAGTTGTCCTTCAGGCTCTGGATCTCCAATGGCTCCATCATCATCAATCTTCAACTTCCCCAATCCCCAGACAAATCCCAGCACCCAAACAAGCAAGCAATAATCCCCAGAGGGCACACCACACCATTCAATCAAATACAGACAGTATACTAATAGCAGTAGGGGAATCCTGAATTTTCTAAGGGGATCTGATCACTGCCCATAGCCCCTATAGTCCCATAGCTAAACTATTCAAACTCTAAGCCCTAAGGGAAACGAATTAATTCTCCTAAGTTGTCACTTAAAACCATAATTTGTTCATGTTGTTCTCACCTAAACTAAACACCTAAAATTAATTTCTAAAAATGGGAACTAAATTGTATCTACAAGTTGAATATCTAAACTAAACAACCTAAAAAGAATGGACAAAAAATATTAAAGCATTGGCTAGAACAAAAATCAACAAATTTATGCATGAAATGAAACTATTTAAAATGCTATTTATTTGGAAAATATGGCAAAAATATCAAATAAAAAATAAAATGCAATTTTTATTCTTTATAATTTTCTAGACTCTTTAAAGAAAATTATGCAAAAAGAATCATCAAAAAATAATGATTTTTCAATTTTATATGGTTTTTAGAAAATGAATGAGAAATGTAAAGAAAATAAAAGAAGCAATATAAAGGAATAAATGGGAAGGGGTGAGAAAAGTAACTCGTTGCAGTTGTTATTCCAAGTGGGCTGGAAAAGTGGGGTGCGAACATCAATTATATTAGGCCCATACGCGTTCAGAATTAAAAGGGAAAAACGCCAGAAAATGGGCAAATCCCCGGTGCAGGAAGCAATGATATCAAGTGTATTTGATTGGGCTTAACAAAACGGGGGTGGGAGTAGTAAGCAGACTTGAGCCCAAGGTTATTAACTTACTGAAACGCCGCGTTTCATCTTTATTCAGCATTTCCCTCTAAACGAACTTCAAATCTCGCTCGTTGGATCAAGATGCAGTCAACCGGTCAAGGGATGATCCTAGGGTGGTGAGGTCGTCTTCCTCCTTGGTTCAGGTTTTGGAGGGAATTCCATGGATGAACACGCGAAGAACACCAACTGATCCATACCCTAACTATCTCGATTCCTCATGAAATCCCAACATATAAAGACCAAAACCACTCCAAATCTTACCAGGAATTCAATCATGATATCAAAACTAATTGAAATCTCTTCTAACCCTAAACCCGATGGCTACCTCCAAGAAATGATCAAGAACCAATTCTCACGATCCTCAAAATTGATGGCACAGGCATGCTCCTCTCTCTACCCAGATCATTTCCCCCTAAAGAACTAAGCCTAATACCCCAAATTCAAAGAGTTATTGCTCCCAACAGAATTTATGCCAACCTAATAATTATCACCAAATTGATCCCTACTTCCCAGAAATGATCTGCTACCTATTCCCTATCGTTCTAACCTATTAATCTTGATGAACTATGCATAAATTAGAGTGTAGAGATCAAGATGCAGACCTGAGAAAATGTATGAACCAGATAGTGAAATCTTCCAAATCAAGGCTTGCACTTGTGCAGAAACACTCAATGACACAAGAGCTTGCTTCTGTTTGCACTGGTTTGGAGTGATTGTGCTTGAATCTTGGAAATGGATTTGAAGTTGCAAGCTGCCAAACTCAATGTCAAGAACACGATTTGGACATGAATTCCTTCTGATTCTGATTGCTACACACTCAATGATGGTGATGGAGTTGAATGAGATCAAGAAACTGAACTGAATGTGGAGAAAATGAAGAAATGGAATTTGATTTGTTATGGAAGAAATTTGATTTCAATCTCTCCTTTCTGCAGCAATTCTCTCTAACCCCTGCATCTGAGCACACTCCAAACTACTTATAGATGGTGTAAGAATGATCTAGAAGAGACTGGAACAATCCAATGAGAAATTGGATATCTCACTTCATGAGATTTTGGATTCCATGCCAAGCATAGGTCATTTTCTATTCAAGCTTGCACAACCCTCACTTCTCATTTGAAATTCTCCTTGGATGATATTTTTGATGTGCTGAAAAGCCTTGCAAGTTTGCCTATTGATTCCTTGTTTGTGTGGAGTTTTGCCATGGTTCCTTAATATGCAAGCATGGACTTTACAAAGGAAGTCCAATTTTTAAGCCTAAACTCAAAAATGTGGCTGAACCAATGTCTTTAAAATGATGTTGGGAATCAATTTGGTATATTGGATGACCCATATTGGACTTGTAGATCTCTCAAACCATTTTCCAACTTGAACTTTTTTAAGTTATATGCCTTTTTTAAGTCACTTTTCACCAACTTTTATCAAGTCTTGTTCCATGCATTTCCAAACTTCCATGACGTCTTTTCTTGACTTAAAATGGCATTTTGAACAACTTTTATGTTGGGAAGTTTTTCATTTGAAGCTCCCTTGTATGAGTTTTAGGTATAGGCTAAGAATGACCTGTAATCACCAGATGACCAAAATACCCTTTGCCTGCCAAGATCATAAGTAGAGTTCCACAAATCATATGAAGGCATACTATACCATTCTAGAAAGCTAAGACAATTAGGAATAACTCCTATGTTGACCATAAATTCATTTGAAATCTCCTTGAGGGGTAAAAATTGCTTGGAAGTCAAGTCACTTTCACAGACAAAATTTCAGATACCTCAGATGACCTGTAACTTGCAAGGACCATAACTTGAGTTCTATAAATCTCCTTGATGTCTTCCACCACTCAAATTAAAGGTATTGAGGTCCTATACAAGTTTCATGTTGGCCAAAGATCCATTTGAAGCTTGCATTTTGACTTATCTTGCTTGGAAATTTGTTCTAAACTAGGGGATTTTACACAGAAACCCTAATTTAGAAACTCCTCTTCTCCTTGATTTCTCTTGAATTCTTCTTGGCATACCACCATATATTTATTCTCCATGTCAAATGATGAACCCCACATCTCTTCAATAGCCCTTAATGCCTCTCCAACAATCCTTTGACCTAGGGTTGACCCAGATGAAACCCTAGTTGACTGCCTTCAACTGCAATACTTGTGACTACACCAATGACTTGTTTTCTTCTCCAAATGACATTCTAAGTCCTACAAGATGTCTAGATACTCCCCATTCCTTCAATTCACAGCTCACAACTCCCTTGTTGATCCTCAGATCCCCTCAGATAGGAGATAGACTCAAAGCTTGATCTGATGGACTCTCTGCTTCCAAATTCTTTTCTGATGACTTGAATGAAATTGAATTAGGATAACAACCTCTTGATAGGCCTCTAGAGATGATAATAATGATTGGTCCCCTGTTGGATGACTTGCTATGCTTATGCTATGCAGATGGTTAGGCTATGTACATGACTCTATATGCAAATGCTAATGATATTGAAACATAAACCAAATGACTAAGGTTGAGCAAATTTTAGGGTGCAACAGCTGCCCCTATTCAAGCGACTTGGGCCCGATTGGGTGAAGAGCCCGGAGCCTTCAGACATTCGCGGTACGAGACGGTTGAATACCAGTGGAACCAGAAATTTGCCAACCGCAGAAATAAACTATGCTCCTGCTTGGGGGACGACATTCATCAGCTGAATCTGACTGTTACAGTAACCCACTGATCTCGTACGACCGTGCTGGGGATTCTTGAAAAAGATTTTATCATTGCAGAGATAGAACATTGTCCACGTTAGGACGCCTGCTCCGTCAATTCGGGAAACTTCAACAACTTTTGTCGGGGATGGCTCGTCTGCCCTCTCGTCAGAAATAAATCGTCCACGTTAGGAGTAAACTTTCCCACGTTAGGAATAACACCGTCCACGTTAGGACTCACTTTTCCACGTTAGGAGTGAACTTCTTCTTCGTCAAACTCTTCCACGTAAGGAATACGTCTTCTTTTAAATCTGTCCACTTCAGAACTAAACCCCCTCCACGTCAGGAACACACTCTTTCTTTCCATGTCAGAAATATAAGCCATTTTCCATGTAAGGAATACTATCTTCCCACGTTAGGAATCACATTTCGATTTGAATTTGTCCACGTAAGGACTCCAATCTTTCCACGTAAGGAATATCATTTTTCCACGTAAGGAAACCACACTCTTTCCACGTCAGGAATAACTTTTCTTTCCACGTCAGGAATCACCATCTTTCCACGTTAGGAATCAAACTTGTCCACGTTAGGACTGCATCGTCCACGTTAGGACCCATCGTTCCGCGTAGGGAGTAATTGTCTTTCACCCACGTCAGGACTCCACACCCAAATCCATACCGAGAACTCGAACCTGTCCACGTTAGGACTAACACACATCGTCAACTTGGGGAAACTTCCACGTTAGGACTCCACATTCCAACAATCGTCTCTAGCACAAAGAAATTCCGTCAATAAAATTGTCCACGTTAGGACTCATCCTTCCATTGGTCCGCGAACTTCTCATCACTGACTTTACAGCAACTTCGAGGCTGACTCTACTGGGGACATTTGGAAACCAAACTTCCGGACGCCTGTTCTGATAACCGGCGGTATCCTCTGAAATTCTGATTCATGAATCCTTTGATGACCAATAGCTCTGCTTGGGGATAAGGAGAAACTTACCCTGCTGACTTTGTGGGGAGTAATGCCACAGCTGACACTTTGTCGAATGTCTCACGTCGAGATCCTGAATGTTTATTGATTCAAGGGCTCTCTCTACCTGCAAGAGGATCAATACTTGAAATAAACGGTTTGCCAACCTAGTTTATGTTTCGAAAATGCATGCGTTTGACAATGATACAATGCTCCATTCGACATGGAAATGCTACGCTTTTTCATTTGATGGATGCAAGTATGACACTATATGCTGATGCCAATGCAGACTCGAACTGCTGAGATACAGGAACGGCTTCAGCAAAATAAACGCTGAAGGTAATGCCAACTCCGCTGGGGATAGCCAGATGCTATAGAATTATTCCAGCAAAATAAATTCCGGAAGAGGAAGTCGACTCAGCTGGGAAATTGGGAACTCAATACCAATCACCTCATTGAAGTAACACCCTGCTGGGAATATAGCTCAGCTGGGGAGTAGCAGATAAGCCTGGTGTGATCGAACTTCTGCTGGAGAGTGAATGGATATCACACGGTATTTCGGCAAAATAAATGCCATGACACACAACCAACTCTGCCGGGGAGAATCTTGATCTTCGAATTCCACTGGGAGGAAAGACCTTTGCTGAAAAGAGAACTCCACTGGGGATGGGACGATTCTCTTGGGGACAATCAACTGACTCCACTGGGGGAGAGTAAATAACCCTGCGGGGAAAGGTAAACTGCCTGAATACAGCTCGCCAATTGGAAATATTAATCTTCTGAGGCTGAACCACTCTGTTTAAGATAAGGAAATCCTTCTGGGGGACACCACACTGCCTGAATACGGTCTTCGATCTGGGAATTGTCAAACTCTGCTGAGGATAAATGACTTTGCTGGAGCATGTCCTCTTGGATAGGCTACGACTAGCTGGGGAATTCGATCCTTCTTCAGTAAGGAACATGCATGACCTACGTGGGGGTCGAGTCTTTTGTTAACGCAATCTTTTGATCATCTTCCTCGTACGACTATGAAACCTGCAACGACACAAACAGGGCAAGACAAGTCTATACAACCGAATCGATTCAAGTTAGTGACATTATTTTCAGTTAATTCAAAGCTTTAGCAATTGTTGGCAAGGGCCAGTGATGTCATACCCATGCTAGTTTCAATAAACTTAGGCGTTTTATCATGCACAAAACAGTAAAGAACCAACATCAAGTACTGAATAACATATTTTATTGATTGGGGCCCCTGAATGGGCAGAGTTTGTACACGGAATGTAACTCCTGAAAAGAGGAAGCTACACAAAGCAAATATACAAGTATGCACAAGAAGCATAAATATATTGACAAACTAAATTTGTACACATGTCGGCAACGGGATGCAGATGAACACCACGAACTGATCCTCCTATGACTCGTCCGACTCTAATGCTTTTCCCGGTATTCATACTTCTGAAAAGGTTGTACCAGATAACCGATCCTCCCCGGTATGTTCTCCCGCATTGATGCTCAGTGTAATATCAAATTCGGACCGCAGTCATTTGCTTTTCAAATCCCTAACTTTTGCGTGAACCGCCCTTTACGGGTTTTCAATTCACCGGGATACCCCTTTTTGCCGAAGCCGCCCAGTGTAGGTTTTCAACTTAGTGGGTGTACATTTTTCAATTTTATCCCTAACTTTTGCCCGAACCTTTGATTCTGTTTTTGGTTCGCCAGGATGCCCCATTTTTGCCTGGACTATCTTTTTTCTGTCCAGCGGGTCAATTTTAAGCAAAGTATTTTTTAACTGCGTCCGAATTCACAGGCGACGTAAAGTCCTCACCGTCCATGGTGGACAGCAACAACGCTCCTCCTGAGAAGACTTTCCTGACAACGTATGGCCCTTCGTAGTTGGGGGTCCACTTGCCCCTGTGATCTGCTTGCGGCGGGAGAATCCTTTTCAGCACAAGGTCGCCCGTCTGAAAGCTTCGCGGATGTATTTTCTTATCATATGCTTTCTTCATTCGGCTCTGGTACAAACGACCGTATGCTAGAGAAGCTAGCCTCTTCTCATCCATCAAACTCAATTGGTTCAACCTGTCTTTCACCCATTCTGCCTCGTCCAGCTGAACGTCTCGCAGTACCCTCAGAGAAGGGATCTCAACTTCCAATGGTAATACCGCTTCCATTCTGTACACTAACGAGAACGGGGTTGCCCCGGTTGATGTGCGTACCGTCGTACGATAACCGTGCAATGCGAAGGGTAGCATCTCGTGCCAATCCTTATAGGTCACCACCATTTTCTGAACGATCTTCTTGATATTCTTATTGGCCGCCTCAACAGCGCCATTCATCTTGGGTCGGTACGGGGAGGAGTTGTGATGTTCGATCTTGAAATTCTGACAGAGCTCCTTCATCATTTTGTTGTTCAGGTTCGAACCGTTGTCCGTGATTATCCGCTCGGGGATCCCGTATCGGCAAATGATATCTCTCTTGATGAATCTGGCCACCACTTGCTTAGTTACATTTGCGTAAGACGCCGCTTCCACCCACTTGGTGAAATAATCGATTGCTACTAAAATGAACCGGTGCCCATTAGAAGCTGTCGGCTCGATCTTTCCAATCATATCGATTCCCCACATCGAGAAGGGCCACGGTGGTGACATCACATTTAGAGGACTCGGAGGTATATGGATCTTATCAGCATAGATTTGGCACTTGTGGCACTTCCTTGCGAACTTGAAACAATCAGTTTCCATCGTCAGCCAAAAGTAACCTGCCCTCAGCAGCTTTCTCGTCATAGCATGCCCACCAGCATGCGTACCAAAGGTACCTTCGTGTATTTCCTCCATGAGTAGCTTTGCCTCTTTTTCGTCTACATAACGCAACAACACTAAATCGTGATTTCTTCTGTATAAGACGCCATCCGGATTCAAATAGAAATTACCCGCTAATCTCCTGAGAGTCTTCTGATCTTGACTGGATGCCCCAGCCGGATACTCTTTGTTCTTCAGGAAATTAAGGATGTCAAAATACCACGGTTTGTCATCGGATGCTTCATCAACAGCAAATACATAAGCTGGCCTGTCAAGCCGAGAGATAATGATTCGGGGAGCCTCGTTCCAGAAGTTGACTTTGTACATGGAAGACAAAGTGGCCAGGGCGTCAGCCATTTGATTCTCTGGCCGCGGTACATGATGCAATTCAACCTTGTCGAAGAAAGGCA
Organism: Lathyrus sativus; assembly: GCA_963859935.3. Classification (NCBI taxonomy): domain Eukaryota; kingdom Viridiplantae; phylum Streptophyta; class Magnoliopsida; order Fabales; family Fabaceae; genus Lathyrus; species Lathyrus sativus. The sequence continues at coordinate 49,222,071 of OZ012736.1, read as the reverse complement.
ACAATCTCCTTGCATAATTCATGTAATGTATCAAATTGGGCTGACGTGTCTCCCATTCCCCTTTGATCTGATTCACCACCAGAGCTGAGTCTCCGTATACGTCTAAATTCTTGATTCGCAAATCAATGGCTTCTTCAAGCCCCATTATACAAGCTTCGTATTCGGCCTCATTGTTGGTAACGGCAAAGGTCAATCGGGCAGTAAACGGGATGTGCGACCCGTGCGGCGTAGTGATGATTGCCCCTATTCCGCTACCGTAAGCATTCACAGCTCCGTCAAATATCATCTTCCATTTGGAACCCAACTCCGGTCCCTCGTCTGGCAACGGCTCTTCACAATCTTTCATCTTTAGGTACATGATATCCTCGTCAGGAAAATCAAACCTCATCGATTGGTAATCTTCAATAGGCTGCTCAGCCAGATACTCAGACAGCACACTCCCCTTTATAGCCTTTTGCGAGACGTACTGGATGTTGTATTCAGTCAAGACCATCTGCCACCGGGCAATTCTGCCTGACAACGCCTGCTTTTTGAATACATATTTGATAGGATCCATCTTCGAGATGAGCATGGTTGTATGATTCAGCATGTATTGCCTCAAACGCTTGGCGGCCCAGGCTAGCGCGCAACAAGTTTTCTCCAGCATTGAGTATCGAGATTCACAATCTGTAAATTTCTTACTCAAGTAGTAGATCGCATGCTCTTTTCTTCCTGTCTCGTCATGTTGACCGAGAACACAACCCATGCTTCCCTCAAGAACCGTCAGATACATGATCAAGGGTCTCCCTGCCACTGGGGGTATCAAAATAGGAGGCTCCTGCAAATACTTCTTTATTTTATCGAACGCCTTTTGACAATTTTCGTTCCATGTCACAGCTTGGTCTTTCTTCAACAGCTTAAATAATGGTTCGCACGTAGCAGTTAGGTGAGATATGAACCGGGCGATGTAGTTCAACCTCCCTAAAAACCCGCGCACCTCTTTCTCTGTTTTAGGCGTCGGCATTTCTTGTATCGCTTTTATTTTAGCAGGATCGACCTCTATTCCCCTTTCGCTTACGATAAACCCCAGGAGCTTACCTGATCTCACCCCGAAGGTGCATTTATTAGGGTTCAGTCTCAGCCTGAACTTCCTGAGCCTATTAAATAACTTCAGCAGATTCATCAGATGCTCTTCCTCCGTCTGGGATTTGGCAATCATATCGTCAACATAAACTTCGATCTCTTTATGCATCATGTCATGGAAAAGAGTCGTCATCGCACGCTGATATGTTGCCCCAGCATTCTTCAAACCAAAGGGCATCACTTTGTAGCAAAATGTTCCCCAAGGTGTTATGAAAGTGGTCTTCTCCATATCCTCTGGCGCCATTTTAATCTGATTATAGCCTGAAAAGCCATCCATGAAGGAGAATACGGAGTATTGAGCAGTATTATCAACTAGCACGTCAATGTGAGGAAGTGGAAAATCGTCTTTTGGGATTGCTTTATTCAAATCTCTATAATCCACGCACATTCGAACCTTGCCATCTTTCTTTGGCACTGGTACGATGTTAGCAACCCATGAGGGATACTTTGTCATAGCAAGGAAACCAGCGTCCCACTATTTTTGAACTTCCTCTTTGATCTTCACTGCCATATCTGGTCGAGTTCTGCGAAGCTTTTGTTTGACCGGCGGGCAATCTTCTTTCAATGGTAGGCGATGTACAACCATGTCTGTATCGAGCCCTGGCATATCCTCATATGACCAAGCGAATACATCACTATACTCTCGGAGCATTTCAACCAGTCTTCGCTTGATATCACTCTGCAGTGCGGCTCCGATACGAATGTTCTTCTCAACCCCTTCCGACCCCAAGTTGATAATTTCGATGACCTCGTCGTGAGGCAGAATGGCTCTTTCCTCCTGCTTCACCAACCAAGACAGTTCTTCAGGAACGTCGCTATCTTCGACAACCTCTTCTTCGGCCTGAAATACCGGGTGCTCGAAGTCGGGACGAGTCATAGGTGGTTCAAGGATGTCACCTGAAAATGTTATCCTGCAAAAGGAATGGTTAAGTGCTTCAAAATGTGTATAAAGCGAATAACCCACGTTGCCATCTTATTGAAAAATATAAAACAAGAAAGACAGAGATTACAGTATTTGCACATGAAAAACGCCATTTATTTAATGATTAACACGCAATGTTCATAACAACGCAGCCCTAAGCAAATCACGATGCCCCGGGCAAGACATCAGATTATTCAACAATTAATAAAGCAAAGTATTACTGTTTAAGAGTCACAGGAACAATCTCCTGAATAGACCAGTTGCACAGTCCTTGTCCTGGCGTGCTTGGCTGAATCCAGGTATCCATATCACAATCGCTGTCTCCTTCGTCAGACTCCGAAGCAGCATTGACGGTTTCATGACACACTCCACTGGCAGAGATGGTTATCGGCCTTCTGAAGCGGGGTTCCCCCACAGCAGGTGCTGACGACGACGGTTGGTATCTTAGCCCGAACCGGTCCATCTTCACAGGAATATCCAGCACTTTGCCCCAGCCCTTGGCTTCTCCTGCCTCCACTAGAGCTTGAGCTTCTTTATATGATGAGACGGCTATCTCTGGTACTTTGCTCGGCCCGGGACCTTTGTCCTTGATACGCAACCCTTCAAATGCCTGGCAGGGCGTCTCGTGGATCTCTCCGTCGACTTCCACATATTTAAACGACGATAGATGGCTGACCAGGATGTCTTCTTCTCCGCATACGGTGACTACACTGCCTCCGACCATATATTTTAGCTTCTGATGCAGGGTGGACGTAACCGCCCCAGCCCCATGGATCCAAGGTCTTCCGAGCAGGCAGCTATAGGCAGGCTGTATATCCATGATATAAAACTCAGTTGCAAACACCTCCGGCCCCACCTGTAGATGCAATGTGATCGATCCAAAGACTGTTCTTCGCGTGCCATCAAACGCTCTGACTACCAAGTCACTGGGCGTGCACAAGATTCCTCTAACATCCAGCTTCATCATCGCCTTCTTGGGCAGTACATTTAAAGACGATCCGGTGTCGACCAATACATGTGACATTACTGATCCTCTACACTCGACAGATACGTGCAGCGCCATATTATGATCTCTCCCTTTCGGGGTCAAATCGAAGTCGGTAAAGCCCAAGCTGTGGCCTGCATTCACATGTGCCAACACTCCTTCCAGCTGATTTACAGAGACGTCTTGGGGTACGAAGGAAGTATCTAGGACTTTCAACAAAGCATTTCTGTGAGCTTCAGAACACAACAGCAATGACAGGATAGATATTTTGGACGGCGTTTGCTGCAAATGCTCCATAATCTTATAATCACTTTTTCGAATCAAGCGCATGAACTCTTCTACATCTTTCGATGCCGATTCTTTGTCACTCGCTTGTACCGGGACATTCTCAACCACTTTCCCTTTTCCTTTTGCTAGTCTTTCGGCCTCCACTTCAGGGGATATAAAGATCCTACCACTCCTTGTCATACCTCCCGAACCAACAACATTATCCACAGTCTCGGCTGGCTGCTTATTAACATCAATCTTTATCCCGTCACAATACACCTCCAACCCATATGACCATGGGACTGCTTTCGTGTTCTCGTACGGGATCGGCCCGACCTTAGTTATGGTGATCGGTGGTCGCTGAGCTGGTGCTGCAATAGTGATTGTCTTTCGAGGAATCGTTACCGTGGCCACATCACTTTGATTATCTGCTACTGCCCCTGCGGGCTCTTCAGTTGCTGCTCAGTCAAACTGCAATATGCCTTCATCCATTAAAGCCTGAATGCCTTTCTTCAAATCATCACACCCCCCAGCTAGGGTCCAACATTCTAAGCAATACTCGTCACATCCCGGGTAAACACCCCCTTGTAACAGTCGGCTCTTTACCTCGCTCAACGGCGTCTTCAACTCGTCGATATTCGTAATCAGATTCAACCCTTCCTTAGTCAGAATGGCGTTTGCCCCATGACTAGGCATGGGTTTCTGCACTATATTCGGACCCGCCGTTCCGAAATTGATAGTCTTATTGTCCAAAAGATCCTGCACAACGTGCTTAAAAGCATGGCAACCTTCTATATCGTGGCCCGGAGCCCCAGAATGAAACTCACAGTGCCTGCTTGCATCGTAACCAAACGGGGGAGCCCCCGTTATCGGTGCCAGATTTCTCTTCTCTACCAGGTTCAATCCCAACAAGGTCTGCAATAAATCAGCATATGTCGTGGGAGGCTTCTCAAACACTCTTCTTGGTTTACCACCCTGGAATCTTCGTTGAGCCTGTTGTGCCCCCTGCTGAGGCTGCTGCTGCTGCATTGGCTGCTGCTGAGACGGTTGTTGTTGCTGAAGTGGTTGTTGCTGGAGTGGTTGTTGCTGGTACGGGATAGTAACACTCGCCACCTGCTGCGGCTGATGATATTGGTTTCGTCCCCTGCCTCGGCCTCCGAACACTGCGCTTGCCTCGCCCTGACGGCGCCCACCAAAAGCCCTCTTATTACTGCCAGATGCAGTTGATTCCTCAACCTGGAACTTTCCTTGCTTAATGTTACGTTCAATCTTTTCTCCCATCAGAATCAGGTCTGAGAAACTGGCCAGAGATGTGTGAAACAGCATGTCATGAAACAAGCCTGTGAATGTGCCGACGAACATGTCGTTCATTTCCTTATCTTCTACAGGAGGACGGACCCTGGCAGCCATATCACGCCACCTTTGCGCGTACTCTTTAAAGCTTTCCCCCTTCTTCTGCGACAGCCCTGCCAATTGGACCCGATTGGGCGCCAAATCGCTGTTATACTTGTAGTGAGCTACAAATGCCTCTGCCAATTACTTCCATGTCTTGATATCGGTTGGTTCCAACCCCATATACCACTCTAGGGAGGGACCCGACAGACTATCTTGAAAGAAATGCATTAGCATTCTTTCATCAGTTGAGTATGCAGACATCTTTCTGTAATAAGCTCGTACGTGCACTTTCGGACATGTGTCCCCTTTATACTTATCAAACGCAGGAGCTTTGAATTTGATTGGCACCCTCAAGCCAGGTACCAGACCCATTGTTGCCATGTCCAAGCCCACAGCACTTTGGTTCAGGACCCCCCTCATCTACTCTTCTAGCATTCTGATCTTCTGGGAGTCATCCATCGGCCCTTCGAAACCTCCACCGGAGAAAGCGTCCTCCTGCTGATCTTCTTGCCACATACCATTCCCAGCTCCATACCCGTCATATCCATTATTACGTCCAGCCCTGATCTGATTCATCCCCGGACCTCGGTCTCTGTTGCCGTATCCCTGAACACCTCCAGCAGGCCCAAAAGCCATAAACCCAGAGCCGTTTCCATTTCCAAAACCTCCGTAGCCCTGATTGGCCACACCATAACCATCTTGCCCAAAGCCTTGAGCATTGAAACCATATTTCCCAGCATTATCGAATCCCTGATCATTGAACCCGAATCCAGCATTGACAAAGCCGTTGCCTCCCATATTATCACCCAAGTTGACGTCACCAAGCCCAACGTTATGGACAGCAGTTTCATTCCCAACTCCGACGTTACCATTCACAGCAGCGGTAGCGTTGTTGACATTAGCAGCAGGTATATTGACTACAGGTGGAGCCACTGGCGTGGGAGTTCCATCTCCATGAGCAGTGTCGACTCGCACAGACTGATGATCCTCGTTACCGTGACCAGCATTTCGGGCCAACAGAGGCTGGACCATGGCCTGCAAATTCTCCTGACCTTTTGCAATAGCTTCCATGGTCTGCATAAAGAGAGCGAGCTTCTCACGCACATCTTGCATCTCGTTCTGCATTTGATCCATGATTCTTCGACAGTTGGTGCGGGTTGAATAGCGGTGCGGGTGTTGATCTGCAATCCTGGAAAGTACCTGGTACAGAGCAGGAGATAAGATAACGTCCAATGATTACCTGTAATGCAATATGAATATGAATGCAATGCAATGTTGTCTGTGCATTAGGGCAATTCATTCCCCGATTCTAGTGTGAAGGTGTCGGTGCAGTGACAGTGCTATCAATATAAAGATCGGAGCTGAATCACAGAAAGCCTCATATATTGTATAGGAACCAATAAGCCGAGAATACAATATCACTAAGAGTACAAAGAGAAGGCATGACCTCAACCAACAATCCTGGTGATGGTCCGCACTATGCAAATAAAGCATACAAGCTACTATATGAAATGATCAAATCCTCCCATAGGTCTGGTACTCTTCTAGCAACTTCTTGGTCTCCGGATGACAGGGTCGAGCAAGCAGCCCTTCAACAAGTTGGTTTCTTTTCTTCAGAACACGGCGCACGTCTTCAGCAGTTTCTTCCCATGCCCCCTCTCCGAAGCGATCTTCTAGTTTACGCTTCTGGGACACAGCTTCGTCTCTCCCTTTGATGGCCTTGTTTAGTGCGTTCTGGAGACTATACCGGGTCATCACTTCTTCCTCACACTTCTTGATGCTGGACTTCAACTGCTCTTCGAGGTCGGAGATTTGCTGCTTCAACTTATCCTCCCTCTTCTTGTTGTTAGTGAGCGTGGCATTCCAAGTCTTATTGCAAGAAGAGATCTCTCGGTGAGCGATGTCAAGCGCTTTCTTCTTGGATTCAAGCATGTCATGGGAACTTCTGAACTCTTGCCCCAGACGTTCGCGCTTCCTCTTCTCCTCGGTTAGCTCAGCGCCTAATCTGTTCATTAGCTCAATCTGCTGTTGGAAAGCATGGACGACCTTGTTTTTCTCACTGCGTATCTGGGCTAACTCCTGCTCTAACCCTTCGTTGATCTTCAACAAGGCTTCTTTTTCTCTCACGACTTGCTCGTAGGCTTCCCTAGAAACAGTAGTTGGCTCCGTTACCGGAATAGGAACAAGAATTGGTGCGTCTGGAAATGGCATCTTCAACTGACTGGCTCTCTCCTGAATCCAAACTCTATAAGGTGCATAGGCCTGACAGTCATTATTTCCTAACAACGGCTTCCCTCTTCGGTTAATACGCGTCCAGGCATGCTGCAGCTTGGCTAGTAGATCCCCCTTCACATCTCCAGTGAAGTACAGAGATTCTTGTACTTCTTCCTCTTTTGGCGGGTTCTTCAACGCATATCCGAACTGACGGACGAACAGAGAAGGGTTGTAGTTGATACACCCTTTCCTCCCTATCAGCGGGACATTAGGGTAACCAGTACAACTGAAGATAAGCTCGGATCCCAGCAGATCTCTATCAAACCAATCAACGTCTTCCGAAGTTAACCTCATCATATGCTCTGGCCAGTCGGGCGTAATTGCATTATCCATGAAAGGTCCCCTCGATGGAAAATGGCTCTTGAACCACATATACAGCAAAGGTACGCAACAAGAGACGTTCTTGCCTCTCCTGTTCTCATTCCTGTAGTGCATCGAATGGTAAAAGTCCCCGATCAGCGTTGGTACTAGGTTACCGGTAGCAAATAGATGAAATGCATCCATGTCCACGAAGTTCGGGAAGTTAGGGAACAACACTATCCCATAAATGCAGAGGGCCAAAATAGCGTTAAAGACCACCCAACACCCATTCTTGGCGTACTCTTGAGCCTTGCCAACCAGAAACTGAAGAGAAAAACCCGGAACCCCTCGCCACGCAGTCATCAACAAGTCAGAAGCATTCATATGCAGGGCCTTGGCTAAATCCTCCAAACTGGGCTCAGCGGCTGAGTGGATAAAAGGAACTGCATTCTGAACCGGCAGCTCAGTAAACTCTACATACTCCTCCATGGTGGGCCCCAAGATAAAGTCCGCAAACGTGAAACATCTCAAAGCCGGGTCATAGAATTGCATTAAGGTGTACAGCCCATTCAATTCATTATCAGTAGACCTGCGCACTAAACCCAACAACCGTCCGTAACTCTGCCTGAAGCTTCTACGGACATCCTCATCTGCAAGAGAAATCAGACCCAGGAGTGGAGTAATATCGGGGACAGGTAGCTTATACGCGACGGTCATCCTCAAACCAGCCATGATCAAATACTCAGAAGTCCAGACACTTAGAACTGGGGGAATGCACCTGCAGCACAGACACACGTTAGTTGGATGCAATGATAATGGGTATGCAACAATGCAATGCAAGTAACATGCAACAGGAACCAACTGCCATAGATGAATAGCCTGAACCATATCAAGAAGTCTCAGATAGACCCTCTAGAAATCCCCAAAACCTGGTCTCGGATAGACCTATAATAAAGCTCCAACAACAGTCTCTGACAGACCTCAAACCATAACTCAGACTGGTCTCTGGTAGACCTCAAATCATATCTCCAAATGGTCTCTGACAGACCTTAGAACCATCCCACTGGTCTCTGACAGACCTCATACCACACCTCTGAATGGTCTCTGACAGACTTTATAACTCTCCATAAATACCCAGAATCTCTGATCAAGAAATAACCGGTAATCTGAAAGTCTAGTTACTTGCATAACCCCAAACCCTCTCACAGGTGGATGTCCTAGTAACTGACAAAGGTATGGCATCCTATGCGGTCGTCGGCGTCACAGACTTTCAGGGTTGACGATACGATTCCCAGAAGGAGTGGCATCATCAAATCCTGAAGAGGCCTCACTTAGCCAACTTCCAAATGATCGGTCCCCAGAGTCGACAATCCAACTAACCAGCAACCCAAGCCACCCAAAGGGCAGGACAGGAGGCCAACCAGAAGAACCTCGTCTGAGCGTAGATTTCGCGGGACACTAGGACATGCAAAGCACGTGCGCGCCCACTAATCTCTACTCTAAGTCTAAGGTGCACTCAAGCCCAGGTCCGGCTTCTCACTCAATATCAGAACACCCGTCACACCCCAATACAACAATAACAATCAATATATATAATGCTGAAAATAAAGGTCAGAAATATAAATCCATACAAAATCCTCGACGGGAAAACAAGCGTTAGGATTGACTCTCTTAAGGGACGTTGGATCCCAAATGCATAAGAACTATCGCAGTCCTTAGCAGCAAGGGGACGTTGGGTCCCCAGCAGAGTCGCCAGCTGTCGCTACTGCGAAAATCGGCGCCGGCTGAACAGAAGAGTCGCCACCGTGCGTTATTTATCCCACGGGAGGGAAAGGAAACGCTCAGAGTAAACCTCGCACAACACGGGAAAGGTATGGTCGTCGCAACCAAAACCTGGATTCGGGAGTCGGTTACGCAAGGGGAAGGTATTAGCACCCCTCACGTCCGTCGTACTCGACGGGATCCACGCTTGTTTTCGGGTATGGATTGTTACTCTATCTAAACTATAGGTCAAGGGTTAAAAAGAAAATAAAATGAAAATAAAAATGACTCAGCAAAGTATCGTACTTTATGCCTACGTATTCCCGTCTGGAACGAGAAATCAGAGTCAACGTAGTTCGCCTACCTACGGGAAAGGAGGGGAAGGTTGCTCGCTAGGATATCGCATCCTATGCCTACGTACTTTCATACAGCATGAAAGATCAGAGCAAACGTAGTTCGGGCCACGTACGACACAAGCTTGTCTTGATTGATTTTATTCCTTCTGAAAAAGGTTTTCTTGATTAGCAGTCCCGGCGGACAAAAATGACGTCTTGATGAGTTCACGTTCTTTTACGGAAGAAGTGTCTTTTATTGTGTTTGAAATCTTTATGGTATTTTTCTGTTTGTTTTGAGGAAGAAGAGATAGAACTCTAACCTACGGTTGCGAAGGGAAACAAACTAACCTAATGTTATCATGCATGGATTAAGATCTAGTGTCTATCATGCTCCTCTCTTGCGCAGAGAGAAACAGAGATCCTAAGGGAATAGACGGAAACAGAAACAATAGCAGATATATACAGTAAAACAGTAAAATGCATGAATGCAACAATACAGGCGAGGCAAGGGAGTCCCACTCAACCTCGAACCTAGAAAACAATAGGCAAAAGTGAACAGGCTTCACCTTCAACCCAACTGGGTAAACAACAAACAATACAGTCAGGAAAACCAGTCAATACATCAGAAATGAAATACAGCAAAATAAACAGCCACAGCAGCTCTGCATCAATATCCATCTTCAAGTCATCTCTAATCAGCTACAAGCTTCAGGCAAGGTATTGATCATCAACCTTCCATCTGCAATGGCTTTTCTTCAAGTCCTATCCTCCAAGCTGAGGGATCAATCTCAAGAGTGAATTGGGTGTTAAACAATTAGTTGACTACCAATGGTGGTAAACCAACTGCCACTAACACATAAGACATGTTCTCTCAAGAGTTCTATCCCTCAGACAATAGCACCAAGCCTTCCAAAGGAAGGGGTGAGTGTCTCAGAGAGACTCTGTATCACAGAGAGGAATGGAGGCAGTCAAAACCTTCCATGTTTGAGAATCAAGCTTTCTAACCTAGAGCTCTGCCTAGCTCCTAAACCCTAATCTCCTCAACAGCTGCTAGCAAGAAAACACCTCATCACCTCTGGGAGTTGTCCTTCAGGCTCTGGATCTCCAATGGCTCCATCATCATCAATCTTCAACTTCCCCAATCCCCAGACAAATCCCAGCACCCAAACAAGCAAGCAATAATCCCCATAGGGCACACCACACCATTCAATCAAATACAGACAGTATACTAATAGCAGTAGGGGAATCCTGAATTTTCTAAGGGGATCTGATCACTGCCCATAGCCCCTATAGTCCCATAGCTAAACTATTCAAACTCTAAGCCCTAAGGGAAATGAATTAATTCTCCTAAGTTGTCACTTAAAACCATAACTTGTTCATGTTGTTCTCACCTAAACTAAACACCTAAAATTAATTTCTAAAAATGGGAACTAAATTGTATCTACAAGTTGAATATCTAAACTAAACAACCTAAAAAGAATGGACAAAAAATATTAAAGCATTGGCTAGAACAAAAATCAACAAATTTATGCATGAAATGAAACTATTTAAAATGCTATTTATTTGGAAAATATGGCAAAAATATCAAATAAAAAATAAAATGCAATTTTTATTCTTTATAATTTTCTAGACTCTTTAAAGAAAATTATGCAAAAAGAATCATCAAAAAATAATGATTTTTCAATTTTATATGGTTTTTAGAAAATGAATGAGAAATGTAAAGAAAATAAAAAAAGCAATATAAAGGAATAAATGGGAAGGGGTGAGAAAAGTAACTCGCTGCAGTTGTTATTCCAAGTGGGCTGGAAAAGTGGGGTGCGAACATCAATTATATTAGGCCCATACGCGTTCAGAATTAAATGGGAAAAACGCCAGAAAATGGGCAAATCCCCGGTGCAGGAAGCAATGATATCAAGTGTATTTGATTGGGCTTAACAAAACGGGGGTGGGAGTAGTAAGCAGACTTGAGCCCAAGGTTATTAACTTACTGAAACGCCGCGTTTCATCTTTATTCAGCATTTCCCTCTAAACGAACTTCAAATCTCGCTCGTTGGATCAAGATGCAGTCAACCGGTCAAGGGATGATCCTAGGGTGGTGAGGTCGTCTTCCTCCTTGGTTCAGGTTTTGGAGGGAATTCCATGGATGAACACGCGAAGAACACCAACTGATCCATACCCTAACTATCTCGATTCCTCATGAAATCCCAACATATAAAGACCAAAACCACTCCAAATCTTACCAGGAATTCAATCATGATATCAAAACTAATTGAAATCTCTTCTAACCCTAAACCCGATGGCTACCTCCAAGAAATGATCAAGAACCAATTCTCACGATCCTCAAAATTGATGGCACAGGCATGCTCCTCTCTCTACCCAGATCATTTCCCCCTAAAGAACTAAGCCTAATACCCCAAATTCAAAGAGTTATTGCTCCCAACAGAATTTATGCCAACCTAATAATTATCACCAAATTGATCCCTACTTCCCAGAAATGATCTGCTACCTATTCCCTATCGTTCTAACCTATTAATCTTGATGAACTATGCATAAATTAGAGTGTAGAGATCAAGATGCAGACCTGAGAAAATGTATGAACCAGATAGTGAAATCTTCCAAATCAAGGCTTGCACTTGTGCAGAAACACTCAATGACACAAGAGCTTGCTTCTGTTTGCACTGGTTTGGAGTGATTGTGCTTGAATCTTGGAAATGGATTTGAAGTTGCAAGCTGCCAAACTCAATGTCAAGAACATGATTTGGACATGAATTCCTTCTGATTCTGATTGCTACACACTCAATGATGGTGATGGAGTTGAATGAGATCAAGAAACTGAACTGAATGTGGAGAAAATGAAGAAATGGAATTTGATTTGTTATGGAAGAAATTTGATTTCAATCTCTCCTTTCTGCAGCAATTCTCTCTAACCCCTGCATCTGAGCACACTCCAAACTACTTATAGATGGTGTAAGAATGATCTAGAAGAGACTGGAACAATCCAATGAGAAATTGGATATCTCACTTCATGAGATTTTGGATTCCATGCCAAGCATAGGTCATTTTCTATTCAAGCTTGCACAACCCTCACTTCTCATTTGAAATTCTCCTTGGATGATATTTTTGATGTGCTGAAAAGCCTTGCAAGTTTGCCTATTGATTCCTTGTTTGTGTGGAGTTTTGCCATGGTTCCTTAATATGCAAGCATGGACTTTACAAAGGAAGTCCAATTTTTAAGCCTAAACTCAAAAATGTGGCTGAACCAATGTTTTTAAAATGATGTTGGGAATCAATTTGGTATATTGTATGACCCATATTGGACTTGTGGATCTCTCAAACCATTTTCCAACTTGAACTTTTTCAAGTTATATGCCTTTTTTAAGTCACTTTTCACCAACTTTTATGAAGTCTTGTTCCATGCATTTCCAAACTTCCATGACTTCTTTTATTGACTTAAAATGGCATTTTGAAAAACTTTGATGTTGGGAAGTGTTTCATTTGAAGCTCCCTTGTATGAGTTTTAGGTATAGGCTAAGAATGACCTGTAATCACCAGATGACCAAAATACCCTTTGCTTGCCAAGACCATAAGTAGAGTTCCACAAATCATATGAAGGCATACTATACCATTATAGAAAGCTAAGACAATGAGGAATAACTCTTATGTTGACCCGAAATTCATTTGAAATCTCCTTGAGGGGTAAATATTGCTTGGAAGTCAAGTCACTTTCACAGACAAAATTTCAGATACCTCAGATGACCTGTAACTTGCAAGGACCATAACTTGAGTTCTATAAATCTCCTTGATGTCTTCCACCACTCAAATTAAAGGTCTTGAGGTCCTCTACAAGTTTCATGTTGGCCAAGGATCCATTTGAAGCTTGCATTTTGAATTATCTTGCTTGGAAATTTGTCCTAAACTAGGGGATTTTACACAGAAACCCTAATTTAGAAACTCCTCTTCTCCTTGATTTCTCTTGAATTCTTCTTGGCATACCACCATATATTTATTCTCCATGTCAAATGATGAACCCCACATTTCTTCAATAGCCCTTAATGCCTCTCCAACAATCCTTTGACCTAGGGTTGACCCAGATGAAATCCTAGTTGATTGCCTTCAACTGCAATACTTGTGACTACACCAATGACTTGTTTTCTTCTCCAAATGACTTTCTAAGTCCTCCAAGATGTCTAGATACTCCCCATGCCTTCAATTCACAGCTCACAACTCCCTTGTTGATCCTCAGATCCCCTCAGATAGGAGATAGACTCAAAGCTTGACCTGATGGACTCTCTGCTTCCAAATTCTTTTCTGATGACTTGAATGAAATTGAATTAGGATAACAACCTCTTGATAGGCCTCTAGAGATGATAATAATGATTGGTCCCCTGTTGGATGACTTGCTATGCTTATGCTATGCAGATGGTTAGGCTATGTACATGACTCTATATGCAAATGCTAATGATATTGAAACATAAACCAAATGACTAAGGTTGAGCAAATTTTAGGGTGCATCACATACCTAGTTGCTTGTGCATGTTTTTAATATGATACTTGGTGAACCTTCTTTCCATGTTGAGACTGATTTTGAATTGAAATATTTGGTTATGTTATTGCCTCATCATGATCTCATACCCTAGTCTCATTTGTTTAATCTTTTGTGTTTTTTTTCATGAGTTAATTATTGACATATGTTTAACTATTGATGTAGCTCATGTGTGATATTCTTGTGTTCATTTCTCAATATTTGAAGTGTGTTGAACATGTTCTGATGTGGTTACTGAACTATATTGATTCTCATTTTACTTGATCCATTTTTCATTGGCGTGTTAATTGATGATGTTTGGTTAATGTTTCAAGTCATGAATGCTTATGTACTACTTGTTTGTCATTGCCTAACTTCTTCAACTCTACCCTTTGGTTTCTTTTGAGCATGACTTTTGATGATTGAAATTTGTGCGTAAGTGTTTACTATCATACATCTTTATTATTTTGATTCAAGTTTGAAGCATGTCTTGACATAGTATGAATGTTTACCACTTGTGGATTCATTATTGAATCTTCTTGGCTTGTTTGTTGCTGAAGTGAAATACTTGATGGCATAATCTTTCATCTTCGATACTTCTCTCTTTCATTTGTACTTGAGTTTTTGTTTTGTACTTGATGTTGTTTTTGATTGAGTTGGGTAATGTTTACTTGTGCTTTGCTCACATGCTCCCTTAGGGTTCCTAATCCAACTTAATTTCTAATTAAGCTTGGAGTAGGATAGACATTAGGCTCTCAATCCTTTGCATGAAAAAGTTAGGTTAGCTCCCTCTTAACCTCAACCTTAGGTCCATATCTTGTATGATAACATTAGGGTAAATTTCCCTTTCTCATCTCAACTATAGGACCATTTGGCATGACAACATTTAGGGTGGAGATCCCTTAGTGTTTTTATTTTTCCCTTTAAGTATTTCTCTTCTCTCTTTTAAATCAATTCAAAATACATAATAAGTACGATGACTATTGTATGTCATGAGCATTAAGCACATGGGAAATGTGAGAGTCTCTCCTTACTTCTTCTAGAGTGTTTGGCATACGTCCCGTCTGGGGGCAATCTTGCAAAGTTTTTACTCCTATGTCATAGAATTTAGTGCAATACGCATCTCAGAAAAAGTCAATTCACTTCTTTAAAACACCTGAACAAATGTAAACCATTTTTATCCTTCGGGATTCTTTCTCTCTAACCATTTTCAGAAAGAACATGCTACTTCCGTTCTACTGTAAATAGGCGTCGTCCCTAACTGTTGGAATGCAAACTTAGCATCGCTCATAAAAGACACTAAGCAACCCTTAGACCCACAAACTACGAACGCTATGATTTCTTCGTTCTCGTCCGAATGAAGATACGTAGGCATAAGACGTCGATGTCTTGGCGAACACCCTTCCCCCTTTCACCCGTAATCCTTTGAACTACGTCGACACTGACTTTCCCATTGCACGAGTAAATACGTATGCATAGGGCGACGAGGTCCTATCGATTCTCCTTTTATTTTTTCCCTTTTAATTTTTGTTAGTAAGTAGGTCTGTAGATATACACACCATTTGATTAGAACAACAAGAGTAGATCATGTTGAGTACAACGGACGCGAGGGGTGTTGATACCTTCCTCTCGCATAGTCGACTCCTGAACCCGGAATTTGGTTGTGAGCCCATGTTATTTCCTTTTTTGAGGTTTCATCGATCGTTTCCTTTCCCCGTTGGGATAAATAACATTTGGTGGCGACTCTGTTTTCCGCGGGTTGTTTCATGCATTGTGACAGCTGGTGACTCTGCTGAGACTTTGGTTCCCTGTGTGAGTCAATTCTAGCGCTTGTCTGTTTCTTTTTCATTGGGTTTTTATCTTTGTGATTTTATTTGCTTTATATACTAAATTTACTTGCATTTTCTTATTGCTTTCATATTATTCTGGATTTGTTGTTGTGTTGTTGGGTGGGATTGTTCCATGAATAATCGTGTGGCTTGCATAACGTCTGGTTATGTTTGGCTGAAATGAGACCCACATTCATACTTGGTTTTCTTAGGGGATACTATATCATGCGTGTCTAATGTAGATAATAGGGTATTCCTATAAATAGCTTATGACTCTAGAGACCGTTTATGGGAAATTAGTGGAGGCCTCCTTGAGGGATAATAATGCCAAACCAGAAATGGTGAACATATTATCATTTCTCGATCTGAGAGCCCATGAGACTGGGGACCTTCCAGGATGCCCTTGTTCAAGACTAGAACCCACATGTGCAAGGGGATGGGTTTTGCAGGAAACTTTGACCTTCAACCTACCCGGTTTTCTTGTCAAGGCGAAATTATAAACCTGACATGTTCAACATGTTATGCTCAACCTGTTCCATTATCAGCACAATGGTGTCCAAAATTTGTGTCAACCTTGATCCCATGTTTTGCATTCATATCATTATTACATGTATGCATCTTAACACTCATGTTTTATTTATCTCCAGGGTTTATATATTATCCTTGATTCTAGTTGATAAAGTTCTTCAGAGATGGACACTGGACGAAAGAAGATTATTTTCTAAAAGTTCCAAGACCCGTTCTTAGTTTGATTCGTAGTTTGGTCACTTTAGGAAACCCAAGTGTTGTGGAGGATTTTAGAAAATATTATGGAAAGATAATGAGTGTTCTTCACATTATTGCTGAGTACATGTATAATGTTATTCACACACTACTTCAGTTCTACAACATGCCATTGAGATGTTTCACCTTCGCGGACTATCAGTTGGTTCTAAAATTAGAAGAGTATGCACTTATTATGGGAGTTCCTCTTAAGGATAGGGTACCTTTCTATAGTTCTAAGGAGGCTCCTGAAGTTGGTGATATTGTTGTCGCACTTTGTCGCAACTGCGAAAAAAACAACCGGCGGAAAAACAAAAGAGTTGCCACCGAACGTTATTTATCCCAACGCATGGAAAGGAAACAATTAAAGAAAACCTAAAAGAAAGGAGAAGACCAGGTCATCGCAACCAAATATTGGGTTTGGGAGTTAGTTACGCAAAGGGAAAGTATTAGCACCCCTCACATTTGTTGTACTCAACGGGATCCGCACTTGTTGTCTAATCAAAGGGTGAGTTATCTAAAAGCTACTGCTAAACAGAAACGAAAACGAGAAAAGAAAAGGAAAAAGGAGACTCGATAGGACATCGTCGCCCTATGCCTACATATTTCCTCGTGCAATGGGAAAGTCAGAGTCAACGTAGTTCGGAAAACTACAGGTGATGAAGGGGAGGTTGTTCTCCAAGACATCGTCGTCTTGTGCCTACGTATCCTCATCTGGTATGAGAAATTAGAGAAAACCTCGTTCAGCTGCTAAACCACATGTTGGTTAAGTGTTTTTTATGAGTGATGTTAAGTTCTCATTCTAGTAGTTAGGGTCGATGCCTGTTTGCGGTAGAACGGAAAAGTAACGTATCCTTTTTTGAAAATGATTTTGAAGAAACAATCCCGAAGGATAAAAAGGTTTGAAGTTTGTTCACGAGTTTTAGAGAAGTGAATTAACTAGATTTGAGATTCATGTTGCACTAAAGACTATGATATAGGAACGAATATCTCGCATATCGCCCTCAGACCGGACATACACTAAACACTCTAGACAAGTAAGGAGAAATCCCTCACTCATCATTCCCCATATGCTTAAGGATCGTGGCACACAACGTTCATCGTCTTTATTAAGTGTGTTAGAATTGTTTTGAGATGAGAAGAGAAAGGACACAAATGGTTGAAAAGAAAACATAAAGGGAAACTGGATCCTAATGTTATCATAGAAAATGGTCCTAAGATTGAGATAAAAGGGAAGTCTACCTAATGTTATCATACAAATGATGGACCCAAAGTTGAGATCAAACATCAAAACACAATTCAAACATCAAGAATAATTATCAGGCACTTCTACAATTAATCAAAGGTATCAAGAATTCCATGGTATCAAGACTTAATCACAAAGTCACGACAATAATTAACCATAAAACCAACCAAAGGATTGATTTAGCACATCAAGAACCATTATTCAAGAAAAGAGTAGAAAGAATAACTCATAATCAATTATTAATCAAAACAAATATGAAAAATGTTAAAGCAAAATCATGAAGAATTAATGAAATAAGTCCTAAGGAATACTTAACTAAAACTTAAAAAAAGAATTAACAAAATCTTAAAGATGAATTAACAAAAAGTTTAGTAATAATTAATAAAAAAAGTCTTAATAATAATTAATACAAATAACAAGCATATAAAAGAAAAATAAAAGGTGGAGAAAAAATGATTTCAGGGGGTGCAGAAAACGTCCACGAAGATGATGGGCTTTGAAGCCCATTACATAACAAAATAAAATTTAAAAAAAAAAAAAATTAAACAAGAGTTTGGAATGCTTTGACCTTACGCGTATCTTCACAGCTTCAGCCAATTTAATACTTTCCTCGCAATCTTACTCTCTCTCTCTCTCTCTCTCTCTCTCTCTCTCTCTCTCTATATATATATATATATATATATATATATATATATATATATATATATATATATATATATATATATATATATATATATATATATATATATATATATATATATATATATATATATATATATATATATATATATATATATATATATATATATATATATATATATACTTTCATTCCTGCATCTCCTCTCGTTCTCACTTCATCTTCTCAGCTCCAGTCTTTGGTTCATCCTTCCAAGGCTCGCTTTGTTAATCTCTCTTGGCCGACACGAGTCGTTGTTGAAATTTCCTTTTTACTTGTGGGTTTATTTTGCTGGTTTTCAAATCAGAATTTCAAAATTTCCATATTCCAATGAATTTTCAAAGATTCCAGAGAGTTTTTCCGGTGAGGATGAGTTTTCTAGGGAGAAGAATAGTTTAGTGATGCAGTGAAATTGAAGTGAAAATTTTGGTTTGATTTGATTCAACTTCTGTTTTGATTTTTGAGGTTGTCATTGCCGAAAAAATTCAAACATCTCGAGTAGACTCGCCAACAACAAATTCGAAATGTTGATGTTGTTTCTAATGTGTTGATGTGTGAAGAAGTTTTTTTATAGCCTTAAGGTGTGTGAAGTTACCGAGAGTCATTCTGATCATTAGATAAACTATAGCAACTCCTATGTTTTAAAGTATAAAATAAACTTATAGTAAGTGGAGTGAGTTGCCATTGATCATCCATAGATGAAGCTGGTAAACTTCTTATAGTTCCAGATAGTTCAGTGAAGAAAATATGCTCATCTACCTCCTCTCTCAGTCCATAAACATCCTTATTCCTGCATTCAGTGTTGTTGGGTATAAGAACAAGGTGGTTTGTATGGTGTTACGGTTGTGTTTTCGTAACTCTCCGGCAGTACGAAGTATGGCTGTGGTTAAGAATCTTAGGTCCAGTTTGTAAGGATTGTTGGAAGTTATGAAATGGAAGGTTTGAGCTTGAATGTTTGGTTGGTATATGAAAGTTTGGAATTTTTTTGAAGTTGTTGTGGTGATGGTAATACGGAAGAAAATTAATAAGAGGTTGGAAAAAGATGTGAAAGATGAGTCTAAAAAGTGGTTTTGTGTGTTATGAGAAAATGATTTCTCACATGATGTTTGGAAATATGGAAGAGAAAGAGGAATTGTATTGTTTGATGATGGATACAAAATGAAGAAGGAAGAGTCATTCTTAGAAATATGGTGGGAGAAGATCAAGGGCGTTAATGGGTGGTCTATGGAGAGAGATGAATAGTGTGAGCGTTTTTTAGGTTTTGATCATTTGAGCAGGAATAAAAGGGACAAGTGTAGAGGCTAGGTATTTTGAATTGGTGTCACATTACTGCACTCATGTATAAATAATCATGAAGTAGGTTTTGGCTAGTTATTTTTGTGACATGGGCTTGGAAAAAAATGATGATATGCTTTGGATTTAAAATAATGGATAATTGGAAATATGAATTTGAAAAATAGAAAATGGTTTAGTTATAGAAAAATGTATATTGGATTTTAGAATATGGATATTGTATTTTTTTGTAGAAAAAATGTTTAAGAAAAGATTATGGAAAAAAATGGGTTTAAGATGAAAATAAAAAATGGACAGAAAATGGTAAATGGATATAAATGGACTATGAATGAAAGTAGAAATGGAAATGAATAATGGATAAATAATGGATATCTAAACTACAAAATATGGATACTTTGAAAAGAATGGAATTTGGATTAAAATGGATATTGAGATGGAAATGAATTATGATTGGACTTTTGGACATGAACTAGACTTGGTTTTGAAATGTGGATAAAAAGTCGATTTAGAAGAATTGGTCAAATGGATAAAATTGGAAATGAATAATAAGTTTAGAATAAAAATGGATAAATGATATAAAACTTGGATAGAAAATGGTTTTGGACATCTGCACTTGGTGAACCTGAATAATCCTCCACCAATACCTTCCACCAACACACCTTGACTGAATTTAATCCGAAAACCGCACTTGAAATTCTTCCAACAAACTCTGATAAAAATGAACAAATCTACTTCTGAATCACTGAACAACTTGCAATTGAAGCAACAACCATCTGAATTAATCATCTTCTGAACTTCTGACCAGATAAATCATGAATTACTTTGAATCTGTCTGAAAGAATCTCTGGGAAAATAAATCCATAGAGGAGCATAATATGTAATGATGGACAAATACACATCGCCTAAGAAATAGCCATTGATGCAAGTAACTTGAAATAGAAGCAAGCTCTTGATGTTTTGACCAAGATTAGGTCAAACTTTCGTCTGATAATAATCGTAAATGAATAACCACACACCTGACTTAAAGCTATACCATTGTCCCTGATAACCCCTAATCTCGAGCCGGTTGAATATAAGCTCGCCAACAAACTTGAACCAATGAAGTTGTGAAACCCTAGGCCCTTGATGTCTGACAACTTCTGAAGGAAGTAAGCTCGATACTTGATGATCTTTGATGTGAAATTACAACAAAAATAATTCAACCCTCTGCCATACTTGAATGAAAGTATCTCAAGGTAAATAGGAAACCCTGACTCGGTCAAACTCCTAATCCCATATCCTAGAAGACCAATGTAAAGTATTTTGATTTAATGATGATGCAAATGAGCGTGAAGCAAAATCCAGTTAAGGTTAGAAAAAGGGAGGGAAAATTTTGGGGTGCTATAGCTGCCCCTATTCAAACGACTTAGACCTGAAAGGGATGATAGCAATGACTTTCAGATATTCAAGGTACAGGGAGGTTGAATACCAAAAGAACCCAGAAATTTGCAACCTATGGGGATATACAGAGTAAAGTGATTTCTAGCCGAAGGTGGACTTAAAGATAGCGGGTACCAACCAAAAGTTGGTATAGCGAACATATACAAGATACCAACCAAAAGTTGGGATAGTAAAAGATAGCAACCAAAAGTTAGAATAAAGGCTAATAACCAAAAGTTAGAATCACTGGAGAGAGTACCAACCAAAAGTTGGGATGAAACAAGGAGTACGAACCAAACGTTGGGATAAAACAAGGAGTACCAACCAAAAGTTGGGATAAAGGCTGGAGACTACCAACCAAGAGTTAGGATGATCAACAGAAGGGGTACTAACCAAAAGTTAGGATAACCACAAGGGATACCAACCAAAAGTTGGGATGCGGCCCACAAAAAATACCAACCAAGAGTTGGGATAAACGGAGATTACCAACCAAAAGTTGGGATAACAACTAGTACTAACCAAAAGTTAGGATTACCGAGACGCCGACCGAAGGTGAATTCTTGATGAAAGATGCCAACCAAGAGTTGGGATGGAACAAGAGGGGTACCAACCAAAAGTTGGGATAACCACAAGGGACACCAACTAAAAGTTGGGATGCGGCCCACAAAAGATACCAACCAAAAGTTGGGATATGAGGAGGATACATAGGAAGTAGAATCAAACGACTTACGACCCGAAAAGAATATTCCGCTGGGGGAAAGAGAAGTTTAAACAAACATCTCTGTCGGGGAATATAAGTAAGATGAACACATCTATCAATGATTTTTGCTGGGGATAAAGAAAAACAAAATCTTCTGAATTATGCCATTATCTGCTGGAGAAACGACTGGCAACAAAGATATCAAACCTAGCTTATATTTCAAATGCATATGTTTGAATATGGCGTAATGCTCCATAAGAAATGGAAATGCTACGCATTTGGAAGATGCATTGCAAAAATGCTTATGCTATGAAAAAAAACACACTCCACTGGGAGAAGTGCTGAGAAGATCAACAAACAAACTCTGTAGAGGAAGACACACTGAATGGCCTTCTTGAATATAACCTCTGCTAGAAACTCCCCTCTTCTGTGAATTATGAGTAACATCTACTAGGAGATCATCCCAGAAATCTGATTGAGAAGAATGCCAATAATGATTGAACTTGGAATATGCCGGAGATATCAACAATCATTGATTTACCTGTCGAGGAAATCAATACCAAACTCTGCTTGGGGAGAGAAGTCCATGGTACCAATCCTGTCGGGGAATAACATTGAGCTTACCCTTCTGCTGGGAAAAAATTACTTCTGATCTGATGACAGGACTCTGTAAGGAAGACAAAGTCTATACTGTGGGAACAAACAAACAGTCTCCTGACAGACAACTGCTTTCTTGCATATCAACACCATTTCGTCTAGGGTAGCCAACTTCAGAACACTTTATGAGGCGTACAAATCAACTTTGGCTGGGGAACACAACATTCTGAACTCTTGCTCGAGGAGAATGATTAATAACTTCACCATGATCTATTGAGGATGCTAGAACTTCAACAGTCTCTGTATGGGAGAGAACTCTACTGGGGAGAAGTGATATTAAAAGAGTCTCATATTGGGGAATGTGATAACATGTGAGCCACAGGAAATGATTATGCCAAGTACAGTTGGGCTTTTGGTTTAGGACAAGACCAAATTTATGGTGATTGAATTTTCTAGGGATTTTATTCTTAGTTGCTAATGAAAGTTGACTTTGAAGGGGAACTACCAGATGAGAACTTGTATTTAAAGGGTAGAATACCAGACAAGAACTGGTGGTAAAAGGTTAAGTTATCAGACGAGAACTGACTTTATGGTTTGGTATCAGACCATAACTGATTTTTTGTTTTGGTATCAGACGGGAACTGATTTTTATGGTTTACCAGACGAGAACTGGAATTTGAATCTGTGTTTACCAGATGGGAACTAGAGTTTAAACGGTAGGCTAAAGAATGGGTGACCAGATGGGAACTGGTTTAAAAGCTGACATGTACCAGGCGGGAACTGGTATTTAGTGAAGGGTTGGCCGGGAACTGGTTTAAAGTGATTTTGGTTACAAATTTCTGACAGTTAACAAATTTAGGTTGTGGGATGAAACCCAATGACAGAATGCAAAGATATGAAGATTCCCAACAATGGAAGGGAGGTCCTTTGCAGCAGGGCTTTTTCAGAAGGCTAAGGTTATTTAATGAGGTAATGGCACGATTCTCCAACACTCGTCTTAAACTCAATAGTCATTGACGAAATTTCCTTGAGCAGCTTAAAAGAATGGAGAGGATTTTCCCCAATGTAGTTCAACTTTCGCTAGTCTGATCCCCAGAAAGGTTCACTTTGAAAAGAAAGTAGCTTGCCATGAGACAACCTCGAGATGGCTTGCCCCAGAATTCGCACCATAAAAATATTTATCCTTGATTAACCGACTCTTGGAGTGGTTGACCTCAATGTACTCTTGAGGTAGCTTGCCCCTGAATGAGCGTTGAAGCGACTAAACTTGTCCTAATTCAAAAATGGAAGAATCTTCCCTTAATCAACAGAATCTATAGGTGGCATGCCCCTGATTGGTAGAGTCTCGAGGTGATTCACTTCTGATCAACCATTTCTCGAATGATTTTCCACATAATCAACTAATGCTTAGGTATTTTCCTTAGACTGACTAATTCCATATTCATTGGATATCAATGCTCCAGATCCACAGGGCAACAAGGTATACTTGATTCTAATCCAGACTACTGAATAATTCAGTCCTCTTCGACTGCTCCTTGTCGAAATTTCCTCAATGTCAATTACTGAACTACAATTAAAATTTTTTGTTTACGAATGGAATTTTTAACGCGATGATCATACATATTTTGAAAAATTAATCATTATTAGAATGATGTGATAGTGTGTGACGAATGGACCAATAGTCCAGACACAATGCTGGTTTAGCTAGTGAAAGATACAACAAGAAGAAGATTAGCAAATCTTCTAGGAGTCAGTTCATGCAACCTCACTGCAGTATGCCTCCAGAATAAACCTTGCCTCAATTAGGTCTTTTAAGGGTTGAATCATGGTCTGGTTCATGTTTATTGAAACAAAGGATGAAAGGCTTAAAGTTTGATTATTACCTACCCATTCTTTGTGATGATCTCCAATTCTACGTTCAGCTAACTTTGCCCAAGCACTCACCTTTCAAAAAGTTTATTGAATGGTAGAAGTGATGGTTAAGAAATCCACAAGGTTTTCAGAGTGACAGTCACCATCTCGTCCTTGGTGTTTGTAGTCACACGACTTTGTTCTTGTTCAAGGATTTTTCTTTTGTGATCCTTTCTTTTATTCTTTTGTTCCCTAATTTTTGTTTGGACTGATTCTTTTTTTGAATTTTTCCGATTTTGAAGTCCAGCGGGATGCCCTAATTTTTGCCTAAGTCACTTTCTTTCAAGTTTTTTGACTTAACATATTTTCTTTCTTTTCTTTTTCTCTTTGAAACAAGTCGTGTGACACTAGCTGTCTTGATTTTTCTTAAAGGGTTATGACTGTCTCACTCCTGGTTGGTGAGGTATAACCATTATGGTTTTCGAGGTACGACCTCTTGAGAGGGATAGGATATGTTTGATCCCCTAATAGAGACATTCCTCTATGAAATTTGAACGCTTGGTCAAATTAAACTGACGACTACCCTGCCCCAGGTTAAGATGTGAGGATTTGAAAGTCCGAAGAAAACTCCTACTTCTAGGCTCAAAATGGCTAACTAGGGACTAACTCCTTATCTCTCTAGTGTTTAAGGGATTTGATACAATGCCTGTAAGAACACAAATTGTTTCTTAGTTATATCTCTATGTTTTGATGATAACACTTATGAATTTTGTATTCAAGAATTATATACTCTAAATTTGTTCTAGACTGTTTGCTACAGGTACTAAAGAAAATATTCTTAAAAGAGAAAATTTGGATCTGAACAATGATATTATGAAAGGCTTCAAAGGTTCAAGAGCATCTTAAATGAAGATCTGAACGCTACTCCCAGAAGAATCTGAGTACTGTCTACTGAAGATTCTGAAGCAGAACCCTCTAAAGAATAGAAGACTCTGAGAGTTCAGAAGCTTAGTCATCAGAAGACTCTGAAGATACTGCGCTGCATAAGTATTGAGAATCTGATATAGAAGACTCTGCTCTGACAGAATTACACGCTCAAGCACACAAGCTGCTCATACTCTGATTCAGCACAATCTGAAGAACATCCCAAGACTCTGAAGATCCAGAAGATCTCTACTCTAGAGATTCTGAAGATCCAGACTCTAATGTTGACAACTGAACTTACTTAGTGAAGAAGATTTGAATATGTACGTTGGCATATCTCAACAGCTCTTTCCTATTTTATGCTAGACACAAGAACACAGACAAAAAGGTTTTATCTGTGCATTCCATTCTAAGGAAAGTTTCTGCAAAGTAAAAGACAAAAGGCATCAGGCTTTTTCAGCACAGCCTCCAATGTAAAGACAAAAAGGCTCCAGGCTTTTCAGCACAACCTTCAACGTTGAGAAGACTTCATGGATCTAAGTGCCTATATAAAGAAGTCCACTCCATCTTCTTCAAAAATGAACCACTTGCAAAAATCACTCTTAAAAGCAAATCTCTCAAAGCTCTTATATTTTATTTTGCTGTAACATTGTGCTTAACTTAAGAGAAATATCACAGTTGTGATAACAGCTTCTTAGAAGCATTCTTACTCTTGTAATAGTTTTACATTGATTGTAAAAGGTTTTCCTTAAGAGGATCCAGTTGGGATCAGTAGCTCTTGAGAAGACTAAGAACAGTTGTTCTTAGGTGTTACTATTGTAATCTGTTTGATTAAATAGTGGATTAAGTCCTTGACTGAGAAAGGCAAATCACTCTTGAGAGGGTGGACTGGAGTAGTTGAGTTCAACGAACCAGGATAAAAATAATTGTGTTTAAATCTTTGATTATTTTCATACTTATTCAACCTCCCCTTCTAAGTAATTTTCTCACCTTCAGTTGGCATCAGAGCTCCGGTTCTGCGTGTGCTACCACTTAACCGTATCAGTAAAGATCCAGTGAGAAAAGTTACTTTGATAAATATCTATTTGTCATTATGGGTGACACATCTACATCCAACTGTAACAAATATGAAGGGGATAGAATCAGCACAAAGCCTCCCATGTTTGATGGAGAAAAATTTGATTAATGGAAGGACAGGATAGAAAGTTTCTTCCTGGGGTATGATGTTGATTTGTGGGACTTGGTTATTGATGGCTATGAACATCGTACAAATGAGGATGGCAAGAAAGTTGACAGAAAATCAATGACAGAAGCCCAGAAGAAGGATTTCAAAAATCATCATAAGGCTAGGACAATATTGCTTAATACAATCTCTCATATTGAGTATGAAAAGGTTACTAACAGAGAAACAGCTCATGGAATGTTTGAGTCACTTAAAATGACTCATGAAGGAAATTCTCAAGTAAAGGAGACCAAGGCTCTGGCGCTTATACAGAAGTATGAAGCGTTCAAAATGGAAGAATCTGAAAATATAGAAACTATGTTTTCTAGATTCCAGATCCTTACAGCTGGTCTAAAGGTTCTGGACAAGGGATACTCTACATCAGATCATGTAAAGAAAATCATCAGAAGTCTACCTACCAGATGGAGACCAATGGTGACTGCCTTGAAGATGGCTAAAGATCTGAACAAAATCTCTTTAGAAGAACTCATCAGCTCACTGAGGAGCCATGAAATTGAGCTTGAGGAAGATGAACCTCAGAAGAAAGAAAAAGGTAAATCTGTTACTTTAAAATCTAATAAATCTGCTAAAGCTTTGCAGGTTATTGAAGAAAGATCTGAAGAATCTTCTTCTGAAGAAGAAGACGAATTATCCATGCTGTCCAGAAGGATCAACAGACTCTGGAAGCACAAGGGAAAGAAGTTCAACAACTTCAGAAAATCTGATCATAGAAAGGAATCTTCTGGGCACAGAAGATCTGGCAAGAAAGAAGTTGTATGCTATGAGTGCAAAGAACCTGGGAATTATAAGAATGATTGCCCCAAACTTCAAAGAGAAAAACCTAAGAAGAAGGTTGACAAAAAGAAGAAGGTTCTGATGGCAACATGGGATGACTCAGATGAATCTGAATCATCTTCTGAATCAGAAGAAGAATGTGCCAATGTTGCACTGATGGCCAGCATAGAAGATCAGGAGGAAGGAACCTCAGGATATGAATCAGATTCTGAATCTGACGATGACGCTGAAGAGGTAATGGCTAAACTTACTAAAGAAGAACTGATAAAAGTTTTATCAGAAGTTCTGAAAAGTTATAACAATATCAAACTCAAATACAAGAAGCTGAAAAGCAGTCTTGAATCTGAGATTGATCTTCTGAAGACGGAACTTGTTGAGCAAAAAGAAATTAATCTGAAAATCAAAAGTGACTTTGAAACAACTCAACAAGAATCTGAATCTGAGACTAAGTCATGTGAAAACATTTTAGAAAAATATGACTCTAGCTTTCAGAGATTCCTTACTAAGAGCATAGACAGAAGCAAGATGGCTTCAATGATCTATGGTGTTAGTGGGAATAACAGAAGAGGTATTGGATATGAATCTTCCTCTGGAAGTAATCCAAAATCTGTTGACAAACTTTTCATCAAGAAGACACCTCTGTACTCTCAATTTAAGTTTGGTCACTTAAATGACATTAAACACACAAGCTCTGAGAAGAATACTTATGTGTTTAAACCCAAGGTAAGTCAGAATAAACATTATGTTGAAAAACAGAAGTTTAGACAAACCTACAAACCAACTAACCCTAAAGGACCCAAGAAGATCTGGGTACCTAAGAACAAAATAATCCCTGTTGCAGATGTTCTTAGCAGCAAGATCCGGACGCCAATCATGGTACCTGGACTCTGGATGCTCACGACACGTGATAGGAGAAAGGTCTATGTTCCAAAGCCTGGAACTTAGATCTGGAGGTGACGTGAAGTTTGGAGGGAACCAGAAAGGCAAGATCATTGGATCTGGCACTATTGGAAATGGTAAACTTCCCTCTATAACTAATGTTTTACTTGTTGAAGGCCTAAAACATAACTTATTGCCCCTAAGTCAATTAAGTGAAAATGGTTATGATATTACCTTTAATCAAAAATGTTGTAAAGCTATATGTCAAAAGGATGGCTCTATCCTATTTAGTGGTAAGAGGAAAAACAACATTTATAAAATATATCTTTCAGAACTTAAAGTTCAAAATGTTAAATGCCTCTTGTCTGTTAATGAAGAGCAATGGGTCTGGCACAGAAGATTGGGCCATATTAATATGAGACGTATATCTCAGATTAATAAACTTAATCTTGTCAGAGGACTCCCTAATCTGAAGTTCACTTTAGATGCTCTTTGTGAAGCATGCCAAAAGGGGAAGTTTTCAAAAACATCTTTTAAGTCAAAAAATGTTGTTTCTACTTCCAAACCACTAGAACTACTTCATATTGATCTGTTTGGACCAGTGAAAACTGCATCCATCAGAGGCAAGAAGTATGGATTAGTCATTGTTGATGACTATAGTAGATGGACATGGGTAAAGTTCTTAAAACACAAGGATGAGTCACATTCTGTGTTCTTTGACTTCTGCAAGCAAGTCCAGATTGAAAAAGATTTCAAAATTATAAAAGTCAGAAGTGATCATGGGGGTGAATTTGAAAATAAATATTTTGAAAAATATTTTTCTGAAAATGGCATTGCTCATGATTTTTCCTGTCCTAGAACTCCACAACAAAATGGGGTTGTAGAGAGGAAAAACAGGACTCTGCAAGAAATGGCCAGAACCATGATCAATGAGACAAATCTGGCAAAACACTTTTGGGCAGAAGCAATCAACACAGCTTGTTACATTCAGAACAGAGTGTCTGTAAGACCTCTTCTGAAAAAGTCTCCATATGAACTGTGGAAGAACAGAAAGCCTAACATTTCATATTTTCATCCTTTTGGATGTACTTGTTATATACTTAACACTAAAGAAAATCTTAACAAGTTTGATTCCAAAGCACAGAAGTGTTTCATGCTTGGTTATTCTGAACGCTCTAAAGGCTACAGAGTATTCAATACTGAAACACAGATTGTGGAAGAATCTATTCATGTAAGATTTGATGATAAGCTTGGCTCTGAAAAGCCAAAGCAGTTTGAGAATTCTGCAGATAGAGAAGTGATTCTCACAGACTCTGAAGGATCAGAGGCAGAAAAGGCTAAAGAAAAGGAATCTGAAGCAACTCCAGATGCTATTCCCCTATCTTCTTAATTGGACAACTTACACATTTCTGAAAGATCAAATGTCAGAGGATCTTCTTCCAGAATCAAGGCATCTCACCCAGAAGATGTGATTATTGGAAAGAAAGATGATTCAATCAGGACAAGATCCTATCTCAGAACATCTGAATCTTCATTGTTTGGCTTAGTGTCAATAATTGAACCAACATCTGTGGATGAGGCTCTGAAAGATAATGAATGGATTATTGCCATGCAAGAAGAGCTAAATCAATTCACCAGAAATGAAGTTTGGGATCTGGTTCCTAGACCTAAAGGATTCAATGTTATTGGAACAAAATGGGTCTTCAGGAATAAGTTGAATGAAAAGGGAGAAGTTGAAAGGAATAAGGCAAGGCTGGTTGCTCAAGGATACAGTCAACAAGAAGGTATTGATTACACTGAGACATATGCTCCAGTGGCAAGGTTAGAATCTATACGCCTTCTTATTTCATTTGCTGCATAGAATAACATCACTCTGTATCAGATGGATGTTAAAAGTGCCTTTCTTAATGGTATTATAGAAGAGGAAGTATATGTCCACCAACCTCCTGGTTTTGAAAGTGAAAACTTTCCAGATCATGTTTTTAAACTAAAGAAATCTCTTTATGGCTTAAAACAAGCTCCCAGAGCTTGGTATGAGAGGTTGAGCAATTTCCTTCTGAAGAAAAATTTTATCAGAGGAAAAGTGGATACAACTTTATTCTGTAAAACTGTTAAGAAAGATTTGTTGATTTGTCAAATTTATGTAGATGATATTATTTTTGGATCAACAAATATTATGCTTGGAAAGGAGTTTGCTAAATGTATGCAGGCAGAGTTTGAAATGAGCATGATGGGAGAATTGAGATTCTTTTTGGGAATCCAAGTCAACCAGACTCCAGAGTGCACCTACATACATCAAACCAAATATGTTAGAGAGCTTCTGAAGAAGTTCAACATGGTTGATAGTAAAATGGCAAAGACTCCAATGCACCCTACAAGCACTCTAGGTAAGGAAGAGGTAAGTAAGAAGGTAGATCAGAAACTCTACAAAGGTATGATAGGATCTCTTCTATACTTGACTGCTTCTAGACCAGATATTCTGTTTAGTGTCTGCTTATGTGCAAAATTCCAATCAGATCCTAGAGAATCACACTTAACAGTTGTTAAGAGGATTCTAAGGTATCTGAAAGGTATTATTAACAAGGGTCTGTGTTACAGAAGATCTGATGAATTTCATTAGTTGGATTTTGTGATGCTGATTATGCTGTAGACAGAGTTGAACGTAAAAGCACTTCTGGAAGCTGTCAGTTTCTTGGAAGTCATCTGATCTCATGGTACAGCAAGAAGCAACCCACTATTGCACTATCAACTACAGAGGCAGAATACATTGTTGCTGTTGGATGTTGTACGCAGATGCTCTGGATGAAGAGTCAGTTAGAAGATTATCAGATCTATGAGAGTAATCTTTCTATCTTCTGTGATAATACTTCTGCTATATGTTTGTCAAAAAATCCAATCTTGCATTCTAAGGCTAAACATATAGAAATTAAACATCACTTCATCAGAGACTATGTTCAGAAGGGTGTAATCAATCTAGCCTTTGTTGATACAGATCATCAATGGGCTGATATTTTCACAAAACCCCTTGCTGAAGATAGATTTAAGTTCATTCTGAAAAATATTTGTATGGATTTTTGTCCAGAGTAATATTTATCAGAGGCAACTTATCAGATGCAAAATGTTTAATGATCTAAAGTATTTCATCTGACTAATTGTTCTTTTATCTTTAATTTATTTATTTGTGTGAAACTCTGAACTAACAAACTCAGAAGATCTGAAAGTTGGAAACGTTTCATTTCTTGAGAGACATCAGATGCACATACAAAGCAAACACGTGTCACTCAGTATCTGAAATGATGGAGTGCTCAACTGAATTGACGTTTGAGGTATTGCTTTGAAAATCTCACTTTTCTTGGATTTCCCCCCAGTTGTCATAATTTTAATGTGAAATGATTACTTTCATTAAATGCTGAACAAACATGCGTATATGTCTTTTGATATGCCCAATGCTTGATTTTTAGTTGTCTATAAATACCACCTATCACACTATTTTCACATTTTTCACACTCACTACACCTATGCGTTTCTGTTCTCTCTTCAACCTCTACAAAAACCCTGAACCCAAATCAAGATCTTCTTCTTCATCAATGGCTTCTACATCAAATGCTGCTGAAATCTCCAACAAAACTATAATGTACAAGAAACCAGACCGCACCCTATTTACTCCAGTAGTAGATCTTGAGGTTCTGTGTGAGAGCTTCGTTGATCTTGAATCATTAAAGGAAAATGGGTTTGACCTAACAACTGCCATTAAAGCTCAAGGCTGGGAGAAGTACTTTGAGAGATTGATGGGTCCTATGTACCCAACTCTTGTAAAGGAATTCTGGATTCATGCTAGCGCTGGTCCTAAGTTTATTCACTTATCTGTCCTTGGGAAGGAGATAGTGATTACTGAGAAACTGATCAGGCAACTATTCAGTTATACAAAATCTGATGGAGTTTCAAACCTTTCCTCTTCACGTATTGATATGGCTAAGGTATATGAAGAAATCACTGTAGCTGGGACACCAACAAGTAAGGTTAAAGATCTGAAACCTATCTATAGGATCTGGGCAAAGATATTTATGAGTACAATCTTTCATAGAAAGTCATCCAACTCACCAGACTATGTGAGTTCAGAACATCTGTATTTCATGTACTGCATCAGCCAGAATGTTAAGGTGGATCTGGCCTATCTGATCTTCAGTCATCTTCTAACTCATGTCAAAGAGACTAGAGAAGAGATCAGAGCTAAAGCTGGGAAAGTTAGAACTTGGATACCTCTGGGAAGACTGATTTCAGACATCCTTGTTGAAAACAAGCTGGTAAAGCATCTAACAGATGCAAAGATAACAGAGGATCTGTCATACATCATTGGATCTGAGATAAATGGACTCAATCTGAAAAGGATGAAAATCATTTCAGAGCTGAATGGAAAACTAAGGAAGATAAACTCTGAGGAGGTCAATGGCAGAAGGATACCCTTAGAAGACTTTCCAATGTTCAGTGCAGATGAACCAAAGGATATTGTCTGGACTTACATTGCAGAGTTTCTGAAGGAAGGAATTCCTCTACCTGCTAATCTTGTTCAGAAACAAGGAGAAGAAATGCCCAATCTGATGAAGGAAAGGCGTAGTAAGAGGAAAGCTGAAGAAGGATCGGTTTAGAAGAAAAGGAAAGTATCTGAAGTTCCAAGGAAGAAGAAGAAAGGAGCAAAGAAAGCCAGAATCAGTTCTAGAGATGCCACTCTGGAAGAGATTAGAGACATTATTCATCAGGTATTAACATATGATCCTACACCTGCTGTTCATTCACCCCTTTCATCACCACAACTCTCTCCAAACCTTAGACAAAGAACTTCAAAACCCAAACAATCTGCAAATCTTTCATCTGAACCACCCTCATCTGAACCAGTACATTCACAACCATTTTCTGTACCAATTCCCTCTGAACCCCAACCTCATATTATATCTGAACCCCCTCAAACAATTCAAACAGAAATTCCACAACCTCAAACACTTCAATCAAAAATTCCACAAACTCAATCAATTCAACCTGAAATTCCACAAACAGAAACAATTCAACCAGAAATTCCTCAAACAGAAATTCCACAACCAGCAATGTCACAACCAGATAATCCCCAGTTAGAGATTCTCCAACCAGAAATAATCATCTCAGAACCAGACCAACCAGAGACTGTTCAAACTGAACACTCTGAACAACCAATTCCATCAGAAGATCCAAATCTTTCTGACAATATTCTGGATATAGAACCCCTCAATCAATCAATTATAATTTCTTCAACATCTGTTCACTCAGATGAATCTTCTGATTGTGAATCATCTGATTCATCTGATTTTGAACCAGAGTCACTCAAACAAGCACGTTCTGAAAGTGCTATGAAGGAACATCTTAACATTTCCATGTTTCATACTCCACCAAACTCTCCACCTCAACCACAACCATCTGAAACACAACCATCTGAAATTCAACCATCTGAAACTCAAACATCTGAAACCCAAACCATCCCTCAACCATCTGAAACCAATCCATCTGAAACACAAACCATTCCTCAACCATCTGAACTCCCTCAATCTGACATCCAAACATCTCAACCAACATCACCTGAACCACGATCATCTGAACCTACACCATTTGAACCTACTCCTGTTAACACTCCTAATCCTAATCCCTCTGAACAGTCAGATCTAGGATCATGTGTTAATGCTATGTTTGAAATTTTCAAAAAGGAGATAGATTCTAAATATACTCGTGTTAAGGATGTGTGCATGTCAAGTTTGGATCCAACTATTTCAAATGCTGCTTGGAAGCGTTTCATCTGGATGTTCAACAAAGCTGCCTTAAAAGTTAGAGCTAAATGCTCTAAGCTTGCTAAGACTAAGTTTGTAGAATTAATCAAGGTAACTCTGATGAACATGCCTCCTCCTCCTCCTGTGTTACTTCTGGAAGCTGCTCCTCCAGAGGCTCCTGAATCTGAAATGGTTGAACAAGCTTCTGAAGAGAACCCTGCTGCTCCTTCTTCATCTGTGGTCACAGAGCTTGTGAATGATGTTAAGGAAATAAAATATTGGATGATCAAGCAAGAGAAGACAACTGATGAGATCAAGACCTGGATGTCTAAGCAAGAAGAGTCAACTGCCAAAATGACAGAGCTTCTGACCCTTATTGCCTCACACCAGACTTAGTTTTATTTGTCGTTTTTGCACATGTTATTGCTTTTGTTGTTTTCTTATTATTGTGTTATGCGTTTTGGCATCTGCCTGTTTGACTATGAACTTTGGTATGTTTTATTGCATGTTGATGTTTTTGCTTCTATATGCTTCTTTTCTTCTGTATCTTTATGTCTTTAAAAATATTTTTGATTATGACAAAAAGGGGGAGAAAAAGAGAATCTGATTGTTCTAACTATAAGCAATTACTAAAACTGAAATTCAGACATTTTATTAACTTACTTTGAATTTAAGTCTTTCAGTTTAAATTGATATATCTGACATAATTCATTGAAGTTACCCTGAGACTCTCCCAACCAGAACCTGATCTTTAAAGCAAATATGAGTATTCAATCAATTCTGATAGCTTACTCTGATACCTTTACTCTGAAAGATAATTCAAGCAAGATGATAACCAGGCGCTCTGACTGAAGAAAGTCTTAATTATCTGGTATCAACATTTGACTCTGAAAGTCAAACCTCTTGCATCAGGCTCTGAATCTGAAATATACTTAATCAAAAAGGGAAGTGTTTTCTTCTATTAGAGTATTTATTTCAGGGGGAGATTGTTAATCTCAGGGGGAGTTATAATTCATATCTTTTTATTGAACAAAATTCCTCATGTTTTGTCATCATCAAAAAGGGGGAGATTGTAAGAACACAGATTGTTTCTTAGTTATATCTCTATGTTTTGATGATAACACTTATGAATTTTGTATTCAAGAATTATATACTCTAAATTTGTTCTAGACTGTTTGCTACAGGTACTAAAGAAAATATTCTTAAAAGAGCAAATTTGGATCTGAACAATGATATTATGAAAGGCTTCAAAGGTTCAAGAGCATCTTAAATGAAGATCTGAACGCTGCTCCTAGAAGAATCTGAGTACTGTCTACTGAAGATTCTGAAGCAGAAGCCTCTAAAGAATAGAAGACTCTGAGAGTTCAGAAGCTTAGTCATCAGAAGACTCTGAAGATATTGCGCTGCATAAGTATTGAGAATCTGATATAGAAGACTCTGCTCTGACAGAATTACACGCTCAAGCACACAAGCTGCTTATACTTTGATTCAGCACAATCTGAAGAACATCCCAAGACTCTGAAGATCCAGAAGATCTCTACTCTGGAGATTCTGAAGATCCAGACTCTAATGTTGACAATTGAACTTACTTAGTGAAGAAGATTTGAATATGTACGTTGGCATATCTCAATAGCTCTTTCCTATTTTATGCTAGACACAAGAACACAGACAAAAAGGTTTTATTTGTGCATTCCATTCTAAGGAAAGTTTCTGCAAAGTAAAAGACAAAAGGCATCAGGCTTTTTCAGCACAGCCTCCAATGTAAAAACAAAAAGGCTCCAGGCTTTTCAGCACAACCTTCAACGTTGAGAAGACTTCATGGATCTAAGTGCCTATATAAAGAAGTCCACTCCATCTTCTTCAAAAATGAACCACTTGCAAAAATCACTCTTAAAAGCAAATCTCTCAAAGCTCTTATATTTTATTTTGCTATAACATTGTTCTTAACTTAAGAGAAATATCACAGTTGTGATAATAGCTTCTTAGAAGCATTCTTACTCTTGTAATAGTTTTACATTGATTGTAAAAGGTTTTCCTTAAGAGGATCCAGTTGGGATCAGTAGCTCTTGAGAAGACTAAGAACAGTTGTTCTTAGGTGTTACTATTGTAATCTGTTTGATTAAATAGTGGATTAAGTCCTTGACTGAGAAAGGCAAATCACTCTTGAGAGGGTGGACTGGAGTAGTTGAGTTCAACGAACCAGGATAAAAATAACTGTGTTTAAATCTTTGATTATTTGTCATACTTATTCAACCCCCCCCCCCCTTCTAAGTAATTTTCTCACCTTCAATGCTTGTACATCATCTGCAGGATTTTATCCAAAAGCATACAATAAACAATTATGGGTATTCAGTCTTCGTAATCCTCCCTCCAATCTTTGCTAAAACAACAGTGATAAAGTTAAGTGAGCAAGAAGTATATGTGTTTGTGCTTTGCAATAAATGATAAAAATAAGCGAATGCAACATGGTTAATTCAAAAAATGCATAATCACTTCATTAATATTACCATTCAAAACAAAAAAGTTTAAAAATAAGTAGCAATTAACAAGAAAGAAACTAAAAATGCAAATGATAAAAGGTGTCTAAGGACTAAAAATGTTGAGGATGTCTGCTGGTCTGGACCACTGGCTTTTTAGGAGATGACCCTTAAAGTCTTCGAGCTTAAACAGCTGAGAGGTTGACATGCACAACCAAATTTCCTTCTGGAAAGGATATGTACCCTTTATCAATTAACTTTTGTACTTTGGCTTGGAAGACTTTGCAATCTTAGGTTGAGTGCCCCATGGATCCTCCATGATATCCATACCGCACATGGGGATTATACCCAAGAGGGTAAGGTTCTGGCACAGGCTTCAGAGACTTGGGCTCCACCAATTAGTTTTGAGTCAGATGTGGCAGAAGTTGACTGTACGACATAGGAGCTGGATGAAGAAGAGCATTCCTTCTTTCTAAATTGTTGCAAGGCCTATTCTGATTTTGGCACTGATTCTGATGACCTAAGCCATGGGCTCATCGAGTTACATGAGGAGAGATGTAAGGTTTCTGATATGGTGCCCTAGGCACAGTTGTCTGTCCATAAGGATAACATGACACTAGAAATAATGGTTGATGGGAAGATGAATAACCAAAATATTTCACTGATTCACCTTGAGAATACTCAACACCTGCCATGACTGCATTCATTACATCCTCTTCTTCCCTTTGGGAGTTATTAAGGGATTCAGTTTCACTGGCCTAACTGCTCGAGACATCCTGAATTTTTCCACTCTTTAGATCGCTCTCACTGTGTTCTCCTGCTATTACCAGGTCAGAGAAGTTTGATGTAATTCCAACCATCCTTTCAAAGTACAGGTTCTGCAAGGAGTCCATGAACATGTTTTCTAACTCTTGGTTTGGAAGTAGTGGTTGCACTCTGGAAGCTAATTCTCTCCATCTCTTAGCATACCCCTTGAAGGATTTGTTGTTCTCTTGAGACAAGCTTTGCAACTGCATGCGGCTGAGAGCCATGTCAAGATTGTATTCATACTGCTTCAAAAAAGCTTTAGCTAAGTCCAAGCATGATCAAATGCAACCACTCTCTAACTTCATGTACCAACTCAAAGATGCCCCACTTAAACTATCCTGAAAACAGTGGATCATTAGCTTATCGTTTTGCACAAATGAGGTCATTCTTTTGCAAAACATCACCATATGTTGTCTCGGGAAGCTATCCCCCTTATACTTCTCAAACCTTGGTGCTTTGAAATTTGGAGGTAATACTAGGCCATGTACCAGACACATGTTCGAAGCATCGAGACCAAAAGTATCCCGAACTTTCAAGGCTTTGAGTTTCTCATCCAACACACGAAATCTTTCAGCGAACTCAAGAGCTCTCGGGTCCTTAGTTTTCATCACCGGGACCTTTCTTTTGGAATTTGACATAAAGAAAGCAACACCATGATAATTTGTAGCATCAGGAGAAGAGGAACGTCCACTTTAGACAACAAACTGTCCACTTAAATCCTAATTCTCAACAGAGAGCTGCACAAGTTGAGCTTGAGTAAGGTTGTTCACTTGTGGAGGAACTTCATCAGGTAGAAAACCATACAGGAGGTTAGCCTTCATAGTAAAACCTGGTAGGGGTCAACATTCTTGAGGTTGTTCCCTGACATAGCTACCAACAACTTCCAACTTGACTTTACCTCTTGACATTGCTTGATCCTGCTTCAAACACTTTGTCGTCTTTCAACAGTCACCACTTGTTCAGAACGAGCACCAGGGAATCAACTAGCTGGTCAAGGACAAAGGCGGAACGAGAGTTTTGGCTGGCAATGATATGCAAAATGATGCAGAGATGTTTATGCTATGCAATGCAAAAGACATGGGATCAAAGCCTCCATAAATTTTGAGTAACTGTCGTGATACTGACTGAATAAGTCCAGAATTCCACTCTGACAAGAAATCCAGAATAACAACATATTAAGATGAGTAAAAAACCAGAATACCCAAGGTTAAAGGTCTACACTGACAAGAAAACCAGAAAATCGGGGGTGTTGAAAGTCAAGGTTTCTTGCAAAAACCCATCCCCTCTCGCAAGTGGGTTCTAGTCTTAGACAACATGGCAATCCTAGCAGGTTATCAGTATCACGGACTCTTAGGTCGAGAAACGATGATACGTTCACCATTTCTGGTTTGGCATCATCATCAATCAAGGAGGCCTCAACCGATTTTCCAATGAACGGTATCCAAAGTCATAAGTTCTTTAAGTCAACACCCTATCTTATGCACCAGATGTACAGGATAGAGTATCTCCAAAGAAAACCTCGTCTGGACGTGAATTTTGTGCGAACTTTACATAGTCAGACGCCATGCAAGTCCCACTACTCTCCACTCTAATCCTAAGTGTATACTCAAACCTGAGTAGTGGGCTTACCTCTCATGGAACAAACCCACCCAACAGCACAGCAGCAGCAACGCAAGATGATAACAATAGTCAAAAGCAACAATAAAATGCAATAATATACAACAATAATGTACATAAAAGAAAATAATTATACAAAAGTAAACACCCAATGAAACAAAATAGACAAGCACTAGGATTGACTTGCATAGGGAACTAGAGTCCCCAACAGAGTCGCCAGCTGTCGCAACTATGAAAATATGCTCATCCTCCTCCTTTCTCAGTCCATTAACATGCCTATTCTTGCAATCCGTGTTGTTGGGTATAAGAACAAGGTGATTTGTATGGTGTTAATGTTGTGTTTTGGTAAGTCTCCGGCGGTACGAAGTGTGGCTGCGGTTAAAAATCTTAAGTTTAGTTTATAATGATTGTTGGAAGTTATGAAATGGAAGGTTTGAGCTTGAATGTTTGGTTGGTATATGAAAGTTTAGAAATTGTTTGAAGTTGTTGTGGTGATGGTAATATGGAAGAAAATTAATATGAGGTTGGAAAAAGATGTGAAAGATGAGTTTAAAAAGCGATTTTGTGTGTTATGAGAAAATGATTAGTCACATGCTGTTTGGAAATATGGAAGAGAAAGAGGAATTGTATTGTTTGATGATGGATACAAAATGAAGAAGGAAGAGTGATGCTTAGAAATACGGTGGTAGAAGTTCAAGGGTTTTAATGGGTGGTCTATGGAGAGAGATGAATAGTTTGACCTTTTTTTAGGTTTTGATCATTTGAGTGGGAATAAAAGGGACAAGTGTAGCGGTTAGGCCTTTTGAATTAGTGTCACATTACTGCACTCATGCATAAATACTCATGAAGTAGGTTTTGGCTAGTTATTTTTTGACATGGGCTTGGAAAAAATGATGATGGGCTTTGGATTTAAAACAATGGATAATTGGAAATTTGGATTTGAAAAATAGAAAATGGTTTAGTTATAGAAAAATGTAAATTGGATTTTAGAATATGGATATTGGATTTTTTGTAGAAAAATGGTCTATGGAAAGGTTATGGAAAAAAATGGGTTTAAGATTAAAAAAAAATGGACAGAAAATGGTAAATGGATATAAATGGATTATGAATGAAAATAGAAATGGAAATGAATAATGGCTAAAGATGGATATCTAAACTATAAAATATGGATAATTTCAAATGAATGGAAATTGGATTAAAATGGATATTGAGATGTAAATGGATTATGAATGCACTATTGGACATGAACTAGACTTGGTTTTGAAATATGGGTAAAATGTGGATTTAGAAGAATTAGTCAAATGGATAAAATTGGAAATGAATAACAAGTTTAGAATAAAAATGGATAAATGAATTAAAACTTGGATAGAAAATGGTTTTGGACATCTGCACTTGATGAACCTGAATAATCCTCCACTAGTACCTTCCACCAACACACCTTGACTGAATTTAATTCGAAAACCACACTTGAAACTCTTCTAACAACCTCTGATAAAAATGAAGGAATCTACTTCTAAATCACTGAACAACTTGCAATTGAAGCAACAACCCTCTGAATTAAACATCTTCTAAACTTCTGACCAAATAAATTGTTAATTACTTTAAATTTGTCTGAAAGAATCTCTGGGAAAATAAATCCATAGAGGAGCATAATATGAACTGATGGAAAAATACACATTTCCTGAGAAATAGCCATTGATGCAAGTAAATTGAAGTAGAAGCAAGCTCTTGTTGGTTTGACCATGATTATGTCAAACTTCCTTCTGATGTTAATCATAAATGAATAACCACACACCTGACTTATAGCTATACCATTGTCCCTGATAACCCCTAATCTCGAGTCGGTTGAATATAAGTTCACCAACAAACTTGAACCAATAAAGTTATGAAACCTTAGGCCCTTGAGGCCTGACAACTTCTGAAGAAAGTAAGCTCGATACTTGATGATATTTGAGGTGAAATTACAACAAAAAGAATTCAAACCTCTGCCAAACTTGAATGAAAGTATCTCAAGGCAAATAGGAAACTTAGACTCGGAGAAACTCCTGATCCCATGTCCTAGAAGACCAATGCAAAGTATGATTATGAAATATTATCCAATGATGATGCAAATGAACACGAAGCAAAAGCCAATTAAGGTTAGAAAAAAGGAGAGAAAATTTTGGGGTGCTACACTCTTTATTTGAGAAAGTCAGTGTTATTGGAAAATCTGGCTAGTAAGGGAGGCTTTCGAGGATTTCATTTAATCACTTGATGGGTGAAGCCCAGAGGTTTGTTGAAGCTAGTAGTTGGACCACTTTTAAGGATATTCTGGCTCTCTTCATTTATGGGATTATTTTATTCCCCAATGTGACAGATTTTATTGAAATAAATGTTGCTCACATCTTTATAATGAAGAATCCGGTGCCAACTATACTCGGTGATCTGTACCATTCTATACTCTACAAGAATGAAGAGGGGAGGGGAAGACTTGTTCTTTATTGTGCACCACGCCTTTACAAGTGGTTCATGAATCATCCCCCTCGCTCTGGTGCTTTTTTGAACACCAAAGAATAATCAGGATGGTCTAAAAGGTTGATGGGGTGGAATCCTGAGAATATTGTTTGGTTTTGTAACACCCTTACAAACCCCACGGAAAAATAAGCATTATCAGAGTAAAATTAACATGCATTCGCAAAGGGCGTCACACATTCACTTCCAATTACTAAAACCATATGTCATGCTCAATAACACTGAAATAAATAATCATACTTTAAAAAATTTCATTTGCATGCAGCAGCGGATTCATTATATCACAATTTTTCATAAAATAAATATTTGTGTTTATCACGTAAATTAACATCACTCAGGCACTGAGGCCAACAACACAATATACGTCTAAAACGTGACCTAAACGATCCCAGTGTTACATGACCAGAGCATGACTCGAGCCAATACAATTAAATCACTAAACAGCTACGCCAATAATGACCTCGCAACTACGAGCAGTACTACTCCTTGATACCTGCACGATGTCATGTAGGACATCATTTCAGCAGAAGGGTGAGAAACATTATCATAATAACAATGCATATAATCATATATAAATGCACAATTACAGAATACATATATTGCACATTTTCTCACCACAATTCATTATAATCATCATATACATCGCAACACGTGTATATACAAAGATAGATAATCACTCAAGCATTTTTCATGATGCACACCTTCATACAACATTCACCTATACTATATGACTCATATAAACTCATCAACTCGCAGTTATACATTTACAAACACATATGCATACTTCCATACAATAATCATGTATTCACAATGCTCATTTACACAAGTCATACACATATGCATATTTTCCCCATTCTCACTATACTTCATCATATACTTCATAAAGCATATATATACATAAACGAATATGGACAATCATCAAACATACCCATAATTCTCATCTTTCCACATAAGCAAACACATATGCATATTTTCACACAATCAATCACATATTCATGCCATAAGACTCAATGCAACTCAATGTAACTCATGCCATGTGGTACCAACACTTGTTATCATTTTTCGGTTTTTACACTTAAACTGGGTCCACCCTTCCAGACTGATAACAACAAAAGCCCATTCCCTAAGCTTTCAAACCCACCCTTTTAGGTTTGGGACAAGTCACTAGTCTCCACGAAACTAGCAAACATTGCCTCTTGAGTAAATGATGCATATGCAATCAATCAACAAAATGCACTTAAGACCGTTCACGCGTCTTAATCCTATGCATTCAAATAATTCATCACTTCAAGAATTATAACATGATTGCACACACAACATATTCATATTATCAAGTATTCCCAATTCAATACTATCACCATATTACCAAGCAATGCATACATATTCTCGATATGTTCTCATGCATTGTCCATATACAATCACAAACAATGCACACATATTCACAATGTTCCCATGCATTCCAATTATCGTGCCAAACGGCAATAACCCAATCACAAATCATCACGCATTCTTATTCATATTAACAATGTATTATATATCGCCCAAGGCTACATTTCCACAATCAATTCATTATCTAGGATTCATGCCATAAGGCTACCCACAATATAACATATCACAACAATAATCATCGCCTAGTGCGATAGGGTTAATCATATACGAATCGGAAACCGACCTCAGATGGAACACACAAGAAAATCACATCCTGTCATGCTCGCCACCTTGCTCGCTAAGCGATCCCCTAGCGAGTGGTCGCTACCTGTTCGCTTAGCGAACAAGCTCGCGAAGGCAAATAGAAGCTACTGACTTGATTCGCTAGCCCACTCGCCACAGCGAATGCCTAGCGAATGCTTGCTACCCCCTTCGCTACCACCGAAGAACACCCAAAACCATTGTGCCCAAGTCTGGGACCGTTCGCTACTGGCTCGCCACAGCGAATACCTAGCGAATGCTCACGACCTGCTCGCCTAGAGAACATGCTAGCGAGGGTCTGCGAACTCAAAAATCCCCACTGTCCAAAACTACGAAACTCATCGAAATCCAACCGATTTAATCCCAACTCGTCTCAGTAGCCTTAGCCCAAATACCCTCGACTAAACTCTACCACTTGTCCTCATTTTTAACCGTTGAAACTCGGTTTCTACCTATTAAACTCATTTGTGCCCTAGAATGGAAGATGAGGGGAAACAACCACACAAATCCAAACAATCCATACATAATCACATACATTGG
This sequence comes from Lathyrus sativus, assembly GCA_963859935.3. Classification (NCBI taxonomy): domain Eukaryota; kingdom Viridiplantae; phylum Streptophyta; class Magnoliopsida; order Fabales; family Fabaceae; genus Lathyrus; species Lathyrus sativus. Next base: position 49,178,565 of record OZ012736.1, on the reverse strand, counting down.
TAAGATAAAAATATTTCACACCCTTACCTCGATTAATCGGAAGCTAGAAGTCGTTCTTGAGCTTTCCAAGCTTTCCCTTCTTTTTCCTTCTACTTTCTCTTCTTCCTCCACTTTTCTTTCATGTTTTCTATTTCACATTGTCCTCCCACTCTCCCTTAAATACCCTTCCCTTCTATGTCTCTCCAATACATTCCTTCTCTCAAAATATATCATCTCATCCTTAATTAGAGAATATCTAGTAAGTCCAGATTATTCCCCCAAATAGAATAAATTAGTTAAATCCAATAATTCACTCAAATCATACAAACCAATTAACTAGTACCATTAATCAATTATTGAAAATTGGGTTGTTACAGGTTTGATCAAAGATTACTTGGTACAGAGGTTGTTTACAGTTGTGGGGGATTCCCGAATGTACCTATAGTAGGGAGGAAATATGGTATCAACTATAACTTATCCCTTGCTCTTAGACACTTTGGGTACACTTTGAGAGAGCCACCAAAGGATCAAGAATTGAAGAGTCTTTGTTTTTCCATGAGGTAGATGATTAGGAGTTACTAAGGAAGGTTGTGGGCGCTTGGAGGAATATTCATAGAAAGGGGAAAACTTTCTTAGGAAAGAGCAACTGTAGAGCCTATTCTCCTTACTTGGATTGGATCAAGAAAAGGGTTGAAGCTATGTATTTTCCTTTCTCTATAGAGGCTCCTTTGTATCTGTTGATGATTGAGCAACTTACTTCTGTGGGTATTGAGAAGTACAACATGCTTTGGGCTGAGAAAGAAGAGCTCTGCAAGGAGAAAGAAGAATTGAAGAGTGGAGTCTACCAGATTAAGCATTCAAAGGGTGAGTTAGCACCTGAAGCAAAGGTAAAGACGAAATTACTTGCCGAGAAAGAATATATGTTGTAGGCAAAAACTAAGAGTAGAGAAAGAATTGGTAAAGATCTAAAGAGTGCTAGCAATCTCTTCAAACAGAAGAAGAAATAATTAGACAAAGCTTATCTTGAGATCTCCAAGTTCAACAAACAGTGGAAAGCTACTTTAATATCCCATAAGAAGAAAGAAGATGAGCTCGAAGTCCATGCTGAAGAGTTGAAGAAGCAACTTGAAGATAAAGAGGGGAAGCTCAGAGAGGAACTTTTCCAAAGGATCAGAAGTGATCAACAGCTCAAGGAACATCAACTTTAGTTAAAAGATGCCTTAGCAGCAATGGATGAGCTCAAGGTTCAGGAAGAACTAAAGAAACCTAGAGTTGAAGATGCTTTTGGAGAAGATGATTTTTGGGAGCAGCATTGTCGTTACCAGAATGGGGTCATTCATAGACGAGATATCCTTATTCAAGAGCTGATCCAAAGGTTGAGACATCCTGACACTAAGAATCTTTTCAAGGAGATCCAATATTGGAGCAAAGAGAACTGTGGCTGGGGAGGACTGACTCTAGTGAAGATGGAAGATATGCCTTAATGTTGCTTTTCCTTTTATTCGGATCACCATCAAACTTGTTGATTGGGATCAGTGGTTGTGAATTTGGATTTGCCTCCTTTGTATGAGCACTTATTTTATGACTCTTTATTGACTTTCCAGCTATGATATGAGTTATTTTTCTAGTGATTTATCTTTCTCTTGTGTTTTCTCGCTTTTAAAACTTGAACCAAGGTGCAGATTACCCTAGGAATAATTAAACTTGGCATTTGCATACATTCATGCATCTCCATAATCATACCATTGCATAACAGGTATTCGTGATTGTCCTTCTTATCTTGAACTGGTTTTCTTAGAAGGATTGTGAATTCGGGTGTTCATATATATTCTACTAGAGGAAATCATAAGAGAGTTATGAATCAGATTCAAGCTGAGTTGCTCAAAGTTAGAACTCGCATGAACTACTTCGTGGAGTTGATGCAGACCATGGTGCAAGGCCAAGAGGAATTGAGGGTGCTGGTTCAGCCCGCTATTTTCACTTTCGGCAGAGATGTTGGTGGTTTTAATCCTCCCAACGGAGGTGTTGGTGGTGCTAAACCGCCTAGCGGAGGTGCTGCAGGTGTGGTTCATACTCCCCATCTGGAAGTTGACCAACAACATGATGTATTCTCTATGAATGATGTAGAATTTGGTCTCCCTACCAAAGCTGAGAAGAAATTTTGGTTGTTAGAAAACAAAATGAAGGCTTATGAGAGTTAGAATACCTTGGGTATAGACATGGTTGATCTGGGCTTGGTGCCAGGCATGAAGATCACTCCGAAGTTTAAGGTTCCCAATTTTGACAAGTATAGAGGGAAGACTTGTCCAAATACCCACATCAGAGCTTACTATCGAAAAATGTCTGCCTACTCTAAGGATGAGAAGTTACTCATGCACTTCTTCCAAGATAGCCTAACTGGAGCATCTTAGAGTGGTATATGGGACTTGAAAGGACATATATCAGAAGCTGGAGAGAACTGGCCGAGGATTTTGTCAAACACTGTTAGTACAACACCAATATGGCTCTAAATCGGACACAGTTGCAAGGTCTTACTTAGAAGGCTAATGAGAGTTTCAAGGAATACACCCAGAGGTGGCACGAGCTAACTGCTAGAGTTTAACCTCCAATGATAGAGAGAGAGAACTAGTAGACATGTTCGTGAGTACACTCCAAGGGTCGTACTATGACAAGTCGGTAGGATGTACTTATGTGGGGTTCTCGGATTTTGTAATGGTTGGTGAGCGGGTTGAAAGTGGAATTAAGATGGGCAAGATTTAGAATGTTGGTTCCTCATTTGGAGGAGAGAAGAAATCATAGGTGGGTTCCTCAAAGAAGAGAGAGGGGGAAACTAATGCTATATTATCTTATAAAAGCAAAGGTAGAGTGGGTCAGAGCTTTCTGCAAGAGGTAGCTCATGTAGCCATTTCGGCTGCACCACAACAACAACCATATGCTCCTAGACAGTATCAGAGAAGCTAGAATATGACTGATAGGCCTTTTGATTATCCTCATTGTCGCAACTACAAAAAACACCCGACAGAAAAACAGAAGAGTCGCCACTGAACGTTATTTATCCCAAAGAGAGGGAAAGGAAACGATCGAAGAAAACTTGAAGAACGGGAAAAGACAAGGTCATTGCAACCAAATCTTGGGTTTGGGAGTCGGTTACGTAAGGGGAAAGTATTAGCACCCCTCACGTCCGTTGTACTCAACGGGATCCACGCTTGTTGTCTAATCAAAGGGTGCATTTATCTATAAGCTATTTATAAACAGAAACGAGAACAAAAGAAAAAGAAAGAGACTCGATAGGACATTACCGCCCTATACCTACATATTCCCTTGTGCAAAGGGAAAGTCAGAGTCAACGTAGTTCAGAAAACTATGAGTGATAGGGGAAGGTTGCCCGCAAAGACATCGTCATCTTGTACCTACGTATCCTCATCTGGTATGAGAAATCAGAGCAAATGTAGTTCGGGAAACTATGAAACCACAGGTTGGTTAAGTGTTTTTTTATGAGCGACATTAAGTTCCAATTTCAGCAGTTAGGGACATTGCTTGTTTATAGTAGAACAGAAAGTAACATACTCTTTTCTGAAAATGATTTTGAAATACAAATCCTGAAGGATAAAAAGGTTTGATTCGGTTTGTGAGTTTTAGTGAAGTGAATTAGTTTTTTTGAGATTCGCGTTGCACTAAAGACTATGACATAGGAGCGAATGCGTCGCATATCGCCCAAAGGGCATACACTAAACACTCTAGACAAGTGAGGAGAAACCCTCCACTCATCATTTTCCATGTGCTTAAGGCTCGTAGCCTACAATGTTCATCATATTTATTATATGAGTTAGAATGTGTTTTGAGATGAGAAGAGAGACGCACTGAAGGTCTTACGGAAACTCGACCCCAACGTTTTCATGCAAAGTGGTCCTAAAGTTGGGATGTGAAAGGAGATTCTATCCTAATGTTAGCATGCAAAATATGGACCTAAGGTTAAGGTTAAAAGGGACTAGCCTACTTGTTATCATACTTGGATTGCAATCCTAATGTCTATCCTACTCCAAATTTAATCGAAAATTAAATTGGAATGAGAACCCTAAGGGTACATGCAAAGGCAAGGCAAAGAGCAAGGAATAAAGGTAAAGACAACAGCTACAACAACGCCTCTTGCATAAAATAGCAGTATAATCCAGCACACAAGCAAGACAGGATATAACAGCACATGTTTCATCATAAAAGAAGGTGTAAAAAGCAGGCAGCAAGCAAGCAAGGCAAAGACATCATGAAAAGTTCAAAACAACCACAACCGTGGAAAGTAGGGCAGCAAGTATGCTTGAATGCACTTAAACAAGAGTTTTCACTGATCATGAATAGATATCATGCAAGTATGAACATGCTTCAACAATCAAACATAATTGATCAACAACATTGCATTAACAAGAATCAATAAGATTAACATGCTTTTCAATTCAAATCAAACGATCGAATGATCAAGCGAACATGCAATAAAAGGAAACGGAAGCAAAACCAAACGTGCATCACAAATCCAACAAGATAATCAATTCTGATAACCAATTAACATGATATAAGCAAAGTGTAGATGTTTTTTATTGGCTGCATTTTATGGTAAAACATTATTGTGTGTGTAGATGTCATGATTGATGTCATGACATGCTTGTGGTGTGTTCTGCAGGGTAAGTTTGGTTAGCTAGAGCAAAGTGTATTGGATGTCATACTGAATGTCATGACATCAGGCAGCTGACATCAAGGATGCGTGTTTTATTTTCTGGTATAATGCATGAGTGAGCTCAGGCTAGAATTCAGGAAGCATTTTAGGGATCCTAGTTATCTTAGGCGAAATGCTAGGCAAGGCTGAGGATAAGGTAAAATACCTATGACCTAATTGACAGAACCCTGATTTATGAAAAGAGGTTTAACGTGGTTAAACCTAATTGTTGCACTAAGGCCCAAGGAACTCACGTTGCCTATAAATACAGAAGTGGCAATCCTGATTGTGGACTGAGACTTAGAGATTGTGAGTGAAGAATTCAGTCTGTGTACTGTGATCTTCACGTGTGTGTTTGTGTCTTAGGATTTCTTGTGAGCCAAGCAATTATCTCCTGGATGATTTCATTGGACTAATGTGTTTTGAGTTGTACTATGATTGTGTCACTCTAATCTTTTAAGCACGGGTGTTATGTCTCTTGATTGAAGCTTTGAAGAAAGGTCAAGATTTGTTTGAAGTGTGTCATCATTTTAATCTATAACTTAACTGGTTGATATCAGTACTGTGATTGAGGGGGAGTGAGTAGGAACTCAGATTTAGTGTTAGGCTGAAGTTGCATTGGGTAGGTCTTATGTGAAGAGTGCAAATTGATAGTTTGGCTCTGAATTAACACTGCTTATAGTGGACTTCCTCCCTGGCTTGGTAGCCCCCAGATGTAGGTGTGATTTGCACTGAACTGGGTCAATAATTCCCTGTGTTATTTACTGCTTTCAGTTCCTGTTTTCTATTAGGTTTAATAGTCTGTTCAATAGTGGATGTCATAACATCCACTGTAACATCGACTATCAGTTACTAGAATTTCAATTGGCATCAGAGTAGGCACCCTGCTTGTTATTTTCTTGGTGAGATCTAGGGAATATAAGTTCTGGTACTATGGACAAGGATATAGGATTCACAAATAGACAACCAATTCTGGATGGGTCTAACTATGACTACTGGAAATCTCGTATGATAGCTTTCTTGAGGTCTCTGGATAGAAAGGCCTGGAGAGCAACTAACTCAAGATGGGAACATCCAGTGAAAACAGATAAAGATGGAGCAACTGTGCTAATACCTGAAGAAGAGTGGAGCAAAGAGCAAGAAGCCTTGGCTCTTGGGAATTCTAAGGCCCTGAATGCTTTATTCAATGGGATAGATAAGAACATCTTCAGACTTGTGCCTCACTGTGAACTGGCCAAAGAGGTTTGGGATACTCTCAAAACAACTCATGAAGGTACCTCTAAGGTCAAGATGTCTAGATTACAGATGCTGACTACTAAGTTTGAAAATCTGAGAATGAAGGAGGATGAGACTATTCATGAATTCTACATGAATGTTATGGAGATTGCCAATACTTCAGGAGCTTTAGGAGAAAAAATGTCTGAAGAAAAGCTTGTAAGGAAGATACTCAGATCATTGCCCAAGAGATTTGCCACGAAGGTTACTGCTATTGAAGAGGCTCAAGACATAAGCAACATGAAGGTGAATGAACTCATTGGTTCTCTCCAACCTTTGAGATGGGAATGTGTGATTATGCTGAGAAGAAGAACAAAAGCATAGCTTTTGTGTCAAATACTGCATAGGACTCAAATGAAGACGATGGTGGAAGTGAGGAGAATCTATCAAAAGCTATAGCTATGCTTGGAAGACAATTTAACAAACTGATCAAAAGAATAGATCAGAAGACTAGACCTAATGCCAATAACACTTCCTCTGACATCAGCAGAAGAGGTAAATATGAAGATAAGGCTAACCAAGGCAAAGGAATTCAGTGCCATGAATGTGAAGAATATGGTCACATTAGAGTTGAATGTCCCACTTACCTCAAGAAGCAAAAGAAAGGTCTAAATGTCACTTGGTCAGATGGGGATTCTGAGAGTGGATCAGAAGAAGAATCTGCAAAATATGTCACTGCACTAAGTGGTATATGTGTATCTGATGATGATTCTAATAAAGATGAGCTGACTTTTGATGAGCTTGCAGCTTTATATAAAAAGTTGTGTATCAGAAGTGCTGAAGTGTACCAACAAGGGGAAAAGCAAAAGAAACTCATAAGGGAGTTGGAAGCTGAGAAGAAAGAGAATCTTGCAACCATAGACTCACTCAACAGTGAGGTCAGCTTGTTGAATTCCAAACTTGATCAGATGTCAAAGCATATCAGGATGTTGAACAATGGAATTGACACTCTAGAAGAAATTCTACAAAGTGGTCAGAAAGCAAGAGACATGTCTGGAATAGGTTTTGTTGGTGAACAAGGACCCGTCCTGGGGTTCAAGAGGCCAAAACCTGAAAATCATGGGCCAAACCGGATGTCACGACCAATGTCACAACATCAGGGGAACAGAAGGAAGAACAAGATAAAAGGAAAGTACCAAAGGTGGAGGTGTCACTACTGTGGAAGATTTGGACACAAAGCCTTTTTGCTTCAAGTTGCATGGATTTCCCAGCCACACTCATCAAGTCAAACCCAAACAGGATGCTCATATCAAGAAACAACAATGGGTTGCTAAGGAGGTGGCTCTAGTGGTTCATACCTCTCTAAGGGCGCCAACCAAAGAAGATTGGTATTTTGATAGTGGTTGTTCTAAACATATGACTGGAATAAAGAATCTTTTGGTGGACATCAAACCTCATTCCACGAGTCATGTAACTTCTGGGGATGGAGCTAGAGGAGAAATCAAGGGTGTTGGAAAACTAGGTTGCCCTGGTGTTCCAGAACTGGATAAGGTTATGTTGGTTAAAGGACTGACTGTAAATCTCATCAGTGTCAGTCAGTCATGTGACCAAGGAATCAATGTCAAATTCACTAAGGGTGAATGTGTTGTCACCAATGGAGAAAATGAGGAAGTCATTAGGGGATCTAGAGCTAAGAATAATTGTTACTTATGGGAGCCTAAAAGTAACTCCATTATGATCAAAGAAGAAAGGGAGGATCAACTGTGGCTTAAAAAACGTGGACATCTTCAAGGGATGAAAAAGATCATATCCAAGGAAGCGGTAAGGGTAACTCCAAAGTTAACACCAGATGAAAGAAAAGATTGTGGTAAGTGTCAGGTTGACAGGCAAGCCAAGATAGCGCATCAAAAGAATGGACATCATAAAAATCTAGATCTGTTATACTGGAAGTTGATGGAGTCCATGAAAGATGACCATCATAAAGGGAGAAATGTCACTCAGGTTGTCATGACATTATATTGTGAAAATCTTAGTGCCATCAATATGAACTCAATTCAGCCTAATAGAGCCATGTATAGTGATAACGTACATCACTCGAGAAAAGATCGTGTGGAGCTTGAGAACTCTGACCTACAAAGTGATGACATTTTTACAAGAGATCTCGAGACTACTCAAATTAAAAATTTAAGAAGCAAGTTGATAATGTGTCTTTATAAGGAATTATATCAATTAATCATAATTGGGAATTATATTTTGAAAATTAATCATTTGCTGATTGGCCAAAATATTGAGTTCTCTCCTCTTTTGCAATCATACCCCTCTAGTCCCTACACACTATACACTTGCTTCATTTGGTGTCCATACCAATTCTTCATCTTCCATAACTCTTTCAATAACAACAAAAAACCTTCTCTCTCACGGGCAAAGTCTCCTAAAATGTCTCAACAACCAAAATCTACCCCTTCCAAAAAGATGACCATCGTCGCTGATTCAGATTCTGGGGGCTAGAACTGATTCTAACAACCCCAACCAGATTCTTGAGGTAGCACCCCTGCGGATGCTAACCCTAGAAGGAATGATTGTGAAGAAACCACAGACTTCACATGCAAGAAGACCTAAAGAACTAGTCACAGGTCAGGCTCCTAACTCTTCAACCTCCACCCCTCATGAGGATACCAATAGGGAAGGATCTAGGCATGTCCACAACACCATTGCTAATTTGGTATCAAGGATATTGAATGAGCCACATGATGTGCCATAAATATCCATTCCCCTTAACACTGAGAGTCCTACTCCCCATCTGGATCAACAAGCTGATGTTACTCAAGATGTTGAAACCTTGGGAACGATCTCACACAAGAATGATGATAAGGGTCAAACTTCTGAAAGTGATAATGTTAATATGCAAGGTGATAACAATGATGATAATGAGGTCCATAAGGATAAAGCCGGTGTAGTGAACCTTGATGATTATTCAGATAATGATTTGATAGCCACGATCAACCCTAGCATAGCCAAAAGGCTCATGACTAGGAAAGGGAAGAAGGCAGTTGTGCAGAGTCCTCCTAAGAAGAAAATTGTAACTGAGAGTACTCATGTTGGCCCTGCCAAAGCATGGATCAAGGTGGTTCCAAAGAAGAGATAGGCTCAAACTAGTACTGAATCTGATTCTGACTCGGATGTTGCTTGTGATGATTCTGACATTCCACCAAAGAAGAAACCCACAACTAGCAAACTTGCTTCTAGTGTTCCTGATGTTCCTATCGACAATATCTCATTTCATTATCTCTCAAGTGTCAACAGGTGGAAATATATGTATCAGAAGAGGTTGGCATTGGAAAGATAGCTGGCTCAGAATGCCCTTGAAAGTAAGGCGATCATGAATCTTATCCATGATGTTGGTTTAATGAGGACTGTCACTCAGTTTTCTTAGTGTTATGAAATACTTATTAAGGAGTTCATAGTTAACCTATCAGAAGAATGTGCTGATAGAAAATCAAATGAGTTTGGCAAAGTGTATGTAAGAGGAAAATGTGTCACTTTCTCCTCAACAGTCATTAATAACTATCTAGGAAGATCAGATGAAGCTCAAACTGATCTAGTTGCTTCTGACAACAAGGTATGTCAAGTTATAACATCCAACCAGGTCAAATTCTCGCCCTCCAAAGGTAAACTAGTTGCCAACTGGGTGCCCACAAATCATAAATCAACTGTTGCAACTATCCTGGGGAAGTTCATTTATGTTGTTGGGACCAAAACAAAATTTGATTATGGTACCTACATATTTGATCATACCATGAAGCATGCAGGCAGTTATAGTGTAAAATGCCCCATTGCATTTCCATCTCTTATCTGTGGGATCATATTGAATCAATATCCCAATATCGTAAAAGAGAATTACTCTGCATGCAAGAGGGAGAGCCCCTTGTCTTTCCACCACAAGTTGTTTCAAGGAACTCATGTTCCTAACATTGTCATGACATCTGCAGAAACATCCAAAGGGAGTTCAAAGACAGGAAAAGTTGAGGTTATCGCCATGCTCAAAGAAACATGCAAGGAGTTGGAGACAAGGAAGCAAAATCTTGAAAAGTTGATCAGTTGAGCAAGATGAAGATACTGAGTTTACTGAAAATGATGAGGATAAGCATGATGATGGCTCTGGGGAGGATGATGGCCAGGAAGCTGAATCAGAAGAAGTTGCTGCCAGTTCTGAGGAAGACTCTGATGAAGAAGGAGATAGTGATGATGTTGGCTCTGAGTCTGATGACTAGAGTTCTTTGTTTGTTTGCTCCAGAATGAATTTTATTTGTGAACAACTTTGATGTATTATTGTGTTGTAATAACCTTTTAACATTTTGTGTTTCCAACTGTGTATGATCAATGCTAATTCATTAGTTATGATCTAATTTTGTGGCTAAAAAGGGGGAGAAGTAGTAGTAGTATCATCTGGTTTAGTTGTTTATGCCTCGGCATGTGTGCTAATGATTTATTGCTATAGGCTTAGTTGTGTTTAGTTGTTGTCCCTCACAGGTGGAAGATGAGTTTTGCTGCTGTGCGTGTTTGCACTGAGCAGGTTTGCAGGTGTGCTGATGATATGTTGCTGCTCTGAGGTGTGGTACAGATGTGTTGTTGTGCTGGAGTTGATCTCCTAGTTGTGAGCAGGATGATCATCCTGTGTGTGTTTGGCTATAGTTGTTGAATGTGTGTGTGTGTGTGTGTATTCCTGGTTGGAACTTAGAAGTATCCTAGTTATTGGTAGTAGTGTGTGTTTCTGCAGGTTGCTTGCAGATTGTGTATGGCTGTGCATCAGTTGAGGGGGAGTATCACAGGAAGTTCCACAAAATGTTGTGACATCTGTAGTCTGAACTAGCAGATGGTATTTTTGTGCTGTGGAACAGGTGTTTTTCAAGATGTCTACCTGGATGTTTTGACTTTTAGAATACAAATCTTTATGTATGAATGTGTGTCTAATTTGAAAGTACAACATGTATGTTGAGTGGTTGTATTAGCTAGAAGCTATCCTGCATGACTAGATGTGTTGTGAACTTTTCTGCTGCATATGTTCTCTGATATAGTGACAGATTGTTTTAGCCAAAAATTTGCCAAAGGGGGAGTTTGTAGATGTTTTTAATTGGCTGCATTTTATGGTAAAACATTATTGTGTGTGTAGATGTCATGATTGATGTCATGACATGTTTGTGGAGTGTTCTGCAGCGTAAATTTGGTTAGCTAGAGCAAAGTGTATTGGATGTCACACTGAATGTCATGACATCAGGCAGCTGACATCAAGGGCGCATGTTTGTTTTTCTGGTATAATGCATGAGTGAGCTCAGGCTAGAATTCAAGAAGCATTTTAGGGATCCTAGTTATCTCAGGCGAAATGCTAGGCAAGGCTGAGGATAAGGTAAAATGCCTATGACCTAATTGACAGTACCCTGATTTATGAAAAGAGGTTTAAAGTGGTTAAACCTAATTGATGCACAAAGGCCAAAGGAACTCACGCTACCTATAAGTACAGAAGTGGCAATCCTGATTGTGGACTGAGACTTAGAGATTGTGAGTGAAGAATTCAGTCTGTGTACTGCTTTCAGTTCCTATTTTCTATTAAGTTTAATAGTCTGTTCAATTGTAGATGTCATAACATCCACTGTAACATCGACTGTCTGTTACTAGAATTTCACAAAGCAAAGCATGTGATTGTTCATCAATCAAACAACAATAACATGTTATGCACTCAAACGAAAACCGGACACTACGTGTCGAAAAATCGAGATCAAACATTCAAGAAAAATAAAATATGTCAAAAACAATCCACATAAAAGCATCCTATCAAATCATGAAGTTTTGAGATAGAAAGAACACCAAACAAGCAAGAAAAATGCAAAAACAAACCATTTTGTTCAGTGGTAATCGGTTACTGTAATCAGGTAACCGCTTACCTATTTTTAAAAAAATCTAAAAACGTGAAAATTATGAAGGGTAATCGGTTACCCTATAGTGGTAACCGGTTACCACTGAACCAAAAACAGAAGAACCCTTTTTAAAACCAGTTTTCAGCACCAAACAACTTAGCCAATCAATCACATGAACATGTTATCAATTAAGCATGACTTTATCATTAAGAATCAGTAATCAAGCATCATATAAACACAATCAAACATTGAAATCACAAATCACAAAGATCCAAGTCAAACAAATAGATCAAATGCAATAAAAGTCATGGATCTACATTATGATTATGCAAATAAGATCAAAACATAATTGGATCTAGAATTACCAACCTTCAAAGGTGAGATTTGCTTAGGTGAGTGTTGATTCACTTGAAACTAACAGATCCAAGCTAAAAACCCAGAGAATCTTTAAGATCCAAGAGCTTCCTTATGGTAGAAATGAAAAACAAGCAAAATCAAGCCAATATTGATCCAAAAGCACTTCAAATCTAACTTCCAAATTCAGATCTCAATTCAAACGAAAATTGAGTGATAAATTAAAGATAATGGAGGTGAAGGATGAAGGTTTATCTCTAAAATTCAAGATTCTAATAAAGAATCAATGAACTCGAGTGGAAATTCTTCTTTAAAACTTCCGCGCGCAATTTTGTAAAACATTTCATATTCAATTTATGAAAAATCAGTTGAATTTTTAATAAGGATCTATTCAAACAACCCCTAGACTATTTTTCTACTATATTTTCTTACCCAACACAAACAATTAAGTTATATTTTTCTCTTTTTAACTTCTTTTTTATGCATTTTTTTAGTTAAGAAGCTCAACATCCCCATGCGCTGTATTTAACGCTCATTAGAGTAGTTAAAAAAATTCATATTTGGGGGACAAAGTTCCTTCATCAACAAAATCTCTTAAAAACAGTGGGAATCATTGTCTAGAGCCTATTAGTCAATCCTTGACTTACTTTCAAAATTTGCACAAATTTTGGTGTTGCACCCCAAAATTTGCCCAACCTTTTCTAACCTAGGTTTATGTTTCAATTGCATAGTCATTTGCGTTGTCATCATGTACATAGTGCATTCATCTGCATTGCATATCATAGGCAAGCTATCTTAATCAGGGGATCAAGTGCTATTCTTATCTCAAGAGGCATATCCAAGGGTTTCATTCATATTCAGGTCTACTCAGGTCATCAGAGGAGAATTTGAGCTTTGAAGAGCTGACAGGTTGATCAGTAAGTTCTCTCCTATCTTGAGGCTAGTGGGGGATCATCAGAGGAAGTGTGAGCTATGAGCCAAGAGCATGAGGTGTGTATGGATGTTATGAAGAGTCTAGAGAATCATTTTTGAGGAGAACCAAGTCATTTGAATGATTGCAAGAGCCTCAGTTGAAGTCAGTCAACTAGGGTCAACACTAGGTCAATTCTAGGTCAAAGAAGTGTTTTGAAGGGCATCAAGGATCATTTGAAGAATGTGGGATTCATTATTTGCTATAAGGATATGGATATGATGTTGTGATAAAGAAAAATCAAGAGGAGTCAAGGAGAACTGGAGTTACTAAATTAGGGTTTCAGTGTAAAATCCCCTAATTTAGGTCAAACTTCAAAGCAGTGTAACTCAAGATGCAAGCTTCATATGAATTCTTGGTCCACATGAAACTTGTAGATTATCTTCATAGCTTTAGTTTGAGTGGTGGAAGTAATCAAGATGATTTATAGAACTCAAGTTATGGCTCTTGCAAGTTACACGTCAAATGAGGGCACTGAAATTTGTCTGTGAAAATTGTCTGTCTTCCAAGCAACTTTTGACCTTCAAGGGTATTTCAAATGGGTTCTTGGCCAACATGAGAATTGTTCCTTATTGTCTTAGCTTTCTAGAATGGTATGGTATGCCTTCATATGATTTGTGGAACTCTACTTATGGTCTTGGAAAGCAAAGGGTATTTTGGTCATTTGGGGATTACAGGTCATTCTTAGCCTATGCCTAAAACTCATGCAAGGAAGGTTCAAATGAAAAACTTCACAACATCAAAGTTGTTCAAAATGGGATTTTAAGGCTAGAAAAGAAGGTGTGAAAGTTTGGAAAAGCTTAGAGCATGGAATTTTAAAAGTGGTGCAAATGACTTGAAAATGGCTTATAAGTTGAAAAAGTTGAAATGAAAAATTGGTTTGAGAGATCTACACATTCAATATGGGTCATCCAATATACCAAATTGATTCCCAACATCATTCTAAAGACAATGGTTTAGCCACATTTTTGAGTTTAGGCTTAAAAATTGGACTTCCTTTGTAAATGTGTTTCTTGCATCTTAAGGCACCAAAAGGAAAAGTAAGGAAATGCTACATAAGGGTTTGTAAGACCTTGTTCTCATATCATAATATCATTTGAGGAGAAATTAAGTGGGATTGCATGGTTTATCATGGGATTGCATGAGATTTACTAAATATAGAAAATTCAAATTCTCATTACATGATACATTCTAGAAACTTCTTGGAAGGTTCTCAAAGTTTCCACACACTTCTTTTGACATCTATATATGCCCTAGAGATGATCCATGCCCTGGTTGGTGACTTAGAGTGCTTGCATTACATAGTTTGATTCCATAACTCCATATTGCATTTTGCTTTCAAACTCCATTGAAACTTCATCAATCATCATAATTCTTGTTATCATCATCATCTACCATCATCATAGAGCAATTGGCAAACAAACTTGAGAGGAATTCGTGGCTGGTTCATGAGATCCAAAGTTCCACTTCAAGTTGCATGAAGAATTGGATAGAGTGATTCAAGAGGTGTAAGCAAGAACCAGTGCAAACAGAAGAACCTACAGCCACTGAAGATCATTTGAAGCAAGCATCAAGGCTTGAATTGAAGGGGAACCACCATAGCCATCATCACTTGCAAGGTATGCATTTCTCTTCGAATCGCCTTATTTATTCAGTTTTAGATCATGTTGTTAGGGTATATGTGATAGAGACCATTAGGGGATGAATCATGAATAGTTTGAGGGTTGTTCTTGAGGTTTGGTTCCATGGCCATTTCTGTTTTAGGATCAAGAACTCGTGTATTAGTGTACTACAATCTTAGTTCTTTAGTTTAGAATGATCCCCATAACATGTAGAGTATCCCAGGTTAGTTTCAACAAGGATGGTGGTCATGCGTATCAGATGAAATTCAAGTGGTACCAGAACTTTATTCCATCGTGTTTCTTTATTGGTTGTGTTTTAGGAGAATCTATGGCCATAGTCTTGTAGAGGGTGAGGAGGGGAGTTCTTTTGGTCTTTGGATCGTGTTATTTCATGGCGGGACGAGGGAGATATAGGGAGTGGAAGTTATGCGCATGGACTAGAGTTTCAGAAACCCTAATGGCTGGTTGGAGAAGATGATGATACTACCATTGGATCCATTGACTATTCCATCTAATCCATGGTCCAGATTAAATAAGAATTGGAGGGAGAAGTTAAACAGCAAAACGCGCCGTTTTGCTAAATGAATTGCTTGGGCTTATTCAGAGTTGCTACTCACACACCCTCCTGGAAGCCCACTAAGGAATGCACGTGAAACCTTGAGTTCTACACCCCCCCAGCGCATCCTGGGTTTTTTTTATTTTTCTGATTAGTTGCATGGGCCTATCCCATTTTCTTTTCGCACCCCGCCTTCTCAGCCCAATAACCTAAACAACTGAGCGAACCTGCTAGTAACACCCCCTCCCCTTTTATTTCATATTTTGTGTTTTTTAATTTTCTTTAATATTTTTAACATCTTTAAAAATTCAG
This sequence comes from Lathyrus sativus, assembly GCA_963859935.3. NCBI lineage: Eukaryota > Viridiplantae > Streptophyta > Magnoliopsida > Fabales > Fabaceae > Lathyrus > Lathyrus sativus. Next base: position 49,162,940 of record OZ012736.1, on the reverse strand, counting down.
AAAAAATGGGAAAATTGATATTTTTAATTCCTTCTTTTTGCTATAGGTCTATAATTCTGTCTAGAAAAATACCAAATAATAAAATGGGCATTTTATTTTGTTTTAATATTTTTCATGTATTTTTCTTGTAAATAGCATTTTACTAAGTTTAGTTTGGTACTCAAATTTGTTGATTTTAGTTCTCATAGGTCCCCTTAGATTTAGGGTTCATTCTTTTTAGAGTGATTAGTATACAACTTCAACTTGTACATGAGATTTAATTCACATTTTTAGGATTAATTTTTAGGTGATTTAGTTAAGTGTGATTAGTGTGATCAAGATTAGGGTTTTTAGTGTACTTAGGTGAATACAACAATTCTTTTAGGAGATTTTCATTTGATTTTTTTGGGGTATGGGACTATAGGGGTTATGGGTATAGGATAGATCCCTTAGAAAATATTAGGATTCCCCTACTGCTATTAGTATATTGCTTATATTTGTTTAATTGTTTGGTGTGCCCTCTTTAGGGTTATCATTTTGTTTGTAATGGGGTATTGGGTTTGTTTGGGATTTGGGGAGAGCTGAAGACCTGTGATGTTGAAGCCCAATTGAAGATCAGAGATTGGAGATCAACTTGCAGAGTTCATGAGGAGTATCTCTTGCTGGCAGCTGTTGAAGTCTGTAGGATCTAGGAGTTAGGCAGAGCCCTAGGGTAGCAAACTTGATTCTCAAACATGGAAGGCCTTGTCCGCCTCCATCCTTTCTCTATGATTCAAAGTCTCTTTCAAATATTCAACTCCTTCCTTTGGAAGGATTAGTCAACATATTTGAAAGATAGAACTTTTGAGGGAAAATTGTCTGTATAATGTTAACAGTTAATGAGCCACCCTTGGTAGGCAGTTTACTGTTTAACATCCAGTCTACTCTTGTGATTGATTCCTCAGCTTGGAGGTTAGGACTTGAAGAAAAGTCATTGGGAGATTGAAGTCTGATGCTTGCCTGAAGCCTGTGGATAGCTGATGTTGACTTGAAGATAGTTGCTGATGCTGATGAAGACTGCTTTGCTGCTTAGTTTTTGCTGTTTTAATTTTGATGTATTGTGTGAATTTCCCAGACTGTATTGTTTGCTGTTTAACCTGTTGGGTTGAAAGTGAATTCTGTTCACTTTTGCCTATTGTTTTCTAGGTTCGAGGTTGAGTGGGACTCCCTTGCCTCGCTTGTACTGTTGCATCCATGCATTTTACTGCTTTATTGTATATATCAGCTGTTTCTGTTTTCGTTTATTCCCTTAGGAGCTCTGTTTCTCTCTGCGCAAGAGAGGAGCATGATAGACATTAGGTGTTAACCCATGCATGATAACATTAGGGTAGATTTTATTCCCTTTTAACCCTAGGATTTTTAGAGTGTCATCTCTTCTTTCTTCAAACAACAGAAAAACACTAATAAAGGTTATAACAGAGATCAATTCATTTCTTCCGTCAAAAGATTTGAACGAACAACAAACCTTTTTGCAATAAGAAACCCCTTGTTTAAGGTGAGATTTTTCATAAAAGACACTTGAACAGCTTGTGTCGTGCGTAGCCTGAACTACGTTTGCTATGATCTTTCATGCAGTGTGGAAGTACGTAGGCATAGGACGCGATATCCTAGCGAGCAACCTTCACCCACCTTTCCCCCGTAGTTAGGCGAACTACGTTGACTCTGATTTCTCGTTCCAGACGGGAATACGTAGGCATAAAGTGCGATGCTTTGCCGAGTCATTTCTTTTTGTTTCTTTTCAGACCTCATCCTTTAGTTTAGATAGAAGTGTAATCCGTACAACCAAGCAAGCGTGGATCCCATCGAGTACGATGGACGTGAGGGGTGCTAATACCTTCCCCTTGCGTAACCGACTCCCGAACCCAGGTTTTGGTTGCGATGACCATACCTTTCCCCGTTTTTTGCAAGGTTTACTTCGAGTGTTTCCTTTCCCTCCGTTGGGATAAATAACGCACGGTGGCGACTCTTCTGTCCAGCCGGCGCCGATTTTCGCAATAGCGACAGCTGGCGACTCTGCTGGGGACCCAACGTCCCCTGGCTGCTAAGGACTGCGATGGTTCTTATGCATTTGGGATCCAACGTCCCTTTAGAGAGTCGATCCTAGCGCTTGTTTGCTCGTCGAGGAATTTTTATGGATTTACATTTCTGTATTTACATTTCAGCATTTTATTGATTATTATTGCTGTATTGGGGTGTGACGGGTGTTCCATGATTGAGAGATAAGCCGGACCTGGGCTTGAGTGCACCTAGAATTAGAGTAGAAAGTAGTGGGCGCGTGCCGGCTTTGCTTGCATTAGTGTCTCATGAAATCTACACTCGGACGAGGTTCTTCTGGTTGGCTTCTTTTTCTACCCTTTGGGTCGAAGGGGTTGTTGGTCAGCTGAATTGTCGACTCCGGGAACCGATCATTTGGAAGTTGGCTAAGTGAGGCCTCTTCAGGATTTGATGATGCCACTCCTTCTGGGAATCGTATCATCAACCCTGAAAGTCTGTGACGCCGACGACCGCATAGGATGCCATACCTTTGTCAGTTACTAGGACATCCACCTGTGAGAGGGTTTGGGGATATGCAGGTAACTAGACCTTCAGACTACCGGTTCGTTTCTTGATCTGAGATCCTGGGTATTTATGGAAAGTTCTGAGGTTTGTCAGAGACCAGTTGGAGAGTTCTGAGGTCTATCAGAGACCAATCAGGGTTATGATTCGAGGTCTGTCAGAGACCAGTTGGAGTTATATTATGGGTCTATCAGAGACCAGTGTGGAGCTTTGTATTGGGTCTATCCGAGAGCATGATTTGAGACCTTCGATATACTTCGGGCTTCTCAGCTATAGCACTTGGTCCCTGTTGCATGTTGCTTGCATTGCATTGTTTTGCATACTCATTATCATTGCATCCCATTAACGTGTGTCTGTGCTGCAGGTGCATTTGCATATCCCCCGGTTCTAGTGCCCAGACTTCTGAGTTTTGATCATGGCTGATTTGAGGAAGACGGTTGCGTATAAGCTGCCTGCACCTGATATTACCCCTTTACTTGGTCTGATATCTCTTGCTGATGAGGAGGTTAGGAGAAGCTTCAGAATGAGTCATGGAAGATTACTGAGATTAGTTTGCAAGCCAACGGTTGATGAGATGAATGGGCTGTACACTCTGATGCAGTTCTATGACCCGGCATTGCGATGTTTCACGTTTACTGACTTTATTCTCAGGCCTACCATGGAGGAGTATGTGGAGTTTACTGAGCTACCGGTGCAGAATGCAGTTCCCTTTATTCACTCGGCTGCTGAGCCCAAGTTGGAGGACTTAGCCAAAGCCTTGCACATGAACGCTGCTGAACTGTTGGTGACTTCTTGGCTTGGGGTTTCAGGTTTCTCTCTTGATTTTCTGGTTGGCAAGGCCCAGGAGTACGCCAAGAACGGATGTTGGGTGGTTTTCAATGCTATTTTGGCTCTATGCATTTATGGAATTGTGCTGTTTCCTAACTTGCCTAACTTTGTGGATTTGGATGCCTTCTATCTGTTTGCTGCTGGCAACCCGGTGCCTACTTTGATCGGAGACTTTTACCATTCACTGCACTACAAAAACGAAAACCGAAGGGGAAAGACTGTGTACTGCTGTGCGTCGTTGTTGAACATGTGGTTCAAGAGTCATCTTCCCACGAAGGGACCATTTGTGGACAGTGCAACTTCAGCTAGTTGGTCAGAGAGCCTGATGAGGCTATCTTCCGAAGACATTGTGTGGTTTGATCGAGACCTGCTGGGGTCTGAGCTCATCTTCAATTGTGCCGGGTACCCTAATGTTTCGCTGATAGGAAGAAAAGGGTGTATCAATTACAACCCTTCTCTATTCATTCGCCAGTTCGGATATGCGTTGAAGAGCCCACCAAAGGAGGAAGAAGTACAGGAATCTCTGTACTTCACCGGTGATTTGAGTAGAGAGCTGTTGGCCAAGCTGCAGCATGCCTGGAGGAGTGTTAACCGAAGAGGGAAGCCACTGTTAGGGAAGAACGATTGCCAGGCGTATGCACCCTACAGATAGTGGATCCAAGAGAGAGCAAGTCAGATATTGATGCCATTTCCAGCTGCACCAGTTCTAGTTCCTATTCCGGTAGAAGAGCCGACCACTGTTTCCATTGAGGTTTACGAGCGAGTGGTGAAGGAAAAGGAAGCTCTGTTGGTGGTTAATGAAGATCTAGAAAGAGAATTGGCCCGGATTCGAAGTGAGAAGAATGAGGCTGCGTACTCCCTTCAGCAACAAACTGAGTTGGTAACCTTGTTGAAGACTAAGTTGGTTAAAGAAAAGGAGAAGCGGGAACGCCTGGGACAAGACTTTAAGAGCCCTCATGACATGATGGAAGCTAAGAAGAAGTCGTTGGACATTGCTCACCGAGAGATCGCTTCATTCAATAAGACATGGAATGCCACTCTTACTAACAACAAGGAACGGGAAGATAAGTTGAAGCAACAGATCGCCGATCTTCAGAACCAATTGAAGGCCACTAGGAGGCAGCACGAAGAAGAAGTCATGACTAGATATGCCCTTCAAGATGCACTGAAGCAAGTCGAGGCCCGCAGAAAGGAAGCTCGGTCCCAGAAGAGGAAGCTAGATGAGTGCTTTGGTGAAGGCGTATGGGAAGAGTCCATCGACGACTTGCGGCGAGTTCTTAAGCAGAGGAGCCTACTCATAGAGGGATTGCTTGTCCAGCCTAATCATCCCAAGACAAAGAAGCTGTTAAGGGATTATAGGGATTATGGGCATACCTGATTTGTTCATGCTTTATTGTACGCTGACCATCACCCGGCTTGTGGGTTGAGGTCATGCTTTTGTTCGTCTTGTGATACATTGGTGTTATACTTTTGCCTTTGAAGGCCTGTTCAATACATGAGTTGTTTTCCCTTCTGTGATTGAATTTCAACTTCTTGCAAATGCTTGTCACTGCACTGTCACGGCGCTGCCCTGTATCAAACGTATTAGCACTAGAATCGGGGAATGATAATCCCTAATGCACAGACGCACATTGCATTTTGCATACATATTCATATTTGCATTACAGGTTTGTGATCCAGGTATCTTATCTCTTGCATCTTTGCAGCAGGTATTTTCAGGATTGAAGAAAAGCGGGTCCACCGTTACTCTACAAGAACCAACCAGAAGAAGATCATGGACGCCATGCAGGTTGAAATGCAAGAGATGCGTGACAGGATGGCCCTGTTCATGCAAACCATGGAGACTATTTCCAAAGGGCAGGAACAGTTGCAGAGTCTGGTGCAGCCGTTGGTTGCTCGTGTTGAGAACAACGGCACCCCGCATGGTGAAAATGTGGCTAACTCTCCCAGGGTTGAAAATCATCAAAGTGCTGATCACATTCAAGTCGCTGGGCTGAACAACGGAGAAGCTGGTCCTGCTGGTGGGAACGGAAATACTGGTAACACTAACAGAGACACTGCAGGAGTGTTCGTAGGGAACATCAACCAGGGGTTCAACTTGGGCGCGGAGAACGTCGGGCTGAATGGCGGCAATGGTAATCAGGGCTTTCAGGGTATGAATGGGGGATATGGCAATGTGGCTGTCGCCAAAACTGGATACGGAGACCATGGTTATGGTAACACAGGATATGGAATGGGTGTGAACAACGGCCAGGATATGGGCAACTTGAGGGGTAACCCTAGGTACTTCCAAGCAGGTCTGGGTCGTAACGCTGGACATGCTGCATATGAAGAGATACCTCGTTGGGAGGATCATCAGGAAGACGTTTTCTCCGGTCATAATGAAGGCTACGGGAGGCCTACAGGGGACAGCCTCCGCATGAGATTGTTGGAAGAAAAGGTAAATGGTCTGGCTAATCAGAATGTTGTGGGACTGGATATGTCCAACATGGGGTTGGTACCAGGGCTGAGGGTACCTCTGAAGTTCAAGGCGCCATCTTTTGATAAGTATAGAGGCGACACGTGCCCGAGGGTGCATGTCCGTTCATTTTACAGAAGGATGTCTGCATATTCAGACGACGAAAAGATGCTTATGCACTTTTTCCAAGACAGCTTGTCAGGGCCGTCATTGGAGTGGTACATGAGCCTGGAGCCAACACAGATCAGAACTTGGAAAGAATTGGCGGAAGCTTTCGTGAAGCACTACCAATACAACAGCGATCTCGCTCCTAACAGAGTTCAGTTGCAAAGCATGTCCCAGAAGCCCAAGGAAAGCTTCAAAGAGTACGCCCAGAGATGGCGTGACCTGGCCGCGAGAGTACAACCCCCTATGGTCGAGCGGGAAATGATGGACTTGTTCGTAGGGACGTTCTCAGGGATGTACTATGACCGGCTGCTCAACTTCTCAATGAGTACCTTCTCCGAGCTGATCTTGATGGGGGAGCGTATAGAGAACGGGATAAAAATTGGTAAGATTCAACCGGGAGAATCTGTTTCAGCTGGAAGCACCAAGAAAGCCTTCGGTGGTAAAAGGCAAGGTGATGCTAATGCGGTGTATAACGTTCAGCGGAGAAATAGGAATCAGAACCGGCGTCCACAGCCTCAAGTTGCAAGTGTGACTATTCCGGGACCACCTCAGCAACAGAGACAACAACAGCAACAGGCTCAGCAGCAGCCTAATCAGAATCAGCGGAGGTTTTAGGCTCCAAGACCAAGGAGGGTATTTGAGGTACCGCCAGTATCTTACGCAGAGCTCCTTCAGAATCTATTGAAGTTACAGCTAGTGGAAAAGAGAACCTTAGTGCCTCCGACTGGCACGCCACCAGTAGGGTACGACATCAACGAACACTGTGATTTTCACTCTGGTGCACCCGGGCACAACATTGAGAACTGTTTAGCTTTCAAGCACAAGGTGCAAGATCTGCTTGATAGCACAGCCATCAATTTTGGGAAGAAAGGTCCCAATATTACTCAACAGCCAATGCCCAAGCATGCGGGAGCTGGGGCAAATGCAATATTGACAGACGCTGAAACAGAATTGGTGTTAGATGTTAATGAGCTGATGACTCCGTTGAGCAGTGTCAAACAGTGTCTTCTGAAAGAAGGGGTTTCTCCCGGTTGTGATGAAAGTTGTGTTGATTGTCAGATTCAGCCCGAGGGCTGTGCAGAGTTGAAGAGGGGTGTACAAGGGTTGATTGACAAAGGGGTCTTGCAATTCGAGCAGGCTGCAGGGTCAGAAAAGTCCGTCAAAGTGGAGACTGAAGAGGAACAGAATGAGGTCGCAACGATCACAATCCCGTTCAAGTCTGTAACGATTTCGGCGCCAGCAAAGCGACCGACCTTTACAATTACCAGGGTTAAGCCAATTTCGTATGAGAGCACGAAAGCGGTACCATGGAGCTATGGTGCGGAGGTATATTGTAATGGAGAAAAGATTGATCTGAGTGATCCACCAGAGGGATCTGTGGAGAGTATAGTCGGACAAGGCGGCATAACTCGAAGCGGGAGGATTTTTACTTCCCCAGAAGTTGAGGCTGAAAGGCTTGCTAAGGGCAAGAACAAAGTGGTTGACGACGGGCCATCTGGGAGCAAAGAGAAAGAGTCAACGAGCAAAGAGGTGGAAGAAGTTATGCGACTAATCCGCAAGAGTGATTACAAAATTGTAGATCACTTACAACAGACGCCTTCGAAGATCTCGATCTTATCACTGTTGTTATGCTCAGAAGCGCACAGGAATGCTTTGTTGAAAGTGCTAGAAACGTCTTTCGTCCCACAGGAGATTTCGGTAAACCAACTGGAGGGGGTTATGTCGCATGTTAATGCAGGACATGGCCTGGGTTTCACGGACTTTGATCTAACGCCCAGAGGACGCGATCACAACAACGCCTTACATATCTCCATTGAATGTCATGGAACTGTTATGTCCCATGTGTTGGTGGACACTGGGTCGTCATTGAACGTATTACCGAAGAAAGCCTTGTTGAAACTGGACACTCGGGGGGTTGTTATGCACGCCAAGTGATTTGGTGGTGCGCGCATTTGATGGAACCAGGAGGTCAGTTTTCGGATCAATCACATTGCCTATTCAAGTGGGACCTGAGGTGTTTGACACGGTGTTTTACATCATGGATATACAGCCCGCGTATAGCTGTCTGATCGGTAGACCCTGGATTCATGCTGCTGGGGCAGTTACCTCCACGCTTCACCAGAAACTCAAGTATATGGTTGGTGGAAGCATCGTCACTGTTTGTGGAGAAGAGGATATTCTCGCCAGCCACCTGTCCTCTTTCAAGTATGTGGAAGTAGATGGAGAAATTCATGAAACGCTCTGCCAGGCGTTTGAGGGGGTTAAAGTCAAACAGGACGCTCCTGTGAAGAGCGGAGGGCACGAGGTCGCTGTGTCCTCCTACAAAGAAGCTAAAGCGTTGGTACAAGCGGGAGAAACTACCAAGTGGGGGCAGGTTCCAGATATCCCTATGAAGCAAGACAAGTACGGCCTGGGGTATCGTTCATCTTTCAAGCCGAATGTGCCGAAGTACAACGGGCCCGTAGTGTTCACATCAGGGGGTGTCAGCTTTGAAAGGATCAATGTCGTGTCTGATACGGAAGAAGCGGATAGCGATTGCGACCTGGACTCGTGGATTCGACCCAGCACGTCGGGGCAAAGCCTATGCAACTGGTCCATCCAGGACGTCATCCAAGTCACCAAACAGTAATGCATTGTTGTTTCAGTCATTGTATGATCACATGCCTTGCCCGGGGCATCGTTGATTTTGTCTTAGGGCCTAACTGTTTACTTGTATGTTTGTATAATCAATAAATGACGGCGTTTTTTACATTCAAATGTTGTGATCCTTTTCTTTCCGTTTTATTTTATTTTTCAATAAAATGGCAGCGCGGTTATGCACTTTGCTTGTACATCATTTTGAAGCACTTAACCGTTTCCCTCGCAGGACTCATGAATTTTCAGATGACACCGACCAAAAACTTCCTATGACTCGTTTAGACTTCGAGCATCCAATCTTCCAAGCTGAGGAGGAGATTGTGGAGGATAGTGACTTACCAGAAGAGCTTAGTCGGTTATTGAAGCAAGAGGAGAGAGTCATTCTGCCTCACCAGGAAGAGATTGATATTGTCAACTTGGGGTCTGAAGAATGCGTCAGGAATATCCGTATAGGGGCCGCGTTGCAAGAGGACGTTAAGCAGGGGCTTATTGAGATGCTGTGCGAATACAGTGATATATTTGCTTGGTCTTATGAGGACATGCCAGGTTTGGATACTGATATGGTTGTTCATCGTCTGCCGTTGAAGGAAGATTGCCCGCCTGTGAAGCAGAAACTCCGAAGGACTCGCCCTGATATGGCTGTAAAGATAAAGGAAGAGGTGCAGAAACAATGGGATGCTGGGTTCCTGGATGTTACCACTTATCCCACTTGGGTCGCTAATATCGTGCCTGTGCCAAAGAAAGATGGCAAGGTTCGGATGTGTGTTGATTATAGGGATTTAAACAAAGTGAGCCCGAAAGATGATTTCCCGCTGCCGCATATTGACGTGTTAGTTGACAACACGGCTCAGTTTTCGGTATTCTCCTTCATGGATGGATTTTCGGGGTACAACCAGATCAAAATGGCTCCGGAGGATATGGAAAAAAACGACCTTTATCACCCCGTGGGGAACCTTCTGTTACAAGGTGATGCCTTTTGGTTTGAAAAATGCTGGGGCAACGTATCAGCGGGCCATGACAACGCTTTTTCACGACATGATGCACAGAGAGATTGAGGTGTATGTCGATGACATGATTGCCAAGTCTCAAACAGAGGAAGAACATCTGGTTAATTTGTTGAAGTTGTTCAAAAGGCTGAGGAAATTCAGGCTGAGGCTGAATCCAAATAAATGTACCTTCGGAGTGAGATCCGGGAAGCTACTGGGGTTCATTGTGAGCAAGAAAGGAATCGAGGTCGATCTTGCAAAAATAAAAGCAATACAAGAAATGCCAGCACCGAGAACAGAAAAAGAAGTCTGTGGATTCTTAGGGAGGTTGAATTACATTGCTAGGTTCATCTCTCACCTAACGACCACGTGTGAACCATTATTCAAGCTGTTAAAGAAAGATCAAGCGGTGGTCTGGAACGACAATTGCCAAAGGGCATTTGAAAAGATAAAAGAATACTTGCAGGAACCTTCGGTGTTGATACCCCCAGTAGCGGGACGACCATTGATTATGTACCTGACGGTTCTGGAGAACAGTATGGGTTGTGTTCTCGGTCAACACGACGAGACAGGGCGGAAAGAGCATGCAATTTACTACTTGAGTAAAAAGTTCACGGACTGTGAATCTCGATACTCTATGCTCGAAAAGACGTGTTGTGCATTGGCGTAGGCTGCCAAACGTCTAAGACAGTACATGCTAAATCATACAACCATGCTGATATCGAAGATGGATCCGATCAAATATGTGTTTGAGAAGCAAGCGCTCTCTGGAAGGATTGCTAGATGGCAGATGGTATTGACAGAATACGATATCCAGTATGTTTCCCAGAAGGCCATTAAGGGAAGTATTCTGTCCGAATATCTTGCCGAACAGCCAATTGATGATTATCAGCCTATGAAGTTTGAGTTTCCCGATGAAGACATAATGTACTTGAAAGCTAAAGATTGTGAGGAGCCGTTGCCTGGTGAAGGTCCTGAGCGGAGTTCCCAGTGGCAAATGATTTTTGATGGGGCTGTCAATTCGTACGGTAGCGGGATCGGGGCAATCATTACAACTCCCCACGGGTCGCACATCCCATTCACAGCTAGATTGACTTTTTCAGTAACGAATAATGAAGCCGAGTATGAAGCTTGCATTATGGGGTTAGAAGAGGCTATCGATATGAGGATTAAGAATCTGGATGTATATGGGGATTCAGCATTGGTTGTGAATCAGATTAAGGGAGAGTGGGAGACGCACCAACCTAATCTGGTGCCGTACATGAATTATGCGAGAAGGTTGCTACCTTTCTTTGATAGAGTGGAGTTCCATCATGTACCCCGGGCGAAGAATCAAATGGCAGACGCCCTTGCAACATTATCCTCGATGTATAAAGTCAACCACTGGAATGAGGCTCCCAGCATTGTCATCTCTCGCCTTGACAGGCCGGCCTTTGTGTTTGCAATTGATGAGGCATCTGATGGTAAACCTTGGTATTTCGACGTACAGAATTTCCTGAAGAATAAGGAATATCCGGCTGGGGCATCTAGTCGTGATCAGAAGACTCTAAGGAGATTAGCAGGCAACTTCTATCTGAATCCCGACGGCGTTTTGTATAGAAGGAACCACGATTCGGTACTCCTCCGGTGTGTGGACGAGAAGGAAGCCAATTTACTCATGGAAGAGATCCATGAAGGAGCTTTTGGTACACATGCAGGTGGGCATGCTATGACCCGAAAGTTGTTGCGAGCAGGGTATTATTGGTTGACGATGGAAACTGACTGTTTCAAATTCGCCAAGCGGTGTCACAAGTGCCAGATCTACGCTGATAAGATCCATGTGCCACCCAGTCCTCTGAATGTTATGGCTTCTCCGTGGCCGTTCTCCATGTGGGGAATTGATATGATCGTTAAGATTGAGCCTACTGCTTCTAATGGGCATCGCTTCATTCTGGTTGCGATAGATTACTTCACCAAGTGGGTGGAAGTAGCATCTTACGCCAATGTGACGAAGCAGGTGGTGGCCAGATTTATCAAGAAGGATATAATCTGCAGATACGGTATTCCTGAGCGAATCATTACTGATAATGGTTCGAATTTGAACAATAAGATGATGAAAGATTTGTGTCGGGATTTCAAGATCGAGCATCATAATTCATCTCCCTACAGACCCAAGATGAATGGCGCTGTTGAAGCGGCCAACAAGAACATAAAGAAAATTGTTCAGAAGATCGTGGTAACGTATAAGGATTGGCATGAGATGCTGCCATTCGCTTTGCACGGTTATCGTACTACAGTGCGTACATCAACCGGGGCAACACCGTTCTCATTAGTATATGGCATGGAGGTTGTCCTGCCATTGGAGGTTGAGATACCATCTTTGAGGGTTTTGCTTGATGTTAAGCTGGACGAGGCAGAATGGGTGAAAAGTAGATTGAATCAGCTGAGCTTGATAGATGAGAAAAGATTGGCATCCATTGCACATGGTAGGCTGTATCAGAGCCGGATGAAGAAAGCATTCGATAAGAAGATTCGGCCTCGAAGCTTTCAGACGGGTGATCTTGTGCTGAAGAAGATTCTCCCGCCGCAATCGGATCACAGGGGTAAATGGACTCCCAACTACGAAGGTCCATACATCGTGAGAAAGGTCTTCTCTGGAGGAGCCTTATTGTTATCCACCATGGATGGTGAAGACTTTTCGTCCCCTGTGAACTCGGACGCAGTTAAAAAATACTTTGCTTAAAATTGACCCGCTGGACAGTAAAAAGAGAGTCCAGGCAAAAATGGGGCATCCTGGCGAACCAAAAACAGAATAAAAAGGTTCGGGAAAAAGTTAGGGATAAAATGAAAAAAGTGTACACCCGCGAAGTTGAAAACCTACACTGGGCGGCTTCGGCAAAAAAGGGTATCCCAGTGAATCGAAAACCCGCAAAGGGCGATTCACGCAAAAGTTAGGGATTTAAGAAGCAAATGACTGCGGTCCAAGTTTGATTATTTAGCGGTTTGGGAGCATCTGGGGGTTTATTATCCAAAGCAGTTTCTTCCGAAGACAGGAATCGGGAAAGCGTCAGAGTCCGACGAGTCATAGGAGGATCGGTTCATGGTGTTCGTCTGTAACACGTTGCCGACATGTGTACAAATTTTATTCTGTATATTTGTATACTTATGCATTTTGTTTGTGCGTAACTACCTCTTTTCAGGAGTTGCATCAGATGTACAAATTTTGCCTATTCTCAGGTTGTTATCAATAAAGTGTTTATTCAGTGTAGTGTGTGACTTCGGTTTTAATTTTACAGTTTTGTTTGTAAAAAGCGCCGATGTTTTTGATAAGCTTACATGCGTGTAACCAGGCGGGCCTCGGCCTATGATTGTTAAAACCAAAAATTACCTGAATGGTTGTCGTGGGTGATTACCAAGATGTTTCGGTTTGCATAGATTGCCTTGTGTTTGCTTGTTAACTTTTGCAGGTATTCAAAAGCTCGCAAAGTTCTCCGCCAGAGTCCATGGCAGGTTGGCATCCCTTCCAGAGGATGAACGTTGTGTCTTCCCTAGTGAAGTCGCCCCAGGCAAAACTGAATGTTAATTCCCCAGGAGAGTTGAGATTAATGTATCTTCAGTTCAGCATTAGCTTATCAAGCAGAGCAGAGTTCTCCCCAGTGAAGGTCGAGATGGACGTGATTAACTCCCAGAGGGTTCTCGTGCAGTGCAAATCAGAATGTGTGGTTCAGTCCCCAGCTCAGTGATGGCGGGATGATTTCCCCAGCTCAGTGATGGCGGGAGGATTTCCCCAGCTCAGTGATAGCAGGAGAGGTTCACCACAGAGTGTGATCAGGTGGTTGGAGCTGCTGAAAGGAGTTTTCCCGAGCAGAATTGTCCGTTCTTTCCCCAGCAAGCCGCTCTTCGTCGTCAGGAGGACCGTCATCAGCATATTTTGGAGTTCTGAGTTCGTGAGCTATTTTCCCAGCAGGGTGGTCATCCCCAGCGGAGTTAGTTCATCTTTCCAACATTTATTTTTTTGGAAGCGTATCGGCGGTATTCCGGTCATTCCCAGCGGATCCAGTGTATCTTCAGCATTTATTTTGCTGAAGCAACTCTTTGCATAAGCATGCATCGTGAGCATTTGCATTCTACCCAAATACATAGCATTTCCATGCAGTATGGAAACATTACGTCATTATCAAACATGCATATTTGAAACATAAGCCAGGTGGTCACCTCTCTAGTTTCGGATATGTTATTCCTTGTCGATAAGAGAAATCGTGATTCAGGAAGACGTGGATTTTGTGGTCAAAGTGCACAGTGATCGTATTTGTACCAGCTACGGGGTTCATATAGCAAGGCACGCAGTGATCGTGTCGATTTTAAGATGTTGATTTGTAGCCAAAGTACGCAATGATCGTATTTTGTCTCTTTCATGGGGTTCATATTGTAGGACACACAGTGATCGTGTTGATCTTGTTATGTATATCTGTGGTCGAATGGCGCAGTGATCATATTCGTCCCGATCTAAGAAGATTGTTTTGTAAGGCACGCAGTGATCGTGTTGGTATCGTTTCGGGGGTTTTATTGAGCAAGGCACGCAGTGATCGTGTTTGCCATATCATGTGATTTCGTTGGTCGATATATGCAGTGATCGTATTCGTCCGTTCTACAGTGATTATGGGTTGATACGCAGTGATCGTGTTCATCCAGTTGTTGGTCGATATACGCAGTGACCGTATTCGTCCGTTATGCAGTTTGATTATGCTGTAAGACACGCAGTGAACGTGTTCATCGGGTTGTTGGTGGCCGAAGTACGCAGTGATCGTATTCGTCCCATGTTTGAAGTTGTGTCACAGCACGCAGTGATCGTGTTTCCTCCAGTCAAGAGGGTCGTGACATGAAACGTGCAGTGGTCGCGTTTACCCTATGTATGATTGGAATATGCAGTGATCGTATTCGTCCAGTTATGTGGGTTAGTTGAGACACACAGCATGCAGGGATCGTGTTTTCTCCAGTCAAGAGGATCGTGGCTCAGAACGCGCAGTGATCGTGTTCAAACACGCAGTGATCGTGTTCAAGATACACAGTGATCGTATTCGCATAGCATGCAGTGATCGTGCTGATAATACCATGGGAACTTGTGATGCGGGGCGCGCAGTGATCGTGGCTATCGTATCAGTGGGTTTGTTGGTCGGCATACGCAGTAATCGTATTCGTCCTATTACATGGGTTGGTTTTGTAGCACACGCAGTGATCGTGTTGACATCATTTTGGGGGTTCATTGGTTAGTACACGCAGTGATCGTGTTCATCTTGTCGGTATCTATGGTCAATACACGCAGTGATCGTGTTCATCTTGTCGGTATCTATGGTCAATACACGCAGTGATTGTGTTCATCTTGTCGGTATCTATGGTCAATACACGCAGTGATCGTGTTTGTCCTATTGCAGCACACGCAGTGATCGTGTTCATCATATGGGTGGTTGAAGTGCGCAGTGAACGTGTTCGCCTCTTTTATATGGATTTATTTTGTCTAGCACGCAGTGATCGTGTTTATCTCATCTGGTTGGATTTATGGTCGATGTGATTTTGGTGGTAACGCAACATGCAGTGATCGTGTTTGTCCCATTATGTGATTTTGTTTGTGGCATCACAGCACGCAGTGATCGTGCTTTCTCCTGCCAAGAGAGTTGTGGCGCAGGGCACGCAGTGATCGTGGTCATCGTCAGGTGGTGAGGATTTGTGGTAGAGTACGCAGTGATCGTATTCGTCCTATACGTGGGTTTTGTTTGCAACGCCAGGACGCGCAGTGATCGTGTTTTCTCCTGTCAAGAGGATTTTGGTGTAGAATACGCAGTGATCGTGTTCATCTTGTTACAGAGGGGTGCGCCGGACATGCAGTGATCGTGTTCGTCATGTCATATTCCCCTAGCAGAGTTGCTTGGTCAAGCATTTCTCTTTCTCCCCAGCTGAGTCCTCTCTCAGAGTGTTGTAGAAAGGGCATGTTGCAGATTTTTGGGTGGTTACCCGCAGTTACCCCAGTAGAGATGTAATCCCCAGCGGGTCGTTCTTCAACGAGATACTTGGTTAAGTTCGTCGTAGTCCCTGGCAGGGTATTCTTTGACAAGTCGCTTGGTTAAGTCACTTGTATTTCCCCAGCTGAGTCTTTCTCAGGATGATGTGGTATCAGTATTAGAAGGTGGTAATGCAGATTTTCGGGTGGTTACCCGCAATTCCCCAACAGAGCTATGGTCTCCAGCAGGGTGTTACGTCAATGGGTTGCTTGGTTAAGTCCTTCATAGTCTCCAGCAGGGAGCTTGCTACAGGAGTTGTTTGGTTAAATTCCTCGTAGGTTATTCTCGTCAGGGTACTTGGTTAAGTTCCCAATTTTCCCCAGCAGGTGTTTGACGGCCGTCGTCAGAATTGTCCCCTCAGAGTTACTTGGTTAAGTTTCTCATTTCCCCGCAGAGTTGGTTGTTCGTGTCTTCGGACATTGTCCCGTTTGGTCAAAGCGTTCGCTCATTTCTTCAGGATACGAAAGGTTGATCAGTGAAGTCAACATGACAAGTGAAGTCAGTATTCTCCCGCTGGTTAGCGTGTGCTCAGTTGATAAGTGAGATCAACAGAGGTTGATAAGTGAGATCAACAGAGGTTGATAAGTGAGATCAACAGAGGTTGATAAGTGAGATCAACAGAGGTTGATAAGTGATATCAACAATCTCTCGTTATGTGGTGTATGCTCATTTCTTTGGAATGGAGTGGTCTGCAGACAACATCAGATTATTTGACAGATGGATGGCTAGTTGTTGCTGTGACAGCAGAAACCAGTTCTCGGGGTTCTCCCAAGCAGTAGTCGTTGTCGCAATTTATTTTTGCGGTTGGCAAATTTCCGGGTTCTTTCATATTCAACCGTCTCGTACCGCGAATGCCTGAAGGTTGCGCGCTCTTCATCCAGTCGGGTCCAAGTCGCTTGAATAGGGGCAGCTGTTGCACCCCAAAATTTGCCCAACTTTTTCTAACCTAGGTTTATGTTTCAATTGCATAGTCATTTGCATTGTCATCATGTACATAGTGCATTCATCTGCATTGCATATCATAGGCAAGCTATCTTAATTAGGGGATCAAGTGCTATTCTTATCTCAAGATGCATATCCAAGGGTTTCATTCATATTCAGGTCTACTCAGGTCATCAGAGGAGAATTTGAGCTTTGAAGAGCTGACAGGTTGATCAGTAAGTTCTCTCCTATCTTGAGGCTAGTGGGGGATCATCAGAGGAAGTGTGAGCTATGAGCCAAGAGCATGAGGTGTGTATGGAAGTTATGAAGAGTCTAGAGAATCATTTTTGAGGAGAACCAAGTCATTTGAATGATTGCAAGAGCCTCAGTTGAAGTCAGTCAACTAGGGTCAACACTGGGTCAATTCTAGGTCAAAGAAGTGTTTTGAAGGGCATCAAGGATCATTTGAAGAATGTGGGATTCATTATTTGCTATAGGGATATGGATATGATGTTGTGATAAAGAAAAATCAAGAGGATTCAAGGAGAACTGGAGTTACTAAATTAGGGTTTCAGTGTAAAATCCCCTAATTTAGGTCAAACTTCAAAGCAGTGTAACTCAAGATGCAAGCTTCATATGAATTCTTGGTACACATGAAACTTGTAGAGTATATTAATAGCTTTAGTTTGAGTGGTGTAAGTCATCAAGATGATTTATAGAACTCAAGTTATGGCTCTTGCAAGTTACAAGTCATCTGAGGGCACTGAAATTTGTCCGTGAAAATTGTCTGTCTTCCAAGCAACGTTAGACCTTCAAGGGTATTTCAAATGGGTTCTTGGCCAACATGAGAATTGTTCCTTATTGTCTTAGATTTCTAGAATGGTATGGTATGCCTTCATATGATTTGTGGAACTCTACTTATGGTCTTGGCAAGAAAAGGGTATTTTGGTCATTTGGGGATTACAGGTCATTCTTAGCCTATGCCTAAAACTCATGCAAGGAAGCTTCAAATGAAAAACTTCACAACATCAAAGTTGTTCAAAATGGGATTTTAAGGCTAGAAAAGGAGGTGTGAAAGTTTGGAAAAGCTTAGAGCATGGAATTTTAAAAGTGGTGCAAATGACTTGAAAATGGCTTATAAGTTGAAAAAGTTGAAATGAAAAATTGGTTTGAGAGATCTACAAATCCAATATGGGTCATCCAATATACCAAATTGATTCCCAACATCATTCTAAAGACAATGGTTTAGCCACATTTTTGAGTTTAGGCTTAAAAATTGGACTTCCTTTGTAAATGTGTTTCTTGCATCTTAAGGCACCAAAAGGAAAAGTAAGGAAATGCTACATAAGGGTTTGTAAGACCTTGTTCTCATATCATAATATCATTTGAGGAGAAATTAAGTGGGATTGCATGGTTTATCATGAGATTGCATGAGATTTACTAAATATAGAAAATTCAAATTCTCATTACATGATACATTCTAGAAACTTCTTGGAAGGTTCTCAAAGCTTCCACACACTTCTTTTGACATCTATATATGACCTAGAGATGATCCATGCCCTGGTTGGTGACTGAGAGTGCTTGCATTACATAGTTTGATTCCATAACTCCATATTGCATTTTGCTTTCAAACTCCATTGAAACTTCATCAATCATCATAATTCTTGTTATCATCATCATCTACCATCATCATAGAGCAATTGGCAAACAAACTTGAGAGGAATTCGTGGCTGGTTCATGAGATCCAAAGTTCCACTTCAAGTTGCATGAAGAATTGGATAGAGTGATTCAAGAGGTGTAAGCAAGAACCAGTGCAAACAGAAGAACCTACAGCCACTGAAGATCATTTGAAGCAAGCATCAAGGCTTGAATTGAAGGGGAACCACCATAGCCATCATCACTTGCAAGGTATGCATTTCTCTTCGAATCGCCTTATTTATTCAGTTTTAGATCATGTTGTTAGGGTATATGTGATAGAGACCATTAGGGGATGAATCATGAATAGTTTGAGGGTTGTTCTTGAGGTTTGGTTCCATGGCCATTTCTGTTTTAGGATCAAGAACTCGTGTATTAGTGTACTACAATCTTAGTTCTTTAGTTTAGAATGATCCCCATAACATGTAGAGTATCCCAGGTTAGTTTCAACAAGAATGGTGGTCATGCGTATCAGATGAAATTCAAGTGGTACCAGAACTTTATTCCATCGTGTTTCTTTATTGGTTGTGTTTTAGGAGAATCTATGGCCATAGTCTTGTAGAGGGTGAGGAGGGGAGTTCTTTTGGTCTTTGGATCGTGTTATTTCATGGCGGGACGAGGGAGATATAGGGAGTGGAAGTTATGCGCATGGACTAGAGTTTCAAAAACCCTAATGGCTGGTTGGAGAAGATGATGATACTACCATTGGATCCATTGACTATTCCATCTAATTCACGGTCCAGATTAAATAAGAATTGGAGGGAGAAGTTAAACAGCAAAACGCGCCGTTTTGCTAAATGAATTGCTTGGGCTTATTCAGAGTTACTACTCACACACCCTCCTGGAAGCCCACTAAGGAATGCACGTGAAACCTTGAGTTCTACACCCCCCAGCGCATCCTGGGTTTTTTTTATTTTTCTGATTAGTTGCATGGGCCTATCCCATTTTCTTTTCGCACCCCGCCTTCTCAGCCCAATAACCTAAACAACTGAGCGAACCTGCTAGTAACACCCCCTCCCCTTTTATTTCATATTTTGTGTTTTTTAATTTTCTTTAATATTTTTAACATCTTTAAAAATTCATAAAAAATGGGAAAATTGATATTTTTAATTCCTTCTTTTTGCTATAGGTCCATAATTCTGTCTAGAAAAATACCAAATAATAAAATGGGCATTTTATTTTGTTTTAATATTTTTCATGTATTTTTCTTGTAAATAGCATTTTACTAAGTTTAGTTTGGTACTCAAATTTGTTGATTTTAGTTCTCATAGGTTCCCTTAGATTTAGGGTTCATTCTTTTTAGAGTGATTAATATACAACTTCAACTTGTACATGAGATTTAATTCACATTTTTAGGATTAATTTTTAGGTGATTTAGTTAAGTGTGATTAGTGTGATCAAGATTAGGGTTTTAAGTGTACTTAGGTGAATACAACAATTCTTTTAGGAGATTTTCATTTGATTTTTTTGGGGTATGGGACTATAGGGGTTATGGGTATAGGATAGATCCCTTAGAAAATATTAGGATTCCCCTACTGCTATTAGTATATTGCTTATATTTGTTTAATTGTTTGGTGTGCCCTCTTTAGGGTTATCATTTTGTTTGTATGGGGTATTGGGTTTGTTTGGGATTTGGGGAGAGCTGAAGACCTGTGATGTTGAAGCCCAATTGAAGATCAGAGATTGGAGATCAACTTGCAGAGTTCATGAGGAGTATCTCTTGCTGACAGCTGTTGAAGTCTGTAGGATCTAGGAGTTAGGCAGAGCCCTAGGGTAGCAAACTTGATTCTCAAACATGGAAGGCCTTGTCCGCCTCCATCCTTTCTCTATGATTCAAAGTCTCTTTCAAATATTCACCTCCTTCCTTTGGAAGGATTAGTGAACATATTTGAAAGATAGAACTTTTGAGGGAAAATTGTCTGTATAATGTTAACAGTTAATGAGCCACCCTTGGTAGGCAGTTTACTGTTTAACATCCAGTCTACTCTTGTGATTGATTCCTCAGCTTGGAGGTTAGGACTTGAAGAAAAGCCATTGGGAGATTGAAGTCTGATGCTTGCCTGAAGCCTATGGATAGCTGATGTTGACTTGAAGATAGTTGTTGATGCTGATGAAGACTGCTTTGCTGCTTAGTTTTTGCTGTTTTAATTTTGATGTATTGTGTGAATTTCCCGGACTGTATTGTTTGCTGTTTAACCTGTTGGATTGAAAGTGAATTCTGTTCACTTTTGCCTATTGTTTTCTAGGTTCGAGGTTGAGTGGGACTCCCTTGCCTCGCTTGTACTGTTGCATCCATGCATTTTACTGCTTTATTGTATATATCTGCTGTTTCTGTTTTCGTTTATTCCCTTAGGAGCTCTGTTTCTCTCTGCGCAAGAGAGGAGCATGATAGACATTAGGTGTTAACCCATGCATGATAACATTAGGGTAGATTTTATTCCCTTTTAACCCTAGGATTTTTAGAGTGTCATCTCTTCTTTCTTCAAACAACAGAAAAACACTAATAAAGGTTATAACAGAGATCAATTCATTTCTTCCGTCAAAAGATTTGAACGAACAACAAACCTTTTTGCAATAAGAACCCCCTTGTTTAAGGTGAGATTTTTCATAAAAGACACTTGAACAGCTTGTGTCGTGCGTAGCCCGAACTACGTTTGCTCTGATCTTCCATGCAGTGTGGAAGTACGTAGACATAGGACGCGATATCCTAGCGAGCAACCTTCACCCACCTTTCCCCCGTAGTTAGGCGAACTACGTTGACTCTGATTTCTCGTTCCAGACGGGAATACGTAGGCATAAAGTGTGATGCTTTTCCGAGTCATTTCTTTTCGTTTTTTTTTTCAGACCTCATCCTTTAGTTTAGATAGAAGTGTAATCCGTACAACCAAGCAAGCGTGGATCCCATCGAGTACGATGGACGTGAGGGGTGCTAATACCTTCCCCTTGCGTAACCGACTCCCGAACCCAGGTTTTGGTTGCGATGACCATACCTTTCCCCGTTTTTTGCGAGGTTTACTTCGAGCGTTTCCTTTCCCTCCGATGGGATAAATAACGCACGGTGGCGACTCTTCTGTCCAGCCGGCGCCAATTTTCGCAGTAGCGACATTTGGCATGTTATTAAAGTTTATACAATTGAAAAATTACATTCACCGGATCAAGACTATGCTTAGTGTATGCATATACGGTTAGGAAACAACCTCAATAACATGGATCAACGTCAAACCAACAATGACCAATTGACCTCCACAAACAGTGGGAATGCCAATATTTGGGCCTCATCCCTTTACTTTTGGAGGTTCACAGGTATAACGAGTTAAAGAAATGATATCGAACAAGCCCATTTTGAAGACAAATCTATCACATCTAAGACACATGGAGTTTAAAGGAATCAATGTCAAGTAGGCATTGTTACTTAAAGTCAGAAATTAATGCTACAATAAGGCATTCCAATGTTCAACATGTTCTTATACAAGTACCATTTACTTTTTTGAATTTCCAGCCTTGTATTTTGGTCACGAATAACCGTAGGGGTACCTAGTGGCAAATGATACATATAATAAGACTACATTTAATTTATATAATTACCTATGGAAAGAAGGACATTGAAGCTGTTGGAAAATTGGTATGCCCCCAAGTATCTCTTTAAGGCAACACTATGCATGCAAACAACACATCCTACACCAAAGGAAAATCCTTAAACTAATACACCAAAGGAAAATCCTTAAAGGAGCAATCTCAACGAGATCTCAACTATGGAAAATCCTCCTTCAGTCCTCAAAAATTTGTCGCCTACTATGTTTAACATGAGATAGAGTGGTTGACGACGACAACGATTCAAATCTGTGATTCTATGTAGCTTCAAAGTTGGGTTTCCATGTCTAACATCGTAGCCATTTTACTTGCTCAAATCTGGATTTCTATTCAGTTTTAGCACTTGAGTTACCAAGTTTAATGAGTACCCTATTTCATTGGTGTCCTAAAAATATATATAATTATTAGACATTGAATTATTTTTTATTAAAAATAGCATGCTTTAATGTGACATTAAGAGATAATGATAGTTGTGAGAAAGTGCAATTATTAGAGATTATAATCCAAGATATTATGTAATATTAAGCTATATTTCTGGCTTCCAATTTAATCACCATTATATAGATTGTGTTATTATTATTATTTAAGAAGAAAAATGAATATTTATTTTTTAATAAAATTTAAATTAAACAAATATATTTAAATGACACAAAAATATGATTAATAAATGATACTCATGTAAAAATCAATTTTAAAAATAAACTAAAATCAAACATATGTAAAAAATAATACTCATGTAAAAATCAATTTTAAAAATATATATATATATATATATATATATATATATATATATATATATATATATATATATATATATATATATATATATATATATATATATATATATATATATATATATATATATATATAATGAAGTGAAAGTAAATCATAAGAACTAAACTAGTTTAGTGGTAGGTGTTGCCTTATGCATACTCAAGTCATGGATTTAACATCCTTAATAAAAATGTCATGTGGAATTAAAATAAAAAGAAAAACTTTATAAAATATATATACAAAATTTAAATGGAGAAATTTTAAAAATACAAAGATGAAATCTATAAAAAATTAAAATAGAGGAATCTTAAAATGATAAGGATGGAATATGACAGGGGCAAATTGAGTATTATATCAAATTTATATATAAGGAGTAAAGGTAGAAAAATCTCTTGTTCCTTGCATATTATGATGGGCTTACACTAGTCTCACTAAGACTAAATCTATTTAGTCTGCCACCCCCATTTCATACAGGCACTCCTCATATTTTCATTATTTCAAAAGTATTCTTGTTACTATTTAAATAAAAAATTTATGATTTTTTTTAAAAAAATTTATATTTTTCTACCTAAGATTTAGTTGTTCAAAATTTTCCGTACGCATTGTTACGCAAATTTTGAAAATTGCCGTGTTTATACTGGAAATTTCAAAAAACCTGATATATATTACCGAAACTTTGTAATAATATGGTACTTTATATCGGAAATTTTGGAAATATACGGTGTAGATCATAAATACTTTGGCACCAATATCGGACATTTTTAAAATTTTCAGTACCAAACAAAAACTTTCAGAAATTTGAAATTTTTTGGTATATCGAAAATTTCGCCTGCAATAGAAATTTCCGATAACAGAACAGAAAATTCAAAAATGTTTGCTTTGTGTGGTCTAGAACTGGCAGGGTCAACTACAGGTTCGTGTAGTGATTGCACGCAGTTATTCACCACAGACAAAGTATGTTTTTTTATGTAACAAGTTAAAATTTAATATTTTCTTTACGTTATATGATATTAATACTATTTTTTTATGTAATATAAACGAAAGATATTTCAGAACCGAGCTAAAGTATTAGCTAGGGCACAACATATTGGTAAGCAACATGATATTATAGTTGTGACTGTTCGTTCTGTTACTGCAAATGGCCAGCGAGGTAAGAAGGATAAATTGATTATGGGTTGTAAGAGATGGGGAAATTATAAAATGAAAAATACATCTGAATGTTGTAAATCTTCAAATGGAATCTATAGTATGAAAGTGAAATATCCTTTTAGATTGAGATCTTTGCCAAGTGGTATTGTTTGAAAGGTGATTGTTAGGTGTGAGTTTCACAATCATAAACTATCTGAGGATTTAGATGGCCATGATATATTAGGTCATCTAAAAGATCATGAGAGACAGTTTGTGAATGAAATGATGAAGTACAACATGACTCCACGGTACATAGTGTCTGCCTTGAAAAATAAAGATCTAGAAAACCTCACTAGTGTTACCCAAGTGTATAAATCTAGAGCTACATACAATGCGAGTAAGAGAGGTTCATTGATGGAAATGCAAATGTTATTGAATCTTATTCATAAAGAAAAGTACATGTGTTGGACAAGAAATAAAGAATACTCAAATGTTGTTACTAATATCTTCTGGACAATTCCTGATTCAGTGAAGTTTTTGAATATGTTTCACTTGGTGTTGGCTTTTCATTGTACATACAAGATCAATAGGTAATTTGCATCTTGATCATGCTTTGATACCATTTTGACATACTTTGATTTATCATATTTTTGATTATTTGAATCATGAGCATACAGGTATCGGTTACCACTGCTTGAGATTGTTAGCGTAACGTCAACAAAGTTGACGTTTTTGGTAGGGTTTGCCTATTTAGAAAATGAAAGGGAGGAGAACTTCACATGGGAACTTGAGAAGCCCAAAAAGTTGTTTTCTTCTGAGAAATTCCTACCCAATGTTGTTGTGACGGACCGAGAACTTGCGTTGATGAATGTAATTCAAGTTGTGTTTCCAAATTCAACATATATGTTATGTTCGTTCCAGATTACCAAAAATGTTAGCATGAGGTGTAAGGAGTATGTTAAATCATAAAGACATGAACATAACATGGATCTATGGAATAACATCATGTATGCTAATAGAGAAATTGAGCATCTGACACACTTGAAGCACTTTGAGACTGTTTGTGCTGATATACCTTTGTTTGTTAGGTATGTAAATGAAACATGGTTAACACCTTATAAAGAAAGGTTTGTGGTTGCTTGGTAAAATTTTGGCACTCTAACACATGTTAATACTAATGTCCCCACATCAGAACATAATGTCAAGACAAATGTTACAACATCTTTTTTCTGACAGAACAAATAAATTAAACTAAAAATAAATTGCAGAAAGATAAATAACGCAGTCAATTGTTAATCCAGTTCGGTGCAACACTACCTACATTTAGGGGCATCCAATCCATGAAGGAAATCCACTATGATAACATTAGTTTAAATCTAAACTCCTTTGTTTACAACTTCTCGCCTAATCACTACCTTGTGCAACTTCTACCTAGAAACCCTCTAGATATGAGATCTCTTTCTCACTTTGTAACAATCACAAACCAGTGACAATTCAACAATAACCCAAAATAGAAGAACAATCTTCCTAGAACAATACTTAATTTTGCTTAAAAGATTTAAACTAAGGACAATATACTCTTGCTTAAAAGCTCATGAGTGAACAATAAACAAGATACAATCAGTCTACCTCAATGTATCAAAAGATACATAGGTGAATTACAAAGTCACACTAAAGAGACTCTTAAAACCAAAGACTCTAAAACTTCCCCTTATTTTTAAAAAAATGAAAGCCGTAAAAAATTAGGTTTAGGTTGGTTTTTAAATACTCCTCAGCAGTCCATGGGCATCGAAATCTTCACCCAGATATTTCTTGATCCACAGGCTAAGGGCAACATCAATTGTGCAGAAAAAATCTCCTTGAGTCTTGGAACAAATCATCAATTTTCCTAAATTGTCTCAACACCCAATTTTAGAAACTTATGAATAATTGGAAATCAAATCAAATGTTCTAGATTAAATCTTCTTGACCTGCGAAATAAGTGAGATATATCTAAAAAAATCTCATAGAATCAAATCAAATCTATCAAGAATAAGACTACAACCTGTATTGATGTTCTGGTACAACATCTCACAGCGTCTCTCAGAACATCTGTCTTCAATGTTGACAGGCTAACAAGTTAGAACATTTCACACAACATCTTATTGTGAACCATGTTTTAGCAAAATTGCAGCCAGTTCTAAAACCATGAGTCAAACAATCTCCCCCTTTGAGAAATTTTGGCTAAAACAACCTTTGCACAATAATTCTAGAGAAAAGGAATAACACCATAAAAACAAGTAACAAACTACATGTAAACTTTACGCAACCTGCAAACAGAAAGATATCAAAGATAAAATGCAGCTAGAGATCATCAGAGATTACAACTCCTTCAAACTCCAGAAATCTCCAGAGATCAGATGTTAAGACATGTGGTCTGACATTACATTAATACAGCTCCAACACAGTAACCTCAGACAGGCCTATTACTTCATATGTCACACATAACCAATACTCCCCCTCAAGAGGAAGATCCAAATCACAAGAAATCTAAACCTCGATTGTCTTAGTTCAAACATCCCTCTCAAGGGAAAAACCCAAATCACAAGACAAATAAACATGAACTACCCAAGTTCACATATTAGAAACACATACAGCAGAAGCCACACATATTAGAAACACATACAACAGAAGCCACACATATTACTCAGAGCATCAGAGTAATAAATTACCATAAAGCATCCAAGGTTCTCTATAACCACAACATGTCAGAACATGTGATTGCACATCATTGCATATATACATCACATCAGTAGCAGCAGCCACAACAACAAGCATGACATGACATGCCATCTGATCCAACATCAGAAATGGCAAACATACTAACATTTTAATCCTTACTTTTAGCCAAAAATTGACAAAAAATAGAGTAAATATAAACAAACATAAATAGAATCACATAGTAGCAATGGCAATAAACAGTTCTAGTGGAAGAAAACAACTAGAAATATAAAGCAACAGATGGAAGCAAAAACTGTTGGGAAATTATTACAACACAAACAGTAAAACACACCCAACAAAAAAAAACTTCACCTATGGAGCCAGCTATCAACTCTAACCACCTGAGTTAATGAAATTAATCCAATCTTCATCACCATCCTCGTCAAAGTCATATAGTTGAGCATGACTTTTCTTGGAGGACTTCATCTTTCTTATAAACTTTTTTCCTGTCCTATATGCTCCAGTAGATGATCCAACAGATGTCACAACTTCAGACTCTACCTTCTTTGGATCCACACTCTTATCCTTCTTGGAATCTAACACAAAAGCCTTTTTAGCATCAGTATTTTTGGAGGATTGGCTCATACTGAAACACAACACAATAGAAGGAAGAAGCAATAAGATCTTGGCTTTTAATAAAGAAAAAAATGACCTCGCTTCTATCGACCGATCAGTCAAGGATAGAATTTTGAAAGAAGTGGAATTATCCTTGGTAACAAAGACATATTTTTTTCCTCTTTCTCGATTTCTTAGCTTTGACTGCAACATTTGAAATGATATTCTCCATCTCATTGAAAAATGTTTTTCCTTAATACGCATGCCCTACTAGATGGAAGAAAAACATTGATTACAAGCCTTCTATTCTATAAAGGCTATAATTCTTCAACAGTACAAATTCCTGAAACACCCTTGACAAAGTTATGACCAGTCACCATGATCTTGTCCTGTTGACCAGAATGAATTCCTTGACTATCCTAACTGTAACTAGCTTGTCACAAAAAAATTTCATGACATCCTGTTTGACATTGTATTCTTTTAGCATGCAATTGAAGTTGGAACAACAACCTCCTCGGCAATATACTTAGACCAGAAAAAACCCAAATTATATTCTGGATGATCTAAAAGACAAGATTGTTTCTTAAGAAGAAACATCCTTAACAAATAGGGGCACACACAATGGAAACAAAATAGAATCCACATAAAAACATCATACAACAGTAACAAAATCAAACTCCTTCTGAATTACATAGCTTAAGAATTCAACAAAGTGCAGTTGAACAGTTAAACACAATATCAAGACATCTAGTCTGACATCAGAGATCAACTAAAACAACAACAACTCCTGAAGACCACAACCTACTGCAGAGAAAAATAAATTCTCCTAGACAACAAACATCATTGTTCTCAAGGACATACCCATGCAATCATGAACTGTCCCAGTTCACATATCAGAGGCAGATGCACAACAGAAGAAAAATAAGCCTCAAAAACACCGAAGAGAAACTAGAGTTCTCCAAAACACTTCTGGAAGATGTCAAGATAACATATATGTCATCCTGCAGTACACAACAGATCATTCTTTTCAACATTGTCAAAGCCATTATCATCACAAGGCTTGGTCAATTACTTTAGATATTTCATTTCTGAATCTGTTGGTGAACACAAGCTCTACATAATAAACTCCTTTGAATAAATTTTATGAATTCTAGAGACATATTTATTTGCTAGAGAGTTCTCTAATTTAGTGGTTGCTAGCTCTCTAGAGACTGCCTCATTTTCTGGAGTGTAAATATGCTGAGATGATGTTCCAATACCTACTTGGACATCATTCCATTTCTCAATGATTGAACCATTAACTTTGGTTATGGAGATAACATTCATAGGTTCTTCTATCATCATAGCAGCTCAAGAACATCCATTTGCATGAACTACTTGAGAACCACAATTTAAGCACAATAGTAAAGGAACAAACTGCAAAGGCAGATCAGAGACATTCGCAACAAAAACTTCAAAGAGTGAAATGAACTCTCACACATAACAGGAACCAAACGATCTTCTAGACAGCAGCACGGTATCATGACAACCTGTCTGACAACACAAAACCAGCATAAAACCTTATGCAAACAAGAAAAGATTCCCTCTAACATGCAACATTTGAGCTGACCAAATTACCAGGGTGTTGACTGAGCATATCACCATTATCAGACTCTTCCACCTCATTTTGCTCCTCCTTTCCACTTCATTCCTCTATCCACTAAGACTTCACCTGGCCTCATACAAGCCTTAAGAGGTAGTTCTATAACTTTTGCAGTAGTCTGATGTTGCAACTTCTACTGGGACATTTGAACTACATCTTCCTTGGTCATCAAGCATGTGAATGCACATGTAGTTTCTTGTGGTATACAAAACTAGCCACTCTCATACATCTCATCAGTGATCAAAGGTTCTACCTTAAGACCTTGATCATACAACTGAATCATATTTAACACATAATTGACTGTCTCTTAATAATGGAAACAACATCAAGACAAGAAAATCCACTTCTCAAACCCTTTAAATTTTCACATTTGACCCCATCACTAGAAGTAACAAAGAGAGACTTAGAATCCATCAGATACTTCTTTACTCTAGTCATGAGTCTGGAACACCCACCACCAAAATACTAGTCTTGTTTTGTTGAAGCTCTAAGAGGCAATTTACACCCTTAAAAGAATATAAATTTTCAGCATAAGAACCTATCTTTAGCATGAGATTTCTGATGTTAGGCACGATGTTGAGACATTTGGATAACATCATTCTCTTGGCTTTCCTGTTGATGGGAAAACAAATTCTTCACTTGAGTTCTTATTAGCTTGTTATAGCCTTGAAAACCATATCCCCTTTTGGCTTCCAGACATCTTCTCAAATAAAGAAGCTCTTTTATATTCCTTCTTGTTGACAACCTTCTTTACTCTTGATGCATAAAATGAAGGTGAGAAAATACTTAGAAGGGGGGTTGAATAAGTATGAAGATAAAACTTAGAAATAAAAACTCAAGGATTTTTATCCTGGTTCGTTGAACTCAACTACTCCAGTCCACCCTATCTAGAGTGATTTTCCTTTCTCAAACAAGGACTTAATCCACTATTTAATCAACTGATTACAATAGTAAGCACTAAGAACAACTGTTCAAAGTCTTCTCAAGAACTACTGATCCTAACTGGATCTTCTTAAGGTTCTCTTACAATCAAATGTAATAATAAATACAAGTTTTAAAATGCTTCTAATAAAGCTTTATCACAACTGTGATTTTTCACTTAAGATTAAGAACAATGAAATAATTCTAGCAAGAATATATGAGTTTTATGAGAGCTTTTTAATGAATTCTTTTCAAGTGTTTCGTCAACTGAAGAAGATGAGTGGAGACTTGCTTTTATAGGCACAGTGATCTAAGAGCTTTTCACGTTGAGAATAGTGTACCAAAAGGTCTGAGCCTTTTTGTCTTCACATCATGTGACCTTTCCTAGAAGAAGAATGCACATAGAAATCCTTTTTGTCTGTGTTCTTGTGTCTAGCATAAATAAGGAAAGAGTCGTTTGGATATTCCAACGGACATAATCTTCGAATTCTTCTTCAACAATTTTCAGCAAGAATCATCAGAGTCTAAGTTGGTCAGAGCCTTCTGATGTTCATCAGAGTTTTGATGAATCAGAGTCTTTGCAGCAAGTGTGCTTTCAGCGTGTATAAGTTCAGATCAGAGTTTTGGGTCAGATCCACAGTATTGGCAGCGTTAGTACTATCATTGTCTTCTGAAGTAAATGTGCTTGAAAACTCTACAGAATTCTTCATTGCTTCAGATGCTTTTGGCTTGCTTCAGATTCTTTTGTGGCTTCTGCTTCAGATCCTTTTGGAGGCAACGCTCAGAATCTTCTGGTGGCAGCGTTCAGAATCTTCTAAGAGATGCTTCTGACGCTTCAGAGCCTTGCATATTTCTTATGTTCAGATCTAATTTGCTTCTGGAGTGATATTTACTTTAACATCTGCAGCAAACATTATCAAGCAAATTTTAGAGTATATAATTCTTAAATACAAAATTTCATAATAGTTATCATCAAAACATAGAGATATTATTAAGAACCAATTGTTAGAACACGGATTGGTTCTTAATAATTACTCTTTGTTTTGATGATAACTGTTAGGAAATTTATATTTAAGAATTATATACTCTAAAATTTGTTTGAGAGTTTTTGCTGCAGATTAAAATTATATTAACTCTCTAGAAGCAAATCTGCCATTGAATACAAGAAGTTGTTCTGACTCTGAAGCGCCAGATGCACCTTTCAGAAGAATCTGCTTGCTCCTTACAGAAGATCCTGAGCGTAGTCTCCAGAAGGATCTGAAGAAAGAAGCTCCAGAACATTCTGAGTCAGAAGCATCTGAAGATAATCAGAAGCATCTGAAGATAATCAGAAGCATCTGAAGCTGAAGCATCAGAAGTATAGAAGAATATTGATTGAAGAGTTTCTCAAAGCATTGATCTACAGAAGTTTCTGAAAGTACTTATGCTGCCAAGTACTGAAGTTCTGTGTCAAGATGCTCTGAGGATCAACACGCTAGAAGCACACACGCTGCAGAAAACTTTGATACAGCATAGTTCTGAATCTCATCAGAAGACTCTGATCCATTCAAACTCTGAAGAACTTGCTGAAACTGAAGAAGTGTTTTCAAGAATGTATCCGTTGGAACCATTCAACGTCTCTTTCCTTATTTGTGCTAGACACACTTACACAGACAAAAAGGATTTATCTGTGCAATCTATTTCAAGGAAAGGTCAGTACATGTGAAGACAAAAAGGCTCAGACCTTTTGGACTCTCTTTTCAACGTGCATGAATCAGCTGCCTATAAAAGGAGTTTCTCACTTCATTCTTCAGTGCTACACACTTGCTGAAAAGAAATCACATATTCTATAAGCTCTCATTCTTATTCTTCATAGAATCTTATTGTACTTAAAACTTAAGAGAAAAATCACTGTTGTGATTATAGCTTTATAGAAGCATTAAAAACTCTTGTATTTAATTTACATTGTTTGTAAAGGATATTCCTTAAGAGGATTCAGTGTGAATCAGTAGCTCTTGAGAAGACTAAGAACTGTAGTTCTTAGGTGATACTATTGTAATCAGTTTGATTTAATAGTGGATTAAGTCCTTGTTGAGAAAGGCAAATCACTCTGGAAGGGTGGACTGGAGTAGTTGTTTAACGAACCAGGATAAAAATAATTGTGTGATTATTTTCAAGTATTAATTTTCCATACTTATTCAACCCCCCCCCCCCTTCTAAGTAATATCTCACCTTCAGTTGGCATCAGAGCTCCGGTTCTGAGTGTGCTATCACTTAACAGTGTCAGTAAAGATCCAGAGGAGATATACTTTGATCTATATATTTATTTGTTATCATGGCTGATAATTCAATGTCAAATATCAACAATAAATATGAAGAGAGGGATAGGATCAGTACCAAACCTCCAATGTTTGATGGAGAAAAATTTGACTATTGAAAAGATAGAATAGAAAGTTTTTTTCTTGGGTATGATGCTGATCTTTGGGATTTGGTCATTGATGGATATGAACATCCTACTGGAGAGGATGGCAAAAAGATTGATAGAAAATCAATGACTGAAGTACAGAAAAGAGACTTCAAGAATCACCACAAAGCCAGAACTATATTGCTTAATGCAATCTCTCATACTGAGTATGAGAAGATTACTAACAGAGATACTGCTCATGACATGTTTGAATCACTCAAAATGACTCATGAGGGAAACTCTCAGGTTAAAGAGACAAAGGCTCTGGCGCTCATACAGAAGTATGAGACATTTAAAATGGAAGATTCTGAAAATGTAGAAACTATGTTTTCTAGATTTCAGATTCTTACAGCTGGTCTGAAAGTTCTGGACAAGGGCTACTCAACGTCAGATCATGTCAAGAAAATCATCAGAAGTCTTCCCACCAGATGGAGACCAATGGTGACTACATTGAAGATGGCAAAAGATCTGAACAAGATCTCCTTAGAAGAACTTATCAGTTCTTTGAGAAGTCATGAAATTGAGCTGGAGGAAGATGAACCCCAGAAGAAAGATAAAGGTAAATCCATAGCTTTAAAATCTAACAAAACTGCTAAAGCTTTGCAGGTTATTCAAGAAAGCTCTGAAGAATCTTCTTCTGAAGAAGAAGATGAGTTGTCCATGCTGTCCAGAAGGATTAACAAACTCTGGAAGCACAAGGGAAAGAAGTTTAACAACTTCAGAAGATCTGACAACAGAAAAGAATCTTCTAGTCACAGAAGATCTGCCAAGAAAGAAGTGGTGTGCTATGAGTGTAAAGAACCTGGGCACTACAAGAATGACTGCCCTAAACTTCTTAAAGAAAAACCTAAGAAGAAGTTCAACAAGAAGAAAAAGGTTCTGATGGCAACATGGGATGACTCAGATGAATGTGAGTCATCTTCTGAATCAGAAGAAGAATGTGCAAACGTTGCACTGATGGCCAGGACAGAGGATCAAGAGGAAGGTACCTCTGGATATGAGTCAGAATCTGAATCTGATGATGATGCAGAAGAGGTAATGGCTAAACTTACCAAAGAAGAACTCATTAAAGTTTTAACAGAAGTTCTTAAAAGTTACAACAACATCAAACTCAAATACAAGAAGCTGAAAAGCAATCTTGAATCTGAGATTGATCTTCTGAAAACAGAACTTGTTGAGCAGAAAGAAATAAATTTAAAAATCAAAAATGACTTTGATAGAACTCAACAAGAATCTGATTCTGAAACTAAGTCTTGTGAAAATATTTTAGAAAAATATGACTCTAGTTTTCAGAGGTTTCTCACTAAGAGCATAGACAGAAGCAAGATGGCTTCCATGATCTATGGTGTTAGTGGAAACAACAGAAGAGGCATTGGATATGAGTCTTCATCTGGAAGCAATCCAAAACCTGTTGACAAACTTTTCATCAGGAAGACACCTCTGTACTCTCAATTCAAATTTGGTCATCTGAATGACATTAAACACACAAGCTCTGAGAAGAGTACTTATGTGTTTAAACCAAAGGCAAGTCAGAATAAACATTATGTTGCAAAAC
Source organism: Lathyrus sativus (assembly GCA_963859935.3). Taxonomy (NCBI): domain Eukaryota; kingdom Viridiplantae; phylum Streptophyta; class Magnoliopsida; order Fabales; family Fabaceae; genus Lathyrus; species Lathyrus sativus. The sequence continues at coordinate 49,129,269 of OZ012736.1, read as the reverse complement.
AGAAGTTTAGACAAACCTGCAAACCAACTAACCCCAAAGGACCCAAGAAGATCTGGGTACCTAAAGACAAAATAATTCCTGTTGCAGATGTTCTTAGCAGCAAAGTCAGGACACCAATCATGGTACCTAGACTCTGGATGCTCACGACACATGACAGGAGAAAGGTCTATGTTCCAAAGCCTGGAACTTAGATCTGGAGGGGACGTGAAGTTTGGAGGGAACCAGAAGGGCAAGATCATTGGATCTGGCACTATTGGAAATGGTAAGCTTCCCTCTATTACTAATGTTCTGTTAGTTGAAGGATTGAAACATAATCTATTGTCCATAAGTCAATTAAGTGACAATGGTTATGATATAATCTTTAATCAAAAATGTTGCAAAGCTGTATGTCAAAAGGATGGCTCTATCCTATTCAGTGGAAAGAGGAAACACAACATTTATAAAATTAACCTTTTAGAACTTAAAGTTCAAAATGTAAAATGCCTCTTATCTGTGAATGATGAGCAATGGGTCTGGCATAGAAGATTGGGGCATATTAATATGAGACGTATATCTCAGATTAATAAACTCAATCTGGTCAGAGGACTTCCTAAGTTGAAGTTCAACTCAGATGCTCTGTGTGAAGCATGTCAAAGAGGTAAATTTTCAAAATCTCATTTTAAATCAAAAAATGTTGTGTCTACCTCCAGACCATTGGAATTACTTCACATTGATCTGTTTGGACCAGTGAAAACTGCATCCATCAGAGGCAAGAAGTATGGGTTAGTCATTGTAGATGACTACAGCAGATGGACATGGGTAAAGTTTCTAAAACACAAGGATGAGTCTCATTCTGTGTTCTTTGACTTCTGTAATCAAGTCCAGACTGAAAAAGATTCCAAAATTATTAAAGTCAGAAGTGATCATGGTGGAGAATTTGAAAATAAACATTTTGAAAAATATTTTTCTGAAAAAGGCATTGCACATGATTTCTCCTGCCCTAGAACTCCACAACAAAATGGAGTTGTAGAGAGGAAAAATAGAACATTGCAAGAGATGGCCAGAACCATGATCAATGAGACAAATCTGGCAAAACATTTTTGGGCAGAAGCAATTAACACAGCTTGTTATATTCAGAACAGAGTGTCTGTAAGACCTCTTCTGGAAAAGACTCCCTATGAATTGTGGAGAAACAGAAAGCCTAACACTTCTTACTTTCATCGTTTTGGATGTATCTGTTATATGCTTAATACTAAAGATAATCTGAACAAGTTTGATTCCAAGGCACAGAAGTGTTTCATGCTTGGTTATTCTGAACGCTCTAAAGGCTACAGAGTATTCAATACTGAAACACAGATTGTTGAAGAATCTATTCATGTTAGATTTGATGATAAGCTTGGCTCTGAAAAGCCAAAGCAGTTTGAAAGTTCTGCAGATAGAGAAGTGATTCTCACAGACTCTGAAGGCTCAGAGGCAGAAAAGGCAAATATCAAAGAATCTGAAGCAACTCCAGATGCTACACCTTTGACTTCCCAACTAAACAACTTGCAAATTTCTGAAAGACCAACTGTCAGAGGATCTTCTTCCAGAATCAAAGCTTCTCATCCAGAAGATGTGATAATTGGAAAGAAAGATGATCCAATAAGGACAAGATCATTTCTCAGAACTTCTGAATCTTCTTTATTTGGCTTAGTGTCAATAATAGAACCAACATCTGTAGATGAGGCTCTGGAAGATAATGAATGGATTATAGCTATGCAAGAAGAGCTGAATCAATTCACCAGAAATGAAGTATGGGATCTGGTTCCTAGACTTAAAGGATTCAATATTATTGGAACAAAATGGGTCTTCAGAAATAAGCTGAATGAAAAGGGAGAAGTAGAAAGGAATAAGGCAAGGCTGGTTGCTCAAGGATACAGTCAGCAAGAAGGTATTGATTACACTGAGACATATGCTCCAGTGGCAAGGTTAGAATCTATACGCCTTCTTATTTCTTTTGCTGCACAGAATAACATCACTCTGTATCATATGGATGTTAAAAGTGCCTTTCTTAATGGCATTATAGAAGAAGAAGTATATGTCCACCAACCTCCTGGATTTGAAAGTGAAAACTTTCCAGATCATGTTTTCAAATTAAAGAAATCCCTTTATGGATTAAAACAAGCTCCCAGAGCTTGGTATGAGAGGTTGAGCAATTTCCTTCTGAAGAAAAATTTTATCAGAGGAAAAGTGGATACAACTTTATTCTGTAAAACTGTTAAGAAAGATCTGTTGATTTGTCAAATTTATGTAGATGACATTATTTTTGGATCAACAAATATTACGCTTGGAAAGGAGTTTGCTAAATGTATGCAGGAAGAATTTGAAATGAGCATGATGGGAGAATTGAGATTCTTCTTGGGAATCCAAGTCAATCAGACTCCAGAGTGCACCTACATACATCAAACCATATATGTTAAAGAGCTTCTGAAGAAGTTCAACATGGTTGATAGCAAAATGGAAAAGACTCCAATGCATCCTACAAGCACTCTAGGTAAGGAAGAGGTAAGCAAGAAGGTAGATCAAAAACTCTACAGAGGTATGATAGGATCTCTTCTATACTTGACTGCTTCTAGACCAGATATTCTGTTTAGTGTCTGCTTATGTGCTAGATTCCAATCAGATCCTAGAGAATCACACTTAACAGCTGTTAAGAGGATTCTAAGGTATCTGAAAGGTACTGCTAACATGGGTTTGTGTTACAGAAGATCTGATGAATTTTCATTAGTTGGATTCTGTGATGCTGACTATGCTGGAGACAGAGTTGAACGTAAAAGCACTTCTGGAAGCTGTCAGTTTCTTGGAAGTCATCTGATCTCATGGTACAGCAAGAAGCAACCTACCATAGCACTATCAACTACAGAGGCAGAATACATTGCTGCTGCTGGATGTTGTACTCAGATGCTCTGGATGAAGAGTCAATTAGAAGATTATCAAATCTATGAGAGTAATCTTTCTATCTTTTGTGATAATACTTCTGCTATATGTTTGTCAAAAAATCCAATCTTGCATTCTAAGGCAAAACATATAGAAATTAAACATCACTTCATCAGAGACTATGTTCAGAAGGGTGTAATTAATTTAGCTTTTGTTGATACAGATCATCAATGGGCTGATATCTTCACTAAACCCCTTGCTGAAGATAGATTTAAGTTCATTCTGAAAAATATTTGTATGGATTTTTGTCCAGAGTAATATTTATCAGAGGGAACCTCTCAGATGCAAAATGTTTAATGATCTGAAGTATTTCTTCTGTTCATTTATTCTATTCTGATTATTATTTCTGATGTGAAAATCTGAACTAACCATCTTTAGAAGATCTGAAAGTGGCTAACGTTTCATTTCTTGAGAGAATTCAGAACAGCATGCAAGCAAACACGTGTCCCACAAAATCTGATGAGGTGGCGTGTGGACAACTGAAAAGACATTTGAGGTGAAATTTGAATAGTAAATTTCTTGGTTTTCCCCCCAAATCTGTCGGAAGCATTCATTATTTGAAATGATTTTATTCTCTTCATTTAATGCTGCTCAAACGTGCATTATTTTTGTCTTTTGGTGTGCCTATGTGTTTAGTATAAATACTTGAAGTGTATTCACTTTCACACTTTTCACTCTCAGAATTTATATGCATTTTCATCTCTTGTTCTCTCTTCACAAAAACTCAAAACCTAAGTGTTCTAAAAAGCATTCTTTAATGGCGTCTTCTTCATCAACAACTGCTCAGTTTCAATCAACAATGGCTGCTGTGACTTCAGATAATCTAGGTGCTAATCCATACATTCCTCCACAAAGAACTCTTCTCACACCTGTTGAAAAGTTAGAAGTGTTGTGTGAATCCATGGTTGAATTTGATTCACTGGCTGAAAATGGGTTTGATTTTCGCTCCATTGTTAGAGCTCAAGGTTGGGTGAAATACTTTGATAGACTGTTTGGACCAGTTTACCCTCTACTTGTTAAGGAATTCTGGATTCATGCATCTGTGTATCCAAAGTTTATTCTATCATCTGTGTTGGGAAAGGAGATCATCATCACAGAGGATCTAATTAGAAAACTGATTGGTTATGAAGAAACAGATGGTGTTTCACATCTGCCAGTTGGGCGTGTTGATATGGATGAAGTTTATGAAGAGGTTATGACTGCTGGACAAGCCTCTAACAGATTCAAAGATCTGAAGCCAGATTACAAGATCTGGGCCAAGATATTCATGGGATGCATTCATCACAGAAAGTCAACAAATTCCCCAGATTATGTCAACAATGAACAGATCTATTTTATGTACTGCCTCCACCTGTACCTTCATCTAAGATGATTGTTCCTTCTTCCAATCCATCATCATCTGGAATAACTTGTGCTCAAGTGTCTTCTCTGTATCATAACTTATCTTATGGTTTCAAACTTAAAGATTTTTATGATAGAGTTGAGCCCTCTGAACCCTTGAAACCTCTGAGACCTAAACTCAAACCAACCCTTCCATCTGTAATCCTTTCATATATTAAATCTATGGAAAATGAAGGATCCTTAGCCCCCATATCTGCTACTTCTGGTAAAGCTGTTGATTCAGCTCTGCATCCTGCATCTGACAACACAGTTGCATCTGATAAACCATCAAACTCTGCTTTCGTACCATACTCTAATGCAGTCTTTGATGATGTTTACCCACGCACCAGACCTCAACCAAATCTGCTTAATGCTTTAAACAGATCCCTTCCTCAGAAACCAGAAATTCCATTCTTTCCATATGTTCCCCCTCCTCTGATTTCCATTCCAAAATCATTGATACCACCAACTCCAAAACCTAAACAGATGACTCTGGAAACCTTGCTTAAACCACCACCCAGACTTAATATTGAACATTTATTTCAAACGTTTTTGCAAGAAATACAGATGTCTTTAGGTACTGTTCAGAAAAGATGTTCTGAAACTATGGATGCAAATGAGACTGACATCATCTGGAAAAGATTTCTCAATAGATTCAACACTGTGGCTTCTAATCTGAAGAACATCTGTTCTGATGATGCAAAGCTCAGAGCTGAAAGAACTCAATTCTGGATTGTCAACAAGACTGAACCTCTGCTGTGTTTGGATGCTCCTCCACCTCCTCCTCCACCAGAACCAACTGCCACTGCATTAACTATGACTCTGGTAAAACCCTCTTCAGGATCTCCAGAACATATGGCAATTGACTCTGTTCAGGATACAGAACCTCCATCATCAGAGATTAAGACAGAAAATCCAGATTTGGCAAACAAGATTGCTGCTCTGGAAGCTGGTCAATCTGAAATTAGATCTTGGATGGCGAAGCAAGACAAGAAATCTGAGGACATGTTAGAGTGGATGTCTAAACAAGATGAGAAGAATGAGACAATCACTAAGTTCATGTCAAAGCAAGAGCAATCACAATCTGAAATCACAGACCTATTGAAGATGCTTTTGTCTAAACACACTTAGATTTTTTTTTCTCATGTTTGTGCATCTATTGTTTTTGCATCTGAATGTTTTGTTATATCTTCTGATGTACTTTTGCTCTGTTATGATTAAATGAAACAGTTTGTTATTCTCCATTGAATTATCTGCTATTATTCCTTTTATTTGTCTTTATTAAAAGTTTTTACTTTTTGCTTATGACAAAAAAGGGGGAGAAAATAAAGATCTGAACTATTTAATATAATTTCACTAGAATGAATCTTCAGACATATCTATTCTTTCTAATATCTAAATTGACTATTTCATAACATTTGATAAAAATACTCTATAAAAGAACCACTGAGTTTCTCAGATCATTTATCTTTTATCAAACTCTGAATCTTATATCTGCAAGATAGTCTGACCCTTGTTTATTACAAGACAAACAAGATCTGACTCTGAAGATTTCTCAAGATAAAAAGGGAAGTTTCTATTCCTTTTTCATATTTAACTCAGGGGGAGATTCATCATCTCAGGGGGAGTTATAATTCTTTATGTTCAATTAAATAAAATTTCTGATACTTTTTGTCATCATCAAAAAGGGGGAGATTGTTAGAACACAGATTGGTTCTTAATAATTACTCTTTGTTTTGATGATAACTGTTAGGAAATTTATATTTAAGAATTATATACTCTAAAATTTGTTTGAGAGTTTTTGCTGCAGATTAAAATTATATTAACTCTCTAGAAGCAAATCTGCCATTGAATACAAGAAGTTGTTCTGACTCTGAAGCGCCAGATGCACCTTTCAGAAGAATCTGCTTGCTCCTTACAGAAGATCCTGAGCGTAGTCTCCAGAAGGATATGAAGAAAGAAGCTCCAGAACATTCTGAGTCAGAAGCATCTGAAGATAATCAGAAGCATCTGAAGATAATCAGAAGCATCTGAAGCTGAAGCATCAGAAGTATAGAAGAATATTGAGTGAAGAGTTTCTCAAAGCATTGATCTACAGAAGTTTCTGAAAGTACTTATGCTGCCAAGTACTGAAGTTCTGTGTCAAGATGCTCTGAGGATCAACACGCTAGAAGCACACACGCTGCAGAAAACTCTGATACAACATAGTTCTGAATCTCATCAGAAGACTCTGATCCATTCAAACTCTGAAGAACTTGCTGAAACTGAAGAAGTGTTTTCAAGAATGTATCCGTTGGAACCATTCAAAGTCTCTTTCCTTATTTGTGCTAGACACACTTACACAGACAAAAAGGATTTATCTGTGCCATCTATTTCAAGGAAAGGTCAGTACATGTGAAGACAAAAAGGCTCAGACCTTTTGGACTCTCTTTTCAACGTGCATGAATCAGCTGCCTATAAAAGGAGTTTCTCACTTCATTCTTCAGTGCTACACACTTGCTGAAAAGAAATCACATATTCTATAAGCTCTCATTCTTATTCTTCATAGAATCTTATTGTACTTAAAACTTAAGAGAAAAATCACTGTTGTGATTATAGCTTTATAGAAGCATTAAAAACTCTTGTATTTAATTTACATTGTTTGTAAAGGATATTCCTTAAGAGGATTCAGTGTGAATCAGTAGCTCTTGAGAAGACTAAGAACTGTAGTTCTTAGGTGATACTATTGTAATCAGTTTGATTTAATAGTGGATTAAGTCCTTGTTGAGAAAGGCAAATCACTCTGGAAGGGTGGACTGGAGTAGTTGTTTAACGAACCAGGATAAAAATAATTGTGTGATTATTTTCAAGTATTAATTTTCCATACTTATTCAACCCCCCCCCCCTTCTAAGTAATATCTCACCTTCACCAATCTGTGTTCTAACAATCTCCCCCTTTTTGATGATGACAAAAACATCAGAAATTTTGTTCAATAGAAAAGAAAATAATCATAACTCCCCCTAAGATGATGAATCTCCTCCTGAATTGAATACTAAGAAGGAATAGAAACTTCCCTTTTTGCATGAGTATTCTTTTCAGAATCAGAGCCTGAATGTTCTAAACATTCAATCTTGCTTGTTTCAGAGTCAGAGTTTGATAAGTTAAATATGATATGGGAGTCTCAGAGTTTCTTTTTAAGAATATATCAGATTTATCAAATGTTGTGAAACACTCAGAGTTTACGTTAGATAAAATTGATATGTCTGAAGTTTCATTTTGGTAGAGTTTATTTATACAGTCAGATCTATTTTCTCCCCCTTTTTTGTCATAATCATAAAGTAAGAACTGTTAAAAGACAAATAAAAGGAAATACAGAAAAGATAAATCATGTAGAGAAAAACACATAGTCATTCATTCATATAGATCAAAAGATACAAAACATCAGATAAGATTCAAATACATGTGCAAACATCAGATGAAAAAAATAAACTAAGTTTGTTTGGACAAAATCATCTTCAACAAATCAGTGATCTCAGAGGAGGACTGTTCTTGCTTTGACATCCACTTAGCCATGGTTTCATTCTTCTGATCTTATTTAGACATCCACTGAGCCATGTCTTCAGACTTCTTATCTTGCTTAGCCATCCATGACTTAATCTCTGATTGACCAGCTTCCAGAACTGCAATCTTATCTTCAAGATCTAGATTTTCTTTCTTGATCTCAGATGAAGAAGGTGGGACAGATTCTGAAGTAGGAACAGAGTCAATTTCCATAGGAGATTCAGAGTCAGGAGCAGCAGATCCAAAGGGATGTTCTACAAGAGTCATAGCCAGAGGGTTGTCTTCAGATGTAGATTCAACATTCACTTCTGTATCACATACTTCAGATGATGAAGAAGCATCTTTAAGAAGCAATGGAGCAGATCTTTTAACAGTCCAGAACAAACTTCTAGCAGTTTCAGCAAATCTGAGCTTCGCATCATCAGAACATACATTCTTCAGATTTGATGCTACAGTATTGAATCTGTTGATGAAGCTATTCCAAATAGCATCAGATTCATTTGCATCCATTGTTCATAAGCACTTCCTCTGTACAGAGCCTAAATGCATCTCTATTTCTTTCATAAAACTTTTAAATAAATGATCAACATTCAGCCTAGGTTTTGGTTTTAGAAGAGTTTCCAATGTGATTGGCTTGGGTTGAGGTGAAGGTGGAATGGTGAATTTTGGAATGGTGATCAGGGGGCGAGGGTAGAAGGGTATGGATGGAGGATCAGATGAAATGACAGTTTTTGATCTGATTAAAGCATTCAACAGAGATGGTTTTTCATTTGATGCATAGGAAACAACATCAAATGTGGTAGAAGTGTAAGGAATAAATGCAGATTTATCAGATAAAAGAGGTTCTGATGAAATCATTTTTGGCAGTTCTTTTATATAGGTTTGAAGAACAGATGGTAGAATGATGGAAAGCTTGGGTTTAAGAGGGGTGATAGTGTCAGATGGTTCAATTCTGTCATAAAATTTTTTAACTTTCAAAACATAAGAAAGTGGATCAGAGGGGAGTGGTTTAAAGGAAGCAAAGGATACAAATTCAGATCTCCTTGGCTTAGGTTTTGGAATGGCTATTGGAATGAGAGACTCTGATGAAACAGGTGGTTCTGGTTGGTTAACTACAAGATTTCTGAGAGAGGGAGGTGAGAGAATATTTGGGTGTATATCAGATTCTGATGAGTTTGAGGATGTGGTTGGAGTACAAGACGTAGAAGACACTTCAAAAACAGTTTTGAGAGGTGTAACGTCTAGAACCTCTGTCTCTAGTATATTTGTTTCAGGAGGGTTGGTTGGTTCTGATTGATTCTTAGAGGGTTTTGGTGAAGGTTCTGATGCAGGTGGTTCAGGTATAGGTGGTTCAGAAATAACTTGTTCAGATGCAATAGGATCAGATGCCATTGGATTAGATTGTATAGGTTCATATGTGTTTGATTGTTGTTTTTCTGGTTGTTGTTGTGGTGCAGATTGTTCTGTTGGTTTTGTTATAGGTGTGGAAATTTTATTTGCTGGTGTTGTTGTTGTTGTTGTTTCAGATGGTGGAGTAACATAAGGTTTTAATGGAGTAGTGGAAATAGGATTAGATGATTTTTGTGGGGAAGGCATTTTTAATGGTTCAGAATTTTGAGATGGAGCAGGAACATATTGTTTTTGAGTAGGAGGGGGTTTTGGAATAGAACTAAATGTTGATTCATTTAAAACAATGTTAGAGAAAGAAGACACAGAAGTTTTAGTACCTTTAGTCTTGATACGCTTTGTGGGAACAGAGGGAACGTCTCCAGATGCTTTTCTCTTGATCAGCTTCTGAGGCTTGTCAGCCACTTTTGGCTTCTTCTGAGCAGCAACTTCTTCTGCCTCTGATTGACCTCTTTTCCTTGTGTTCTCATTGTATACATCAGGCATTGGTTCTCTTGCTCTTTTCAGAATATCTGCAGGAATGGGCGTTCCATCTGCTTTGCATGCATCAATATATCTCACAATTATATCCCTTGGTTCTTCAGCACTAAACAGTGGAAAGTTTTCAACTGGAATTCGCTTCTGACTGATTTCAGAAATATTCAGCTTCTTGGGTGCAGATGTGAGTTCCTCTACAATTTTTAGTCCCTGAAGACTCTTTGCATTCAGAGGTTTTCCAACAATGGATTCAAGTTCATCCTTGACTCCAGCTTCATACAGAGTAGTCACCAGACCATTCTCTGACAGAATGTCTGAAATTAACCTTCCAAAGGGGATCCATGTTCTGATCTTCTGAACCTTATCCTTTACAGATTCTCTTGAAGCATTGATATGATTCCATAAGTGCATAAACAGAATGTATGGGAGATCTACCTTAGTGCTCTGACTTAAACAGTACATGAAGTAGAGCTATTCATTATTCACATAATCTGGAGAATTTGTAGATTTTCTGTGATGAATGCATCCCAGAAAAATCTTTGCCCAGATTTTCTAGTCAAGCTTCAGATCTTTAAATTTGTTAGAGGCCTTTCCAGAAGTGATGATTTCCTCATAAATTTCTTCCATGTCTACATGCCCAGCTGGCAGATGACATACTCCATCAGTCTCCTCATACCCTATGAGTTTCCTGATTAGATCTTCAGTAATTATAATCTCCTTACCCAGAACAGAAGACAAGATGAATTTGGGATAAACAGAAGCATGTATCCAGAATTCTTTCACCAGATGAGGGTAAACTGGTCCAAATAATCTGTCAAAGTATTTTACCCAGCCTTGTGCATCAATTATTGAACGAAATTCAAATCCATTTTCAGCTAACGAATCAAATTCCACCATTGATTCACAGAGAACTTCAAGTTTGTCAACAGGAGTTAACAAAGTCCTTTTAAGTATAGTGAATGGAGTCACACCCATATTTGCAGAAGTAACTGCAGCCATGGTTGATTGAAACTGTGTTGTTGTAGAGGATGAAGTTGCCATTGAAGATGATGAAGATGATTTTGACGAGGGTTTAGGGTTTTTGTGAAGAGAGAATAGAAGACAGAAATGCATAAACTTGCTTGTGATGTGAAAAGTGTGAAATTGGTGTGAGATGTGGTATTTATAGAAAACACTTAAGGCACTCAAACAGACATACAAAGCACGTTTACATATAGCATTTAATGACAATTTATGAAAGAGAATAAAAATCATTTCAAGCATTAATTGATTCTGACAAATTGGGGGGAAAATCAAGATTTTCACTATTCAAACCATACCTCAAACGTCTCTTCAGTAGTGCACACGCTATCTTTTCAAATTTAGAGTGACACGTGTTTGCTTGCATGTGCTTCTGAATTCTCTTGAGAAATGAAACGTTAGCCAACGTTCAGATCCTCTAAGATTGGTTAGTTCAGATACACACAAATGAACATAAATCTAATAAGCAACAGATGAAATACTTCAGAGTTATAAACATTTTACATTTGAAAAATTTGCTTCTGACAAATATTATTCTAGACACAAATCCATACCAATATTTTTCAGAATAAATTTGAACCTATCTTCAGCAAGGGGTTTTGTGAAAATATCTGCCCATTGATGATCTGTATCAACAAAGGCTAAGTTTATAATTCTCTTCTGAACATAGTCTCTGATGAAATGATGTTTAATTTCTATATGTTTTGCCTTAGAGTGTAAAATGGGGTTTTTAGACAAACATATAGCAGAAGTATTATCACAGAATATAGAAATGTTACTTTCAAATATCTGATAGTCTTCTAGCTGACTTTTCATCCAGAGCATCTGCGTGCTACATCCAGCAGGAGCAATATATCCTGCCTCTGTAGTTGATAGTGCAATAGTGGGTTGCTTCTTGTTGTACCAAGAGATTAGATTTCCTCTTATAAATTGACAACTTCCAGAAGTACTTTTTCTTTCCACTCTGTCTCCAGCGTAATCAGGATCACAGAATCCAACTAATTTGAAATCATCAGATTTTCTGTAACACAAACCCACATTAGAAGTACCTTTCAGATACCTTAGAATCCTCTTAACAACTGTTAGGTGTGATTCTCTAGGATCTGATTGGAATCTTGCACACAAGCATACACTGAACAAAATGTCAGGTCTAGAAGCAGTTAAGTAGAGAAGAGATCCTATCATACCTCTGTAGAGTTTCTGATCTACTTTCTTACTTACCTCTTCCTTGCCTAGTGTACTAGTTGGATGCATGGGAGTCTTTGCCATATTACTATCAGTCATGTTAAATTTCTTCAGAAGTTCCTTAACATATTTGGTCTGATGAATGTAAGTGCACTCTGGAGTTTGGTTGACTTGAATTCCCAGAAAGAATCTCAATTCTCCTATCATGCTCATTTCAAATTCTGCCTGCATACATTGAGCAAACTCCTTTCCCAGCATAGTATTGGTAGATCCAAATATAATATCATCCACATATATTTGACAAATTAGAAGATCTTTCTTAAATGTTTTACAAAAGAGTGTTGTGTCCACTTTGCCTCTGATGAAATTTTTCTCTAGATGAAAATTGCTTAACCTCTCATACCAAGCTCTGAGAGCTTGTTTTAAACCATACATAGATTTCTTTAGTTTGAAAATATGTTCTAGAAATTTTTCATTCTCAAAACCAGGAGGCTGGTGAACATAAACTTCTTCTTTTATAATAGCATTTAGAAAGGCACTTTTAACATCCATCTGATATAGAGTGATGTTATATTGTGCAGCAAAAGAAATGAGTAAACGAATTGACTCTAACCTTGCAACAGGAGCATAAGTCTATGTATAATCAATTCCTTCTTGCTGACTGTACCCTTGAGCAACTAGCCTTGCCTTATTTCTTTCAACTTCTCCTTTCTTATTAAGCTTGTTTCTGAAGACCCATTTAGTTCCAATTATGTTGAATCCTTTTGGTCTTGGAACTAAATCCCACACATTATTTCTTGTGAATTGATTTAGCTCTTCTTGCATGGCAATAATCCAGTCATTGTCTTGCAAAGCTTCATCCACAGAGGTTGGTTCAATTACTGACACCAATCCAAATAATGATGCTTCAGAAGATCTGAGGAAGGATCTTGTTTTGATAGGGTCATCTTTCTTTCCAATGATCACATTCTCTGGATGAGAAGCTTTGATTCTGGAAGATGATCCTCTAACAGTTGATTCTTCAGAAATGTTTAAGTTGTTCATCTGAGAAGTCAAAGGAATTGCATCTGGCGTTGCTTCTGGCTTTGCTTCTGGTTCCTTCACTTGAGCTTTGTCTGCCTCTGAGTCTTCAGAGTCTGTGAGAATTACTTCTCTATCTGCAGAACTTTCAAACTGCTTTAGCTTTTCAATGCCAAGCTTATCATCAAATCTAACATGAATAGATTCTTCCACAATCTGTGTTTCAATATTGTATACTCTGTAGCCTTTAGAGCGTTCAGAATACCCAAGCATGAAACACTTTTGTGCTTTAGAATCAAACTTGTTCAGATTCTCTTTAGTATTCAACATATAGCAACTACATCCAAAAGGATGAAAATATGAAATGTTGGGCTTTCTGTTCCTCCATAATTCATAGGGAGTCTTTTTCAGAAGAGGTCTTACAGACACTCTGTTTTGAATGTAACAGGCTGTGTTGATTTCTTCTGCCCAAAAGTGCTTTGCCAGATTAGTCTCATTGATCATGGTTCTGCCATTTCTTGCAGAGTTCTATTTTTCCTCTCTACAACCCCATTCTGTTGTGGAGTTCTAGGACAGGAAAAATCATGAGCAATGCCATTTTCATTAAAATATTTTTCAAAATATTTGTTTTCAAATTCACCACCATGATCACTTCTGAATTTTATAATTTTGAAATCTTTTTCATTATGGACTTGTTTGCAGAAGTCAAAGAACACAGAATGTGACTCATCCTTGTGTTTTAAGAACTTTACCCATGTCCATCTGCTGTAGTCATCAACAATAACTAATCCATACTTCTTGCCTCTGATGGATGCAGTTTTCACTGGTCCAAACAGATCAATGTGAAATAATTCTTATGGTCTTGAGGTTGAAACAACATTTTTAGATTTAAAGGAAGATTTTGAAAACTTTCCCTTTTGACATGCTTCACAAAGAGCATCTGAGTTGAACTTCAACTTAGGAAGTCCACTGACCAGATTGAGTTTATTAATCTGAGATATATGTCTCATATTAATATGTCCCAATCTTCTATGCCAGACCCATTGCTCATCATTAACAGACAAGATGCATTTAACATTTTGAACTTTAAGTTCTGAAAGATTTATTTTGTAAATGTTGTTCTTCCTCTTTCCATTGAACAGGATTGAGTCATCCTTCTGACTAACAGCTTTACAACATTGTTGATTAAAGATTATATCATAACCATTGTCACTTAATTGACTTATGGACAATAGATTATGCTTTAATCCTTCTACAAGAAGAACATTAGATATAGAGGGAAGTTTACCATTACCAATAGTACCAGAGCCAATGATCTTGCCCTTCTGATTCCCTCCAAACTTCACTTCTCCTTCAGATTTAAACTCCAGGCTTTGGAACATAAACCTTTCTCCCGTCATGTGACGTGAGCAGCCAGAGTCCAGGTACCATGACTGGCGTCTTGACTTTTCTGCTAAAAACATCTGCAACAGGGATAATCTTATCCTTAGGTACCCAGATCTTTTTGGGTCCTTTTTGGTTAGTTGCCTTGAAAGTTGGTCTGAACTTCTGTCTTTTTACAACAGTATTGTTCTGACTTACTCTTGGCTTAAACACAACAACGTTTTGATCAGAACTTGTGTGTTTAATGTCATTCAGATGACCAAACTTGAAATGAGAGTACAAGGGAGTTTTCTTGATAACAAGTTTATCAACAAGCATTGGATTTAAATCCTTTCCAGAAGAGGATTCATATCCAATTCCTTTCCTGTTATTTCTGCTAACCCCATAGATCATAGAAGCCATTTTTCTTCTGTCTATGCTTTTAGCAAGAAATTTCTGAAAGCTAAAATCATATTCTTCTAAAATATTTTTGCATTTAGATTTACTTTCAGATTCAGAATTTTGTTGAGCTATTTCAAAATCAGCTTTTATTTGTAAATTGTTTTCTTTTAACTCAGCAATTTCTGATTTTAACAGATTATTCTCAGAGTCAATATTGCACTTAAGCTTCTTGAATTTGAGCTTAATCTGATTGTAATTTTTCAGGACTTCAGATAAGACTTTAATAAGCTCTTCCCTAGTAAGATCAGACAGTACCTCTTCTGAGTCAGATTCAGAATCAGACTCAGATCCAGATGATTCTTCATTCTGAACTTCTATGCCTGCCATCAGAGCCATGTTGGCGCATTAATCTTCAGATTCTGATGAGGATCCAGATTCATCAGAGTCATCCCAAGTTGCCATTATAACCTTCTTCTTTTTGTCAAACTTCCTTTTTGGCTTTTCTTTAAGAAGCTTTGGACATTCACTCTTGTAATGGCCATGTTCTTTGCATTCAAAGCAGATAACTTCCTTCTTTCCAGATCTTTTTGGTCCAGAGGACTCCTTGCGCTGATCTGGTCTTTTAAAGTTCTTGAATTTCCTTTGCTTGTGCTTCCAGAGTCTGTTGATTCTTCTGGACAGCAAAGATAGTTCATCTTCTTCTTCAGAAGAAGATTTTTCAGAGCTTTCCTCTAACACCTGCAAAGCTTTCACAGATTTGTTAGATTTTAAGGCAATAGATTTACCTTTCTTTTGAGGCTCATCTTCCTCAAGTTCAATTTCATGACTCCTTAGTGAGCTGATTAACTCCTCCGGAGTGATCTTGTTCAGATCCTTGGCAAGCTTCAGAGCAGTGACCATAGGTCTCCAACTGATAGGCAAGCTTCAGAGCAGTGACCATAGGTCTCCAACTGATAGGCAAGCTTCTGATGATCTTCTTCACATGATCAGCAGTTGAGTAGCCCTTGTCCAAAACTTTTAGACCAGCTGTAAGAATCTGGAATCTAGAGAACATAGTTTCTATGGACTCAGATTCTTCCATCTTGAACGTTTCATACTTTTGTATTAACGCCAGAGCCTTGGTCTCTTTTACTTGAAGGTTTCCTTCATGAGTCATTTTCAAGGACTCAAACATGTCAAATGCAGTTTCCCTATTTGTGATCTTTTCATACTCAGTGTGAGATATTGCATTTAACAATATTGTTCTAGCCTTGTGGTGATTTCTAAACTCCTTCTTTTGGGCTTCTGTCATAGATTTTCTATCTACTTTCTTGCCATTCCCATCAATGGGATGAACATATCCATCTATGACCAAATCCCATAAATCAGCATCATAACCAAGAAAAAAACTTTCAATCCTGTCTTTCCAATAATCAAATTTCTCCCCATCAAACATAGGGGGTTTTGTACTGATTCTGTCTCTTTCTTCATATTTGTTGGATGTTGAAACATCAGCCATAATAAACAACCAAATATAAGTATCAAAGTTTTTCTCACTGGATATTTTCTGTCACTGTGATGTGGTAGCACACACAGAACCAGAGCTCTGATGCCAACTGAAGGTGAGAAAATACTTAAAAGGGAGGGTTGAATAAGTATGAAGATAAAGCTTAGAAATAAAAACTCAAGGATTTTTATCCTGGTTCGTTGAACTCAACTACTCCAGTCCACCCTATCTAGAGTGATTTGCCTTTCTCAAACGAGGACTTAATCCACTATTTAATCAATTGATTACAATAGTAAGCACTAAGAACAACTGTTCAAAGTCTTCTCAAGAACTACTGATCCTAACTGGATCTTCTTAAGGTTCTCTTACAATCAAATGTAATAATAAATACAAGTGTTAAAATGCTTCTAATAAAGCTTTATCACAACTGTGATTTTTCACTTAAGATTAAGAACAATGAAATAATTCTAGCAAGAATATATGAGTTGTATGAGAGCTTTTTAATGAATTCTTTTCAAGTGTTTCGTCAACTGAAGAAGATGAGTGGAGACTTGCTTTTATAGGCACAGTGATCTAAGAGCTTTTCACGTTGAGAATAGTGTACCAAAAGGTCTGAGCCTTTTTGTCTTCACATCATGTGACCTTTCCTAGAAGAAGAATGCACAGAGAAATCCTTTTTGTCTGTGTTCTTGTGTCTAGCATAAATAAGGAAAGAGTCGTTTGGATATTCCAACGGACATAATATTTGAATTCTTCTTCAACAATTTTCAGAAAGAATCATCAGAGTCTAAGTTGGTCAGAGCCTTCTGATGTTCATCAGAGTTTTGCTGAATCAGAATCTTTGCAGCAAGTGTGCTTTCAGCGTGTATAAGTTTAGATCAGAGTTTTGGGTCAGATCCTCAGTACTGGCAGCGTTAGTACTATCAGAGTCTTCTGAAGTAAATGTGCTTGAAAACTCTTCATACAGAATTCTTCATTGCTTCAGATGCTTTTGGCTTGCTTCAGATTCTTCTGTGGCTTCTGCTTTAGATCCTTTTAGAGGCAACGCTCAGAATCTTCTGGTGGCAGCGTTCAGAATCTTCTAAGAGATGCTTCTGACGCTTCAGAGCCTTGCATATTTCTTATGTTCAGATCTAATTTGCTTCTGGAGTGATATTTACTTTAACATCTGCAGCAAACATTCTCAAGCAAATTTTAGAGTATATAATTCTTAAATACAAAATTTCATAATAGTTATCATCAAAACATAGAGATATTATTAAGAACCAATCTGTGTTCTAACAATCTCCCCCTTTTTGATGATGACAAAAACATCAGAAATTTTGTTCAATAGAAAAGAAAATAATCATAACTCCCCCTAAGATGATGAATCTCCCCCTGAATTGAATACTAAGAAGGAATAGAAACTTCCCTTTTTGCATGAGTATTCTTTTCAGAATCAGAGCCTGAATGTTCTAAACATTCAATCTTGCTTGTTTCAGAGTCAGAGTTTGATAAGTTAAATATGATATGGGAGTCTCAGAGTTTCTTTTAAAGAATATATCAGATTTATCAAATGTTCTGAAACACTCAGAGTTTACGTTAGATAAAATTGATATGTCTGAAGTTTCATTTTGGTAGAGTTTATTTATACAGTCAGATCTATTTTCTCCCCCTTTTCTGTCATAATCAAAAAGTAAGAACTATTAAAAGACAAATAAAAGCAAATACAGAAAAGATAAATCATGTAGAGTAAAACACATAGTCATTCATTCATATAGATCAAAAGATACAAAACATCAGATAAGATTCAAATACATGTGCAAACATCAGATGAAAAAAATAAACTAAGTTTGTTTGGACAAAATCATCTTCAACAGATCAGTGATCTCAGAGGAGGACTATTCTTGCTTTGACATCCACTTAGCCATGGTTTCATTCTTCTGATCTTGTTTGGACATCCACTGAGCCATGTCTTCAGACTTCTTATCTTGCTTAGCCATCCATGACTTAATATCTGATTGACCAGCTTCCAGAACTGCAATCTTATCTTCAAGATCTAGATTTTCTTTCTTGATCTCAGATGAAGAAGGTGGGACAGATTCTGAAGTAGGAACAAAGTCAATTTCCATAGGAGATTCAGAGTCAGGAGCAGCAGATCCAAAGGGATATTCTACAAGAGTCATAGCCAGAGGGTTGTCTTCAGATGTAGATTCAACATTCACTTCTGTATCACATACTTCAGATGATGAAGGAGCATCTTTAAGAAGCAATGAAGCAGATCTTTTAACAGTTCAGAACAAACTTCTAGCAGTTTCAGCAAATCTGAGCTTCGCATCATCAGAACATACATTCTTCAGATTTGATGCTACAGTATTGAATCTGTTGATGAAGCTATTCCAAATAGCATCAGATTCATTTGCATCCATTGTTCATAAGTACTTCCTCTGTACAGAGCCTAAATGCATCTCTATTTCTTTCATAAAACTTTTAAATAAATGATCAACATTCAGCCTAGGTTTTGGTTTTAGAAGAGTTTCCAATGTGATTGGCTTGGGTTGAGGTGAAGGTGGAATGGTGAATTTTGGAGTGGTGATCAGAGGGCGAGGGTAGAAGGGTATGGATGGAGGATCATATGAAATGACAGTTTTTGATCTGATTAAAGCATTCAACAGAGATGGTTTTTCATTTGATGCATAGGAAACAACATCAAATGTGGTAGAAGTGTAAGGAATGAATGCAAATTTATCAGATAAAAGAGGTTCTCATGAAATCATTTTTGGAAGTTCTTTTATATAGGTTTGAAGAACAGATGGTAGAATGATGGAAAGCATGGGTTTAAGAGGGGTGATAGTGTCAGATGGTTCAATTCTGTCATAAAAATTTTTAACTTTCAAAACATAAGAAAGTGGATCAGAGGGGAGTGGTTTAAAGGAAGCAAAGGATACAAATTCAGATCTCCTTGGCTTAGGTTTTGGAATGGCTATTGGAATGAGAGACTCTGATGAAACAGGTGGTTCTGGTTTTTTAACTATAAGATTTCTGAGAGAGGGAGGTGAGAGAATATTTGGGTGTATATCAGATTCTGATGAGTTTGAGGATGTGGTTGGAGTACAAGACGTAGAAGACACTTCAAAAATAGTTTTGAGAGGTGTAACATCTAAAACCTCTATCTTTAGTATATTTGTTTCAGGAGGGTTGGTTGGTTCTGATTGATTCTTAGAGAGTTTTGGTGAAGGTTCTGATGCAGGTGGTTCAGGTATAGGTGGTTCAGAAATAACTTGTTCAGATGCAATAGGATCAGATGCCACTGGATTAGATTGTATAGGTTCAGATGTGTTTGATTGTTGTTTTTCTGGTTGTTGTTGTGGTGCAGATTGTTCTGTTGGTTTTGTTATAGGTGTGGGAATTTTGTTTGCTGGTGTTGTTGTTGTTGTTGTTTCAGATGGTGGAGTAACAGAAGGTTTTAATGGAGTAGTGGAAATAGGATCAGATGATTTTTGTGGGGAAGGCATTTTTAATGGTTCAGATTTTTGAGATGGAGCAGGAACATATTGTTTTTGAGTAGGAGGGGGTTTTGGAATAGAACTAAATGTTGATTCATTTAAAACAATGTTAGAGAAAGAAGACATAGAAGTTTTAGTACCTTTAATCTTGATACGCTTTGTGGGAACAGAGGGAACGTCTCCAGATGCTTTTCTCTTGATCAGCTTCTGAGGCTTGTCAGCCACTTTTGGCTTCTTTTGAGCAGCAACTTCTTCTGCCTTTGATTGACCTTTTTTCCTTGTGTTCTCATTGTATACATCAGGTATTGGTTCTCTTGCTCTTTTCAAAATATCTGCAGGAATGAGCGTTCCATATGCTTTGCATGCATCAATATATCTCACAATTATATCCCTTGGTTCTTTAGCACCAAACAGTGGAAAGTTTTCAACTGGAATTCGCTTCTGACTGATTTCAGAAATATTCAGCTTCTTGGGTGCAGATGTGAGTTCCTCTACAATTTTTAGTCTCTGAAGACTCTTTGCATTCAGAGATTTTCCAACAATGGATTCAAGTTCATCCTTGACTCCAGCTTCATACAGAGCAGTCACCAGACCATTCTCTGTCAGAATGTCTGAAATTAACCTTCCAAAGGGGATCCATGTTCTGATCTTCTGACCCTTATCCTTTACAGATTCTCTTGAAGCATTGATATGATTCCATAAATGCATAAACAGAATGTAAGGGAGATCTACCTTAGTGCTCTGACTTAAACAGTACATGAAGTAGAGCTATTCATTGTTCACATAATCTGGAGAATTTGTAGATTTTCTGTGATGAATGCATCCCAGAAAAATCTTTGCCCAGATTTTCTAGTCATGCTTCAGATCTTTAAATTTGTTAGAGGCCTGTCCAGAAGTGATGATTTCCTCATAAACTTCTTCCATGTCTACATGCCCAGCTGGCAGATGACATACTCCATCAGTCTCCTCATACCCTATGAGTTTCCTGATTAGATCTTCAGTAATTATAATCTCCTTACCCAGAACAGAAGACAAGATGAATTTGGGATAAACAGAAGCATGTATCCAGAATTCTTTCACCAGATGAGGGTAAACTGGTCCAAATAATCTGTCAAAGTATTTTACCCAGCCTTGTGCATCAATTATAGAACGAAATTCAAATCCATTTTCAGCTAACGAATCAAAATCCACCATTGATTCACAGAGAACTTCAAGTTTGTCAACAGGAGTTAACAAAGTCCTTTTAAGTATAGTGAATGGAGTCACACCCATATTTGCAGAAGTAACTGCACCCATGGTTGATTGAAACTGTGGTGCTGTAGAGGATGAAGTTGCCATTGAAGATGATGAAGATGATTTTGACGAGGGTTTAGGGTTTTTGTGAAGAGAGAATAGAAGACAGAAATGCATAAACTTGCTTGTGATGTGAAAAGTGTGAAATTGGTGTGAGATGTGGTATTTATAGAAACCACTTAAGGCACTCAAACAGACATACAAAGCACGTTTACATATAGCATTTAATGACAATTAATGAAAGAGAATAAAAATCATTTCAAGCATTAATTAATTCTGACAAATTGGGGGGAAAATCAAGATTTTCACTATTCAAACCATACCTCAAACGTCTCTTCAGTAGTGCACACGCTATCTTTTCAGATTCAGAGTGACACGTGTTTGCTTGCATGTGCTTCTGAATTCTCTTGAGAAATGAAACGTTAGCCAACGTTCAGATCCTCTAAGATTGGTTAGTTCAGATACACACAAATAAACATAAATCTAATAAGCAACAGATGAAATACTTCAGAGTTATAAACATTTTACATTTGAAAAATTTGCTTATGACAAATATTATTCTGGACACAAATCCATACCAATATTTTTCAGAATAAATTTGAACCTATCTTCAGCAAGGGGTTTTGTGAAAATATCTGCCCATTGATGATCTGTATCAACAAAGGCTAAGTTTATAATTCCCTTCTGAACATAGTCTCTGATGAAATGATGTTTAATTTCTATATGTTTTGCCTTAGAGTGTAAAATGGGGTTTTTAGACAAACATATAGCAGAAGTATTATCACAGAATATAGAAATGTTACTTTCAAATATCTGATAGTCTTCTAGCTGACTTTTCATCCAGAGCATCTGCGTGCTACATCCAGCAGCAGCAATATATTCTGCCTCTGTAGTTGATAGTGCAATAGTGGGTTGCTTCTTGCTGTACCAAGAGATTAGATTTCTTCCTATAAATTGACAACTTCCAGAAGTACTTTTTCTTTCCACTCTGTCTCCAGCGTAATCAGCATCACAGAATCCAACTAATTTGAAATCATCAGATTTTCTGTAACACAAACCCACATTAGAAGTACCTTTCAGATACCTTAGAATCCTCTTAACAACTGTTAGGTGTGATTCTCTAGGATCTGATTGGAATCTTGCACACAAGTATACACTGAACAAAATGTCAGGTCTAGAAGCAGTTAAGTAGAGAAGAGATCCTATCATACCTCTGTAGAGTTTCTGATCTACTTTCTTACTTACCTCTTCCTTGCCTAGTGTACTAGTTGGATGCATGGGAGTCTTTGCCATCTTACTATCAGTCATGTTAAATTTCTTCAGAAGTTCTTTAACATATTTGGTCTGATGAATGTAAGTTCACTCTGGAGTTTGGTTGACTTGAATTCCCAGAAAGAATCTCAATTCTCCCATCATACTCATTTCAAATTCTGCCTGCATACATTGAGCAAACTCCTTTCCCAGCATAGTATTGGTAGATCAAAATATAATATCATCCACATATATTTGACAAATTATAAGATCTTTCTTAAATGTTTTACAAAAGAGTGTTGTGTCCACTTTGCAGCAAGTGTACTTTCAGCGTGTATAAGTTCAGATCAGAGTTTTGGGTCAGATCCTCAGTACTGGCAGCGTTAGTACTATCAGAATCTTCTGAAGTAACTGTGCTTGAAAACTCTTCATACAAAATTCTTCATTGCTTCAGATGCTTCTGGCTTGCTTCAGATTCTTCTGTGGCTTCTGCTTCAGATCCTTCTGGAGGCAGCGCTCAGAATCTTCTGGTGGCAGCGTTCAGAATCTTCTAAGAGATGCTTCTGACGCTTCAGAGCCTTGCATATTTCTTATGTTCAGATCTAAATTGCTTTTGGAGTGATATTTACTTTAACATCTGCAGCAAACATTCTCAAGCAAATTTTAGAGTATATAATTCTTAAATACAAAATTTCATAATAGTTATCATCAAAACATAGAGATATTATTAAGAACCAATCTGTGTTCTAACACAAAACTCTAAAGAAACATTCAACCCATCATGAGATAATTAGATGGTAACCTTCTAGAAAAGGTAGTAACAAGCTTGATAAATTCATCATCAAAATCACTTCTCTCATATCCTGGTAGAATTGCCTCCAAAGTAACATAAAGTATTGAGTAACTCTTCACAAGGTCACAAGCTCCTACATAGTTGGAGAAAAAACATATGCCATTGTTCTCATGTTCAAATCCGTTCCTTTAAAGACAGAAAACAAATATGACCCAAAAAGATCCATCTATGCCGATGATGTCTAGATCTTCTTCTACAACAACAGTCACATACAACACAAACCTTTTGAGCAGAGACCTCAGAATCCTACTGACTAGATGTTCCTTTATGAGAGGTCTTGATAAGTTTCCAACTAACTTTGGCACCACACATGTGTTTAACAAACAGACCATATTTTTATCAACTCATTGGGTATAGAGTCTTTCAGAGCAACAAGAGCCAACCCATACTCTTCCTCACCAGGAACAATCCACACACACCATTTGGTGACAGATTTCCAAGAGTTGTTGTCCACTGATCTCAAGAAAGCTACCAATCTAGCCTTCAAATGATCATACAATACCAGAAAAATCTCCCTGAAACTCACCCAAAACCTGACTAGGGTGCCAGCTCTGATGCCAATTGAAATTTGGGCACTCTAACACATGTTAATACTGATGTCCTCACATCAGAACATAATGTTAAGAAAAATGTTACAACATCTTCTGTCTGATAGAACAAATAAATCAAATTGACAAATAAATTGCAGAAAGATAAATAACTCATTCAGTTGTTAACCTTGTTTGGTGCAACATCACCTACATCTAAGGGCATCCAAGCCAAGAAGGAAATTTATTATGATAACATTAGTTCAAAGCTAAACTCCCTCTTTTACAACTTCTCGCCTAATCACTATACCTTGTGCAACTTCTACCTAGAAACCCTCTAGATATGAGATCCCTCTCTCACTTCCTAACAACCACAAACTAGTGACAATCAACAATAACCTAAAATAGAAGAACACTCTTCCAATAACAATAGTTAATTTTGCTTAAAATCTTTAAACTAAGGATAATACACTCTTGCTTAAGAGCTCATGAGTGAACAATAACCAACATACAATCAGTCTACCTCAATGTATCAAAAGATACATGGGTGACTTACAAAGTCACACTAAAGAGACTCTTAAAACCTAAGACTCTAAAAATTCTCCTTATTTTTACAAAAGTGAAAGACGTAAAAACATTAGGTTTAAGTTGCTCTTTAAATACTCCACGACTGTCCATGGGCTTCGAAATCTTCACCCAAATATTTTTGACCCACACGCTGAGAGCTGCATCAATTATGCAGAAAAAATCTCCTTGAATCTTGGAACAAATCATCAAGTTTCCTAAAGTGTCTTAACACCCAATTTTAGAATCTTATTAGCAGTTGGAGATCAAATCAAATGGTCCAGATTAAATGTTATTAACCTACAAAAATAAGTGAGATATATCCATAAGAAATCTCACAGAATCAAATCAAATCTATCAAGAATAAGACTACAACCTGTACTGATGTTCTGGTACAACATGTCATAGCATCTTCCAGAACATCTGTCTTCAATGTTGAAAGACCAACAAGTTAGAACATTTCACACAACATCTTCTTGTGAACCATATTTTAACAAAATTGCTGCCAATCCTAAAACCATGGATCTAACACTTGGACTAATAGAGTTACTCATTTAGGGAACACAACAACGAACAAGTACACCAAATTCTTTTCGATGTTATTAATAAGCATAATTTATCTTGTTGTCTTATTATAGCTTAATTATTGTGATTTAAGGTGGAGTCTGCTTATTGAAGACTAAAAAACATGTTGACTACAAGTCGAGGAGATTTATGCCGAAGTTGGGTTGTTGTGAACACCGTGCTAAAGTTACAGTTAGGTTTAATCAGAGTGTCGTCTCAAAAAAGTGTTGTCAACATTGAGCATCGGTATAACACTTCATTCTATGCCGACTTGCACGGTTTTGTTTCAAGGCAGTGTATACAGCACATACGAAAAGAGCTAGAAAGGGTAAAATTTATTCGTAAAAACAAGGACATTTGTGGTTGCTTCATTAGATCTACACATAGGTTACCTTGTGCGTGTCAACTTGTTGGTTTTCAAATACAGGGTTGACTGTTCCTTTAAAACCAATTCATGTTTTTTTGGAAAAAATTACACATTCAAGTGCATGTTAACGGTCATGATGATAGTGGCACAAAGCTGGATTTAGAAGCTGAATGTGAAGAGTTGACGACATATTTCAATTCTTTGGATATTGTAGGCCATAGGGTATTGAAGAAAAAGGTTCAAAAACTAACACATCCATCTACAACTTCTATGTGTCCATCGCTGGTGAAGTACAAGCCAAAGAGGGAAGTTAAGAAGAGCAGAAAGGGTGAAGAGAGTGATGTGCATCGTGATCCCTCGTAGTAGGAGTATGGTGAGGGCTCCTATGGGAGTCAGACTACAAAGAGATCATGCACAAACCCAACAGGAAGTCAACCTTCTAGTATGTCGGGTAAAATTCAAGCGTCAAGTATGTCAGGTCAAACTCAATCGTCCTATGTATCTTCTAGGCATCTTTACTTGTCTCAGTTTTCTGTTTCCTTGCATTCATACATTGATGACATTGTTGATGTGAGCGACGATGAAATTGTGGTTTTCGGGTTATCGCAGCTTTACTTGGATGGGGCGAAAAGTCATGGCCGTTGGTCAGGACGCAGTTGGATACTCAAGTTAATCAACACCCAAAATTGTTTTTCAAATTATTCTATGACACGATTGCTAAACTTAGGAATTCCTTAACAGTTGAACAATTGGGTGTGCGGGGTAGAGATAAATGGATGTCGATTTTTGATATGGGTTACCCTATTGCAAGTAGGTACAGTGTCGTCTTTGTCTCCCTGTCATAGAGACTTAACATTACCTTTTTTCCTCTTACCATAGATTTACCTATGTATACGAGCAGTTATAAAATCATCGGTGTTGGTTTTGTCAAACACAATAATTGGGTTCAGGTAAAATTAAAACCTGATAGTCCATTGCCTCCCGTCACTGATCGTTGGAGACAGAATTGCACTGAAGAAGCAAAAGCATGGGAATCAGCATATGCATAATGGATTAGGCACTGAGAGGAAGAAATTAGGAAGTCATCTTAAATTTCTATGTAATCTTGTGGGCATTATGTATTTATTATTTGTGAAACAATTTATGTGGCAAAAATATTAAAATTATTATTGTTTTTTTTTTATTTCTGGACATATATAAAAAATATTAAATTTTTAGAAGGTTTGTCCATTTTACACAAATATTATATTTTCGATATAACTTTACCAGAAATTTTAAAATTTTCGGTATGTTTGTCAAATGCAAGTTCTGACACGGTAATTTCTGTAAAATTTTCGGTATAAAGATGAAATTTTCGGTATCAACCTGGAAATTTCATATTTTTCAATATTTTTTGAGGGAGAAAATTGGAATTTCGCTCCAAGTGAGGAGATATCAAGTATAAATGAGGGGGTGGCAAGTTAATTCCTCTCTAACTAACCCTAATTTCTGTTGGGCTTGGCCTTTTATTTACAATCCAATATTATTGGATCGAAAAACTATTGCATAAGTTTGGTTGTTCTATTTGTTTAAATAAATAAACTTGGTTGTCACTTGCTGCTATGTTGATTATCCATGCTATTTAGATGTCTTATTTTTGGACCATTCCTTAAAGGTCTAACTCTACGTACATTTCATGATTCACGTGTATATGCCATAACATATGATCCAAGTGACAAGGCCATGCATAATTATTTGAGTTGTATACATTATTCATCAAAAATCAATTCCTTTGAAAAAGACAAAAGTTTGTCACCATGTATGACATAAATTGACAACTAAACAAAGATGTGTTTCTGTTAATGCATATAATTATCCCATTATGAGATTAGAAATGTTTCCAAAATATGTGACAAAACCATCTTTGATTTGATTTAAACATATTAAGGTGGGTGGCAATATGACCACCACACAAAAATGGTACTGTCTATTTCTCACATTTCTTTAAACTATCCTTACAATCACTTTATTTCTGCCTAACCAATAATTCTAATCAATTTAACTCTGTTTTTCATATCTCTTTCTAAGTGGTATCTTTATTTATTTCTTTAAAAACAAACAATATTTGAAAACTAAATCATTCTAATTAATCAATATTAGTAACTCAAATGATAAACTGCAAATAAATATTATTGATAAAATAAATAACCTCTGAAGATTAGTATGTTTATGAAAACTTATAATTTAATAATGTACTTATCTTAAATACAGATTTGTCTTTTAGAACATGCAAGACGGACAATCGTACATAGTTTAAAATTTTTCAGGATTCAACCGTAGTTAATAATTAAAACATAACAGAATATGATTCGTATTTATTTTTTGCATTCAAACCATCATATATCTACACAAAACCTCCAAAATCTTTTGAAGGCCCAATCCTATGTATATTCAAATCTTATTATGTGTAGAAGTTCTTTGTAGCATCAGTAACAACATAGCAAGCAAACAAAACTTTGAAATGATTATGAATAGGAAAAAGCAATAAAAGAAAAGTGATGAATCTTTTGCCACTCGTGCATGAATTTGTGTCGAATAGAAATCAAATGGGAAACAACCACTTTATGCTAAAGTGTTTGAGTTTTTGTCTTTGTTGGTGGTTTCAAATGTTGTTCTGATCCACATTATTTGTTGTAATTTTGTAAATAATGAAGTTATATAATCTCATTACAGTGGTACATTTGAGAACATATGCACCAATCAAGTATATCACGTCAAACGTGTGGTTGGTTGTGAAATCTGTATGGTGTTTGTTCATGACACCAAACAATGGTTCTTTGCACATGGTCTTACGTGCAGATTCCAAACATATATTCATGCATTTCTGAAAATCATTGATATTATATTCTCCGTTTGTATTTATAAGATTCTATGTTACTTTTTTACATATAATATAAAAGATTAAATAATAATTAATATGTAAAATATTGATATAACTACTAAGAAAACATTAGAAGTATTAATAAAAAGTATTCTTTAAAAAATAAATAACAAAAAATCTAAAATTTTTGCAAAATACTTATATTTGGAGACAAAAGAAAAATTGTAACCCACCGGACCATCATTCTAAAGAATGTGGTCACCCATAAAATCACACAAGAATTAGGCTCCTTATAGAGGTGGTCTATGAAAACTTGAGATCAATCTTCCTCCTTTCTCTAATTGTGTTCATAAAAACTACTTCAGAGTACGTCGTCCTGCTCTATTTTTGCTACACTATTGATTGAGATAATTAACTTTTTACTAATCGTTCATGGTGATTCAATCGATTGATTGAATATATTTGTTTCTTTTTGTTGAGAAGATCATAATCATAATTAGAACAAACTAGTTAGTTAATCTTAATTTAATTTTGCTAGTCGGGAAGGTTTCATTAAACACCATGAAAAAAATAAAGTGGTGTGGGCATGGTGCCTTATTTTTATCCCATTGTCGGCCTTGGTCCTCCTCGTCAAGGAGGTCTAGGTTTGAGGAAGAACTCCCTCACTTTTTATATTAACGACCATCATGTTTTTAAGGAGGTTAAGAAGATCTTATGAGTAGAGTTTTACTACGATACCATCAGTTGGGTTGAATATGATTTGACTCAACCTATTACTCAATTCATTGATATTTCAATAGGTTACGTTCATCATCCAATCATAATTTAATTGTCAAAATTGAATCAAACCATCATGATCATTTATAAATTGGGTTGAGTTGGGTTCATGGGTTATGTCTAATTTTTTTTTTCAATTTTAAAAAACATGTAACATAAGTGAATATAATTGCGTACATTTCTAACACTTAAATAGGATGGACCATTATATAAGCCTAATAAAATTCACCCATATGTCATAACACTTAAGATTAATAGTAAATTATACAAAACACACAATTTCCATAAAATTTATAATTTGAAATGATATAATAGCAAATAATTAAGCAATAACACTTTGTAGTGATATATTTTTAAGAAGAATTGTTAAGGGTGTGAGGGTTGTCAATTTCCCTTAGGGGTGACTTTGATCTTCCACACGCTATTAGGGACAACCTCGCCTTGAGTGCTTCCTACTCGCCTAGTCGCGGGAAACATGGAAAAAGGCGTTTCTCAATCAGAGAGAAGTCATGGTTAACAATCCAAAACCATCTTTCTAGGAAATAGAGATTCGACGGTCCACCATTGACTAAGTGAGCGATTATCATTCCCAGGAAAATCCTAGGTCCAAAGGTTCCTCTATAAATACCCCAAACTTAGGGTTGAGGAGACATAACATAACTTACCCAACATAAGAACAAAGCATCTCATCTCTATCACTATAAACACCACCAAGCAGAGTCCGTTCTCGCCGCTGGCAAGCCCTAACCATCATAAAACTACCATGGCCTCTAGCCATTCCTACTATGTTACAGGTACCATGCACTCATGTAATTTTTGACAATTACAATGGCGTCTATCGTGGGCCCCTGGTAAAACTAACTTGGGTCACACCTTAGTCATTGCCATTCTCACCACCTTCTCTTGAAGATGGCCAACAAAGCTTCACAGTATATGGTAAACGCCATAATTGGAGGCTTCGGTGGCGGAGAAAACTCTAACTCCTCCCAAAGGAGATATGCCAAGAAATTACTCTACACAAACATGATATTCATGGGACTCTCTGAACGTAACTAGGAAGAGTAAGGATCCAACATCACTTTCTCTAATCTATCTCCAATCTCTTTCTA